>OZ007588.1:6015654-7292451 GCA_963931845.1 Maratus michaelseni
TTTTGAACGATCTTTCTGAAATCTTTCTTGAAATTCAATATGTATAATCGTTGAAGAATTTTGTCGAGTCATTTCAAATTTTATGAAAATCGAATCAAAACTTAAAAAGTTATTAATGAAAGTTTTCTTTAATCTGTTAAATCCTACCATACGTAATAAAAGCGCAAGTCATGTGACTGAGGAAAACAAATACGGGCTAACCACATTTTTTTTTATATGGCAAGCGGCCATTTTTATTAAAAAATATTTTTTCGAATAAAATCGAAATGTCACTTTTATGCAATTTTATTCGAAAAAATAATTTTGAATAAAAATGGCCGCTTGGCATATAAAAAAAGATGTGGTTAGCCCGTATTTGTTTTCCTCAGTCACATGACTTGCGCTTTTATTACATAGATTACGTATGATAGAATTTAACATAATAAAGAAAACTTTCATTAATAACTTTTTAAGTTTTGATTTGATTTTTATAAAATTTGAAATGACTCGACAAAATTCTTCAACGATTATATACATTAAATTTCAAATCATTCGGTTAGGTAGTTTTTGCGCTGTTATATGAGGACATACGGACAGACGGACGGACGGACAAAATTATTATGCTACCGAAGGTTCCAACAGAAAATTTCATATCTAATAAGTTATAAGTTATAAGTTATAAGTTATAAATCAGTTGTAAGTTATTTCTTCTTCTAATAAGTTATAAAAACTTTCGCGTCTGAAAAAAAGGTGTTCTTGGGAGATAAAGTTTTTTCCAACACCCATTTATTAGTGACAAAGTCCAATTTATTTCATTAAGGGCTGTTTTGTCGTCTCCATGAATTCAAAGTTCACTTTTGAACGGCTGCCAAAAAAGGTTGCTATTTTTAAAAATGTATATAACTATTGTGACAAAGACTTCCGCTTTCACATTTTTCTTTTATGGCTCCTACAAGACCTGTAAATATCGCATCCTTTCAATTTTTCTCATCATCGAATGGGGGGGGGGGAATGTACTTTCGAATGAAATGCATTTGAAAACTGTAGCTCAATTGAGTGGCCTTTTATGACTTTTTAAAATAATTTTCAAGCATATATATTTTTTAATCTATATTGACTGCGAACATTTTTGGTAAAGTTACCACGTTTGGCAATGACTTTCCCATTGGAAATTGAAAAGAAAAATAAACTTTAATCAAAAGACCGGATTAAACACGAAGCACTGCACATTTGTCTCTATACTGATATCTCTGAACGACAACACAGAATTTCATACTATATTGAATATAAAGTGACTACCAAATTCAGTTAAATTGCTTTAAAAATATGTTGTACCAGATATGTGCTCGAAATTGTATTGCAATTTTTTTATGCTAAACGAAGAGGCTTTGACCCCTATGAACTACGCCCGCCAACCGCCGTGCAGACGCCGCACCTCATAGGCTTTAATAACGCGTTAATTTGCTCTGTTTTAAAAGATTGCCCAATTACAGAAAAATTAAATATAATATCACGACCAGTGGGTATCTTCTCTAACCGGGTTGCCAGTCATTTCCCCTTTAGTGTGTCCGGAGGGGGTTCTCTTCCTAAGGCCGTATCCACCGTTGTCGCTGATGGCTGTTTTCGCAATTGAGTAAGTAAGATCTATCACACAGTTGAAAATCAACTCGTAGAAAATGGTTAGGTAAAGAAAGTCGCTGACTCCCGTATTTTTATAATAACTTTTAAAAGAATTTTCTTTTTTTCACGCGATAAGAAAATCGTTTCAATTATGACATTTTAAATAGAGTGCTTTAAATATGACGTAATTTCCCCCATTTTTTGCTTTTCGCACGTAATAATTTGATTATTTTATTTATCTTTTAAAATTCAGGGGTAAATATATTTTCAATTGAAAATGTTTGGAAATATATATTATAATTTGGACCTTTAAAATTGCAAAAATAGGTAAAAAACGAGTTTTTCGAAATATAAAGAAAAGTATGTTACTGAAATTTTAAATAAAATATAATATTAAAAAAAACTTAAAAAAATATTTTTTAGTAATAAATGATTTGACACTGCACACCACAATATAGTCACGTACGTGTCTGCAAAAGATAGTTAAATTGCTATACACATTTTTTGATTTTATAAAACCTTTTAATTGAACAATCTTGACTGACTTCAACATTAAATAGCGCTTAAAATAATTCTTCGAGTTAAAAAACTGTATGCGCGTTTATTATACATTTTTCTGTAAAACTACTATTTTTCGTGTTTTTATATGCAATAGTTTTTTTTTTTATTATGAGCCAAGAAAGAAGTCCCAGTCACAATAAGTTCAATTACTGCAGCAGCAGCAGCGTTATGTTTATTTGTATTTTTAGAATAGAGAGACACTAATTTTTCTTTGCATTTATTTTTATTTTTACACTTCCGGAAATTGTTATTTATTACTCCATATTTTTTGGATACCTACATACTCTATATTTCTTGATACACGATATTCTAAAAATGAATTTACTTCATGTAGTTAAACTTTATTTTCTTTTCATTTCCTATCATAAATTTGCAGTCTTTAATAGATTAAATACCTGTCTTGATGTCTGGTGCGGTATAAAAATCTAACTCAGGAAAAAAGTTGTAAAAATAGACAACATTGGTGAATATCTTTTTTTTATTACTTTATTACTTTAGACTAAAGGAATAGGCTAAAGAAATAAAGTAATAAATTTAGTGAATATTAGAACGAATTCATATTTTGAGTGAACGTAAGCATCAAATCAGAAATGGTTTCAGAATAGGAAAAAGCTATCTATCGCAGTTTGATGTGATTTCAATTGTCAATCTAAATATTATATTCATTGCAATTTGAGTTCGAAGTTGATTCATTTTTCTCCAACAATATTCAGGTTGAAATTTCGGATCTAACATAATTATTATCCATTGTTTGATGGAGCTCCCTGTGTACTTAATTGCGCATCTGTAAAAAACTGCCGAAATGATAGATCCGATGATACCAATGTGTGATAGAATTGTATTAGGCTCGGTTTCGTCTGGGTAGCTCAGAGGTTGGAGCTTTGGTGCGTATAGCAAAGGTCCCAGGTTCCAATCAAGTCTAGATAATCTATTGAAGAAAATTAATCCACTGTGACTTCCAACTACAACGAATATAAAGTTTTATCATTAATAAAAAGCACAAAAATTTAAAAATATTAAATTAAAAGACAAAATGTACTAGACAAAAAGTACTTCAAAGTGAAAGAACTAACTAGATTTTAAATAAAGTATGCATGGTATTTGAATGCTTATATTTTCAACATAACGGAAATGTCATTCTGCATCATTTTCATGAATGTGGTGTAGTAGTTTCATTTTGCCATTAATGAAAGACACCTTCATTTACATATTTTAATTAACAAAATTGATTATCAACAAAACATTTCAATTTAAATATATGATAGCCTCCTTATACACAGAGAGTTTTTGTAAAGAATTTCTGAAATACAAAATATATAAATATGCATTGACATATTGAAATGTTAATATATTTATTGAGTTTCAAAACCATTTTTTTATAAATATAAAAGGATATATAACTGAGAAACTGTGAAAAATGACACTTCAAAACAAACAAAACAATAACCTTGGGGTTTAAGGGAAACATGTCATACGTTCCAGATAAGAGTAATTATTTATCTTTTCATTACTACTTTTGCAAAAGGATGAAATATATATCTATTTTTTATATCGCCTTTTTTATATTTCGTACTTTTCCTTGACAGTAATTATTGAGTTTCTTCTACTATACGTTCCATTTTTCAAACTCTGGGTTATTTGATATCTTTATCGAAGAATAGAAGAAAATTCATATAAATTTCTTATAATATCATATGTAATAAACCACAGTAGAAATATTTTGAATACTTTTTCCTTCCAGGTTACTACATGAAACAAAATAGATTGCACACATTCCGAATTTTTTTGGAAAACTTTTATCTCATAAATTACGTTTATTCCAAAAAACATTTTCTAGTTGTGGAGATAATGTTCGTTTTATTTTATCAACGGAAATGTAACTGTAACTGTTCAAACATGCGCAGACTGTAATTTACATGTACTCTTTACATTAAATATTCGAAAATACGACAAAGAAGCCTGTTAGCCGGAAAGATGATAAAACTGTTTAATTTATGGAAAAATCATTTTCTAATTACAAAAATAGCATTTTTTTCTGCAATAAATAAATAAATAAATAAACAACAACAACAAAAATTCATAGTGTAAATGAATCTTTATTTTTATCTTACATTGCAATTTTTCCTGACAAATTATTTTTGGCAGAGAATTAAAGATGCTATCTAGTCAATTCAAAATACCCAAATATCTTTAAAACCCCAAAAGCCCGATATATCGTCCAAGAAATTATATTAGCCGATACAGAGAATACATGATTAGAACACATATTTAAGAGAGCTCAAGCCGGCCTTGAAATTTCAACATTGTTCCATGAAATCCTGACGACAGTTCGAAATTCATTCAGTATGCAGCATTAAATAATTTATCAAACTGTAATTTGAAATTGGTCTAAATTTCTGCTGTTGCAATAATATAAACATTTTAAAATACATTTATAGAAAATACAAGCTTGTAAATATCAAGATATAATATATCATAAATTACATAAATATAAATGGATTGCCATGGCTGTCATATGTCATATTTCAACCATCTTACAGATCAGTCTAAAAATTTCATTCAGATCGACAGAGTAGATTTTTTTTCGGAAACCATGGGACAAGGTAAAAAATAATGTTGTTTAAAAAATGTGTTTAAATATCTCATTTATTTATTTATTTATTTATTGATAGAAAACGTTGTTATTTTTGTTTTAACTTTTCATTAATCAGTAGATTTGGAGGCCATAAAAGACACCTTCCTATTCCTGCAACAAAGCGTCGATGTTCGCCTGAGAATGTAGAAAATCCCCTACAGAAACCTCCCATTTCTGTATTTCCAATCGACGACGTATTGAATAAAAATAACAAATGGCAAACTAAAAAAAATATATATAAAGAAACAAATGATAATCATTCCTTGTGCATAACATAAATGTTTATGACTCTATATCACATGTTAAAGACATAATAATTGTTTTATGATTGTAATGCTAAAAACTCATTTAAAATTACTTTGCAATCCAACTACAATGATTTTTCGTAGATTTAATAATAAATGTGACAAAAAGATATTAAAAATTGCAGCATTATTGGCATATACTTGAATACTTATTGTCATTACTACTTGAAATGACAATACCCCTCATAATTTTCAAAGAACAAGCCTATTTCACAATCTAATTTTACAAATTACATATCGCAAATGCACATTTACATACACACATTTACGTATTTTGTACATATAACAATCTACTTTTATATATTTCCTATTCGTAGAAATAATCCAATTATCAGATAAATATTTGTTAAATTTATCCTCTGTGTACTAACCATATAAACACAGTGAAAGTTTTTTCTTCTTTTTCTTACGATATCCAATTAGCAAATAATGGCAAGCAATTGTTTCCTTTTTGTAAAAGCACTGAAAGAGTGGGAAATGGTGCTTTTAACGAAAGCTTCGACTTCTGTGACCGTGATGATGGAATTGAGTTCACAGAACTATTTGATCGTTCATTTTGAGAAGTGATATGTCACCTTATTTAACGGTTTTTTATGCCGATTTTTATTGTGACTCCTTGTTGATGAATATTTTCTCTTTATTTTTGTGAATCCCGCATGGATGTGATAACAGTGCGACAAGAGTTAAAGGACATCGAAAAACTTCTAAACATAGGTCTTTTGTAAATGGGAATGGCGAAATTTATTTGAAAAATGATTTGAAAGTTTATGGAAATAAATGAAAGTTTAAACTGCGACTGAGCAAATCATAAACTGGCTGTTTATTTGTAATGTCATTGCTATACACTTTAGTAGAAAAATTTTCGGTTACAAAATCCTCTTATTTAACCAATGCAACAGGATATTTGTATTATGCAACGTGTAAAGAAATTGACTAATTTAAATGATTTGCATAACAATTTTAAAATAAGCTTCAGTTATATTGACCTTTTTTATGGCAAAATAATTTCTTTACTCCCTTTGTTACCACTACAATAGAATTTAATTACATTAGCTGTCGAAATGAATAACTTCTCGTATCAGTAGTTTAAAAAATAATTATTAGGACATTTTCCACATTTTGTTAGAGGAGTCACCGACCAGGGTTCAATTTAATATTTCACAGAAAGTGCTAAACAGTATCGACTTTGCCGTTAACTTGATATGTCAGCGCCATAAAAATGTTAATAGACACTTTACTACTCCGTAAGGCGATATTAAATGTCGTTTAAAAGGTGTCATTATAACATAGAAAGCTCATTTTCTGCTTATAATGCCTTTAGTGAAATGCACATGCAAAAATGGGGTCGTAAATGTTTGGAGAGAGAGACTATTTAAAGAAAGGGAATTGCTTTACAAAAAATAGCAAACATTTATTTAAAATATCCTGATATTTAAAAACGACCTCATGCTATTAAGTATTCCAATCACGAATAAAACTCTGTTTCAACTCAGTTTAAACATTTCTGAACATTTATCGAAATTATACAAAAAGACAAATTGCACAAATTGTGCTTATTAGTTGCTAAAATCAGTGTAAAAATTGTTTTAAACTCATAAAAGAGCTAAAATCCTACATGTTTCGGCTTTAAACTTAAAGCCATCATCGGGGAAGAGGAACAACACAAACGACTACTGATCTTTTAATTTTCGACACGAGAAAATTGAAACCAACAGTATGGAAAAATTTAAATAAAATAAGCGGGCGCTCTCTGTTGCCAAAGAGCGAAAAACAAAACAATGAATTAACAAGGGGTTAAAAATGTATCCCATAAACTAGGTATGTTGAAAGAAAAGTTATCATTACAAATACAATCTTTTCTAATTTTAATTTCCAATGATTCCCTAATGGCGGCTTTAAATGGGTTATTGAACCTATGGATAATTCTTGCTTTATCGAAATTAATTACAGTATTATTATTTTTAGCGTAAAACCGGGAGAGTGCAGTGGATAACCTTCCAAATTTTATGTCGTTTTTATGCTCTTTTAACCGTTCCAAAAATTTTCTTTTAGTCATACCAATGTAAAAAATTATACGATTATTATTTAAGCTAATGGGGATTTCATAAACACCTGCGAATTGATCAGGGGGAATAGGATCTAATTTACATGAAACTAAGTCAACCAATTTTCTGGGAGGGACAGCAATAAGATGGATATTGTATTTACGGAGGGCCCTTTTAATCCTTTCAAATATAATAGGTATATATTGGAATTTCCGATAGTTTGGTTTATTATTGCTAGGGACAGGATGCTGAATTAAATGACCATTGAATTTTTCTATTATTTTCTGTACGTGATGAGCGGGGAAACCATGGTCAATGGCGATATCTCTGATATAATTAAGTTCATCTTGGATGAATTCACTTGAACAAACCAGAAAAGCACGCTTGATGAATGAGTTGAAGGCAGCAATCTTATAAGTGAAAGTTGTAGAGGCATTAAATGGGATTATTGTGTTACTTCTCATCGGTTTACGATAGACTTTACGTTTTAGGTTGTTGTCATCTTTAATTAATTGAATATCCAGGAACGGCAGTGATGAATTTTCTTCTATTTCCAACGTAAACTTAATATTTTCATCTATTTCGTTTATTTTTGAGAGGAAAGATAGGAGTTCCTGCTTTCCATGATTCCATGTGAGAAAGATATCGTCCACGTATCTTAGCCAAACTTCTGGTGTTAAATTCAAACTTTTAAAAATAAATTCCTCCATCGGTCTAAGTTTAAATTCAGCCAACAGACCGGAAATAGGAGATCCCATAGGTGCTCCTTTATTTTGTCTGTAAAATTTCTTATTAAACATGAAAACGTTGTTATTAATGATAAGGTTAAGACCTGACTTTAGAGATGTTTTTGCACTATCACTTAAATTATTTTGTTTATCAATTTCCAAATTTATATTTTGTACAACTTCATTTGTATCAATAGATGGGTAAAGAGACACAATATCTAAACTAGCTAGAATAGTCCCTTTAGAAATCTGAATATTATCTATTTTATGGATAAAATCTTCTGTTGACTGTACAGTTTTGCTTGAACTTGGTAAAATGATGATAAATGATGGAGGAATTTATTTTTAAAAGTTTGAATTTAACACCAGAAGTTTGGCTAAGATACGTGGACGATATCTTTCTCACATGGAATCATGGAAAGCAGGAACTCCTATCTTTCCTCTCAAAAATAAACGAAATAGATGAAAATATTAAGTTTACGTTGGAAATAGAAGAAAATTCATCACTGCCGTTCCTGGATATTCAATTAATTAAAGATGACAACAACCTAAAACGTAAAGTCTATCGTAAACCGATGAGAAGTAACACAATAATCCCATTTAATGCCTCTACAACTTTCACTTATAAGATTGCTGCCTTCAACTCATTCATCAAGCGTGCTTTTCTGGTTTGTTCAAGTGAATTCATCCAAGATGAACTTAATTATATCAGAGATATCGCCATTGACCATGGTTTCCCCGCTCATCACGTACAGAAAATAATAGAAAAATTCAATGGCCATTTAATTCAGCATCCTGTCCCTAGCAATAATAAACCAAACTATCGGAAATTCCAATATATACCTATTATATTTGAAAGGATTAAAAGGGCCCTCCGTAAATACAATATCCATCTTATTGCTGTCCCTCCCAGAAAATTGGTTGACTTAGTTTCATGTAAATTAGATCCTATTCCCCCTGATCAATTCGCAGGTGTTTATGAAATCCCCATTAGCTTAAATAATAATCGTATAATTTTTTACATTGGTATGACTAAAAGAAAATTTTTGGAAAGGTTAAAAGAGCATAAAAACGACATAAAATTTGGAAGGTTATCCACTGCACTCTCCCGGTTTTACGCTAAAAATAATAATACTGTAATTAATTTCGATAAAGCAAGAATTATCCATAGGTTCAATAACCCATTTAAAGCCGCCATTAGGGAATCATTGGAAATTAAAATTAGAAAAGATTGTATTAGTAATGATAACTTTTCTTTCAACATACCTAGTTTATGGGATACATTTTTAACCCCTTGTTAATTCATTGTTTTGTTTTTCGCTCTTTGGCAACAGAGAGCGCCCGCTTATTTTATTTAAATTTTTCCATACTGTTGGTTTCAATTTTCTCGTGTCGAAAATTAAAAGATCAGTAGTCGTTTGTGTTGTTCCTCTTCCCCGATGATGGCTTTAAGTTTAAAGCCGAAACATGTAGGATTTTAGCTCTTTTATGAGTTTAAAACAATTTTTACACTGATTTTAGCAACTAATAAGCACAATTTGTGCAATTTGTGTTTTTAAAATACTAGTTAACAGTGTAGTGTCCAAATGGATTCAATTATACAAAAAGTTTTTAAGATTTTAAATATTTGTTACAATTTTTAATATTTCGAAAATAATAATATTTAATGAATATTTAACTGTGAAAACTAACTTTTTGATTATAACTTTCAATATTCATCCCATTTTTTTCAACTATAAAGGCGTTTTTGTGGTACTTTGATACTGTGGGTTAACATACAATAAAATGTTTTTTTGAATCATAGTTTTTAAATTATTTTATTTGCTTAAAAATGAATTCACTGGGAATGTCGCATTATGAGAATTTGTAAAAATAGTTAGGAAATAACGAAAAGTGTATCTTTCAGAATTTGCATTCCAAGTTCTTATCTTTTGACACCAGTCTGACAAGTGATATTTTCAGCCAATACATATTTTGTGGAAGCGCAGTTCACATTTCAAAATAAAGTTTAAAATAATCACTGACGAAGCAATTATAGGTTTCAACCAGGGCCAGTTTCATGTAAAACTCAAATTTATATATATCATAATTTATTTGTCTCTTAAAATGGAAAACATTACATTTCGCATCACCTTTTCCAGATAAGCAATATTTGTTTTGTTTTACCACGGAATTTCTGTCATCTAATAAAGAGATCTCTTCTCTGGTATACAATCAACAAAAGGGATGTCGGATATGCTGTGACCATAGGGTAACTGCAGTCTTTAATGGACCTGTAAACACATAAAAAGTAATACAAATAGACAGTTTCATTGGTAAATGTTTTTCTCTTTATTACTTTATTTCTTTAGCCTCGAGAATGCATTTTTTGAGTAAACGAAACAGCAAATCAGAAATGGGTTCAGAATAAGAAAAAGCTATTTATCTCAGTTTGATGTGATAATATTTCAATTATCAGTCTAAATATTATTAGGTTGAGCAAAAAGTTCTGGCAAATCTGAGGACCAAGAACAAGTTTGCACAGTTGGACGGCGTCGAAATTCTTCCACATCCCGCCTACACTCCAGACGTGGCTCCATCCGATTATGGCCTCTTTCGATTAATGCAACACTTTTTCAAGGGACGTCGATTTAGTCGATTTAAATCCTTTAATGAAGTTGAAGAAGCATGTTAAGAGATTTTCGATTCCAAGGAGCCGCCATGGTATTTCCAGCAAATCCGGAATCTGGCAGAACGATGGGAGAAAGTTGTGGACTATGATACTTTGAAGAATAGTCCTTGTTGCTTTTGTTGTCAATTTGCGCAGTACTTTTGGGTCAATCTAGTATATCCATTGTAGTTTGAGTTCAAAATTGATTATTTTTTCTTCAACAACATTCAGGATGAAAATTTAGGTGTATATATATAACATAATTATTATCCATGATTTGATGGAACTTCCTGTGTACTTAATTGGGCATCTGCATAAAGCAGGATATCTCAGTGGTTAGAGCATTGGCGTGTATAGCCAAAGTCCCAATCAAAATCTAGATAATCTGTTGGAGTAAAATTAATCTACAAAAAATAACTTTTCAAAAGTAAAAAAACAACCAAGCTTAAAAAAAAAAAAACGAAAGTTGGGGCTAAAAAATGGTGTGATATCAAATTTCCAAGCTTTTATTATAGTACTTATTTAACTTTTTTCCATTAAATAAGTTATCATATATATAAGTCGAGTGCTACGTATATGTTAATAGAAATCGTTTTCTCCTGTACTAAATACATCCTAACGTGTTTCTGAAAATTCAATTTTTTTCAAATTATGCATGATGCGCTTGGCGGCCATCTTTCCATATTATACACAAAATTCTAAGCACCCCTATCCGTAGTTAAAATCCGAAGTTCAAAATTGTAACTTAAACAAATATTTTAAGCGTTTCGTTTATGGACTTGTATGTTCTAAAAATTGTCTTAAAATAATGATGACTTATCTTAAAGATTCATCTTATGATTTATTTTTAGAGTAATTAATCATTTCAAAGTAGTAAAAATCAATTTATCAAAATATCAGTCTTCCTCAATTTATCTGTCCGTAATTAAAATCTGAAGTTCGACATTGTTATAAACATATTACACTGCAAACATATTACGCTTTTACTTTAGAAATTTGGGTGCTTAGAAATATGGAAAGATGGTCGCCAAGCCCATCATGCATAATTTGAAAAAAATTGAATTTTCAGAAACACGTTAGGATGTATTTAGTACAGGAGAAAACGATTTCTATTAACATATACGTAGCACTCGACTTATATATATGATAACTTATTTAATGAAAAAAAGTTAAATAAGTACTATAATAAAAGCTTGGAAATTTGATATCACACCATTTTTTAGCCACAACTTTCGTTTTTTTTTTTTTTTTTTTTTTTTTTTTTTTTTAAGCTTGGCTGTTTTTTTACTTTTGAAAAGTTATTTTTTGTAGATATCATTTCTTATTTTTAAAATAGATTATACATAATATAAATAATCTACTCTATGAAATTAACATGAGAATGTTATGTAAAATTACATTTTACTTTCAGTTATTGTTTAAAGGGTTAACTAGAAATACCAGTAGATATTTCAATTAAACTAATTACACCCTTAAAAACAACATACTAAATGTGGTTTGTTATAATACTTGTTATCTTTCGTTAAAAAATATCACTGACTAATCCATGAGATGAGTAAAAATGGAATATCTACATAGCGCGTCAGCGCTGCTTTTGAAATCAAACGTGATATCATGCTCTTTTATTATTAGCATTAAATCCCATTGATTGGCAAATCTTTATAAAACGTAGTTAATGGTGAAAAGTAGCAAAATATCTTAGCAATTTCTTAGATTTACATTATTTTATTCAATTAAACACTGTTCTCTTACAATAAATTTAAATGGAAACTTAACTTCTAAAATAAAAACAATTTAACAACTGGATTCCATTAATTTATAGAAAAATGACGTCAAAGGATCTCAGCCTGCGAACGAAATGCTTGTCCTTTACCGTGGTTTTATAGAAATAAATTAATCATATTCAATTCCATTTCGAAAAGTTTGTTTACGTTTGGAAAGAAATTTTAAATGCCGATAACTCTTAATGTATACATTTCAGAAGGTACCTCTTCCCTCAAAATTAATTTTTTTAAAAGATCTTTCTAAAAATGTAAATTTTATATATATTAAAAGCATGAACACTACGTCTGATTACTTTATTTTACAATATTACAAGAACACACATTTTATCAGACAATTAAATGCACTAAACCAACATGAGTGAAAAATTGACCTGCGAAAGGACTCGAACCTGGGACCTTCAGCGTACTGTGCTAACGTTTTACTAAGCCACCCAGATCGATATTCTAACTCGGCAATTTCTCATTCTTATTCCTGTTGGAAACAGTAATCGGCCACAATTTGCAGTCACATTTAATTGTCTGATAAAATGTGTGTTCTTATAATTATGAAGGTTTATTAAAAAAAATGTCTTCAGAAAAAATGGCTGACTTGCAGATGAAATTTGATATGATTAACCCGTAACTGATTTGTGCTATTATAATACAGATGGTACACGGTCGTTGGCGGGGTTTTATCTGTGTTTTGGCATAATTTTTTAGTTACCAAGTTAATTAACAGTTTTTTGCTAATTAAAGATAGAAATGTATTAATTTTTTCACTGTATTTTATAAAAGCACGTAGATTAGGTTATTACTTGTCCAAAAATGCAATCCTTTTTCATTTCTGTCCTATGATTAAATCTGTACGTTGTTTGAAAAAAAAAGTTTGACGAAGAAAATAGTGATCATTTTAAGTAACTCGACATTTAAAAAAAAAAAAAAATCTATATCTCTGTTTATAAATTACTTATGAAGATGAGTTCGGTCTCAAATTGAAGAATTTCTTCATTTTTTTTTCTAGGACGCTTGGTTCATTTGATATCTGATATTTTAATCTGGCATGTTTGGTCGATTTAACATTGCGAAGTTGATTGCTGTAAGTAAGCAGTAGCGGTCTAAAATCCAGTTCTTTGCGTTGTTTGTTTGGCGATTTTTTTTTAGCTTGGCTTGGCAGAGCGGCCGCCCTGCTTGATTCACTTTGACCTCTAACTACAACGAATATAAATTTTTATTATTACAAAAAAGTATTTTGAAAAAAAAATAACCATTATTAAATTAAAAGAAAAAAATGTACTACCCAAAAATGACTAGAAAAGTGAAAGAAGTACTGAATCAAAATAGTAAATGGCAAACTAAAAAAATATAAAGAAACAAGTGAAAATCATTCATTGGGCATAACATGAAAGTTTATGACTCCATATTACATTTAAATTAACGTGTAATTATTGCTTAAAGTGAAAATAAATAACACAAAAGGTTTAAAAATACCTTTTAATATAGATTACATATGTTTCCTTCGCTCAAACGGCGACATATTCAGATCAAAATGATAAATAAAATATTCTCGCAAAGTGTTTGAAAATGATAAACGTAAATCACGAGATCCCATGTCCAATGCAAGAAAGTGCTTAAATGGGTCAAACTGGAAAACGTGAAAATTATTATTTTATTTTTATTTTTATTGCTTTTTCAATCTGTGAAGCATCGCGTGCCAAATTTTAGGTAATTAAAAAGAAGCCGATTCGTTGGAAATTTTATCGATTCGCAAACATAATTCTATTGATTTAAGGATAATGGATGGGAAATAAACTCCTGATGGAAAAATTATTTTACTATTCTTGAAATCAATCTGTAGCGACTCTATTCTATGTAGTCTAGCTAAGGCGGTAGTTCTCATATTTGATATCTGTCATGTGTTATTTTATTTTCGTTTTAAATTTTCTGTTTGTCATTCCTATATTGTATTGTATTGTTCCATCTACCTTTGTGAATGGAATTTCATAAACACCGGAAAGTTGATCAGATTCTATTGTATCTAATTTTCTACATACTATGTTTTTTTTAATTTTGTGGAAGATTTTGCGATAAGGCAGATATTAAATTTTATATTTTTATATTTTAACCTTTCAAAGAATTCAGGAAAATGTTATAAAGTTGATAGCTTTGAGTTTCGTTCATTAAAAATTTTCTTCTTTTTATTACCAATGTTGGTAATTAATTTATTAATGTCTTTGTATCCGTTATTTCTTGCAATGTCACGTATTTTATTTTTTTCATTGGTTAATTGATTAAGGGTACAGACAGTAAAGGCTCTTCTAATAAAATGTCTAAAGGCAGAAACTTTATAGGAAAAAGGTGCTTGAGCATTATTTGGAATAGTGGATTGATTAATATTTGATTAATTTTAATCATATTACATGTTAAATCCATAATATATATTTTTAAATTGTAATACCAAAAAATCCTTTAAATTTACTTTGCAATCCAACTACAATGATCCTTCATACATTTAATAATGAATGCGAATAAGCATTATTGATATGTACTTGTATACTCGTAAACATAAAAGTACTACGTAAAAGAAACTTATTCTCATTACTACTTGAAATGACAATACCCCTCATAATTTTCAAAGAACAAGCCTGTTTCACAATCTACTTTTACAAATTACATATCGCAAATACGCATTTACATACACGCATTTACGTATTTTAATTAAAATGATTTGCATAACAATTTTAAAATAAGCTTCAGTTATATTGACCTCTTTTTAAAACAAAATAATTTTTTTTATACCCGCTGTTACCACTACAATAGAATTTAATTACATTAGCTGTGAATAACTTCTCGTATCAGTAGTTTAAAAAATAATTATTAGGACATTTTCCACAGGAGTCTCCGACCAGGATTCAATTTAATATTTCACAGAAAGTGCTAAACAGTATCGACTTCGCCGTTAACTTCATATGTCAGCGCTATAAAAATGTTAATAGATACTTTACAGCTCCGTAAGACCATATTAAAAGTCGTTTAAAAGGTGGCATTATGGCTTAGAATGCTCATTTTCTGCTTATAATGCCTTTAGTGGAGTGCGGATGTAAAAATGGGGTCGTAAATGTTTGGAGGGAGAGATTATTTCAAGAAAGGAAATTGCTTTTAAAAAAAGGGCAAACATTTATTTAAAATAACCTGATATTTAAAAACGACCTCATGCTATTAAGTATTCAAATCACGAATATAAAGTTATGTTTCAACTCAGTTTAAACATTTCCGAGCATTTATCGAAATTATACAAAAAGTTGTAAGATTTTAATGACTTGTTACAATTTTTAATAATTCGAAAAATAATCATTTTTACTTTCTTCTATCTATAATAGAAGAAAGTATTGTAATCGAAATTTTTTTCGACTTCCGGTTTTCGACGAATTTACACGTTTTAGGGGGTCAGAGATTCCGAAAAACATGTTTTTACAAAATGTCTGTCTGTCCGTCTGTCCGTCCGTCCGTCTGTCCGTCTGTGTGGCTTTTAATTGTACCATCTAAAAGTGTATGAAGTTATGCTTCAAATTGAACCTAATTTTTTTTCTATGTTTTTGGCTATGGCAAGCAGATTCTATCAGAATTTGGGGATATTTCGACGAAAGGGGGCGCTGTGATCGATATTTTTGTTCCATTTTCACTATTGTACCATCTAAAAGTGTATAAAGTTATACCTCAAATTGAACCATATTTTTTTCTAGGTTTTTGGCTATAGCAAGCAGATTCTATCAGAATTTGGGAATATTTCGACGAAAAGGGGCGCTGTGATCGATAGTTTTGTTCCATTTTCACTATTGTATCATCGAAAAGTGTATGAAGTTATGCTTCAAATTCAACCACATTTATTTTCTATGTTTTTGGCTATGGCAGGCAGGTTCTATTAGAATTTGGGGATATTTCGACGAAAGGGGGCGCTGTGATCGATATTTTTGTTCCATTTTCACTATTGTATCATCAAAAAATGTATGAAGTTATGCTTCAAATTGAACAACATTTTTTTTCGATGTTTTTGGCTATGGCAAGCAGGTTCTATTAGAATTTGGGGATATTTCGACGAAAGGGGGCGTTGCGATAGCCATTTAAAGATTTCAAATTAAAAAAAGATGTGCAAATTCAAAAAAATTAGAAATCCTAAAACTTATTTTTCGTTAAATGTTCGGCCTTGATCCGGAGAATCCGGAACAATTTTTGCTTTACCTCTATGTTAAAAAATGGCTGAGATATAGCAGTTTGAAATTTTAGGGTGGCTAACATTTTCAAAGAAGACAGCAGAATTCATCCATAAACGGGTTTAATTGATGAGCTTTAGTTAACATGGTTTCGGCAAATTTTCTTTCATTGTTGTAACCATTAATCCTATTATTTGCTTATCACTATATATTTATATTCGCCAACGTCAAATTCTCGCCAAACTTGGCGATAGTTGGCGGAATATCGCCAAATTTGGCGACCAAAATAAGTTGCCATAAATGAAGCCAACTTGGCTGTAGAGGACTAATTTGGCGATATTCTCATTCAAATTCAATGTTGACGAGAACTGGGATTGAATCTTCTTTATTTAGGTTCCACGCGTTTTACCTTCTTGTTTTCCATTAAATTAATTAGCTAAAATCATAAAACCAAGGAATAGGAAGGCTATGTGTTCCTGTCGGTTCAGGCCAGAAGGACTTTTCGTAGTTTAGTATACATCGGTTGTTCGCATCCTTGTAACCCGACCATTCGCACGCAGCTGACGTACAACAGAATGATGAAAAACATTGATTTTATTGGCGATGTGATAGCGAATTTTGAAGTATTAACGTGACTGAGATAGAAGAAAGTTTTGGGATTGGCACATCCGACTAGTTAATTTTATATTTAACTGATTGTGAAAACTAATTTCTTGATTTTAACTTTCAATATTCATCCCACTTTTTTTCCAACCATAAAAGCGTTTTTGCGGTACTTTGATACTGTGGGCTAGCATACAATATAGTATATTTTGGAATTGCAGTTTTTAAATTATTTTATTTCCTTAAAAATGAATTCAATGGAAATGCCACATTAAGTGAATCAATAAAAAGTGGAAATAATAAAAAGTGAATATAAATAAAAGTGAAATAATAATAATTCTTTCAGAATTTACATTACAAGTTCTTTTCTTTTGACATCAGTCTGACAAGAGATATTTTCAGCCAGTACATATTTTGTGGAATCCCAGTTCACATTTCAAAATAAAGTTTAAAATAATCACTGACTAGACAGTTATTAGACTAATTTTGTCACAATTTTTCAATGTTAAAGGAATCATATACGATGTAATCTTCCCAACTGGGCGAAAAAAGTCCGGGCCAGAATTCGAACCCGAGATCCTTTGGTTAAAGCTGCAAATGTTCTATTAACTGAGCAAAACCGGACGAATATGGTTAAACTAATTCACCCTGTTAACCTTAATGATCATAGCAACTGGTCTGATATCTGTAAGATTACATCTCATATGATTCCTTTACCAATTTGAATAATTGTGTCAAAATTAATCTAGTGTAAACACGTTTCAATGCTTACTGGAGGTCTCATTACCTATTATTTATTCTGTTGCGCTAATTCAGATATTAGACCAGATGCTACGATCAGGGGTTTACTGGGATTATCAGGGATTAGGTTAACTGGGTCAATTAGTTCAGCTATATTCATCTGGGATTCCTCAGTTGGTACAGCATTGGCAGCTTCAGCCAAGGGATCCCGGGTTCGAATCCTGGTCCGGACTTTTTTGCCCAATTGGGAAGATTACATCGCATAGACAATTATAGGTTTCAACCTTGGCCAGTGTATGTAAAACTCAAATTTATATGAACTCATAATTTATTTTTCTCTTAAAATGGAAAAAATTACATTTCACATCATCTTTTCAGATAAGCAATCTTTCTTTTGTTTTATCGCGGAGTTTCTGTCATCCAATAAAGAAATCTCTTCTCTGTTACTCAAACAACAA
The DNA here is from genome assembly GCA_963931845.1 of Maratus michaelseni. Classification (NCBI taxonomy): domain Eukaryota; kingdom Metazoa; phylum Arthropoda; class Arachnida; order Araneae; family Salticidae; genus Maratus; species Maratus michaelseni. The sequence continues at coordinate 6,033,951 of OZ007588.1, forward strand.
AAGGATTGGCAGCCATTCTGTGACCATACGGTAACTCCAGTCTTTAACGGACTGTAAACCCAGAAAAAGTAGCACACATAGACAGTTTCATTGGTGCATGTTTTTCTCTTTATTACTTTATTTCTTTAGCCTCGAGAATGCATTTTTGGGTGAACGTAAACATCAAATCAGAAATGGTTTCAGAATAAGAAAAAGCTCTCTATCTCAGTTTGATGTGATTTCAATTGTCAATCTAAATATTATATCCATTGTAGTTTCAGTTCAAAGTTCATTATTTTTTCTCCAACAACATTCAGGTTTAAATTTCGGATGTATATATAACATAATTATTATCCATGGTTTGACGGAGCTTCCTGTGTACTTAATTGCGCATCTGTATAAAGCAGGATAGCTCAGTGATTAGAACATTGGAGTGTATAGCCAAGGACACCAGGTTCAAATCAAAATCTAGATAATCTTTTGGATTAAAATTATTCCCTTTGATCTCTAACTACAGCGAATATAAATTTTTATTATTACAAAAAAGTATTTTGCAAAAAAAAAAAAAAAAAAAAAAAAAAAAAAAAAAAAAAAAAAACACAAAAAATTAAATATTATTAAATTAAAAGAAAAAATGTACAAGACAAAAATGACTAGAAAAGTGAACGAAATAACTAGATATTAAATAAAGTATGCATTGTATTTGAATGATTATATTTTCAACATAATGGAAATGTCATTCTGCATCATTTTCTTGAATGTGGTGTAGTTGATTCATATCGCCATTAATGAAAGACACCTTCATTTAGAATTAAAAAATTGATTACCAACAAATACATTTCAATTAAAATGTCTGGATAGCCTACTTATATACAAAGATTTTTTGTAAAGCATTTCTAAAATAATAAAAATATATATGCATTGATACATTGAAATGCTAATATGTTTATTGAGTTTCGAAACCACTTCTTATATATATAAAAGGATATATAACAGAGAAACTGTGAAAAATAACGCTTCAAACTAAAGAAAATAATAACCTGGGATGTAAGGTAAAAGCGAATGTCATACGTTTCAGATAAAAGTAATTATTTATCTTTTCATTATTACTTTTACAAAAGGATGAAATACATATATATTTTTTTATATCACCTTTTTTATATTTTGTTCGTTTCCTTCGCAGTAATTATTGAATTTCTTCTACTATACGTTCCATTTTTCAACTTTGGATTATTTGATATCTTTATCGAAGAACTGAAGAAAAATAATCTACTTTTTTCCTATCTAATAAAACAGATTACAAAAAAAAATAATATGTTTTTCTATCAGTTTTCTACATGAAACAATGATTATGTACACATGCATAAATTATTTTTTAACTCTATTTTCATAAATTATATTAATTCTAATTTTTTTCTGTTCTTGAGGAGAAAATGTTCGCTACATTGCATCAACAGAAAGGTGACTGTTTAAATATGCGCAGACTATAATGTATATATACTGTGTATGTACAGTGGTGGCCAAAAGTTTGGACATTTTTTGAAAGTTTCATGTTTTTTCAAATTTGTGTGCTTGTAGAATATATTAATTTTCTTTTAAATAAAAACGTTTATATATCAAATTGAAGTTAATTTAATGTAAAATTTAATGATAAAAACAGTATTACAATATCTGTATTACAAAAAAAGTTATGCTCATTTTAGTAGAACAAACAAACACAAATCGTTTTGAATAAGGACGTGTTTTGTAACAAAAGCGTACTATCCAATCACAAACACTGTTCTGAGGACCAATCAAATGTCTGTAACTATAGTTTAGGTTATTTGGATGGTAAAATAACTATTGTTGTGGAAATATTTTGCGGAATGATGCATACTAGTACAATTAAATAGAGTATTGCTGTTTTCGAATATTTAAAGTTCTTTTTTAATTAAACTAATTTTAAACAATGTCATCAACAAGAAGAACTAATTGGACATCTACAAAAAGAAGCCGAATTGTCATATTGAAAGAAAATGGCCTCTCTTATGCTGAAATTGCAAGACAAGTTGGTGGTTCAGTGACTTGTTCTGGTGTACGAAAGTTCTGTTTACGTTATGAAAAACGAAATCAGTGGAAAATAAGGCCAAATCAGGCCGAAAAAAATGCACAAGTGCTACTGCCGATAGAAAAATTAAACGGCTATGCCTTCAAGATAGAAAAATTTCATCAGATGCCATTAGATGTGAAATGAATGCAGCGGGTATTGCAGTAAGTTCAAGAACAATAAGAAGAAGGTTATCAGGATTTGGACTACAAGCTAGAATTCCAAGGAAAAAACCATATTTAAATCTAAAGCAACGCAAAAAACGAGTTAAGTGGGCAAAAGAACACATTAAATGGTCAGAAAATCAATGGAAGCAAGTAATCTGGAGCGATGAGAGTAAAATATCGCTCTTTGGTAGTGATGGTAGAAAATACGTGAGACGTAGAGTAGGAGAAGCACTTTATCCTGATTGCATTGAAGCAACTACAAAAAACCTAAGAAATGTCATGATTTGGGCATGTATGTCTGCAGATGGTGTGGGCCGAATTCAAGTGATTGATGGCATCCGGAATGCCAAAAAATACATCGAAACTGTGCTGGAACCAAAATTGATGCCTTCCATCATTGATCTCTTCCCCAACAACGCAAAATTTATTTTTCAGCAGGATTCAGCTCCATGCCACACAGCAAAAGTATGCAAAGCATGGTTTCAAAATAAAGGCATAGATATATTACCATGGCCAGGAAACAGCCCTGATGTCAATCCAATTGAAAATTTGTGGCGACATTTGAAAATTCTTGAACGAAAAAAACGTCCATCCAATAAAAGACAACTTATTGAAGCTATAATTGATTCTTGGCACCATGTGATTACGAAAGATGAACTCCAAACATTCGTTCAATCGATGAAAAGACGCTGTGAAGCTGCCTTAAAAAATAAGGGTTATCCTACTCAGTATTGATTGTGTAAGTATCACTTTAAAAAATGCAAATCTAAGATAGATTTTACTATTAGTTGTATAACTTTTTTTGTAATACAGATATTGTCATACTGTTTTTATTATTAAATTCTACATTAAATGACCTTCAATTTGATATATTCTACAAGCACACAAAGTTGAAAAACATGAAACTTCGTGTGAAAACCGAATCAAAATGACACACGTTTGAAACATGTATATACTCATTTCTGAAAACATGCACACACGCAAGAATAAAAAATCATATGCCCCTATTTGAGTATATCCATGTTTCAAAAATGAGAATGAACTGACTTCTATGTGCTCATTTTTGAGTATGTCCATGTTTCGAAAATGAGTGTGAATTGACCTCTATGCTGAGTTTTGAGTATGTCCCTGTTTCAATATTCTGAGTATTTCTGGTATTTCAGAATGGAAAGCATTGGCTCGTCCAATTTGAAACAAAATGAAAACATCGATTTACTTAGATTTGAAAGTTTCATTTTTCTCAGTGCAAGCTTGTGAGCATTAAAATAGATTTTAAAATATGAATTTCGATAGCTGTCATGTAAAGGAAAAGGCAGAATATTTCATGTCTAATTCGAGACCTAAAAGAAAATGAACCTTTATTATCTCTACAGTTACATATCGGTATAAATGTTTTTAAGTCTGAAATGTACGTTTGCGTTTGTAAAATCTGAAAAACTGTACTTGATGTAAACCATATCAAGTTCATTTTTTAAAAAAATTGCGAAAATAGTTTATTTATCAATATTGATCGTGCAAATGTCTCCAATTGAGCGTTAGAAACTTGTTGATCTGTTTATTCAAAGGTTTTTATGAGCCTTTAAGTAATGATTTTATCCCTTTTAGCATGTATAACTATAGTTTAAGCTTCATTCTTTAAACACATCATCATTTTGAAGTCTATGAAGCTAAATCACTTCACAAACTCTTTAATATATTTCATTACAGAAATTACATTTTCGCAATCTGTCCTAGCGATTTAAAAACGTAAAAGAAAAATACAGCATTAACCCAGCTTTTTCTCAAGACATCAGAATCAGACTCTGGACTATATTCAATCACTGCACAGTAAACTGTAACAATTCTGTAAAATTAAATTCAGTTTCGATACAATGTATAATAAAAATACTGACTGTAGTAAAATAGTGTTGCCCATTAGAAATAGGCGAAACATGAAGAAATCTTTCTCATGGGGATGAGTACAACATTTTAAGATATCAATCTGTCTTTTCACTAGCTTATCATCTTACTTGAAGGATAGGCGTGAGTAAAAATATTTCGTTCTATTTTCAAGAATGAAACAGAATTCTTCATTCGAAGGTAGTGGCGAAACCGGATCGAACATCCAGGCTGTGAAAAATTATGAGAGGATGAATGAATAAGAAGAGTGTGGGCATTTTAATCCGGGGGAAATGTACCAAAAAAAGGCGTTACCTTACAAAAGGTTGGGTAGAAGATTTTATTTTTTTGACTTGTATATAATAAGGCCAGCATGTAAAAACCGAATTATCCAACAAAATTTCTTAAGGGAGAATTTTCTGTGGCCAGAAAACACCAAAATTTTGGAACTTTTATTGTTGTTTTTTAAATATCTAGAGACCCGTTGTCGTAGCGTATTATTTGTTAGTTACAATGTTAAAGAGGACAAAATTCTCTACAACTTTCATGTTTACAACTTTTTTATACGCTCAATAGCAAGCGCAGTACGATATTTCAAAAATAAGACAATTTTTTCAATGTCCTTAAAAACCGTGAAAAACGTAGTTTTGTCCCGACGCGCGACGATTCAAATGTTCCCCACAGATGTAATGCTGTATGTCAACTTCTACAGATTGACAGCAGAAAATTATCTATTATTTGCACACCCTCTTCTTCATTTTTATCACAACAGACATATTTTAAATTCAATAAATCTATATAATTTAGTAAGTAGGGGAGAGTGTAGATGACCAAGACAATTTTCATATTTAGACAATAACTTTAAGCATATACAATTGTTAATTTTAAAGTATTGTTTAAAATAATATTTCAGTATTTAGTAACTTATTGGCACGACAGTTTCAATAAAAAAAAATCTTGTTTAATTTTAATAATTATTTTTATAAGGCATGCATATGTTCATTTTATTCCATAAACATTTTATTCTATAGTACTATGGTATATTTTATTTACCGATTATTGATGACATATGTTTTAATGTTTTACTGTTTTAAGTATATCAAACATTGGATTGAAGTTCTATATAAAAGGAAAACGTAGTTTTGTCCCGATGATTCAAATTTTCTCCAAGAATTTAATCATGGATGTCATCTTCTACATATTGATAGCAGTAAATTATCTGTTATTTGCACCCCCCCCCTATTCTTAAGTGCAGTACGGCTTTTTAAAAATGAGGCAATTTTTCCAACTTACATACCCGCTCTGTTATACAGAGTGGGTATGAGGAAGAGGGGACGGGGGACAAATAACTGCCAGGAAAAAAAGAAAAGATACATCTAGAGCAGGAATTGGTAAAAACTATGGTACGCGTACCAGTACTGGTACAGGAAACTCTGGCTACTGGTACGCAGAAATCCGATACTGGTACGTGGAATAAAATACAGAAATCAGCATATTATATGATACACCCTGGCACTGTATCTCACGATAGAGGAAAGAAGTGAACTCTCCTGTGATGGATTACTGGAGTCCACATTCAAAAGTATGAATGTCACAGATTTTTTGTTGGCGAGAATATGAGAGTACCGTTTGATATCGGCGAAGTCTGCTTGTGTTTAGCACAACATATATCTGTGAATGTGCTCCCCCCCCCCCTTCGTTACATCAAAAACAAACACACGAATAAAGTAAACTTCGAATGTGACTTATGACTAAAACTACCTAATATTGAGCCAGACATGAGGAAGCAGCTGTGCTTGATAAAACAAGTCCACCCTTTTCATTAGCGATAGAAGCAAATTAGCCTACTGTAACAGTACATGAATCAGTGTGCGCCCATATGTCATTAAGTATTGTGCCTTTTTTCCTATACCAAAACATTTTTTTTTTGGTATGCATTGTTAAAATTTAATGGTGATACTACTTTTTACTTGAATGTTATTACAAAGCAGCCAATCTTAGTACCAATTTAGTTATGTAATTATTCATTTTTAAATACAATAAAACCTGCTATGACGGAAACAGGAAAGACCGAAGATATATTTCGTTTTAGGCAGATTCCTTTTTATAGGTTTTTCTATATTAGCTTTACGTTTTTTATCTGGTGGTACGCGGAAGTATGAACTTCGATTTAGTGGTACGTCGGTCTAAAAGTTTGGGAACCACTGCTCTAGAAGAACCATGATCCTTGATATATCTTCTATCCAGGAAACTGAACGCTAATAATCCTACAACAGTCCCATCAAAAAGACAAAAATATTGTTAAATATCCCGTAGAAATTATCATTATTAAAATACATTTTTTCATTTAGCTTATGCAGTCATATTGCGTACCTTACTTTATTGTGTAGGGAAAGTGGACTTGAATGAGATAGGGGATGAATGTATAACAACAAAAAAATGTTTATATGGTCTATAATCATAAATAACTCGGTATTTCATTTGATAGATGGTAGCACTGAGATAATTCAACAAATATAGTTTCAAAACAGTACATATTACAGAATATTAGAATATTCCACAAAGTGTATTTTTCAACAACAAGTTCTTCTGTTTGAGCTTTAAAGCATTTAATAGATAAAATCTTAAAATTTTATATATTTTTGCACGCTAAAATGATATAATTTCTTGTCATAATATATAATAAAACTGGGAAAATATTGACAATATTTACTAAAACTAATATTTTGAAAATTTTTATGAAAATAGTTATCTCAAATATTTTATTGATAGAATTTTTAAATTTTACAAGAGATATAAATGCATAATATTAGTTAATGAAATAATATGTTGTCATTTTTATTGTAGATATTTTATAAGGTAAATATTTGTTACATAAGATATATTTATTTTTTGAGTCCCTTCTTTTATATAGAACTACAATCCAATGTTTGATATACTTAAAACAGTAACACATTAAAACATATGTCATCAATAATTGGTAAATAAAATATACCATTGTACTATAGAAGAAAATGTTTATGGAATAAAATGAACATACGCATGCCTTATAAAAATAATTATTAAAATTAAACAAGATTTTTTTTTATTGAAACTCGTGCCAATAAGTTACTATATACTGAAATATTATTTTAAACAATACTTTAAAATTAACAATTGTATATACTTAAAGTGATTGTCTAAATATGAAAATTGTCTTGGTCATCTACACTCTCCCCTACTTACTAAATTATATAGATTTATTGAATTTAAAATATGTCTGTTGTGATAAAAATGAAGAAGAGGGTGTGCAAATAATAGATAATTTTCTGCTGTCAATCTGTAGAAGTTGACATACAGCATTACATCTGTGGGGAACATTTGAATCGTCGCGCGTCGGGACAAAACTACGTTTTTCACGGTTTTTAAGGACATTGAAAAAATTGTCTTATTTTTGAAATATCGTACTGCGCTTGCTATTGAGCGTATAAAAAAGTTGTAAATATGAAAGTTGTAGAGAATTTTGTCCTCTTTAACATTGTAATTAACAAATAATACGCTACGACAACGGGTCTCTAGATATTTAAAAAACAACAATAAAAGTCCCGAAATTTTGGTGTTTTTTGGCCACAGAAAATTCTCCCTTAAGAAATTTTGTTGGATAATTCGGTTTTTCCATGCTGGCCTTATTATATACAAATCAAAAAAATAAAATCTTCTACCCGACCTTTTGCAAGGTAACATGTACATTTCCCCTTGACTATTTTATATTCAGATACATAAAATTTGAGAGAGAGCATTTTTCTAAAGTGAGTTTTGATAAAATGGAAAATCGTGGAACATAGGGGTGAATGGATCATAAATATTACCTCGATTTGGGCCTTTGCTTCGTAAAAATTAAAAAGGAAATAGATAATTAAAAAAATGGAAAAATGAAATCACGACATTTATGACATTTAATAAATATTTCATACAATCTTGTTTTTTATTTCTACTTTACTGTCATTGTAAACTCCAGGGCTTAAATTAAAATGAAAGTGTAATCAAAACAATTTTTACAGTTTAATAATTTTTTTTTTTTCGTCAAACGGAAATGCATAGACCTCATACTCAAATAAGCATTGTCTGCTCTTCTGAATTCAGCCACAGCAAGAAATTTTTCCAGAAACTGTTGCAAAGTATTTCGTACCTTCTACTATCTATCTATATTATAAAGGACAAACGTGTCCGTGCGTAACCCTGACGTCATTTTGCGAATGGCAACAGTTGTCGATGAAATTACGGTTTTGATATTTTTGCTACTGCAATTCTTTTAATTTCTAAACATCGCACATTTTTAATTTTTACACCGTAATATAGGGAAAAAAAATCTACTTTCAAATGCAATTTGTTTGAAAACTGTATCGCAATTTATTCATTTATTATATCATTTAAATTAAATTTCAAGCAAGGATTTTTAAAAATGTATCTCTATTGCTTGCAGACGATTACAAAATATTAATCCATTTGCACTTTAAACAATATAAATAGCTCAGCATTTGTTTCCAGAACGAAATTAAAACTCCATTAAGCAATAAATAAAAGAGTGTAAATAAAACACAAATTTAACAGACTTGTAATAGAAATAAGCGCTTAAAACCGCTGAAATTATCAGAATTTAAAAAAACAAGAACGAAAAATCATGCGTCAAGCATAGATTATGTAGCACTTTCCAACGCTTCTAAAATAATTTTACAAATCATTACCGTTTAATAAGCTGAAAGATGACATCTAAGTAAACAATTTGGAAAACGCATAACATATTTAAAAACGTAATTTCAGGAATTTTCAATATATACAATATTCGGAAAAATATCCGAATACTTTTATGTAGCCCTGTATATGATCTATAGATTTGTATATATACATAGGATGCTAAATTTTAGTTTACCGTAATTTCCGGCGTATAATCCGCAGCTCAAAGAGTCGTTTTTCGACCCAGAAATTTTATTCAATAATTGTAGTTAAATATTTACAGTGATCTTTTAAGTTACATTTTATAAAATAATATTTCTGGGTTGAAAAACGACTCTTTGAGCTGCGGATTATACGCCGGAAATTACGGTAGTTAGGAAACGCGTAGCACCGTTTAAATTCTCCTTCTGGAGTTTCTGTCAATAAACGGAAATGTGTTCGCGAACTTTTGTGCTGCCCTGTATAGGATCTACAGAATTTATACACACCGCGTAATAGACAAAAAGCTAGTTAAGATTAAAATCGCGTTCAGCAACTTAAAACGCACTTCCAGGAATTATTGTTAACAGACAGTAGAGAATTCTTTTGTGTGTCCCTGTAAATGAACGATGACTGCTATACACACACTATTCTGTAGTAAGCCTCTTGTAATGCACCTTAGTAATATATATAAACTTCAATGCGTTTAAAATAGTGGAACATTATTTAAATAAGCCGCAGACGATTTTTCTCCATAGACGTCATGTAACGGAATTATTTTGACTGTCCCTGTAAAGTAACTCCAAGTGCTATACACCTAGTATTCCATATTAAGCTTCTTCTAATGCATCTTAGTGATATATATAAATTTCAATGCGTTTACGATAGTGAAACATTTTTTAAATAAACCGCAAATGATTTTTCCCCATAGACCGCAATGTAACGGAATTCTTTTGAGTGTCCCTGTAAGAAAACTATAAGTGCTACACACTTCCGTTGAAATAGGGAACGTGCCATAGATAACGACAATAACATATAAAAATTGCAGAGCAATCCGAGCCTATTTACGGGAGTTAGAGCACGGACAGACGGCCAGACGGCAGACAAACCGAAGTCATAAACACTTTTCAACTAGGTTGGAAAGTGCTAAAAACTGCCGTAGATAACGAAATTCTTAGAAATTTCTTCGGTCATTAACTTCTGGCACGAAGCAATACAAAATTTCAGCTTTTAATAAATTTCAAAATTTTATTTGAGTATATAATTGATAAAAAATGCTCTTTGGTGCTGTTAGGGGGCAATCTAAAAAAATATTAAATGTAAAAAATCTATTAGAGTTTTCAATAAAAAAAAAATAAAGGAATTTTACCTATATTCTCTATCCCGGGTTGGATGCCCCAGTATATATAAAACACAAACGGAAATTTCGTTCCGCTCTTTTATAACTCGAGTTCCACTGAATGGATTTTGATGGAACCTGCACTTTTCGATAGATAATTTTTCAAGGAAGGTTTTAGTGTATAACACAACGTTCTACGCAGATTAGTTATAGAATTATGATGGAAGGTTCTGTTTTTTTGGACAAAAAGGTTACCATTGGTCGTTTTTTTTGCGACCATTATCGTTGGTGAAATAATTGAAACTGCTATATAATTTAGAAAATAATGCAAACACATCGAAAAATAAAAGAAAAGAGTTTGTAATTTTATTTAAAATAAAAAAGGGGGAAAATCGAAAAACAGTTTTGATGACAAATAATGTTGTAAAACGAAAATGTTTAATTTATACATGAAAAAAAATGTTCGTAATGCTTACAAAATTATTCAATGAGAAATATTGCAATAGAAAACCATATTTGGCGATTTATCGTTTGCGTCAGAAAATACTTCTAAAAATTTGATTTAATAAAATCTGAGTAACTATTTTGTTTTTAATTTGGTCTTCTTTTTAAAATTTTATTTTTAATAAATCTAATTCCTTCATCACGTGACATACAGAAGAAACTTGCAGCTGGAATTATAAAAATGACTGTATTCGTGAGTTACATTTTATTTGGCCATTTACGATTTTGATTTTACTTTTGTCACCAAACAATGTGATTTCAAGCCAAAGAGGCATAAGCTTGACATCGGTCCGAGCGATGTTAAAAAAATGGCGTTTTTTTTAAATATACGACAGGCATTTTTAGTGTAATTTTTTATATTCGAATGTACATTATATAAATATCAGTTAATATTATAAAAATGAAGTCAAATATTTAAATTTTAGTGTAAATTATAATACATGTTTAAAAAGTTTTTCACCATTCATTTCTTTTTAGTTTTATTTTCATACATTTTTTTTCTTTTTGAAGGTTTTTAAAAGATATTGGAATAATCTTCTGTAATCGGGTCACCAGTCAATTAGCGTATATATTATATTGTTGGAAATTTCGGAACAACTGTCACAGACGCACCGGGGTTGGCGCCATATTTGTTTTCGCTATTTTGGCTATGAAAAACCAAGACAAAAAAAAACAAAAAAAAAAACCCGATTTTTGCACCCGTTAGACCAAGATTCCTAAAGCAGCATGTTAGTTTGATTTTATTATGAAACACACACAATTTTTATTATAAACACACACAAATTATTTTATTATGAAACACACACAATTTTTATTATAAACACACACAAATTATTTTATTTTCAAACACATGCAATGATTAATTTATTATAAAACTCACATTATTTAATTTAATATAAAACCAATAGAATCTGCTCTACCGGAGTGCCATACGAAGCAATATCTCGCCAAAATCGCCGGATTGCCCAGGCATAAAATCACCATTTTGGCACCAAACGGATACCCCGGTGCGTCTGCGAAATCTGTACTGAAATTTCTTTTATATTTGAAGGGGACTTTGGACGGTAAATCCGATTGGAGCAGATTACACGCAATTTGTACTCAGCAATTACCAAATTTGTGTATTTTCATTATGAAGCAAACGGATAAAAGAAGATTTACTATTATATATTTTTTCACTGTCAGTTATTTTATTATCACTAAACAAGAAATTCTTGCAATGTACCAACAAAACTTGGACATGCCAATGGTGGCCAAGTAACAATATATTCTGATTTATCATTTTAGCCTAGATAAGAAAAAAGTACCTGGAATTCAGATTAGATACAATTTTGATCATTACAATGCAATTTCAGCTAACGCACCACTCTAGCCGCTAAACTTGGGGACAAATTATCGATTATGTACATTATAGGGTTTATTTAGACAACAGACTGAAGAATTATCTAATCTTCCAAATAAAAGAAATTGCAAGACTATTTATTTCTCCGTGTTATTATGTTCATTAGACAAATGATAAGAAAAAGATTTGGTTCAAGTATTTACCAAAATAATTATTACTAAAAATTTTGCATAATTAACTTTATTTATCATTCTCAAGTAGTTTTATTGGTCAACAGCAATTTGACATTATTTAATGGACTGTTGTTTGGCGCGTAATTAACTTCATTTTGTAGCTAACTTAGTGACAAATTATCGATTATGTTCATTATATGGTTTATTTAGACAACAGAATGAAGAATCTTCAAAAATAAAAAAATTGCAAGACTATTTTATTTCTTCATGTTATTATTCTCATTAGAAAAATTCAAAAGAAAAAAAATCTTCGGTTCAAGTATTTACCAAAATAATTATTACTCAAAAATTTTGCATAATTAACTTTATTTATCATTCTCAAGTAGTTTTATTGGTCAACAGCAATTTGACATTATTTAATGGACTGTTGTTTGGCGCGTAATTAACTTCATTTTGTAGCTAACTTAGTGACAAATTATCGATTATGTTCATTATATTGTTTATTTAGACAACAGAATGAAGAATCTTCAAAAATAAAAAAATTGCAAGACTATTTTATTTCTTCATGTTATTATTCTCATTAGAAAAATTCAAAAGAAAAAAAATCTTCGGTTCAAGTATTTACCAAAATAATTATTACTCAAAAATTTTGCATAATTAACTTTATTTATCATTCTCAAGTAGTTTTATTGGTCAACAGCAATTTGACATTATTTAATGGACTGTTGTTTGGCGCGTAATTAACTTCATTTTGTAGCTAACTTAGTGACAAATTATCGATTATGTTCATTATATGGTTTATTTAGACAACAGAATGAAGAATCTTCAAAAATAAAAAAATTGCAAGACTATTTTATTTCTTCATGTTATTATTCTCATTAGAAAAATTCAAAAGAAAAAAAATCTTCGGTTCAAGTATTTACCAAAATAATTATTACTCAAAAATTTTGCATAATTAACTTTATTTATCATTCTCAAGTAGTTTTATTATTCAACAGCAATTTTACATTATTTAATGGACTGTTGTTTGGCGCGTAATTAACTTCATTTTGTAGCTAACTTAGTGACAAATTATCGATTATGTTCATTATATGGTTTATTTAGACAACAGAATGAAGAATCTTCAAAAATAAAAAAATTGCAAGACTATTTTATTTCTTCATGTTATTATTCTCATTAGAAAAATTCAAAAGAAAAAAAAAATCTTCGGTTCAAGTATTTATCAAAATAATTATTACTCAAAAATTTTGCATAATTAACTTTATTTATCATTCTCAAGTAGTTTTATTGGTAAAAGATCTATAATTCAGTCAACAGCAATTTGACATTATTTAATGGAACGTAAGTTTGGCGCGTAATTAACTTTGTTTTGCAGCTAACTCTGATACATTAACCATATCGCTGCAAAAACTTCTAAGCTTTGACTTCCAACTTGGCTGTGAACCCAATTACGGAACACTAGGAAGATTTTATTTGATGCAAACTAGAGGATTAATTTTCTATTAGAATCAGATTTCGAGGTTTTTTCCAGGTTAATTGTTACATGATTGCAAATGGTATATAAAATGAAAAGGCAGTAAAAAAGAACGTAATTTTAATTTTATTCGAACAGCCTCGTCTTTAAAAACCCATTTTTTTAAGATTCACATTTCTTTTAAATATGAAAGTTAAACACTGTGCAAGTAATTTATTGCTTTTTTCACTATATTTACTCTGCTGGATTCCAAAGATAGAAAATTGCAGTAGATATGCCAGAAGATGACGTATATTATGAAATATAATGTAACGTAGAGTGCGATTTTATTTAAACTACCAGAACCACGCATAGCGCCAAGCTGAGAGGCCTGGAGTTGAGAACTAACAAAGGAAAATGAATAACCCGAACATTATTTAAATTCAACTGTCAATCTCTGCAATGATTGCTCTTTTTTTGTAGCAGGGTGACTAGAAGACATTTTAATTTCTATTGATCATAAAGGCCACATTTGTCTACCAAACTCCACTTTAAATCATGTAATAAAAGAGTTGCTTCTTAATAGCATGAATTTTGTCTAACATCTACGATAAAATAATAGCGCAATGGCATTCGTATTGTATTGACCAATGCTGAAAGATTTCCCAGGTGACGGTCCAAATTACTTGAAAATACATGGTCGAATTCACTATTTCGTTTCATTCAAGGTTCATTTGGAAAATTGACCAGGCATAGCCTGCTAGTATAGCGATAAAAAGCTTCATTGAGATTTTATTTTTCAACGTAGCTTACTGGATAGAAGATTAAAAAATGAGGGTATATCTTTTTTACTAGACGTACGATTATAATCGGAGACATTTTAATGAACCGGACAATGCACGTTTTTAAAACAAGTTCTTGCATCACTTGCAAACTTTTGGGAACTAAAAGGAACTTTTAATTTCAGAAGCGTTTACCATAATATTGGTAACCTAGAGGATCGCAGCCAACGGAAAAGGCGACCCACGAGACGACTATCCCCTTTGTCTGTCACATGTTCAGAATAGGGTGATTTCTACCCACTGTCGAACAGCCATGTGATTAAGGTAGGCTGAAAAGCAGCCAAGGTCTATAAATGTCAATGCTAATATCTCATTCGTCGCTGAGATTTTGATACTTTTTGTTTTCCTATAATGGAATAATTTCAAGGATTTAAATCATGAACAATTCTGAAGTTATGTACATTTTAGTAGTACATATTCTTGTACATTTCAGCAACTTTTTACATAAGATTTCAAGTAGATAAAACATATCTATAAGAAAAATAATTTGTATAGCACTAAAAAAGGAGATAAATATTAAGGGAAGTAACCTGTTGAGGTGTTTTACATGTTAACTAAATGTACCTTTTCACCTAAACCACTCATCCGATCACCACAAATGTTTTCGTGTAATTTTATTGAATACAAATTTATCAAAAGATTTAAGGATTTTGTTATAAGAATAAATACGTATATTTTATTAAAGTTTTCAAAATTGGAGGAAAACTACAAATTGTGATAAAAAGGTCTACTTTTCCGGATAAGCAGAATACCAAAACAAGTGGGTAAGTGTGATCGAAGATCGCTCAAAGGGTTTCGTTTAATATTCCTTTCAAAACACTTTATCCTTCCTTTAATAAATCCAAATAAATTTCATTTAGCAACAACTACAAAAAAAATCATGTTTTTTATAAAGTAAAAATTTACCGGTCTATTTTTTCGTTTTTTCGAATATCTAAACCAGACCGATAGCGGGCTAAGCCCGCTATTATATTCTGCCATAATAATATCTGTCGATTAAATGCCATACTTAAAAAAATAATTTCAAAATTAAACATGTTGTACACCTTCAAAATGTTAAAATATGCGAATTCTTCCATAATTTGATTTTTATCATGATTCAATATGTTTCTCAAACTCATATATTTACAATTCTCTATTACTCATATTGATACTCGCTT
Source organism: Maratus michaelseni (assembly GCA_963931845.1). Classification (NCBI taxonomy): domain Eukaryota; kingdom Metazoa; phylum Arthropoda; class Arachnida; order Araneae; family Salticidae; genus Maratus; species Maratus michaelseni. The sequence continues at coordinate 6,049,566 of OZ007588.1, forward strand.
TGTATTATTCTCAAACATATGAAAAATTCGTTAAACTTCCAATAGGACGTCAAATTTTCTTTTTAATTCTCTAATGACGTGATATTAATCCGCTTTGTGTACATACACATACTCATACGCCTTGTATTATTGAGAAATCTGAAAATTTCCGTTTTTAACCACTATGACGTCAATCATTTTTATTTCATATTGATATTTTTTTCAATGGGGGAAACTTTTTATTTCATTTTCATTTTTCACGTGGAAATCGTTCAATAGAAAATTAATTATTGTAGAAAAAAGTTCATTTTGGATTTTTAATTTTTGGCAACTGCTTTAACGAAAAATGTTTAAATTTAATAGGATAAGGCTGTTAGAATTTTTTTTAATCTCTATTTATTAAAATAATACGAATTTTTCAAATTTTAATATTTTGAGCTTCATAGCTGGTATTCAGCTAGAAATCTAAGTTTCAACTCTGTAAGCTACATAGTTTCTCAGAATGGCTCTGTGGCAGACAGACAACGGAACGGGAGTAAAAGGGTTTCGTGAGATGAACGAAACCCTAAAAATTCTTAATTCATCTGATAACTATAAATTCCGTAAAATTATACAAAGACATTTGTGGTTTAGGAGGAAAGGTACACATAGTTAACATGTAAAACACCTCAATATGTTACTCCCTTAAAAAGCAGTAATATTCTGAATAGGAACCCTCTTTGTACACACTTATCCACGCTTTACTTTTATTCAAAGTGTTTATCCGCATAATCATAAAATAGGATGATTTGGATTTACAATTTCATATTTGGAATATTTTTGTATCATGCCAAGCAAAAAATATTGAATATTAGTTTGGCATATGGCTAAGATTTATCCAAGAGTTATTAATAGAGTTACACGAGTTATTAAGTTAGAGATACAACAATTATCCATAGAAGTGTTACTAATACGATATTTATGCTATACAAGAATTATTAACTCGGTTTATAATCTTCAAAATTATATGTAAAAATTTTAATAATGTTTAAAGAAATAGAATAAAAGAAACGTGTTTATTGAAATAATAAACGTATTTTCATTGAATTCTAAGAATTTTCTATGAAAAAAACCCGACAAAAGATACACTTAGGTTTTATAAACAGTTTTATAAAACAAGTTTCTTTTTTACTTTGGTTTTGCAAAGTATTTACTTTAGAAAAAATTTCAAAGATTTTATTCCAGAAAACGAAAAAAGAAACTAGATCAGGATACATTTTTCTATGATCGCGGAATATGGAATTTCTAGAAAAAACAATGGTCTCTTTTCTGTGGAATTTTATTCCAACTTTTAAATAAAATATCAATTTTACTTTTTTTTTTTTACGATTTTGTTCAATTTTTGTAAATTCTAAAAGGTAAAAAAATATTTATCTGTATTTATTCTTGACTTCCTTATGAAGTTTTCATTTAGTAAAATGATACGTGTTTTAAAATGCCAAAAACTTTAGTTGAAAAAGTGATAAATACCTTATATTGGATATAGCCTGAAATACTCTTTAGATGTATATTTTAAAAAAAAAGATAAGATTTGCACTATATCTACTTTGAATCTTTTAAGATTTATCTTCATTTTTGTTGTAAGTAAAATGCGCACAAATGTTACCTTAAATATTAACTGAAACCAATGAAATGGAAATCAAAGCATCCAAAAATTATTCGTTTTCCAGATGTAACTTGAAATATCATTTATGAAAGCAGGATAATAAATTAATTTTACACTAGATGGAACCCGTCAAAACTTGACGGCAAACAACTTGATAGTACCATAAAAATAAAATTCATAGCTGTTTTAATAAGTTTGAAATTTTTGAAGAATAATTCGAATAAAATAAAAAAAATCATTCTGTTCACAGCAGGGATCGATCCCCCACGATAACCGGAACAGAGAACTTATACCACTCGACCACCGTTTTCGCAGCTGAGTGCGCTCTAAACCTAGTTAGGTTCTAGATTTAAGTTTACGCATGCGTAAATGGGGCAAATTCGTGTGTAAAATAAATTTGATGGAAATCCTTTTTCTTTTTATTATATAAGATTTTTTTCTAACTTACACTTTTAAAACTGTGCCTCTGATTTAAGAGGTACATTCTGAATTTTTGTGCCTCTGAATATTAAGAGGCACATGGTGCCTTTGAAATTAAGAGGCACATAGTGCCTTTGAGATTCAGGGGCACAGCGTAAGTGCCTTTGAAATTAAGAGGCACAGTGTGCCGCTGAATTTATATATTCAAGTGCCTCTTATTTAAAAATACATTCTGTGCCTCTTATAATGGTGGCACATGCATGTGCCACAATTATAAGAGGAACAGAATGTAATTTAATTATATTTTATATTATATTTATATCTTTACAGTGAATTCTGTCTACTGCAGAAAGATTTTCCAGCATGGCATATCCAAAGACATATTAAATTTTGTGTAAGGCAGAATACTATGTATAATAGAAAATTTTCTCACTCCCAATTTATTGAAACAAATTTGAAATAAATATTAAAATGTGTGTCCATGTGGCCTAAGTCAGTTCTGTGGTTCAATAAAGAACCTTTTCTACATGAAACCTAATACAGGTTAATAGGTTACAGCAAAATAAACTACAGGTTGCAATCCTGTAGTTTATTTTATATATATCAAAATACATAAAAGGGCATAAAAGCTTTATTAAAAACAAATAAGACAAACGTTAAAAATAATCAGCGTAAAATAATCACAATATTGATCTTGTGATAATGACAACAATTAATTTCAAAAAGTAACTCTGATCATAAATATTTCATTACTGGTATCCTAAATGTTAAATTTATTTGAAAATAACTAATTTGTTTCATTAGTATATATTTTCATTATACTGAATTCCGATTCTAAATAAAATACGATTATAAAAACAATATCTATTACTTTCTGTAGGATGTCCATTGCTGAAATTTTGGATGTTTTGATTTATTTTTGTTATTGCAGTTAAATTTCGATTACAATGGGAAATGTAGCTGAGATTAGTTAAATATCGTTGACAGATTAATATCAGTGTTTAATTCAGACATTTTTCACCGGGAGGGATTTTTGCGGCATTGCTTCGGGGGGGGGGGGGGGAGGTTGCACTTTTGTCCATTAAAAAGAATAAAATCTAACACTTTTCGATCATTGTTCTGGAGAGGGAATGCCCCCACCTCCGGGCCACCCCCTGAATTCAACACTGATTAATATAATACAAAAGAAACTGGACTTTATTAGCTATAACTATTAATAAAAAAATTAAATTTCTCAAGGGAATGATACATTTACCCGCGATATATACATATGTTTGTAACATAAAACATTTCTTTTACAGTGTCGATTTTTATACTATACACTTTCAAAGAAAATAATCAAGTACAAAACTAAATACACTTACGTATTGCTGGCTTTTCTATAACTCTCTATATTCATTATCATCCGCCGGTGGATGATTGCAATAATAACACCATTACACGTAATTTTATGTTTCCTAACATAAATTCATTGTATTTTCCACAGGAACATTTACCTCTGCGGCGTCGTTTTATATCGTAGGAAAACGTAACTCCTATTATCAGCGATTGATATCGTTGCAATCCTGAACGACAATAATAACACGAGCGTAATTAAAAAACGAAAGCACAAAACCTCTTGAGTCAAAATAATCGTCTTGCGAAAAGGATATATATATATAAACTCTGTTTGTGTCGTCAGGTACCGCTTCTCGAATAATCCACAAGACGCCATTTCTTCTGGTCAAGCGTCCATTCTTCCTTCTCCCCTATCCCTCATTGAAAGTAAATATCCCGCGCCCGCTCAATGCATCATGGGTTAAACATTTGTACGCATGCGCGCTTTCCCACTGTACCGCTGAATAAATGACCGCTTTTTTTAAGAGGCACACATTTCGCGCCGTGACTCTGATATATTTCGTTCTGTCATCCGTGCCTCTGATAGGTTTTGAGACCTTCATTTGTGCCTCTCATTTCTTTGTGCCTTTGATATTTATCAACTAATCAGAGGCACTTTGTTTGTGTGCCTCTCATATGCGCTGGTGCCTTATATATCAGAGGCACAGTTTTAAGAGTGTAGCTACTAATTGTCTGTTCATTATTATAAGTTGTATCTGTATTCATTATTACAAGTTGTACGTGTTCAACACGATAATTATTTGAAAAGAATTGGGCGGGGAAAATTAAAAAGGAGCAGAGACCTAATGGAAGAAGTACGTTGGTACCCCAATGTCAACATTATTACGTAGTCCAATCGTGTTCATCTTTACTTCGTGTTCATCTCTTACTACAAAGAAATCTGAAAATACGATAAACGTTTCATACGTGGAAAGTGGAACAGGTCGTTGAGACTGAATATAGTAACCTTGGTTGAGACGGCATTGTGAGACAGGGTGTTTCACTGGGAGAATGAAAGTAGTGCAGTAAGCGTAAAAATCTGTAGAGCTTGCATTTCGGTCAAGAATATTCCCACACTTTATAAATTGTTTCGAAATATAGGTAAAAGAACTAGGATCGTCTCATCATTATTTTGAAGGTAAGGGTATCAATTTATTTATTTCATCCTAGCTCAATAGGGCTGAAGGTCCACAAACTGTAGACAAAATAATACCTTTCTCTCACTGAAATGACGCATGATGCGATATTGTTTGTGGGCTCATACTGTGTTGATTATCATTAAAATATCCCTCATACTTGTGGACCATCTGTAGCCGAGTGTTTAAAGCACCACTCCGCTAATCGCTTGAGAGCATAGGAGCAGCCGGCGGGTTCGACTCAAGCTGACTCCGTTGGACACTCTTTGTAGAGTTCCTGCCTGTATTTCTTCAGTGATGTTATTTCCTTGTGTCTATCCAGTCTTCATCTCGACGATATAAGTGGATATTTGTATCAAGTACACAAGACTGAAGTACAGATGGGTGACAAAATAATACGAACACTCATGAAAAATGGTAAAAAGAGCAATATCTAGAAAAATACATGAGAAATTAACCTGGAACTGCAGGTGTGTAAACAATATAGTATAAGTTATATATTTTCGTGAAGATTTTTTCCCGAAACCCCATAGGGGACTGTCAACAAATTGAAAGAGAACGAATATCTTTTGGATAACCCTGTAAAAACTAATGTAGCAAAAGCGTTTAAACTCGAGATTATTAATAAGTGGCTTATTGTAATATACTGTGTTCATTTTTATGAGGATAGCATGTATACTCGTAGAGAAATTAAGGTTTTTATAAAAACACTCCCAAATTTAGCCTAGTTTTATGATTTGCAGATTGTTTAATATAGAAAAAAGTTCTTTTCAGAAACTATGACAAGCAACATTCTACATAAAACTCTGCAACCAGAATTTAAAAATAATAAAAATTGGATGAAAAATGAGCAGGTTTACTAAAAAATGTTTCACTGCGCATGTGCAAATGCAATCAAAATATAATATGCATAATGTATTAGCTAAGTATGTAGAACAACTTCTGTGAAAGTCTCAAAATCATAGCTTAAAAATTCTGTAAATTATCGTCGATAGAATAAGCTCGAAATCCGTTGTTCCCAAAAAGAAGCAAAAAGATGAGGGGTTGTATCAAATATCTGTTGATTAGTGCCAAGATAGAGTACACAATATTGCACGTACTACTATATTTGGATACAACCCCGCATATTTTTGCTTCCTTTTGGGAACAACGGATTTCGAGCTTATTCTATCGACGATAATTTACAGAATTTTCAAGCTATGATTTTGAGACTTTCACAAAAGTTGCCGTATATACTTAGCTAATACATTATGCATATTATATTTTGATTGCTTTCGCGCATGCGCAGTGAAACATTTTTTAGTAAACCTGCTCATTTTTCATCCAATTTTTATTATTTTTAAATTCTGGTTGCAGAGTTTTATGTAGAATGTTGTTTCTCATATTTTCTGAAAAGAACTTTTTTTTTATATTAAAAACTCTGCAAATTATAAGCAAAAAACTAGGCGAAATTTGGGACGGTTTTTATAAAAACCTTAATTTCTCAACGAGTATACATGCTATCCTCATAAAAATGAACACAGTATATTACAATAAGCCACTTATTAATAATCTCGAGTTTGAACGCTTTTGCTACATTAGTTTTTACAGGGTTATCCAAAAGATATTCGTTCTTTTTCAATTTGTTGACAGTCCCCTATGGGGTTTCGGGAAAAAATCTTCACGGAAATATATAACTTATACTATACTGTTTACACACCTGCAGTTTCAGGTTAATTCCTCATGTATTTTTCTAGATATTGCTCTTTTCACCATTTTTCATGAGTGTTCGTATTATTTTGTCACCCATCTGTATGTTCTCAATAAACAAACAAACAAAGAAAACTTGTTACTTGTTACTTGTTACTTTTGGTCAAATATTTTTTAATAAATGTTCTTTTCTGAAAGATCACTGGCGAAGGAAATAAGATTTTTGCCAGAATAAGGATATATGATAAAATAAATGAGAATTGTGAGAAATGAAAATTGATTATAAAATAAAGAAGAATTTAAAAACAGTCTTTAACTGAAATATAAATAATTTTAAAAATTTAATATAAATTAAGGTAAAAAAATATTCGTTTACCTGTATTATGCTTCGGTAGGCAAGAAATGGTGTTGATGGATTACGAACCATCCTCTTAAATATAAAGACAACTAATATCAGGTTTTAAATGTTTTTTTTTTCAAAATATTTAACACTAGTGACATAAAAGTTCGTACTTCGTGGCCCATAGTTGGAAACAACGACTGAGATCAGTTCACTAAAATTTATTTTTCCGCTCACTAGTTGATGACGCGTTATGTGTAACATAGGGCAGGAAATATTTTTTAAGAAACTTTATCTCGAATAATAAATGCACAAATAAATCATGACAATACACACAGCTGTTAAAATTAGATTTTCTTTCTTTAATATATACGAAACATCAAAATTAGAATTACTGGCTTTGAATGTGTTATGTAGCTATTTTTAGCGAAATTCCTCATTTTGATAAGTACAAGAGCATGCATATTTTCGTAATAGCTTTAGTGTATATAGATACGGCAAAAAAAAAAAAAAAAAAAAAAAAAAACAACAACAACAACAACAACAATTCACATTTCTAACAAATAATAATATTTATGCTTTTGAATTTTTAAGCATAATTTTCCGATTCCGTAAATTTAGTGTTAAAATTGAGAAACTTTAAATATACAAAATTCATCACATTTATCTCCTCTCGAACTGCATTTATCTTCATGTAACATTTTTTTCAGAAAATCTATATATTTGTTTGAGGGGGAAGGGGTCAAATTAAAATGAAAAAGAAAGCCTGGAAAAGGGATTTTTATTAAATTCCAGTATACTTCAAGGGATAACTGATGAACCATAAAAATTGAGAGGACAGTTGTATTATATATATTTCTGAAGCGAAGAATTTTTATAGCTGCATGAATCGTGGCGGTCATCTAAAATAAGGAAGTATCTCATCTGTGTCATTACACATACTGCCATTTTGCTAACCGAATAAGACATTTTAAATATTTAAATATTAATATTCCACGCAGCATAAATTTTGATGAGTATTGTCAAATTAGACACACTGACAAACCAGTTGTCATTTTCTGCAATTGTTGTTGTTTGCCTCAGCAGTTACAAAATATTGACACTTTCTATTAAATCACACTCTCATTATATATTCCCATGTTAAAGCCATAGAAAAAAAACATAAATTAATGACAGATGATAAGTATTTTCTTTATACAAGAAAATATACTAAAGAACGCACATTCTAGAGCATCTTTAATGTGGATATTTATGGATTAAAAACAGATTATTAGATAATGTTGTTCGCACAAAATGTTCCCCCGTTCTTTATGACTTCGTAATGGTAGTAGAGGTAAACACATGTATGCTAAAAATTTTTATAACAATTCTTTCTACAACAGTTCTTATCAGAAAGAAAAAAATAACGTGTAACGTGGAAAAAATAGGAACGTTTTTAAAACAAAACGTTGAAAGCTTACGAATACAAAATGACCTAACGAAAATTTCAATCGCGAAAATATGAGAAATAAAATGCATGCAGAAAATTAGCCCCCCCCCCCGTTTCCCCCTTTATACTTAACCAATGAGCCCCCAAAACTAATCAGGGAAGCGACTTATCCATATGTACCTATAAAAAAATTTGAATCAAATCGGATAATTCTGAATGAAAAACCATTTTATATAAATTAAGGAAGTGGATTAGTCCCCCATTTTCCCCTTTATACTTAACCAATGAACCCCCAAAACTAATCAGGGAAGCGCCTTAGAATAATGAATCTAAAAACAAAATTTTAATAAAATCGGATATTTTGGTATGAAAAACCCATTTATATAAATTAAGGGAGGGGGATTAGTCCCCCGTTCCCACCTTTTCTACTTAACCAATGAACCCCCAAAACTAATCAGGGAAGCGCCTTATTGCTATAAACCTATAACCAAAATTTGAAGCAAAACGGATATTTCTATCAAGAGTTATCGCGTTACGTACATACATACGTACATGTACAGAACCAGCGGGCACATTAGCTCTCAGGCTTTGATAGCCTGTGAGCTAAAAAATGTTTCCCCACGGAAATTAATTTAAAAGTATCTCTTAAAAAGTAACGAAATTCTTTGATATTTTGTTCTAGAGCAGAAATAATATTTTTACTTTCAACAAATACTTAAGGAGAAATGGAATAAAGATTTTTAATGTTTTTTTTTTTTTTTTTTTTACTATAAAAACTATTTTTTGTTAATCTATTTCTTTTATTCTTGTAGTTAGAAACTCTTTACTACCAACCTAATTGAACTTTAAAGGAAAAAAATGTCTTTAGCAGGATAAATTAAGTGTAAAAAATAAAAAACGAAGTCAAGTTTTATTTAATTGTTGTTTAGGGAAAATCAAATTTAATAGACAAAAAGGAAAATATGAGTACAACTGGAAATAGTTTTCCCTGAAGTGTCATTTATTTATTTTTTTTCTAAAAAAAAAAAGATTAATTCATGGTAATTTAATGCTGGCTGTGAAAAGGTCATTGAAGGGAATAAAAATTATATAAAATATACATTTCTATCAAAATAAACATGAAAGTAAATATAAAGAATATTTAAAATTGACAAAATATTTCGAGATACACTTATTGACCCTTTTTACTTTTCTTTCTTCCTTTTTTTTTTTCCATACCAGTTGGTATCTATACAATACAATATATTTTGTATAAGAAAAAAAAAAAGAGTTAAATTTGGTGTATTTTAATGAAAGTGAAGCGTAATATTTGCAAGTATATCCAAATGATATGCTAATTTAAATTAGAAAGAAAAATAATGTATTGAGTATAGATTATGAAACACTTTCAAACATATTCATAATACTGTAACAAAAATTTTCGGTTTAATAAAGTAAAAGATGAAATCCAGATAAACAATAAGGAAAGCTTACTTTTGAAAACCAATCTATAAATTATTATACATATACAATATAGTATGCCAAAATTTAATTGCGTTGAGTTAGGAAACGCATAACACAGTTGGAATTTCTCCTTCAACAATTTCCGTCGATAAACGGATATTTATTAGAATTATTTTTATCTGCTCTGTTTATGATCTGTAGAATTTAAATATACCAAGTAATATTTAAAAAAAAGTTAAATTTAAACAAGTTGTAAATTGTACGTCAACCGCGACAAACGAGGTGCGTTCGTACTATAGCTGGTTATATAAATATTCAGATGTTGATGATTTTTAATTCTGTGCAATGAATTCTATCGTCTGCAGATTCATTTCTGTCCTAAAATAAGTATCTCGGTCGCTTGGCGATTCAACCTCGGAAGCTCCTATAACAAAAAAGCACCGATTTTTTTTAATTCAAATTTCTTAATAAATATTTTTATTAATATCTCCTAAAGTTTTGATTCGATTTTCATACAATTGGAGATGTCTCGACAAAATTCTGCAAAGATAATGTATCTTAAATTTCAAACTATTGGGTCGGGTAGTTTTTGCGCTGTTATATGCGGACGGACGGATCAGACGACGACTATAGGTATTTATACAATTACGAACGCACCTAAAAACGAATCCCACAACTGAAAATTCATTTCCCGTAATTATCGCTCGCAGATAGTTCTGTAATCGATCAGATTTGCGTGTCCCGGTAAATGGAACGGTACATGCTATGCACATCACATTCTACAGTAATCATCTTGTAGTGCACCTCGCTAATCTATGTCCATTTCAATATATTTTAATAAATGCAACATCATTAAAATAGGAGGGGTGTTCAAATGAAAGTGATTCCAGGTGTGTATCGATGAGATGCGTAGGTACAGAAATGAGACAGATACTTAGATAGAAACAACAATATTTAATAAGTGAAATGCATACAAAGTTTGTTTTAAAAAATCACCCACCCATGGCGTTTAGGCAGGCGTCCCAATGCTTAGGAAGGTTACGAATTCCGTCCGCGAAGAACGATGTCGGTTGATCATGGAAACATCTAACTCAGTTGCGACGTCACGAATGTTTCGACGTCAATGTCCCTTGATTGCAGTGTCAATGTCCGTAATCAGCTTCTCTGTCACAACTTTGTGCGCTTGACCGGGCCGTGGCAAATCCGTTGTCTCATGTCGATCGTCGCTAAGCATTCTCGCCCACCTCGTCACTGTGGGCTTCGACACACACGTGTCACCGTACACAGCCAGCATTCTGAGATGAAAATCCACCGGCTTACACACTTCCAGTGTCAAAAACTTAATTACAGCTCGCTGATCCGTTTTGGACGCAGTTGCATCCACACCAGCCATTTTAAACTGAATATGCAATGTCCTGACGAATGAAGTGACCACAAATCTGCTTGCGCATGCGCACGCGTGGTACATACAACTTCCCTATCGCGTTTGTTTTACGAAAATACATTGAAAACTGTTCGCACTCGACGCTTCGAATCCCTTTCATTTGAACACGCCTTATACATTGCAAAGTATTTTTCCCCATAGGCCATAATGTAACGGAATTCGTTTGAGCCTTCCTGTAAACGAACTATAAATGCTACACACTGTATTTTGAATACCGAACATTCCATAGTAAAACCCGAAGACATATATAAATTACATTTCAACCCGGGTATATTTAAGCGAATTAGAACACGGCTAGACAAACCGAATTCATAAACACTTTTCAACTATTGTAGAAAGTGTTAAAAATTCATTACTTACTTTCCTTCAAAATCCTCTAATGCGATGCACGGCTGTGTGAACTTTGTTTCCTAATATTTAAAATACGAGAATTAAAGATTAATATCAGTTTATTTCAGATGTACCTGAATAAATTCCATCGTAATTTTCTGTCTTGAAATGTTATTGTCAGCTCATTGTGCAAATATCTGATGTAAATAGATAATGATATTCAAGCAACGTTGATGCGATTATATAAAATAACGTATTTATATTCACTGAATAGATGTTAAAGGAAAACATGCGGCCGAAGCATTTCAAAATATTTTAGCGTAAGGTGCCAAGATGCATTTTGCACACATAGAAAGTCTATTAGGGTGAAAAGTAATATGAAAGACAAGGAATAATATAAAATATTTTCAGTTAATATTCCAGCCATGGAATAATGTTACATTGCTTTGGTTTTAAAAACATATCCACTGAATACTCTAAAACAATTTATACCACATTTTAGAATTTTTCATATTGTTTATGGAATTACTCACAATTTTTAGGTAGATTTCGTGCGAAATACTACCTATTATGCATACCCTATGTTGGAATTTCAAAACAATGTTTGCAGATCTACGCCGATCATGACCCCTAAAACCCAAAACCACCCGCAAGTCAAAGCTTTATCTACCTATCTATACCACTTTTTTATGGACACGATAACTTCCATAATTCTGTACAAATCTCTCCCAAACTTATACATAAAATCAAGGGGCAAACAATCTCGGTCAAGTTCGTTAATGAGCAAAATTGGACCAAGACGGTGGAAATGGGGAGGGTTTTTATGAAAACAGAAAAAAACCCCATAACGTCTTAATTACGATATATATCGTATCATTTTAAAGTTATTATTACTTCTAGGAAAAGGGCCAAAAACCTATGTATGACAGATTTTTGATATAATTAAAAATGGCCTCAAAGGCCGAGAAAAATAAGGATTTAAGAAGAAAAAAAATCATAACTTCGTCCATTCGCAAGATATCAAATCCGCTTGAATTTATTATAAATGTTCTTAATATTATCTACAACTTTTATACTGGCACGTTTTTGATAGGACCAACTTTTATAGCAATAATAAAAACAAAAATATCCCTACCGAAAAAAAATCGTCAAAAGCAGACAGATAAAATAGTTAAACAGGGTTTATATTTAATCTTGATTTAGTGTTTGTTTTCGAAATTTATCTGTGCCTCTAGGCCGAACCAGCATGGATTTTCTTTTTTTATTCAAATGACTTGACCTTTGATACAAAGAAGCTATCCCACTATCGAACGTAACCGTAGATTAAAGATAAATTTAGTTTATGTTTCAATTTTTTTAATTTCGCACCTTTACCAATTAACAAGACTAAATAATTGAATAAACACGGGAGAATTTTTATAATTATTTACAAAATAATTGGAGTATAATGGGAAAAAAAAAGTCAGAAGCGAACAGATAAAATTGTTAAACTGGGTTTATGTTTAATCTTGATTTAGTGTTTGTTGGTGAAACTAGTACTTAACTTCGAATTCTATCTGTGCCGTAGACCGAGCCGGCATGGATTTTCTTTTTTTATTCAAATGACTTCAAAAGTCTAAGACCTATTGGTAATTATTTTTATGGGAGGTTTTAGATTTGCGTAAAGAAAAAAATCTAAATTATGTATCAAACATTCCTCTATGTATAGATTAAAACAATAAAGTAGTGTAAAAAATTGTAAAAATAAAATTTTTGGATTTAATATCAGAATTTTTTAAAAGCAAGAACTGTTTTTTTTTCTTTTTTTTTACCACACCTTTTTGTCTAAGTACATAGAAATGGAAAGTTAGATGTTTTAAAGTACCTCCATTACAAACGTGGCATATTTATTCTCTCGACTTACTATAAAATTCACATATAACTGCTGCTTCTGAACTGAGCGACGCATTTCTGGATAGATTGCCGATCCCAAGGGTTGCCAGCTGCTTCCTAAATGTTCCTCGTTCTTTCTTTAAAGGTAGGTAGTAAAAGATTTATTTTTAAGTTTCATTTTTCTACGTAAAGCACTTTTGTCCATATTTACTGTCGACCCGCATTCGATTTTTGCTACTAGCACATTCACTCGAATCCATAATGTATATGAGTTAGATAATAAGTCACTTCAGTCTTTTTTGTGCGGAGAAATGTAATTTTACTTCGATATTTATTTATATATTTATTTTTCACAACTAAAAGGGATGAAGAAAGTTTAATTACTTTAAATTTCACGAGAACATAATAATTTTCAAATTCTTTTTCGAAAATGCTAACGTCATCTGAGAATTAAAGAATAGAATTTATTTTTATATTTAGACAAAGGATTCAAATTGTTATTATTAAAAATCGGTTTTCTAAGTTATTTTAATTTTAATTTCTCATGGACAGGAATCTATATTTTCCAATAAAAAAAATATAAAGTAATCTGTCCCATGGAGAGTTTCCGATAGCGAGAACACTTTGCAATTGTGGCAGAATTCGCATATATATTTTGATGTTACGTACTTTCTCTATGCATCTTTCTGTTATAGAACTTGAAAAAGAAAAAAAGCTTATTTCACTCATTTCGGCATCTATGCTTCATGTCCTCCACTTGCTTTTCAGTTACAATACGTTCAATTATGCGAACACGTTTAAACCTATTAAATAATTTTATTTAATTGGGTCTACTGCCAATTGACGTATACTCTCAAAAAACTCCATGAGTTGAACGAATTTTTTCGTTGATTATATTTTTTAAAACAGGAAATTTTTCACTTATAGTTTCAACCATTTTCTCCAAAAATACAGACCATTTCGTAATCTAAAGAAAAAAATGCAGAAAATTCTCTAAAATAAAGCTGCATATTCGTCAAATCATACGGGTGCTCCGAACTGTCCTGCTTATCACTTTTTTGTTTTAGAAACACGGAATTTTTACATAAGTCCCCCCCCCCCCTAAAACACGATCAATTCACAAACATCAGTTTAAAATTACCAGAAATTCTCCAGTTAAAAAAGAGAAATTTCTTCAAATAGCAAATAAACCTCTTCCAATCACAGGGGTGCTCCGACAACTTGATGCCAGCACCTTTTTCGTTCTTTGACGAAATTTTTTTGAGCGTTTATTTAAGAGTTGTATAGTAATTAGTTATTAAAATAAGAACATAATTTAGTAAAGGTAGCACTGGTATAAGGCACATAAATATACTTTTATTTACAGAAAATAATCATAGGATGTAACACACAATCACAACATTCTGAAAACTATTTACATCTACGGGAAAGAGATCTTTAAATGGCTGGCGCATGCATACTTATCTGCTAATTTTGGTGCTGCCATCTACATAATTTTAACTAAAACGAAAACACCACAGTACTCCCCCACTTAATATTTCAGTCGGGTAGGAGCTCTTTTAATCCTTGTAAATCTTCTAAGCGCCTGTGGGGAGGAATAAGAAGAATTAGCTTTTATAGATTCTGCAACATCATCAATTATACTATTGGGAACAACAGTAAGTGATCAAAGTGGACAACAAGATGGATGAAAGTATGTATGTGAATAACAATGAAGAGTTATGACAAGAGACACTCTTTTGTTGCAAATCAAACTAACGCCAAATGTTATGAAATTAGTAAAGAGAAAAATAGATAATAAAAATCCACAATTTTTTAATGAATGGTTTTCATAACTCTAAGCGGATCTTTATAAGTTAGACCGAAGAAAAGTTACAGGAATTATTAACTTATATTTCAGTTATAAATGAGAAAAGGTTTATCGAACAAAATCAGATGCAAAAAGTATTTCAAGGATCAAAACTACTTTGTTCTTGGCTTTTATAAACAAAATAGTATCTTTTTTCATAATAATTAGCTAACAAGTCTTTTAATAAACTATTGAAAACCATGAAGCTGACAAACTTCATTCACTGGATAGATCATCAGTAGTTTAAAAAAATAACCTTAAATACATTGTAAAAAAGGACAGATGTTTCTTAATCTAGGAAAATCTATACTAATATTATAAAGGAGTAAATATTGTTTTTTTGTTTGTTTGTTTGTTTAATTGTTTGTTTGTAGGGGTAATCTCTGGAACTACCGAACCGATTTCAAAAGTGATGGTGGCAAATTGATGGTGACAATCCCTGCTCCAACATAGGCTATATTTTATGACGGTGCCATTAACCCCAGGGGGATGCAGGAGCAATAAAGGTTCTAAAATTGTGATTTTTTGTATACTGAAGGAACTAGAAATTTGAAATTTGGCATTGTAGTTACTTATAAGATGTAAATGCTCTCTAAGAACAAAATTTTAAAAAATTCGAAATTTAAAAGGGTGAAATGAGCGAAAAGCGTTCTAAAAACATTCTAAATTACGATTTCTATGGAATCTCTGGAACTACCGAACCGATTTCAAAAATGATGGTGGCAAATTGATGGTGACAACTTTTGCTCCAACATAGGCTATATTTTATGTCGGTGTCACTAACCCCCGGGGGGTGCAGGAGCGAAAAACTTTCTAAAATTGCGATCTTTTCTATATTGAAGGAGCTAGAAATTTGAAATTTGGCGTTGTAGTTACTTATAAGATGTAAATGCTCTCTAAGAACAAAATTTAAAAAAAAATCGAAATTTAAAAGGGTGAAATGAGCGAAAAGTGTTCTAAAAACATTCTAAATTACGATTTCTATGGAATCTCTGGAACTACCGAACCGATTTCAAAAGTGATGGCAAATTGATGGTGACAACCCCTGCTTCAACATAGGCTATATTTTATGTCGGTGTCACTAACCCCAGGGGGGGGGGGGTGCAGGAGCGAAAAACGTTCTAAAATTGCGATCTTTTCTATTTTGAAGGAGCTAGAAATTGGAAATTTGGCGTTGTAGTTACTTATAAGATGTAAATGCTCTCTAACAACAAAATAAAAAAAAAAATCGAAATTTAAAAGGATGAAATGAGCGAAAAGCGTTCTAAAAACATTCTAAAATACAATTTCTATGGAATCTCTGGAACTAGAGAACCGATTTCAAAAGTGATGGTGGCAAATTGATGGTGACAACCCCTGCTTCAAGATAAGCTATATTTTATGTCGGTGTCACTAACCCCAGGGAGGGTGCAGGAGCTAAAAACGTTCTAAAAATGCGATTTTTTTATACTGAAGGAGCAAGAAATTTGAAATTTGGCATTGTAGTTACTTATAAGATGTAAATGATCTGAAAAAAAAAAAAAAACCGAAATTTAAAAGGATGAGATGACCGAAACGCGTTCTAAAAACATTCTATATTACAATTTCTATGGAATCTCTGGAACTACCGAACCGATTTCAAAAGTGATGGCAAATTGATGGTGACAACCCCTGCTTCAAGATAGGGTATATTTTATGTCGGTGTCACTAACCCCAGGGGGGGGGGGGGGTGCAGGAGCGAAAAACGTTCTAAAATTGCGATCTTTTTTATACTGAAGGAGCTAGAAATTGGAAATTTGGCGTTGTAGTTACTTATAAGATGTAAGGGCTCTATAAAAACAAAATAAAAAAAATCGAAATTTAAAAGGGTGAAATGAGCGAAAAGCGTTCTAAAATCATTTTAATTACATTTTCTATGGAATCTCTGGAACTACCGAACCGATTTCAAAAGTGATGGTGGCAAATTGGTGGTGACAATCCCTGCTCCAACAGCCTCTTTAATAAAAAACTATGCGTGGCTGACGACTGGGTTTTTCACTAATTGTTGCCACATATTGATCTCGGAAAATGAAACATTTGAAGTTACTGAAAAAAAAAATAATAGCTCGAAAAGTATTTGTCAGAAAATTGTTAGGCAAACTGCGTTTGAAAGGTAAAACATTGTATTTTTCTTGATATAAATTTCAAATCTAATGATTAGTCTATTTTTCAAATATTGAATTTGAAAAATTACCAAATTTCACAATGGAGTACCATAGCAAAACCTTCATGCGTAAAAAGATAATGATAAGTGCGACGTGTCCTGGCGTGTATATTGGCTATAGCACCAGTCACAAATTACAGTAGCCTTATTATTCTGTTAAAATATAAAAGTGAATTATGAAATGTCCATTTTTGTTTGATTAAAAGTTCGTTATAAGAAAGTGACCAGCGTAGCGGGCGTAGCTTGCTAGTATAATATAACCATGAACGAAAATATACAATGACATTCTCCGACTTACGTACGATTCTTTAGGCATCCCAGAAACCGATATATTTTCGACATTTAAAGAATCATTCATAAAAGCAAAGTTTCTTTTGCTGCCACTGATTTTCGGTAACGTTTCTAAGTCGTTTTAATAGTATAGAAACAGGGCGTGTAATTCGGAATTAAATGAAGAAACATTTGAATGAATTAATTATATATATTAGGCGATGAACACAAATATTTACAAAAAAATATATATTATGTTAAATAAACAACTTAGAACATCATTTGTAATTGTACATCATTCGCCTGCGTCTTAAACTAACATCTTTTCTCACTGTAGTTCTGCGTGCCAAAACATGACAGACCTTCTCCTTTCAATCATATCACTTCATTTCGTCTGCTGCTCTTTAGCCATTCAGTAGAGAGTCTTTATGCAAGAGTAGTGTTCGTAAATCGTAAAACAAACTACGCATGACCTAATGGAAAAGAAATAGCTTTCCCATAATAGTGCATTAATTTGTGCCTGAAAACCGAATACATCTTATTTTTTTATGTTATCCAATCTCAAATAAACATTTTCCTGTTCAACAAACGTATTTTGCAAACAAACATGATAAAATAACAACATTAACATTAAGATTAACGTTAATATTAACATTATTATTATTTTGTCATTCTTGCATGTATAGATTCATTTAGGCAGCTGAAAATTTTCAATTGAGAGTGGATAACCATCCTAAAAACTGATATTCCGGTTTGAGAAAGCTAATTAATGCACTATAAATAACCTACTAGGAAACGTTTCCGAAAATCAGAGTGGCAGCAAATAAAACTTTGTTTTTTACAAATGCTTCTTTATATCTCGAAAAATGTTGATTTCTGAGGTTTCTAAAAGTAAGGTACTTTTCGAAATTGTTGGTAATTCAGAAGATGTTATTGCATGTTACTTAACCATCATACACTGTAAAAAAAATTCCTGAAAATAACGGAAATTGTACTGGCAATCGAGGCGACAGTACTATTTCCGTATTTTAACGGAAAAAAAATTCCGTAAATTCCAGGAAATTTTTCGTGATTTCTGAAATATCCGTTTTTAAATTTCCGTTTTATAACAGATATCTTCCGTATTTTTTAGAAATTTTTATGTCGTTAAAATAAATTTTATAGGACCAAAAAAAATATACATATATATTCCTCAAGGAACATGTTATAAGTGACAGATACGTTTCTTTTTTTTCCGTTCATTTCTGAGCGAGTTTTTAATAAACAACCACCACTTCCCAGGACAAGTATCGAACCCACGACCTTCCGTTTACTAAACCAGCGCGCCAAACCACTACGCTACGGTTGGACAGGACACGTATTCAAATGTCGTTATTTATTTGAGAAGTTTTTAACGATGCAAAAACTATAAGTTATCATAGTTAGATGGATATTTTCAGAATTGTATTGTTTTTAATATTTTCTTTTCAAAATTGTCCTATATTCTACTTTATTATTTGATGCTTTATAACATATAAATTTAAATTTTTTATGTATTATATGCGTAAAATATTGTATTAACAGTAATGATTGTTTCTTTTTGCAATAGTACATATACTTTTTTAGGTAGATTTCGTAAGAAATACTACCTATTACATTCTCACCTAAGTTGGAAATTTTGAAAAATTTTTGCAGATCTACTCCGATCATGACTCCCAGAACCCAAAAACATCCCCAGTTCAAAACTTTATCTATCTATCTATATATCTATCTATGTCACTTTATTATGGACATGATAACTGGAAAAATTCTGCATAAATCTCTTCCAAACTGATACATAAAATCAAGGGGCATAAAATCTCGGTCAAGTTCGTTAATGGGCAAAATCGAACCAGGGGGGGGGGAATGAGGGGGCTTTTTGTGAAAACAGAAAAAACCATTAATTTCTTAATTATTATACATATCGAATCCGTTTAAAGTTATTATTACTTCTAAGAAAAGGACCGAAAATTTATGTATGACAGATTTTTGATATAATTAAAAATGGCCCCAAGGGGGGGGAAGGGGGTTTTAGAAGAAAAAAATCATAGCTTCGTCAATTCACAAGATATCAAATCCGCGTAAATTTATTATTAATCCTTTTAATATTATCTAAAACTTTTATATTGACAAGTTTTTTATAGGACCAACCGTTATAGCAAAAAAAAAAAAAAACCCTGCCGGCTCCGCATGCAAACAAGTTATTTTTCGAAGTAGGCGGTTCCAACTCCCGCATCTTTTCCAAACTTATACATAAAATCAAGGGGCATAAAATCTCGGTCAAGTTCGTTAATGGGCAAAATCGAACAAAGGGGGGAGGGCTTTTTGTGAAAACAGAAAAACCCCATAATTTCTTAGTTATGATACGTATCGAATCCGTTCGAAGTTATTATTACTTCTAGGAGAAGGGCCGAAAATTAAAGTATGACTGATTTTTGATATAATTAAAAATTGCCTTAAGGTGGGGGGGGGAAGGGGTGTTTTAGCAGAAAAGAATTCATAACTTCGGCAATTTCCAAGATTTCAAATCCGCATAAATTTATTATAAATCCTCTTAATATTATCTAAAACTTTTACATTGACAAGTTTTTTATAGGACCAACCGTTACAGCAAAAAAAATTAAAAACAAAAAAATCCCTGCCGGCTCCGCCTGCAAACACGTTATTTTTCGAAGTAGGCGGTTCCAACTCCCGCATCTTTTCGAAACTGATACATAAAATCAAGGGGCATAAAATCTCGGTCAAGTTCGTTAATGGGCAAAATCGAACCAGGGGGGGGGGGGGATGGGGGGTGCTTTTTGTGAAAACAGAAAAAAACCCATAATTTCTTAATTATGATACGGATCGAATCCGTTTGAAGTTATTATTACTTCTAGGAGAAGGGCCGAAAATTTATGTTTGACAGATTTTTGATATAATTAAAAATTGCCTTAGGGGGGATTTCAAATCCGCTTAAATTTATTATAAATCCTCTTAATATTATCTAAAACTTTTATATTGACAAGTTTTTTATAGGACCAACTCTTATAGCTAAAAAAAAAAAAAAAAAAAAAAAATCCCTGCTGGCTTTGAGTGCAAACAAGTTAGGTTTCGAAGTAGGCGGTTCCAACTGCCGCATCACCGCAAAAAAGTCATTTCTTCCGCAATTCCCGACTAACAGGCTCCCCACGGTCTGCGTCTTTGAAATCTACCTGTGCCTGTAGGCCGAGCCGTAAGGGATTTTTTAATAATTTGTGTGTTGATTTATTTATCAATTCCAGTAAAAACAAAAATTATCTTAAGCAGACGTATTCTTTATTACATGCTATTAAAGTAAATTTTCTTTATCCCTTAGTTTAAAAACTTATGGGAATAAACAAATTTATAATAAATTAAATTATTATATTTAAACTTTACTGCGAGCTTTTGTGTATGGTTCTGTTAAAATGAATAATTATTAAAACATCAAAACGAAAAAATAGATTTTTAGAGAAAATTTTGAATATAATAACTTTCGGATAGGTAAGTTTAAATTTGGACTTAATAATTTAGTTTAATTTATAAAAATTATAAACTAACAAAATAAATTATAAACTTTTATAAAAATGAAGTTTATAATTTTATAAAGTAAACAAAAAGTTATTACTTTTTATAAATTTAAAGAGAAAATTATGAAGTTTGCAAAATTATAATTTATAAAATAATAAATTTTAGTTTATTCACAAATTTATACAAATTTATAAGACAAATCAGTTTAGTTTAATACCCACTTACCGCTAATTTACAAAGATATTATTTTATGAAACTTTAAAAATATTAAAATAAAAATATTGATTTTTTGAGAAAATTTTGATTTGGAATTATTAATTTAGTCTAAATTAATTTAGTTTAATTTATAAAATCGTAAACTAACGAAATAAATTTTAAACTTTATAAAATCATAAACTTTATTTTTAACTTTTATAAATTTAAAGAAAAAAATATAAACTTAAAAAATTATATAAATAATTATAATTTATAAAGAATTAAATTTTAGTTTAATTCACAAATTTATAAGACAAATTTTGTTCAGTTTGACAGTTTTGTTCAATACAATATACATATCCATAATTTGCAAAGATGAAACCTTTAATAACCTAATATTGCCTCACGTTAATAAAATTAAAATAAAATTTTAAAACGTCTGTGTAAAAAATCACAATTTAAAGTACCATAAAGAAAAAAAAAGTAGATTTAAAAAAAAAAAAATATTTTTCTGTAATTTATGGAAATAAAATAAATTTCTAAAGATTTCACTAAAAAATGAAAATATCACTATTATTTTCACATAAAATTACCGCCCAGACACAACCCTGGATAGAATGAGTTCCAGGATTGGCCGGAGTCTAATGACAAAAAATAGTCCCACGGGTAGGACTGGTTCAGGTTTGGATCCTAGAAGAACTCTAGTAAATACAACAATCTTAATTCGCATTTCAAACAAGGCGATTTCTGTACGCAAACCTCTGAACGTCATTTACGGAAATGGCACTAGAAATATGGACATTGTACAGTTTTGTAAGAAATACGGAAAAATCCATTAAATTTACGGAAAACTTTCTGCATATTTACGGATTTGAAATCTCCTTTACGGAACTAATGCCATTTACGAATTTAGTACTGTTGTTTTGGAAAAATGAAACTTCTTCGTAAAATTTAACGTAAAATCTCTTGTATCTTCTCGGATTTTTTTTAGAGTGTACGTAGTATAGGGTAAGTCTTGTAATCGTTTTGAAAATCGAAAAAAAAATTTGACGGATTTACACGTTTCAGACATTGGAGATTCCGAAAAACATATTTTTAGAAAGAAAAAAAATTGCGTCCGTCTGTCGGTCTGTGTGTGTGTGTGTGTGTGTCTGTAAACGCTCTATCTCCCGAACAAATTGAGATAGAGACTTGAAATTTGGTATGTACTTAGTATGTAATAATGGTAAGAAGCTTATTGAATTTCAGTCACCTCGATGATCCGGAGCAATTTTTTACGGACTCTCGAAATATTCGTTCTGATAAAAGGTATATAAAAATTTTCGAAATGGTTTATTTTAAGGAGTGAATATAAAATACAATAAAATACATTAATTTTGCATAAAGAATGAAGTCGATCAGATAATGAGTTGCCGAGATATTTGTAATCTTATTTTCCCACACTCTTCGATTTTTCATGACCCTGTATTTCATTCAAATTTCAATTGAAAGATATATTTTAATTGGAAATGAGACGCTTCATCCGACGCAGTAAACTGTTAGTTAATAGGATTATATTTTTTAGAGTTATAAGGACGTTTCTCTTACGCAATTCAGTAATAGAGCATTTAAAGTTTATGATGTCATCAAGGCATGAATTTATTCGAGTTGCAATGAATTTCACAAATAGTTTACACATGTTTTATTTTCATATTTTATATTATGCATATCCATGATGGGTAAGTATTACGGTGGCTTCCAATGACTAGTTTTCTTTCGCGGTTATATTACAGTCTCATAGATTAATAAACATCTGTCTTTTTTTTTTACAGTGTATTTTAAATCCATTTTGGAATGAAGAATTTTTGTGGACTTCAGTCCCAGTCTATTACTAGTTGTATTATTTTCATAGTAATTTCGTTCATTTTTCATTAATTTTTTTTTTATTTACAAAGCTTGACTATTTGCATCGCTTATGTACTTTGGAAAAAAAATAACTATTAAGTTGCAATCTGATATTAGGTAACGCTTTTGAATATTCTCGAATTTAGAGTTCAGAAAAAATGCTTTTGAAAAAACTCGTTTAACAAACATTATCACTATTTAAAAAAAAATGGAAGAAATTTTCACAAGAGTTTAATAAAATACTTCTTTTTTTCTTTCATTTATATTAGCACCTAATCCTAAAACTTTGAAACAAATTTCTAAGTCCGGATTCCTTACTCTACAGATATTTTGCGGAATAAGAATAAATCAGTAAAATATGTTGGAAACAGCATCTTGTAAGTTACGTATTGAAAAATTAAAAAATCAAAAATGTTATTTCATCCGCCTTTTTTTTTATATTACAGGAAAAAGACAATCCTCGTATCTCCAGAGAGGATATTGCAAAGAAAGGAATTTCCGATAAAGTTGGATGTAAGAGGCAGATTGATTTAGGAATCGAAATATTTATTTCAAGATTGACGTTTGTTGTCGAGGTTAGAAAAAGGAATTTCCGCATTGGATATTCGAGAAGCCGAATTTAAATGCATCGTCAACAAATTCTAAAAATATTGAAAGCTTAAAACGAAAAACGTACCAGAACATATCGTATCATCTTTTAGATAAATGGTTATATATGCTTAGAGACCGGAGTAGACGAACTGTTTTTGACTGTGTGTGAGTTACGTTTTTAAATAAATGAAATTATAGTAAAAAAAAATTCACTATGCTAAAAATGGTGACAAATTACCTTAAACTGTTTTTACTAAAATCATTTTACTTAATGTTTACAATCTTTTAAAGTTAAAAATGGTAAACACTACAAGAGTCGACCTCCCCTTCCCCCTGTCAATATTTAATAAAAAAGAAAAGTCACATAAAATTGTAAGAAAATGTTATAAAGTACTTTTCCACATCTTAAGAGAATATTTTACGAAATATTCTTATTACAGTATATTCTTACGACGGTGACAAAAGATTTAGAAATAAGTTGGTTTCCGCCAGGAGCGCCATTTGTGAGAAGCCAAGGAATTTGATATTTCAGAGTGTATTCGTCATCACAGGTTAAAATTCATACATGGCACGAAAGGTAAAAAAAATGATTACAGCAGAAACATTGGCATTAAAAAAGCATGTGACAGCATGTGGCACTAACAGAGGAAGGCACTTCAATGTGCCCTGACATATGCATACACTTTGCTGAGCTCTGATGCATGAGGAAACTTTAATGATGGACTTTCAGCTTCTTGACACCCACTTCTGGTTAATATCGATGTGCACTTTCTCAAACTTTTAATCAGTCATGCGTTTTAGACAGCAGTCTCAATTGGATTATTATTATTATTAATATAATGAAATATAGAAAAATTTGTACGAAATTGAAACGTTATGTCTTCATACTCATTCAAACGCGGAAGACAAAAATGAATACAAGTATCTTGAAATCAAGGTGTTAACGGCCTATACGTGACTACTGTACTTTTAACAATAAATATAACAAATTTTAATAAATATATATTTAATGTGCTTTCATGATTTTTAAGAATAGCATTGAATTTTCTTAAATGTATTCTAAAACACACATTTTAATTATCGATGGGCATTCTTTTAAAAGAAGACATGATTTAACATAAATACATTTTCATTGGTTCGACAATTTTCTCCTAAAACAAAATTCAATACAGTTAGTATTTCTTGCAACAAACATCTTAAATTAGTAAAAGAAACAATAAAAAGCGTCTAGAAAGAAAATTTTATTTATTTTTTTCAGTTTCTTGTCAATTGACAAAGCATTGTTTCGTTGCCAACTTCCGATCGGACAAAACAAAGTTACATTCTACCACGCAAAACGGAATTTCTTCTCCTGTGAACATTTAAAAAGCTTGCATACCATGGATGTAAGTACAAGAGAGGTCGTTACACTCTTTACATAAGTGTCGTATGGTCAGTTGAACAAACCTAGTTTTGGCAGTTTACCTAATCCAAAATTGGAAGGCTTTTTCTTTGGGTTCGTTATTTGGCAGACATCCGAATATAAGGTTCTGTTTGCATCATTACGGTATAAAAGAAGCGAAATAATATTGAAAATATGAAAATTAATTTCCGTACCGTCCGTATCATTTTAGTAAAATAAGTTGAACATTTTACGTATTTAATGAAATGTTGTTCTTTCATTGTTTTTTACCTCGCCAAAGAAAAGTAATTGTCTTTTAGTAAAACTTTCTGAAAGGCTTTCTTGTGTGTGTGTTCCAACAGGTGTGAATGCTATGAGTAAATAATAATGTATGTCTAAAAGCTAAAAAAAACACTTTCAAACTACACTAAATCTAGTCAATATGTAAACAAGTCTTTAAAAATATTTTCACTTTTTGGTCCGAGGCATCTTCTGTTACTAGTGCTCTGTTTCTTCCTCACTAGTTACTCTGTTGTAAACTTCCCTGTTTTTTTTTTTTTCATATTCCTAATAACATAGGGCGCCATCTATTATCAATCATTGTGTGCATCGTATCATTGTATATTTCCAATTGCGCTGTAATTGTCTCTATGGAGTCCCTCTGTAATGCATAGTTCTCAAGCTTTCCAGTTTGAATTAATTTTATGAAACAACATTATAGTTAGAAATGAGTAAATTCAAATTTAGCCACGTTAAAAAAATTGTGAAAAAGGCATATCAATGTTGACACAAAGCTAAAAGTTTGACGTCGATGGAAGCAACCACTTCACTATCGAATCTTATGATTTTTAAACATTATCATAAAAATTTAAAGATGAAGATCATGTCAAATGGCCTCATAGCTAATCAATTTTGGCACTCAATCACTCATAAATATT
Source organism: Maratus michaelseni (assembly GCA_963931845.1). Classification (NCBI taxonomy): domain Eukaryota; kingdom Metazoa; phylum Arthropoda; class Arachnida; order Araneae; family Salticidae; genus Maratus; species Maratus michaelseni. The sequence goes on from OZ007588.1 coordinate 6,075,506, forward strand.
AAATACTGTCATTCAAATCTATATCAGTTCCAAAATGTACCGTGCTTTTTTTTTACCTCGAACTTTACTTTAATATCGTTATGCGTATGATGCAAGAGCGTTTTATCTGTCTGGCGATTGTACACATGACCGCTGTTCTCCTGCATGAAATTTTTGGACTGCAATTTTATATTTAAACTTACAAACCATAAAACAATTTACATTTACAAAAATACTTTTACTGTAATTACTGTGAAACTTTAATAACTAATGAATTTGAATAGAGTAAAATAAATTTAAAATGATATTACCTATTTTTTATCTGAATTTTGTTTCCCAAATAAAATATTAAAAATCAGTACGGGTACTACACGAGGACGTAGCAGACACGAAAAAATATGATACTTGATATATCGAATTAAATGATCAACGTAAAAAGTAGCATAAATAAAATACATATAAAGTAGCAAACAGCTGTTTCAAGCCTCTAAAGCTCCATCATGAGTGCCAAATTTAAAAAGATTAAAACCAGATGTAAATGTTTAGGCCATGTCATTAGGCTTGCATCTCCGCTCGTGGCTGAGGTGGAATGGCGATGAGTGTTTAAAAACAACAACGGAGTTAGGAGTCCCATGTGACGGAGGAGACCAATAAGAAGCGCTCCGCCAGTTTGGACGAGTTTAAGCACGGAGGAGAAAATACTTTATATGTATTTTATTTGTGCTACTTTTTACGTTGATCATTTATTTTAATATAACGGCACAAAGTTCAATCCTCCCATTTTAAAAAACTTGATATATTGAAAGGGATTTTCGGTGATCATTATTACAGAGGTGAAAAAAAGGTGATCATCATTGCATAATATCTTTATTTTCATATATTTAATTTTTACGGAATCTGAGCTATAAAATTTCAAGATTTTGGAACTCATTTAACACGTTCACTGCCGGGTTAAAATTACCGGAATTTTATTTTATTTAGAATTCTTAATTTTAGATTGAAAAACCACGACTATACTCGTGGTTGGCAGCGAATGGATTAATATCTGATCACTAAATCTGTAATCATAGACTACTTACAGCATGGCTAGAAAATTGAAATTTAATATTCAGAGGTAGTTTCGGATAGAATCGAAGAGAAATGTTTTAAATGAGCTAATGCTACATGTGATGTTGATAAGAAAATAGTTTTCGATGCATTTTTGAAAGATAACGTTAATGTAGGAAGAATGATTTGAACGATTTTCATTCCAAATTTTCTCATCCTTAAACATTTTTAGACTCAGATTTTTAGCAAACAAAATTTTAAATGTGCATCGGTAGTGAAACGATATGTAGTGCACTGTTAAACATTTGATGCAAACTGTCCAGTCATTTGACGATTTTTAGAGAAATCGGTAACGTAACCATAATTTAACTAAACTATTAACATAATTTAACTAAAACTCATTTTATGGTCAGAATAAAATTAAATTGCGGTTATGTTACCATTTTCTCAAAAAACGGTCTAATAACTGGACAGTTTGCTGCAAATTGTTAACAGTGTGTCACGGTGAAAATGCGTTAAATTGTAATATAGACAATATTTAGTAAAGTTTGTTCAAAATAAAATAAAAATATCAATGAAAACACAGTTGTTTCGTGTAATGTGATTGGAAAGAAACATTATGTAAAGATTTGAAACATTTGATTATGAAACACTGTAAGTTTCACCTTAAACCACCTCGTTCAAAAACTAAATTTTTTATTCTTCTTTTTCATCAAAATTTCTTTGAAATTGTCAATTAAAATTTCTTAAAAATGCTGTTTAAAATAACAGTCCTTTTTTAAAAAAAGCAATGTGATCCAAAATCCAATACTTAAATTGTTCTGTTTCTGTGTGTTGAGTGTAACTGGTTCTTTTTGTCCCTGTTTTCCGATGGAAAACGAGGGAGTATGATATTTATTGGAATATTTGGCTTGTGAATGCATTATTTTAACAGGATGGATCTTGAGTAAAAAGCAAATGGATTTTTTTCATTGCTTAACTGAGCTCAAAGCTGACATAGTGAATAATGTCCCAAACCGGGAATCGAACCCGGGCCCTCAGAATAGCTCCTGAGGTTCTAACACTGAGCTACAAAGAACGATATCCAAACTCGACATCTCTCACTCTTATGTATGTCGGACAGGATGCAACCACAGCACAAGATGCTGAGTTGGGATATCGTTCCTTGTATCTCAGTGGTAGAGCATCAGTGCGCTATTCTGAGGGCCCAGATTCGATTCTCGGCTTGGGACATTTCTCACATATTATACTGCGGTTGCAGCCTGACCGAGATATATAAGAGTGAGAGATGTCGAGTTGGGATATCGTTCCTTGTAGCTCAGTGTTAGAACCTCAGGAGCTATTCTGAAGTCCCGGATTTGATTCCCGGCTTGAGACATGTTTTACTCTGTAAACTTTACGCTCAGCTTAGCAATGAAAAAAAAATCATTTGTTTGTTACTCATTAGCTTCGGACGAATTTCACTCCTGAAAAACTGATTGAAATTTACTTGTTGGATAGATCTTTCCGGAATGAGCCTTTCATTTTTTTTTTTTAATTGCTAGAACAGACGCAGCGAAATAAGATAAAATGAAATATCGTGTGTATATAGCATGATAATTTAAAGCCTACGACATGTATCACATTCTTGTTATGCGTTCAAAAATATTCTTACTACCTTCAAAATAAATTTAAACAACCAAGTATCAGTACACATTTAATATTTTGTTTGATATATTACACCTTAGGAAATAAATAAATAATTTTATGTTCCCAAAACATACAGCAATGTCTAAAGAAGTACTGAAATTTTGTTATATTGTAATAGAGGAATTAAATTTCTTCAACAGCTCTTTTTTAAAATTATTGAGACTTGTGCCGTGTGTACAGATGATATTATAAAAATATGTCAATAGATCAGCGCTTCCAAACCTTTTTTACGTGACGTACCTCTTGCTTAGGCTGTTCATTTCAGAGTACCCCCTTTTATCAGAACCACGCTCTTAACCCTAGCCTCAGTCTTATAACTTAAACATGCTTTTTTTTTTAATTAGTAATATACACATTACTAAATAATCATAAAAAAGTAGGAAGCTTTCCTATTAATAAATATAAGTTCATGACATAACCCCACCTGTTGAAAAACGAAAATACGGGCCTGCTTTTCAACGCATTTCAAAATAAAGCATTAACAATAGAAGCTGTGACGTAATTAAGGCATACTCGAGGCTAACGAAAAAGACAGGCTACCGCGGTGCATTCCACTTATCTTTTTTTACAGACCGCTAGAGTGACGTGATGCTCTTTTCGTGCACCTTCATTGGTGCATTCGAGCATCACTTGACTCCTGCGGAATGTAAAAAAAGATACGCGTAAAGCACGGCATACTGCAATAATTATTAAAAACGGAACGATAAGATAAATGTGATGGGAAAGTATACTGTATAATAATCAATGGCAGTTTTTGCGAAGATGGGGTAAATATATAAGTACTCATGCAATATGATTTTCGGTGGGCGCAGCTAGTGACATTGAATTTTCAATGAATTATTATGTCTAGTGGGCATTTCCCCTAATTTTGAGTGTAACATAATGGAATTATACATAAGACTAACTTTGTAATCCAAAAAGTATCAACTTTCTTTATGTGTTTTCAGTGAAACCAGTTTTGTGATTTCCGCCATATTATTTTTACGTACCCCAGGTTCCGAACCGCTGAAATATATGATAGACAACGTAGTGTTTTATCTGCTGTATGTGAAGAATGAAGAATATTATCCATTTTCTTGGATAATATCCATGGTGAGATATTTATCAGGTATAGAAATTGCAAAATATCTAGCTTCTTCCCCTGACTACCATTAGATTCTTTAATCAAAAAGGGAAGGCAATTTCAACAAAAATCTTAATTAATTATGCAAAACTAATTAGGCTTAATTAGTTATGCAGTCTTCGAAGAACTATTTTTAAACAGCATCTAATTCCATGGATGCTTTTCATTTCCCATAAATATGCAATTTTCTTTAAAAGTCAGTGAAAATTACTGGATATCTAGTTCATCTTAGATGCAGAAAATTGCAATCGATTTATTTCTTAACATTTCCAAATACTTATCGATGAAGCAATGGCATTTTCCTGTCTTCGCTCTTCTCACCCATTTTATTAGTTTACATGAAATAAATCAATTTAGGGAAATGGGCATCGATTGTATTTTCACGGTGGAAATAATGCGTTAAATTGTAACGCACACACTATTTAGTAATGTTTATTGGAAATGAAATAAAAATACCAATGATCATACAATTATTTCGTTGTAATGTGATAGAAAGGGAACATTTAGATTAAAGGATAAAGATTATAACGTTTTCTTTCTAATACGTGCACGGTAACTTTCGCTTAATCCATCACATTTAAAAAATTATTTCTTTATTCTTTTTTCAATGAATTTTTTTTTACATTGTTCATTAAATTCATTGTTCATTGTTCATTAAAATTCCTTAACAATGCCATTTAAACTAACATTCATTAAAAAAAAAAGTAATGTGGTCCAAAATCATAATACTTAAGTTTTTATGTTTCTCTTTGTATTCATTTAAAATAACTCTCAAATATATACAACTGTCTGAAGATTTAATTGAACATCGCAAAATAAATAGATAAGTATAGATAAAGCAAGCCAAGAATGAATGATTACAATTGAGCTGTATTAGCTGTAATACCCGGCGTTGTTCGGGATTTTAAGAGTGCTTGTTTAGAAAAATCAATTTCAAAATTAAACATCTTGTATAAAAATATGATAAAAGAAATGAGACAAAATATTATACAAATTAATATAATGAAAACCCAATCAATTTATATATAAATTTATATAATAAACTCAGCGGAAATCAGCTATAAATCAGCTTGCTTCCATTCATATTGGAGCAATAAGAGCTAAATGGGGGAAATGTCAAACTGTCTTTGAATTGTACATGATGGAACAAACTGAAAAACAATTACTTCAAAGCTCATTTTCTTCAACAATGGTATCTAAACACAGCTTCTCCAGGTAACTCTTCTTTAATCTCCAAGGTGAACTTCAACTTTTACACTGTCATTTTTAGTGCAAGAATTGCACGTTCGCAAAGGCATTTATAGTCTGTAAAATGTCGAATATTTGGAAATACATTTCCCTTGAGTTCTTCAACAGACACAACTGAGTTACAAAATGCTTCTCTGATTTTGAACAGATCAGTTATTACTGGATGAAGCGGTATTAATCCATTCCCTGTATTCAACATATGGTCAGAAAATTGACCATCCAATATGTTTCCATCCAGATGAACTCTCATATTTTTAGTTAGTCACAAACTGCGAACATGCCTCTAAAGATGTGACAATTTAAAACATGCGTTCATTTCATTCGGACATTGTTCCTTTTAAAATGACCGACAATGCTTTCGGAAATCTCCAGACAATCCAACAGTGACCCCATCCATTATTAAATCATTTCCTCTTTAACAAGAATGAAAAATCATGCGTCAAGCATAGATTATGCAACACTTTCCAACGCTTCCAAATTAATTTTACAAATCATACAGTTTAATAAGTTAAAAGATAACATCTAAATAAACAATTTCGAAAACGCATAACATATTTAAAAATTCAACTTCAGGAATTACCAACATTATGCGGAAAAATACCTCAGCCGTTTTATTCAGCCCTGTATAGGATCTACAGATTTGTATGTATACTACATAGGATGCTAAATTTTAGTTCAGTTAGGAAACGCGTAGCACAGTTTAAAATTCTCCGTCTGGAGTTTCTGTCAATAAACGGACATGTATTCGCGAATTTTTATGCTTCCCTGTATAGGATCTACAGAATTTATACACACCACGTAATATACAAAAAGCGAGTTAAAATTAAAATCGCGTTCAGTAACTTAAAACGCACTTCCAGGAATTATTTTTAACAGACAGTAGAGAATTCCTTTGTGTGTCCCTGTAAATGAACGATGACTGCTATACACACAATATACATCTTAGTGATACAAATAAATTTCAATGCGTTTAAAATAGTGAAACATTTTTTAAATAAACCGCAGACGATTTTTTCTCCCTAGACGTCATGTAACGCAATTCTTTTGACTGTCCCTGTAAAGTAACTATAAGTGCTATGCACACCCTATTCCATATTAAGCTTCTTGTAATGCACTTTAGTGATATATATAAATTTCAATGCGTTTAAAATAGTGAAACATTATTTAAATAAACCGCAAATGATTTTTCCCCATAGACCGCAATGTAACGGAATTCTTTTGAGTGTTCCTGTAAAAAAAACTATAAGTGATACACACTTCCGTTGAAATAGGGAACATGCTATAGATAACGACAATAACATATAAAAATTGCAGAGCAATCCGAGCCTATTTACGGGAGTTAGAGCACGGCCAGACGGCCATACGGCCAGATAAACCGAAGTCATAAACACTTTTCAACTAGGTTAGAAAGTGTTAAAAATGGAGGGTCTGACAAGTAATCTTGTGTGACATGGTGCATTCATCCCATAAAATGACCTGATATTGCATTTTTAAAAAACTCTGAAATCTTTATTTTAGTTCTTCACTAAGAATGAGCTCTGGGAACTTAAAAATTAGTGGAAATTCAAATATATTCGCATACACACATATATACATGTGAAATAGATTTTAAAATTGAGAAAATGAATTTGGAGAACTTAAAATGTTAAAATATGCCAATATTTCCATAATCGTGTTTGGATCACGGTTCAATACTTTCCTCAAACTCATATGATGTTATATTCACCTGCTAACATCTTATCCACTTGCTTTCTGTACTTACTCATATTGATATTCTCTTTGTATCATTGTCAAATATTTGAAAAAGTCCGTTAAACGTCCAATAGGACGCCATATTTATTTTCTTTTTAAATCTCTAATGACGTCACATTAACTTGTATTCTGTACTTACTCATATTCACACTCCTATTATTTGGAAATGTTTGAAAATCTCCTTTATACTTCCAATATGACGTCATTTTCATCTATTTAATTGACTAAAACTTTTATTTTTCATTTTCATTTTTTCACGTGGAAATATTTCAATAGGAAATTAATTGTTGCGGAAATAATTTTATTGTGGATTTCTAATTGTTGGCAAGTATTATAACGAAAAATGTTTAAATTTGATAGGAATTGCTGTTAGATTCGTGGGGTTTTTATTAATTAAAAATTAAATGCAATTTATTTCGATTCCGGATTACTTTAGCTGTTTCGGCCGTGTTTTCATACATCTGTACGTAACGTTTCACAATTTTGGCTTTCAAACTGTGGATTTGTATAGAAATACAGACAGACAAATTTTCATTTTTATATATTAGGTAATATATCTAAATTTTCATAAGTAGGAGAAAAATAGGATTACATTTAAAAGCATTCTAGTAGTGCTTAAAAGTAAAGTTTTTGTTTTATTTTCGGATGAAGTAAATTATTTATAGAATATGTTTGATACGGATTTTTAAGTTCCATATACCTAATTTCTCTAGACTGTGCCCAGCACATATTTAGATATTTGTGCGGCACTTTTTGACGCGGATCGACATCGAAGAGTTTGTTTAGATGTAAAAGGTAACTTTCAGTTTTACTTGATAAAATTGAAGAAAATAGAGAGAGCTGTCACTGCCGACAATTTTTAAAACTTTCCAACATAGTTGAAAGTCGGTGCTCTAACTCGCGTAAATATGCTCGGATCGTCATGCAATTGATATATGTTATTGAGGCTTAGTGGGGCGTGTTCGGTATTGAAAATGAAGTGTGTAGCACTTATAATTTTTTTATAGGGACACTCAAAAGAATTCCGTTACATTGCGGTCTATGGGGAAAAATCATTTGCGGTTTATTTTAATGATGTTACACAAATTGAAACAAATTGAAATAGATATATATTATTCTAGGTGCACAACAAGAGACTAATTATAGAATGTGGTGTGCATTTATAGTTCCTTTCCAGGGATACTCAAAATAATTTGGTTACATTACGGTCTATATGAAGAAAAATCGTTAGCAGTTTGTTTTAATAATGTTTCATATTGAAATGGATATATATCACTAACGTGGATTACAAGAGTCTTACTACATTCATTTACAGGGACACACAAAGAATTCGGTTAAAGTTAATAATAATTGCTGGGAAAGCTTTTTCAGTTTCTGAACGCGTTTTTAAGTTTAACTCATTTTTTGTCTATTACTTGGTGTGTATAAATTGTATAGATTGTATACAGGGCAGCACAAAAGTTCTCGAGTACATTTCCGTTTATTGTCGGAAATTGCAGAAAGGAAATTTGAAACTGTGCTACGCGTTTCCTAACTGAACTAAAATTTAGCATTCTATTTAGTATATATACAAATCTATAGATCCCATTAAGGGCTGATCAAAAGAACTCGGATATTTTTCCGAATATTGTTTGTAATTCCTGAAATTGGATTTTTAAATATGTTATGCGTTTTCAAAATTGTTTAGTTAGATATAAGCTTACACCTTACGGTAAAGATTTGCAAAATTGTTTTGTAAGTGTTGGAAAGTGTTACATAATCTATGCTTGACGCATGACTTTTCGCTCTTGTTTGTTACTAATTTGTCTACTACTATTTCAAAGCAGAAATCATAGTAGTAGGTTTATATACGAGTCATCCAGTATATAATATCTGTTTAGAATTTTAGTGATCCGAAAAATAATAAAAAACATTTCTCGCCAGTGAAAAAATCGCCCTGAGAAAATGTCGGAAATTGTTTTAACGTTATGTAAAATTAAAAAAATATATGCTTCCTCTTACAAAAGAGCATTCTCTTTATATTTTCACATAACATATTTTCGTTAATGAAAATCTATTTCAAAGGTAAATAGTGAAAGTGAAATAAAAAGTAAATACTTGTGTACACTTCTTTTTAATAATACTGAACAGTGGGTACGTTTTATCCTCTTAGCTTCATTAGAAATATTTCACTTAATTTCATTTTAGTCTTTTAAAATTTAGAAAACATTCGAAAACGTGGCAATAGCAGGGAAATCTCTTAAAAAACTAAGAGTGTCTTAGGAGAAAAATAAGAAAAATTGACATAAAATTCTTATACAGATTGTTTTTTCTAAACTTTTTCAGTAGATCATTTATTGCGCTGTCCTCTAAATAAAACCTTAAAAAAAAAAAATTCTATATAAACTATAATAAAGAATGCAAAAAAATTAAACATGGCTATATTTCTACAGCTTGTTCTGACTAAGATTTTAAAGTTGAGTTATCACTTTACTAGCAAGCTACGCCCGCTACGCTGGTCACTTTCTTATAACGAACTTTTAATCCAACAAAATATTGACATTTCATACTTCACTTTTATATTTTAATAGAATAATAAGGCTACTATAATTTGTGACTCGTGCTATAGCCAATATACACGCCAGGACACGTCACCCTTATCACTATCTTTTTACGCATGAAGGTTTTGCTATGGTACTCCATTGTGAAATTTGGTAATTTTTCAAATTCAATATTTGAAAAATGGCATAATCATTAGATTTGAAATTTATATCAAGAAAAATACAATTTTTTACCTTTCAAACCAGTTTGCCTAACAATTTTCTGACAAATACTTTTCGAGCTACTATTTTTTTTTTCAGTAACTTCAAATGTTTAATTGTCCGAGATTAATCTGTGGCAAAGATTAACGAAAAACCCAGTTGTCAGCATCGTATAGCTTTATATTAAAGAGAATGTTGGAGAAGGAATTGACACCATCACTTTTGAAATTGGTTCCGTAGTTCCTGAGATTCCATAGAAATTGTAATTTAGAATGATTTTAGAACGCTTTTCGCTCATTTTACCCTTTTAAGTATCGATTTTTTTTAAAATTTATTCTTAGATAGCATTTACATCTTATAAGTAACTACCATGCCAAATTTCAAATTTCTAGCTTCATGAATGTGTAACGGAAAATGTTTCATGAACGGAAAATGTTTCATTTTTCGATATTAATCTGTGGCAAGTAGCGAAAAACCCAGTCGTCAGAAACGCATAGTTTTTTATTAAAGAGGCTGTTGGAGCAGGGATTGTCACCACCAATTTGCCCCCATCAATTGTGAAATCGGTTCGGTAGTTCTAGAGATTCCATAGAAATTGTAATTTAGAATGTTTTTAGAACGCTTTTCGCTGATGTCACCCTTTTGAATTTCGATTTTTTTTTTTTTTTTTAGAGAGAGCATTTACATCTTATAAGTAACTACAATGCCAAATTTCAAATTTCTAGCTCCTTCAGTATAAAAAAGATCACAATTTTAGAACGTTTTTCGCTCTTGCACCCCTCTGGGGTTAGTGACACCGACGTAAAATCATATCATATATTCTAATACGAGCAAATCTTGTGGTGGTTATATATATATATGCAAAAATTATCTTAAAAACGGCTCTAACGATTTTGACGAAATTCCGTATCCTACCGTTTTGAAGCACCAGAAAACAATTGGGCTAGGTCACATGCTCGAGAAAATTCGATTAGTGGGTCATTTTGGGTCATTTTGGGTCATGGTCTAGCTAATTGTATCTAAAAAACGGTTCAAACGATTTTGACGAAATTTTGTATCCGACCATTTTCGGGCATGAAAAGTCAATTGGGCTGTGTCACATGTTCGAGAACTTTCGATTAGTGGGTCATTTTTGGGTCATTTTTGGGCCAAATTAATTTGATCTAAAAAACGGCTCTAACGATTTTGATTAAATTTTGTTTCCTACAAATTTCGAGCACGATAAAAGCATTGGGCTAGGTCGCATGTCCGAGAAAATTCGATTAGTGGGTCATTCCTGGGTCATTGTGGGTCAAGATCTAAAACGCGGCTCAATTTACACTAAATTTTGCATCCAATGGTTTCCGGGCACGAGAAGACTGTTGGGCTAAGTCACATGTTCGAGAAAATTCAATTAGTGGGTCATTTTGGGTCATTTTGGGTCATGGTCAAGCTAATTGTATCTAAAAAACGGTCCAAATGATTTTGACGAAATTTTGTATCCGACTATTTTCGGGCACGAGAAGACTATTGGGCTGGGTCACATGTTCGAGAACTTTCGATTAAGGGGTCATTTTTGGGTCAAAGCGGGTCAAATTAATTTTATCTAAAAAACGGCTCTAACGATTTTGATTAAATTTTGTATTTTACGAGTTTCGGGCATGCGAAAATCATTAGACTAGGTCGCATGTTCGAGAAAATTCGATTAGTGGGTTATTTCTGGGTCATTGCGGGTCAATATCTAAAAAGCGGCTCAATTTACACTAAATTTTGCATCCTATAGTTTTCCGGCACGAGAAGACTGTTGGGCTAAGTCACATGTTCGAGAAAATTCAATTAGTGGGTCATTTTGGTCGCGGGTCATGATATTTGAACTCAAATTGAATTTTGACCGAGCATAGCTCGGTCTTCCCTGCTCGTATATTCTAATACGAGCAAATCTTGTGTGTGGTTATATATGCAAATTTTATCTTAAAAACGGCTCTAACGATTTTGATGAAATTTCGTATCCTACCGTTTTGGGGCACCAGAAAACCATTGGGCTAGGTCACATGTTCGAGAAAATTCGATTAGTGAGTTATTTTGGGTCATTTTGGGTCATGGTCTAGCTAATTGTATCTAAAAAACGGTTCAAACGATTTTGACAAAATTTTGCATCCGACCATTTTCGGGCACGAGAAGACTATTGGGCTGGGTCACATGTTCGAGAACTTTCGATTAGTGGGTCATTTTTGGGTCAAAACGGGTCAAATTAATTTTATCTAAAAAACGGCTCTAACGATTTTGATTAAATTTTGTAGCCTACGAGTTTCGGGCACGCGAAAATCATTGGGCTAGGTCATATGTCCGAGAAAATTCGATTAGTGGGTCATTTCTGGGTCATTGTGGGTCAAGATCTAAAAATAAGCGGCTCAATTTACACTAAATTTTGCATCCAATGGTTTACGGGCACGAGAAGACTATTCGGCTTGTTCACATGTTCGAGAACTTTCGATTAGTGGGTCATTTTTGGGTCAAATTAATTTTATCTAAAAAACGGCTCTAACGATTTTGATTTAATTTTGTGTCCTACGAGTTTCGAGCACGATAAAATCACTGGGCTAAGTCACATGTCCGAGAAAATTCGATTAGTGGGTCATTTCTGGGTCATTGTGGGTCAAGATCTAAAAAGCGGCTCAATTTACACTAAATTTTGCATCCAATGGTTTTCGGGCGCGAGAAGACTGTTAGGCTAGGTCACATGTTTGAGAAAATTCAATTAGTGGGTCATTTTGGGTCATTTTGGGTCATGGTCTAGCTAATTGTATCTAAAAAACGATTCAAACGATTTTGACGAAATTTTGCATCCGACCATTTTCGGGCTCGAGAAGACTATTGGGCTGGGTCACATGTTCGAGAACTTTCGATTAGTGGGTCATTTTTGGGTCAAAGCGGGTCAAATTAATTTTATCTAAAAAACGGCTCTAACGATTTTGATTAAATTTTGTAACCTATGAGTTTCGGGCACGCGAAAATCATTGGGCTAGGTCACATGTCCGAGAAAATTCGATTAGTGGGTCATTTCTGGGTCATTGTGGGTCAAGATCTAAAAAGCGGCTCAATTTACACTAAATTTTGCATCCAATGGTTTTCGGGCACGAGAAGACTATTCGGCTGGTTCACATGTTCGAGAACTTTCGATTAGTGGGTCATTTTTGGGTCAAATTAATTTTATCTAAAAAACGGCTCTAACGATTTTGATTAAATTTTGTGTCCTACGAGTTTCGAGCACGATAAAATCATTGGGCTAAGTCACATGTCCGAGAAAATTCGATTAGTGGGTTATTTCTGGGTGATTGTGGGTCAAGATCTAAAAAGCGGCTCAATTTACACTAAATTTTGCATCCAATGGTTTTCGGGCACGAGAAGACTGTTAGGCTAGGTCACATGTTCAAGAAAATTCAATTAGTGGGTCAGTTTGGGTCATTTTGGGTCATGGTCAAGCTAATTGTATCTAAAAAACGGTTCAAACGATTTTGACGAAATTTTGTATCCGACTATTTTCGGGCGCGAGAAGACTTTTGGGCTGGTCACATGTTCGAGAACCTTCGATTAGTGGGTCCTTTTTGGGTCAAAGCGGGTCAAATTAATTTTATCTAAAAAACGGCTCTAACGATTTTGATTAGATTTTGTAACCTACGAGTTTCGGGCACGCGAAAATCATTGGGCTAGGTCAATTGTCCGAGAAAATTCGATTAGTGGGTCATTTCTGGGCCATTGTGGGTCAAGCTAATTTATTGTTTTAATCTTGATTATTTCTGTAAATAATACTGTTAAAAATAAAAATTTTTATAGTTATAATACAGCGAGAATTTTATTGTTACATCGAGTTGAACACAAAGCTAATGTTGACCGAACATAGCTCGGCCGTTCCCGCTGGTATAGCCTATATTGGAGCAGGGGTTGTCACCATCAATTTGCCATTTAGAACGCTTTTCGCTCATTTCACCCTTTTAAATTTCGATTTTTTTTTTATTTTGTTGTTAGAGAGCATTTACATCTTATAAGTAACTACAACGCCAAATTTCAAATTTCTAGCTGCTTCATTATAGAAAAGATCGCAATTTTAGAACGTTTTTTCTCCTGCACCCCCCTGGGTTTGTGGCACCGACATAAAATATAGCCTATGTTGGAGCAGGGGTTGTCACCATCAATTTGCCACCATCACTTTTGAAATCGGTTCGGTAGTTCCAGAGGTTACCCCCTACAAACAAACAAACAAACAAACAAAAAAACAATCTTTACTCCTTTATAATATTAGTATAGATTACAAAGTGGCAGCGAATGAAGCGGGAATTTGAAAAAAAAAAACACTTTTCTGAAAAGTAACCCATTGTACTTGAAAAAAAAAAAAAACCCTTACACCTGTCATAATCAGCTGAAAATGAAGCATTTTATTACATAATAATAGTTTACCATGGAAACAATTAAAAATTTATTTAATCATTCTAAAATTTTATTGTAACAAGGAAATCTGTAAAATGAAACTCATGTTTTGTCAAAATTCTGCAACTGTTAGTTTAAATTATTTTAAAACTAAATAAGCACTCCTCACGTATTTTTAACTATTTTTATTGTTCTAAATGGTGCATAAAAACAGAACAAAACAAAAAATGGATTTTAGTGAAATATTTTCTGAAGTACTAGGGCGGTTTTCTTTTTAGGAAACATTTCACTCTGGGTTTTTTTGTTAAGAGGACAGTACAATAAATGTTACTTTCCAGTTTATCATAATATATACAGAATTCAAGAACTTTTTTTAATAACAGAAAATATTATTTCAAGCTGTTAATATCTATATTAACGAAATAAAGATGTTTGTTCATTTGTGAGTTTGTTGACGATTTGATAGGGAAAACTAGCGCACTTAGATGTCTGAAAATTTAAATGAGGATAGAAATCCCCACTGCATTCGGATTTGGGGGGGGGGGGGGGGGGGAGAGTGTCTCCCACACAATAACCCTTCCGGAGAAAGATTTCTGAATTTAACACTGATTTACTGTAGCCTGGGCAACACTGGGTGGGTCAGCTAGTATTCAAATTCAATGCTAAAGCAATATTAAAATGTATTTAGAGAAATTAATAAATGAGTATTTTGTAATTTGATACTCATTGTGTAAAAAATCATTCAATTTTATGGTTAAATATTAACTGTTTAATCATTTAATTTTATTGCATCGCTATCTTAAATATTGACAAATAAATACGTGTCAAACAAAATCCAATCGTTACTATGATTTTCAATTAAATAAACTCCATTGAGTTATCTCGATTTCCTTTGTGGAACTTGTCCATGAACAATAATTGAAATTTTCCATTTGCATTCTTCGTTATGGAGCTATTTATTTAAAACGAAGTCATTTGCATATCAATGATACGAAATCCGGGCGCTATTTCCGAAAAGCAGCCATTCTTCTTTCTAAATAGGAGATTCTTTTCCAGTTTAGCTTTGAAAGAAATCTGTCTTCAAATATTCCTTGTCCTGGTAGCTGAATGCTTCCTTATAAATGAAACAAAATATTCGACAGCATTTTCCATTGTTAAACACAAAGGCTACTATTTAAGAAAGATAAGTTTTCGTGTTTGGATTTATTCCGCAACAATAGGGAAACAGAACGAATAAAAAATTTCTAAGTTTGCGCTAAACATATAGTTCCTGTCTTTTTTAACACTTTCCAACCTAGTTGAAAAGTGTTTATGACTTCGGTTTGTCTGCCGTATGGCCGTCTGTCCGTGCTCTAACTGCCGTAAATAGGCTCGGATTGCTCTGCAATTTTTATATGTTATTGTCGTTATCTATAGCATGTTCCCTATTTCAACGGAAGTGTGTAGCACTTATAGTTTTTTTACTGGGACACTCAAAAGAATTCCGTTACATTGCGGTCTATGGTGAAAAATCATTTTCGGTTTATTTAAATAATGTTTCACTATTTGAAACGCATTGAAATTTACATATATCACTAAGGGGCATCAGAAGAAGCTTAATATGGAATAGGGTGTGCATAGCACTTATAGTTACTTTACAGGGACAGTCAAAAGAATTCCGTTACATTACGTCTATGGAGAAAAATCGTTTGCGGTTTAATTAAATAATGTTTCACTATTTTAAACGCATTGAAATTTATATATATCACTAAGGTGCATAACAAGAGGCTTACTACAGAATAGTGTGTGTATAGCAGTCATCGTTCATTTACAGGGACACACAAAAGAATTCTCTACTGTCTGTTAACAATCATTCCTGGAAGTGCGTTTTAAGTTGCTGAACGCGATTTTAAATTGAACTCACTTTTTGTCTACTACTGGGTGCGTATAAATTCTGTATTTCATATACAGGGCAGCACAGAAGTTCGCGAACACATTTCCGTTTATTGACAGAAACTCCAGAAGGAGAATTTTAAACTGTGCTACGCGTTTCCTAATTAAACTTAAATGTATCATCCAATGTAGTATAAATACAAATCTATAGATCCTATACAGGGCTGAATAAAAGTATTCGGATATTTTTCCGAATATTGTATATGTTGGAAATTCCTGAAATGACGTTTTAAAATATGTTAAGCGTTTTCCAAATTGTTTACTTAGATGTTATCTTTCAGCTTATTAAACGGTAATGATTTGCAAAATTATATTGGAAGCGTTGGAAAGTGTTATGTAATCTATGCTTGATGCATGATTTTTCATTCTTGTTTATTATTTAAATTATAATTTAAAAACAAAACCGTCATCTAATCTGAATAATCAGGATAAAATAAAAAAAAATTACAGAAAATCAACAGGAATAAAAACGTTTTAAATTTCTTTGTTTTCTAACTTTATTCTATTGAAAGTCATCAAATTTAATCATTTTAATAAAAAAACGATGTTAAAAAATTAAATACATCTGTATTTCTTTCAAAAAATCAATAAATCTAAAGGAAAGTGCTGTTTATTTTCTTTAAATACGAAGAAAAGCATCCAAACTGAGAGCAAGACAATTCATAAAAAGTTTCGTTGATCGGCTGATTAATTATGCTACAGTCACCTTTTGCATACGAGTACTACACAGACCGGGACCTCCGTTTGTAATGGAAACCGGCCCTCTATAAACATCCCTGTCAGAAGTAGGATTCGAACACGACACTTCGTGTCCAGTAGCCAGCGCCCTTACCAATAGACAAGAAGGTGTACAAAACAAAATCTGAAACTTCTTCCAGCATCTTTTTAAAAAAATAAAACTATTATCCAAACAGTATAAATGTGTTTCAAGAACGTTGAATATGTAAAACAATAACATCCATCATTATGTCTGTTCCTTTGCATAGTGCACTATAACTATATATTTCCTATTTCGTTTTTATTGAGTGTGTGTGTTGATGATGTAGTGCTTAATAGTACGAAATGCATTAAAATTTTAGTGTTAGACTGAGTATAGTGTTCAAAAATACGGAATATAAAAGATGGTGTGGAATAAATATAAGAAAGTAATGCGTACTGTCCAAGATCATAAAATGCAAAATGTACTCAAATTTCAGTTTCAAATATATTTCATTGTCTTAATCTGATTTACAATTTATCTTAAAATCTCTCTCAAAATATGCAAAGGTCGCTATTATTTATCCTTTAAAGAGGATTAGTTTCATTTTAAAGTTTGTCTTAATTTAGTTGCTGGATAAAGAGTTTTAATGTCTCGTCAGACACTCTATTCCAGACATAATATTTCAGAAAAGTAAAGGGCTTATGTTTCGAAACAAAGTCTGTACTTTAAAAAGATCTTTGAAATAGGCTCGAATCTTTGTTTAAAATGTAGTACTTTAATTATTTGTTATTTTTCAATTCCTACTATTAGCTCACACACTAGGAAGTATAGACTCATATTTATATATCTTGTTCAAATTTTCAATCGTTAATAAAATACTCTTTATTCATCAATTCAAGTTGAAATACATTTTTTTAAACTTGTACTGGATGACAACTAATGTTAATACAGTTTTTTCAAATATTAATCCATTAATTAAATTTAATTAATTAATTTTAGTTTTATATTTCATTTCTGTTCAAAAGTATAGACTCACTCCATTTCATTTCTGTTCAAAAGTATAGACTCACTCCATATTTTAGTCCCCTTCGCCCGCGCGCCGCCTGATCTTCGTTCGTGAACAGCCCCATTATCTTTTTACGCGTGAAGGTTTCACTATGATACTTCATTGTGAAGTTTAGTAATTTTTGAAAATCAATATTTGAAAAGCGGCATAATCATTAGATTTGAAATTTATATAAAGAAAAATACAATTTTTTACCTTTCTAACGCAGTTTGTCTAACAATTTTGTGAGAAATACTTTTCGAGCTATTAATTTTTGATAATTTAGCTATTTATTATTTATTTAATTTTTAATACATTTTAAAAATTTCTCTTATATAAGATATTTAGCAGGATATAAATTTAGGAATAATTACCATCAGTGGCGAAGCGTGTAGATCGCTGAAAAAAATTTTCTTTTTGATCTAAGTAGGAATTGACATAAAAGAAAAAAATTTATATTACTTGTTTCTATTTATTTCTATTTTCCTGTTTTGTGATTGTTTTTTTAAATTTCAATAACTTGAAAAAAATTAAATTAATATATCCTCATCTGAAATTTGCAGAGAATTAGGAAACATTAAGACGCCATTGTCACTTGCTTTTTATGCTTCAATGTCGTCGAAATTCTCATATATTCACGGCATAAATGACACGTGCCTCCTGGAATTCTAATGCATTCCAATCCCTCCTCACAGAGCTAGGCCATTTGCATAAATCAATTTTTCTGATTGAAAATATTTACTGCAAAGTTTCGAGAAATCGTCTCAATTTAATTATTGTATTGTAATGCAGGAAGAGAGAAATATTAATACGATTACCTGATAAATATATTTCAAGTCTTTCATTAATTTTTCCTTTAACAAATTTAGGAGAGGGATAAATTAAATTTGTTTTATTAACACTTTCCAACATAGTTAAAAAGTGTTTATGAATTCGGTTTGTCTGTCTGTCCGCAGGGCCGTACAGAAAGATTGCGGGCCCTGGTAATAGTTCCAATGCGGCACCCCTCCCCCCCCCCCCAACCATAAGGCTGATAAAATAAAACCTGCTTAGACGAAAGCGTACAGGAAATTCCGTTTTAAATAGGGTTTTTTTCATCTTAAAAGGTATAAATGCATGGAATTTTTTTTAGCTAGACCATTATTTTTTCTCCGTTTACAGCAGAATTCCGTTATAAACAGCCTTTACTATATTAGGAAATAAATATGTTGGATAGTACTCTTTTAGAAAATCTATATAGTATTTTCTTATAATTTTCTTATTTTTCTTTTACAGTAGTATTATAGTTTATGATGCATTGCAACACCTTTTCCTATAAGGATTTCAAATAGAAATTTAAAATATTGAAAATATAATTAAATTTTTAATTCAATTCATCAGTTAAGGCGCCGATTGCCTGACGCTATTGGAACTTTTGTTATTGTGTTTTACAATTTAGAAAATATTTGTTCTTTAAAACATAAATAAATAAATGCCTGCATCTTTGCTATGCGCGTTCTGCTGATTTTTAATAAAAGCTGGATTTTGTTTTGAACGTGAAATGCCTCCTGAGCACCCCTCTCCCCTTCCTAGCCAGTTTGTAAAGACGTTCAAGCAATTTCTGACTTTTGAATTTTATTATTTGTTAATTATTTTAATTAAAATTTCTATGTAAAAAATACCAGTCTACTTTTTCTGGTATTTATTTAAAAACCAGTACCGAAGCCGGACCCCTTAAGGAAACCCGGGCCCTGGTAACTTGTACCGGCTCTAACCCCCTCTGTACGGGCCTGTCTGTCCGTTTGTGCTCTAACGTGCGTAAATGTATTCGGATTGACATGCAATTGATATATCTTATTGAGGTTTACTATGGCATGTTCGGTATTGAAAATGAAGTGTGTAGCATTTATAGTTGTTTTACAGGGACACTCAAAAGAAAACTCCCGTTACATTACGATCTATGGGACAAATTTATTTACGGTTTATTTAAAGGATGTTACGCAATTTCAAGCACATTGAATTTTATATATATTACTGAGGTGCACTACAAGAGGCTTACTATGTAATAGGGTATGCATAGCACTTATAGCCACTTTACAAGGACGCTCAAAAGAATTTCGTTACATTACAATCTATGGAGAAAAATCGTTTGCGGTATATTTTAACAATATTTCACTATTTCAAACTTATTGAAATGGATATATGTCACTAAGGTGCATTACAAGAGGCTTGCTATAGAATATTGTGTGTATAGTGCATTCATCGTTCACTTACAGGGATACACAAAAGAATTCCCTACTGTTTGTAAACAATAATTGCTAAAAGTGCGTTTTCAGTTGTTCAGCGAATTTTCATATTTAACTCATTATTTGTCTATTACTTAGTATGAATAAATTCTATAGATCATATACAGGACAGCACAAAAATTCTCGAGTACATTTCCGTTTACTGACCGAAATTCCAGAAGGATAATTTTAAACTGTGCAGTTTCCTAGATGAACTATAATTTAGCATTCTATGTAGTATTTATACAAATCTATAGATCATGTACAGGACTGCACAAAAGAATTCGGATATTTTTCCGAATATTGTTGGTAATTTCTGAAATTGGGTTTTTAATTATGTTATGCGGTTTCCAAATTGTTTAGTTGAGCTTAAGCCGAAAGTTAGGCCTCCCCGCCCGGTTTGACCTTGACCTTGTTTAATTAGATATCATCTTTCACGTTGTTAAACGGTAAAGATTCGCAAAATTAGTTTGGAAGTGTTGGAATGTGTTACATGATCTATGCTTGATACATGAGTTTGCGTTCTTGTTTACTAAATGAAGTAGAGATGTTGATAACTATGTTTCATCTGCTGTAGACTGAGTTACAAGAGTTACAATTCAAGCCGTTTTTATCAGCTAGTCCATTCCTTGAATAGATCGATTTTTATGACTGAAAATATTTACCACAACCGTTAAAATCCCCAATTTCATTATGCAATGAGAATTTTAATTGATTGAAATGACGGAAGAGAGATTCAGATATTGTGACTAAGAGAGTAATCTCAGAAATTTATTCTAAATCTCTCGCTGTTTTCGTTTAATAAAGTCAGCGAAATTAAGAACAGAGTTAAATTAAGTAGTTCATTTTTATTTACTTAATGAAGAAGGGCCATCACGATTTCTTACATTTTGGAGGCGCTGTCAAGTCAAAGCCGCTAAAGCAGTTTTTTCATTTAAAAAATGTATTGCATTTTTTTTTAAATATAAATTTGTGATGTTTCTTTTAAATAAAGAATAAAGCTCAAAATATCACAAATTTTAAAATTGGGAAAACTTTAAATTTTAATTATGTTAGAAAATTGGGTTACATTAACTATAGATTTATTTATAAAGTGAAAACCCTTATATAGGTGACGTTTTGTTTAGTTATTTCTAGAATGTATCTAATATATAAACATCCCTTATATATTTTCATTTGTTTCTCTTTTTATTTCAAATTAATTTTTTTCTAAACTTTTAATCAACCTCCTAACTGATTTGCCCGTACATCGTACCTGCTAGAACAGTTTCTTTGCCCCGTTACTCCAAACAACATTTGATCAACATTTATCAACATTTGAATACCTCTATTTTGGATTAGTTATCTTCCCTTTATTGAATGAGAGAATTTATTCGATTCAATAAGATCAAAAATACTATTCGTAAATAGCGGTGTTAAGCTTATACATTTGTCCTTAATTGGGTTGAGATGGTTTAAAAGAGGGAGCCGTTAAGGGGTTAAGCGTATCGTGTTTTTGCTTAATCTGAATATGATTGCGGATTTAAATTAAGGTTTCCATTCATTCTTTTGGGAAAGTTATCCCTTTCGGCTGGCGCACACCACTTAATTATTGAAATGGAATTTTCTAGAAAGTTTCTTAAAGTCTTTTAAAAAAGTGAAAAAAATGTACATTCATTGTAAAACTATATTCCAAACAAGGTTGTGATGAGCATAAGGATTTAGTTTGATATTCGAATTAATCATTCGGGCATGCGCAAAAGCATATTAGTCAACCTCCTTATTCTTATCAACACTAGAACGATCGGAAATTTTTCTCAAGTTTTATAAAAATATTTTACACCTGAATTTTTATTTGAAACTATTGAACTAATTTATTTAACTTATTTCTGCGTGATCTATATTTCACTTTTTTATGATTTTTTTTTTTATTTGAAATGCAAAGATATTTATTTGGCACCAGTCAAAATGACAGCTATGGTTGTTCTAATGTTAACCACTTGAAGACCGGTGGTACATTTTTATACCACATAATTTTAATTCTCCAAATGTCACAGTGGCACCGGTGTTTTGTACTAAAATTTTTCATTTATAATGTACGTGAAGAAAAGCTTTTACTTATTTTCGAATAAATTTGTTCGTAAATTCTGGTGCAATTCAACCATTTCAATATTTTAGCAACAGCCTGCTAAAAAAGCTTTGCCCCTGAAATTGTTAAAAGTTATTTAATAAACTATTGTTTTGTATTAACTTTAGTGTTAAATCGATATTATATTCTCATTTGAAGTCATCAATTAAAACCAGAAATTTTGTAAATATTTGTATATATTAGGAACGTTCAAAAAGTAACAAGCCTAGGAACAGAAATTAGTACATGTATTTCAGAAGTATTGGCCCTGGCTGTTGAGGCACTTGTCCCACTGAGACACAAGGCCGTGAATGGCTGTCTCGTAAAATTCCTGGGGCTGCGATGTGAAACTATTCCGCATGAACTGCTTGACGCCGTCGCCCGATGTGAATCATTTTCCCCTCAGAGCCTTTTCTAGGGAACCAAAAATGGCGTAACCAGTCCAGCAACCAGCTTAACGATGTCATCGGTAATGCGTTTGGTGTTCCAGACCGTGCACCATCGGCTAAGGAAACACGTCCTTCCCTGAAGCGCTTGTGCCACGCCTTGATCTTTGCAAGGGACATGCAGTGTTCACCGTACACCTGTGACATTCCTTCCGCTGTCAGAAAACGAACAACACCCCTTTGCTCGTCTTTTGACGCCTCCATTTCACTGCTTACAACACGAATGAGCGTTGGACGACTGATGCATGCTTCTGCTAGCTTTGTAGTCACGTGACTTGCACTCGTGACCCTCTAGTGGCGGGCATGTGGACTTCCGCGCTTTTGTCGGAAACCTTCTTTGTTACTGACGCAACGATATTACCACTCTGTCAACGGTTTGCACATTCCAGACTCTGGATCGTTTCTTTTTGAACGCCCTTATATATATTAAGAGTATTACTTTTATGTGGCTCTTAATTCATTTTTTTAGGAAATGTCTGGTTTTAACGACTTAAAGAGAATACGAAGATTGACAGCTGTGCTTTTAAAATGGCCGAATGATTCATTTGTATATAAAATTAACACATCCTGCACATCAACTAAAACAAAGTGATAAAAATAATCGAAGCGAAGGGACGAATTTACAGAAATAAAACTAAAAATGATCATGAACAGCGCTTTACAAATTTTATAAAATCTAGTAGCCAGCAAACAACTGTAGTCGCCAGTAAAAAATATTTACTCTCATCCACCCACTTTCCCTTCATTGATTTTTTAAAAGCACAAAAGTTTTTTTAAGTAAATGCTTAATTAACCCGCATGTTCCAGATGCTGATTCTCCAGATATTTGAGTGCTACAAAATATATAGAAGATGAGAGGGACATTGATGAAATAGTGCAGCAGGAAAACAATTTTCTGTCGATGTCAGTCAAGTAATTATGATTTAATTACAGTGGAACTTCCCTTTAACAAAGTCTGTATTTAACGAATTTTCAACTTAACGAAGTTTTCTGCAGAGCTTTGACTTTGAACACCATTAGCATATAAAGTAATCTCCATATTACGAAAAATATATTCTATATAACGAAGTTTGTTCGACTTTTGTACTTGTACAGGATTCAAACTAAGAGGTTGCTGTTGCGATGGATAATGGGGATTTATTTCAAAGCATTGTAAGAAAATGAACACATTTAATAACAGTTACATCGCAGCATCTTCGATAATATGATTGAAATTCTCTTTGAAATAAATTGCACAAAATTTAAAATGTAAGATACTTAATATGAAGATCTATTCTGTAAAAAAAGACAGATGTTTTTTTAATTTAGGAAAATGTGATAAAACATAAACAAGGTATATAATAATCTCTTCGGAGTTTCCCATAATTCCGAAAACATTTTTATCTTTAGAAACCTCCGAAACTAATATATTTTGGAGATTTTAAGAATCATTTAAAAAAACAAAGTTTCCTTTGCTGCCACTGATTTTCGGAAACGTTTTCGAATTGTTCTTACAGGGAATTCATTAGTTTTATCAAGCCAAAATATAGATTTTTCGGACGCTATCCATTCCAAAGTACACAGTTTCATGTTCAACAAACATGATAAATTAACACCATTTTGTCTTGGGTATACACATTCAATTACGCTGTTGAAAATGTTTCATTCAGAATGAATAGCCGATATTTCAGTTTGTGAAACTGATGAATACACTGTAAAAAAATCAGTGGCAGCAAAAGACACTTTGATGTTATAAATGTTTCTTTAAATCTCGAATTTATGTTGGTGTCTGAAGTTTCAAAAGATATAGAACACTTTCGTAATTCGTGAGTAACTGAGAAGAGGTATCTTTCGCAGAATTTACACTTTATTAATTTTCTCTTATGCAGTTACATTAGATTTTTTTTCTTTTATTACAATGTATGTTGATCCAATTTTGGTTTTGATGACTCCCCTGGCGGTTTTCTTACTTGAAATTATATTTCCAATATAAGTGTATCTCAATTTCTATATGGTAGAAATGTAACGAAGTTTCTATTTCAGATCACTGACTAAAAATATATACTATACTGTGCAAATTAATCGGGACAAATTAAAAAAATGCTCTTTTTCAAAAACTATGCCTTTACGTTATTGATCACTTTATTATATACACTGTGTAATACACTGAATAATAATACCTGTAATAGAATGAAGTATGTCTTCCATTAGAATAAATTATCACTTGAATTCGTTTTAGCATTGAATCCACAAATTTAGGGCATATATATATTTGAACATTCATCATCGTAGAACCACTCTTTTATAGCATTCGTTATCCTGCGTACTTTGGTTTTCCAGTCCATTTTATATAAACGTTTCTTCAAAATATTCCACAAGTTTTCTATAGGATTGACTTCTGATGATTTTCCAGCCCAATAAAGCAAATCAATTTTTCTTTTAAGCATGAATGTTTTGAGCAAGTTTGAATTGCGACATGGGATCAAATCATGTTGAAATGTCCCGTCAAAAGTTTGCACGAATGGAAACATATTACGTTGTAATATTTCTATGGATTTGGGTGAATTCAATATACCTCGAACAGGAACTAAGCTTTAAGTGCCATTTTCTGGGAAACCCGCAAAACATCTGTTTCAGAGGTAATTAAAAAATTTTTGAACGTGCTTAGGTCTTAAGGGTTTGCAGTTGCTTCGTTTAAGTACATTTGCTTTGTGGCCCTGCACAAATAAATGAGAGATAGTTCTCATTCTCAGAAAAGCGTGAATCTTGAGATAAACTATGTTTTCACGTTTTCTTAATGTAATATTCATTTTAAATAAACGAATGCAACACGTATCTCCATAAAACAGAAAAACTAATATCAAACTCTCACACAGAGAAGCTCACAATTGAAGCTGGATTGAATTTTCCGGTTAAAACACATTCTTACTGTCAAGTTCTAACAGTCACACAAACTAAAAACAGATAAAACTTTGTAAATTGGTTTAAAAAGTTAACAGGCAATTAATTACATTACAATTCTGAGACGAAATAGCTTGTCCCAATTAATTTTCACAGTAGTTGTTCCAATTTTCATGCAGAGGAAACACGATTAATGAATCGTTCATTAAGAGTGATCTCGCGGACGGAGGAAGCCACATTGGACATTGGTGAATATTTCGCTGAAAATTCGACGTGACTACGGAAACTAAACGTTTCCGTATTAATGTATTTTTATTTTTTATTAAAGTCAATAAAACACGCTGAAATTGAATGAAGACTTTGTTGGACTCTGTATTTATGCACTCAAAATATCTGTTCTAAGATATATTTTGCCCTAAGCTGAAGCCAGTTGGGTAGTTAAAAATTCATTACTGAGAATAAAGAGAAAAGTTCAAAACTGCGTTACAGTTCAAGTTCAAAGATTCAATCCCCAAATTTATTTGAAAATTAATTATCGCACCGATTTATTAACTAATTATTAAAGTTAAAAAAAAACTTTTTTTGTTTAGCATCGAAAAAATATCTGACTACTCACGAAAACATTTTTGTAGTAATTGCATAGAAATTGCAGAGATAATATTTAGATGCTTACGAATGCAGTATTCATTTACCGTAAATGAATATTGCTTCATCTTGAATAAAATAGGCTGCTCCGTCATGTCGAAATTTCTGTAATTGCCACCATCCAGAAAATTGACCTAAAATGTCAACTCGAAAATACTGTTTGAAAGATCCTTTACCTTTTAAGAAAAAAAGGAAATGCTATTCGATTTGATGTTTTTTTTTATTGAGAATACCTGCAAATTTTAGATGTTATAAATAGAACTGTCTTCAGAATGACGCAAATGTATGAAAAAGGAGTTAGTTTGGATGTGTGAACAGCCTTAAGTACCAGTAGTATAGCTAAGCCGAATCTAATTTCTTTATCAGAAACGCGATTTTCCCCTAAAGCTGGTTTAGCAATGCGGTACACTGCCTCATTCGGTAATGATGCTATGTTACCGAATAAAATATTACTCCATATTACTAAAAATAAGGGTTTCGAGCCGGAACCGAACAAGGAACTAGAAACAAATATTATTTCTGATGGAACAAAAACCGAAACTGAACAAAAAAAAAAAAAAAAAAAAAAAAAAAAAAAACATTTTTTTCTGTTCCAAAATTAGACCGAGTTTTTTTCACGGGTCTGAATAATTTAAACATTTTTAATTTTAAAAATTCAACTACCAAACTTCAAAGTAAATCAAAGATAATTTCTTGACTTTTAACTTTTAGACATAAGTCATGTTAAAAATAGAATTAGAAATTAGGTGAAAAATGAAAATAATTATTCCATAATGTATAGGAATGAACAAGAACACCTTAACGTATGTGCTGAAAGTGGGACATCCAATCAAAACCGAATCAAAACACGGAAAACCCGTTATTTCTGACATAACAAAATTCAGAACTGTTGCGTTATTTTTAAGGGAATTAAAATCGGAATCAAAACAAAATATTCCACTTCAACTGAACCGGAAATATAACCGGAACGAAACATATTACACTTCAAAGCCCTGATATAAAAAATATGTTCTTTCGGGATCTTCTCTCTCAAATAATATTGACATTAACTCAAACTTTGAAAATAAATTAATAAAAGTATGTTACCTGCATTATTATGGATATTTATGTACTCATTTAATTAACTTATTAACTATTAAAAAATATTAAATTAGAGTTGCTTAGAACTTAAAGTGTTTTGGATCCTAAACAAACAAACAAAAAAAAATTTCACTCATCAATCATTGGACATAATTCAGCAATATTGTAGCAGGTAATAGCAGTACCTTGTAACACAATACACCCGGAATTGAATTAATCGATACTTTATCCTTGTTTCCATGCAACCAAAAGTTACAATATCTTATCTACGTACTCAATAATACAAGAACTGTAGAGAGATTGTATTTATTAAATAAAATTAACTTTGTACATAATGTATTCAATAATATAAATATAATATTTTTTTTTGAATTTTTTTAAACATTTTCCATTTTGTTTACAATTATCGCAATAGAATGGTACGTTTTTTAAATTTTTCCAGTAAATCCTTATTTTTATAAATCAATAAAACTGTATTTGTACATTTACAATTAAACATTTACGATAAACCTTGGCCGCATTCATTATCCACAATTACATATCCGTTTTTTTTTTCAGTTCACGCCTGTTCCCCATAATTTTGTTACGTTTTTTTCTTTTAATGAAAAATTTCTCTTTTCTAAGACACTTTATTAATAAACTTAATTTTTTTGTATATCTTTAATACATATATATATATTTACTTTAAGTAGTTAACATAGCTCGACATTTTTTTCATGAAGCAATTCGATGTGGCACAGTTCTCTTATAATTTCTTATTTAAAGTAAGTTTTATCAGGAATCGAAAAAATATTCTTTTTAGATCAATTGTATATTTTCTTAAAGCCACTTCATTTTTTTTGTTCCATCGTTTGTTTTATTCAAGACTGTGAGGTTTTAAATTCATTCAATGTATTGCTTCATTATTATGTTCATTAGTTTTTAGATCCCTTTCTCCTTTATTATTTCTATTATTATTAAAATTTATTTCTGCTAACTTCTTCTGTAATTTCTTCTTGTTTTTTCTTATTCTCTTTCTTATTGATTTCGCTTAGATTGCTTTATATCTTGATTCGTTGGGTAGAGCTGTAATGTGCTTTCTATGGTTATTTTTACTGATAGCATACGTACAAATTATACGTAATGTTGTATAGTACTACGTAATAATTACGTAAAGTAATGAATTCTTGCTTGAGTGCATACGTAAATTTACGTAAAGTTTAATATATTTTCTTAGTGGGTATTGATCTTCTTTTTATATTGTTCTTGTTTTCTGTAGTGCTTCTGGTAAAATTAGTTTAAACTACACACGTGTTACAGTACATGCACCAAATATTGATGTGTGATTTTTCTTTATTTATATTTTCATTCTTGGTATAATTCTTTTTTTTATTCTGGTGACTTCTTTACTTGCAGACTGTTTGAAACTAGGGACTATTGAGATCAGGCTATTTTAGGGATTAAGTTAAACTACACACGTATTACATTACGTGCACCAAATATTGATGTGTGATTTTTCTTTATTTATATTTTCATTCTTGGTATAATTCTTCTTTTTATTCTGGAGACCTCTTTACTTGCAGACTGTTTGAAACTAGGAACTTTTAAGACCAGGCTATTTTATGGATTATTTTAGAGAATTCAAAGTATTTTAAAGATTAATTTTCTTGATATTTTCATTAAAGGCTTGCTTCTTTTTTTTATTAGTTATGTGCAGAACCAGACTATTTAAGAGATTAGTATTTTTCTTGTTTGCTTTCTTTTAACATCATATTCTTTGTTTTATTGTACACTTCATCCAATTTCATAATTAATTTGATTTTTTCTTACATCTTTACTGTCGAGCTTTGTGAATTTTGAGACTCCTCTCCTTTTATTTCATTTTTTTATACTTTCTTCATTTTATGTTTTTTTTTTTTTACTTTATTATTTTAATTTTTTTTGTATTTTTCTCTTATATATTTTTATAACACTTTTTTCTTATTTTGTTTTTACATAATATACCAGGGAACAGGCGTGAGGTTTGATGTTACATCTTGTGACGTTGAAATTTTCTCAGGAATCCTCGGACGCCCTTTTGGCAAACACTCGACTTTACATTTATTGGACAATTTTCAACTGGAATAGGAGGCGCTTGTCTTTTAGGCTTCTGTGGTTCCACCTCTTTAGTTCTTTTACACTTGTCTTGAAGAATATCAGTCTTGGTTTCATCTGAATCTATCTTCTCAGGGACTCTTATATTTCTTAAAGGAGGAGGAATCGGAGCGCGTTTCTTCTTTGTAGATTTACGCTTGGATGAATTTGGGAAACTGCAACCCGTCACGCTTGATGATTTGACATCGTCGGTAAGTTTAGGAATCAAATCATTTTCGTTTTTCCTCGGTTCCTCGTTGCTGTTATTTGCAGGAAAAGTTTCATCATTTTCTTTTTTCATATCATTAGGATGTGACTCTATTGTAGGTGGTAAAGGGGCCTGCCTAACAGGTTTAAAACTAGACGCTGGTCTTTTAGTCTTCTGGGGTTCCACCTCTTTAGTTCCTTTACAGTTGTCTTGAAGAATTTCAGTCTTCTTGGTTTCATCTGAATCCATCTTCTCAGGAACGCTTATATTTCTTAAAGGAGGAGGAAGCGGAGCGCGTTTCTTCTTTGTAGATTTACGCTTGGATGGATTTGGGACACTGCAACCCGTCACGCTTGATGATTTGACATCATCGATAAGTTTAGGAATCAAATCACTTTCGTTTTTCCTCGGTTCCTCGTTGCTGTTATTTGCAGGAAAAGTTTCATCATTTTCTTTTTTCATATCATTAGGATGTGACACTATTGTAGGTGGTAAAGGGTTAACTTTCATCGTTTGTTCTATTATTTCACTACTGCTATTACAGCTATTTTCTCTTTGAATATTACTTGCCGTATTTTCTTCCTTATCTTCAGAGCTGTGTACCAGGATATCGTTATTAACATCCAAACTCCTGTCGCTTGATTCTCTAAACGGATTTTTTTCATCGGGATAATCCTCTTCTAGGGAGAAAGGATTCAATAATATATTCTCTTCCTTATCTTGATAGCGGTGTACCAGGATATCGTTATTAACATCCAAACTCCTGTCGCTTGATTCTCTAAACGGATTTTTTTCATCGGGATAATCCTCTTCTAGGGAGAAAGGATTGAGATGTGACGGATAATCCTCTTCGAATGGATTATAATTCGCAGGATATTCATCGCGTTTCTTTCTCCAAGCGGAACGAAAAACGGGCTTCCCACAATCATTATTTTTCTTTAAGGCAAGTCTTTCATAAGTCGGTAATATTATCCTATTTCTATCACCATAACTGTTACGAAGATGGAGTTCTTCTAAATCATCTTCTTTTCTGTTATGTGCTGTTTTATTTTTCTCTTCAATTGAATCTGTATGAAGACGTCTAATTTGGAAGTAAAATGGGTTTCAAAATTAGTGAAGTGCTACAAAACATTTTTACAACAAAAGTTAATTAAACAATTAAAAATGTAATAATTGTTTTTTTTAATATACAATTTTAGAAAGAAATAAGTTATCCAATTCAAAAAGCTATGGAGCACGGTGAGCTGCTCGAATTGAGACGAATTTAAATCCACGGAAAATTTAAAGATGTACAGGGTGTCTCAAAAGTCTCCGTACAACTTAAAAAAACGATTACAAAAAAAAGTAATAGGTTTACAGCAAAAATAATTACAACAATACATAGAGTAACTTAAAAAGTTTTTTTCTACTACCTTAGTATACTTGTACATGAGATCCTTCTGTTGTACGAAGAATGTCAAGTCGATATTCCAATTCCATCTACGTGCGTTTCAGCATGCTAACATCAACAGTAGTTACAACTGTTTGATGAAATCTGAACAAAAGTTAATAGTCTCATGGAATTGAAATAAAAGATCCATACAGCAGTAGCTACTGTTGATGTTAGCATGAAAAACGTTCGTCGATTGAATTGGAAGATCATCTTGATATTCTTCGTGCTACGAAAGGATCTCATGTTGAAGTTTACCAAGTTAGTAGAAAAAACTTTTTAAGTTACTCTATGCAATTATTTTTGCTGTAGGCCTATTATTTTACGGAGACTATTGGGACACCCTCTACTTCTCATTTATCAATATATATATATATCTTTTCGAAAGATACCGCTACAGCATTTAAATAAATGTTCAATAAGCGTATGCTCTTCAATGTTCTATATTACTTCAGATAAATGTTTAATAGGGTAAAATAATACCCTACATTATACCCCTCTTCATTTTCAATAACGAACAATAATCGCACAAGGATATTTTGTGGCCGGTGAGTACAGTAAGTTTGGCTTGAATAGCTCGAACGTAGCGACAAGTGGTTTATTTCAGAGCTGGTATAGATACTAATCTATGATTTTGTGATTGTAGCACGTTGTTTACAATGATGGGAGAATTTATTGTAGCTTATAATTGCACCATATGTAGTATTTCAGTATAACCTATTTCTTGCTAAACCTGTATATCGTTCACCCTATACAATAGACATACAAACGAACTATCGTCAATCTGATAGTGATCAAGCATTTAACGTTTCATAACGAAAAATAAATATGAAGTAAAATAAACATTATTTAACATAAACATGAAATAGCGACGAGAAAACTCCCTGGTACCAGGCCCTGACTGTCGCACGGGCACCCGGGGCCCATGCCCTGGCCACGAAATTTTCCATAATTAATTTCATCTAAATTTTCCTTAAAAAAACCCTAATTGTGCCAACGTTTTTATTTCTTTTAGGACTTTTGTTTGCACTTAGTATCAGTTTGGTTATATCATTTAAAATCAATAACATCATTAATAAGCAGACTTTTTATCATTATTTTCTAGTAATGGATGTACTGTATTTATCAAGTCATTCAATTTTATCATATTGCACATTTATTCGAAAAGTGACACAACTGAAAAAATGTGATAATTGAGATATTAATACGGTAAAATGACAAAAATATATCTCAATCTATGGTTAAAAGCACAATTCAACAAATAATACAAAAAAAATTATTTTTATAAAATATAATATAAAATATAATCTACCCTATATATATAAAATCCTAATGAAACGAATTTGTGAAACGATTTTATGAAACGATTTTATGAAACGACTGATTAAACGACTGATTATGTTTCAGGGCTATTTTTAATAAAATATTAAACGGTTGATGGTGAAATTAATACCAATTGTCCATAAAAATCCGCGGATGTCAAAACTGGTAATAGAATTTTGAAATTGGAATTAGTTTTCGAGATATTAATTTTTTTCTAATTTTAATGACATTTCTGTAATGATGGCAACTAATTACTCAGTTTTTTTTTGTGACAAAAAAGGGAAAAAAATTGAAAATGATCCCGATAGGGATTATTGATTTCTTTTGATTCGTCATTTTCAAATTGAAATTCAATTTATCTTTTATTTCAATCGAAAATGATTAAATTACGTTTTTCAGGAAAATTTGAAAAAAAAAAATCACATTTCTATCGTCAGGATTCAATCGTCTGTCAGCATTTAATTTAAATTATAAACTGAAAATATTTTGAATAAATTCGTCCAAATGACGTCATTTATGTAAACGCCAAAGAAAGGAGGGAAAAGGGATTAAAAGTAATTATTATTTATTGATATAATTTTGTTATTTTTTTGTAAAATTTAACTAAACGAATTTATAAAATCACTAATTCGGATATTTGAAACGAATATATAAAATAATAACTGCCCAACTGATCGGAAGGAGAATAAAATATCTTGCTTGGTTTTTTTCCGCCAAGCTTTTTAAAAAAGCATCAAGACCCCTATAATAGAAAAGCATCAAAAGTTCATTGGGTTTGTTTTCATAACTTTTGGCAACAAATCTATGTATATTAACGAATCTATCCCTTTTTGAAGCTCGAATTACGCCAAACATAAAAGCAAAGGATCCTATACTGGAAAAGTACCCGATTTTCTTATGGACAATATTCAAGTGACATAACATGGTGTAAAATTATCGCGGATAGCAAATTTGTTTAAATATCTCATCAATTGATGCCGAATAAATGCAGGCATGCATGCACAAAATATTTAATTAATTTTGTATGATAAATAATTATTAGAAAATTCGTATATACATATTAATTAAAATAAATAATTTACATATTTAAAATAACATGAAAATATGCATGATGGTGCACTAAAATACAGAGAAAATTAAAACCTGTTACTGAAAATGTCTATAACATAGTACTTTTCAATACCGCGGTTCTGAATGTTATTCACAAGCAGATGGAATTTTTCTCATCCTTAAACGCAAAGGAAGAATAGAATACAGATCGTTGTTATAAAAGTCCGAGAGGTAGCCACAATTTAAACCTAACCATTTTATACAAGCTGTAATTGATTTTACTTATCAATCCCGAAAACAGTCGTCAGTTGTCTCAACAGCTGTGTATGAAGCCATGATAATCAAAAAATGCCCCATTAAAACGTTAAAAGCATGGCAACCCAATTACAGATTTACCAATATTTTTTAAATAAAGCACGCTGTCATGTTTTTAGAGGCCTCGAAGTCTGAGCGGGGGTTGGTGAGCGTAGCTCGCAGGGGGTAGGCCCCCTAGTATATATATAAATAAAAAGTATTCCTGGAACCTTTTTTCAATTTTCTGGAAAACGTAATTTTTTGAGTTGACACTTTTCGAATAAGCGTGCAATATGTAAAAAAAACTAGTATAAATAAATGAACCAATCTAAGAGGGCACGAAAAACTGAAAGTGCCCTTGGCACAAAAAATTTACTAGTCGGGCACTGCCTGGTACAATTATACTTAAAAACTCTCTCTCTCTCTGCTTCTTATACATTCACATTAGAGTTCTATTACTGTTGCTGAGAACAATATCTACAAAAGGGCTTAAAACCTTTTTTTTTTTTTTTTTTTTTTTTTTTTTTTTTTAACATGGTTTATGCAGGGTTTGAAATGGGAAAATTTTCTTTGCATATCTAAATTAATGTTTCAGATAATAAACTGTTTGTATAATACGAGTCAGTACACACACATATATATATATAGGTGGACCCACCGATTACGAAATTTGAATAACATTATTTCCGAAAATTTCGCCCTATTGTATTGCAGAATTCTGCGATTTAATAAAGCGACGATTACTATCTGGAAATAGTGACATAAAGAAGTTGTAATAGGTAGACAACCTGCGTATATAGGGAGGTCTACAATGCAGGCATTTTTTTGGTTTTTTTTTTTACCTTATTTCTATTTACAAAATGCATATAAAAATAAAGTGCTAAGTATGCAAATTATGTACAGCAAATAAAAAGAATACTCGTACAAACTCTGTCACAAATCATCGTTTAAAAGTACTAGGGCATCCAACCCGTTCTTCCCGGGATAGAGAATATATGTGAAAACCATTATTTTTTATTAAAAACTCAAATACATTTTTTACGTTTGATTATTTTATTCCATTGCTCCCTAATAACTCCAAAGAGCATTTTTATAAGAAATATGTCAATTATATATTCAAATAAAATTTTGAAATTTATTAAAAGCGGTAATTTGTATTGGCCTCCAGTCATAAGTAAATAGCCGAAGAAATCGCTAAAATTTCGTTATCTACAGCAGATTTTTTTTCTGATAATTTCAGCAGTTTTAAGCACTTATTTCAATTATATGCCATTTGTACAATTTTATTGAATCCTTCATGAAGTTTTAATTTAGTTATTGAATATTGGTTGGAAACAAAATCTGAACTTTTTATATTGTTTAAAGTGCAAACGGACTGATATTTTGTAATCGTGCGTCTGCAAGCAATATAGTTAAAAAAAATGCTTGAAATTTAATTTAAATGCTATAAATGTATGTTCGAAATTTATGCTGACTTTTTAAAGGACTATTTTATGAAAGGGAATGAAGATCCCCATAACCTTTTAAGCACAATTTACATACTTTCTCAAAGCCTGAATGAAATTCTAGATTGTAACTCATATCTGACGTGAAATATCTACAGTATCAGCCACACAATTTATTCTATATGAGAGTGAATATGATTATTACACAGCTGCTTCCGTTTTTATCATCAGTATTTTCAAACAGTAATCTTCGCTTTATTTAATCGCAAATATGTATGATCAAATAAGGAAAAGATTGTTATTTGAAAAAAAGAAATGACAAAAAGGTTTCTCAGTTGGAAGCTAAACTATTACATAAAAAAAATAAACTTATAGATACAAAAATGGTGCTAGCTGTATGAGATTACGTTGAATTAGGTTACTCTATCTTTGATAAAATATTTAGTAAAAAATAACTCCCTTGTTTTTCCGGAACAACTCGCGTACCCTTTTGAGAAACTTCATTTTATACAAGGAAATAAAACTTTTTCAAACTGTTTGGATGTTTTTTAAAACTTAAAACATTTTATGAGACTTTTAAGCATACTATATTGACGAGGTTTAAATAGGTGAATGTCTCAAATTTTTTGCAATGATATTGTTGATTTCCTTCTTCATTGTTGTTTATTTTTCAATTATTAGAGATTTCAGTCAGTAATAATATTTCATTGTTGCATGTTTCAGTTGCATTTCGTTTTTTATTCGATAGAATACATTGTTAACCTATAACATATTTCATTGTTATTTTAATTGCGGTCATTATTGATGTCTATACTGTAGCACTGTTGAAAGCGCAAAGTGTTTTTCATTCCACGCATGTTTGTTGTCACCATCGATATGACTTTAGCGTTACTGACGGTCGTGACTTTGTTTTATAATATAGTTACCCAAATATGGAAATAGGATTTTCTACACGTGGTTTAATTCTCCAATGTCATTGAAATTGGATCTGAATAAGTTTAGCCAGATATTTTTGTTTAACAAGTTCATTGATAATAATATCAGTGCATGGCCATTTTCTAAAAACACTGGAATTCTAAACACATTATAGCGTCCTTCTTTGTTTCTTTTTTAAATTTTTCAGCATGTAAATATTAAAAAAAAATTGAAAATATTAGTGTCAGGAATTAAATTGAAAACCGGCATTTAAATTCCATTGAACGATACCAAATGATTACAAAATAATTGTTATTACACAATAAATATAAAACATAAACATTTAAGCATACCCGAATAATTCTGCACTGCACTGCATCGAAAAAAAAGTGATCATTTTAATAGTGTAAGTCATTCAAAAAATAGGAATATTTATATTATTCTAAAATTACTGTGGCCTGATAACAGGACAAACGTATTTAATTCTTAGGATTTCTCTAATCAAAATTACGTCATGATATACCATAGGATACGGAAAAAATATTAAAACCAATTGCAAGTGAGGCATGTGTAAAATAATTGTTCAAAAATCTACGTATTAGAAATGCGTTGGAAAATTAATTAAACCAGACATAAGAAATAGTAGTAATAATTTTCAATGTTACTTATTTTTAATCTGAGGGAGAGAAATAAAGCGTGTTAGCCTATGCCTTGTAGTATAGGTATTATTATAGATAACTGGAAACTATTAGATCATTCAATATATTTTTTCGTGAAGATTTCTTAAAATATTACATTAAAGATTGCGGTTCTATATAATAAAGAATAAGAAATTTAACCATATTTTACCACGCATTGGAACAAGTTGCAAGGAATTGCTTTGCAAGGAGTTTGCATAAAGTTTAATAATTCAGAAATGCTGCTTTGGCCATATACAAATTAGTTTTTCTGTTAAACATTTACGTAATAATAAACCCCTACACTGTAAAAAATGACCAATGTTTCTTATTTTATGAAAATATACTGTAACCACGAACGAAAATATAATATAATCTTCTGAGTTATCTGAAATTCCGAATAGCGTGTTCCATTTTCTTTTGAATCCCCAGAAACCGATACATTTCCAAAATTTAAAGAATTATTTATAAAAGCAAAGTACTTTTTGCTGCCCGTATTTTTCAGAAATGTTTCCGAAGGGTTTTTTATAGTATATTATGGCGCTATCACACGTACTCTCATATCATAGTCAATATCAGATATTTCATCCCAAACACGTTTTTCAAGAGGAAAAAGCTCGAAATCGTCCCGTTTGATAGATTGCCTCTCGTAATTTCTTTAAGATCTAACTTACAGTAGTTTGTATCCTCTACGATATTTATCAGCTCGAAATCTACCAATCAGAGCTCTCTAAAATTCCAAGATGGCCACCGTCAGTAAGCCAACATCTTACGTTTAGGTCGTCGCAAATATTGAAACCAAAAATACAGAAGAATTAAGAAAAAAGCAAATCTTTAGTAACACAGGGACCAATTATACACGAAAAGAACTTTTAAAATGTGCAGTTATTTTGTAATTAAGGAAATACATATGCGTCGATTGCCTCTTCGGAGTTCGTCGTTATTTACACTCCCGATAAGAACTTTATTTACTAATTTAAAGTTATTTATTGCGATTATTTTATTTCAATTCCTTATATTATTTGCTATATGTTATAATTGTACTGTCGTAGTCACTTATTTACTTCTCAAACTGTACTAGTTTAACTATTTTCAGCAGCTATATTTGGCGTTATTTCGTTCTTGTTGCCAAATTATGTCGCCAAAGAAAGATAAAAATGCAAGCAAACATGCATCAAGGTATTTTATTGCAATACAAATTATTGCCTCCTTTTAGCATGAATCAGAAACCAAATTTTGTAGTGGAGGGGGGGGGACAGAAAATTTTCTTATATTTTTAGAAAAATAAAATTTAATAAATGAAAATTTAATCTAGCAGCTATTTAAAGTTAATTATATTCTACCTTTTAAAAATTTTCTTTTAAAACAATCTTGATAATCTTTTTTTAAAGATATACAACTATTATACAGACACACATATTTATTTGTAAATCGGTGGAACAGTAAAAATATATCCACAGCTGTTCAATCATCCAAGGCTGTCTGCTAGATGGTTGGCGACTTTCTCTGCAACATGGTTTATTAGTGAAAAATTGCAAATTCAGCATCAGCCGGAGTAGCTCAGTGGTCATAGTGGTAACCTGGAACGCTGTGGACCCAGGTTCGATTCCTGGCTCTGACTAATTTTTCACTTCATGTTGGATTATTGTATTTAATGTATGTGGATGATAATGTCCTTTTCAGACTATTTTTCCTTTTTAATTTTTGAATTTCAACCACCCTAAAGTTTTGCTTCCCCCCTCCTAGCGGTGTATAAATTTTAAACCTTTATATGTGTTTCAATTTGTTAAGTAAAATGTGCCCTTTTTTTATTTTGTATTAATAATAAATAACGCATATAACCCCCCCCCCCAAAAAAAAAAAAAAAAAACCCTCCAGTTAAAATATTTTGCTTCCCTTAAAAACAAAAAAAGAATTAAAATTTATATATTTTCGAAAACAAAAATGAATTGAAAAGTAAAATTTCCTAACAGAAATAGATTTCTAGAATTTTCAAATATGCAAATCCAAAATTAACCGCCAAATAATTTTTAAGTTTTGCTTAAAAAGCACTTGTCTTGTAATCTGTTTTGCGACGACCGAACATTTATTTAACATTAGGAGGTACAAACATAAAATCTGCGTAATTTTTAAACTACTTTAACGAGTGACTTTCAGTTTGATACACGAAGGTAAAATTTACCGAAAATTATGGTTTTAGTACACTCTTAAAACTGTGCCTCTGATTTAAGAGGTACATTCTGAATTTTTGTGCCTCTGAATATTAAGAGGCACATGGTGCCTTTGAAATTAAGAGGTACATAGTGCCTTTGAGATTCAGGGGCACAGCGTAAGTGCCTTTGAAATTAAGAGGCACAGTGTGCCGCTGAATTTATATATTCAAGTGCCTCTTATTTAAAAATACATTCTGTGCCTCTTATAATGGTGGCACATGCATGTGCCACCATTATAAGAGGAACAGAATGTAATTTAATTATATTTTATATTATATTTATATCTTTACAGTGAATTCTGTCTACTGCAGAAAGATTTTCCAGCATGGCATATCCAAAGACATATTAAATTTTGTGTAAGGCAGAATACTATGTATAATAGAAATTTTTCTCACTCCCAATTTATTGAA
This sequence comes from Maratus michaelseni, assembly GCA_963931845.1. Taxonomy (NCBI): domain Eukaryota; kingdom Metazoa; phylum Arthropoda; class Arachnida; order Araneae; family Salticidae; genus Maratus; species Maratus michaelseni. The sequence continues at coordinate 6,114,664 of OZ007588.1, forward strand.
ACAAATTTGAAATAAATATTAAAATGTGTGTCCATGTGGCCTAAGTCAGTTCTGTGGTTCAATAAAGAACCTTGTCTACATATCAGTTTATTTTATACATATCAAAATACATAAAAGGGCATAAAAGCTTTATTAAAAACAAATAAGAAAAACGTTAAAAATAATCAGCGTAAAATAATCACAATATTGATCTTGTGATAATGACAACAATTAATTTCAAAAAGTAACTCTGATCATAAATATTTCATTACTGGTATCCTAAATGTTTAATTTATTTGAAAATAACTAATTTGTTTCATTAGTATATATTTTCATTATACTGAATTCCGATTCTAAATAAAATACGATTATAAAAACAATATCTATTACTTTCTGTAGGATGTCCGTTGCTGAAATTTTGGGTGTTTTGATTTATTTTTGTTATTGCAGTTAAATTTCGATTACAATGGGAAATGTAGCTGAGATTAGTTAAATATCGTTGACAGATTAATATCAGTGTTTAATACAGACATTTTTCTCCGGGAGGGATTTTTGCGGCTTTGCTTCGGGGGGGGGGGGGGGGTTGCACTTTTGTCCATTAAAAAGAATAAAATCTCACACTTTTCGATCATTGTTCCGGAGAGGAACTGCCCCCACCCCCGGGCCACACCCTGAATTCAACACTGATTAATATAATACAAAAGAAACTGGACTTTATTGGCTATAACTATTAATAAAAAAATTAAATTTCTCAAGGGAATGATACATTTACTCGCGAAATATACATATGTTTGTAATATAAAACATTTCTTTTACAGTGTCGATTTTTATACTATACACATTCAAAGAAAATAATCAAGTACTAAACTAAATACACTTACTTATTGCAGGCTTTTCTATAACTCTCTATATTCATTATCATCCGCCGGTGGATGATTGCAATAATAACACCATTACACGTAATTTTATGTTTCCTAACATAAATTCATTGTATTTTCCACAGGAACATTTACCTGTGCGGCGTCGTTTTATATCGTAGGAAAACCTAACTCCTATTATCAGCGATTGATATTGTTGCAATCCTGAACGACAATAATAACACGAGCGTAATTAAAAAACGAAAGCACAAAACCTCTTGAGTTAAAATAATCGTCTTGCGAAAAGGATATATATATATAAACTCTGTTTGTGTCGTCAGGTACCGCTTCTCGAATAATCCACAAGAAGCCATTTCTTCTGGTCAAGCGTCCATTCTTCCTTCTCTTCTCCCCTATCCCTCATTGAAAGTAAATATCCCGCGCCCGCTCAATGCATCATGGGTAACATTTGTACGCATGCGCGCTTCCCCACTGTAACGCTTAATAAATGACCGCTTTTTTTAAGAGGCACACATTTCGCGCCGTGACTCTGATATATTTTGTTCTTTCGTCCGTGCCTCTGATAGGTTTTGAGACCTTCATTTGTGCCTCTCATTTCTTTGTGCCTTTGATATTTATCAGCTAATCAGAGGCACTTTGTCTGTGTGCCTCTCATATGCGCTGGGGCCTTATATATCAGAGGCACAGTTTTAAGAGTGTACTGTTACAATTGTTATACGTAACTTCATCCTCCCCCCCCCCCGCAGCAAAATTTATGTACAGCATTATTATTAGATATTATTACTAATCTATTGTTACTTGTGACATTTTTATAATGATTTGCGGCAGAGTTAATAGAGGGTATAAGTCCCCTCCCCCCAGGACTGTAGACAATATATATGAAAAAAAGGATTGTGTTTTTGAAATGAAAAATATCATATTCATTTAAACTTTCGAAAAATGATTAAAATCATCAAAACCAAGGAAGAAAAAAACTGCAAAAGAGTGGGAACTATATCTAAATTCTATTACGTATTTCATTTTTAAATTACATTCAATATGTAACATGAATTACATTTAAAATATGTAAAATGTATTAACTAAAAATGTCACAATAGCGATTTTGGCAAAATAACTAAAACTTAATTTAACATCTTTCTTTGCGTTACAGATTTCGGCTTAGCGATAAAATGCGGTTCCAATACACGTGACAAAAAACTAGTTTTAATATACTATTTTTTTCTAAATCACTTAATACTAATAGTTCAGAATTCTTAACATTTACAGGTAATGAAAGACGTAATGAAGATATGGACTCTAGAATTTAGAATTTTAATGTTATATTAGTGAGAGTATTGTTTGTATAATCTTGGAATTTTAAGTAAAATGATCACAATATTATATATATAGAACAGACACGAAAAGAAACTGCAATATACAAAATGTGAGTACGCGATAATGCTTCCTGTGTATCAATCGAACTCTACACTCTCTGCGCAGAGTGTTTTATATTGCACGGAAGGTGGACCTATCGTCTGAAGTATTATACAAAACCAGTGGACCCATGCGAGGATTTCGCACTGAAGTCTAATATTTTTTAGCAATATGTAATATTTCTGAGATGCAAGTTTAAACTTCTAAAGAAAATTTAAGGATACAAATATCTGCATACAAGATTAGTGAAGCTAGAATATCATCTCATTATTCCATTAAAGTTATAATAAAAACGGATCAAAGTTATCAAAAGGCTCGCGCGAAAAAAAAATTAACAATCATATTTTAACTGCATTAGAGGATAATGTAACTCACTTCGGAAAAACTCAGAACAAAATTTCATTTGTTTCATGAAAACAATGTTGATTTAAATTTTAACTAACTGCAATTTTACTTCGATCTATCGATGGTATTTTGTTCTTCTAAACATTTCAATTTTCCTTTTCAATCATAAATATAAAATAAGCCCGTGTGCTGGGATCACATTTTATACTTGTTGTACCTTTTACGTATTTTACGCATTATATATTACGTAAATAATGTACTCTTATTACGTATGCCACGGTGATACTATTTAATTTTTTATAATCATTGTTGAGCATCACATAATGAGGTATTTTATTTTTGTGGCAACACTAATTTGACAAAAAATTTTCAAACAAGACCGATTTAATTTTCATTTAACAGCAATTTTTAATAAAAAAATATGTTTTAACAAAATGTGAGTGTACTATGTCAGAAGCTTTTTTAAAATCCTTTCATGTGGTATCTCATTTATCTTTCTGTGTTTTGTATTTGATTAGAAAAGGGTATGTTGACAACATAAATAATTATACAAAATTATAGGCGCATGTTTAGAAATCAGACATTCTTCACATAGACAACTTCTTTATGAACCTGATGTTCCTAAATTCAACGATCCGCAGTCCTGAGTGATCTTGTTTTCTTTTAAGGTATCCGCACACCTTTGAAACGTCATTTTTTATGAAAATATCGATTTTTCATTTTTGAAATTTTAAAATCCAATCTTTTATCTATCGAATTCTGTTTTAATTGTGTCTGTACCTGAATTGGAACGAGAGTTACAACCGTTTAAAATTACATCTATTGCAGCTTGCCGAAGAATTTTACAACCGGAAATATCATTCTGCAAACCGGAAGTGAGCTGAAATGTATGTTTACACTCTTCTTTTTCGAGATTTAGCTTTTAAATTGGATTATATGTTCAAGAAAATACATGGAATATATAATTAAACCTTTAAAGAATAATAATTATTTTTATAGCAAGAACCGCCTTAAAAGTTATTTTTAGCTTTTTCCCAAAATGAAATTTTTCAGATTTTTACTGTACGCAAAACTTCCTACAGCAAAAAATTATGCACGAAACTTATTTTACAAATGTTTATTGAGGAAATAGACTGCAATCATAATGATATATTAATTTGTTTTATATTTACACTGGTATAAGCAAGAAATTTTACGAGTTGTTCCTTAAATTAGTACTTCAAGTGCCATAGCGTTTACGATAGAGATGCTATTATAATGCGGCTAGTCTATGTCCTGGAGAAAGTTATTCTCTTTATTATGCAATTTACAAAATGTGAATGCATGTATTTGTTTTTGAGTTATGTTTTTCACAAATGTCAATTTTTCATATAAATTTGACTATTATTCACTTAAAAAAATATTTCAGTGTAATTTTTAAAATGTTTATATATTTTTCAAAGTTTAACTTAAATTCCATTAAAAAAGTTGGTATGAAGAGAAAATTTCAAAAATTTCAAAAAGTCACCTCCGAAGGTGTGCGGATACCTTAAACTTTTACCTCAACCGTCCCATGTCTGCCCTTTTTGTTTCGCTGTCTATGATTCCCTCTCCGAACGTTTCTCCATTTCCTGATTACTCACATCCTCATAAATATTACTCTACGCTCTACCTAAAAAATGTAGGTTAGCGAAAACCCTTTTTTCAGAATTCATTAGGTACTTTAAATTTAATGACAACTATTTTCAAACAGAAATCTTTGCCTTATTTAATCGTATAAAATTTAATCGTATTTAATCGCACGGAATTCAAATTGGAAATACTGGTACTCAAGTTGAAAGGACCGTACGAGTGCTGAGAAATGTCGGCATTTGCCAATCGTCATCTTTTGAAGCAGCGCATAGACATAGTATTCAAGGGAGCTGTGGATTCAATAGCTTCAAACTACTGCAAATTAACGAGTGCTGAGAAATGTCGGAATTTGACGACCGTCATCTTGTGAGGCAGCGCATAGGCCTAGTATTCAAGGAAACTGCGTATTCAATAACTTCAAACTACTGCCTTATTTAATATCTAGGTGAATAGAGATTCCTATCTTTGGAAAACCGACACTTTGCTCTGACTTACATTTTAGGTTAAACTTAATTTGTATTGGTCTATGATGAGTAATCGTGTCCACCGTTTCACCCTCCTTCCGCAAATCAGCTCTCAAGCCGCCATTTTTTATATATCAATTAAATGAAATATATAGAGTATTTTACTTTAATATACGAATAATAATTTAGAGTACATAGATTTTCAGAAAAATAAATATTTTAAAATTAATTCCCGAAAAAAGCCTTAAATCTTCTGTGGTTGTCAAGGTGTTGTGTAACCCTTAAAAAAATACAACATACATACTTTAACATTCTAAACGCTGAAGTAAGATAAATAGATCTGTACTTATCGTTGAATGCAGTATTTTTAGCGGCTCAAAATGTAAATATTCTATTTTGATTGAAGACGACGATATTATTAACAATATGTTGATGCTGCCGTGGAATTTATTTATGCAATGTACACGGTGATTACAAATGAATATCCCAATTTAACAGGACTATCAAAAGAAAACAAAAAAATGTTCAGCATGTCTGGTGTGATTCTTTGAATGGTAGCAGATATGCGTGTCCTCAGTTCGTCAACGTCGGTTGGTAGCAGTGGAACAAACACCTGATCTTTGATGAGACCTCCACCAAAAACAAATCACATGGAGTGATGTCAGTGATCTTACCGCCTCGCTATTGTTCGTGTTTCTAGAAGGGATCACAATCAACACTTATAACTGTGTTGAATTTAAATTTTCAACTGCTCGTTTTGATTTCTGATTAACAACAAGGTTGTACTTTTTAACGTACCCATCATACGTAGTATAGGGCAAGTCTTGTAATCGTTTTGAAAATCGAAATTTTTTTCGACGGATTTACACGTTTCAGACTCTGGAGATTTAAAAGATATTTTAAGAAAAAAAAATTGCCGTCCGTCTGTCTGTGTGTCTTTAAACACTCTATCTCCCGAACAAATTAAGATAGAGACTTGAAATTTGGTATGTAGGGGAGACCAGGGTTAGTTGTGCCATCGAGCTTCCTGACTGAGCCAATAGGTTGCACCACCTGCCGCGTCGATTGTCTCAATGTGCTGCGTATGTTTTGAAGTATAGCATTGCGTTGTTTTCGAGATAAAAATATTTATCGTGTTTCCTATCGTAAAAGTAAATTTTGCGACCTACGTTGGAATCGTCATTGCCACTAGCGATACTGAGGTATGTAAACTTCCCTAACATTATTTAAATGCTTATATTTTGAACTGTTATTCAATGTATTTCATTTGTTAATCATGCCAACATTTCGGAAACTAATGAATAAAGTTCAAAATGGCGTAACGCGGGGCTAGTTGTGACGAAGTCAAAGAGGCACGTTGTGACATTGTCACTACTTACCCCAGCATAAATTTTAATGGAGGTTTTTATATTTCAGGAAAAATGGTGCGAAATTACAAGAGGCGTACTGAAAGAGCTAAAGCTATTTTAGTAGATTATGATAGGACTGCAATAGAAGTAAAATCCTGAAGGTGCAGTTTAAAGAAAAGCCCAAGAACTGTTCAATGTAAACCGAATGTCTCTTCTTAGATATATGAATAAAAAGAAGAGTACTAATACGGAAGGAAATATTGAAATGGGATATAAGAAACCGCGTATGATATTCACACCTAAACAGGAGATGGAGTTGTGTGAATACGCCAAACAATCAGCGAATATGTTTTATGGATTTAGTCCTGCAGAACTGCGAAATTTAGCGTATGAGTTTGCCATTAGAAATTACATAAATATTCCTAAGAATTGGTTAACAAAAAAAAAAACTGCAAGTGCTGATTGGCTGACTAAGTTTATGCAACGACATCCTACAATTTCCTTTCGAGTTCCTGAAGCAACAAGTTTGAGTAGAAATACAAGTTTTAATAAATATAATGTAGAACTATTTTTTAATAACTTAGCGTCTGTATTAGAAGCTAATAAGTTTAATTCAAATGACATATGGAATATTGATGAGACAGGAGTAGGAACAGTGCAGAAACCTGTAAAAATAATTGCAGAAAAGAGTAAAAAAAGAGTTGGGGGAATGACCTCTGCAGAAAGGGGAACAAACGTAACTATGGTTAATGACATTAACGCTCTGTGAAATTGATTCCCACCGATGTTTGTATTTCCACATAAGTTTTTTAAAGCTCATTTTGTCCGTGACGATCCCATAGCATGTTGCGGAACATCAAACCCAAGTGGATGGATTACAGGACCTGACTTTTTACTTTTCATGAAACATTTTGTTAAAAATGTAAGGTGCTCGAAAGAGTCCCCAGTCTTAGTGTTGCTTGATAACCATAGTTCTCATCGAAATATTGATGTTTTGGATTATTGCACGGACAACGGAGTGATTTTGTTATCATTTGTCAGTATACGGGCCGTTCAAAAAATTCTACAATCAGGCTGTATGTGGATGGTTGAAATCGCATCCTGGAAGCACTGTGTCGATCTACGACATACCAGGTATTGTCAAAATAGCCCTTCCTAGTGCTGCCACTCCAAAAAATATTCAAGCAGGATGTCCTTGTAGTGGAATTTGGGAATTTAATAGGAACATTTTTACAGATGAAGACTTCATATGTTCCTCAGTAACTGATCGACCATTATCCATCAGAGATGAGAGCGTTAAAGACCAGAATGAAAAAAAAATTAGTAAATATGAAACTGTTAATAAACCAAGTACTTCAGCAATAACTTTAATCAATGATGGTGAGATTGCAGGACCGTCTTCAGAAGTAAGAAATCTCATTGAATTAGATGATTCTATGACAATTGATAATAGCAATGTGGTAAGTCTTACAGAAATAAGACCACTCCCTAAAGCAGGACCTCGAAAAAGCAAGCGATCTATTCGTAAATGTTTGAAATCTGCCATTCTAACAAACACACCTGTAAAAGAGAAAATTCGAGCAGAACAAAAAGCAAAACAACGCAGAAAACAAATTGAAGAAGAAAAAGCAAAAAAGAAACTGTATGGAAAGGCCAAGCAGTGCATAAAAAAATACACCTAGGTTATTGAAAAAAGGGAGAAGCAAGTATTGGATACCTCTGAAGATGACGAAAATTGCTTATGTCTAGTTTGCTTGGAGCAATACAAAGTATCTAGGTCCGGAGAAGACTGGGTGCAATGCATGGCATGTAAAAGATGGGAGCATGTCAAATGTACCAAAAATGAACCTTATTATACTTGTATTAACTGCAAATCAGACACTGAAACAAGCGATGACAATGAGTGATTAAAAATATAGGATATAAGCCTACACGTTGTAGTAGGCTACCGAGTCAATGATCAATATGGCCAAAGATTAGTGTTGGCTTACTTTTTATTTCTTTCCTGATTAAGACAGTTTTTGTTTTCTTTTTATTGCTAAGTGTCTCTAAAAGTATCTTTATAAAGGACTAAGAGTTTACAAGTGTTAACAATTTAATTATTTTATTTTCATTTGATTTACAATATTATTAAACATGAAAGTGTTTGATTGTGTTTAGAACGTTATAAATGAATAAATTTACCATTATTGAATTAACATATCCCCTTTAATCACCTTTCACACATAATTTGTATATGTTGCAATGTACTTGTATGTGTAATTTATGTGTCACTATGTGCCCCAAGCATGTCACAATTTGCCCCGTAGCGGGGGTTAGTAGTGACAAATTTCGAGGTTACGCAGAATTCATTTTGTGTTACGAAAAACGTTAATAATGTTAAAAGTAGTTGTATAAATATGTTACGCAAGATTTACTCTAATGATATGATATACTAAATGTTTCGCTTCAGTTCAAATCTTACGGCTAATATCAAAAATGTCGAAAATGTCAGTACTAGCCCCGGTCTCCCCTACTTAGTATGTAATAATGGGAAGAAGCTTATGGAATTTCAGTAACCTCGATTATCCGGAACTATTTTTTTCGGACTCTTGAAATATTCATTCTAATAAAAGGTATGTAAAAATTTTCGAAATTGTTTATTTTAAGGAGTGAATATAAAAGACAATTAAAAAAAAACATAAATTTTGCATCAAGAATGATGTCGATCGGATGATGAGTTGCCGAGAAATCTGTAATCCCATTTTCCACATTCTTCGATTTTTCATGACCCTGTATTTCATTCAAATTTCAATTTAAAGATATATTTTAATTAGTAAAGAGACGCTTAATCCGACGCAATAAACTGTTAGTTAATAGGATTATCATTTTTAGAGTTATAAGTATGTTTCTCTTACGCAATTCAGTAATAGAGCATTTCAAGTTTATGACGTCATCAATCCAGGATTTTATTCGAATTGCAATGCATTTTATAAATAGTTTACACATGTTTTATTTTCATATTTTGTATTATGCATATACATGATGGGTAAGTATTAAGGTGGCCCCCAACGACTAGTTTTATTTTATTTTAATAGCCCTTCAAAGTTGGGATATTCATTTGTAATAAACCTGTATTTTAACTCTCATTTTGGATTGTCCCTTACAACATTTTCTTTTAAACTGTCCACTCTATACTTTGAACAAATCAATTATTTATCTAAGAGTATAGAGATTGCATAAAATATTAATTAGAGAGATTATTCCGTTAAAATATCCGAACGGCCATCTTGAGAATGAAAGATTTCATGCACTCGAAAATATGCAAATTATCCATTCTTCATTCTTTGTAGCTTCCGGATGTTACGCTTTGTTACCACTAAATTTTGATAGTAATTATTGTCTTATTTAATACCAGATAAATAAGGAAAATTTTATTTTAAAAAATTAGTAATCACAAAAGAGCGTACAGTAGTTATGCATTTTGTTCAACCACTTAAAAATTATTTCTGCTATTTAAACTTGTGAATGCTCTTAGTAATCACAAAAGAGCGTACAGGTTGGTAACTAAGCATTTCATTCAACCACTTAGAAATTATTTCTGCTGTTTAAACTTGTGAACGCTCTTTCTAATCACAAAAGACCGTACAGTTTGGTAGCTATGTATTTTGTTCAACCACTTAGAAATTATTTCTGCTATTTAAACTTGTGAACGATCTTAGTAATCACAAAAGAGCGTACAGGTTGGTAGCTATGCATTTTATTCAACCACTTAGACTTGGAGCGCGTTCAGCAATGTTACCGGTACGTAACCAGTAAGGTCGGTTAGTTACCAAGGCGTTCAGTGCTGCTAACCGATACGCAACCAACGTCGTTCAGCGGAAGTAACCGGTAAGTGACCGAACTAACAGAAGAAAAATCTTGGTTAGGTGGGTCACGTGATCGGTTACATGAAAATTTATCTCAAATGAATTGGCAACTATAATTACGATGATGTAATACAGATGGCGCTGCTAGTAAATAATACCAGTTCGTCTGGTGTGTCTACTGGTTAGAAACCAGTTACTTTACCGCCCCGGTCACATTGGTCACTTTGGTTAGGTCTGCTGAACGCGCTCATTATTTCTGCTATTTAAACTTGTGAACGCTCTTAGTAAACACAAAAGAGAGTAAAGGTTGGTAACTATGCATTTTATTCAACCACTTAGAAATTATTTGTGCTATTGGAATATATGAACGCTCTTAGTAATCACAAAAAAGCAAATACGTTTAATGTAACAAAAGTCGTAATAAGGAATAAGGTAGTTCGTGAACAGTATTTTAATAGCGTTTTAACCGAGTATGTAGAGAGTATTCCAAGAATAATTGAATAGAGTGCAGAATCTGCTATATCCTTGCCAGTAAATGTAAATATTGTATTTTGTTATGAATGTTAAAGCGTGCCGTTAAAACAAATGTTAATTTAATATTTATGGGAAGTTTCCTAGTAAAGTGATTCACAAGGATTACTTGGTGGAGCAGTTAAATCACCTTTAATGAAATTATATTTAGCTATGCTATCAATATTTTTGAAATTTAACGATAATTCCAAGGTAGAAATGTACTAAAATACGAGAAATTTGGAAGTGCTGCGATCACTATATAGATAAATCTATAGATATAGATATTAATCTATAACCGCGATCTGTATGAAAATTGCTTGGCTACCTGAGGAGATATGAGTGTTTTAGATTATGATTTAAAAGTATTCACATGATCATGTGGTTTAAAGTACCGGAATTTATGTTTTAATTCATTCGGCGTACTATTAATAGGACATGTCTTTTCATTGACTATTATTTTGTTTTAAGGCTGCTCGTCAGTGAACTTCCCAATTCCCCTCGCTAATGTTGTTCCTATGGGCGTAGGATGTATTAGTATTTTTAAAATATCTCCTCGAAAAATTTATATTTTTAACTTCTGTTTTCTTTGTACTGTTCTTAAAGAATGTATTTTTTTTCCTTAGTTGTCAATTTTTTTCTAAAATATATACTTAATTTTATATGAAATGCTAAAATCTTATTCAGTTTTGCTAAGATTTTAACACATAAAAATATAAATTAAGCACATAGTTTAGAAATTTTTTGATAACTAAGAAAAAAAGAGACATCCTTTAAGAACAGTACAAAGAAAACAGAAGTTAAAAATATTAATTTCCTGAGGAGATATTTTAAAAATACGAATGCATCCTACGCCCATAGGATTAACATTAGCGAGGGGAAACGGGAAGTTTATTGACGAGCAGCCTTAACAATTATTTTCGTTATTATATCATATATTCTAATACGAGCAAATCTTGTGTGTGGTTATATATATATACATATATATATATATATATATATATATATATATATATGCAAATTTTATCTTGAAAACGGCTCTAACGATTTTGACGAAATTTCGTATCCTACCATTTTGATGCACCAGAAAACCATTGGGCTAGGTCACATGTTCGAGAAACTTCGATTAGTGGGTCATTTTTGGGTCATTTTGGGTCATGGTCTAGCTAATTGTAACTAAAAAACGGTTCAAACGATTTTGACAAAATTTTGTAACCGACCATTTTCGGACACGAGAAAACTATTGGGCTGGGTCACATGTTCGAGAACTTTCGATTAGTGGGTCATTTTTGGGTCAACACGGGTCAAATTAATTTTATCTAAAAAACGGCTCTAACGATTTTGATTAAATTTTGTGTCCTACGAGTTTCGAGCACGATAAAATCATTGGGCTAGGTCACATGTCCGAGAAAATTCGATTAGTGGGTCATTTCTGGGTCATTGTGGGTCCAGATCTAAATAGCGGCTCAATTTACACTAAATTTTGCATCCAATGGTTTTCGGGCACGAGAAGACTGTTGGGCTAGGTCACATGTTCGAGAAAATTCAATTAGTGGGTCATTTTGGGTCATGGTCAAAGCTAATTGTATCTAAAAAACGGTTCAAACGATTTTGACAAAATTTTGTATCCGACTATTTTCGTGCACGAGAAAACTATTGAGCTGGGTCACATGTTCGAGAACTTTCGATTAGTGGGTCATTTTTGGGTCAACGCGGGTCAAATTAATTTTATCTAAAAAACGGCTCTAACGATTTTGATTAAATTTTGTATCCTACTAGTTTCGGGCACGCGAAAATCATTGGGCTAGGTCACATGTCCGAGAAAATTCGATTAGTGGGTCATTTCTGGGTCATTGTGGGTCCAGATCTAAATAGCGGCTCAATTTACACTAAATTTTGCATCCAATGGTTTTCGGGCACGAGAAGACTGTTGGGCTAGGTCACATGTTCGAGAAAATTCAATTAGTGGGTCATTTTGGGTCATGGTCAAAGCTAATTGTATCTAAAAAACGGTTCAAACGATTTTGACAAAATTTTGTATCCGACTATTTTCGTGCACGAGAAAACTATTGAGCTGGGTCACATGTTCGAGAACTTTCGATTAGTGGGTCATTTTTGGGTCAACGCGGGTCAAATTAATTTTATCTAAAAAACGGCTCTAACGATTTTGATTAAATTTTGTATCCTACTAGTTTCGGGCACGCGAAAATCATTGGGCTAGGTCACATGTTCGAGAAAATTAGATTAGTGGATCATTTCTGGGTCATTGTGGGTCAAGATCTAAAAAGCGGCTCAATTTACACTAAATTTTGCATCCTATGGTTTTCGGGCACGAGAAGACTGTTGGACTAAGTCACATGTTCGATAAAATTCAATTAGTGGGTCATTTTGGTCATGGGTCATGATATTTGAACTCAAATTTAATTTTGACCGAGCATAGCTCGGTCTTCCCTGCTCGTACGTCATAATGGTGCTTATAAATATTTTTGGTGATTCTTTTATTTCAAACTTAAATTAAATTTAAAGTAGGGTCTAAATTTCCAAACGAATAATTTGTGATAAAAAAATACCAGAAAGTTGCTATGTCTGTTTAATCCCGTTGTAATACAATATTTTCCAAACGTCTTCTAAAAATTCTTCTTTAGATTATTGTCGTATTAATGTTACGCAGAATAATGAGATTTCAGTAAATGCTATGATGTATTAAACAAGCAAGAAATTTTGAATATCCTTACTATCTCGATAACAGCTGTAACAATTTTGTCGAAATAGGCCTTTTATACTAATTCGAGCACTTGAAAATGCTCTAGATATATCCCGAATTCGTGAAAATTTGTTTTGAGAGGTTAAAATAAACGGAGTTCTGAAAATGTTGTGTGATATTAATCGAAAACGGGTCTAAAGATTTTCACCTACACTTATTCCTGCACGTGAAAAAGATTTGCCTAGGCGAGAAATTCGGAACTATCGTTTTGACAGGATAAAACAAAATCTGCACTGAAAATGATAAATGATAAATAATTCCGACGGTTTTCATGAAACAAGACTTATGTCCTAATTTGACTACGAGAGAAAACCATCTATCTAGGCCTCGACTTCGAAATACTTATTTTGTATAGGTTTAAACAATGTATTTGTCACTAAACTTCCATAATTAGAGTTTTCGTCGGTATAATTGCTATCGGAGTTCTCATCAATACTATCAGCAACATGGTTACGGACATATAAGATAACATTGTCATTCGAACGGTGCATGAATTGTGACGATGTTCGATGATTTAGAACTTTCTGCGGTTACCTTCCGGTCTAATAGAGTTTACATAAAGCAAGATTTATCTACCGATTCGAACACAAGAAAATGATCTGCCTTAGAAAAGTTCATTTTGATAAGTTAAGACGTAACACTAAGCATGCTGCTGACGCATAGTCATTCACAATGGAGTTAACATTTACTGAGATTAAATTTTGGAGACACAGTGTTTGCAGATTACAAATAAATGTGACAGAATAATATTCTTCTAAACGCGAAAATAATTAATACAAATAAGGTTTCTTAAAAACTGCCTATCACAGTGCCAATAGGATTTAATGACAGCCCATTAAATGCAAAAGATTCTTAAATCAAACAATCCCATATTTTATCCTATTCATTTACATTTTGTTGGTTGTTCTGTCGTTATCTGGATCCTCCGCAGTTGTATATTTCAGAATGTGGCGTTTAGTGAAAAATTAGCAGCAGTTTTATAAAATATTTTTTCTGCCAAAAGTACCATATTGTTACCGAAATCAGTGATAATGTTTGTCGCTAACCATTGGCGTAAACATCGACTACGGAAGAGTAATCATTTTTTATTTCTATAAAATATTCAGAAAATAAAGCTGATGGATAGTAACAGACGTGCACTTTAAATAGGCATAGAGAAAAATCATCTGGCATACCGGTTCCTATGTTAAACAACGACGCAGGGGGCAGTTTACCTTCATTTTACTTTTAAAAATAATTATCAAACTTTGGTAGCTTTATAGGAACCACACAGACCCACTGGTGAGATATACTGTAGTATAATGATCAATAATGTGTTCGCCAACAGGATATTTCAAATGTTTTGGAATTTTTTAACAATCGAGCCACGCAAGCATTATGCTTTAGGATTTGCAGATTGCGATGATTTTCCATGCGTACAAAACTTTGAGGTAAGAGTTTATAAACTCTGTGTTTATGTATTTTAATACACTGCTCAAAACAATTAAAGGATATTTGAAGTTTTATATAAAATAAAGATATAAACGAAATTTTTTTTGCCGAAAATAGAAGAAGAGAATCACAAATGCAAATTTTTCTGGTTTTCAAACTGTGGAGTATGCAAATTTTGAGTTCGACGTCAAAAACGTCGCTTCAGCGGCAGCGAATGAAATTTGACTTTCAACTGGATAAAAGAGAATGAAGACAAGGATGATCGGCATTCAGTGATTGCTTTGTTTCGATGAGTACGATGTCTCAGCGAAGTCATTTGACAGATTCAGAAGCTTGGAGAATTGTTGGTAGGTTAGAAGGGGGGCAAACTCAAGCCGAAGTAGCGCAAGCCATTGGAGTGTCACAAAGTGTCATTTCCAGGATCTGGAACCGTTTTTTGGAGAGTGGATGTGCAGGCCGAAGACCAGGGCAAGGTCGTAGACGGGCAACAACGCCCAATGAAGATTGGTATTTAGCGTTAACAGCTCGGAGACACCGAAACATGAACGCTACTCTTCTCCAACAACACCTTCGCTCGGCTACAGGCACCACGATTTCAACTCAGACTGTCCGAAACCGGCTCCATGCTGTAGGTCTGTATGCTCGCCGACCGATGGTATGTGTTAAATTAACATCAAGGCATCGTCGCGACCGCAGGGAGTGGGCAACCGAGCATGTCAACTGGAGGAGAAATGAATGGAGCAATATTCTGTTTTCTGACGAGTCCCGTTTTTCTGTGCATCCGGATAATAGGCGTATTTTCATCTGGAGGGACCGTGGCAGTAGGAATAATCCTGCGTTCGTGCACGAAAGTGTCAGATTTGGCGGTGGAGGAGTGTTGGTGTATGGTGGCATCTCCATTGACGGGCGCACTGACCTCTACATCATTCGAGATGGAGCTCTGACTGGTCGCCGATATAGGGATGAGATCCTCAGACCTATTGTAGTCCCTTACGCTGCAGCAATCGGAGATAACTTCATTTTAATGGACGATAACTGCAGGTCACATCGTGCAAACCTGGTGGAAGATTTCCTTTTCGAGGAAGGAATCGTTTGAATGGAATGGCCAGCATGTTCTCCAGACATGAATCCAATCGAGCACGTTTGGGACGCTCTAGGAAGACGAGTTTCTGGCCGCCAACAACCCCCACAAACTCTCCAAGAACTGGAAAGAGCTCTTCTGGAAGAGTGGGGCAGAATACCCCAACTCGTCATTAATAGCTTCATTGAGTCCATGCCTCAAAGGTGTTCAACGTCGCTGCCCGCCCGTGGAAACCGTACCCCCTACTGAAAATGATTTTCTTTGAAGAAAACACCTTTTCTTATTCTTTTTTTCTCATATGCACAAATTGTGTTTTTTTCCTTTTGTACACAAATGCGCAATAAAATGCATTTTTTTCTGCCAAACATGTGTAATTCATTCTCATATAACCTACTATGTCTGTCGACCATGTATCAATCAGCTAAAAAGTTTCCCAGATACAAAATGCACCTAAAACTGCAATATCCTTTAATTGTTTTGAGCAGTGTATATCAAAACGTAAAAAAATCAAAAAAAAAAAACATACCAAAAATAGTTAATTTTTTTTGCTTCTTTTGCATTATTTTATTCTTTATTTCGTGTGACTGTGCTTTTTGTGGCGGTTGGTTCCCTCTTTTATTAAAAAAACTTGTGTTAAGGTTTCGTAAATTAAAGAAAAATAATAAGTGAAGTAAGATGTATTAAATTTTTCTCTATCCACTATAAATTAATTAGTTTCCGTTCTAGCATTTTTTGTAATAAATTGATAGAAAAAGCATTTAAAATATTTTACACAAAGAAAAGTGTCTGCAACAATAATAAATTATTTTAAAGATTTAGGGAAGATCATTACATACTTTATTTAACAAGAGGTATCTTTCAAAAATAAAAAAGGCGTAATTTATTTCTTGAGAAACGTAGTAATAAATGACAAGAAATCTTTATATTTTTATGTTCAACTCCATATTTCAAATAGGAAAAAAATTCCTTTCGTAATTTAGAAGGTCAAACAGAAAAAAATAAGAATAATATCTAAAAAGTAAGAGAAAAAATTACGATTTTACACTTAATCTCCGACTTATCGTAATCCTAAAGTGTATGCCTTCTTTAACTAAACGAAATATATATATATTGTTGCAGAAAAAAATATTGTTTTCGCTGTAGTTCGAACGCACCTCATTTGTCACGTTTGTCGTACATTTTCCAACTTTTAATACTTTTTAGGATTCTCTACCCCAAAAGAAAAAATACTGTAACTTGTCGGCAGACCAATGAAAATGTAAATTCATCGGCATTTTTTAAAGAAGTCGATTAACTTAAATTCTTTAAATAGCAGAAGAGGCACAATTCTTTCCTCTTATTTCATATGTGCAGCAAATTCTCCGATGTGTTCAAAGTAAACAGGATTATTAGTCAATGATATTTGTCATGACTTACCAAAGGAAAACGGAGTGAAAAGATTCCTGTTATAATCTTTGATTTTACCTTAATGAAATTGCGTCTTCATTGTTTTAACACTTTTTAGGATTCTCTACCCCAAAAGAAAAAATACTGTAACTTGTCGGCAGACCAATGAAAATATAAATTCATCGGCATTTTTTAAAGAAATCGATTAACATAAATTCTTTAAATTGCAGAAGAGGCACAATTCTTTCCTTTTAAGTCACATGAACAGCATATTCCTCGATGTGATCAAAGTAAACAGGATTATTAGTCAATGATATTTGTCATGAATTACCAAAGGAAAATGTTGTGAAAAGATTCATGTTATAATCTTTAATTTTACCTTAATGAAATTGCGTCTTTATTTTTTTAATACTTTTTAAGATTCTGCTCCTCAAAAGAAAACATACTGGAACTTATCGGAAGACCCTATGGAAATATAAATTCATCGGCAGTTTTTTAAAGAAGTCTATTAACATAAATTCTCTAAATTGCAGAAGAGGCACAATTCTTTCATTTTATGTCATATGTGCAGGAAATTCCTCGATGTGTTGAAAGTAAATCTGATTATTAGTCAATGATATTCATCATGACTTACCAAAAGAAAACAGAGTGAAAAGATTCCTGTTATAATCTTTAATTTTACAAAAATTAAATTACGTCTTCATTTTTTTAAATACTTTTTAGGGTTCTGTACTTCAAAAAGAAAAAAAAAGGAACCCTTGTAGTCTTGCTTTGTTGTCCGTCTGTCTGTCAAGACAGTTTGTTTTCAGAAACGACTCAAGTTAAAATTACTATCAAACAATAAGGTCCATGATGCTACTGTTGTGTAAAAATGTCGAGCATCTAACTTAATGTAATAAAAAGTTACAACCCATCAAACAACGTTTTTAGAAATCTCTATTATGAAAAATCACGTAAAAAATCGACATACAATTATAAATTATGGATTTTCGGATTCTTTTTCTCTTTACTTTAACTCTAAAAATATCTAAAATCATTAATTTATAATTGTATGTCGATTTATTACGTCATGAATTTTCATAATCGGGAATAACAATTATGGAAAATTCATATTTCTATATTTGTCAAGACACTATGCATTTACTCAGTTTTGCGGTAATACGACATAACTGTACGAATCCTCAGAGTGCAAGTACATGCTTTATTATTCAAAATTCTACCCATTTGTACTTCGCTCTTAGATGTAAAACATTTCATAAATTGTATTTATTTCTATAAATTTCCACGCTTTCTTAATTCACTACTACAGTTTGGTGTTATTAAACCAATGTCCATTTTATTCATTGTTTTGACTGCATCTTGGTAGATAAAGCGACTACCAGCACCATCTCTATGTCGAGGCCTTTATCAGAGAAACCATGTGCTTCTTTTTTATTGTTGTTTTGTATTTGCTTTGTACAGTAGACTCCCTTAAATCCGCATACCTTAAATCCAGAGGCTGTGCGGATTTTTGGTCACTGTTTTGTTTATATAGAACAGTAATTAGAATTTAATAGCGCACTCGAAATTATAATGAATACTTACAATAAAGTAAAATAATAAAAATTAAGAATAATATAATAAAATCACTTGTTAACTTTAAATTAAAGTGTAATTATTGCTTAAAGTGATAAAAAACATAACTCAAAAGGTTTAAAAATACCTTTTAATATAGATTACATATGTTTCTTTCGTTCTAACGTCGACATCTTCAGATCAAAATGATAAAGAAAAATATTCTGGCAAAGTTTTTGTAAACGGAAAACATAAATCACGAGATCGCATAGTACGTATGTAGAAAAATAGATCCAATAGACCCTGATCAACTTTCTCTATCATTCCCTTGGATTATGAAATCCCATTCACCAAGGCAGATGGAACAGTACAATACTATACAGGAATGACCAACAGAAAATTTAAAACGAGAATATAAGAACATATGACAGAAGAACTACTGCCTTAGCTAAGCAACATTGAATATAGCCGTTGCAGATTGATTTCAAGAATAGTAAATAATTTTTCAATCAAGAGTTTATTTCCCAACCATTATCCGTGAATCAATAGAAATATATTTGCGAAACGATAACATTTGCAACGAATCTGCTTCTTTTCAATTACTTAAAATTTGGCACGCGATGCTTTACAGATTGAAAAAGCAATAAAAATAAAAATAAATAATAATTTTCACGTTTTCCAGTTTAAACAATTTAAGTACCTGCTTGCATTGGACATGTGATCTTGTGATTTATGTTTACCGTTTTCAAAAACTTTGCGAAGCTATTTTATTTATCATTTTGATCTGAAGATCTCGCCGTTAGAGTGAAGGAAACCTATGTAATCTATATTAAAATGTATTTTTAAACGTTTTGTGTTATGTTTTTATCACTTTAAAAGATAATTACACTTTAATTTAAAAATTAAGAAAAACAAATAAAATATTAAAAGTAAATGTCAAGTAAATACTTAATAATGCATAACTAAATATGCATAATGATAAGATAATTTTTTTTAATGTATCATTGAAACTCGCCTTATAAATGTACTCTAATAATTCACATGAAAATCTTAAAATAAGAAAGTTTTATTTATATTTAGCCATACTTAATTAAAAA
This sequence comes from Maratus michaelseni, assembly GCA_963931845.1. Taxonomy (NCBI): domain Eukaryota; kingdom Metazoa; phylum Arthropoda; class Arachnida; order Araneae; family Salticidae; genus Maratus; species Maratus michaelseni. The sequence goes on from OZ007588.1 coordinate 6,134,374, forward strand.
AGAAAAAAAGGGATTAAAATACAGGGTGATTTTTTTTTAAAGTTGTGAAAGTAAAACCCTATAACAAAAGCACCACTGACCCAAATGACCTAAAATTTCATCAGTATACTCCCAAAGCAATGGGAATTTTTTAGGCGTAGTTAAAAAAACTTAAAATCGTACCGACAGATGGCGCTGTACATGCAGTAAAGTCGGGAGACGAACTTGCGCACGACACATGCACATTGGCGATAAAAACGTGAAGTACGCACACCTGATGTTCATTATCCTACGGATATCCTCGCAATGACTGTGCCATTGACGGACCGCGCGTTGTTAGTGAAACTGTGTTACCAGAATAATGGCAGCGCAGCAACTGCTCTAGGAGATTTAGGACACTAAAGAATTTAAGAAAAGGTCCAATGACGACAGAAGGTTTACGGAAGATGGTTTCTCAAAGTACCGTCCATTGTTTTCCTTCCACTGACGATATTCTTTGTTTCTGTTAACTTACAGCGCCATCTGTCGGTGCGATTTTAAGTTTTTTTAACGACGCCTAAAAAATTCCTATTGCTTTGGGAGCGTAGTGGTGAAATTTCTGATCATTTGGATCAGTGGTTATTTTATTTTAGGGTTTTACTTTCGCAACTTTAAAAAAAATCACCCTGTATAATGTATTTGGTAAAAAGATCGCGATTGCCACTAATATCAGCACTATTTTGAAAATTTTCAGAAATAAATTTATGTTTCTATCATTAGAAAACATGAGTTCAATCCTATTAACATGAATTCCATATTAAAATAGATACAAGATGCTAAAAAATATTTTTTAAATCTTCCATTTTCACCTACACCTTAAGCGTAAGTTACTTTCTTTACATCAGAAACGATGTGCGGATTTTAGTCGTTAGACGTTTGTGGATTTTAGGATTGCGGATTTGAGGGAGTCTACTGTATTTTGTTCTGTATTTTATATGTTTTATTGTATCTACCCTCAGATCCGTGTAATATTGTATTTCTTTGTGTGAGAGTGGATTTTTACTCTTCTATTTCAGGATCCGAGCGGTTTTCTTTTTTATCAGAGTTTCAGTTATTAACACTTCCTAACATAATTGAAAAGTGTTTATGACTGCGGTTTGTCTAGTCGCCTATATAACTATAAATTGTTTTTGCATTTATTATTTTTTTAACAACAGACTTATACACTTTCAAACACTATCTACTGGTTGATTCATTTTAACCTTGTTTTTCAGAACGCAAGAAATTAAATAAGGTATTTCTTCATTATCCCATCGACCACTTTCCATGAAAAAACTATCTCCAAACTACAGGTTTTAACGCCAAATATTCACGATCGTGGCGCCACATTCACTTGACGTCAGGTTTGTTACTTGTGTTTCTTATGGATTCAAGTGATTTTTAAGTCGAAGTTTATATGTATTTTTAATTATATTTTCTGAATTATTAGTTATTTCGTTAATTAAAATAACAATTACGTCATTAAACAGCGACGGCATAATATTAAAAGAGAAAAAGCATTAAAACTACATTGCGTTACGTAATTACATTCAATAAATCAGTTTTTACTTACATCACAAACATTTATCCATCAGCCGAGAGTGATAAAGAAAAATAATGTAACTAAATAAATATCCAAGATGATTTGTTTTCTGTTTGCATTCATATATTGTAAATTTTATTGCTTAAAGTTACTGACATCTGACACTTTAGTGAGTGAGGATTTTCCGAAAGTCGTCTTTCTATTTAGATTGCAATGGAAACAATCTTCCATTTTTTTTTGGCGTTAAAGTTTGGCGATAGTTTTTGTTTTATGTAAAGTGGTCGACGGGATAATGGAGCAGTACCTTAAATAAATTTAAATTCTAAATTGTAACCCACATCGTACTGGATGTGAATAAGTAGGATCACTGTATGAAAAAAATAAAGTTTTAGAAACCCAAATAATGGCGGTTTCGATATGTCAGATTTTGTGTTATTAGATAACCATATTGTTTGACAAAACGTTTTATTAAAATATTACTCACTTGTTTCACCGGAAGAAGCTCCGAACTCTTTTGTAAATCTTCATTTTGGTTGAGGACAAGAAATTCTAGAAACAGTGTGATTTTTTTTTTAACTTTTAATATTTGTGACACTTTTATAAGTACTATTAGCTGTATTTAAATAGTTGAATATCGTTATTTTCCTATCAGTGATATTGTTCATTTCCGGCCGAATTGTTGTTTATCGCCTAATTGTTGAAGATATCAGTTTGTAAAAATATTTCATTGTTATGTTTCTATTAAATTCTCATTTTCAATTTGATACAAATATACCATTGTTACCAATTGTTACCTGATAACACTACTTCAATGTTACTTTAATCTATTAAATACTGGTGGCTGTATATACTAGCTCAGAATGCTCAAAATGTTTCTGATTCGATGGCATGGGGTACGTTTTTCGAGACAAACTTTTTTAATACGATTTGTATAAAAAAATATAAATTATAAAGTAACCAACCAAGTTTTTTCACGAATGTTTCTTCAATATTTTTGAAATTTTAACGATAATTCCGAGATAAAATAAACAAAAATACGTGAAATTCGGTAATGCTGCGATGAATGCATAGATAAATCTATAGATACAAATCTATATCCGCGATCTGTAGGAAAACTGCTTGGCGATCTGCGGACATGTGTAAGGTGTGAAAGTTTTTGATTAGGATGTAAAAATACAGGCATGATTAAAGTACCAGAATTTCTATTTTAACTCATTCGGGGTCTGGCGGCTTACTAACAGAACATATCTTTACATTTAGTATTTTGTCTTAACAACAATTTTCGTAATTATCTTCATGTAACAATGATAGTATATGTCTAATACGATTTCATTTTTGTTCTTCTTTTATGTTTCAAATAGGGGCTATTTTTCTAAACAAATAGGATTATCGGCCAGTACTGACAACTTGACTGCCTGAGATGACTGCCTCAGACGTGGAAACCACGGCTGTAGAGCTTTGATGTTCACCTCGGGCACTTTTATTAAGGTCTTTAAAAATGTACAGCAATGAGTCCATAGATTCGAGCCGCCGAAAAAGATGTTACAGACTATGGTCATCGACCAGATTGCCATAAACGTGACAAGGGGCGATAGTAAAACCAAATCAACGATTGTTTAAGGTGAGAGACCATAACCAAGGGCGATAGGAAAATAAGAATAGAAAATGAGAATATTCGTTTATATACCAAGTTAAAGAACTAATTTTTACCTAAGTTCATTGGAAACTAAAAATTCGTTTTAATTTTGAACCAAGTGCTGGAAAGAAAAATTGTTATTAAGCCGATTATTAGGGGTTGATAAGGGGCGCCGAATATGCCAGCAAGTGAGCAGTAGTTTTATATTCAATAGTACCACAATTTAAAAAAAAACTTCTTTGCAATATATTTATTTTAAAGATACAATACTTTAAGTATAGGGCAGAGATTAAAATTTAAACAGTAGTACGAATATAACAAAAAATTGTCCACTGCAACATGTAGGTCCCGACCTGCAGCTGAAGTTTTAAACAATAAAATGAAATCAAGTTCATTTTAGTCTAAGAATATGGAATTCAAAACTGCGGTGTGCAAAATACTATTTCTCTAATATTTTATTTTGTCAAAAGGAAGTTGTTTGTTCTGTTTGTTAATTTCATTAAAGTTTAGCACAGTGTTATTTCAGAAAATTTAAATAAAGCAATGGAAAAAAATAGTTATAGCTTTCCGTTTCTTTATTTAAAATTTCTGTTCTTGTATTGTTCTTCTAAAACGGCATAATTCTTCAATGGTTATCTATAAAGAACAAATTGTAATTGCTAGACTTTTTTTTTCGGTTGAGTTACAATTTCTAAACTAGGTCAGGTTTTACGCTAGAGCCACTCTTTCTTTAAAGTTACAGAAATTTTAAACAAAGCTTTTTCTTGGAACAAAAATTACATTAATGCTTGAATTCTCTTTTGAATTGTTTGTCAGAAATGACAAGTTTTGTTATGTTTTTGTTTTTTTTCCTAAAACTTTTCCTAAAAAAAGATATTTTTCAGTAAAAAAAGTACATTTTTTTTTTCAGGAGACTCTGCATCTCCGAAACCTCGTAGTCTCATTAATTTTACATTCGTAATTTGCTAATGATTGTGCTATATATCATTAATGTAGTATATCTTGGATCTCATTTACACTGCGATTTTATTAAAATAAACGCCAATTTGGAGAGGGATTTTATGTTATTTTAATACACAAATAGCAATACTTACTTACCTGCCAACCACGAAACATCTGATTATGATGACGAAGTTGAATAAAATCACATTTACGAAAGGTAATTGTGAAAATGTAAACTGGCTTTACTTACAGTTTTTGTTTCGAGAAAACAATTTTGGTGGTCATTCTGTAATATTTAAATGTTAGCTTATATCTAAATACATCCTAATCCACTCTATTGCAATCTACTAAAATCACCAAATATTAGACATATTTGGAGAGAGAAAAGCATGATGACGTAGAGGATAACGTTCCATATTTTTGGAACGAATTAATCAAATTGAACCCAAACTTATACTGCTGTTGCAGGGTACCTCAACAGCGTAGCTACCTGATTACGGACTAACCGAATGCATTTTGCAGGTAGTTATAGCGAGACAAATAAACAGACAGACACACACTCTCCACAGTAAGCCTCAAGAGAAGTTTCAGCAAGTAGTATCCACTTTATAAAAATATGTAAAACAAGGCAGATGGGATTTTCCTCTCTCTAGTAACATGTGGTTCATAAATTTCACAGTTCGCACCACGAGTGGGGCAGTTCTATATATCTTCTTTCTGTTAATAACACGCTGGTTAGTGAAACATACTGTTTTCATTGGTGCAGCAAGTATTGTTTCTGTTTTCAGATGTCTCAAATTTAGTGCCGGATTGAGCTATCATGAAGCTTGAAGCTTTTTTTGACCCACCTCTCATTTGAGACGTACAATTGACGTAGTTATTTCAGTTAATATTGTGGACTTAGACTGGTCACATGTATTTAAGCTCATTGAAGGCGCATTTATTTTTTGTACCCCAATGACTGAAAACAGATGGGAAGAATAACAGCTTTGAAAATGGAATTTAAAATGTTATAATAAGTAATGTATCGCATGAAACATGCAAAGGAAAAAAAATATAGAGAGAGACTATCTGGTATTTTCTGTCTCAGAAAAAGATAGAAAATCGACTTTCTTTTGTTATCGATAAAGAAATCGAAGAAGTAGTATTAGAAGGAAACAAAAAGGACTTGAAACATATCCACAATAATTATTGTGAACGGAAAAATTCCTAATCCAAATGGAATGAGACAGAAACTAGATAGAAAAATAATCACACTTATCTACAGTGGATATCTTTGACTGTCTCTTTCTACAGTTCACAGTCCTTTGTTTCAATATACTCTTTTTTTGTACTTTTGAACATTTTCCCGTTTACTTTAAGAATATTTCAATTATTAATTTCTATTTTTATTTTTGTGAAATATTCCAATTATATTTTTTAAATGATGAAACTTTATTTTTTCCTATTATATTCCGATGTTTATCATGGGTGGTGTTTTTTAATGATATATTTATATTTTCATATTACTATTTGGCCATAATAACTAATTTTGTGTTGTTACAAATATCAAAACAAATCTTTCTCACACTTAGATGCAGCAAATTCACAGATCTGAAACCTTGCTACTGAAAGTATCATAGCGATTCACTCTAATTAAATAATTAAACTAGACATGGCCTCAATTATCACGCTAGTTTAATTAACAAAAAATTTATTCGCAGAGCGTACCTCTCTAATTAACACTACAACTAACAATTACGGCATTCTAAGCTGTTTTTCAGCCTAATGAGAAATAGTTCGTGTAACAATCTGAAGTCTTATTTAATTAAAGCATTTTAACTGGAAAGTTTACTGCTGACATCTATATCTATTAAGTTAAACACACACTTGACACGACCCGACTTTCCGTCACATAATAATCTATTGAGCCAGGAAATCTTCTATACTTTTTTTATAGTAGAGGCACGTGAGGGGAGCAAGACGAAGAATTCATTAGTCTTTAAAAATTCTGAAACAGTTGTAGAATTTTATACGAGAATTATTAGTATTAAAATCGTCTGCAGAAGTCGGAGAAACATCATTTTTAGAATTGGGGACAGTAACTATGAAAACAGAGTCAGCTGGTTTAGGACTTGGAGTATTAGGATGTATTACTGAGAAAGAGCTAGTTCAAGATTTGTAATACATGATATAGATAGTGATAGAGATGTATCAGTAGAGAATCCTCTTGTTTAATATCCATTTTTTTCACTAAATTCTCTCTATATATTTTTCCTGTAAAATTTCTATAATTAGCCAAAAACACATCCTATGTCAGTTATTTGATCAACATGTCTTTTCCAAATATTGAACCCACTTGAAACGCAGAATAATGAAAACAGTTTTTAAGAGGATACATTTTACACTCTGAAGTTTTATAACGAATCTGTCAGTAGAAAGTGCATTTTAAATCGTCTAGACTAAAAGGCATCAAACGAGAAATAAAAAATTTTTTAACCATGAAAACTTTCACACTTTGTAAATGAGATAATATTTTACAATATATACTATCAAAAAAGCTTAATATTTTAAATTCTTTGAAAAAACCACAACATAATGAAGTGAGTTTAGAAATCCAAAATTTTATAATTTTTTTTAAATTACTAAGTGGATTATTTTTTATAAATTTTATTCCCTGTATCAGTCCAAATTCACTTCTGAGCAGCATTCTGCCTTCCATAGGGGACGGTTTATCAAACATAAATAGACATATTTCCATACAGTTTAGATTCACAAGTATTTTCAATAATAATGCATTTTTGAAAAAAATATCCAAATGAAAAAAACTGTTTTTCTTTCCTCCATACTTAAATAATAATAATAAAAAAATAAACTGTCAGATTACAATTATTGAAAAATAATCTCTAGTCAGCCTCTGAGCCTCTCAAAAATGTCAGATCGAGAGAAAAGATAAAAATATTTTATCGGAAATGCTCTCCAAAGTGACATAATCATTCATAATTTGAAAATAATCTCGCTTCAAAAATGCTTAGTTAATTTAAAAATCGATAGGCTGCGTTAAAAAAAAAAAAAAAAAAAAAAATTGTTGTTGTTCTGTGTTTTCAAGATCTAAATGTGAATTACTATTATTGTTGTTTGCTTTATATTTAAAACGAAACAGATTTTTTTTTTTATAATAGCATTAATTTTGTATTTTAATGGACATTATTCGAAATACAGACCCCTGCCTTTCTGAACCAAGTTAAATCAAAACATTTTAACTTCTATTATTAAATATAAATAAATTATTCAATAAAATTAAATAATGTGTTTATAATAAGTAAATGTGGATGAATATTATTTTGGAATTATTAATTGAATGTAAACTAAAAAATTATTTAAAATATATAAAAATATGCTTTGATTTTGTTTGTCAAAATTTGTCGGGGGGGCGGGGGGGGAGCGGGCTCGGCTGCAGGAACCCTCGTTCAAGGCCAAAATGCTGTTTTTGCTCACAGGAGGTAAACATACTTTTTGATGCCCTCCCCCCCTTCCCCTCTTCCTCCTCCACAAAGTAAATAATAGCCAACTTATTTTAATCATAAAGTACATAATATTGAACTATGTAATCAACTTTGTCACGTATTTATTCGATAAAACCTCTGAAACCGGAATCTAAAGGAATATTTAAAAAATATATCGCAGTATATGGATTTCCTTCTTGGGATGTATAATTGTTGATACATATGTTTTAGCATATTAGTTAGTAATCTGTAACTTTTAAAATGTAATTAGGAACATTTTAAAAGCTTATAAAGTAAATTTAAATTAATATTAACTAAGGATGCACTGAATAGTGATTTTGGCCGAATACTGAATATTCAGCCCACAAGTATACCGAATATTCGGCTGTCCTAATATTTTTATATTTCAGATTAAAGTATTAAAAGTTAAATTATAAAACAATTTTACATAATATTTAACACAGATACTACCATTTTATAAACCAGACCTTTTTACAAGAAGCCTTTACAGAAAAAAGACTGTGCTTTAGCTTTGAGTTATAACTTAAAAAGAGGATAGTCTTAAAACTTTTTAAATTAATTTAGTTAAACTTTGATTAATTAAACTTTGTAGCTTCTTCTGTGAATTAAAATAAATTTATATAATGTTCTTACATTCAGTTATAAGCCATTTTGTATTGGGTTGTTATTGATTTTCTTCTCTTCCAGAGTGGAAGCTTAGCTGCTAGTAAAATGTGGTTGAACAGAGACTTGTTGATACATCTCATGTAAGTATTATTTTATAATTTAGTAAATCTTATTACATTATAAATATTTTATTACAGTGTCCAGTTTAATTACGCTGTTTAGGAATTTTGTTATTTTCTTCTTATAGCGGCCCTCACAATTACGATTATGCCAAGGTTGCAGCTATGTAGATATGCCATTAATAGCCACACTGTTAAAAAAATTGCAGTAAAATTACTGCAGCAGAGATTCCAGTCATACCCCGTAAAAAAAATAAGTCCATGCCCATCATTTTGTGCAGCCCGTAATTTTACGGGGCAAAGTAATACAGCATTATAATGCACAGGATATAATGCACTTTAAAACACAATAACACTGTACTTACTGTTCCGTAGCACGTAGCACGTTAGATAATCATCACAGAATCGCTGTTTTGGCGGGTTAAAATTTTCGAAACACGAGTAAAATGAAGGGTTACACCCTAGCGGAGGACAATATATGGGGTCGTACCGTATTTTTGCTAACATATGGGCTAGAACTGTAAGAATATGTGGATTGCTCTTAATTTTCTAAGTATCTAAGAGATAAGGCCGCTTTTTTAGTGTATCAGACCGTTTTTCATCAAATAAGGCTGTTGCCCGTGAAAATTGAAGGGCAAATGCTCATAAATTTACAGTTTTTTCTGAGAGTGCACCTCCTTCCCAATGTTTTTGGTTTAAAAAAATAACCAATTAATATTTTGCTTTTTTTTTCATCCTATAACTCCCTATTGCATGTTTTATAATCTGGGGTATTGTTGGCACTCTTAATCAAACCAACCAGGAAGCAGAAAAATGTTTCACAGTTTCATTGTTTTTTTGTAAAAATTAATGAACATGCTAAGAGCTGGCTTCACTTAATTTATATCTTCCTTTTTTTTTTCTTGCAAAAAATGCGTGTTTTTGTTTGAATAGTATTATAAAACTTGGCATTTCATATACTAATGGCCATTTGCAAAATTTCATTTATTATTAAGATTTTAGGGCTGGTGTCCATTACGGAATGTCTAATTAGTCTCTTTCCAGTAATGGACACCCCATGTGGCTGCTAAAAGTGTAATTTCAGTAGTGTTAAAATCTTTTTAACTGAAAAGCTAATTAATCAAATTAAAATTTTACATAATAGAATCTATGAAGCACTTTTTTTTTTCAATAAATAGGGGTATTCATGCCAATTATTTAATTAGATTTTCACACAACCCCAGCATTAGAAAATTTTCAGTGTCTGCGATTGATATTTAGCTTGCAATGAGTGATGAGATAGTAAGTGATGAGAGAGTAAAAGTATGGCTTGCGGGCACCATATCCGCTGACGAAGTAAAAAAAATCTGCAGAAGGAGGGGAAAAAATCTATGAGCCGAAGAAAGTTCCATGGGAAAAAAATCTGCAACATGCATCGCCCGTCTTGAACTTTCTGCTACCAGGAGTACAACTCCATTTTTCAGTTCCTACTATTAACTTCACACTCTATATATTTATATATCTTGTTCAAATTTTCAAATCGTTAATAAAATATTTTCTATTCATCCACTCAAGTTCAAATACATTTTTTAAACTTGTAGTGGATGACACTCTATGTTAATACAGTTTTTTCAAATATTAATTCATTAATTAAATTTAATTAATTAATTTTAGTTTTATACAGGAGAAAAAAATTTCCCCCATTGTTTTCACAAATGAAATGAAAGATTTTCCTCAAATGAGTGATGCCACAAAAATAAAATATTGCAACGATGATTATAAAAAAAAGTTTCAATAACGATATATTTAGACATTAATGCTGCAAGGGTTTATTTTATATATTTATGATTAAAAAGTAGGAATTGACTTAATTTTTTTTTTTTTTTGTATTACTTGTTAAATTTTAAAGATACATTTTTAGTTTGCATAAATGTTTTCAATTTTGATTTTCTCAGGTTCTATCAGATGTAGTGAGTTGTTTGACCACTCATTTTAAAGAGAATTTCACAAGGTTTCATTTGATATGCAAGTTGACTATGTTAAGATGTAGATGTAAAATTAAAGTTTTTTTAATCATTCTGTATACATTTTAATGTGTAATTCTGGTTAATATGATTCAACTCATGTTTTCTCATGAAGGAAGTATTAATTTATTTTTGAAAAATTCAAGATAGTGCTGATATTAGTGGCGGTCGCAATATTTTGACCAAATAATTTATGTATTGATCAAACTTTTTGGGTTGTTAAGTATGGCTAATCAGGAAATAAAAAAACTTGTTATCGTAAGGTTTTGATGGGAATTATTAGTGAACATTTATAAGGTGACTTTCTCTGAATAATTCAAGAAAAATCTATGGTTTGAATTATTATTTAAGAATTTTATCAACCGAGTGCGTAAAAATCATGAATTTTGTAGATTGAACATGTAAAAATCATGAATTTTATCGATCGGTGCATAAAAATCATGAATTTTATCGATCGGTGCATAAAAATCATGAATTTCGTCGATCGTACACGTAAAAATAATTAATTTTATCGATCTCAGCGTAAAAATAATGAATTTCGTCAATCAGACGCAGAAAAATAATGAATTTTGTTGATCAGCTACGTAAAAATCAAATTTCATCATTTTGGAGAATAAAAATCCTGAATTTCGTCGATCGAACGTGTAAAAATCATGAATTTCATCGATCGAATGCGTAAAAATAATGAAATTCGTTGACCGGGCGCGTCAAAATAATTAATTTTATCGACCGAGCGTGTAAAAATCATGTATTTTATCGACCGAACACGTAAAAATAATGAAATTCGTTGACCAGGCGTGTAAAAATAATTAATTTTATCAACCGAGCGTGTAAAAATGATGTATTTTATCGACCGGGCGTGTAAAAATAATTTTATCGACCGAGCGTGTAAAAATCATGTATTTTATCGACCAAACGTGTAAAAATCATGAATTTCGCCAATCGAACGTGTAAAAACCATGAATTTCGTCGATCGAACGTGTAAAAATCATGAATTTCGTCGATCGAACGTGTAAAAATCATGAATTTTATCGATCGCCGCGTAAAAATGATGAATTTCGTCGATCGAACGTGTAAAAATCATGAATTTTATCGATCGCCACATAAAATTAACGAATTTCATCGATCGGGCACAGAAAAATAATGAATTTTGTCGATCGGCTATGTAAAAATAAAATTTTGTCATTCTGGAGTGTAAAAATCCCGAATTTCATCGATCGAACGTGTAAAAATAATGACTTTCGTCGACAGGGAAATTCAGGGCACGTAAAAATAATTTTATCGATCAAGCGTGTAAAAATAATGTATTTTATCGACCGAGTGTGCACTTCTTTTTTTTGCAAATTTTTTTCTAGCTGGGTGTTCCGTAGATTTATTCTTTCTTTGATTTTCTGCACTTCTTTTTTTAAGTTAATTATTTTTAGTTTCGGGTTCAATCTAAAATTCTTGTCTTAGAAATGGAAACGATAAAAAATAGGATAGATTAAAGCAAAGTATGCTTAGATATAGAGAATTAAGGTAAAGCCAGGAGAGACGGCGCGGTCGGAGTGATTGCGCACATAGAGGTTCGGGGAGAAGGAGTAGAGTGAGAGCGCAGCGACTCCAGGTAGTTGTACAACAACAGTAGTGCAGTGTCTACTTGAAAGTGCACGTTAATTGCTTTGAGCGTCTAAAATAAAGTATTGCTGTTTTGTTTTGTTTTCCCAAAGTAAGTGCTTGAATTTTCATAGCTATTCATCAGAATTTCTAGACAATGTCAATCGTACAAAATATTTTAAACTTAAATGATTTCTCATAAGCTACTAATCTAAACTAACAATGTGAACATCAACGGTTCGTTTTAGTAGCGGCCATGTTTAAATAAAAGGCCGTGCAATCTCTCCTACCGAAATTGGAGAGTTTGCGCATTTGCTACTTAGGAGAGATGGCGCATTGTTCCCATTAGTTTAAATGCTAGGATAGATTACGCAGCTTATTGGTAAAGTTGCATTGAAAAATGAAAATGGGCTAATTTTAAGTTAAACGTAGTATTAAATTACGTAATTTTATTTTGTAATCTTATCTGGACTTGCTTTTTCTGATCCTTTAATTTATTTTCCTTTGATTAAAATTTTTTAATCGTTTTTAAAATCATTTCCTTTTTCTGATTCTTTAAGCATTAGGTTGAAATATTCCCCTCCCAATACAATAAAATTTGTTCACAAAAACCTTACAGCAATGTCATTTAAGTGTAATTATTATTGTTAACAATTTAACTGTAGTTATTATTAGTAACAATGTTTCCTACCCATGTGCGCAATCACACCAACCCTGTAAGGACAGATTGCGAAAAATAACTTTCTTGGTTTTATTAGAACTGTTCTATTAATTTGCAACATAACAACAAAATAGCAATGGAAATGCATAAAAAACAAATGAAGTAAAAAATATTCATGGATAGTTTAGCAAAAGATTAATATTTAGATTTTTTATTGCTATTCTTTTCAATTGTGCGCAGACTCTCCTAGCTTTACCTTATAACAAAAACTAACTATCATTAAATGGTTTTACTAAATTCTCTTTATTTTAATCATCATGGCCTTCAAAACCATTTTCGTTTCGACGAATTGACGCTTCGATGAATTGTGCGTGACGAATTGACGCAACACCGCAAATTCGTACATATATCTTTATTATTCAACATATTTAAACGAAGAATCTTCATGCAAAATAAATTAATTATTATACACTGTTAAAAACTTTGTGCTGGTTCGAATCACCTTCTGGTGCTGCAGTAGTTGCAAACATACGATGGTGAAATCGCGTTTCAACATTTAAATATGTTGTTCAACCATAGCTCCAAATGTTGGAATGATATTTCACCACCTGAGGGTTGCAGCTACTGCAGCACAAGATGTTGATTGGAACCAGAACAAACTTTTTAACAATGTATACAAAGCGAAAATACAACTGATGATTACAAAGCTACATCGATTTATTTGTATTTCCCTCATTAAAAGTTCTCTAGTAATAGATTTCTTAAATATTTATGTAGATTTATTATATTATTATATTGTTCTCTAGTAATTTAAAATTTCAAGCATTTTAAAAAGTAAATTTTGAACTAAATGGGCGGTACAGGCCCAACGAGTTAAAAATTGTTCTTCTCACTCGTTAAGACTTTTGTTAAAAGAGAAATGAAATCGAAAATTTTATTGACTAGAAAAATTTACTTCTTTAACGGAAGATATAAAAAAAACATTTTGAATAAGTCCACAATAAAAGCCTTACTTAATTTTGTCTTACCTTATGTCATGAGTCAAAATCCCAATTGCACAACTCTATGTCAAAAGACGGTCTAAGATTACAGTTAAAACGTTCAAAAAACATTTTTTACCAAATTAACGAAGATTTATAAATCAAATTGTATATACCTCTTTTTTCAGTCTAAAAGAATATATTTAGATTATTCATGTTGCCAAATTATTATATTTAGATGATTCCAGAACATATATATTTTGTTGGAGACCCTTTTTTATTTTTTATTTACGAATAAAATCTATTTCTCCCGCTCCCGACATAATTTCCATTTTTCTTCCTTTAAGGATGACGTTTTGCGGTTATCGTCATTTTTAATCATTTAAAATGTGACATCTCATAAATTAGTGGAGGCACATTTGAAAGGATATACAAAAAGTACGAGAAAAAAAACAATCCACGGCACTAAAAACAATAATCTGTCCAAAACATCATTGTGATATAAACGAACTGTTGTTATTAAAACGAACTATGCAATGGAGAAAAGCCAGAAAGTCGATCGTAGCAATAAACAATAAATTGTGCAAAATATGACTCAGCTACGTAAAACTCAGCTACGTATTTAGTTATGTATTTATTATTATTATTTTTTAAATATGAGTTAAAAATGATACGAAAAGTGTAAAATAATGATCAACAACAACAAAATTTCGAATAACAAATAATTTAAATTTTATTTATAAGCCTTTTCAGAGATAAAATTTATAACACTCTACAGACAATTATCGTAAAAAGGTAAAGTCTGAACTCTCCTTTTTTAAATTTATTATTTTCAGTGAAAAAAAGAAAGATTTTATAATAAATACGTCAGATTATTAAGTTAGAAATATAAGAATATCCAAAAACATTTTTAAGGCAATTTATAAGGTATATAAGGGTGTACAGCAGAACATACAAATTAAACAGAGACTTAAAGAGATTTTAAAAAAGTACAAGGACTCTTGTACCAGATTTAAAAGACTTGTTTTGAGGCTAACACCAACCATATGCTAATATTCCAGCAAAGTATGCAAGCAAATTTGATAAATATCGCAAAATGTGTCGGCCACCAATACCGAAATTGTACCATAGAAAGACACGCGTTCTTTGTGCTAAAAGGCACATGCATTGGCCGGATAAATGGTTAAATGTTTTCTTCAGTGATAAAAAAACTTCAATTTGGATGGCCCGGAGGGCTGGTCATACTACTGACATGATCTACGACGATAACCTCGCGAGTTTACCTCGCGATTTAAGCGACCACAAGGAAGGGTTTTCTCATGGTGTAAGGCGCGTTCTGTTTCAACCGAACAAGGAATATTGTTTTTTTTAATGATCGACAGTGCTCTGAGGATTATCAAAATCTCTTCAAAAGTAATCTACTTTCAATTAAAAACATCTTAGGATGGGAAAACTGGAAATTCCAACAGGACAATGCATCGATTCACACCTCCCATTCAACAACAGCTTGATTTACGCAGAATCAAGTGACTGTCCAGCCATCAGCCCAGATCTGAATCCAATTGAAAATCTTTGGGGAGTATTTGCACGAGAGGTGTATGCCCATTGTCGTCAGTTTTCAACTGTTTAGGAATTAAAGCAACAAGTAGAGCAGAGTTGGTTCTCTTTACATCCACGCATTCTTCAAACACTAGTTCGAAGCATGCTTGATAGGATTTTCAAGATAATTCAAAGGAATTGATACAAAATTTGAATTTAAATACAAAATACTCGAAAAGTACATATATTTTTAGGACAACCTATTTTGATTTTGATTTTTTTTTACAAAATTTCTGTAAAACTTATACTGTATTTCTTTTTTGTAATAAACTTATGTTATGATTCTATATGCTTATTATTTGTTTCGTGAGTATTACTTCAATTTTTGAGCTGTTTTTCAAAAAATCGTCTATCTATATACTTTGAGACGCACTGTATTACAATAACTTATCTGATATGACCTAAACAAATATTGCGTGTAATTTTCATTAAATTCTTTTTTGGAAATCATAACAGGAAATTTCTTTTCATATTTCTATTAAAAATCGTTTGAAAAAAATAATGCATTTCAAATGATGTATAAAAAGATTTTGTCTAAGACATCCGAATACGTTCGAAGCACGTTAAAAAAATAATAAAATAAAAGCATGACGAGATAACAAATAACAACTTTTTAAATTTTATTTTATGCATGATTATCTATGCTAAGTTTATATTTTCATTCCATTTTTTTAGTGTTAGAAAACTGCTAAATATATAGAGAAATTTGAAGAAAATTCAGAAAATCTTCAAAAATGCAATACGCAAATTTTGTCATCCAATTCAATTAAATTTAGTGTCAAAATAATCTTCACGCACTTATCTACCTTTAAGCTACTTTTAAAAATAAATATTTTAGAGCTGGTTGAAGAATCAAAACTAGAAATATGGTATATTTTTTATCATCATTACGCATATACCATACCATAATTTGAAAAAAATATTCTTATGGTAAATATTCTTTTAATTTATGTCTTAGGAAACATTATGAAGACAAAGCATAGCCAGCTTAAAAAAATTGAATGATAACATTATGAAATTTCACTTTTGAAAAAAAAAATCGAGATATAGTAAAAAAGATGGTTTGCGAAAAATGTAATTTTAATAACATGATGAAACAAATTTTGCCACATTTAAATTAAATTCTTCGTCCAAGGATTCGCTCATGAAATGTTAGTTGTTATAAATATTTTAAACAAAACCCTAAAAAATATATTTACTAAAAAAATATGGTATTTCAAATTCGTTCGACAGTTTGACAGGCTTACTTCCGGCTGTTATAACGATTTTTGGTAACTTTACGAATTCTTTATTTGCACTGCTTCTAATTGACGTAGATACAAAATTAAAACCGTTTTACAAAGCTCAATAAATGCTCTATTCAACAAATTGAAAAACTGAAAACATCGTTCGACTATATTAAACATTTTGTTATTCAAATAACAAAATAATCTAAATAAAAGTAGCCCTGGGAATTGCACATTAATATGTGTTTATTTACAAAACTATAAGAAGGGGCGTGACACAAATCAAAACAATCTGAGAACTAATCACATCTAATAAAAAAACACCTTTTAAATCGATGCGCATGAATATTCATCTGTTACTTTTGGTGTTGCTATCTACAGACTTTTTAACCTAAAGAATAACACTACAGTTCTCCCTTTTTTAATATTTAAGTCGGGTATTAGCTCATCTAATCCTTGTAGATCTTCTAAGTATCTGTGGGGAGGAAGAAAAAGAATTAGCTTTTATAGATTCTGCAGCATTATCCATTGTACTATTTGGAACAGCAGATTTTGGAACTGAAAGTATCAAATCAGAGTCAGTTGGTATAGGATTTGGAGTAGTTGGGTGTATCAGATGAGAAGCAGCTAGTTGAAGATCTGTGGTACTAGGATGTGATAGTTGAGAATTTCTTTAAAAATTCTATTTTTACTTCTGTAATTTCCTGTATGACTTTCTTCAGAAATTGTATCGGGCACTATTAAACATCTAATCAAATGACAATATTTTATGTTTTAGGCTAGGTAACAACGAGTAAGCAGTTACTAATTTATCATTTTAACAGATTCCTTAGATTGAATTTTAAAAAGTTCTTTCTTGCTACATTAAGGAGATTAAATTAATTGCATTTAATGAAAAATTTTGTATACTTTTTGTTTTATTCTCTTGACGAAAATTAAAGTTCTTTACTTTTCTCTTAACAGATATAAACTACAAATTTCAAAGCTTAGTTTGAGTTGGAAGATACTTTTTTCTTCCAAACGACAAGTCTGAGAAAATAAAAATAAGTTGTTGTGAGAGATTAAAATCAATGGCAATTTTTAACGGTTTCTAGATTTAAAAAATACAAACTGAAATTAATGTTTCAAATGAACAAAATTTCGGGGGATTACTTTTGTGATTATGTATTCAGAAGATGACACAGTTTTTCCTTTAAGGGAAAATTCAATAATGAGAATGATTCTCTCTCAAAATGAATAAATAAATAAAAAGAAATAAAAACATGACAAATAAAAATATCCAATCACTAATTTTGGAACCTTTATTAAATTCCTACTAATAGCTCACACTCTCTCTATATATATCTTGTTGGAATTTTCAATCGTTAATAAAATATTTTCTATTAATCCATTCATGTTCAAATAAATTTTTTTAAACTTGTACTGGATGACAATTGGGCTGTTCACGAACGAAGATGAGGCGGCTCGCGGGCGAAGGAGACTCTAAATGTGGAGTGAGTCTATACTTTTGAACAGAAATGAAGTATAAAACTAAAATTAAATAATAAAATTTAATTAATTAATTAATATTTGAAAAACTGTATTATCGCTAACTGTAACATCGTTATGGCACTTTATTGTGAAGTTTGGTAATTTTTGAAATTCAATATTTGAAAAACGGCATAATCATTAGATTTTTAATTTATATCAAGAAAAATACAATTTTTTTACCTTTCTAACTGCAGTTTGTCTAACAATTTTGTGAGAAATACTTTTCGAGCTATTAATTTTTGGTATTTTAGCTATTTATTTTTTATTTAATTTTTAATACATTTCAAAAATTTCTCTTATGTAAGATATTTAGCAGGCTATAAATTTAGGAATAAATACCGTCAGTGGCGAAGCATGTAGATCGCTGGAAAAAAATTTCTATTTGACCTAAGTAGGAATTGACTTTAAAAAAAAGTTTTTATATTACTTGTTAAAGATATATAAAATAGACAAATATTTAAAACTTATATCTTATCTTTCTTAATGTTTACGAAAGTATAATATAACTTCTTCCAAACTACCCGCTATTTCGAAAAGCATTTTTTTGTCTTTAGAAGCTGCTGAAACCAATAGATTTCAGAGATTTCAAGAAGTATTTCTGAAACAAAAGTTTCTTTTGCTGTCCGTAGTTTTCGAAAACGTTTCCGACTACCTTTTTTGTGTATTATTCGGTTTTCGCTACCTAAAATATCAGATTTTTGAAATTTTCGAATGCTTGAAAATCAAGTAAATATTTTCAGCCACGTAACATAATTTATACAAGCAAGACTAACAAAATAATTTGAATTTTAATGTTAATATTAAAGCTATTGATTTTAATGTTTAGGTTAATGCTATTAATTCATCATGTTTGTTAAACATGAAAATTTTTACTTGAGAATATTTAGAATCCTAAAAAGTGTTATTTCGGGTAGAAAACACTTATTAATACACTGTAAAAACTACTCGGAAACGTTTTCGAAAAGTTCGGACAGCAAAAGAAACATCTGTTATATAAATGCTTCTTTAACCCTCGCAAATATGTTGGTTTGTGAGATTTTTTTAGATAAGAGTGTTTTTGTGAATCGTGGGTAACTCAGAAGAGATTACAGTATATTTTCGTGAACCTTAAAAAAAAAAAAAAAAAGAGCAGGATTAAGAAGCATTTGTATATATATATATATATATATATATATATATATATATATATATATATATATATATATATATATATATATATATGTATATGTGTGTGTGTGTGTGTGTACAGTAAAAAACAAATGATACTATGAAAATTTATAAAATATTTTGATAACACTTCAATAATGAATTAACCAAGCTATTTAATATTTATAATTATCTTGAATAACATTTTCAATACATTGCACAGTGGGGCGTTTTTAGGATCTAAGTGGACAAAATTATTGCGTTGAAGAATAATTAGGTTTTGCAGGGTTTTTGAATGTATCAGTAATAAAATAATCAAACAGTGATAAATATTTGGCATATTTAATAATAATAATAATTATTATTATTATTATTATTATTATTAAGTTTCAGCTCAATCGAATAATTAAAAGTGGTTAAAATTGACTTGCAAGATTTGAGTTAAACACTCAGACACACACTTCAAGTTAATATAACTGAATGATTCGCAAATTTTCGCAGGAGCTTTCTTAAGTTTTCAATACTTTAGAAATGGCACTTTGATTTAAAAAACTGCTTATTGCTTAATGATGCTTAATACTATATTAAAAGTCAAGCTGAAGTTTGAAAACAAGATGGCGCTTATTTTCAAACAACAATAGGTTAAATCGTGTGACAAATATGTGACATATATCCAGTAAACTGCTGCTTTCGAACAAAACAGAAAACTCACGACTTGCTTTCGAACTTACAGAAAAATAATGCAACTGTTGAAAGTCTCTCAAATCAACTGCCTTCTTTACGGTAGTAGTTAATCGACACATCGGGTTTTTTCGACAAAACTCGTACGGTTTTCGACAAAAGAGACATTCAGCTATTAGTATACGCGGTCTTGTTAAATTCCGAGACAATCGGAAAAATGAATTTTGTCCACCTAGATCATCAAAATGCCCCACTGTGCATCGTTTGGTTTTATTCTTTAAAAAAGTATCTCAAGTATCATAGACACTTTGTAAAATATTGACTTTATCAATATTTTCCCAATCCAACATCCTAACGAGCAACCTCAGAGAAACAAAATCTCATGCACATGAGAGGAATTGGTTAAATATTGAGAAACCTTTACAAAAACCGAATTTCAGACTATTTTTGCTACTTTGAAAAAGATTTAAAGATAATAACAAAAGGTTGTTAATGGTAAGTTTAGCGTTAAATGAAAATTAAAGCCGAAATGATAAATAATAATAAAATTATTTTGTTCCATAATGAAGATATTTCGACTGCAATATATGTGCGAAATGCATTTTTAATAATATCTAAATGCTTAAACGAGTTAAAATGCAGTTTTTGTTTTAAAAGTAGATAATTTTCACAATTTTCATATAAACTCAACCAGTTTACAATGTTATTTACAATCAATTTCAAAACAATGCATTTCCATAATCTATGAGTTGTAATTTTCCAACTGGACGAAAAATGTCCAGGCCAGGATTCGAACCTGGGATCTCTTGGCTGAAGCTGCCATGCTCTACCGACTGAGCCATTCCTGTCGAATCTGGAGGACCTAATTCATCCAGTTAACCTTTTTGATCATAGCATCTGGTCTGATATCTGAATCAGCTCAACAGAATCAATCGCAGGTAATGAAACTTCAGTAAACGCTGGATTGGGCTGATTCAGATATCAGACCAGATGCTATGATCAATAAGGTTAACTGGATGAATTAGGTCCTCCAGATTCGACAGGAATGGCTCAGTCGGTAGAGCATGGCAGTTTCAGCCAAGAGATCCCAGGTTCGAATCCTGGCCCGGACATTTTTCGTCCAGTTGGAAAATTACAACTCATGTGATTTCTTTACCAATTTGAAAAATTGTGTTAAAATTAATCTAGCATTTCCATCATAGTTCTATAGGATCAGTTATTATACTTTTACTTTTTTTATTAATATCGTTTGAGTTAAAAAAAAATTCTAAGATTTTAAATCTTATATTTATTAATTCACGTCTGCTTTTAAACTTCATTGTTATCATAATACAAAATCGCCATATTACTGATGACAATAATGTTTGTTTCGAAATCAATCCACGTAACGTTTTATAAAATAAAAGGACCCAAATAGAATTTTAAATTAAATTCCCCGCTTCAAACGTTCGAGTATTTTGTTGAAGATCTAAAACGGAGGTAGAGAGGTTTAAATTATTTTCTTCAGGACCTTTTCTATCTAAATATTTTGTGTTCATCCGATCCAATCTAAACTTTCATTCGCTAATTAAATTAGAATGCCCCCTTCAAACTTTGCGGTAAACATTTATAGACAACGGAATGGATTTATTGAAATGAAAATTATTTCGAGGATGGAAAATAGTACATTAGGGTTCGACGAAGAATATTTAATGAATGCATGCCAAGAGTTCGATTTAAGTAAATAGAAAAGATAGTTGAGTGAAATAGCCTGTTCATTAAAATTGAATTTTCAAGTAAGATAGTTTTATTTTGATGTGTGTTTTTGAATCTGCGATAAATCTGAAGCATTTTTTTATGATAGAATAAAATCATGTTTAATTTGTAAAATCTTTAAAGGAATCCTTAAGTAAATATTCATATACAAAGTAATAAACTCGTCGTCCCCCTTCTTTATCCCCTTTCATCGGAATAAGAAATGATGCAATTGAATTTCCTGTTATTACGTCTGTTTCATGATTAGATAATTAAAGTAACCAATAAGATTTTCGCTTTCAATCTTCATATTTTTAGCTATGTCTGAACGTGTATGAAATAATCTATAATTATAATCCTTGAAAAAAGGTTTTTTAAATATATTTTAGTAATAAAAAAAATGTTAATTTTTTTAATTTTATGAAATCTGTTTTTTTAATTATTTTATTGGAAAACCTATGAATATTTTCGTAAGTGTATATTTTAGTTATGTAAACCTTTATTAATATTTAAAACATCAACGCCATGCAGGTGAATTATGTGGTTACTACTATGATACATAAAATACACATTAACACATTGAATAGTAATTAACGATGAGTTAAATGAAGATCACTCATTCAAAAAACCCATTCAAAATCTGGAAGAGCGAAAAAATTTTCCTTTATTTCTACATGTGTACTTCCAACAGACCATTTTATGAAAAGCATTTTAAAATAATATTGTTATTATTACTAGCAAATCTACAGATTAGAGGCCTCAACGTCTGCTCTACAAATCATTGTTCATTAATCTCTCATTTTTAATATAATCTGCATAATATTTGATGTCCTAAAATTCAATATTTTAAAGTTATTTATACATTTATAAGAATATAAGATTTATCGAAACTTCCGGAAATTTTAGAGGTAACAGATTAAACAAAATTGTATGCAATGATAGGATAAACTACTTATTACTGTATATTTTCAGAATAAGAATACATTCCTTCAGGAGCGGTCCGCCCCCTGAACCCCCGTTGTCTCTTTAATTTTATATTCTCAATTTCCAGTAATTGTGCTATTTCATTATTCGAGTATATGTCTGAATGCATTTACTATTATTAGATCATCTCTTATTATTCATCTCTTTGTACAGGAGATTTTATAATATCCTTAAAAGAATATTTATTTTTCAACCACTAAACATGCTGAAATCGAATAAAATTTTGTGTATAAAATATACTTATACAAATGTAAATTTCTCTTATGTGACCTATATTCACTTTACACATTCAACGTTTTTATTATTTTCATTTGGAAAGGTGATTTGGTAGTCTTTCCTTAGTAGTTAAAATAAATTCTAAAAATCTATTTCAATAGAAAAAAGCATATTAAAAACTTAAATCACCCGAAAATTAGCTATTTTGTTAATGAAATTTCGCGTCAAAATAATACGATTCACTTTAATTTTCTTTTGTTGATGTTCTTTGAAATATAGTTGCTTGGCAACCATTTAATGAAAGAGAAATTCATTGGAAGTTTTGTAAAAAATGAGAGATTAAAATGTCTCATATCTTTCTGTTGATATGCTTTGAAATATAGTTGTTTGATAATCATTTAATAAAAGAGGAAAAAAATACACTGAAGTTTTTGTAAAAAATGAGAAATTAAAATGTTTCATATCTTTCAAATGAATGCGTAAAATTTCACAATAATTTGTATAATTAATTTCGAAATTCTGATAAATATATTGGCAAATTTTCAAAGCGATCGAATTAAATTAAGATCTCAATTTCGTAAATTTAGCATTTACAACTATCCCAATGCGTGATTTTCTTTTCGGTAAATGTTAAAATTAAAAAATCGTCTGACTTCCCATTGAAAAGCATTATGACTTAAAACAAAATTTTCTTCCTTTTTCGAAAAAATGAACCAAATATAACTAAAAACTATACAGTTAATTACCTCACCAACATACCTACCAAAAATCAACCTAATCGGATAATTTTTGCGGCAGTTATCGCGGAACAGACAGACAAATAGACAAACAGACGGAAACCAAAAACGTTTCGGGTCTCCACAGTAAGCCTCAACTGACGTTTCGGCAATTATTAGTAGTAGTTGTAGTATTTTGTTAAGGATTTAAAATATTGTTTAACTTTAATAATAATTGTATAACCTCAAACCTTTGGTATGCTGTTTAAAAAAGATCTCATTTACACAATTAAAGTTCGTCATTAAACTATTTATAAAACATTAACATTTTCATATAAAAAATGTTTTTAAGAACTTCAGTGTTAATAAAAAAAATGTATTACCGTTAACTTCTATTGACAAGTTAAATAGATAATAAATCCGTTAATTTCACTCGAATGTAAATGCAAGAGATTTGACATTTTCCTGATCGTTTTATCTTCTTTTATCTTAATTACATCATCGAGTCAAAAATGTCAGAATTTATTGATCCTTTTAATGAATAAATAGAGCCTGGATGGATGGAAATTAGATTTATATGAGATTATACGTCAAAATTTAACAAAATGCGAAGGCTTAGATTTTGCAGGTTTAAAACGTGGTATTTGAGCTTTAGAATCAATAAATGTGTAAATACAAATTCTTAGAAAGATAAGAAATGATTCTAATTGAGGGAGTTAAATGATGTAGTGCTTAATTCGAAAACATGCAAGTAATTTCTGAATTATTCTTCTATGAATTTTTTTATATTTTATTTTGTTGAAGCAGATTTAGAATAACGTATAAAATACGAAAACATATTTAAAAAAATATAAATTCGATTAATTTTTTCTATAAAAGAATATAGATGCACACTTAACACATGTTTAAGATTAATCAGATGAAACAAAATAATTCGACAGCATGTAAAAATAAACTGAAAAACAACTAATAAATTAACCAAGTTCTTGACTTCCTTAAATGAAAATATTTTCTTTCCTTGCCAGTTTTAGTTAATTTTTGAAAGGTAGATCTTTCTGTAGCTTGCATAAATCTTTTCTGTGCTGATTTTATTTAAAGTATTTATGATTACTAGATGGAACCCGTCAAAATATGACGGAAAAAAACTACTATAACAATATCAGTAAAATAAGCTTCTTTATTATTTAAAAAGGGGTGCGTATGAAACAGCCTTTCAAATATTTTAGTTTAATAGTTTTTTTCCCCAGTCAAATACAGTACTATTTCCGATGCAAACTCCCAACAAACAATCCGTAAACAACTGTGTAATGCAAATCAGTTTGACATTGTCGCCATACTCCCCTCGGCAAGAAAAAAATTTCATGGACCTATGAAATATATACAAATAGTATATCCCTACGGTCATATCATATTCAGTAAATAAAAGAACATAGTAAATAAAGAACACATCTCCCCCCCCCCACACACACACCTGTGATAATGCAACCGAATGAGCTCCTATGCGCATGTGCATTGCATCTGCCCAAAAGCACCGTATAAATTTGACCTTAAAAAAGTTTTAAAATGTTTGAATTAAAAGTTTTAAAATGTCCTCTTTAATCATTGTTCGTTTCAAATCCATATCTTCTAAAACGCATCCATTGTTTTAAACTAATCAGTTTTTATGTAAAGATGAAGAATTTGTTTACAGTAATAAATCAGTCGGCCGATGAGGGAGATTTTTAATGTTTTCAAGTGTAATTTATTTGTATTTTTTCTTCGGTTCGTTTACATAATAAGGATGATTATCCCTTTTCCATCACAGTCGAGGATATTTTTCCTCTTACACAGTTGGCAAATGTAATAAAATATAAAAATACAATTCCTAGCATATTCTGATATCTGATGGAACATATACATCAACGAATTCAACATATCAATTTTATGTTTATAAACTAAAAATAGTTTTTTTTTTTTGACAGATTTTTATTTAGCGCTAAAATGCTCTATCTTATGGATAATCTGATCTTATGATTGATCACTGTTTTTATTATTATTATTATTCACTTTTTATGATGGCTTGGAAATTCTATTTTCAATTGTGGCAACTTTCCCAGGGGCTATTTTACATTACTGAAGCAAACTGGTGGTCATTGATAAGTTAGAATTGAAAAACTTTTCATGCTTGAAAATTATTTAAAAAATCGTTAAATTAAGCGGCAGTTTTCAAATAAATTTCAATCGAAATCTAATTTTTTTTTCTAATTGATGATGTAAGAATTGAAATTGTAAAATGTTGTAAAATGTAGTAAAAAATAGAAATTTGGAGTATTTAGAAGTGATTAACCGCGAGAAAAGCTAAAGCGATAGCGCCGTTTGTTGTCACAACCGTTGTGCATTTCTAAAAATTGCCACTGTATTTTGGCTGGCGTCCAAAAGTTGAAAACCGTTTTTTTGACATCGAAATAGAAATTCACAGGGAAAGAAATATTCGCTAATAAGGAACTGTTAAATGAACTTATAATAAAATAATTACCAAAATAATTCCTATGAAATATTAGTCTTACATTGTTTATTCTAGCTAAAAATACAATCATTATTTCAAGATTTTTTTTTCTACCATAACACTACTTTTAATCATTTTAAATTTCCTGAAATCCTTTACTTTTGTGATTTTGTTTATTAAAAAAAGAAATCTTCTAACCTATCATTAAAAAAAAGTAATTGGTAACATGTAATCAAGGTATGCAATCAAGATGAAGAAATCAATGACGGCTCCAATTCTAATCTTTATAATTATGAGTGGAAAAATCAGTTAAAATTAAGTCATGTTGACACAATCATAACCAATACATTTTTCTCTTCAGTTTTATCAATGTTAAAATGCATTTCGAGGTAAGCATAACGTGATTTTCACCGGCGCAAACTTTTCACACGTACTTTGTATAAGTTACTTTAACGCTGAAACACCATGCATACAAATAAAAATATATTTTGCATTTAATTGGAATGAAAAAATAGCATCAACAAAGTTATAATGCATAATGATAAAATAAACCCAATGGACAATATTCTCGTGACGTCATAATAAATATGAAGTTTTATTCGCTTTGAAAACACGCTGATAAATATTTTTAGGGAAATTTAACTTGCAAATTGAAAAATTCGGCCTAAAAGCCGCGAGATTTTAATATTCATTATTTCTCTTAATATCATCGTAACCACTGAGTTCAGAGAGTAAACTCTATGCCTTGCAACAGTGGGCGTTTTCCGATTATGACGTCATTAGCAGAAGTAAAAGTTTAATTGAAAATTACGGCTAATTAATTAAATTTTCGAACAAACGAATGCACGATAACAAATCTGTGACCAAATATCTTTCATTTAAAAAAAGAATGATGTAATTTGATGCAGTAGTTTGTTCTCACGGATTGTCGAAAGAAATCGCTTAGCGTTTTAAATATATAGATTTCATTTTTTATTCAATTACTATTTAAATTATATGTATGCATTCAAAATTAGTGGTCTCAGAAGAATTATAAAATATATTTTATTATCATTACTTTCATTTTTTTTCAACTAGGGATACATCAAATAGAATTTTTAAAATTATTTTTTTGTAAAATAAAATAAATAAGAAAACAAAGGAAAATTCCACTCACACACATACAAATCTGTTGAGTTAAATGTTGTTAATTTTGTTAATTCTGTATCTTGTAGTTATATCTTTTCCAGAATTAAACATTCTTTATTATTCATTTTGTATTAAGCTTACTTTAAATAAAATAATATTTCTTTTTCTGTTTGTAAAAGTTTAAGCAATTTTAGAGTAATGATTTCGATATTTTATGTGTTCTTATTATGTAGAAAACAAATACTACCTTTAAAAACTATTTACTAATTTTTAAAAAGTTTAAATTAACTTCAAGAACCTTTCAATCTGTTGATTTTTTTTTTCACAAAAATAAAACTCTTATTTCCGAATTTAATCATTTTCTTTCATTAAACTTGTTAATAAGAGTGTATTTTTTAAGCGAAAAGCCACTGAATTATTTAATGCTTTATCATTGAATGAATTCTTTTTAAAGTCAAAAACATTTTAAGCGAGAAAACTTTTTGAAGTTAATTTTTATAACCCAAAGCGACATGCCGTATTGTTCTGAAAACACAATGCCGATTCTGATAAACCTGCATTTACTTATTAATACTATATATATTTTTAAAGAAAAAAGCAGCTATTTACGGTCGTAAGAAAAATTTTAATTAAAATTCACCTGAGAAATTTGAATAATTGTTTTATTAATGTTATGTAAGCAGTTTTGTGCGTGGATGTATTTACACTCTATACATAATCAATATTAGGAATTGAAGAAAGCACAATAAAGAAATCTGAAGAAAAAAATTAACCCTATCCGGCATGGTGGGTTAAATTCTGTCCCACATAATTTTAATCCCCAAACGCAACGTCTGCACCAGATTTTTGAAATGAATTTTTGCTTTTTATAATGTACGTGAAGAAATGCTTTTACTTATTTTCAAAATAAATTAGTTTGAAAATACTGGTGACAATGAATTTTTTCAAAAGCCTAAAAGCATATATTTAAACATTCAGGTCTAAAATTATTATATATAGATGATTCGGGAACATATTTATATTGTTGTTAGACACTTCTTTTATTTTTTATTTATGTTAAAATCTATTTCTCTCGCTCCCGACATAATTTCCATAAGTCTTCGTTCAAGGATGACATTTTGCGGTCATCGTTATTTTTAATGTATTAAAATATGACATCTCATAAATTAATGGTAGCACATTCGAAAGGATAAACAAAAAGTATGAGAAAAAAAAACAATCCAAGACACTAAAAACAATAATCTGTTCAAAGCATCATAGTGATATAAACCTGTTGTTTTTAAAACGAATTATGCATTGGAGAAAAGCCAGAAAGTCTGTCGCAGCAACAGACAATAAATTGTGTAAAATGTTGCGGTATAATTCAGCTGATTATTTATTTATATATTTATTATTATTTTTTAAAATATGAGCTAAAAATGATAAGAAAAGTGAAAAACAATGGTCAACCAATAAAAGAAAAGTAATGTTGAATAACAAGTAATTTTGACTGATAACTTTTACAGAAACAAAATGTATAGTTCTCTATAGACAATTATTAAGAAAAGATAATGTCTGAACCCTCATTTGTTCAATTTATTATTTTCAGTAGAAAAAAAGAATGGTGTGTAATAACTATGCAGGTTTATTAAATTAGAAATAAAAGAATATCAAAGGAAATCTTTAAGGTAATAACATAAGGATGTACAGACGGACACACGATTTAAACACATGGAAAACACGCTTAAAGAGATTTAAAAGAATACGAGGCATTTTTTGCGAACGATTGAATATGTCGTTTCGAGACTAAGACCAGCCATCTACAATTAAGCTAGCAAAAAAATCACAGTAGCGACAAGAAATAATTTTAAATTATATATATATATATATATATATATATATTAATGTTATATAAAAATTATTTCCTTCGCAAATCCTTCACATTTATTTCGCATTAGTCCTTTAAATTAATCTAACTTCTGACATAGTCAGTATTTCCTTAATTCTTAATATTTATTCCTATTTAATGTCCTTTTAAAAGTAAATGCCCGTATATTAATAATTATCATATTCCAAATCTTAATCTAAAATTTTAAGTTCATTCGTAGCTTTTATCAGCTCCCCAATCTATAAAATTCCGAGACGTTTTCTCATTTCGATTGTTTTTAAAAAGCCATTTTCTTCTTATTATTATTATTCCATGCTCTGATTTTCGCGCTCTGGGTGATTTTCACTTCAAAATTGATTCTCTCCCAGGGAAGGAACTATTTCGTGTTTTAGCTTCTCCCTCTCGCCTCATTCGCTGGGCTGGAGGTCGCCTCTCAC
Source organism: Maratus michaelseni (assembly GCA_963931845.1). Taxonomy (NCBI): domain Eukaryota; kingdom Metazoa; phylum Arthropoda; class Arachnida; order Araneae; family Salticidae; genus Maratus; species Maratus michaelseni. The sequence goes on from OZ007588.1 coordinate 6,163,712, forward strand.
TCATTGGTTTGTGCGCACGTGACGTCGTTTTTCTGTATGTCTACGCTCAGGGAACAAAACTGGCTGGCATCCTTCAGAGTAGAGGATTTTTGACGTGTTTGGAAGGATAAACAAATATGTATCTGGTATTGTCGTCTCGTACAATTTTTACACTGTTCTTTAACATCTTTAAAACAATGTAGTGATCCATCGTGGAGCCTGAGGGCGATAAGTTTCTACCTGTAGGAATTGTTACGGCATCGCTCTTATTCTAAATAAAAGATTTGTCTGGAAATTGGCTGGTTTTTATGGAAGAAACTCTTGTGGACTCTTTTCATTACCTCACCTCTTCGCCGTGATTGTTGATGTCGACTGCAATTTTGTATATCTTTAACCAACTACCATTTTCTCGTGGAGTATTGCATCTCGTGGTGTCTCATCTTCGTCAAAACGCCACATATATATATATATATATTTGATTTATTTATTTATAAAATTACAATCTCATACAGTAAGTCTATTGAATATTTTAATCAGTGGAAAATATTGGTAATTGATCAATTAACTATTGCTCTTAAGAAAAACATTTTAGATCTTTTTACTATTAATACGAAGCATCTATACCATCAAATTACTAAATTTCAAAATAAATTGCATACACTATATGGTCATTCGTCACTGGACACGTTCAACTTTAGACATTTTGTCGAATATGTGAAGATATACTTGTCGGATTCTTCTGGAACTTCAGGATTATAAAGAATATGTTTGACCCCATATTTATCAATGGCGATTTGATCAAGAGAACAATTAGGGAGCCAACAAAAAAATCGAAGAAAAATAATATAATATTTGGGACCACCCTGTAAAATAAAATATACGGAATGATCTATCGCTGCAGCACACGCATAGTTCGATATTGTACAATATGTGCATTCATTTGTGTAAGAATAGGATTGTATATCCCTGGATAGTATATCCATGAAATTCATGGATATACAGTGATTTCTTTTAAAAGGTCAAAAAATACTTGCATGTTTTTTGTTTATATCATACAGGGTTTTCAACCAAATTTAACGCCAGTTTCAGAAACTTTGACAAAATGTATTAGAAATAATATAGTGCAATTGTGTATAAATTTATTAAACATTTGATGAGATAGGAGTAGTTGTATGAAACATTCTTTATCCGCGCATGTGCGAACGATAACATTTTTTTATGATTTAATAGTGAACTGTGTGCAACAACTCATATAAAAATGCCAGTCAAATATCGTTATAATTCAGAAAGATATCACCGATAGAGTGAGCTGATTTTTAGTTTCTCTCTAAAAGTAGCTGAATGATAAGGGATTTTCCACAAATTGTCATTTTTAATTTTTATACTATTTTTAATTTTTTACTGATATTGTAATTCTCCTTGGAAACCAACCATAACGAGCTTATTCGAACAAAAAAAGAGAATTAATGCCACTTTGCATAGGAGACATAAGGGTTGAAATATCATGCATTTTTCTGATAATGCATATCAAAAATAATGTTTATATAGATTTCATTAATCGTCTTAACTTCAATGAAATTAAATGAATTTCTTAAACTTGTGTTTTCTATTTTATCAGAATCTCTCTATTCTAAAAAAAAAGTAACTAAAGTAACTAAGCTGCTGCCATGGTTGAATTTTTTGCGACCGGAGTTCGAAAAGGTTCGTTATGGTGGTTTTCCACGGAGAACTAAAGCATCAATTAAAAATGCAAAATAGTATAAAAATGAAAAATGAAAATTTGTGGAAAATTCATTAGGATTCAGCTACTTCTTGAGAGCAACTAAACATCAGCTCACTCCATCATCGATAGCTTTCTGAATTTTCACGATATTCAAATGATAATAAACGCGATACGATATTTGGCTGGCTTTTTTTAGCTCACAGGCTATTAAAGCCTGAGAGCTTATGTGCCCGCCGGTTCTGTATGTATGTATGTACGTATGTATGTACGTAACGCGATAACTCTTCATAGAAATATCCGTTTTCCTTTAAATTTTGTTTATAGGTTCACTGTGTTAAGGCGCTTCCCTGATTAGTTTTCGGGATTGATTGGTTAAGTATAAAGGGGGGATCGGGAGACTAATCCCCCCTAATTTATATAAATGGGTTTTCATGCAGAATTATTCCGTTTTCCTTCAAATTTTGTTTATAGGTTCACTGTGTTAAGGCACTTCCCTGATTAGTTTTCGGGATTGATTGGTTAAGTATAAAGGGCGGGGGCTAATTCCCCTCTTAATTTATATAAATGGGTTTTTCACGCAGGATTATCCGATTTTCTTCAAATTTTGTATATATATTCATTGTAATTAGAGACTTCCCTGATTAGTTTAAGGGGTTCATTAGTTAACTATGAGGGGGTAACGGGGGAGGACCCCCTTAATATATTGTTGATTTCTTTATTTTTCGAGAGAGTATAATATACATTTAGTGGAATAGCCTGTGAGCTCAATGCCCTCAGTTTAACTGGGCAGTTTTCTTTTTATTATATGAGTTGCTCTATACAGCTGAAAGAAAATCTTTTTTATCGTTTGCGCATGCACAGATAAAAAAGATGCCATACAACTACTTATATATCATAAAATGTTTAATATATTTATATTTCAATTGTCCTATATTGTTTCTATTATATTTTCTCAAAATTTCTTAAAGTGGCGTTAAATTTGGGGAAAACACTGATAGAAACAAAAACATGCATGAATTTTTTGAAATTTTTAAAATAATCGCTATATCTTAATGTATATTACGTGCTATTCTCACACAAATAAAAACACATATTTTACAATATCCACATGTTCGTATGCTCTAGCGATAGATCATTTCATGCATTTTATTTTACAGGCTGATCCCAAATATTATTATTTTTGTTCGATATTTTATTAGCCGCCTAGTTGTCTTCCGGATCAAATCGTCATTGATAAATATGAGGTCAAACATATTTTCTAAAATCCTGGAGTTCCAGAACAATCCGACAAGTGTGTCTTTAAATTTTCGACAAAATGTCTAAAATTGAAAGTGTCCGGTGACGAACGGCCATTTAGTGTATTTTGATAACTTTCCAAATAACTATGCCATCATGCAAATCATATTATCATCAACTTCTTACATCCACTATCTCTTCTAACAATTCTTAAAAAAAAAAAAAAAAAAAAAAAAAAAAAAAAAAAAAAAAAAAAAAATGTAACCACATTGATAAACAATTGTAAAATTCATAGTTATTGTAAAATTTTAATAAATAAGTAAATTCTCTTTATATATTTATTTACATTTTTCTGTACATAATTCTAGATATTATTAAAACAGATGCGTGTTCATTTTTCATATTTAATTTTCTCCTCCAATGCTGCGTCTAATTTCCATTAAATTCTATTCTGGAAAGTATACTAGGAAATTTCTGTTTTATATCACTACTAAAAATCGTTCGAAAATAAAAGGAATTTCAAATGATGTATTGTCAGATTTTGCCAAAGATACGTTAGGCTGATCTTAAAAATAAAAAATGACATGAGAACAAATTAACCACTTTTTAAATTTTAGTTTATGCATGAATTAACTATGCTAAGTCATCTTTCTATTAAATTGCTTTAATATTATAAAACTTCTAAATATATAGAGACGTTTGAAGTAAAGTTAGAAAAACTTAAAAAATGCTACACACAATTTTAGTCATCCAATTCAAAAACATTTAGTATCAAAATAATCTTGGGAATGAGTTAAAATATTTAAGATACTTCTACTATATACATAAATTTACAGAATTGCCACTCGCGACTATTTTTATATTGTATTTGCATCACATTTTTTTTTTAATTTCGAGTAAATTTCTCTTGCACATGTTGTGAAAATATATGTCAAGGATTTTTGTTTTAAGAAAGTGGTGCGAGATGGAATTAAAAAATTGTCAGTAATGGCAGCGCTTATAAATTAAAAATCGCACGAACATATTTCTCAAGCATCGTGAAAGTGTATATGATACCTTCTTTCAATTACGAGTTTTCCAATCTAATTTGATTGACATTTAATACTCTGGTTATACATTCTGCGATTTCCATGGGCAAAAGAAAATCAGCAAACTTGAAATTAAATTTTAATGTGTTTTTATTTCAAAAACGGCACAACCAGAAAGTATAATATGCTTCAATAACAATGTAATACATATTTAAAATTTGACGGGAATTTGACATATATAATAAAAAATTAACAATGGTCGAAACGATTTTGATTACTAAATTACACAATTTCAGAAATCTGCACCGACAACATTTCCCAGGCATTTTATTCATTCACTTATTATTACGTAAACAATCTCTAATCTCAATAATAATGAAGGGTCGAGAAGAATTCGAAAGAAATTAAATGATACGAAGGGATTTTCATCAACAGGCCGTTAAAGGAACAAATTCTCAGAAGTTTTGTTTAATCTCTGTTTTCTCCCTTTTATTTCGGCACATTCCATACTTTCATAGAATAAATAGGATATAGCAGAAAGATGAGAATGTTTTATCATATTTTTTTTCACAAATTAATAATATTGTGATATTTTTGCTAATATTTATTCTCTTATTTTATTGTAGATTTTCCATTAAAAGATTAATATGTCCCTGGAATAAAAATATATAGGAGAGGATGATGACCATTTTATAAAGAGATATCGTGGTCTAAATAAAAAATACTTGAATTTTGTAGTTATTTGATTCATTATTGGAAACCCTAGAGGATGGTGCACGTGGATGTGTGTGTCATTTAACAAAAATTATAAGATACGGTTTATCTATTTATTTTTATATGAAAGTACTGTGTACTTTATCAACGTATTTAAGTTTCTTGGCGATAAGTCTTCTTTTACGAAAGTAGAGACTAAATAGGGAGCTATAAGGGATACGCAGAAATACGGATAGGCAAACTTGACATTTTTAAATACTAATGAAATTTACATACGACCAATTTTAAACCAAAAAATCTACATCAAAACATAAGTTCCTGAGTTATGCGTGAACTTGCAGTGCAAATCTACATTCACGCTAAAAAAGCAGCAAGTGTAAAAAAAATAGTAGAACCAAAATTATTATTTGTAATTAAAATTCACATATTAGATATAATTTTTACCGTTGATTGATCGCATATGAAACAAAATTTGCGTTTAAATTAATTCCATAGTTGAAGTACAACTACTTAAAATAAAAGATTCCTGACAGTGGAACGTCATGTTTTTGAAATGCGAAGGCACCAACGTGATTTGTTCTATATCTGAAAATAAAGTTGTAAAAAAAAAATCTTAACCGACTTGCAATGATTTAAAGTAAATAATTTCCGTTTCTTAATGTATGGGAGAGGATATAAAATAATGGAAACAATGTAAATATATATTTTTGAGAATATATACACAATAAAACCACCATAGCAGACACCTCTATTTAGCGGACACTGTTTTCGATCCAAACACTTATGTATAATGTGTACATTTGCACCTCTGAACAACGCTCACCTCCTAATATCGACAAATTCCGCGCTCTCAAGGTGTTCGTTATTCAGATCTGTTTATCTAAATCAACACATATGTTCCTGAATTATGCGTGAACTTGCATTACAATTATACATTCACGCTTGAAAAAAAAATAACATAAAACCCTAACAAAAACCAGGTAGAAAATTATTTATAAAATCCTTTATACATGATTTTCTAAAATATATTTCGAAATCCCAAATAAAACTGGAATAATAATTTTATTTTCTGATAGCAACCATCACATAGTTTTTTAAAAAAGATAAGAAAATAAAGAATTTTGATGGATATTTTGATGGCATAGTTCCACATTTATTTATTACTGTCCCAGTGTATAGAGATATACACTATATTGCCAAAGGTGACCGGTCACTTGCGATTTTACATGTTTTGTTAACTATCTAGAAAAATACATGACGAATTAACCTGATACTGCAGGTTTGCAAACAGTATAGTATAGGTTATATATTTCCGCAAAGATTTTTTTCACGAAACCCCATAGGGGACTGTCAACAAATTGAAAAAGAACGAATATCTTTTGGAAACCCCTGTAAAAACTAATGTAGCAAAGGCGTTCAAACTCAAGACTATTAATAAGTGGCTTATTATAATATACTGGGTTTATTTGTATGAGTATAGCATGTATACTCGTAGAGAAATTCAGGTTTTTATAAAAACAGTCCCAAATTTCGCCTAGTTTTTTGCTTATAATTTGTAAAGTTCTTAATATAAAAAAAAGTTTTTTTCAGAAAATATTACAAACAACATTGTACATAATACTCTGCAATCCGAATTAAAAAATAATAAAAATTGGATGGAAAATGAGCAAGTTCACTAAAGAATGTTTCACTGCGCATGCGCGAATGCAATCAAAATATAATATGCATAATGTATTAGCTAAGTATATACAGCAACTTTTGTAAAAGTCTCAAAATCATAGCTTGAAAATTCTAAAAATTATCGTCGATAGAATAAGCTCGAAATCAGTTGTTCCCAAAAAGAAGGAAAAAGATGAGGGGTTGTATCATATCTGTTGATTAGTGCCAAGATAGCGTACACAATATTGCACGTACTACTACATTTGGATACAACCCCTCATCTTTTTGCTTCCTTTTGGGAACAACGGATTTCGAGGTTATTCTATCGACGATAATTTTCAGAATTTTCAAGCTATGATTTTGTGACTTTCACAAAAGTTGCTCTATATACATAGCTAATACATTATGCATATTATATTTTGATTGGATTCGCGCATGCGCAGTGAAACATTTTTTAGTAAACCTAATCATTTGTCATCCAATTTTTAATATTTTTTAATTCTGATTGCAGAGTATTATGTACAATGTTGTTTGTCATATTCTCGGAAAATAACTTTTTTTATATTAAGAACTCTGCAAATTATAAGCAAAAAAACTAGGCGAAATTTAGGACTGTTTTTATAAAAACCTTAATTTCTCTACGAGTATACATGCTATCCTCATAAAAATGAACACAGTATATTACAATAAGCCACTTACTAATAATTTCGAGTTTGAACGCCTTTGCTACATTAGTTTTTACAGGGTTATCCAAAAGATATTCGTTCTGGTTTCATATGGTTTGATTGATCTTTCTTGATCTTAATTTTTCGTGTAGCTCCTTAAAAAATCATCTGCAGGAAATTTATCAGAGAAAAGTCAAATAAATCTTATAATACGAAAAAATTGAAAGTGTTTATTTTCTTCTTTCTAGTGTGACTGTGTTTTTATCGAAAGATAATCTAACTTTTAATCTCACATTTTTTATGAATTTCTTTATACTTTATCTACATGTAACTATACATTATAATATTTGGCAAAATAAAATAAAAAAAAACCTCCTAAAAAAATTAAAGATGTGAACTCTGTAGATTTCACAGTCTTAATTTTAAATATGACATCCGAATTCCCCAAGCTCGTATATTTTTTATAATAATAAAGAATAATGAAAGATTGTTCATTCATTTACAAAGCTAGATAAAATTGAAAACATGAAAAAGGTAATTTTCCTGCCTTTGAAAACAAATCGACAAAAAATTGCCGAAAAACCATTTTGTTGACTTTTATCCTTTTGGTGCCAGGCAGTAATTCGCTAACAATTTTTCATACTTCCTGCCGCTATGTCTCGACTCATGTTTTATCTTACATTTTTTTGTTACTTGCATATCATTGTATACATATTTTATTAAAAAAAATCCGATTATTAAGGTAAGCCCAAATTATGATGCAGTATACAGTAATTTCATTGCCAGATTTTTATTTAGCAACATGAAATATGCACATCAGAATATACCATTAACTTTACAGGGAAGAGTTCAGTGCCATCTAGTGTTATTTTTACAAAATCGAAATTTATAATTGTTAATTCAAACCAATTTTGAAATTTCTTTTTTGCGGAGATTTTGAAATTATTTTTATTTCTTTTAGTTGCACATGGAGCTATTTTTGAATAATTTATGGCATGACTTTTTTTCTGCTTGCCAGTTCACCATAAAATCACTTCAATGCCATACAATTTGAATAGGTTGTTACATATAACTGTCGCATACAATATCGCCTACGGTGTCCATAAAAATTCTCTTGTTTTTACGAAAATATTGTATTTGCTCAAAAATCAATGCATATTTATGAAACCATATATATATATTTTTCTTTTTGCAGCTTTATTTTGAACAACCTTTGCGGTAGAAAGTATATGACATCAAACCAAAGTACGGTAATTGATAAATCGTAAAGGAACACAGTTATTTTCATCCTCATTGACACATTCTTATTGACACATCATTGACACATCCTTATTTTCATCCTTCATTTTACCATCAAAACTTCAATTTGCTAGCAGAATGAAATTAAGGTGAAGATTTTCTCGGAAACTTATTTGAAAATACAACGCCTTATAATAATAATTATAATAATAATAATAATAATAATAATAATAGCAATAATAATAATTTTGTCGTCAAATCTAATTTTTTTTTCTCACTGTTTAGTTATCTAAAATTACCTGGAAAAATAAGGTCTATATTCTTTCAAATATATTAATTATATAGAATTTTTAAATGAAATTTCAGTTCAAGAAATAGGACTGGTGCCTATGAGGTGGTTAAAAAACTTAATTGGTTAATGTATCAAACATTATTGTTTTTAGTGTTTTTAAATCGTCACAAAAAGTATATATATTCGAGACTGCATATTTTACAAACATGTTTGATAAACTTATTGCATAATTTGGTGTTAGCAATTTGATTAAATAGAAAAATGCTTGCACAAGTTTATCTGACTGATACTCAAGCTAAAAAATACTGCTCATACATGTCTGTAAAGTATAAAATTCTGTATTTATTCACTTCCACTTTCCATATATAAAAATAAAGTCATATTCGTATCTTAAATATCTGTAGACAGCAGATTTTTACTAAAAAACGTCAGCAGAGTAATCGTAAATTCATTGTCTTCTGAAATATTTCTATCAATGCATTTTTAGGCACTTTTATGTTAGCCAGATGCAAATTTTGTCAATAGTAAATTTTCTCAACTATAGCAGCTTCTATTTTTCATTCTTGTAAATTTTAGAAAAAATGCTGTGATGTTAAAGTAATTTCTTTTTAATTTATGGTATTATTTCTTCTTTCTTTTCTTTTTTTTTAAGATGAAATGGGCTAAAAGCATGCTTCAAAAATATATGTAATATATGTATTTTTAATGTATATATTTAAATTAAAGTTAATCATTTTTAATGAAATAAATGCAACCCGTATGATGGCGAAGCTAACAACAATTAACGATTTATCTCCTGGGCCAAGCTAATACAAATGTATGCATTTTCTTCCCCATCTATTAACAAATATAATCAGGTGTAAACTACTCTATCATTTTTATTTTTTTCTAATGGCATAAAATAAAAATAAAAAACATGAATACGGAACAATTTCCTAAACAAAGTTAATAAAGACCAGAAAAAAATTTCGTAATTTTATTGAGTTTTTTTCTTCTTTTTTTTTTTTTTTTTTTTTTTTTTTTTTTGTGTGTGTGTGTGTTTGCACATTGCCTTAACATGGCGCAAATACCGATGCATCTAATACTAAACAGCTAGTAATCAAACAACATTATTTTATATTTTAGGCTGGCTAACAACAAGCAAGCAGTTATAAAATATTAAATTAAAATATTAACAAATTTCTTAGACTTAGCAAATTTTTAAAATGTTCTTTCAAGCCACATAAGAAGATTAAAATAATTGCACTTAATGAAATATTTTGAATATTTTTTATTTTATTCTCTTGACGAAAATTAAAATTCTTTATTTTTCCTTTAACAGAAAAAGAATACAGATTCCAAAACATGGATAGTGGCAGAAGACACTTTTTTCTTTTAAACGGTAAGTCTTAAGAAACAAAATTGAGTTGTTTAGAGGGATTAAAATCAATGGCATTTAGTGATGGTTTCTAGTTTAAAAAAAATGCAAACTGAAATAAATGTTTCTAACGAAGAAGGGTTCGGAGGATTAACTTTGTGATTACGTATTCAAAAGATGAAACTGTTTTTAAGGAAAAATCCATTAAAGAGAAGGACAGTCTCCAAAACTAAATAAATAAGTGAAATTTTGTCAAGTTAAAACATCCAATCATTAATTATGAAAATCTTATTAATAAATCGAAAACAAATGAAGCTATAAAACTTTATAAAATATTTTGATAACACATCAATATACAATTAGCCAATCTGTTTCATTTCATATTTATAATTATCTTGAATAATATATTCGATACTTCGTTTGGATTTAATCTTTAAAGGAATCAGTCACCTCTCATGTGTCACAAAAACTTCCTAAAATATTGACTCTGTCAATATTTTCTCAGTCAAATATCTTAAAAAGCAATCTGAGAGAAAATAATTCTCATACACATGGGATGAATTGGTTAAATATCGGGAAACCTTTGAGAAAACCAAATTTCAGACTACTTTCGCTGCTTTGTAAACGATTTTAAGGTAATAACAGTTGTTAATGATAAATTTAGCATGCAAAGAAAATTAAAGGAGAAAAAAAGCAAATAATAATTAAATTATTTCATTCCATAATTAAGATATTTCGACTGCAATATATGTGCGAGATGCATTTTTAATAATATCTTAATGCTTAAACTAGTTAAAATGCAGTACCTGTTTTAAAAGTAGATAATTTTCATAAATTTCTTGGAAACTCAACCAGTTTTCAATGTTATTTACAATAAATTAAAAAAAGTGTTAGTTCTATATGATCAGTTTTTGATCAGTTTATGCTTTTACCTTCATTAATTCAGTTTTAGTTTTTTAAAAAAATCTTCATTTTAATTCTCAGATTTGTTAATTTATGTCTGCTTTTAAACTTCATATTACAAAACTTCCATCTTACTGATGACAATAATGTTTACTTCGGAATCAATCCACGTAACTTCTCATCAAACAAATATAAAGGCCACAAATAAAAATAAAAATTAAATTAACTGCTTCAAACATTCGAGTACTTTGATGCAGTTCTAAAAAAGAGTTAGAGGACTTAGTTAGTTGCGGAGTTAGTTTAACTCCAGATTTTTTCTATCTAAATATTTTGTGTTCTCCCGACCCAATCTAAACTTTCATTCGCTAATTAAATTAGAATGCTCCTTCAAACTTTACGGTAAACATTTATAGGCAACGGAATTTACTTATTGAAATGAAAATTATTTCGAGATGGAGAGCAGTGCATTAGGATTTGCCAAATAATATTTAATGGATGCCGTTCGAGTGTTCGAATTAATTAAAGAAAAAAGATAACCATATTCATTAAAATTGTATTTTAAAGTAAGATGGTCTTATTTCGATCGATGGTGTACCTTTGAATCTACGAAAAATCTGTAACATTGTTTATATGTTAGAATACAATCTCTCCTTGATATGTAAAATTTAAAGGAATCCTTAAACAATTACTCAAATAAAAGATGCTAGTAATAAACACGTCGTCCTTATTATTCCCTTCCGTCGGAATAAGAAATGATGCAATTGAATTTTCTGAAAACTGTTATTTAGATGTTTTAATTCATGATTAAAGCGGGAAGTAATATTTTCGCATTAGAATAGAATACTTTAATCAATATCTAAACGTGCCTGAAATTATCTAAAATTATGATCCTAAAGTTAGGAAAGATTTTTGAAATATATTTTAATGATTTAAAAATGCTATTTTTAAAATTTTATGAAATAAAGAATATTTGTTTTTATTGAGGAAGCCTTTCATGAACTTTTCATGAAAAGCATTTTAAAATACTATGGTTATTATTATTAGTAGTCTTAGTAGTAGTAGTATTTTTTATAAGGATTTTTACTACTTTTTAATAATAATAATAATTGTATAAATTCAAATTCTTAATATGTTTTTTAACTTAAAAAAACCCCAAAAAGTTTGTAATTTAACTATCAATAAAACGTTTACATTTTACATTAAAAATGCTTTTAAGAACTTCAGTGTTGATCATAAAAATGTAATACCGCTAGTTTTCATTGGCAAGTTAAATATATAATAAATGCTTTAATTACGTTCTAAAGTGGGATTTGACGTTTTCCTGATATGCAGCCGTTTTATCTTTTTTTACACTGTTAAAAATTTGCAGCAAACTGTCCAGTCATATAACCTTTATTAAGTAGAAAATGGTTACATAAGCATAATTTAATTCTATTCTGACCATAATATGGACAATAATATGGTCAGAATAGAGTTAAATCACGGTTATGTAACCGTTTTCCATAAAACCGGTCAAATGACTGGACAGTTTGCTGCAAATTTTTAACAGTGTATCTTAATTACATCATCGAGTCAAAAATGTCCTTTTAATGAATAAATAGAGCCTGCATGGATGGAAATTAGATTTTTATGAGATTATACGTCAAAACTTAGAAAATGCGAAGGCTTAGATTTTACAGGTTTAAAACGTGGTATTTGAGCTTTAGAATCACTGAATGTCTAAATACAAATTCTCAGAATGATATGAAATGATTCTAATTGTGGGAGTTAAATGATGTAATGCTTAATTCGAAAACATGCAAGTAATTTTTGAATTTTTATTTGATGTTTTTTTATATTTTATTTTGTTGAAGCAGATTTAGAATAACGTATAAAATACGAAAACATATTTAAAAAAAATATAAATTCGATAATTTTTTTCTATAAAAGAATATAGATGCACACTTAACAGATGTTTAAGATTAATCAGATGAAACAAAATAATTCGACAGCATGTAAAAATAAACTGAAAAACAATTAATAAATTAACCAAATTCTTGACTTCCTTAAATGAAAATATTTTCTTTCCTTGCCAGTTTTAGTTAATTTTTGAAAGGTAGATCTTTCTGTAGCTTGCATAAATCTTTTCTGTGCTGATTTTATTTAAAGTATTTATGATTATTACATTTTTTATTCAATTACTATTTAAATTAGATATATGCATTCAAAGTGAGTGGTCTTAGAAGAATTATAAAATATATTTTATTATCATTACTTTCATTTTTTTTTCAACTAGGGATACATCAAATAGAATTTTTAAAATTAATTTTTTGTAAAATAAAATAAATAAGAAAACAAAGGAAAATTCCACTCACACACATACAAATCTGTTGAGTTAAATGTTGTTAATTTTTTTCATATTTTTCGTTATCTTGTAGTTATCTTTTCCAGAATTAAACATTCTTTATAATTCATTTTGTATTAAGCTTACTTTAAATAAAATAATATTTCTTTTTCTGTTCTTATTTTTTAGAAAACAAATTCTACCTTTGAAAACTATTTGCTAATTTTTAAAAAGATTAAGTTAACTTCAAGAACCTTTCAATTTTTTGAATTTTTTTTTCACAAAAAAACCTTTTATTTCCGAATTTAATCATTTTCTTTCATTAAACTCTTTAATAAGAGTGTATTTTTTAAACGAAAAGCTACTGAATTATTTAATGCTTTATCATTGAATGAATTCTTTTAAAGTCAAAACATTTTAAGCGAGACAACTTTCTGAAATTAATCTTTATAACTCAAAGCAATATGCCGTATTGTTCTGAAAAGACAATACCGATTCTGATAAACCTGCATTTAATTATTAATACTATACAGGGTGGTTCAGAACTATATTTCAAAAATGTAAAGGCGGGTAGAGAGGGCCTAAATAAGCAGATTTCGTATAGGAATGTGGGTGCGGAAATCCAGCGTTGTGGCAGTAGAGGGCGCTGTTGACTTTGGTGGATGAAACTTCTTCGCTGTCTTGAATCGTCATTCCCCGCACGGATTTCTAGCAACATGCATCGTTACACCAATGCGGAGCTTGCCGACAAGCATTTCATGTATGGGGCTGAGCAATGAAATGGAGCGGCTTCTCAAAAGATGTACATGGAGCGATTCCCAGGTAGTAATCTGCCGTCTTAATTTGGGAGTTGTAAGCGAGTGGATCGTTTTATGCTTCCAGGCATGATACAGGCACTGGAAGATATCGCAGAATTCCTGCAGTAGAAGAAGTATTACTCGCAGTAGAGGATAGTCCTTCGACAAACTCGAGAGCTGTTAGAAATGTACATCCTTTGAGCAACCACTCCACTTCCTTGTACAGCCCCATCCATGAAATGCATGTCGGGAAGCTCCGCATTGGTGAAACGATGCATGTTGCTCGAAATCCGTGCGGGTAATGACGATTCAAGCCACCGAACTCAACAGCGTCCTCTACTGCCTCAACGCTGGATTTCCGCACCCACATTCGTATACGAAATATGCTTATTTCGGTCCCTTCTACCCGCTTTTACATTTTTGACAGAGAGTTCTGAACCACCCTGTATATATTTTTAAAGGAAAAAACAGCTGTTTACAGTTGTAAGAAAAAAAATAATTTTAATTCACCTGGAGAATTTGAATAATTGTTTTATTGATGTTATGTAAGCAGTTTTGTGTGTGTATTTACATTCTATACATAACCAATATTAGGAATTGAAGAATGCACATTAAAGAAATATGAAAAAAAATAGTTTTTAGTATCTATTGGGTTGTCCGGTGAATTCGTTCCGTTCGGGAAAATTAATTCGTACCGGAAAATTCTGCCCGTTAATTATTAGACATTAGCTATCGAATTAATGTGTAATAATTAAATGATAGAATTTTTCGGTACGAATTAATTTTACCAAACGGCACGAATTTTCCGGAGAACCCAATATTATGTGTACATTTAAAAACTTAGTATGGAAATTGCTGCGTTTCCAACAATATGAAAGGCATTAACATTTCAATGTTTGATATTCCCTGTTTCCTTATTATTAAAATATCTTGAAAACTCTCTGGAAAAAAAAGAATAATCAAAATGATGCCATTATTTCAACGTTCACAAAAATTAGTTTCATTTTCAATTTATCTTAATTTAGTTGTTTGATGAAGGATATGTCGCCAGATAGACATTTCAAACGCAATATTTCAGATATTTATTTCTATTGCAATAAACGCTTTTGATAACAAATTTTGATGTATTTTAAAGCCTACATAGAGGTAATTCAACCTTTATTCAACCTTTATTTATCGTAATATATCACCTTCCTTTCTATTTTCTTAAAAATTAAACCAGACACCAGACTGGTTTAATTTTATTTTGGTTAGATTTAGATTTTCTATAAAGCTTTTTAAAAATCTGAAAGTATCATCTCGAATGTAATATATTCGGATGAAAGAATGTTAATTTAAAAAATGCGAAATTTAGGAAATATTATCAATATGATTATCAAGAAATGAACTTTAATGTGCCGACAAAAAAATTGTTTATTTTATTGCCATAACAATAGGCTGCAATTTTTAAGAACAAGAATATCGGAAAAATTTTCCTTTCCCAATCGAGAATATTTTTCAGAGGGAAAGCGTAGATTTATTTCCTATTTTCTTAATTCATTTTCTGCTGAGTTTCCAAAAGAATAAGAAGGTAAATAAAGTATCATCCACTTCCTCCCTATTATAACGAATTAAAGAAAAATGTTTTATAATGACATCGGATCATTTCAGCATGTCTTAAAAAGAACTTGTTACACTTATTATTATTTTAATAGGGGACTATAACTTCTGCGCCCTTCGTGGCGTTAACCCTTGGTAATTTTTTCTGGCTATCCCCCACCCCCCCACTCTCTCTCCTCTATCTTTTTGTATGTCTGTCTTTCTATCTATCTATCTGTCTCTTTGTTTGTCTCTCTTATTATCTGTTTGCCTGTCATTCATTCATTCATTCGTTCGTTCGTTCATTTATTTATTTATTGATTGATTCATTCATTCATTTTTCATTAATTCATTTTTCATTAATTCATTTTTCATTTATTGATTCATTACATTCATTCATTCTTTCTTTCTTTTTCTTTCTTCATACATATTTCATTCATTAATTCATTTTCTTTCATTCATTCATTCGTTCATTCATTCATTCATTCATTCATTTTTCATTTATTGATTAATTTCATTCATTCATTCATTCATTTTCATTCCATTTTCTAGAATGAGAAACATTGTTTTACAATGTACTCATTCAATTTGCATGTATAAGGCTTTACATGGAAGTCTTTCAAACGATAAGGTTCGAACCTCCGTTGCGAATCATTGACTAATAGTTATACCACTAAAGATCTGTAAGCCAAAGTAAAACATTTCATCTCACCGTCATGGCGTCCTGATATACATTTTTGTATGTTTTTTGCAGAAAACGAATCTTAAGATATGTAAAGAATATTTTTGAGTGCTATAGATCCTTGCACAAAGAACGTGGATTTAGTAACCTGTTGAAATTCAGAAATATAAGATGTAAATATTTTAAAAGTTTATTTAATTTCATTTACATTTAAAATTCAGAGACTTTATCATTCATAAATGGATTAAGCATGTCATACACACTCTAACTTCTTCATCTACGTCGTAATATTCACTCGAAAATGCTGCGAGCCTTACTAATAATTTAGATATCAAAGCGCCCGTTCGTGATTTTCATTTCAAGTTCTCATCATTTCCAGAGAAGAGATTTTTCCCGAGACTCATTCGATGACATCATTTTAAGAGGATTATTAATTTTGAGTTTAAAAGTAATGACACTGGAAATTTCCACGGAATTCATTGGACATATGAAGGGGTTAGAATGACAGTCAAAGTTTTGAGAAATGAAGGATCTTGTAAAACTTGTTGCATTGAGTGGTCCAACTTATTTTGTCCTCTAGCGACTCCCTAAGTGAACTATGACTTATTTGATATTTACACGCACTGAACAGAAATTAATATACGTTCAGTGAAAATAGGATTATACGAGTTGTAATTTTCCAACTGGACGAAAAATGTCCGGGCCAGGATTCGAACCTGGGATCTCTTGGCTGAAGCCGCCACGTTCTACCAACTGAGCTATCCTGGTCGAATCTGGAGGGCATAATTCATCCAGTAACCTTATTGATCATAGCATCTGGTCTGATATTTTAATCAGCTTAACAGAATAGATCGCAGGTAATTGAACTCCAGTAAACGCTGTATACGTGATTACACTAGATTAATTTTAACACAATTATTCAAATTGGTAAAGAAATGATACGAGTTGTAATTTTCCAACTCGACGAAAAATGTTCGTCCAGTTAACATTTTGCGTCCAGTTGGAAAATTACAACTCGTATGATTTCTTTACCAATTTGAATAATTGTGTTAAAATTAATCTAAAATAGGATTATCTCGATTTTCAAAATTTTTGACTTACTTTACTCTCATTCTAATCCCCTCATGCCTCTTTAGATTCGAGAACCAGAAAAGTCGCAAATGAATACGAACGGAAATTTCGATTAGCTTCGTAAAATAAGGTTTAGTTTCGGTTAAATGTTTACAGTCTTTGAAGTATATCACGAGATCCTCGTGATATACTTCGTGATCTTCTTGAAATCGGTGTCAGACCGACAATACACTTGACATATCCTTATTTCATTGAACTTGGTTTTTGTATGTAAAGATCGAACAGTGTAATCGATTCTTAACACACTTCCACATGTGCTAGAATTATAAAAATTACACAAACTTAAATTATACAAAAAATTAGTACAAAAGCGTGTTTCCTATGGAAATACATTTTAATAATTTTAGAAATTAATTTATAAGTTAAGAAATTCATTTTAAAGCTTTTTTCTGTTAGAAGGATGTGGGTGATCAATCGCACAATATTCTTTATGATTACAATTGTATACGAATTACAACCACAATGGACTTAATGATGCGCCGGACTACACAAACCAAAACAGACCATCGCTGACCATCGGATATTATTCACAATTGTTGAGGTATACAATTAGATTTTTCACATATCTTGTCGCATTTAGTTGTGTACACAGCTACGAAGGAGAAAAGTGTTTTCTTTTGAACATACAGTCTATATTTTTTTTATATATCATGGAATAATCAATGCATTCAACTCAAATTTTATTCTATTCGTTCTTGTACATTTTCGTTATAACATTTTATGTACGAGGGGCAGTCGGAAAATAAGTTTCCCCTGGCGACTGTGGACAGAGGTGTGTATGAAAGACAAAAAATGTAATGAGACATTAAAGATAAAACATAACTTTATTTTTCCACATAAGTACCAAGTACATTGAGACATTTGTCATACCGCTTTAAAGGCTTCAAAAAACCCTACAGGAAAAAATCAGGGCTTTGCATACGGACGAAGCGTTGAACGGCTATGGGCGAAAGATGACACAGCAGGTGAACACGAACGTGCAAGACACCGATACCATTGTGTAGAGGTCGACGGCGATCAAGTAGATGGCGCTGTTGCAGTGTCTGCGCAGATGGTTCAGTTGCAGTTAACAGCGCCATCCGCGCAGGCACTGCAATAGCACCATCTGCTTGATCGCGGTCGACCTCTACACAATGGTATCGGTGTCTTGCATGTTCGCGTTCACCTGCTGTGTCATATTTCGCCCATAGCCGTTGAACGCTTCGTCCGTATGCAAAGCCATGATTTTTTCATGGAGGGCTTTTTGATGCTTATAAAGCGGTATGACAAATGTCTCAATGTACTTGGTACTTATGTGGAAAAATAAAGTTATGTTTTATCTTTAATGTCTCATTGCATTTTTTGTCTTTCATACACACCTCTGTCCACAGTCGCCAGGGAAAACTTATTTTCCGACTGCCCCTCGTATGTTTAAGACAATTTGTTTAAAAACTATAAGCAAACAATTGCAATTTTTTTAGAAACGTTCTTATCACATTTATCGTTAGTTACGTTTACAACGTAAATACACTTGCTGGTTTTTTGAATGTACATACAGGTTTTTAACTTATCAATTAAAATAATTTGAGGTAAATGACTGGTCATTTCGTGCTTTTTATGATGCAAGAAGATCAAAAATATTTACATTTATTTATTTAGCTTACGGTTTCATTAGAGAGATGTATGTCTCTTAAATGCAGTAATCTCTTAATCTTTACTATATACTGTGAGTTCAAATGTGGACGTGAGTTTCAAAACTCGCTTTATCCAAAATTTTAAAAAATCGTGTTTTTTCTATCAATTTATTCTATTGGTAAAGAGTCTACACAGAGTCTACATCGAAAAAACACTTCAATCCAAAAAAAAACTAGTTTTAGTATGTATTTCTGGCATTGTAAAATCTTGGTTTACAATGAAAACCAATGGAAGTAGTTACAGGTTTTTCGTAATTTCCTAAAATTTGATTTTCTGGATAAGGCGAGTTGTGAAACTCACATTCTCAAATATATGTTCTTAGTACGGCCGAAGTTGAAGAAAATCTAAAATTGAAAATAGCTGGAAGGGTTGGGTTACTTTGCTTTATATGACATTTTTCAATGGTAGAAGCCCAACATACGCACCACATCGAAATATGTATGTTAGAAAAAGAAAGCTATAAAATAAAAATAAAATAAAAAAAAATTCCCGTGTTGAATATTTCAAGCGTTTTAAAATGAGATGGAATGTTACAAATATTCTTTTTGTTATGGAGCAGTTAAAAAAAACATTCTGTAAGTGTAATAATGAAATACCTCTTCAGAAAAAATGCAAAGGGCATTCCATAAAAACTGAGAGTTATTTTTTTTTACTTAGTGGCAACACCGCGAAACTAAAAAATAAAACTGCAGGTGATTTTTTAAAACTGTTAACTGAACGTTTATAAATATTCTAAACGAAACAGACGATTTTATGTTCCTAGTTTCGTGCTTGTTTAAAGAACTGTTTTGAATCGTCTTACAGAAATGGAGTGTTTCAGAGTTAAAAAACGAAATGATTGTGCCATAAAAGTTTATTATCGTTTGGGTAAAACAGCTTCAAAAACAGTTAAGTTAATGAAAAAAGCTTACAAAGACAAATGTTTTGGTGAGTCTACGATTTTTAGATGGCATGGTGATTTCAAAAAAGGACGTTTGTCTGCAGAACTGGCTCCAAAGCCTAGCCGATCAGAAAGTGTTGTGAATGATCGAAATCTTAACACTGTGTGGGTAATCGTGCAAGAAAATCGGCGAATGACATGTGAGGAGATAGCGGCATCAACTAACATTTTGAAAATGTCGATATTTCGCATTCTACACAACAATTTACAGCTTTGCCTTGTTTGTTCCAGATGGGTCCCTCATCACCTTACTAAAGAACAAATGCAAATAAGAATTCACCAATGTTGTGAGTGGAAACAGATGCTTCAAATTGATTCGAATTTCCGAAAGACTGTAATAACAGGCGATTAAACTAGGGTTTATCATTTTTGATCCCCTTACCAAGTCCGCAACAAATGTATGGAAAAACACTGATTCCCCGCCTCCGAATAAAATCCCGACAAACCAAATCTGCTGGAAAGGTCATGATGATTATTTTCTTTTATCATAAAGGTGTAATCTATCAGCATGCTGTGCCTCCGAAAACTACTGTGAATGGTAAATATTATGTTTCACTTTCGAACATTTTGTGATAACACCTATCGAAAAATAGTCATAAACTGGTAGGGAATTGGTCATTACATCACGATAATGCTCGCCCGCATGCCGCTACTTCTGTTCAGCAATATCTTAGTAAATGCAATATTAAAATCATTTACATCCCCTTTACAGTCCAGATCTTGCCCCATGCGATTTCTGGCTGTTTCCGACGTTGAAGGAGAAGCTCCGTGAAAGAAAATGTAATATATCAGCATTTAATTTAATATTTCAGCAGCGAAAGGTTCTTGAAGTAGCTTCCATAAAAAGGCCTCATTACTTGTTTTGAAAAGTGGGTTGAACGATGGGACTGTTGCTTATAATTTGAGGGAAGGTATTTTGAAAAAGAAATATATTTCTTGATTTTTTATGATATTACTCTCACTTTTTATGGAACGCCCTTTGTATTTCCAACTAAAACATTTAAATTTCATTTCATCTAAGCAGTGTAATGTCATTCATTTTCTTAATAATAATTTGAACATATTTTTTCCGAAAATAGGTTTATTTTTTCGTTGTTGATCTTGAGAATGTCGCCGATTCTGTGTACGAAACTAGTAGATCTGTTTATTAAAAGGTATTTATGAGCCTTTAAAAGTGTATTCTGATCACTTTTAGCATATATATTTTTATTTTAGTGATAATAAGGGATTTTTTTATATAATTATAATAATTCGAATTTCAAACAGTTTTTAAATGCATAATCACCTCTTTGAATTATTTTCAGCCATTATTATTCGTTTAAAAGCAAACTTCTGCAAACAGAAAACTTAAAAAAAGTTTTCTGAAAATTCTTTTCAATAATTTATGGAGAAGAAAACAAATGCTGAAAATTCCAAATAAAACTGCATAGTTTCTTTAAAAATAAATATATTTTTATTTAAATTATTTCTTTTGTTTAATGAGAAACATTGTAAAATGAACAATTTTATTCGTAAATTTTACACATGAAATGATATTGAGAAATTTAAGGCGATAGCTAAAACATGTTATAATTATTGTTATTTATAATCATTTTCGTTATAAAAGAAAATAGAAAACAACGTGACAAATTTATTTAACTAACACTTCAACTATCACTTGGAATTTTTTTATTATATTCTTGCACATTAATATAATTTTTAATGTAATATGCAAAAAAAAAGGCATTCCAATTTTCGACTGACTGAATTTAATGGCATAAATCTCACCTAATCAAATTGAAATTCCTCTCGTAGGTTTCAATTTAAAATATTTCCGAAATTTTTTGGAATATGTTATTACTACCTCTGTGCGACGTCTCACTTTTGCTGTGCAGCATATCTCCATTACTCTTTATTACTATTCTAATACTATGCAACATCATTTTTATATCCATTCGTTCTCTTGAAAACCATCCATCTTTAATCTCAAAAATAAAAAATCCTAAGAGAAAGCAATTAAATTAATGAAAAGCTATCCATCAAGAGGTGCTGGATGGAACGAATCCTTCTGATATTTTTGCAGTATATTGAAAATTGCAAAGAAAGAATAAATATCAAATTGAAAAACACCACACAATAAAGAAGAAGTTTTCTCAAATTACTTACACATTAATTAATACTTTTTTAAACTTCTGATTATGACTCATGTTTCTAAAAATAAACGTTGGAATATTATCTAATATCTAACGTCATTAGCTCCTATTCCATTAAACATTTAAACATTTTTTTGTTTTGTTTTGTGATATTTTAAACCGAATTGCAGCCAAGGATTAACAAATGATATTTCGTTTGTATGTTTTTTTTACATGTATGTCAACGCATGACGTTTGAAAGGCTTATCCTTTTTTCATAATTATTTTTAGATGTAAAAGACTCGTTTTGATGTTGGGTTTTAGGATCCAAAAATGGTATTTGAAATGTTTTCACTATAACCGTAAATTTGAAAGCTCAGTTTTTGTTTTGTTTTTCTCATTCTTCAGTCAAAAGATAAAAATGTAAGATCGCTGGAGGATCAGTGTTTTTATGAACACTCTCTACTTAAACAGACCATTCTGGCATCATTCTTTTAAGTTTATATAGGGCGAATACCACGTTACGAAAAGTCGAAATCCATTCATACATAGTGAAATATGAATAAACTCATGTTTTTTTCAAACTGAAAACGCGAAAAAACTAAGAAGCAAAACTAAATTGCATTTATATATTTGAGAATTTGAAATAGTTACATCTAACACAAGTCAGTCAATCAGATTAATGTATATTATTTTATTTATCTATCTATAATTTCAGGCAAAGCAACTAATCTATAATTAAAACAAAACAAAACAAATGATGCAGTTTTTTGAGTTATGCATTGTTATAAAATTATATTTCTGAAGATAAACTTTGAATAATTAAAGGAAGTAAAGAATAAGCGTATTCGAACCATTTATCATTTGTGAATAATTTTCTCAATTTGTGAAAACAGAAATTCTAATTAACAATGAGTACAGAAAGTTCATTTGAAAGGAATTGTGGTGTTCTTTTTACACGAAAAGCGTAAATGAATTAACGGAGTAATACAAAATCTCTTGAACATGTCCAAATTTAAAATGAAATCTGAACAAATGATCATCAACAGAACTTGTCCCTCTTCACTCGGAGTATGTGCTTTGTTCAATTTGTCATGCGTGAACACATGGAGTAGACACAAATGAACGGATGATATTGTTATTTAGCCCTGACAAATTTCAGTCGTAAACGGTAAGTAAAATATTATAATAAAAGCAAAAATTTCTCTTTGTGCGGCATTCATGAGTAATTAAACTTAAGCCTTTGACACTTCACTGTGGAAATTTCGAAGTACAAAATGTAATGATTAGCAAACTAATATAAATTTATTTACCGAATTTCAAGTTTGAAGATAAGTTAAGAAGATATTATTTGACTTGGCATAAATGAGTGTTTTACCAATATTTTGAAAACATTGACAATATGTAAAAAGCATATTTTAATGAAAATATTGCTAATTTAATAGAATTTTACCACAAGTGGTTTTTTCTTTGAAATATTATCATCATTTGTCAATATTGTAGCAATGCTCGCAGATAGTATTGTCTATTTATTTTGAAACCGTAAAAATCTCGATATATGTGTAATATTGTATCGGTATTGGATTGCAATAACAAGTAATTTCTTTTTTATAATTAAGGTATAAAATCACTCTCTTTTAATATTTATTTACGGTAAATAGTAATTGTAGAAGGAAAAAAATAGAAAATATAGTTTTTTTACCTTTTCATAAAAATTTTTTACTGAAATAATATTTTCATATCTTGGGCAAAATATACAAAGATATTTTTAGCAACATTCGTCAAATTAATACTTGTTGACGTATTTGTTGTAATTTTTTCTTGTTACATTAATATTTGTTGTAATGCAAATTAATACATTACTTACTGTTTTTTCTCCATTTGTCATTTGTGTACTAGCGTTTTGTTTTGTAACTCTGAAGAGGAGCAAAGGGTTTGCTCGAAAGCGCTTGGTTGTATACGTAAAATACAGTTTTGTATATGGAGTCAAAAAACCTTTCAGTAAAATATTTTATGAAATGGTATGTATATGCTTTTTGGACATGTGGATTTTAATTAGTATTTGTAGTACAAGGTGAATATAGATTCAAAGAGTATGTTTTATCATAACTCAAGTTTTTAATTGCATTTATTTCTTTTAAATGTATTCTCTTTTTACAACGTAAATCTCCATGCGTGTTCTGGTTTCGTGTACATTGTACACCAGGAGCATTGTTTTTGTGTACAATTACGCTTGTGAACCAACTACAATTCTTTTGGATGTTTCATATATATTTTTTTTCAGTAAAAAAACATCAGTATTCAAGTGTGTTTAACTCATTACTACACTTGTAAGAAGTTAAAAATGTTTGAGCATTTGAAAAGAATCCGATCAAGTGTTTTCGATTCATTATTGCAAATATCGCTCGAATTATTATTTCATATAAAACGTAAAATAATGTTTGAAAATTTCCAAGAGTAATGCTGTATTTTACAATTGTCTGTGGAATATTTTAAGTGAGTTTAATTTATAATTTACTCATAATCAATTTATTTTATGGTTAAGGCGCATCTGTACGTTCTCTGAATAATCTTTTAAACGAAACAGCATCACGAAAAGTAACGTATTATCTTTCACCTTTTAAATAAATTTTTGTCAGGAAAATCCTTTATTTTTCTGTTACATGTGGCGAAGCCAACCAGCATTATCATTAATGAAGCTGCGCTATTTTACCACCAAAAAGGTTTCTCTAAGTAGTGAAATCTTTGGCGGTTTCTTTGGCTATTAACCGCTGCCTTGGGCTAATACAAAAGTGCCGATTTTAATAAATTTCAAAACTTTATTTGAATACATTATTAATATTTTTCATATAAAAATGTGATGAAATTTGTGCAGAGTATTAACTGCAGTGTTTAAGGCATTTGGTGTGGCTGCAAAAAACAAATTATATGAGAAAATAGTTCAGTTCTATTTATTTTATTGATTCGACTTAAATGGTAAACCAAAATAAGACGGGTATTTATATGTACATTCAGTGTTTGCTGGGAACTTCTTTAATCTCACATATTGTAACAAAAAAAAAAAAAAAAAACTCATAAGAGCTACGAAGATTAACCATTCTCCGTCAGTTTCCTTCTGCCCCTCCTTTAAAGGAGCTTGGTACATCTAGATATACTTAATCAGTACATTAAACTGGAAAGAAATATGCATACAGTTACAGGTAAAAGAAAAGAATGCCTTTACGACCGAAACAGAGACAAAAAGTGGTTCGGCATAACATCACTTCCGAACACACCACGTAACAAAATTTCTAGGGAGAAAAATTTTGTCCAGATTTCCAACAAAATGCTTTATGGTGTTGCCAGTGGGCAATCTAAAAAATATATTTATTGTAAAAAATCTAGTACAGTTTACAAATAAAAATGATTTTAACCTATGCTCTATACATCGAGCAGTATGCTCTGCAACTCGGGAAGCCCGGGTTAAACTCCTGTTTTTTACAATGCTGTCCAAAAATCCAGTGACCGGACGCTTTCGTTTTTCACACGGTTTGTCGGATATCTGCTGAAATTCTTGATGAATTGCTCTTACAATTAGAGGACGTAAAGCACATGTTTGACTTCAAGGACAGTAGAAACAGTATACTGCAGTTAAAAAATTAATATAGTGTATATTGGATGAGATAGGGGCATTTTTATGAAATAATTTAAAGCTGCGCATGCGCGAACTATACCAAAGATTTTTTTCATGATTTGGTAGTCAATTCTATAGAGTAACTCATATAAAAATACCGTGAAAATACCAGCAATATAGTGAGCTAATTGACAAATTCGGGGGGGAAATCCCATATAATCCAATGGAATTTCCTCCTGAATTTGTCAATTCAGGTTGAATTTGTCAAGATTTCACGATATTTGACTGGTCTTTTTATATGCGTTACTGTATAGAACTGACTACCAAATCATGAAAAATATCTTTGATATGGTTCACGCTCGCGCAGTTAAAAAAATATTTCATACAAATACCCATATCTCATCAAATATTCAATAAATTGATTTTTTAATTGCAGTATACTATTTCTACTGTTCTTAAAGTTAAACATGTGCTTTACATCCTCGAATTTCAAGAAAAATTTGTCAAGAATTTCAGTGGATATTCTACAAACTGTGCAAAAAGTGAAAGCGTCTGGTCACTACCCCTTAATTTTTGGACACTGGTGTATACTCTAATAAAAATTCAGACTCCCTCGCTCTATTTTCGCATCCGAAAATGACATCGTTCTGAGAATACAACACGTATTTTTCGTATATATAATTAAAAAGTTTACTGTATGTGGATTAAAATGGCGTAGTATTTATATGTATTTGCAATTTAAACATCTACTATAATACAAATATTTAAATTTTTGCGATTTCTATAAATGAAAATTTTCGCCGAGTTAAAATATTCAAAATGTTCCAGGCGTCTTATGTTTTATCCAATTTTCATAATATTAAGTATGGTAAGTTAGCAATGTGCTATATTTCAAAACCTAGTATTAATATGCATGCATTACTGTACATAAAAGGAAAATTTAGTAGTTATATAACTTTTTTCCGTGAAATTAAAAGAAAAAAAATATATTGGAAGTTTTTTATGAATTTTTCTCAATATATTGGTACAATTTTAAAACGCATACCAACTTTTGTTGCAATAATATAAAGCTACCATTTAACAAAACACCATGTTCCTGAAGCCAAATTTAATGCGCATGGAGCATTTTTAATTAGAGTGATTAATTAACATATTTTAATTCATTCATTAATTAATTTGCACATTTTTGAATAAAATTGCTTAGTTTACTTATAAAATGTATGAATTATTATGTGTACAAAATTTTTCTACAATTGAGTCAAAAATGAAAAAAATGGTTTTGAACGTCCACTGTCCCTTAACGAAAAATATTAAAAAAAAAAAAAAAAACCTTCTAAATATGAGGTAATTTTCTATGATATCCTCTCAGTGTGACGTCAAATTGACACTAAACAGGTTAAAATGACGTTGTATCTTCATTTAAATGTATTTGCAGTTAAACCACCTACTATAATACAATTTCACGAAAAATATTATGTAAAAAAATTTTCCTAAATATGATGTCATTTTCTATCACACCACTGAAAGTGTGACGTCAAACAGACACTGAACAAACGGTTACAATGTTTTGTTTTCTATTTCGTTTATATAGCACACCTATACATTATACCTGTACTGTTATACATGAGTATTTTAATACGTCAGATGTAGTGGTATCATTTTCTACGATTTATATTAAATAGGAAATTAAACATACCTACCTGTTTTTTTCTTTTTCTGAGTCAGTTTTTTCTTTTTTCAAAGAAAGCTTTATGACGAATGCGTATATCAAAGAACGTAGATTTAGATTGTAAATTTAGTTTCGATAAATGAAGTGTCCATTTAAAAATAATGTCATACGGGATATAATTTACTAAATGTGTCATTTGGTTGAACTTTTTGGCATTTTTTCCATGTTATCCGACAAATATCTTATATTTGTCTGCTACACGCAACAAAGAAACCTGCAATCTCATTTATAAAGCTGGGTTTTTTTACTATGATTGCGTCAAAGTAACGTTATTTTTTTCTCTCATTGTCTGTTTAATGATTTATGAGAACGATTGCGCAGAGCTACGTTATTGTGATCGCCATATTATAATATTTTTATTTATTTTACCCTGAAGGCTCTTCAATGGTTAACATGGCGAAAATTGGGAGTTTTTCAACTTATTGATGAAAAAAAACAGTGATTTCACTTACTGATAAATATTTGATTAATAAATCTACAACAAACTCACTTGAATAATTATTAACACTGTCTTTCAGACACTTTTGAGGTAACAGAAGTCATTCTGAAATCCATGTATAACGTTTTTGAGAACTAATTTAACATTTTAACTTTCATAAATAAAAAAGCAGAATAAGGTAAAGCCAGGAGAGATGGCGTGGTCGGAGAGATTGCGCACATCGAGGTTCGAGGGGGAAGGAGTAGAGTGAGAGCGCAGCGACTCCAGGTAGTTGTACAACAACAGTACACTGTAAAAAAAAATTCATGAAAAAAACGGAAATTGTACTGGCAATTGAGACGCCAGTACTATTTCCGTATTTTAACGGAAAAAACCCCCATAAATTCCAGGAAATTTTCCGTGATTTCTGAAATATCCGTTTTTAAATTTCCGTTTTTTAACAGATATCTTCCGTATTTTTTAGATATTTTTATATCGTTAAAATAAATTTTATAAAAAAAAAATATTTCTCAAAAAAAAATATTTCTCAAAAAAAAATATTTCTCATGGAACATCTTATAACACTTTTTATTTTTTTTTCTTTCATTTCTGTGCGAGTTTTCAGTAAATAACCAACACTTCCCACGAAGGGGTTCGAACGCGGAAACTTCTGTGTAGTAAACTGGTGGGCTGTACCATTACGCTAAGACCGGACACCTCGTTGTTCAAATCGTTCCCTCAAATGTTCTTATTTATTTACATACTTTTAATGATGCAAAAACTTAAAGGTTTTATAGTTAGATGGATTTTTTTCAATATTTTATTTTCATAATTTTTAATATCTTGCTTTATTATTTGATGCTTTATAACAGATAAATTTTTACTTTTTATGTATTATATGCGTAAAACATTGTATTATTACTAATGATTGCTTCTTTTTGCAATAGTACATATACTTTTTAAAATTATTTGTCTGTTGATCTATTTATCAATTCTAAAATCAATAATTATCTTAAGTAGACGTATTTATTACATGCTATTAAAGTAAATTTTCTTTATCTCTTATTTTAAAAACTTATGTGAATAAACAATTTTATAATAAATTAAATTATTATATTTAATCTTTACTGAGAGCTTTTGTGTACAATTCTGTTAAACTAAATAATTTAAAAAAATCGAAACAGAAAAATAGATATTAAAGAAAATTTTGAAATTAATGACCTTAGGATAGGTAAGTTTAAATTTGGACTTGATAATTTAGTTTAAATTAATTAAGTTTAATTTATAAAATTATAAACTAACGAAATAATTTATAAACTTCATTTTTATAAAAGTAAACAAAAAGTTATTAATTATTTTTTATAAATTTAAAGTCAAAGATAAGAACTTCGTAAAATTATAATTTATAAAATAATAAATTTTTGTTTAATTCACATATTTATAAGACATATCAGCTTAGTTTAACACCTACATACCGTTAATTTGCAAAAATATTTTTTTATGACACCTTAAAAATATTTAAAAAAAAAAGATTTTTAGCGAAAATTTTGAAATTAATGAACTTGGGATAGGTATGTTTAAATTTGGATTTATTAATTTAGTCTAAATTAATTTAGTTTAATTTATAAAATTATAAACTATCTAAATATATTATAAACTTTATAAAATTATAAACTTCATTTTTATAAAAGTAAAGAAAAAATCATTAATTATTTTTATAAATTTAAAGAAAAAAATATAAATTTTCTAAAATTATAATTTATAAAATAATAAATTTTAGGTTAATTCACAAATTTATAAGACAAGCCAGTTTTGTTCAATACCAATAATTTGCAAAGATATTATTTTACGAAACCTTTAATAACCTAATATTGCCTCACGTTAATAAAATTAAAATAAAATTTTAAAATGTCAGTGAAAAAATTCATAATTTGAAGCACTATAAAGACAAAAAAGTAGATTTAAAACAAAAAAAAAATTCTGTAATTTATATAAATAAAGTAAATTTCTAAAGATTTCACTAAAAAATAAAAAAAAAATTATTTTCACTAAAAATTACCTTCCAGACACGGGCCCGCTTAGAATGAGCTCCAGGATTGGCCCGAGTCTAATGACAGAAAATAGGCCCACGGGTAAGACCGGTCCAGGCCTGGATCCTAGAAGACCCTGGACCCTAGTAAATACAATAATCTTAATTCGCATTTCAAACAAGACGATATCTGTATACAAACCTCTGAACGTTATTTCTGGAAATGGGGAAATACGGACATTGTACTGTTTTGAAAAAGATCCATCAAATTTACGGAAAACTTTCTGCATATCTACGGATTTGAGATCTCCTTTACGGAACTAATGTCATTTACGGAAATTGTACTGTTGTTTTGGAAAAATGAAACTTCTCTATAAAATTTTACGGAAAATCTCTTGTATTTTCACGGATTTATTTTAGAGTGTAGGGGAGTGTCTAGTTGAAAGTGCACGTTGATTGCTTTGAGCGTCTAAGATAAAGTATTGCTATTTTGATTTGTTTTCCCAAAGTAAGTGCTTGAATTTTCATAGCTATTCATCAGAATTTCTATACAATGTCAATAGTACAAAATATTTTAAACTTAAATGATTTCTCATAAGCTACTAATCTAGACTTACAATGTGAACGTCAGCGGTTCGTTTTCGTAGCGGCCATGTTTAAATAAAAGGCCGCGCAATCTGTCCTACCGAAATTGGAGAGTTTGCGCATCTGCTACTTAGGAGAGATGGTGCATTGTTACCATTAGTTTCTATGATAGGAGAGATTACGCAGCTTTTTGGTAAATTTGCATAAAAAATGAAAAATGAAAATGGACTAATTTTAAGTTAAACGTGTTATCAAGTAACTTAATGTTATTTTGTAATCTTATCTGGACTTGCTTTTTCCGATTCTTTACTTTTTCCTTTAATTAAAATTTTTTAATCGTTTTTAAAATTATTTCCTTTTTCCGATTCTTTAGTCTTATTTAGGTTTGGTTGAAGGTTGGTAGTTTAGGTTGAAATATTCACTCTTAATACAGTAATATTTTTTCACAAAAACCTTACAGCAATGTCATTTAAGTGTAATTAGTATTGTTAACAATTTAATTGTAGTTATTATTAGTAACAATTTCTCCTACCCATCTGCGCAATCATACCAACCGTGTAAGGAGAGATCACGGAAAATAACCTTCTTGGTTTTATTACAACTGTTCTATTGAATTGCAACATAACAACAAACTAGCAATGGAAATGCATAAAAAACAAATGAAGTAAAAATTATTCATGGATAGTTTAGCAAAAAATTAATATTTAGATCTTTTATTGCTATTCTTTTGAATTGTGCGCAGACTCTCCTAGCTTTACCTTAAGTCCTGGTTTTATTTCAGTTTAATAAAATGTTTATAAATGTATTTTGATGACGTTAAATTTAGTAAAAATATGTCGTTTATAAATTGGAATGGAAAACTTTTGTAAATTACATTATTTAAGAAAATATAAAAACTTTACTGCAATCGGTACAGGTATTCGTGTTATTACCAACAAAGTGAGGATTTCATAAATAAGCTTTAAACATATATTTTCTCTTCACTCGCAGATTTCCTTGAAAATTCTTTTCTTTTCAAACTGATCATCTTGTAACACACACCACACGAGTCGGTCATAAAAAGAAATAATTATTTTTCAAAACTGTTCCCATAATTAATTTTCATTAAACCCAAGTCACGGTTTAATTCGTTTGAAAAAAGAAGAGTTTGGTAAACAGATTGTATCGCGATAAACAAATAAGAGCATTACTTAGAGTTGAATGTAATCGGTATTTTTATAACTCATTAAGTAAATTCGTGTAAAAGATATTAGTTTGAAGTAATTACATGAGATGCGATAAGAAAAAGGCACGATGAAAGTAAACAATCACTAATCCCGTAGATATGATTTAAAGATTAAGTTTAAGTTTACTCCTCTTTTCCTTTTTGTGTGATTTTTTTGTCTTACTTTATCAAATCGTATACAAAATATAATGTTTTGAGAATAATGAAGTTAATTTATTAATCTGATCATTTGGAACTTCTTGGATATCTAAATATATTTAAAAAGAACATTGTAAAAGCCTTATTATAATTTTTAGTTACGAAAGCGGAAAATTGGTATCAAGGAAAATATATTTGCATTTTTGAGATTTTAAGAAAACTCAAAAGATACTGAATAATGTGTTCCAAAAGTAATTGTTTACCAACGTCGATGCATGCTACTATCAGATTCCATCGCATTATACAATAAAGTCACTGTCAAATGAGTCGATTAATAAAACATCCTTCCCGCCTGTACCGAGATTACATATTACTTGTTTTTAAGAATTCAGTTGGTTTTACTCAAACACACAAAGGTAAAATGCGTAGGACCCAATTATAGAATATCCTAAAACTTTTCGTAAATACGAATTTGAATTTGAATTTCGAAAAATTAGTCAGCTATCGCCCAGTTGACTTCATTTATGGCAACCTATTTGTATCGCCAAATTTGGCAATATTTTGCCAAGTATCGTCAAACTTGGCGAGAATTTGACGCTGACGGATATGACTATGTAATTTTAAGCGTATGAGAATAGTAAAAAATGGTTACAACAATTAAAGTAAATTTGTGAGAAACCACGTATTCTAAAGTTCACAAATGAAACTTGATTCAGCCACCCTAGAATTTCAAACTGCTATATCCGAGTGCCATTTTTCAATATAGAGGCAAAAAAAAGAAAAAGAAAAATGCTCCGGAAACCTTAAATCAAGGCCGAACACTTAATAGGAAACACGTTTTGGATTCTTTTTTTTTATGTAAATCATTTTGAATTTGAAATCTTTAAGGGCCCGCAATTTTGACACAAGGTGACGGATGAAGCTGGTCAACGAACTCGATTGAGACCTTGGTAAGTGCTATACGCATGCTCAGTCACATCCAAATCGACTTATAAATAGAAGGACTGTCGCATTACAAAAATGGGATGTGTATATATATATATATTACAAAATTCAAATTTTTCCGCAATCTGCTAAATTATTCTATGCAATTTTTCCATTTAGAAATGTTTCGTATATAACCCCGGCTTATTAAAATAATTCTTATTCTTAAAATAGTCGTTCACTAGCTATATGTAAAGCCATTTTACCCTAATCCACTTAATAGTATTTATACTATTTTATTCTATTCGGAAAATGGCTTATATTTCTTATTTTAAAACCCTTTTTTTATTAAAATCCTTATTAAATAATCCCTATCATTTTCCGTATGTTAAATCACTCTAAATTCTTTAAATAAGATATAAAATCTCATGCTTCCTAAATTATTACATCATAAAAATTCCCTATTTCCGTAAATTCTTTCTTATATTAAAATATTAAATGTCTCTTATTACGTTTCAATATTTAAATATTTCCCACTTTTAAGCTGTGTCAATTATTAAATTTCTGTCCTCGTATTCTAAACAAACGTCTGCAGTCAAAGAATATATTTTATACCTATTTTCGAAGCTAAAATATTACTTCATCTAAAATATTACTTCATCTTACCGCATTTTTAATGCATCTCGAAAATACCTGTTCTAACCAGAAAAATCATTTGGCGCCAATAACATCCGGAAGTCTAATCACTACGATATCTCTACGCCGGAAATTGGATTAATTCCTTCAAAATCAGACTATGATTGGCTGAAACAGATCACACGCCGCGTTTGTATCATAGCGCTTAGTCCCCTTAAAATCGCTTGTACTGCTCGGATACACAGAATTTTTTCACCAAAGAAAAGTCACTAGCTCAAGTTTCTCTCCAACATGGCTTATTAGTGAGAAATTGGAGACTCAGGAAACGGCCGGAGTGGCTCAGTGGTTAGAGCAACAGCCCAGGTTCGATTCCTGGCTCTGGCGAATTTTTCACTCCATGTTGGATTATTGTATTAAATTTATGTATGTCTGTATAATAATTGTATATCTTTAAATGTTGGAAAGTGTTTTATAATATATCCTTGAAGCATAACTTTTAGCACATTTTTTTTTTAATTCTTTTAATTTTTTTTTCATTAACACTTTTTTTTTTTTTTTTTTTTTTTTTTTTAAAGAATTGACAAGGTTTAATCCACTTAAAACTTTAAAAAACATGTTTTTTTCCTTTTTACGTTGCCTTTTTTTAATTAGAATGACAAATTATTTTTGCCCGTCTAAAGTTTATGCTAATTCCCTCTACTTGGATTCTTCCTTGCATGCCAATGAGAGTAAAGAAGACATATAATAGGAGAATGGCAGAATCTAATTAGTGAACGTGATAGACCCATTGTATCGCTTTCTTCCTTTTTAGATTAAACGAGCATTTTTTGGGTGAAGAAGATGCCTTTTTATGTTTGTTGTCATGCACTTTAAAAAACAACATCGATTTTAGTTTAAGGTGGTGCATTCATTATGAAATACCACCTTTTGGAATTAAACTAATCTACATAAATGCGGTTAAATTTTGCAGTTTGTGTAATGGGAAATTTTTATGTGAACATATTTAAATTCGATGATACAAACTACATCGCAATCGTAACAATTTAGTTAAATAAAGGCACAAAAAATAAGTAGCAAGTGAGAAGTTATAAAACATTTTATATAAACTGCTAAATGATGATAAGGATTCGGACAGGAAAGACATATATTTTGTTAGGTAAGTAAAGATAAAAGCGGAGAGAGAAAGCCAAATACGAATTGCAGGATGTGAAGAGAATAAGCAAGTCAATGAAGAGAATAAGCAAGGCAATGAAGACAATAAGCAAGACAATGAAGAGAAAAAGCAAGACAGTGAAGAGAATAAGCAAGACAGTGAAGAGAATAAGCAAGGCAATGAAGAGAATAAGCAAGGCAATGAAGAGAATAAGCAAGTCAATGAAGAGGGTGCATGTGGGAATGAAAAAATTATTGTACTAGGAGGGAAGAACTATGAAGAAAAAGAAGAAAGTGGACTCGTGATTAAAGGGAGAAAAGAATGAGCATGTACATCAAAGAAAGAAAGAAATTATATAAAAAAAAGAAAATGCTATGATCTTACTTTATAAATAAAGACTTTTTTTTATTTATTCACAACAATTAAAAATAAAGACAAAAGTTGAGAAAAATTCTAAAAGTGAGTTTCCATGTATAAAAGATAATTAAAAATATACTGAAAAAAGTTTAAACCTGAAAAATGCTTTAGGGAAATTTTAACGCTTTTCAGTCAAACTTTCTCAATTAGAAATATAGAATTTAAAATTCCTTTAAAAATAAAATTTAATCAGTATTGACTTAAAAAAATCAGCCGATGGAATAAAAAGATAGTTATTTTTAAAAATAGAAATCACGTTTTTGTCATGTAAAGGCAAAGCAACTGACTTTTTTCATCCTTTTCCACAGAGAATATTTCCATTCATATTTACAAATTTTCCACTTCCAATCATATCAGTTAATAAATTCAAATATTTCATTCATTTGCAATACATTTATTTTTATTTAAGAAAAATACCCTTCGATGTACACTCTGATCATCACTACATTCCATTTTTGAATGTAGTGTAAAAAAGAGTCAAAATTTGACCCCAATCTGACCAATTAGGGACACTATAAAAATATTTTACAAAATGAATTTAAACGACTAGTATATTTCAATTTAATTTAAGCATTAGAAGGAGAAAATATATGCAAAATTTATTGAAACATAACTGGATATGAATTCGGCTTGTAAATTGTTAAGTGAAGGGCAGAAATGGTGACAACTATAATTTTAGCATCCGAAAAAAAAATAAGCTGTGGTACAATATTCAGTAGCGGAAAGAAATTGATGACTTTGAAATATGTTCATTAAAAACATAATTGAATCGTATATTTCAGAAAGGACACAAGTCACATTTTTCAAATTTTACACCAGAGATAAAAAATTGTTTATACTGCAGGATTTTTTGTTTTTTGCAATTACTTGGATTGTATGTTAGGAAGGATAATAAAATACACTTTCCACACGCTTTTCAGATTTTTTATTTGTATGAAAAGATATTCTGTGATGTTTTTTACTTTCTTCTATTTTTACAAGAAGAAAGTATTGAATTCATGAATATTTTCGACTTCTGGTTTTCGACGGATTTATACGTTTTAGGAAGTCCTGAACACGATTTGACCGTTTTTAGAAAATGCGTCTCTGTGAGTGTGTGACTCTGTCTGTCTCTCTGTGTGTATGTGACAAACATTTTGTGGGAGCTGTACCTCAAGAACTAATGCTCGGAAGTTAATAAAACTTTATATTCAGTTGCTTCCTGATATGAATTGGTGTTGCTTAGTTTTTTGTGAAAATAACCCAACAGGTGGCGCTCCTATGCTGCATTTTTCTCGATTTCCGCAATATCTCTGTCTTAAGAACAAATGCACTTATTTTCATCAAACTTCCGATTCAGTTAGACCTCGACATAAATAGACGCTGATTACGTTTTGTTTTAGATATACCAAATGTTAACGCTGCGATGCTACTTTTTTCATTATTTTCAGGATAATTATATCTCAAGAACTAATGCACGGATTTTCATCAAACTTCAGATTCCGTTAGATGTTGACATAAGGTGTTGTTGATTAGGTTTTGGTCATAATCTCCCAACAGGTGGCGCTGCTATGCTGCATTTTTCAGGATTTATACGGTTTCAGCAATAGTCCTATCTGAAGAACTAATGCACGAAATTTAATAAAACTTTAGATTCAGATCTTGATATAAATTGGTGCTGATTCGTTTTTAGGGTATGCGAAACCTGTATGAGTTAGAAGAAAGTTTTTTGATTGGACATGTATCCTTTCTAAATTAAGCACAGGTAAACTGGGAGTTCAATCAGTGAAGACATTAATAATCAATGCTGTAATAAACAATAAGTGCACAAAATAGTGAAAAACATTGAAATATGACTCTTTTGTCACTTTTACCATTGAAAGCTTCACTCTGCACTGTCTAATGTAGTAGTCGGGGAATTTACAATGTTGACGTAGCCTTTGCCTCTTCAGTTATATATTTCAGAATGTTTTCGATATCTTCAGTTTTTTAGGTGCGTTCGTAATTATATAAATGCCTACAGTCATCATCTGGTCCATCCGCTTGTCCGCAATAAACATCACAAAAACTACCCAACCCAATGGTTTGAAATTTAATATATAGAATCGTTGCAGAATTTTTTCGAGTCGTTTCAAATTTTATGAAAATCGAATCCAAACTTAAAAAGATATTAATATAAATAATTATTAAGTAATTTGAAATTTTTTTAAAGTCGGTACTTCCTTGTAATAGCAGCTTCCGAGGATTAATCTTTAAGCGACCGAGATGTATCGCCAAGTTATTTGAATTGTATGACGTTACAGTCATATATGATGTATATGACATTTTATAAACTCTATGACCAAGTTATAGTCACATTCTTAATTCTATTAAATCCTATCATACGTAATTAATTCAATGATATCCCATGATAGGTAATGAATGGTTATTGCATCATATTTAAGATGGAGTCCTATTATTTCCGTATTACTGAATTTAAAAACTGCATTTGTATACTCAAATTGTTTAATTATTGCAATCCTGTAATCTACCGCCAGTTTTTTTTGGGATAGATATTTCCGGAGAAATAGATTTTAAATGTGAAAAGAGTCTCAATATGGATTTCAAGTTCTGTAATTTTGAAAGCTAGGCTTAAGTTTCCCCATTCGAATTTTCAGTAAATTTCAACAAAAGATAAAATGTTGCCAACTTAAAATGTAGTACTTATTTATTGCGGAAATTAATCATATCATAATAACAGACGATATAATTCATTTGACTAAAACTAGCTACAGTACGAAAGCACCTCATTTGTCACATTTGACGTAGAATTTCCAACTTGTTTTTCGTTAATGGTGTTTTTGTTTTGAAAGGTTCATTCATAGGGAAGAGGGATAAAAAAGTGGTTGGGAAAAATGCACATATGCATATTATGTGTCCTTTCTTAAAGAAGCGTGTTTTTCTAACGTCCATAACAATGAATGGAGTCCTTTTAAAACATAATGCGGATGTATGCATTCCCCAATAGAATATACTTTTATCAAAACATTGATTTCCAAAAAATATGTGACTTGTGCTCTTTCAAAAATAAACGAATAAGAGAAAAAAATTCAAAAAGAATTTAACGCGGAGTGATAAATTCATCTTGTAGTTAAAACAGATAAAATACTTATTAAAAATATGCTTAAAAGGTGCTGAAATGAGACAAACATATGTACAAGATGTTAGAATATACTTTAATCCCGAGATCTTTCGAACACAAATGCGTCCATTTTCAAGGGAAAAGATGTTGACTAATTATCATTCAACATCTTTCCCCTTGAAAATGACAACTTTTTATGACAACTGAAATTTATTCAATGAAAGTTAACAGTTATGGAATTTAGACTTGAAAAAAAATGGAGTGTTTTTGAGAGTTCAGAACTAGGGACCATGAGCCGAAGGCCTATAAGTGAAATCCTAGGTCCAAGTACGGAGGCTCAATCGGTTCAAGTACGGAGGTTTTGGTGAAAATCACCCAATAGGTGGCGCTGCTATGCTGCTTTTTTCGCGATTTCCGCAATAGCTGTATCTCAAGAACTAATCAACTTATTTTCATCAAACTTCAGGTTCAGTTAGACCTTGACATAAATAGACGCCTATTACGTTTTGTTGTAGACATCCCAACAGGTGGCGCTTCTGTACCACTTTTTTCATGATTTTCACAATAGCTATATCTCAAGAACTAATGCACGGAATTACATCCAACTTCAGATTCTGTTAGACATAAATAGAGGCTGCTTACGCTTTAGTGTAAACAGTCCAGCAGGAGGCGCCGCTATTATACTTTTTTCATTATTATCACGATAAATATTTTTTAAGAATTAATGCACGGATTTTTATCAAACTTCAGATTCAGTTAGATGTTGACATAAGTTGTCG
Source organism: Maratus michaelseni (assembly GCA_963931845.1). NCBI lineage: Eukaryota > Metazoa > Arthropoda > Arachnida > Araneae > Salticidae > Maratus > Maratus michaelseni. Next base: position 6,202,489 of record OZ007588.1, read on the forward strand.
TTGATTAGATTTTGATATAAATCTCCCAACAGGTGGCGCCGCTATGCTGCATTTTGCAGGATTGACTCGATTTTAGCGATAGTCCTATCTCAAGAACTAATGCGCGGAATTCAATAAAACTTTAGATTCAGTTAGACCTTGATATAAATGGGTGCTGATTCATTTTTAGTGTTATGCGAAACCTGTGTGAGATAGAAGAAAGTTTGGGGATTGGCACATCCGACTCGTTTCTTCTATAAACGTTCAACCCTAATTATAGGATATCTTAAACGGATTATAAATCGGATTATAAATTTAAACGTGAGAGAATGTCATATTAGGAAATTCATTCGCGTAAGCGACAGACAAACAGAGAGAGAGAATGAGAATGGGAATGGCGATGATAATTTTAAGATATTCGAATTTTCATGGATGCCAATTTCTACGCTTTGTTTAAGTAAAAGAAAAAAAAGCAGAATTGAACACGAAATTTTAGTTAATAATTAAAATCAAATATGTACTACATTTCATTAAATAAACGCTCCTTTTTTTCTGTTTGGTTCAAAACATGTTTATATGATTTAAAAATGCGTGAAAGTTGGCAGATATGAATTTACCAACTACTTTGTTCTATATACGGAAACAGTCCGAAACAATATACTAAAGTGAATTCTAGAAATGTAATACCTTTTTTTTTTAGGTGTTCATAGAATTTGTTTTTTCAGCGTTTTTCAGAAATCCACAAAGCCACCAATGTTGTCGTCATTCAAATTCCTGACGTGAAAAATTCAATTTTTCTTCTCGACTGCAAACGTCAATCATGAAATCGACTCTCTCTCCTTTACTAGGTGCGTTCGTAATTATATAAATACGTAGCACCTATTGTCGTCATCTGGTCCGTCCGTCCGCATATAACAGCTCAAAAACTACCCAACCGAATGGTTTGACATTTAATGTATAGAATCGTTGCAGAATTGTGTCGAGACATTTCAAATTTATGAAAATCGAATCAATACTTAAAAAAGATACTAATAAAAGTTTTTTTTATTCTATTAAATCCTATCGTACGTAATCTATATAATAAAAGCGCAAGTCATATGACTGAGGAAAACAAATACGGGCTAGCCACGTCTTTTTACATAGGCCAAGCGGCCATTTTTATTCAAAATTTTTTTTAAATAAAATTGCATAAAAGTTACATTTTAGAAAGATCATTCAAAAAATTTGTTTGCTTGAGAGTTATATTAAAAAAATTATAGATTGTGAGATAACTTCAGTGGAAATTAGTTTAACAGCCGAATATCTCAATCTATTAGAGTCAATAAACACAGGAAATTCGTTCATTATGATTCATAAAAATATTAAACCATTGAGGTAACCATTCGCAAAGCAAAATGTCCATGGTGAATTTTGAAGCGCTGTCTGTTGTAGAAAAAAAAATTCGCATTTGTAAACGTGGCATACATGATAAGAAAAGAAACAAGTTCGAAATTGTACGTCAAACGTTACAAACGAGGTGCGTTCGTACGCACGTTTTAGAATTAAATTCATGATATCCCGTGCGTAGAACGGGTTAAACAGCTAGTTAAGTATATATTTTATGACACTGTTCATACAAATATCTTAACTAGTTATATAAATATTCAGATATATATGTATCAGCTAGTTATATAAATATTCAGATCTTGAGGATATTTAATTCTGTGAAATGAATTATATCGTCTGCAGATTAATTTCTGTCATAAAATAAGTATCTCGGTCGCTTGACGATTTAACATCCATCGGAAGCTCCTATAACAAAAAAGCACCGATTTAAAAAAAAAAAAATTCAAATTTCTTAATAAATATTTTTATTAATATCTCCTAAAGTTTTGATTCGATTTTAATAAAATTTGAAATGTCTCGACAAAATTCTGCAAAGATAATATATTTCAAATTGCAAACCATTTGGTTGGGTAGTTTTTGCGTTGTTATATGCGGACAGACAGACAGACGGACGGACGGACAGACGGACAGACAGACAGACAGACAGACGGACGGACCAAGCGACGACTCTAGGTGCTACGTATTTATATAATTACGAACGCACCTAAAAATGCTTGCTCATTTCGGTCATAACAGACGATATAATGTATTTCACTGAAATAATAAAGATGATCTTTTTACATTGTGAAAACTAGTCGTTGGGGGCCACCGTAATACTTACCCATCATGGATATGCATAATGTAAAATATGAAAATAAAAATGTGTAAACTACTTATAAAATACATTGCAATTCAAATGAAATCGTGGCTTGATGACGTCATAAACTTTAAAGGCTCGATTACTGAATTGCTTGAAAGAGGTTTTTCCTTATAACTCCAAAAATAATAATCCTATTAACTAGCGGTTTATTGCATCTGATTAAGCGTCAAATTTCCAATTAAAATATTTATTTGAAGTGAAATTTGGATGAAATACAGGGTCGTGAAAAATCGAAGAGTGTGGAAAATAGGATTCCAAATATCTCGGCAACTAATTTTCCGATCGACTTCATGCTTTATGCAAAATTTATGTTTTTTTATTGTCTTTTATATTCATTTCTTAAAATAACCAATTTCGAAAATTTTTATATACCTTTTATCAGAACGAATATTTCGAGAGTCCGAAAAAAATAGTTCCGGTTAATCGAGGTTATTGAAATGAAATAGGCTTCTTCCCATTATTACATACTAAGTACATACCAAATTACAAGTCTCTAACTCAATTTTTTCGGGAGATAGAGCGTTTACAGACACACAGACACACAGACGAACGGCAAATTTTTTTTTTCTAAAAATATGTTTTTCGGAATCTCCAGTGTCTGAAACGTGTAAATCCGTCAAATATTTTTTTTCGATTTTCAAAACGATTACAAGACTTACCCTATACTACGTATGATGGGTAAGCAACTAGTTATAAAATGAACGCACCTCCTATGTCACGTTTAACGTACAATTTACAACTTGTTTTTTTCTATACACGTCTTATAATAAGAATTTTTATAGAAAATGCCCATAAAAAATAAAAAAATATTCTTAAAAAGATTTTTAAGAAAGATTTTCTGTACATTGTAAAAAAGAAGGCAACTGTTTCTTAATCTAAGAACATATAATATAACAACATACGGAAATATACAATAACGTCTTCAAAGTTGCCCACGATTATGAAAAGCATTCTTTATCTTTAGAAACCTCAGACACTAATATAATTTCGAGATTTCAAGAAGAATTTTTACAAAGTAAGTTTGTTTTGCTGCCAGTGATTTTCGGAAATGTTTCCGAGTCATTCTTCTTGTGTATTAATCCGTTTTCTGAAATCGGAATACAGTTTTTAAGATACTATTCATTTTCCAATAAACGTTTCCAGCTGCGTAATTGAATTTATACATGAAGGACTAACAACATAATGTTAATGTTAATATTAATTTATCATGTTTGTCTCTAAAGCATGTTTGGTCAACATGAAAATGTTTACTTAAGAAGTGGTAGCACCGAAAAACTTATATTCTAAGATGATAAAACTGAATAACATACTCTAAAAACTACTAAGAAACTTTTCCGAAAAGTTTGGTACCGTAGATAACTTGGAAGATATTTATTTTGGCTTGTGGTAATATTATATTTTCTCACATTAAGGGAAAAAAAATTGTTGATTTTTACAGTGTACAGACACGAATGTGAAGTTTTTCTTTTTCTGAGATAGGATTCCATTTAAAATACTAAAAAGGAAAAGAAAATAAGAAGAAATAATGCCGCAAATCAAAACCTTTTATTTAAACATCAAAGAAATGTTTTTGATTTACACACGCGAAATAAAAAAACTAGGCTAATGGTGAGATTTGCACCAAATCTCTAATACTAAGTTATTGCGTTTTTTTTTTCTTTCAAACAGAAAAAATTCCAGATTAATTTTCCATTTCTATTAAATATAAATAGTGCATATTTTTTTGCTCTGTGTTACTTCATGAACTTTTGAAATCCTATTATTTACGAAAATCTCCGCCGATGAAAATGACGTATGCACTAAATTTTCGTGACGTATGTACTTTAATTGTGCTTTTTTATTTATTTTTTAATATAATTTCCAAACGGTTTGACATTTATTCTTGGTAATAAATAGGCGTCGTTGTCACCTTTATAGGTACCTGCTGTAAAAATTTGAACGGAATCCGTTAAATATTTTTTGAGTTATGCTTGACGAAAGGTTTTAATATCCCTCGTAGCTATAGATGTATATGCGGCAAAGTAATACTGCGCTGTGTATGAATCTTCGTGTTCACTCAGACAATTAATTTAAAAATCCTATGAAATGTATGCTTATCTCCAGAAAGAAAGTAACAAAATCTAACCATACCTTTTCACGAACTTTTCACTTTTTAACTGGCTTTCAATAAAGGTGCTTAAACAATTCGTTTGTGTATATCTTTCTTCTTTTTATGTATATCCATGCATGACTTTCGAATGGATGTTTCATATAAATTTAAGATGTCATAAAAATATTGAAAGTTCTGTTTTCTACGTAAAAGTTGATATGAGAGATAGTTTTTTTTTCATAATTTCATTAAAATAGGGATTAATTTTCTTTTTTGTGGGATTTTGTGTTGAAGTGAATCGAGTTCAAGTCCGATTATACCCATCTGTAATGTAGACAACAATAAAGGTTTGATACAAAACACGAAAATAAGATACGATCCTCTATTTATCCATTTAGTTGTTTTTGTTATAAACTTTTTATTGTACCTCTAGTAAAAAAGTATAAATGTTATATACTTATTCAATGATTGTTGTATTTAATTTAGGTTTATTCCAGCATAGAGTGAAAAAGGTCAAGAATCGAACCTGGGTACCTTGGCTTGCCGTGCCAATGCTCTTCCGACTGAGCTAACCAAACGATATTCTAGCTGGCATAAGAGTGAATTATGTCAGTCAGGATATCGTTCGGGTATCTCAATCGGAAGAGCATTAGTACGGACAGCCAAGGTACCCAGGTTCGAGTCCTAGACTGGACATTTTTCACTCTGTTGGGATAAATCTCAACTATGATACTACAATCTTTGAATATAATTTACCTAGTTGAAAAAAAACTTTCCTTTCTTCATTATGTTATATACTTTTATACTTTTTTCGTCTAGAGCTATAATCAATTTAAGTATCCGAAGTAAAAAATCATAAATAGCACAATTATTTTATGGGGCAATGCACCCCAAAACACTTTTTGTTACATTTTGATTTCAATGTCACGAAACTGTTTTTCTTAAATTATGTTATTTTCTTCCAAATTTATTATTCAGTGATATATTAGCTGACAGGCTATCAAAGCCTGAGCTAATGTCCCCGCAGGTTCTGTATGTACGTACGTATGTATGTAAATAGCACGATAACTCTTGATAGAAATATCCGATTGGCTTCAAATTTTGTATATAGGTTCATTCTGATAAGACGCTTCCCTGATTAGCTTCGGGTGTTAATTTGCTAAGTATAAAGGGAGAACAGGGGGCTAATTCCCCCTTAATTTAGATAAATGGGTTTTTCTTGCAGAATTATCCGATTTGCTTCAAATATGGTATACAGGTTTATTCTGAGAAGGCTCTTCCCTGTTTAGATTTGAAGGTTCATTGGTTAAGTATAAAGGGGGGAAACGGGGGGAGGATAATCCTCTCTTAATTTAGCTAAATGTGCATTTCATGCAGAATTATCCGATTTGCTTCAAATTTGGTATACGGGTTTATTGTCGATTTCTTTATTTTTCGAAGGGCATTATTCTTTGAAATAATGGTATAATATACAATTAATGTGAATAGCCTGCGAGCCCAATGCCATCAATTTAATTGGGCACTTTTCTCTTTATATAATGCTATATTAAAGAAGAGCACAGTATAAAAACTTATACTATATTCTATAATTTCGACTTTTAAAATTGAGGAAAAGTATCGTCCATTTTTTACGTAACATTTTTGGTATGCTTCAAAGAATACAAAAATGCGTACTTTTGTGGTATGATTTTTTAAAATTTAACTAAATTATTGTATATTAATTCGCGAGTGTATAAATTTTATAGATCATATGCAAGACTGCAGAAAAGAATACGAGTATACTTCCGATTATTGACGGAAATTACTGAAGTGGAATTTTCATCTGCGTTATTCGTTTCCTAACTAAACTAAATTTAAACATACTATTTAGTATTTATACAAATCTATAGCTCATATACAGGGCTGAATAAAAGATTTTGGATACTTTTTCCGACTATAGATAGTAATTGTTTCAATTGTATTTTGAAATGTGTTATGCCTTTTCCGAATTGATTACTTACAAGGAGACCGCCAAACATGATGCGGACAGATTTTGATGATTTTAAAGTATGTTGTGGGGATCATACCCCTAACTATTCAGGTCAAAGGTTTCCTTCAAATGGGCTTTAGTTTTCGAGAAATTTCGGGCTAAAGTTCAGCATGCATTTCAAATGCCATTACTTCGTGATCCTGGGCATGGTCTCCGCGGTGCCGTGGTAGCGTGAAAATTTATAGTTTTTGCGCAATTTTTATTCGAATATTTCTGCTGACGAAAATCCAAACTAATTTATGTCTTGATATCTCGTCTTTTTAAAATGATTATTGTTTACATTTATGTATTTTTTCTTATTTATTTATTGTATTTATGAAATAATACATTTTTTTAAAAAATTTACATTTTCTATTAAAAAAAAATTTAAATGATTAAGAAAAAATTAACAAAATAATATATCATTTTAATATTTGATTTGTTCTAAATATATTGAAATATGTTAAATGCTGAAATACTAAAATATTTATCATCACCGAGATCGACATTTTTAGTTTATTAAATATGGAATTAATTGTGTTATACCTATCGCAAAAATATTCTAAACAAATTTCGCATTAAAAATCGCCTTTAAATAATTGTTTTAACAATATTGGAAGAATGTATAAATTAGCATATTATATATTCTTTAAATACTTAAATTGTGATAAATATATTTAAAAATGCATTAAATTTGAAAAAGAAATTATTTCAAACGTGGTATTTGTCCGCAAAGGAAGCGAAACGAAATTGATAAAAAGAAAATTTTATTTATTCTGATATTACCGTAAAAGTAGTTGCAGACGATTTTTTTTTTCAGATATTTTTTATATGTATTGTAATTTATAAACGATTTTTCATTTTTAGTTGAATTTTTCGGTATGGCATCGACTTGTTAGACTGAAAAAAAATTAATTGTAATACATTATTTTTTATTTGTGCAAATCAAAAATGACGGTGAGTTTGAACTTTACAGTTAAATGTATTTAAATAACATAAAATATATAGATATAACTGGCTAAAACTTGGATATAATCGTTATTGCTTTAATATTTTATTACCCCTTTCAAGATATGTTTTTGGAATTAGTTAGTTTAGAATTTCGTCAATAGAAATATTAATTTCAAAACTGCACAAGAAAAGAAAAAAAAAACGTAAATTTTTACGAAGTATTCAAAAATGTAAATGGAATTTATTAGTAAAATATCAAAAAGTTCAAAGATGCAGAATTCATAATTCTGCATACAACTTATAACACGACAAATATATAAAATTTGTTAAAAAAAGGTAAAAGTTACAGGAGAGGACAGAACACCCATCGGCGGTTCTCAAATCGCGAACGCTACCACGGAACCACTGAGACCTTGTCGAGGTTCGCGAAGTAATGGCATTTGAAATGCATGCTTAACTTTAAAACGAAATTTCTCGAAAACTAAAGCCCATTTGAAGGAAACCTTTGACCTGAATAGTTAGGGGTATGATCCCCACAACATACTTTAAAATCATCAAAATCTGTGCGCATCATGTTTGGCGGTCTCCTTGTTAGATATCATCTTTTATTTTATTAAACAGTGCCGATTCATCACACTATTCTGAAATTGTGGAAAGTGTTTCATAATCTGTGTTTGACGCAGGATTATTATTTTGTTAGATGCATTGAATATGGGAGATCCTTCAAGCTATTTTAGATCTTATTGTCCTTATTTTGAGCCTATTTTTTATTCTTTTTCATGTTAATGGAATTATTTTATAGCCTATTACACGATTACGTTCTCCATTAAATCCTCCTTCTCGTCGTAACTATCTTAACCATTAGCTAAGCTCCCGGCCCATTAGTTATTTGGTAATCCCCAATAGCGATCGACATCAGGCTATAAATAATTCCCTTATGGTGGTATGGGAAATTCATGTTTAAAGAGATAAAAAGGTTTATATCACGCCTATTATGGAATCACGATTATTCGCATGTTTATGAGAGTCATTAGGTTTAGTTTTATTGATAGTTTGATTTTTATCTTTTATTTATTTATTTATTGTTGAAAATATATAAAAAATTAGGTTTTCTTTTTTAATTATTTTATTCTGGTATGTGCAAATACGGCATTAGTTATTACTTTTTTGCAAATAACACATTTGTCTAACTTACAACGCTTATGCACAGTTTTCAAATACCACACTGGCAACTTCGTAAATAAATGAAACACCAATCAATTACGAAATTATCGCAACTATTAACTCTACAATAAAATAAATGAGGTTCCTCTTAAACAATAGTATTTAATTTCACCCCTTCTATTTTAGGAATATCTTAATTAAACATTGAAGTTTTTTGCATAAGATTTTGTAAATCACTTTAAAAATAACTATATATGCTGTAGCCATCACAAAAGCTTCTTTCATATCATTCTAATGTATTAATTTCAATGGCGCTGTTATACACAACAGTTACGATGTAGAGTGCATTATTTAAGATATAAGTCTGAGTTACAGTGGTCAGCGAAAAAAAAAAAGATCAGTTCAACAGCTTCCCTGTTGGATATTTAAACATAAAAATTGGAAATACATGTGTATGTTTAATTAATAACTTTAAATATAGAATCTGGTGCATTTATACCTAGCAGAAACTGATAGATCGCTTCACGGAAATCGTGAAAAACACAGCACTGCAGCGACTCCTGTTTTCTTAAGACAGAAAAAAAATTAATGAACATAATTAAAAAAAAATATCTTACATATTACATTTGTTGAAATTCCATCATCCCTTAGATGCTGATACATTGCTATCACAGATATCATGAAAAACGCAGTGCAATAGCGCTACCTGTTAAACAAAATAAACAAAAAATCTAATCAGTACCAATTTATGTCAATGAACTCAATACGAAATTTGATAAAATTCTATCCCATAAATGCTGATCTATAGCTATCAAAGAAATCCAGAATAATGGGAAATAGTAGCGCCACTTGTTGGACTCTATACACCAAAATCTTATTGATACCTATATGTGCCATTGTCTAACTGAATATGACGTTTGATGAAATATCATTCCACAGATGCTAAGATATACCTTTCACAGAAATTAAGCAAAATACAGAATAGTAGCGCCACCTCTTGAGCGATATACGCCCAAACTCAATCAACGTAGGGTTTTTTTCAACGTTAAATATAATATGAAGTTTGATAAAAATCCTTGCATTACTTCTTGAGATAGAGCATATATAAAATCTGTGTTACTTACATGATGTTACTACACACATGTTACTGCCTGAGATTTTTCAAAACTAGTCAAATCGTTTTCAAGATATCGCAAAACGTGTAAATCCATCAAAAATTTTCACGATTCCAATAATTCCATATTATTTATATAGAAGAAATTAAAATTGCAATTTTGAATTAGACATGATACTCATTTCTTGGTAAACATAACTTTTTAAAATCAGGTGAATTTGACGTTGAAGTTCAATTGAATGGTAATTTAATTACCTGCATCAATGTCATTTCTTGTTTTGAAATCGTCTTTCGACAAGAAAAAGAACACTCATTGTTGTCTTTTAACTTTAATTCTTCATTTATTTACTGAAATTTAAGGAATTTTATTGGATTCTCTTGAGTTTTGAATAGGTTGCAAGAGAAAAACGAACTAGTATCTTGTGTCCATCACAAAACGTTCTTCTACTTGAATCAAATGGTCTACAACCAAAAGTAAATGACAATCTGTTCATGCGATAGAGCTATAGCTGAATTTGTGGAAAAACAGAGCACAGCAGCGACACCTGTTGGGCGGTATACACTCAAACTTAATAAGGATCTGTTTATGATTTAAACACTCGCTATTAACGATTTCTAAAAGCTCAAAATTTAAAAGGGTTGGATGAGCAGGAACGTTTTAAAAACGTTCTAAATTACGATTTATTTAGAATTGTTAAGTCCTAGAAGCTTGAAATGGTACAATAAAACTAGATTTTATTTCCCAAAACAATCTAAAGACAAATGCATCACAAAAAATTGCCGTTAATAAATTATTAGTTGAAATTTACTAAGAAGAATATAATTCTAAACAAGAGATAATCCTGTAACCTAATGTAAACATACGAATATATTTTAGTCATTATTGTTTTCAATATTTTTAAATCATAAGTAATTTGAAGTACAAAATAATCCCTGACAGAATGCATTAAATTATATACCCAAATCTTAAAGCACAATTCTTTCTTCAACATTCCTTTGAAACTTTTTTCATTTCCAATGTTTCCAAGTTTCCCAGGAAATCGTTGGTGTTGATATACATGAATTCAATTTCTTGACGCGAAAGAATTCAATCTTGAAACCCAAATCCTCTCCTAACTTCTTTCTTCTCGTCTCATCAAACGGAATTTATCGAAACTTCTTTTCTTTCAAAAGTTTTCCCTACAGACAGGAATGTGATTTTTTTTTTAAATATAAGATGGAAAACAGCAGTCAAAAGAGAATTTTGTTTTTCACAGTGCTGACATGATATTTCTTTTTTTATATTTATGTTTTACAGAAGAAATAATGGAATGGGATTTTTTTATTATTCCAGAAATCTATTACATCTCTCATTAATTAACTTCCAACACAAGAACTTATAAAGTTCGTTTATATATATACATATATATATATATATATATATATATATATATATATATATATATATATATATACATTTTTGTATTGTATTATAAATATTGGTGCATTTATATAGTGTCGATTTTCCTGTGATTTAAAAGTTATTATTTGCAAAACGTTTTGTTATATACAGGGTGATTATAAAAAAACTATCCCGACATTTGGGCCCCTACGCTCTAAAAAGAATCCGTGAAAATACAAGAGATTTTCCGTAAAATTTTACGGAGAAGTTTCATTTTTCCAAAACAACAGTACAATTTCCGTAAATGACATTAGTTCCGTTTCAAATCCGTAGATATGCAGAAAGTTTTCCATAAATTTGATGGATTTTTTTCAAAACAGTACAATGTCCGTATTTCCCCATTTTCGTAAATAACGTTCAGAGGTTTGCATACAGATATCGTCTTGTTTGAAATGCGAATTAAGATTGTTGTATTTATTAGGGTCCAGGATCTTCTAGGATCCAGGCCTGGACCGTTCCTACCCGTGGGGCTATTTTCTGTCATTAGACACGGGCCAATCCTGGAGCTCATTCTAACCGGGCCCGTGTCTGGACGGTAATTTTTTGTAAGAATAATAATTATATTTTTTATTTTTTAGTGAAATCTTTAGAAATTTACTTTATTTATATAAATTACAGAAAAATATTTTTTTAAATCTACTTTTTTTTCTGTATAGTGCTTCAAATTATGACTTTTTTCACTGACATTTTAAAATTTTATTTTAATTTTATTAACGTGAGGCAATATTAGGTTATTAAAGGTTTCGTAAAATAATATCTTTGCAAATTATTGGTATTGAACAAAACTGATTTGTCTTATAAATTTGAGAATTAAACTAAAATTTATTATTTTATAAATTATAATTTTAGAAAGTTTATATTTTTTTCTTTAAATTTATAAAAATAATTAATGATTTTTTTTCTTTACTTTTATAAAAATGAAGTTTATAATTTTATAAAGTATGGTGTCTAGTGTCTAATATAAGTACTAGATGGCAGCACCACAGCCGGTTATTCTGTCACCTATCGGTAAAAACTTTGTTTACTGTAAAAAAATGTATCTGTTACTTGTCTGTGTTCGATGTACGTGTTTGTGAAGTAAATGTAAATTAAATGTTCTTTAAAAGTCCACCTCGACTAATTAATAATAATACAGATTCATTTACTTTAATTTAAGTATATAATATAGAATATTAGGGCGACGCAGGTCAAGTTTTTACCGGAATTAAAATAAGAAGAAATTCCACCTGATTTGAAAAATGGCGAAACTTCGTGTTTTGCATCTACAAGAGAATATGCTGTATTAATATTTTGAATGCGTACGTCATTTCGAGGGTGGTAAGTGCTGACATTTTTTTTTCTTCTCTGCAATAAATAAAAGGTAATAAATAATGTTTGCAAATTTTAAAGAATTTAACGATTCAATTGAATCGTTCCAATCATATGTTAAGAGGTTGGAACAGAGTTTTTTATTACATGATGTTGAAGAAAAAAAAAGGTACCCGCCATTATTTCATGTATGGGGCCTAAATTGTATAATTTGCTGTCAGATTTAACATTTCCAAAAAATCCTGAAGCACTGAAATATAAGGAAATAGTTGATATTCTGTTAAAGCACCCCGCCCCTAATAAATTTTGTTCTAGAATTAAATTCCGTAATTCTTATCAAAATGAAAACGAATCGATACAAGATTTTGTTTCAAAATTAAAGAAGTTAACTACATTCTGTGCGTTTGCTGGTGAAACACTTAATGAAAATTTGTTAGAACAATTTTTACGAGGTTTATAAAATGAAAGTATCCAAAGTAAACTACTTTCACAAATAGATGATTTATCTTTTGAGAAAGCTATTGAAAAAGCAATTATTTTGCAAAATAACGAACATGATATTTCTGAATTGAAAAACAAAAATGTAAATGTTAATAAATTGGCATATTCTAAAAATGTTCAACCGAATAAAATTTCAAATAATTTCCAGAAACCGAAAAGTAACAATGTAAATAAAGGGAATTTTGAAGTAAATAAAAATAAATTACAATGTTATAGATGTGGAAATCCTTCTCATCTTGCCAATAAGTGTAAGCAAAGCAATACTATTTGTAAAATTTGTAAAAAAAGAGGCCACCTTGGTAAAGTATGTAAAAGTAGTTCTCAGAAAGAAACAAATGTATTGCAGACGGTTGATATTTTATCCGTGAGTCATGATAGAAGTTCTACACCTATAAAAGTGTGGGTTTTAATTGAAAACAAAGCTAAAGCTGAAATGGAGGTAGACACGGGCTCCGGAATTTCTGCGGTACCTGTAAATCGTTTTCGGAGAAATTTTCTGAATAATAAAATTTTTCCACCAGACGTTCAGTTGAGAACTGCAACGGGTGAGGTGTTTACACCTGTGGGGTATGTAACAGTAGATGTTTCTTATGCAAATATTACTAAATATAATTGTATTTAATTAAAGAAGATAATTTCCCACTTTTATTTGGCAGAGACTGGGTAGCTGCATTTAATTTGTTTCCTACTAACTTTAAATCTGTGTATGTCAATGAAATTGCAAATTCTACTGATAAATTAAAAGCATTATTAAATGATTTTTCTGATTTATTTTCGGATAAAGTAGGTGAAATAAAAGGTTTGAAAGCAGAACTTTACCTAGAAAAAGGTTCTACGTCCATATTTTGTAAGGCTAGGACAGTCACGTATGCTCTACGTAATGCAATAAATGATGAAATCCAAAGGTTACAGGATGAGGGTATTATTAAACCTTTCACCAGTAGTAAGTGGGCAACTCTTATAGTTCCAGTGGTAAAACCAAATGGGAAAATACGTTTATGCGGAGATTTTAAAGTTACAGTAAATAAATTTTTGAAGGTGGAAAAGTATCCTTTACCTAGGGTAGAGGACATGTTAGCTACTTTAGGTAGTGGTTTACATTTTGCTAAAATTGATTTAAATCAAGCTTATCTTCAGTTACCTGTAGACGAAAAATCACAGGAATTGTTAACTACAAATACTCCGAAGGGCTTATTTCAATTTTTAAAGTTACCAGTGGGTCTTACTAGCTCTCCAGCAATTTGGCAAAGATCGATTGAACAAAAATTAAGTGGTATTGATGGTGTCACTGTGTTCATTGATGATATTGGTGTTACAGGGGAAACGGGTGAAATTCATTTAAAAAGATTAAAACAAGTCTTAGAAAGATTACGTGAATATAATATTAGGATAAATAAAGATAAATCAATTTTTCTGGCTGACCATATTACATATTGTGGTTATAAAATTGATAAGCAAGGTATTCATAAAACGCAAGATAAAATTGAGGCTATTGTCAATGCTCCTAGACCAATTAATGTGTCACAAGTTAAAGCTTTTTTAGGCTTAGTCACATATCATTCTAAATTTGTACCAAATTTATCTACAATTGCTCATCCTTTAAATCACTTGCTCAAAAAGAATGTAAAATTTATTTGGTCTCCTGTTTGTGAACAAGCATTTAAAAATATAAAAAATGAAATTATTTCAGAAAGAGTTCTTACTCATTTCAACCCTAAATTGCCTTTAGTGTTAGCAACAGATGCTTCTCCATATTGTATCTCTGCAGTTCTTTCGCATGTGATGCCAGATAACGTGGAAAAACCAATTGGTTTTGTGTCCAGAACGCTTACGAATGCAGAAAAAAGTATAGCCAAGTGGATAAGGAAGCACTAGCTATTATTTTTGGAGTAAAGAAATTTTTTCAATATTTATATGGTAATAGGTTTACTTTATTTACAGATAGAAAACCACTCGTGTCCATATCCTCTCCAAATAAAAGTATTCTTGTTCTTTCAGCTGCTCGGATTCAAAGATATGCATTATACTTACAAGCGTTTAAATATGATATTCGCTATAAGAAAACATCCGATCATGGAAATGTCGATGCTCTTTCACGACTTCCATTACGTAGTGAAGATTTACCACCACAATTAAATTCAAGTAATGTAATTGATGAATCTGAATTTTTTCAAATTAACCAAATTTCTACATTGCCTTTAAACGCCAAATCAATTGCTGCAGCTACAAAATCTAATCCTTTATTACGTCAACTTTTTTATCAGCTAATTTCTGGTTCTCCAATTCCTAAAAATTTACTTTTTGGTGGCAAACAAGAAGAATTTACTCTTCAACATAGTTGTATTTTAAAGGGATGTAGAGTAATTATCCCAGAAGTTCACCGTAACCAAATTTTACGTGATTTGCACTATGGACATTTTGGTATAGTGAAAATGAAGTCCTTAGCTCGCAGTTTTGTTTGGTGGCCAGGGATTGACCAAGATATTGACGATCTTGCACGGAATTGCACTACTTGTGTCAATTTAAAAAATAATCCTCCTAAGGTAGATACTCATCATTGGGAATGGCCTACAGCTCCATGGCAAAGAATTCACATAGATTATTTTGGTCCTGTGATGGGTAAAATGCTTTTGCTTGTGGTTGATGCTCATAGCAAATGGCTTGAAGTTTTTATTGTTCCTAATACAACGTCAGAACATACAATTACTTGTCTTTCTTCTCTTTTTGCCAGATACGGGTATCCTATTCTCTGGTATCTGATAACGCAAAATAATTTACTTCTGAAGAATTTGAGACATTTTTGAAGAATCATGGGGTTAAACATAGGTTTAGTGCTCCATACCATCCAGCTACAAATGGTCAAGCAGAGAGATATGTGCAGATTCTTAAAAAAGGGTTAAAAGCCTTATCTTTAGAATCTGGTACTTTACAGATGAAAATAAATAACTTTCTTTTACAATATAGAAAGATGCCTCATGTTACTACGGGGGAAAGTCCTGCATCTCTATTTCTAAAACGAAATATAAGAACGAAAATAGATTTGATAATTCCAAGCGTTACAAATTTTGTGCATGATAAACAAAATGCGAGAAAGGCCAATTCTAAAGTAAAAGAATTTCAAATAAACCAGAAAGTGGCTGTAAGAAATTATACTCCTGAAGCCAAGTGGAAAATTGGTTGCATTATTGCAAGAGAGAGCAAGTTGCATTATAGAATTCAAGTTGGTTCGAATATTTGGAAAAGGCATGTTGATCAGATAACTAATGTTGGTTCGAAGATACATCTAACTAATGATTCAAATTCTGAAGAGAGTGGTACAGAAAGTCACAAAAGTGATAATGCAGTTGTTAATCAACGTGATTCTCAGCTAATGCCTCCTAGTACTCCAGATCCTCGACCAGCTACTCAGTTGTCTCATCTGCTCCAAATCCTCAACCAGATGACTCTGTTGTTCCATCTACTCCAAATCCTAAACCAGATGACTGTGTCCTCCCAAATACTCCAAGTCCGGCTCCAGTAGACTCTAAAGGGATACCTTCAGCTGCAAAACCCATGGTGTCCAATACTTCTAGTGATCATGCTACAGATACTTTAAATACTAATTCTTCTCCTTCCCTACAGGTACCTAGAAGATCCACCAGGAAAAGAAAAGCTCCCACCATGTTTCCAAATTGAGGAGGGGAGACTTATGGTGTCTAGTGTCTAATATAAGTACTAGATGGCAGCACCACAGCCGGTTATTCTGTCGCCTATCGGTAAAAACTTTGTTTACTGTAAAAAATGTATCTGTTACTTGTCTGTGTTCGATGTACGTGTTTGTGAAGTAAATGTAAATTAAATGTTCTTAAGTCCACCTCGACTAATTAATAATAATGCTGATTCATTTACTTTAATTTAGGTATATAATATAGAATATAAAGTTTATAATATATTTAGTTAGTTTATAATTTATAAATTAAACTAAATTAATTTAGACTAAATTAATAAATCCAAATTTAAACATACCTATCCCAAGTTCATTAATTTCAAAATTTTCGCTAAAAATCTTTTTTTTTTTAATATGTTTAAGGATTTATAAAATAATATTTTTGCAAATTAACGGTATGTAGGTGTTAAACTAAGCTGATATGTCTTATAAATATGTGAATTAAACAAAAATTTATTATTTTATAAATTATAATTTTACGAAGTTCTTATCTTTGACTTTAAATTTATAAAAAATAATTAATAACTTTTTGTTTACTTTTATAAAAATGAAGTTTATAAATTATTTCGTTACTTTATAATTTTATAAATTAAACTTAATTAATTTAAACTAAATTATCAAGTCCAAATTTAAACTTACCTATCCTAAGGTCATTAATTTCAAAATTTTCTCTAAAAATCTATTTTTTTGTTTTGATTTTTTAAAATTACTCAGTTTAACAGAATCGTACACAAAAGCTCTCAGCAAAGATTAAATATAATAATTTAATTTATTATAAAATTGTTTATTCACATAAGTTTTTAAAATAAGAGATAAAGAAAATTTACTTTAATAGCATGTAATAAATACGTCTACTTAAGATAATATTGTTTTTACTGGAATTGATAAATAGATCAACAGACATAATTTTAAAAAGTATATGTACTATTGCAAAAAGAAACAATCATTCGTCTTAATGCAATGTTTTACGCATATAATACATAAAAAGTTAAAATTTATCTGTTATAAAGCATCAAATAATAAAGCAAGATATTAAAAATTATGAAAATAAAATATTGAAAAAATCCATCTATGAAACTTTCGTTTTTGCATCCTTTAGAATAAATAAGAACATTTGAGGAAACGAAGGGTCCTCTGGTAGCGTCACGGTACACCCCGCCAGTTTAGTACACAGAAGTTTCCGCGTTCGAACCCCGTCCTAGCAAATGTTGGTTATTTGATAAAAACTCGCACAGAAGTGAAAGAAAAAATTAAAAAGTGTTATGAGATGTTCCTTGAGAAATATATATATATTTTTTTGGTCCTATAAAATTTATTTTAACGATATAAAAATATCTAAAAAATACGGAAGATATCTGTTAAAAAACGGAAATTTAAAAACGGATATTTCAGAAATCACGGAAAATTTCCTGGAATTTACGGAAATTTTTTATCCGTTAAAATACAGAAATAGTTCTGGCGTCTCGATTGCCAGTACAATTTCCGTTTTTTTTTTTCAGGAATTTTTTTTTACAGTGAAACTATCATACCATTCACAGAAACTGAATGAAAATTTGACAAAGGTATTTTGAGGTATGCGCTTAAGAATGATATGGAAAACAACAGTGTCACTCAAACAGTTACGGTTACAGTGAGAAAATTTCGAAAAAAATCAAATAGCAACACCCAGTTTTTTGTATTGGAATGTGATCTCCATTGTGAAAAACCCTAAATAGCGTTGGAACGACAACTGTAGCATGAAAATCACCGGCGGTAGATAGGCTAAAAGTGAGGACAACCAATAAGGACAGAGAATCAGCATAAAATAAAGCATTTTATTGCGTTTCACAAATTTTCCACAAGACCTCCTTCACACACGATGACACTTTGCATGCGGCTGATGGTGGATAGCACTACAGCACGTATCATGGCAATAGGAATCTCTTGAATCGCAGTTCTGATGGCATCTTTCAAATCAGATGCAGTTTGAGGACGAAACTGATACACTTTGGATTTCAGATATCCCCACAGCCAGAAATCCATTGGTGTCAGATCAGGAGACCTTGGTGGCCACGGAAACGGGAAATGACGGGAGATAACACTGTCACCAAACTGTTGAGTTAAGACACGTTTGACTGAAGACCCGACATGTGGAGGAGCGCCATCTTGCATCCACACAACTTCAGATAGAGCATTTTGCCGTTGCAATGCGGGAATCGCGTAATGAGTTAACATGTCCAGATAGCGAGCACTCGTTACTGTACACGTTTGCAGATCACCGACAGTAACCTTTTCAAAAAAGTAAGGCCCGAGGATGAACGTACTCGTTATACCACACCACACAGTCACTTTTTCCTCGTGTATTGGACGTGCATGCACATCATGTGGATTATTCTCTACCCAGTGCACACAATTTTTTGAATTCACGTTACCAGTTAACGAAAAATGCGCCTCATCTGTCCACAGAATGCGTAAAGGCCAGCTGCTATCTTCATCGTATCGGATAAGGAATTGATTTCCAAAATCCAACCGTAATTGATAGTCTCCCGCTTCCAACATCTGGACAAACTGGTATCGATACGGAAACATGTTTAGAACAGAGCGCAGAATCTTGCGTACAGTTGAATTCGGCAGATTCAGAACACGTGAAACACCGCGTGCAGTTGAGGGACGAACTGTGCTTATCGTCTGATGCACTTCTGCAACAGCTTCCACAGGAATGAAAGGTCGTCCAGACCAAGGTCGATCGCATGTGAAACCAGTTTCTTCAAATTTATGAATCAAGTCCCGTACAGCTTTGACAGTGCACGGGCCTCGCCGTAATCCATGGTTTCTGCGGTAAACACGCAATATCTCTGCGGTATTTTTCCATTCAGGTAATAAATCTTTACGATTTCTCCACGTTCTTTCCCTGAAAGCGGTATCTTGTTCGGAATGGCAGAAAGGAACATACGCGGCTCGCATTTCGCAGTGCCTTTTCTTTCACCTAGCGTGACGACGTCAGTCATGACTGTGTCTTACGTAGAACCCGAAATTTGCATTTCTTGGTTTCGTCTTCTTGTTTTGTGGAGAACTAATCAGGCTGGGATATCAGCCAAAGAAACGGTGGGACGTGTGGCGTAAATGAAACGAAAATTAATGCTCTGGTGCACGGCAAAGTCCTTTTTACTTTTCCCTTGCCTAGTTCCGGTGATTTCATGCTACAGTTGTCGTTCCAACGCTATTTAGGGTTTTTCACAATGGAGATCACATTCCAATACAAAAAACTGGGTGTTGCCATTTGATTTTTTCGAAATTTTCTCACTGTAACCGTAACTGTTTGAGTGACACTGTTGTTTTCCATATCATTCTTGAGCGCATACCTCAAAATACCTTTTGCCAAAATTTCATTCAGTTTCTGTGAATGGTATGATTGTTAGGGGCCCAAATGTCGGTATAGTTTTTTTATAATCACCCTGTATATGAACAGACTTTTTTCGTATGTATAACCAAGTTTTGCACCAATTATCTAGTGCATTTCTTAAACAAGAAATAGCATATATATATATATATATATATATATATATATATGCTATATATATATATATATATAGCACATTATGTATAAAATTCTGGGTCTGCCGAATACATTTAATACATAATGTGCTACATTTAATCTGTGAGATTGTTTGCAGCTATAGCGCTTATCGTATGAATTTTATTTATATTTTTATTTTCATTTTAATTTTAGTTTTATGTTTAAGTTTTTTTGAGCTTATATATATATATATATTATAAATAAAGAATTCTCGGTTTTTTATCTATGATCATTCATAATGCTATTTTTTAACATAATAAGTCTTTGTACTACCCATTTTCACAGACATTATTTTATTTTCAAACACATAAACAAGTAGTGTACATGTCTAAAAGTCTTAAAAACTACACAAAACTAGTCAATCTGTTAAAAATTGTAAAACAGTAAAAATAGTTTCATCTGGCGCTCTCAGGCATCTTCAGTCACTGATGTTTGTAAAATTATTTTAACCTCTCGCTCTCAGGCATCACCGATGCTTATAATAATAAGCCAATTATAATAATTTAAACTACGCATTACAGAGGGAAGCCATAGAAATATTTACATCAAATTCAGAAACATGTAATCATATGATCCCACGCAAAAATAGATAAGAGATGGCGCCAGATGTTATTAGGAAAAAGCAAAATGAGGGTTTTAAACAGATTGACTGACGAAGCAGAAAACACAACATCAGTGACTGAAGATGCCTTTTTAGCGACAGGTGAAAATATTTTTACAGTTTTACCATTTTTAACAGATTGATTAGTTTTGTGCAGTTTTAAAAGTACTTTTTAAGACTTTTAGACAAGTATACTGCTTGTTTATGTGTTGGAAAATAAAATAATATCTGTGAAAATGGGTGGTGCAAAGAATTATTATTATAAAGAATTCTCTTTAAGATGAAACAGCGTTAACTTTTAGTAAAAAAAGTCATAATCGATATCCGGTACAAAAACTGGATTAATTACTTTTAATCTTTGTTTTCGGAATGAAATCTTTAAATTTTAATATTTTCTATTTTCTTTATATTTTAAGAGACAATAGACTGCTCTGTAAATTTTAGAACTTTTTAAAACGTAAAAAAATACGTAACGTAATACAATTTAATGTTTTTTTTTCTGCCTAGACTTTTAAATCTGATTACTTCAATCGCATTACGTGGGCCCAGTGATTAGCGTACTGGTCACAAAAGGAAGAGCTGGGACCGATGTTGGTTGGAAACCAACACGGTCTGGACAGGGTGACTGACTTTGCAGGGTTTTCAGGGTTTTTCTTGTACGAAAATGATAAATCGCTCACTTTACTTTCAAAGATCCTCCATGAAAGTAACCCTTTTATACCAACATGGCAAAAAATAACCGATGCTTAAAAAAAGCCAATCCAATCAATTGACTTATATTCCATTTTTAGATGCGTTCGTAATTATCTAAATACTTAGCATCTGTTGTCATCATTTGGTCCGTCCGCATATAACAGCGCGAAAACTATCCAACCGAATGGTTTGAAATTTAATATGTATAATTGTTGGATAATTTTGTTGAGTCATTGCAAATTTTATGAAAATCGAATCAAAATTAAAAAATATATTAATAAAAGTTTTCTTTATTCTGTTAAATCCTATCATACGTAATCTATATAGTAAGAGCGCAAGTCATGTGAATGAGGAAAACAAATACGGGCTAACCACTTCTTTTTTCATATGCCAAGCGGACATTTTTGTTCAGAATTATTTTTTCAAATTAAATTGCATAAAAGTTACATTTTTATAAAGATCGTTGAAAAAACTGTTTGCTTGAGAGATGAGTTACATTAAAAAAATGTATAGATTCTGGGATTACTTCAGTGAAAATTAGGTTAACAGTCGAATATCTCAATCCATTAAAGTAAATAAACTCAAGGGAATCAAACGTGAGTCATAAAAATATTAACCATGGAGGTAATCATTCGCAAAGCAAGATTTCCATGGTAAATTTCGCAGCGCTGTCTGGCGTCGAAAAAAAATCGCATCCGTAAACATGGCATACGTAATAAGAAAAAAAAAAGGCATGCTCATTTTGCTCATAACAGACGATATAATTCATTTCACTGAAATAATAACGGGGATTTTTTTACATTGTAAAACTAGTTAAAACACGAATGTACCTCATTTGTCAGGTTTAACGCACATTTTCCTACTTTTTAAATTATAAGGTGAGATTTTAATATAAACGTAATATTACATAATTCCTGACAAATTTGAAATTTTCTTACATTTCTTTTGTTCTACCTATTCGTGCGAAGTAAGTTTTTTTTTTTTAAATACAAAATAATAATTGTTTCCCTTCGTAGTTAACTTTGTAAAATGTTCTCGGGTCTTGTTTTGTGTACCATGTTGATGGCTCAGAAATACGGAAGATTTCATTTAAATCAAAAATATAACATAATCCCACATTCCCACAGCATTGATATGCAAATTTTTCGTTTTAAGTAAATGGCTCGACAGAAATGAATTCAGGCGAAAAATTTGGGATTTCAATGAAAACAAGGTTGTTCGCGAATTTCGGAGTTGGATTATTTCCGTAAGCAATTGAATTTAAAATCTTTTCAAATATTAAATTTGATTTGACACGTCTTTGACTGAACAACCTTCTGTTTTCATTGAAATCCCAAATTTTTCGCCTGAATTCATTTCTGTCGAGCCATTTACTTAAAACGAAAAATTTGCATATCAATGCTGTGGGAATGTGGGATTATGTTATATTTTATTATTATGAGTGACAATTTCAAAATCACAATAGTCCATATTTTCTCATCAAACAGAATTTCATTGGCATATTTAAGAAGATATGAGTGCATTTATGTAAAAATCTAATCGTTTCTTTGAAGGAAGATACATCAAAGGAAAGGGAGGTGGTTAAATTTCAAATAAAGTTATTATTTAAATTCTAATCAAATATTATAAGATTGTAGCATTTTGAAAGGATGGAGTAGTGTAAGGGAACAATTCCTGAATAAGTTTCAAAATATATCAAAAGTGTTTAATTCATTAACTAATTTCAATTACAGAACTCGCATCCTTTTATGACTAATAAATCAAATATTATAAGAATGTACCATTTTGAAAGGATGGAGTATAGTGTAAGGAAACAATTCTTGCATAAATTTCAAAATAAATCAAAAGTGTTTAATTCATTCATAAACCATAACCAAATACAACGTTGTAACGCACAAATATGACAATTGGTACAAAAAACCGCATACGGCCGTTTCAAGGATCCATCGATCCCCTTCCTCAGTGCCAGGGGGAAAAAAGGATAAAAATGGGTTCAAAGAACCCCTCGGTTATAGCCCCGAGTACTGGCTTGAATGAAAATGCTAAAGCAAGAGTTTATATATACCAAAGAAATGACATAGTTGACCGGAAATAACTGAAAAAAGGAGCCACTGCGCAGGATCCCTCCACACGTGCGAGAGAAACGGGGTGCTGGTCATATCATTCACCAAGGATGAACTATGTTTGTGAATAAAGTAAAATTCGTAAAAGTCGAAATCTATAACTGAGTGACATTTTTGGATAATTTTAGCTTCTGAATAATTAAACCTGTGGTTGGAATCCCAACAATGTTTAGCTATTGTAGATTTCTCACACTCCTGCTTTTTAACACAATTTTGGTGCTCTTTCAGTCTAATTCTAAGAGCTCGCTTCGTCTTACCAATGTAAGAGAGGCCGCATTCACAAAAAATTCTGTAAATGCTCCAGGTATTATGTTCATCAATTGGATTTTTAAGGCTGGAGAAATAAACTTTATTGATTGGAGAGAAAACAACTTTGAAACTAAACCTATTTAGAATACGAGAAATTTTTGCATTGATTTTATGAAAATAAGGTAAGACAATAACATTTTTAAATTTTTTATTAGCTGGAACAGAATCAGTGTTTGTCGGAGGTTTAGATAAAATACGGTTAATTATATTCAAGTTAAATCCACGATCGATGGCGACTTTTTAATATAGTTAATTTCATTATTAAACAACTCGGAATTTGAACAAATTTTACGTGCTCGGAAAATAAGTGTATTGAAAGCTGCTAATTTTTGATGTGGGGGATGATTGGATCTATAATGAGTGGGTAAGCTTACTGCAAAAGTTTTACGGTAAACTGTTGTCAAAATTTCACAATCATTACGAATTACTAGGACATCTAGAAAAGCTAGATGTTGTTGAGCTTCAACTTCGAAAGTAAACTGGATACATGGATCAATGGAATTAAATATATCAAGTACAGCATTAATATTGTATTTAGATAAATCAAGTAAAGCAAAGGAATCATCTACGTAGCGTGTATAAAATGGGAATTGTATTAATTTAAATAATTTAACTTCAAAATAATGCATATATAAATCACTTAAGACTGTGCTTAAAGGGTTACCCATAGCTAAACCTTCCGACATTTTATAAAACTTACCCTGAAACACAAAAGTATTTTGCGACAAACAAATGCTGGTTAGAGCAATCAAGTTATCAATTTCATATTGAAAAAAGTGAAACTCATTCAATCTATTTCTTAAACAATCTAAAGCACCTTGTACTGGAACATATGCTTGTTTAATTCATTAACTAATTTCAATTACAGAACTCACATCCTTTAATAAATAATAAAATGTAACTGAAAATATTAGTTTTAACATGCGCTTACTATCTTTGTATCTGTAAGATACAGTGACTTTTTTTCGTGGAGGTTAAGGCGTCTTTGAAGACGCCAATTTGGTATAATGTTTTTAGTTTTTGTGATTAAAGAAAAAAATAATATACTAACTTTCCCCGAAATGATGCTGTATAAAGTGTATAAATATGGAAGTTGCATTATAGTCCAAATTGGCGTCTTCAAAGACGCCTTAACCGCCACGAAAAAAAAGTCACTGTATCTTACAGATACGAGGGTCGATCCAGAAATAAGGTTCCCATCCAATTTACAAATAGACAACATTGTTTATTCTCATAGAAATTTACATCGTTGGAAAGCATAAAGTTTTCTCTATTTTTCTACATAACCGCCATCTTTTTCTACGCATTTTTGTAGACGGTGCTCCAATTTCTGTATCCAATGTCGTAGAACTCCGCCGCACACATTATCACAAGTGATAATCACTTGTTCCCCAAGATAAAGGAACATTTGGATGTCCAACGCTTCCGGAGCGACGATGACGTTAAAGAAGAGGTGAAATGCTTCCTCAGCGGGTTGGCGGCGGAGTTCTACGACATTGGATACAGAAATTGGAGCACCGTCTACAAAAATGCGTAGAAAAAGATGGCGGTTATGTAGAAGAATAGAGAAAACTTTATGCTTTCCAACGATGTAAATTTTTATGAGAATAAACAATGTTGTCTGTTTGTAAATTGGATGGGAACCTTATTTCTGGATCGACCCTCGTACAAAGATAGTAACCGCATGTTAAAACTAATATTTTCAGTTACATTTTACATGCTCATGAAAGCAGACAAATAAAAGAAAGTTTTGGTGGAGCTTTGATATTTGGTACCTTTATGTGTTTTGGGTCGCTGAACACGAATCTTAGATTTTCCAACAAAATGTTTTCTGGGAAATACGTTTTACACGGCTAAACTCTTACGGCTAAACCAATAATCAGAGAAAAAAAACCTGTAATACATACAATGTACGGAATTTTATCTTCTTTAATTCATATATTGCCAACTTACACGTAAAATGCATAATTATTAATTATTAATTTGGAATTAATTTGAAAAAAAAAGAGAAGAGTTTGGGGGTTTTTTTTACACATTTTTTGTTAAAAAATTATTTTTCCGAAAACATTTTGTTGGAAAATCTCAGATTCGTGTTCAGCGATTCAAACCTAAATGTACCAAACATCAAAACTACACCAAAACTTTCTTTTATTTTCTACTTAACGACTAGACTGTCAAGTTACTTCATACATACAACGACAGCAATAACGTAAATTTTTTGAGGATAGTAATCAAGCGTTAAGCAGTAAACTATATTTAGAGATAGCAAGTGAGTGAGATGTTTTAGAAAGTAGAATAAAATAATAACGATGAAAATAACTAAAAATTTTCTTGATAATATTTTAACCATCGTAATTTGTTGAGAGAGAAAAAATTATACCCATATCCTTCAGAAATGAATAGAACTCTTGGTTAAAAAATCTTAATGGTAATAATTATTTTAATTGCTTGAAAACTAATGTTAAAATGAATTCGGTGTAAAAACAAACCATTCCAATAACAATAGAAGGAAAATATTCGACAGAGCTTTCGTTAATTCAAATTATTCACTACTGATTTTTTCTGCTGTTATTTAAAAACTTTCTTGCCACAATTTCCCGTATAATCGAAAACGTATTATACCATGATTTTTAATGAAGTATTTCAAAAATTCTACTATAAAAACCATACATTTAGAGAAGAAAAAAGCTTCAAACGCTTAAAATTCAAATGTTTAATTTCAAAACATGCAAAAACATATCAATAATAGTGCATGATTTTAACGAAATATTAATTTATTTAGATACTTAAATAGCAAGTTAGATATTAAAACACCCCTATGTAAACAATTTCTAATAGATTCTTCAGATGATATACTAAATAATTCTCCTAATTTTAATTGCATTAAAATTTTAAACTTTATTTTCTGTTTCAAAATTTCTATTATTAGAAATTTCAACTCTCTTTTGATTGCAACCTCCGTTTAGAGGCTTGTCATTAAACTATTTAAAGAGTAAATGGCTAATTAAGGGTCAGTTTCATGATATAGTATGTAATTGTATTTAATGTTGTATTTAATAATTAGCTTTTAAACTTTGAGAACCAAATAATAAATATTTAGTAAACACATAACATTAAAAAATAATTTGTTTAAAATAAATTTGACTATTCTTGACTTTCTGTAATTGCATACTGATATTTGGAGAGTTTGGAACTTAACAATATTCTCAATTAAAAGAGAAATCGGCTAACATGTTACACACACGTTCAACAAACGATTTCGGAAACTTGTAATTTTTCTCTAAGTCACAGGTCTGTACTTTCTCTATAAGCAAACTGGTTTTTTTTTCTGAAGTTGATAATAGAATTATAAACTAAACCGTTTCTCCAAAATAATTTGTGTCCCCTGTATATTTTGATGTTAAAGAATGTATTGTTTTTATTTGAATGCTTGTTATCCGGATTTCTGTTTCGATCGAAAGTCTTGTTTGAGAAATTTCGATTTCTACCGGAAATTTATATTTTATTTTGCTGTTTGGAAGTAATATTCCGCAGATGACTCGACGCCGATTTCAGAAAAATAAACCAAAATTGTTTCTAATATACATCTAATAAAATATTCAGCAGAACAGAAATTACGCTGGAAATTAATGAAATACAAAGGATGAGGATTATCACTTTACTACACACAGCGTACAGCCAACAGAGTGAAAAAATGTCCAGATCGGAGATCGAACCCGGATACCTTGGTATAGCGCACCAAGGGATTTACCATTTAAGTTACGCATCTTTTTCGGAACTGTTCGACTGCGAGGAATCGGGCTGGAGACTCGTCTTAAGACGGTGACCAAACCTTCTTTCGAAACTTGGGCCGAAACCAGCCCAGCGCGTCTTTGCGTAGTCAGAGCTTTCTGTGCCTGACAAGGTTGGGGCTAGCAGACTTCTTCCTTAACAATAACTTCTCTTACTAATCTCGACCGGGTCCGCTTCTTTGGCGCACTTGAGGGGAGTTTCCACGGCCCTCATAGTCCGGTAGTGGTCCTTCGTTCTTCCGTTAAAGTATTTATATATGTGCGTGATCTCGTTGAATGGGGTCGCTTGACTCTGTCCTTGTTTCACCTAGGGGGTTCTGTCTCGTTGGAATACATTCGGCGGGCGACAACCTAGCCAGGCGTGTCTATGCGCTTGGGACCAAGTTACTTCGAGGTCCCGGGTTGGCGAGAAGCACCTCCTGCTCTTTGTAGTGATATGATATGTTCGTGAGCCGTTGAATGGAGAAACACATTTGACGGGGACAACCTTAGCCAAGGCGTGTCTATACGCCAGGGACCAAGTTACTTCGAGGTCCCGGGTTGGCGAGAAGCACCTCCTGCTCGCCACATCCGATGAACTAGTCTCTTTCTCCCTCCCTAGGATTTGATATTCGGAAGGTGTGGTACAGTAATGGGTCATGGGAGTGTTCAGCGTTGGCTTAGGACCCGGCTTCCCTTATGGGATCCCGGCTACGAGGCTGTTGTTCACTTCTACGTTCCGCCCAAGTGTGTTGTGGTGGTGTCCTCTAGTTTGGGCTCCACCGTATCGCAGCGACTTTTGTCGTCAATTCATTTCGGAAAGGGTGACGAAGTGTAGGTAGGCTCACGCCCCCGCTTCTCCCCCTTCCGAAGAGCACTATCTTGGAGGTGTCCGGGTAAACCGGCTCCTTCTTAGTCGTGAACTCGTATGGATTCACTAGAATTTGGAATCGGCTGTGACGTGCGGCTGCCTTCGGCAGCCGTAACTTCTCATTACCATTTAAGTTACTGAAGTTGTGCTCATGATTGACGTTCCATCTTGTGCTGCAGAAGTTGTAGCCTTACCATATAATAATGAGAGAATGCTAGACTGGATGTCGTCCTGGTGGCTTAAATGGTAAAGCACTTGGTGCGCTATACCAAGGTATCCAGGTTCGATCCCCGATCTGTACATTTTTTCCCTCGGTTGGTTGTACAATATTTACTCCTATTGAAGCCTCATATATTTTGTTATTTACTAATAGAAGATAAGATGCAATTTCATGTTCGAGGTATTAGATTTCAAATATACTTGAAAAAAAGTGACATCGATATTTTATTTCATATTTAAAAAATAAAATAAGGCATACTTTAAATAATATTTCTCAAATAGTCTTCAAAAATAAATTTTTGTTTCCTAATGTAAAAAAAAAAAAATCTTCTGTGAATCTCAGCATTTGTCTTTCTAATACGTTATACGTATTATAAAACCTACATGAAATGATTCAGACAATAACATTTGAGATATGATATTTAATATCGCGATTATCATAAAAGTTGCAGAAAAATGTTAGGTAAATCAATTTTAAACAAATGACGTGACCAAAAATAGAATATAAATCAAAGAGCCATGAAAGGCATTCAGAAATAAATTCGAAGAAAGATCTCTGTTGAAAAGAACTTTCAATGACCTAAATGACATTTTTATGTCTCTAACAACACCTGAGTGACCACTTACACGAATTGTGGAAACAAGTAATCGGGATTTTGCAAAACATAAACATAATCGCTGAAGTGGAAATGGAAATAGAAATAGGGAACCTGGGAATTTTGTAGATAATATGTTTCTGGTTTCAACGAACGCGTATCGTTTACGGAAGTTTAATTTATTACACAAAATAAAAAAGTAATAAAAAATGATGAAGAAGTTTGTGTTTTTAGTACATTTATATAAGAGACAAACTTTTAGCCAAAGTTTCGGAAGAATGAAAATGTTAAATAACATTGATTGAATGTTAAAAAGTTTTTGAACTTATTTTACTACGGCGTTCGCGGGTTTCTATGTCTACATAAAGTAATATTTTGTGAAGTGGAAAAAAGAATTCAAGTTATTTTTTTCCTAAATTGGTAAAATGGATCTTTTCAGCCTATTTAAACTAAAACAGTAAAACTGAAACTTTAACGGTAAAATATTATTTCTTTAGAGAAAAACTAACATTTGCTTTCTTTAATCAAGCGTTATAACAAAAGGGTAACAATTAAAAATAGGGTGCCTTTATGTGAGAACGGAGACATATGCGATATAAAATTTGATTGGTTGAGACGATTTCGGACAAAACCAAATCGCCAAGCATCTTGCAGAGCCTGTCATTATTGCCAAGGAAATGTTTGTTAACATGTCTCACTCTTCTAGTCGAAATGCTATATTAATAGCATATTTAAATTTTGGAATGTTAGGTAACTTAATTAGTTCAATTTGTTTTCAAGAAAGCAATTTTTTTGTATGTTTTTACCAATCAGTGTAATTTTTACACCATGCATAAAGGATAGTTTTAATTTAACTGCATGATAAAATTCCATCCTATACTTAATATATAAGACACTGACAAAAGTATCTGTCTATTTTAATAATAAAAAAAAAGTAACCAACGCTTTCGCCGCTGCAAATGATTTTTTTGTGACTGGAAGTCATTCTCCGTTAATATTAAGAAAAATATTGCAGAACAATATATGAAAATTGGTAGTATTATACAGAATTGTTTGATAAACACGCTGAAATACATAAACAGTTTTAAAATCTAAGAATTACTTTAAGAACAATTTAATTTTGAAGTCGGTCAAAGTAGTTCCGTTAAAAACGTTTAATAGGAAAAAAAGCTACGTGTAGAAATTTAACCATATTCTGCAGGAAGTTATGTGACAAGCTTTCGGTGTGCAGTGTGCAATTATTTGTTTTAATTTGACTAATTTGTTGAGGGTTTTCTTTCAATTTTTTATTCCAATTTTCGTCATTTCAATTGAGTTTTCTTTCATATTTTGAAAAGGTCATTTTTATATTGCTACCAATTTCTAAAACAGAGCAAATAGTAACATTCCCTTTCAATTGAAAAATGTATTTACACGTAACTATCAAAAATAGAAATAAAACTTTAAAATAATAACTAAATGATCATGTGTTAAAAGCAGTAAATGGGGAGAAGTACGTCATTCTAATGTGAAAATTAAAAAGAGAAATAAAACTTTAAAACAATAATTAAATTATTACAGGTTAAAAATGGTAAATGGTGAAAATTATGTCATATTTAAAATGCTGAAATAATAATATTGCCAAACAGTTTCAATTTAAAAAAGATATTTAAACGAGACATATACTTCAGATTTCGAGATGGTCTGTTTAACGATTAGAAAATATGTTTTCACGTGAATTTCTAAAAGAGAAACAAACATTTGGTGAAAATTACGTCATACGGAAAACAATACTTTTAAAACAACTTACTCATAGCGTCGTTATAAAATTCTCTGAGGCAGCGATATTGTTTATTTAGCCGATTTTCAAATGATTAATTGATCTTATTTAATCAGTCATGAAAACTGTCGTTAGCTGTCTCGACAGCAGTTGATTGGGCCTTAAAATCCCCCAATCAAAGGGAAATGAAAGGAAACACGATTGTAGAAGATCTTCACTGGTCGTTTAATTATAATTCGAACTACCGTATTATTTTTAGATCTCTTTGCATTTTTAGAGCATGCGGTGTTTGAACAGAAGTTGGCGATCGTAGCTCGTAGGGGCAGAGTGCACCGTAGTGCATTATAAAATATCAGTTAAATAATTTATTTCGTCAAAATATTTTCTACTATAAAGTAAGAAAAAATAAATTTGATTTACTTTTTTAATTTACTTTCTTTATTATTAAATATATTTCTGCATCCCAAATGAACCTAAAAAAGAGCCAATGAACTTATATTTCATGCATAGAATATTTTTAATCTTTTATAATCCTCTAATTATTTTTAAAGAAATTTCCCGTGTTATTTTATGTTTATCACGTTTTATTTTCATGTACGAAAAAATAAAGCACATTGTAAGCTAAAAACTCATGCTGAGTTTGTTAAATATTAATTAAAGCTGAAAGATGCTTCAGCGTTTTGCCGATCTGCATATTGCATTGATAAAGCCGATTCATTAAATTTAATTAGGGGGGAAAACATAGCTAAGGTAAAAATAATATTTTGTCCCTTTTAATGATATGCTTTTCGCAACAGCAGATTAAAGTGATCGATGACCAATACTGCTTTGTTTGCTAGTGAATTGGAACACCTAACTAGAGCTGCATCATGAATATTTTTTTCTTTATTTTCTGCCATTTACGTTTTAGGAGATTGTTTAGGGTAGCAGCATAAATCAATTTTTTTATCAACATATAAATTACTTCTGTTATTTTTATCAGAAAGTTCTTTAATTCTGTAATTTTGTCTTCTTGTTGATGTAAATGTGGTATAGCTGTTGAAAAAGAATTCTAACTTTTCTACGTATCTAAATAAACATTTTGTGATTTCTGATTACTTTTTAGGCGACTAGGGGGCTCTGCCCCTTACGAGCTACGCTCGCCAATCCCCGTTCTGACACCACAAACTCTAAAAACACGCTAATTTGATCAACTCTAAAATGATTACCGAAGATTGAATTATAACTAAGCGATCAGTGGTGATCTGCTGTAATCGGTTTTGCATTCATTTTCCTTTCACTGAGGGATATTAAGGCCAAATCAATTGCTGTCGAAAGAGCTAACAACTGTTTTCGTGAAATAAGATCTATTAAACATTTGAAAACCAACCTGTGTAAAATGGCTAAGTAAACAATGTCGCTGCATTTTATAATGATGTTCTGATAGTTGACACCTTAGTGAGTGGGGCTTTAGATTCTAATGCAACATTTTTCCATTTGTTTTTTATGCGTTAAAGTTTAACCAATAGTTTGGCTTTTTTTTTACTGGAAAGTTGTCAACGGTATAATGGAGAAGTGTCGAAAATTGTTTTCAGTAAGACGTTTTAAGTGTATCGTTTCCAATATGACGTAATTTTCAACGTTTTCTTTTTATTATTAAACTTAAAAATATTTAATTGAAGGGAAATATTATTATTTACTCTGATTTAAAATTTGCAATAATAGGTCAAATATTCTGTCGAAATAAATTAATCTGCCGTGTAAATATATTTTTATATTGAAACAGTTTAGAAATATTGTTATTTGAGCATTTAAAAAAATATGTAAGTTACCCCATTTAATGCTTTGAACGCGTAATAATTTAATTATTTCTCTTTTTAACATTTACGCACAAGTGTATTTTTCATTACGTAATTTTCTATAATTATATTTTAAAATTACGCACGTTATTTTGAATTTTTACTTGTATGTTTATTTCCATATTTATAACCAGGGAGTAAAAATACAATATGTAACAATGCAGCATCATTTAACTTACCAAAATTGTGGCTCGAGTGACTCCATGTTTACAAATATGGAAATAAACATTCAAGTAAAAATTAAAGACAACATGCGTAATTTGAAAAATTAAATGATGGCGTTTTAGATAATAACTTCATAGAACATGCAATTGTAGAATATTCTTATTTGTTTTGATAATGGCTTCAATGCAGCCGAAACATTTTAACAGTTTAATAAAATGTATTTTATTGTTTATAAAGTTTTTATTTTACACCTTTTAACAATTAAAAGAAGGGAGATAATGTATTTACTTTTATTATGAAAACTCATAAAAATTAGTTTTTATCAGAGAGAATGTTAAAGTTTTATGGTATTTTATAATACTCAATAAACAATATTTTTACTAAGAATTTTATAAGAATTCTAAGCAAATCGAGAGCCCCGCAGCTTTAGACTATCTTAAAAAAATATATGGAAGAAACTCGATTGCCTGAAGGTGAAAAATGAATATGTTTCAAAGAAAAACATCAGCAATATATTTCTTATAAAAGGAAAGCGCTATTTGTTCCCTTTCGTCAATTACTTCTGGATGTTTTGTAAGAGTTTTGACGTGATAGCAGAGATCAGGAAAAATCAATGGGAAAATCTTTCACGATTTCTTGGTTATGTACATATATCTATCAGGAGACGAATAAATAAAAGTTCTCTTTATATATCCGTCATAATTCATTATGTTGATATCCGTTTATGATATCCACTTAGAAGTGCAGGTGATCAATGATCACATAAAACAAGTTATTATGACAGCAATATTGTCAGTCCCATCATGAATTATAAGATGTTTATGAATGATTTTTGGGAATGTCTAGTTGAAATATTTTGATGGATTCTTGATATTGTCTATGAAACAGTGATATTTTGTTAACAACTGTTATAGTCAGTCAGCTATCGAATGTTGCTTAAAATTATAGACAACTCAGGTCATTGTTTTAAGTTTATCAATAACTTATGAAAGTTTTGAAATGTTAATTTCTTTAATTTTTTTAAGTATCAATAGATTACTGAAAGTAAAAAGTAATTTCTAAACTTATTTCACTCTGGCTATTAGGTAGATTGAGATATTACGAGCAGGGAAGACCGAGCTATGCTCGTTCAAAATAAGCTTTGAGTTCAAATATCATGACCAAAATGATATCCTTACTAAAACTCATGACCATAATGATCGACTAATCAAATTTTCTCGGACATGTGACCAAGGTCTAATTGTCTTCTCGAGCCCGACACCCGTAGGATATAAAATTTAGTAAATAGCCTGAGCCGTCTTTTAGATAAAATTAGCTTGACCCACACTGACCTAAAAATGACCCACTAATTGGATTTTCTCGAGCATGTGACCTAGCCCAATGATATTCTCGTGCCCGAAATTCGTAGGATACAAAATTTAATCAAAATCGTTAGAGCCGTTTTTTAGATAAAATTAACTTGACCCGCGTTGACCCAAAAATGACCCACTAATCGAAAGTACTCGAACACGTGACCCAGCCCAATAATCTTTCCGTGCCCGAAAATGGTAGAATACAATTTTTTTTCAAAATCGTTTGAACCGTTTTTTAGAAACAATTATCTTGACCCCGATGGTGACCCCGATGGATTTTGGGTCACCATGCTGACCCAAAACGACCCACTAATCGAATTTTCTCGAACATGTGACCTAGTCCAATGGTTTTCTGGTGCTCAAAAAATGGAGGATACAAAATTTAGCTAAAGATAAAAATAGCTTGACACATAATGACCCATGATCCAAATGACCCACTAATCGAAATTTCTCGAACATGTGACCTAGCCCGATAGTCTTCCCGTTCTCTAAAACTGTAGTATACTAAATTTAGTTCAAATCCTCTGAGCCACTTTAAAAATAAAAATAGCTTGACCCATAATGACCCATGACCAAAATGACCGACTAATAGAAATTTCTCAAACATGTGACCTAGCGCAACAGTCTTCTCTTGCCAGAAAACCATAAGATGCAAAATTTAGTCTAAATAGTCTGAGTTGTTTTTAGATAAAATTAGCATGAACCACAGTGACCCAAAAATGACCCACTAAATTGAAAGTTCTCGAACATGTGACACAGCTCAGACCCTGACCCATGATGACCCAAAATGACCCACTAATCAAATTTTCTCGAACATGTGACCTAGCCCAATGGTTTTCTGGTGCCCCAAAACGGTAGGATACAAAATTTCGTCAAAATCGTTAGAGCCGTTTTTAAGATAAAATTTGCATATACTATATGCATACTACTATATGAATGTTCTATATATATATATATATATATATAGAACCACACACACACAAGATTTGCTTGTATTAGAATATATGATTTATAAACCTTCTATTGGACAGTTTTTATCGCTTTTTAAATTGATTACTACATATTTTCTTCTGCCTCCCCAAAACTTATAAATTGTAGAAAGTTCAAAACCTACTTTTGAACTCTCTTTCCAAATATTTTGAGATTCATTTGCCAAATTATTTTTTATCGATTATTTAAAACTAAATTTAAAATAAATCAGGCTTTTTGTTTCCTGTGTCATTCGGAAACATGGGCAGGTGCCCAGATAGTATTGTACAATTTTGCAAAACGAGATTAACCAATCGGTATTTTGCAAATGTTCGAAAAAATGCAAGTTTAAATAATAAACATAGCACTACTTATTAGTTGTAAATATGCATTGCTACTTCAGTTTTAATGAGTGGTAATTTTAATGCATTGAACGATTTTTCTGTTTTGTTTAGCAGTTCATTATTTTGAAACAATAGTTTATCTTTATTATAAAGGACAAACGTGTCCGTGCGTAATGCTGACGTCATTCTGCGAATGGCAATAGTTGACAATAAAATTTCGGTTTTGCGATTTTTGCTACTGATTTTTTTTAAATTTCTGAACATCGCACATTTTTACTTTTTACACTGTTATGTAGGAAAAAAATCTACTTTCAAATGCAATTTGGTTGAAAACTGTATCTTAATTCCCTAACTTATTATGGTTTTTTTAAATAAAAAATTTGTTATTTTTCACTTTTTTCGGGCTCAATGGTTGTCATTGGTATTTTTTTTCTCTGCTTGGCGACCGCATATTATCGTTGGTTAAAGAACTGAAATGGCGATTATTAATTAGAAAATAATAAATACATCTCGAAAAGTAGAAGAAAAAAACTGTTACTGATTTTACATAAAATACAAAAATAATAATAAAACTAATAATAACTACTAATAATAAACTACTACTAATAATAAACTAATAATAAAAACTAATAAACGTTTTGATGAGCGAAAATTTTATAAATCGAAATTATTTAATTTAAACGCGACAGAAATATTTGTGATATTTAAAATATTGTTTCTGTGTAAAAATTTTTACTCCTACAATATTTGGCTAATTATCGTTTGCGCCAGGATAATCACGACCAAAATTCAATTTATGAGGAAGTTTCGCTTGCTGCTTTAAATGAAAATTCTAAGGTTTATTTTTTTGAGGAGGCACTGGCATTTTTACTTAATGCAGTTTTAAAAAAGGGTGAGATCATATAATATGGTTGCGTTATCTGTTGCATCTTCTAAGAACTCAGCTTTGTTATCAAGGTAGAACAGCAGATTCAAGATTCAAAATACGCTGAATTTGAACGAAATACAGACGCGTGCCATTAGTAAGCAATCTGATCTTGCTGAATTAATATGAGAAACCAGTTAATCATCTGTGAAGAAGCACCCTTGATGAGTAAATTAGTATTTGAATGTGGAAATGTGTAGACCGTACGGTTAAAGATATAAAAAACAATTATTCGCCATTTGGTGGAATAGTAGTTGTATTTGCTGTCGACTTTGGACAAATTTTGCCTGTATTGAAGCATCGGAATAGAGCTGATATTTTTTGGGCCACTTCGAAATTTTCTAATATTTGGAGAAATGTTAATATTAGGTATCTCATATTTAACATGTGAATGAATCAAATTTCATATATGAACTTTTCTGATTATTCAATTCAAATTAGCGAAAGTGAAAATGTTGACTTTACTGAATTCATCATTCAACTAAATAGATTAAAAAGTCTCATTCAACATGTATATCCAATAATGGAAATACAGAGTAATAATTTGACAAAAAGATGCATTTTAACCATTTTGAACGAAGAAGTTGAAAGACTTAACGACTTAATATCTGAACAATATACGAGACGACAGAGAATTTATTATTTACTATTACGAAATTAAAATTTTATCAACATATAAATTTAAATAATAAAATAATATAAATAAAATGCAAATTTAACAGGCATGTTCTCGAACTGCGCGCTTAAGCAGTTGAAATTTTCATAATAAAAAGCTTGCAGTAAGCAGCGAAATCTTGGACTATTTCTTTGGCCATTAACACCTCTGTCTTGTGGCTAATACAAAAGTATCGCTTTTTTAAATTTCAAAATTTTATTTGAATATATTATTCATTTGAAGTTCTTATGAAAATTCTTTTTGGAGTTGTTAATGAATCAGCTGAAAAAATTTACATTAAATATGAAAAATCTATTAGATTTAGAAAAAAATTGGTTTTCGCCTATGTTCTCTAACCCGGGAAGCCCGAGTTAAATATTCTAGTATTTATAGTGGGGGGAAAATACCGTTAAACCGTACAGTCAAAGGAAACAGGATATCTCATTTTTGACACAATTTGAACAGTCTTCGAGAGCATAATGACTTAAATACTTAAGTGTAGATAAAACGACGAAGTGGCCCAAAATGGTTGACCATACCGACGTTTGTATATAGTCATTATCATCGTAGTTCTGTTTTATTTCATGTTTCTATTTGAAAATACATTTAAAGTTATCAAAAAAGTTTTTTAATTGGGTATAGCCTATTTATTCACACGATGAAACTTTTCCTAGCATTTATAGACGCGTCTTTACGGCTTTCTTTTCGATTGTCATTTTTGGAGGTAATGCTTTGTATCTTAAATAGAGTAAACAAAAGGGAATATCATGCGTCAAAGTTAGATTATGAAGCATCTTCTAACATGAACATTGAATATTATTAGATATTTCATTACTTTGTTCTTATTAAGTTAATATTTAGTATTTTCAATTGTTTATAGGAATATGTTGCTTTGCTTATAGAAATATATAAATATGTTGGGTGAAATATCCAACATATAAATTACTTTTGTTATTTTTATGAGAAAATCGTTTAATTCTTTAATTCTGTCTCCTTGTGGTATAGTTGGTGATACCTGGTGGGGGTATAGCTGAGTATCAATGTAGTACAGCGGGAGATAAAAAATTATAATTTTTATACCATTCTAAATAAATATTCGGCAATTGTTTTATTTCTAATTTCATCTTTAATTAAAAATATACTGAAAAATTATTAAAACAGATTTGGTAAAGCAACATTTATCAAGTTTTTGCAGTAACCTGTAAATATCCCACATCTTTTGTTTCTGATTTTTCTTATATTTGTTTCCTAAAAAGCTACTCTCATTTTGCGAAAGATTTACGATAAATCTCGCATAATTAATAGGTGTTTCGGAAAATAATGTCAATTTTTTTGCAAAATTTGAGCTTTTATTTCCATAACAAAATAAATGTTCTTAATAATCAAAGTATTGTCAATCGTTAGCTATGACTTTTTCCCATGTTTCTGAAGTCCGTGCTGCATCGATCGAAATAGTGGTGCTCCGAAGGGACTAAGATTGTTGAATACAGCGGGTAGGGCAGGACTTTCCATAAAGATTTTGAAATAGTTTTTTACACATTTAACAACATGGGACTGAGCATTGTCATGTTGAAAAATGACATATCTGGTCTTTGGGCGTATTCTGGTCATTTTCTATCAACGCCTGGTTAAATTTTATCATTTGTCATCAGTAGTGTTCGCCAGTAATTGTTTGACCAGTTTCTTCATCCAATAATGCTTGCAAATCTGCATCTTCAAACTTTTTTGGCTATACTGAACGTTCCTTCTGTTTTCTATGAACATCACCACTTTTAAAAAGTTTAAATTATCGTTCACAAGTTTTTTGGTTTAGAGAATTTTTGTCATAAATTTCAACCGAAAACTTTCATCAGCCGTTTTCTTCAAATGAAAAAAGGTCCCCGCAAAATGTTCTTTTCTGATACAAAATTTAACGTATTCAAAGCTATGAAAAACTATGTTTTTTGCACAATTACAATTAATATCGCCTTTTGATTGCGAATGATCCTCTGAAACGCCATATGCTTCATTAGTCTATACCAACAAATGTATTAGTAACGCCATCTCTTAGCAAAATACCACATTATTAACCAAAAACCTATTAAATGATGTTTATTTTATATTTTACTGGCAAAGTATTTCAAATAGCGGCCAAACAAACAAAAAGGATTTACTTCTACACCACAATCAACTATTAATTGATTGTCCGCATTATGGACACAGATTAAGAACTTATGAACTATTTTATTCCATTATTCTCTTTTAATTTTTGATTCTCAACCTGTCTGTTATCCCTTTCTCAGAGAAGTTTCAAGAAAACATTCTACATTTCTTTTTGGCGAAACATTTCAGAATAAAAAAAAATAAAGGATCAGGGTCCATAAGCCGCGTTTTTGGCCCATGAAATAGTCTAAAACTCGATTTTGTTATACAGACTTAATTATTTCACCTTTTAATATTATAAGGTTTATCGTATACGATTTCAACAGCAGTTTTTGCATTTTGTTCGGGTTTATAGGACTTACACAAGCTCAAAGTTCGTATTATTCGTAGTTTTTGATGAAAAATACGTAAATTCTCTTAATTTTACCTCAATTATTTATATGAGCGCAATTGTGCAATACTTTCGTCTTTACATATATTATAAAATACATCAAAATGTACAATATATGTAAAAATAAAAGTGTTGAAAAGCTGTGCTCATAGTAAAATATTAAAAAAATATATTACAAATTGAGGTAAAGTTAGGAGAAATTGCGTATTTTTCATCAAAAACTACGAATAATACGGACTTTGAGCTTGTATTAGGCACATAAATCCGAACAAAATGCGAAAATTATTGTTGAAATCGTACAGGATATATAATATTAAAACTAACCTTCTAATATTAAAAAGTGAAAAATTTGAGTCAGCTTAACAAAATCGAATTTCAGGCTTATTTCATGGGGCAAATACACGTCTTATGGACCCTGATAATTTAAGATTTTTATCTTATTAATTTTCTTCCATGAATTATTTAATTGAACTAAAAAACATTGCATAGGAAATTGATAAAAGCGACTCAATGTAGTGGTGAGATCTTCAGAAAATAAATTACATTGAAGGCAGAATCTAAAATAGAATTTGTTTTAATAAACAATATCGAAGCATATGGAAAAATAATTACACAGATTATCATGCCACTGACTCGCCAACTTTTGCTTCACTCACACATTTGGGAACTGAAGTGAAGAGCTGTCTTACAATAACAGAAGTGAAGTGAGTGGAAGAAACGGGACGGGCAGAGGGATACACGGTTGGCGGTGGCTTGTTGAAGGAGTTGGATGTCCAAGAAGCATCTGAGTTGTTAGTTATTTTGATAGTGAGTCGAAGGTCTTAACTACATCTGGGTAATTTTCAATGCATCGTGTATAATCATCAAGTAATGGTTAGTTCTTCAGAAAATAAATTACATTGAAGGCAGAATCTAAAATAGAATTTGTTTTCATAAACAATATCGAAGCGTATGGAAAAATCATTACACAGTTTGTCATGCCACCGACTCTCCAACTTTTGATTCACTCACACATCTGGGAACTGAAGTGAACAGCTTTCTTACCATAACAGAAGTGAAGTGAGTGGAAGAAACGCGACAGGCAGAGGGAGACACGCATGACCCTCTATAGAGGTTCGTGGAGACACGGTTGGCGGTGGCTTCTTGAAGAAGTAGGATGTCCGTCCAGGAAACATCTGATTTGTTAGTTATCTTGATAGGGAGTCGGAGG
This sequence comes from Maratus michaelseni, assembly GCA_963931845.1. Classification (NCBI taxonomy): domain Eukaryota; kingdom Metazoa; phylum Arthropoda; class Arachnida; order Araneae; family Salticidae; genus Maratus; species Maratus michaelseni. Next base: position 6,243,483 of record OZ007588.1, read on the forward strand.
TCTTAACTAATTCTGGAAATTTTTCAACTCATCCTATAGTATAATCACCAAATAATGGTTTTCTATATACGTTTTGCCCATAAAAGTAAATAAACATTATAATTAAAATTATATTCGCTTTGGTTACCTTCATGAAGAAAGAAACAAAACTTAACATCCTTGTGCTTGCATAAATTAAAAAAACTTTGATGATTCTCCATCTTTTTTAACATTTTCCAACTTAGTTGAAAGGTGTTTGTGACTTCGGTTTGTCTGTCCGTCTGCCATCTGCCGTCTGGCCGTCCGTCCGTGCTGTAACTCAAGTAAATATACCCGGATTGTCCTGAAGTTTTTGTATGTTATTGTTTTTTTTGCTATAGCCTTATCCCTATTCAAAATGAGGTGTGTAGTACTTATAGTTTTTTTTACAGGGACAGTCAAACGTATTCGGTTACATTACAGTCAATGGGTAAAAATCGTTTCAAGTGCCTTTTGATGATGCTACGCCATTTGAAACATGATGAAATTGATATACAATTATGAAGCGCACTAAAACATGCTTTCTTAGAATATGAGGTGCAAAGCATTTATTATTCATTTACAGGGTCACAGAAAAGAATGCTGTTGCACATTGATCTACGGGAAAAAAATCGTTTCCAGTGTAATTTAATGATGATTCACTATTTCAAACATAATGAAATTTATATCCTGAGGTTTTACTATAAATTGCTCACTTAAAAGTATGTGTGCATTGCGTTTATCTTTCATTCACAGTGACACACAAAATATATCGGTGACATAGTATACGTGCAATAATTACAGTCTATGTGTGATAAGTGCGTTTTCAACATTAGTTTGCCTTTTTAAGTTTAACTAAGTTTTTGCATAGTATGTGGTGTGGATAAGTTCAGTTGATCATATACAGGGCTACACAAGAGAATTCGTTAGTATTACAGACTATGGGAGTGAATTGCTTAGGGTAGTTTTTAATTGCGTTACGCATTTTCTTGCTGAACTACAGTTAGTAGACTTATAGAAGTTTGTAGAAAATAAATATATTCATATACAGGGCTACGTAAATAAGAAGGTACATTGGAATTTATGGCTGGTAATTGCTGGAAGTTCGTTTTAAGTTTTTATCTGAATTAACTTTTAGCTTAATATGAGGTGTAAATATTAGATAATATACAGGGTTGTGAAAAATATTTCAATTGCATTTTCATCGATTGGCGAAAATTGCTAAATGTGAATTTTCTAAATGAATTAAATTTTATCAAGTTATGTAGTATATATCCAAATCTATAGATCCTGTACAGGGCTGCACAAAATAATTTGACTGCATTTTTGACTATGGGAGGTAATTGCTAAAACTAGATTTTTAAATGTGTTGTATGTTTCCTATACTGTTTACTTACAGTTTACTTCTTTCATTTTATCTAACGGTGAAATTTTATCACAGTTTTCATGATGTGTTAGAAAGTGTTTCATAATCTAAGTTTGCGCATAATTTTTCATTCTTATTTTATATTAAAATAACTCTTTTTACGTTTTATACATGACTATCGTTCGATATTTCAATACTTTGGTTTAATTAAGTTAATATCTACTATTTTCAATTGTTTATATAAATATGTTGGGTTGTTTATAGAAATATATAAATATGTTGGGTGAAATATTTATTTCTTAATAAAATCATAAATAATTATTTCAATTATTTTTTAAACTAATAATAGTTGTCATGATTCGCTATGTTATATATTATTGGACTATACCAGATGTTTGCATCAAGTGCTTTAAAATTAAAACTTTAAATTAACAAGTTGAGTAAAAGAATGATCAATTATTTTGGAAATTCATTTATAATTTTATTACATGACGTGTATCACGTTAAAACAATCTAATAAGAAAAATATTTTAATACTTATATTTTAGTCATTATCATACTTTCGACATCGGTATAAATACACCCATAAAAACGTATTTAAAATATTTGACGGTTTTCTTTTCAAAGTCATTCATCTAAATATCACGTAAAAAACCTGCAAATGCCAAAAAAGGTAAATTTTAGAAAAGTTAAACGGTTTCAAAGAAGCATTCCACTACTTTTTATTTTTCAAAAAACGTATAGCTTTAATAGTAAAAGCCAAAATTACATATATATATATATAATATTGACTTTAAATTTTACCTATCTATTTTGCTTCCTCATTACATTCAACAAGACGATTTAAGTTCGAAAACATAAAAGGGTCACGCGTAAGCCTATTCTCTCATAGGATTGAAACTCTAATAGGATTATGCGGACCCAACAATGAGCTGCATCTAATGCTAACGTCGGACGGTTAATGTGCAATTTAGGCAGATGATCATCAGATGAAGATACCACTTGTGTAAAATAATTGCCTGCAGTGGAGAGCAGAAATGCTCATAACTGATTTGAATTTGATACAGTGCAAAAATAAATAGAAAACTGTATAAAATTTGAGGAAAGACTTTTTTCCCGGTCTGTATAAAAAGAAAATTTAAACGCTAAGAAACTTTGTACAGATTTTTGATACACTTTTTTCCTTTATTACTTGAATATGTATTGCTTGCAATTCTTCTATTTAATGTTCGGAAAGGTGCTGATTTGTTTGTTCGAATATATCTGATACTTAAATTGATTTCAATTATTGAATATGTTTAGCTGATAAATGTTTTAAAAGGCAATCACGACACATTTACACTTTAAATAAAGATGTAATTTTATTTTATCTATTGTTCACCATATTTTTTCATAGACATTCCTTTATTACTTGAATATGTATTGCTTGCAATCCTTCTATTTAATGTTTGGGAAGGTGCTGTTTTGTTTGTCTGAATAAATCTGATACTTAAATTGATTTCAATTATTTAATATGTTTAGCTGATAATGTTTTAAAAGGCAAACACGACACATTTACACTTGAAATAAAGATGTAAATTTATTTTATTTATTGTTCATCATATTTTTTCATAGACTTTCCTTTATTACTTGAATATGTATCGCTTGCAATTCTTCTATTTAATGTTCGGGAAGGTGCTGTTTTGTTTGTCTGACTAAATCTGATACTTAAATTGATTTCAATTATTGAATATGTTTAGCTGATAATGTTTTAAAAGGCAATCACGACACATTTCACTTGAAATAAAGATGTAAATTTATTTTATTTATTGTTCATCATATTTCTTCATAGACTTTCCTTTATTACTTGAATATGTATTGCTTGCAATTTTTCTATTTAATGTTCGGGAAGGTGCCGTTTTTTCATTCTGAATAAATCTGATACTTACATTGATTTCAATTATTGAACATGTTTAGCTAATAATGTTTTAACCCTTTCCGGCACAGACGAATTCTGTTCGTAAAATGCGAAATTACTGACTGACACCGGAATTTACAAACGACTTTTTTCGAAAATAAGAACTCCTTATTTTTAGCTATCATTGTATAAACAAAATTTTATTAAAATATTCTTGGTGCCGAATTCAAGTTTGGAATTAAAATTAGGTGTGCCCGGAGTGGGACCACTGTGCCGGAAAGGGTTAAAAGGCAATCGCGACACATTTACACTTGAAATAAAGATGTAAATTTATTTTATTTATTGTTCATCATATTACTTCATAGACTTTCCTGTATTACCTGAATATGTATTGCTTGCAATTCTTCTATTTAATGTTCGGGAAGGTGCTGATTTGTTTGTTCGAATAAATCTGATCCTTAAATTGATTCGAATTATGGAATATGTTTAGCTGATAATGTTTTAAAAGGCAATCACGACACATTTACAATTGAAATAAAGATGTAATTTTATTTTATCTATTGTTCATCATATTTTTTCATAGACTTTTCTTTGTTACTTGAAGATGCATTACTTGTAATTCTTGTATTTAATGTTCGGAAAGGTGCTGATTTGTTTGTTCGAATATATCTGATATTTAAATCGATTTCAATTATTGAACTTGTTTAGCTGATAAACGTTTTAAAAGGCAATCACGACACATTTACACTTGAAATAAAGATGTAATTTTATTTAATCTATTGTTCATCATATTTTTCCATAGACTTTCCTTTGTTACTTTAATATGCATTACTTGTAATTCTTGAATTTAATGTTCGGGAAGGTGAAGATTTGTTTGTTCGAATAAATCTGATACTTAAATGGATTTCGATTATTGAATATGTTTAGGTGATAAATGTTTTAAAAGGCAATCACGGCAGATTTACACTTGAAATAAAGATGTAAATTTATATATTATTTTATTTATTGTTCATCATATTTCTTCATAGACTTTCCTTTATTACTTGAATATGTATTTCTTGTAATTCTTCTATTTAATGTTCGGGAAGGTGCTGTTTTGTTTGTCTGAATAAATCTGATACTTAAATTGATTCCAATTATTGAACATGTTTAGCTGATAAACGTAAGGCAATGACGACACATTTACACTTGAAATAAAGATGTAATTTTATTTTATCTATTGTTCATCATATTTTTTCATAGACTTTCCTTTGTTACTTGAATATGCATTACTTGTAATTTTTGTATTTAATGTTCGGGAAGGTGCTGATTTGTTTGTTCGAATAAATCCGATCCTTAAGAGGCTACTTCACTCAGTTGAAAGATCGAAATAGCCGAAAAAAGAAAAACCGTTGCCATCTGTAAGGCGTATCCTGTGACTAAGATTGACACTTTTAAAGTCCAATGATATTTACTAAGCTTGCGATTGACAAACAGAAAGGTCATCCCACAACATAAAACAAGACACTTTTTGCCTCAGGCGGATAGTACGGGAGAGTGATACCCCACCGCGAGAAAAGTGATTAGCAAACAGGAGATAGGTTTCCAATCACACTTTTTCAGATAACTCCGCTGCGCTCAAGTCTAAACTTTATTTTCTAACACATTCTTAAAATCAATTATATATCTTTTTAAATGCACGAAATTATTTACAGATATTCAGGTGCTATTTTTTTTTTCCCTATGAAGGCAAAACATTATTCGGAAAACGATGGCAAAGATGGTGTTTTGTATTGATTTTATACACAACAGGAAAAAGTTGTATTCGAGTAGCCATTCTTTTATAATTCAAATTATATTAAAATAAAAATGTAAAAAAAAAACGATATTCGATTCCAAAGTGATTGAGTAATAATGTCAGCAAAGATTCACGCTGTTGAGCGAGTCTCTGTTCTTTATTTTTAACACTTTCCTACATAGTTGAAAAGTGTTTATGAATTCGGTTTGTCTATCTGTCTGCCCGTGCTCTAACTCACGTAAATATACTCAGATTGTCCCGCAATTGATATATGTTATTGATGTTCACTATGGCATGTTCGGCATTGAAAATGAAGTGTGTCGCGCTTATAGTTACTTTAAAGGGACACTCAAAAGAGTTCTGTTATATTACAGTCTATAGAGGAAAATTCTTTGCGTATTATTTAAATGATGTTATACGATTTCAAATATATTGAAATTGATGTATATCACTGAGAGTTGCATTACATGGGACTTTCTTACTATAGATTGCTGTGTGCATATCATTCATTGTTCATTTACAGGGACACACAAAAGAATTCTGTTAACAATAATTGCTGGAAGTGTGTTTTCAGTTGCGGTGCGCTATTTTAAATTTAACTAAGTTTTTGTGTATTACTTGGTGTGTATAAATTCTACAGATCATACACAAAATATCTCGATCACATTTTCGTTTATTGACGGAAATTTCAGAAGGGGAATTTTAAACTGCGCTATGTGTTTACAAACTAAACAAAATTTTATCATTCTATTATATATATTCTAATACGAGGAAATCTTGTGTGTGGTTATATATATATATATATATATATATATATATATATATGCAAACTTTATTTTAAAAATGGCTCTAACGTTTTTGACGAAATTTTGTATCTTACCGTTTTGGGGCACCAGAAAACCATTGGGCTAGGTCACATGTTCGAGAATTTTCGATTAGTAGGTCACCATGGCTCAGGGTCAAGCTAATTGCATTTAAATATAACGGCTCAGACCATTTGATTGAATTTTTTATATCCTGAGACTTTCGCGCACGAGAAAACAATTGGCTTGGTCACATGTTCGGGAAAATTTGATTAGTGGATCATTTTGGTCATGGTTCATGATATTTAAACTCAAAGCTAATTTTTACCGAGCATAGCTCGGTCTTCCCTGCTCGTGCATTACATATACAAATCTATTTATCATATACAGGAATGCACGAAAGAATTCGAATATTTTTTTAATGTTGTTGGTAATTCCTGAAATTGGGTTTTTAAATATGTTATGCTTATTCCAATTTATTTACGTAGACATCATCTTTCATTTTATTAAACGGTAAAGATTTGTTAAAGTATATTGGAAGTATTGGAAAGTTTTATATAACCTATATCTTGATGCATGAGTTTTCGTATTTCTTTTTTCTAAAACAGCTTTAAATAATGTAATGAAACAATAGAATTAGAAATTTTATTTCCTCTTTTAAACATTCACTTCATATGAAAAAGTAATAGTTCAAACATTTTTTTTCAGATATTAATAATAATATATTTTTCATATATTCTTTTCGTATAGTTTCATTCACTGTAATTCGGAAATTACTAAGTTTTTAGTGTAGAAGTGTTTGCCACATTTTTAAGAACATTTATTATGTATGTGGATGTGTGAGCGAGCATTTGTGATGTTTGTTTGAAATGCGTAAATTTTCACTAACTTTAAGGCTCGATCCATGCAAAAATCAGTAAAATGTGTCCCGACGCAACAACCAAAGGCGGATCCAGCCCTGCAATCAGACGGGGAGACATAACTCCTTTTTTTTTTTTTTTTTTTTTTTTTTTTGGAGGGGGGGGGGGGGGATCACATCTTTTAATAAGCAACTTTTATATTAAAGGCTGGCAGTTGCCATATCCAAAATGGCTACTTTTCTGAAACTTTTAGAAAGTCATTTTCCTTAGTAAAAATATAAAATTTACACATTTTATTGAGATACCAAGAAATTGAAGAATTTCCCATTTTTTTTATAAAGGCAAAGAATCATCCCTAAAATGAGCATTTTAAGACAATTTTTAAGACTTGGCAGTTACAGAAATGCCGTCATGAGGAAGCAATTGGCTGATGTGGCCTGAAATTCAGATTAAAACACCTGTTTTACAGATATTTCCCCGAAAGTTTCTTTGCCTTTATCGAAAAATGGAAAACGCTATTCAATTATATTTGTTCTGAATACGTGAACTTGTAATTGTCTTGCATCTGGTATTAAAAATGATTTCATGGATCTTTCAGAAATTGCCTAATTTGGATTTGAGTAGAGCTTCAGACAGTCGGAAAGATTCTCTTAAATAATTAATTTAAAAGAATTTAATATATATTTTTAAAATATTCTTTAGAAGTTTTCTTTGTTCAAGGGGGCGGTCATGAACCCATGACCACTTCCTTGGATCAGCCGTTGGCAACAATCTTTGTAAAAAGTACAGATAATTTATTCGTAGAATAATGATGATTTGAAACTATTTTTAATACTTTATGTCCCAAAATATGAATTCATGAAAATTTCATCTTCTAAAATATTTTTCGTGAATTTTTGAAACCACGTTAGAGGATTTACATAATCATTCAATCAATTTTAGAAGGATTTTGCCAATTAAAATTAATAAACCAAAGCTAAATGTGTAGGAATTACGTGCAATATTTATATCTCCATTCAAATTTTTTAATTAAAAAAAAAAATATTTTTAATTTATGGAATTAGGAAATGTACAAATATTAGAATATAAATACAAAAAATTTTCAGAACTGAAGCTTTTAACTCACCATCTTCCAGCATCAAGAAAGCTGAAAAGATGCAAATGAAATAGAAATCATCCTTTTAAATATATTTTTGTTTTGTGCAATCAACAATGCTTTTGGAATAAGATAAAGGAAAGTATCTTTAACTCATTGTATACTGTATTACTACTAATCGATGTATTAAATGAATTTTATAACAAGATTTTTTCAATGATACTTTAAAGTACTGTTGGGGCATAAAGTGTTAAAGAATAGTATAATTATTTTTATAGTCTTTGTTTATAGTCCCTTTACTTATAGTCTTTGAAGCATGATAAACATTTTGATATTGTTGATAGATTTACAGCTACTAAAAGTGTAGCACTGCGAAATAAAAATACAATACATATATGATGGTTAAAGGTTTTTTTTTTTTTTCTACTTATTTTCTTCATTTTTGAACCTTTATTCTCCACCACGTTTTAATTTCTCTTTTAAATATCATATAACTTCAATTTGTTTTCAAAGATGTGAAGGGTTTTGGAATAGAAACATAATTTATGTTGATTTTTAGATTATTTCAATCAAATAAAAATCATATCAAAAGTGATATGTTAATTAACAAATTTCCTCAAAAATATTCACTAATATAATCATTTTAAAAACTTTTCTTCGACACGAAAACTTAAATCAATTTCCGTGAACGGAATAAATGTAAAAAAGAATAAATAGAAATACTAATATAGAATAACAAAGAAAAACATTTGTTGAACACTGAATTTTATTGAAAAAGTATGAAATTTCAAGCTTATAAAAAAAATTTAAAGAATCGTATATACATAAAAAAATACGCAAATTGTGATTATCAAAACTATTTTATTGATTGTTCACATACTACACTAACGATTACACGACACAAAAGAGAATAAATACCCTGTTTATTAATGATTTCAATGATATATACATAATATAAAAAACATACGAGTGATATAAAGATACTACAAATTTTATTTGCACAATTTGCGCGCACAAAAGCATACTTACTACTCTTTTCAAAATCAAATTAGACTATTTAAAATATTATTAGTAAATTCTAAGAATTGACACTTTCTTCATATAAAAGAAATAAAACATCTTTAGACTTGCAAACAGTACTTAAAATATTGTACACTGAAAGAATTTTTGTAATTTAAAAGATTATCAAAATGTAAATATTTTTATATTAAAAATTAATTTCCTTTACAATTCTGAGATTTTCAAAACCAAAACAATAAATAAAAAGAATTAATCAGTAACTCTGTTTACATTCAAATACATTACTTAGATTACAAAATCAAGTGATATATATATATATATATATATATATATATATATATATATAATAAAACTTCAGGGTTTTTCCGATATGTTATAAGGAGCTTATATTATCATTTTTTATGCTTGACAATATTCGACGAATTAACATATGTTTACAATGAATTATTCTTATGAAACTCCCCTGATGAATCCATAAGATATTCATAGTTTTTCATTTTACACTTTCATTTTATTGTTTTTAATTTTTACAATATATTTTCCTTTGATTTTCACGTAATGTGATTTCATTTTAATCATATATATATATATATATATATATACACACACACACACACATATATATATACACACACACACATATATATACACACACACATCGGGGTTTTACATATTTGATCAAATTTGTACCCAGTAATAAAATCTAGTCGCCAGTAAAAAATAAAAAAGAAATATCCCCCCGAAACCTCCCTCATCATTTATTTTCAAAAAGAAAATAATAATAATAATAATAATAATAATAATAATAATAATAATAATGATAACTAGTAAATCTACAGATCGGAGGCCTCAACGTCAGCTCCACAAATCATTGTTCATTGATCTCACTAATTTTTAACATTATCTGCATAATATTGGATATCCTAAAATTCAATTTTTTAAAGTTATTTATACATTTATAAGAATGTAAAATTTATCGAAAGTTCCGGAAATTTTAAAAGTATCGCATTAAACACAATGTTATGCAATGATATGATAAACTATTTATTACTGTATTTTTTTCAGAATAACTACATTACTTCAGGGGGGTGGAACCCCCCTGAACCCTCCGTTGTTGCTTTAATTATATATCCTAAATTTCCAGTAATTGTGCTATTTCATTTCTTCAGTATATGTCTGAATGTATTTACTATTTTAATTTTATTAGAATAACCATCTCTTTGTACAGGAGGTTTTATCCTATCCTTAAAAGAATACTTATTTTTCAACCACTAAATATCATATGTTGCTGAAATTGAATAAAATTCCGTGTATTAAATATGCTTATACAAATGTAAATTTCTCTTATGAGACTTGTATTCCATTTTCACATTCAACGTTTTTATATTTTTCGTTTGGAAAGCCGATTTGGTCACCTTTCTTTAGTATAGTTAAAATAAATTCTCATCTATTTCATTAGAAAAAGCATATTAAAAAATTAAATCACCCGAAAATTAGCTATTTTGTTAATAACATTTCGCGACAAAATAATTCACTTGAATTTTCCTTTGTTGATATTCTTTGAAATATAGTTGCTTAGCAACCATTTAATGAAAGAGAGACAGAAAATACATTGGAATTTTTTGTAAAAAATGAGAAATTAAAATTTTCATATCTTTCAAATTAATGCGTAAAATTTCCCAATAATTTATACAATTACTTTAGAAATTCTAATAAATATATTGGGAAATTTTCAAAGCGATCAAATTAAATTAAGATATTCATTTCGTAAATTTAATATCCATAATTTAGCATTTACAATTATCCCAATGCGTGATTTTTTTTTCGCGGAATGTTAAAATTAAAAAATCGTCTGACTTCCCATAGAAAAGCATTATGACTTAAAATAAAATGTTCTATATTTTTCGAACGAATGAACCAAAAACTATACAGCTAATTCCGGGTACCTCGCCAATATACCCACCAGAAATCAACCTAATCGGACCCTTTTTGCGGCAGTTATCGCGGAACAGACAGACAGACAGACAAAGAGACTTTTCGGGTCTCAACAGAGAGCCTTCACTGACGTTTCGGCAATTACGTTTACAAAATAACTGAACTGTTATTATGTTATTTATAGGAAAAACATTGCTAAAACAAAACTATGCCAAAATAATCTTGATGATCAAATCCGATCTTGCGACCGCATTTGTCAAGCCCTGCACATTCATTTTTAAACACAAAAGCATAAAATTGGCAGGCCTCTGACTATTGAAGCGATTTGGAATAGAAATGAGTTTCCATTTTTTTTCCAAACAAACACGAATTAAATAATATGTCATAAAGTAGTCAGTTTGGATTTGAGAAAGCCAAAAACATTTGTTACATATGGAGGAGTGAGCATTTATAACGCTTGTTTGAAATGTAGAAATTTTCACAAACTTTGTGGTGGTTCTCAAATTATCTGCTCAACAAACGCGAAACTTTCTTTTAAACATAAATTGGCAGGCCTGACTATTAAAGCGATTTGAAATCGAATACGTTTTCCATGTTTTGATAAACAAGTTACTTATTGATTTATAAGCGATTTTTGTCATCTGGCGACAGGTTTTTCTTCTTTTCCGGTCTGTCGCGTCCGGAAATCGGTTCAAAACGCCGAATTCGATAGTATTTTCTGAAAGACTTTTGCCTTTACCAAAAAAATGGAAAACGCTATTCGATTGCATAGTTTCTGAATAAGAACAAGTGCCAATTTCATGTGTTTCCGAAGAAAAATGAATTCTGAAATGTGTCAGAAAGTAAGTCCTCTGGATTTTGAAAACAGCTTTAAACAAAATATACGTCTGACAAAAAACTGATTACTGACACATTTATTTAAATTCTTACATGTAAAATAAATAATGCTTTATTTATAGTAACTAATTATAAATCGCACTGAAATATGTTTTTTTTGTTTTGTTTTTTATCTTTGAAGTATAATTTAAAAATGCTTCATTTGTGAAAGGAGAATCACGAAATTTACCGAAAAAAAGAGAACCCGTATAATCTCATCATTTCTGAGTTTTAAATTAGTGTAACAAATTTTAATAATAAAGCTATACAATAGTTATTTTTTAGTTGATCTACCGCATAAATATTTAATATTTTCGAAAGAAACGTTAAAACTAACTCAGTAAGAGTTATGTAATAAATAATAGAAAAAAGGTATTGTAGAAAATTTAAATACAACTGTATTTATTCGCTGGATATGTCTATTGTCTATCTATTCATTTTAATGACACTTGCCACTGTATGTTTGTTTTATCTCGAGAAAGAGTGAATAAATGATAGTTCTAGTATTTTTGTTTAGCAAATAAACGCTTTTTCATTTTACTATTGTAGGCAATTAAAAAATATATCGGGTATTAAACTTCAGAGGTGAGAGGTGAAAAAAAATCTTTATTGATCCCAAATCAATAACGTTTTTTAAACATCTGTATGATGCCTAGTAAAACAAATAATCAGCATCTATTTACATCATTTCAAAATACCATTTTTTAAACTTTCTTCTCTGCTCTTAAAATGAAATTTGCAGCTTTACAAGTTGCATACTGATAGCCAAAGGCAAAATTTCACACATTAGGTGGTCTTTCTTATCGCTCAATGAAGATTTTTCCCGTTTGACTTCCCGTTGAGTTCCCGGAAAGAAAGGGAGGTAACTTGTTTGGGGCGGTCATTTTACTGTTTTCGGCTGTTTTAAAAAAGGCAGTACAATTTTTTTAGGATTGTAGCATCGATTAAATTTTTTTTAAATCGAAATAAAAAGCATTTTTGGAAAGCTAAATAATCAGGCTACGATTGTGTCTTTACCAAATTTTAAAATGTCAAACAGATTTTTCGCGATAAGACACTAAACATAAATCTTCAAAATAACGCACTTATATCACATTAAAAAAAATAAAATAAAATAAAATTTGAAAGGAGCATGCATAATTTAAATGTACAGGTTTTGAAAGCTACAAAAATTACTAAATTCGAGCAAAATGCGAAAAGATGACACTTCTAAATTTCTCCCATTGAAATAACATTAGCTGCTCTGTCTGGGAGAGCCAGTGAAGTAGTCCCTTAACGTATCTGACTACGTTTAAAACGCGGTTTTCAACCACAATTCTCAAAATGGTTTTATTAAATTTTAATAAAGCACAACTTTTTACCTTTCCAAATCAGTATTTATTTTTAATGTATGACAAATAGAACAGGAATTGTAGCGGTTTTTAAACTACTCAACAGCTGTCACTCAAATCGGAAGTACTGTTTAAAGGACCGGAAGTACTATTTTAAGGTACTAACTGGGAGGGGGGAAGAAATACTATGACCTTTTAGAAATAAACAAAGGCTCAGTACTTTAAAAAAGAGCATGGCTCATAAAAACAGTGAAGTCTAGATACATATTACTGTGTAAATTCTTGTAGTAAAACATAAATCTCAACTTTAAATGCATTTTTTGGATAATGTAATTTTTGGTGAAAATTCCATACGCAAAACATGATTTCTCAAAACGTTATTAGAATATCACTATGAAATTTAAAATGCATGTTGTTTATACTATTGGGAAGGCAATGAACCACAGATTTAATTTTAGAATAAATATTTTTTGTTTTATGGATGTTTTCGTGAAAAGACATCAATGAATTTCAAGAAAATCAGCATATAAAAAGGTGGTGCGATATGCTATAAGATTTGAAACATTTAAAATATCTCTTAGATTTTAGTTCATTGCCTTCACCGATGCTATAAGTATGAAGTGTGAAAAGGAAATTAAAATGCATTCAATATATTTTTCTGTAGCGCGTTTTGCGTATTGGGCCAAATTTCACTAAATTTTACCACAAAATCCCCTAATTACCAAAATGTCATCAATGAATGAAATATTTTTTTTACATCTTTTCACAGTTTCTAGTCATGATCTTAATAAAAATAAGTTCAAAAAATAATTAAATAGCTTTTTCGGAAAATTGCTCCGTACGTAGCCAGGCACCTTAAATTGATTTCGATTATTGAATATGTTTAGCTGATAAATGTTTTAAAAGGCAATCACGGCACATTTACACTTGAAATAAAGATGTAATTTTATTTTAACTATTGTTCATCATATTTTTTCATAGACTTTTCTTTGTTACTTGAATATGCATTATTTGTAATTCTTGTATTTAATGTTCGGGAAGGTGTTGATTTGTTTGTTCGAATATATCTTATACTTAAATTGATTTCAATTATTGAACATGTTTAGCTGATAAACGTTTCAAAAGGCAATGACGACACATTTACACTTGAAATAAAGATGTAATTTTATTTTATCTATTGTTCATCATATTTTTTCATAGACTTTCCTTTGTTACTTGAATATGCATTACTTGTAATTTTTGTATTTAATGTTCGGGAAGATGCTGATTTGTTTGTTCGAATATATCCGATCCTTATGGTATCTGACTACGTTTAAAACGGGGTTTTCAACCACAATTCTCAAAATGGTTTTATTAAATTTTAATAAAGCACAACTTTTTACCTTTCCAAATCAGTATTTATTTTTATTGTATGACAAATAGAACAGGAGTTGTAGCGGTTTTTAAACTACTCAACAGCTGTCACTCAAATCGGAAGTACTGTTTAAAGGACCGGAAGTACTATTTAAAGGTACTAACTGGGAGGGGGGAAGAAATACTATGACCTTTTAGAAATAAACAAAGGCTCAGTACTTAAAAAAAGAGCATGGCTCATAAAAACAGTGAAGTTTAGATGCATATTACTGTGTATATTCTTGTAGTAAAACATAAATCTCAACTTTAAATGCATTTTTTGGAAAATGTAATTTTTGGTGAAAATTCCATACGCAAAACATGATTTCTCAAAAAGTTATTAGAATATCACTATGAAATTTAAAATGCATGTTGTTTATACTATTGGGAAGGCAATGAACCACAGATTTAATTTTAGAATAAATATTTTTTGTTTTATGGATGTTTTCGTGGAAAGACATCAATGAATTTCAAGAAAATCAGCATATAAAAGGGTGGTGCGATATGCTATAAGATTTGAAACATTTAAAATATCTCTTAGATTTTAGTTCATTGCCTTCACCGATGCTATAAGTATGAAGTGTGAAAAGGAAATTAAGATGCATTCAATATATTTTTCTGTAGCGCGTTTTGCGTATTGGGCCAAATTTCACTAAATTTTACCACAAAATCCCCTAATTACCAAAATGTCATCAATGAATGAAATATTTTTTTACATCTTTTCACAGTTTCTAGTCATGATCTTAATAAAAATAAGTTCAAAAAATAATTAAATAGCTTTTTCGGAAAATTGCTCCGTACGTAGCCAGGCACCTTAAATTGATTTCGATTATTGAATATGTTTAGCTGATAAATGTTTTAAAAGGCAATCACGGCACATTTACACTTGAAATAAAGATGTAATTTTATTTTAACTATTGTTCATCATATTTTTTCATAGACTTTTCTTTGTTACTTGAATATGCATTATTTGTAATTCTTGTATTTAATGTTCGGGAAGGTGCTGATTTGTTTGTTCGAATATATCTGATACTTAAATTGATTTCAATTATTGAACATGTTTAGCTGATAAACGTTTCAAAAGGCAATGACGACACATTTACACTTGAAATAAAGATGTAATTTTATTTTATCTATTGTTCATCATATTTTTTCATAGACTTTCCTTTATTACTTGAATATGCATTACTTGTAATTCTTGTATTTAATGTTCGGGAAGGTGCTGATTTGTTTGTTCGAATAAATCTGATCCTTAAATTGATTTCGATTATTGAATATGTTTAGCTGATAAATGTTTTAAAAGGCAATCACGGCACATTTACACTTGAAATAAAGATGTAAATTTATATATTATTTTATTTATTGTTCATCATATTTCTTCATAAACTTTCCTTTATTACTTGAATATGTATTACTTGTAATTCTTCTATTTAATGTTCAGGAAGGTGCTGATTTTTTTATTCGATGAAATCTGATCCTTAAATTGATCTTGATTATTGAATCTGTTTAGCTGATAAATGTTTTAATAGGAAATCACAACACTTTTACACTTGAATTAAAGATGTAAATTTATATGTTCCATTATTTATTGTTTATCATATTTTTTCATAGACGTCAAAACTTAATATCGATGTCATTTTTCTGATACTTTTTCGTGAGTCTATCTAATTACAATTTTCCTTGAAATTTCTATTATTTTTTTTCTCCCTCAAATTCTACGATTTAGACTAATTAGTTTTAACCCCCCAGTAAGCACATAATACACATTATTGATATTTCTTAAACCATTCTCATTCACGGCATTGAAACTGTCTGAAATTTATTGTTATTCCTCAATTGAACTTTTTGCTTTCGATTAAAACTAGTTTCACTGAATTCGAATGCAATTTTGTAAGTCTTTCACAAATGTGTTTTTCGCGGACGCTGTTGCAAGTAGCTACATTTTTAAATTGGTATACGTTTTAAAGATTATTATGCGGTAATATAATTTATATATTTTACGCTCAGTTATTGTTTTATTTTACATAGTCAAACGAAAAATATTTAGTCGAATTTTTGCCAAAATAGGAAAATGAGAACGTATTTAATACATATTTTAAGACGATTTAGAAGAATCCATTTATTTTTTAAATATTTCTAAGGATAAAACAAAATGGAGTAAAATATAATTACCACGACCTAAAAAAACGCAAAAGAGTTACATTGTAAAAGTTCTCTCTGATATAAAATAGCAGATAAAACTCGATTATTTTTTGAAAATAATTAATCGTTTTTAACACTTTCCAACCTAGTTGAAAAGTGTTTATGACTTCGGTTTGTCTGCCGTCTGCCGTCTGTCCGTGCTCTAACTCCCGTAAATAGGCTCGGATTGCCCTGCATTTATTATATGTTGTTGTCGTTATCTATAGTATGTTCCCTATTTCAACTGAAGTGTGTAGCACTTATAGTTTTTTTACAGGGGCACTCAAAAGAATTCCGTTACATTACGGTCTATGGGGAAAAATCATTTGCGGTTTATTTTAATGATGTTACACAATTTCAAATACATTGTAATTGATATATATCACTAAGGTGCATTACAATAAGTTTAATATGGAATAGGTGTGCCTAGCACTTAGAGTTACTTTACAGGGACAGTCAAAAGAATTCCTTTACATTACGTCTATGGAGAAAAATCGTTTGCGATTTATTTAAATAATTTTTCACTATTTTAAACGCATTGAAATTTATATATATGACTAAGGTACATTACAAGAGGCTTACTACAGAATAGTGTGTGTATAGCAGCCATCGTTCATTGACAGGGACACACAAAAGAATTCTCTACTGTCTGTTAACAATAATTCCTGAAAGTGCGTTTTAAGTTGCTGAACGCGATTTTAAATTTAACTCAATTTTTGTCTATTATTTGGTGTGTATAAATTCTGTATTTCATATACAGGGCAGCACAAAAGTTCGCGAACACATTTCCGTTTATTGACAGAAACTCCAGAAGGAGAATTTTAAACTGTGCTACGCGTTTCCTAATTAAACTAAAATTTAGCATCCTATGTCGTATATATACAAATCTATAGGTCTTATACAGGGCTGAATAAAAGTATTCGGATATTTTTCCGAATATTGCATATGTTGGAAATTTATGAAATGACGTTCTTAAATATGTTATGCGTTTTCCAAATTGTTTGCTTAGATGTTGTCTTTCAGCTTATTAAACGGTAATGATTTGTAAAGCTATTTTGGAAGCGTTGGAAAGTGTTACATAATCTATGCTTGACGCATGATTTTTCGTTCTTGTTTTTTATTAGGTACGTTTATAATTATAAAAAATACGTAGCACCTAGAGTCGTCGTCTAGTCCGTCCATCCGCATCTAACAGCGCAAAAACTACCCAACCGAACGGTTTGAAATTTAATATATATAATCGTTGCAGAATTCTGTCGAGTCATTTCAAATTTTATGAAAAAACTAAATATATTAATAAAAGTTTTCTTCATTCTATTACCTCCTATCATACATAATGTACATAATAAAAGCGCAAGTCATGTGACTGAGGAAAACAAATACGGGCTGACCATTTCTTTTTTCATATGCCAGGGGGCCATCTTTATTCAAATTTATTTTTTCGAATAAAATTGCATTTTTAGAAAGATCGTTCAAAAAATGGTTTGTTTCAGAGATGAGTTACATTAAAGAATGTATACATTCTGAGATAACTTCAGCTAAAATTGGGTTAACAGCCCATTATTTATCCCAATATCCATTAAACGAAACAAACACAAGAGATTCGTTCATCGTGAATCATAGAAATATTAAACCATGGAGGTAATCATTCGCAAAGCAAGATCTCCATGGTGAATTTTGCAGCGCTATCTGTGAACGTGGCATACGTAATAAGAAAAAAGAAAGGCATTTTCATTTCACTAATAACAGACTATATAATTCATTTCACTGAAATAATAATGAAGTTTTTTTTTGTACATTGTAAAACTATATATAAAATTAAAAATGATACATTAGACAGACTTCACTACTGCTTGTAGTGAAGTCTGTCTAATGTATCATTTTTAATTCTATATATAGACGTAATTCAAACGTACAAATATATGCTTATCTTAAAAATTGTAAAACTAGTTATAGTAAGAACGCACCTCACTTGTCACGTGTTCACGTACAATTTCCAACTTGTTATAATAGATTTTCTTATTTTTGTTTTTGTGCGTTTAATCATGCTTGATATACATTTTTAAGAAAAAAATCTTATTGTTTCATGATTAAAAATTGGTAATTACATTCTTTAAACGCATGTTTCTGCATATATTTTTTCCTAAGTGAAAATATTATTAAAATTTAATTTTCTCTATTTATATGTATTGATATGATATCCTTATCTAATTTGCCTGTTTTATTAATATTATGGAATATCTTCCAGTTGTTAAAGTGTAACAAAAGAACACGCTTGTGTCGTAAAAAATACGACGCTGGTGAGAATATATTTAGTCCGCTCTTTGAACATTTGAACGTCCTTTCTTTCTTTCTCTTTTAACACTTTGCAACATAAGTAAAAAGTGTTTGACTTCTGTTCGTCTGTCTGCTCTCTGCTTTAATTCTCGTAAATATATTTGTTTTCATGTGGTCGGTATGTGTTATTGATTATATATTATTATTATTATTATTGCTGCTTTTCTCTAATGTTTGTTTTACAAATATATTTATGAAATGATACTGAAGCGAATGTTCCAGAAGCGTTTCAGCGATGCTCAAAAATTGAATTCCGGTAAAATGAAATTTACATACAGATCCGATTTAATGAATTTTTTTATTGAAATAAAATTACGATTTGCATCAAACCATATTTAATATTCACTTAGTTTATAGTACAATTTCGTGAGCTTATTTCATGTATAAACATTTCCCAAACGGTGTTGTTGTTGGCGTGTCAGAGAAAATTCCAAGGCACTTCTTCTGAAAGAAGGGGTGCCAAAGCCTCAAGAGAGGTTGAACTTCTATAGCTGGTCTCCTAATTTTGAACCCATTCCAGATGAGAGACCTGCACCTGGATTGGCATCCCCAGAGGTAACGCTTACACTAAACTTGGAGGACATTGGAGCCACGAATAGATTTCACGTCTACCAGCTCACATTAACGTACACGGTCCCACAGCAGCGGCAGTCGCGAGAGGTTGTCACCCTCCCAAACAGTGACCTTGGTCGATGCTGCTTAGCTTTCGGTGATTTTACGGGAACCGAGTTTAACCGTCCGCACCACTGCGGGAATTCTCAAACGGTTTTCAGCCTTTTTACCTTGAAATTAAGTACATATGCATTAAATATATATTTTTAGTGATCCTTTTAATTTAATTTTTTCTGTGTTTAAGTTTTTATATTCGATTTTTAATGTTTATCATTAAAAGCCAGAAACCACAACGTTCTATGTTACCTTCATTATTATGCACTTGATAGATTAGAATTCGAAAAAAATGGTCATACAACTAAACCATTATTCTAAACAATTTTTACAGTTTAATTTCCGAAATACATATATTATTATTAAGTAGTTTTCTATATATAAGTAAATTAAACATCTACTAGATGGAACCCGTCAAAACTTGACGCAAAAAAATACTATAACAATATCAGTAAAATAAGCTTCTTTATTATTTATGAAGGGGCGCGTATAAAACAGTCTTTCAAATATTTTATTTAATTTTTTTCCCCAGTCAAATACAGTACTATTTCCAATGCAAACTCCAAACAAACAATCCGTAAATAACTGTGTAATGCAAATCAGTTTGACATTACCACCATATTCCCCACGGCAAGAAAAAAAATTCATGGACCTATGAAGTATATACAAATAGTACATTCCAACGTTCATATCATATTCAGTAAATAACAGAACATAGTAAATAAAGCACACATCTCCCCCCCCTGTGATAATGAAACTGAATGAGCTCCTATGCGCATGTGCATTGCATTTGCCCAAAAGCACCGTCGAAATTCGACGTTAAAAAAAGTTTTAAAATGATTAAATTAAAAGTTTTAAAATGTCCTCTTGAATCATTGTTCGTTTCAAATCCATATCTTCTAAAACGCATCCATTGTTTTAAGCTAATCAATTTTTATGTAAAAATGAAGAATTTTTGTTAAAAATAATAAATCTATCTGCAGATGAGGGAGATTTTTAATGTTTTCAAGTGTAATTTATTTGTATGGTTTCTTCGGTTCCTTGACATAATCAGGATGATTATCCCTTTTCCATCACAGTCGGGGATATTTTTTCTCTTATACAGTTGGCAAATGTAAAAAAATAAAAAAATGCAATTCCTAGCATATCCTGCATGATATCTGATGGAACATATTCATCAACGAATTCAACATATCAATTTTATGTTCAACATAAACTAAAAATAGTCTTTTTTTTTTTTTTTTTTTTTTTTTTTTCCTGACAGATTTTTGTTTAGCGCCAAAATGTTCTATCTTATGGATAATCTGATCTTATGATTTATCACTTTAAAAAAAAAATTATTATTCACTTTTTATGATGGTTAGGGAAATCTATTTTCAATTGTGGCAACTTTCCCAGGGGCTATTTTACATTATTGAAGTAAACTGGTGGTCATTGATAAGATAGAATTGAAAAACTTTTCCTGCTTGAAAATTATTTAAAAAGTCGTTAAATTAATCGGCAGTTTTCAAATAAATTTCAATAGAAAGCTAATTTTTTTTCTAATTGATGATGTAAGAATTGAAATTGTAAAATGTAGTAAAAAATAGAAATTTGTAGTATTTCGAAGTGATGTAAGCGCGATGAAAGCTAAAGCAATAGCGCCTTTGTTGTCACAACTGTTGTACATTTCTAAAAATTGCCACTGTATTTTGGCTGGCGTCCAAAAGTGGAAAAACATTTTTTGACATCGAAAGAGAAATTCACAGTGAAAGAAATAGGACTTTGCGGTAATAAAGAACTGATAAATGAACTTATAATAAATCTACCAAAATAATTCCTATGAAATATTTTTTTTTCAAAGCAATAGCACTTAGACAAACATCTATACACTATTATATGCCACCAAAACAATTTAAGAATAAACGGAACAACAAATGAAACAAGGGTGACATATAGAGACTTTAGAGAAAACAAAAAGTCAACTGTAAACAGGGAATACAATCAATAAGGCTGATGCTCTGAGGTCCTCATTAGTTCCCTGGCCTCCCAATATCTGCCAGATATACTGTTACTTGATAGTGCGGGGCACAGTGGTAAATGCTGTGTATTCAAGATTACATCCTCTCCACAAATAGGGAAATTTGGACTTTCAAGAATACCAAATCTGAAAAGGTAACTAGGTAGACAATCGTGTCCCGTGGCAAGTCTAAATAAGGCAACACTTGTTCTTCTAGGTGCTGCAGGGACATGATATATTGCATTTTTCCATTCTTTATTTTCGATTTCACTTAGTTTTCTCCTTTCATATTGAGAGTCCATTTTTCTCTTTATAATTCTTGATATTGAATTGAAAGGTATTTCATTGCTTGTATTATTTTAGTTCCTTTTTTGGCTAGTTGGTCACCCGCTTCATTCCCGTAATATTCCACAATGGGCCGGGATCCATTGTAGTTCCACTTCCTTTCCACTCTCTTTTAGTTGCTTAAAATTTTTCCTGCAGTCCTCAATTCTTCTTGAGTCGGGAATCTTAAAGGAAGTTATTGCTTGAATAGCAAAGATTGAATCCGATAAAATAACTGCTTTTTTGAAATCATTATCTCGTATAATTAGCTGTTGTGTGGCAATACAGATAGCCTGCACCTCTCCATCGAACGGTGTTGTGTTTGTTCCCAAGGATGCATAAAATGCGAAGAGTTCCGAGTAGATTCCAGCACCCGCATTCTCTTCCAAAGAGAGTCTGGAGCCGTCCGTATAAACGTGGAGCCATTCTTTTATGGGGTACCTAGTATAAATAGTTTCCATTGCATATGCATGTAACTCTTTATCCCCAGCATCCTTTTCCTATGAAATATTAGTCTTACATTGTTTATTCTAGCTAAAAATACAATAATTATTTCAAGATTTTTTTCTACCATAACACTATTTTTAATAACTTTAAATTTCCTGAAATCCTTTACTTTTGTGATTTTTTTTATTAAAAAAGGAAATCTTCTATCCTGTAATTTAAAAAAAAAAAAGCAATTGGTAACATGTAATCAAGGTATGCAATCAAGATGAAGAAATCAATGACGGCTCCAATTCTAATCTTTATAATTATGAATGCAAAAATCAGTAAAATTATGTCATGTCAACACAATCATATACATTTTTCTCTTTAGTTTTATCAATATTAAAATGCACTTCAAGCTAAGCATAACGTCATTTTCACCGGCGCAAACTTTTCACACGTACTTCATATACCTTACATTAATGCTTAAACACCATGCACACAAATATAAATATATTTTGTATTTAATTGTAATGAAAAAATGGCATCAACAAAGTTATAATGCATAATGATAAAATAAACCCAATGGACAATATTCCCGTGACGTCACAATAAATATGAATTTTTATTCGCTTATAAAACACGCGGATAAGTATTTTTACCGAAATTTAACTTGCAAATTAACAAATTCGGCCTTAAAACCGCGTGCTTTTAATATTTATTATTTCTCTTTTATTCAACCACAGAGTTTAGAAAATAAACTCTGTGCTTCGGAACAGTAGGCGTTATCCGATTATGACGTCATTAGCAGCCGTAAAAGTTTAATTGAAAATTACGGTTAATTAATTAAATTTTTGAACAAACGAATGCACGATAACAAATCTGTGTCCAAATATCTTTCATTTAAAAAAAGAATTATGTAATTTGATGCAGTAGTTTGGTCTCACGGATTGTCGAAAGAAATCGCTTAGTGTTTTAAATATATAGATTACTTGTAAGTAAACCATCAAAGTATAAATTCAGGCATTTAGAGTCATCATAAACGTATGGATCTACGTCATCGATCGACGAACGGCTATAAATCGCTTATGCTCAGTAAACGTGAGATCTAAATTCCAATTCAAATGCATTATGAACTAAATTCGATGGTTATTGAGGATTATAGGATAATTAATGGAGCAAGCACTCGGGAGCTTGACTAATGATCCAGATAATTTAGGTGAATAACAGCAGAGCAATTAAGAGTACTTCAGGTAACCTACTGCTAAATGATTTCACAAATATTTTTAAAAAAATGTAAAATATTAAAGACAGGAATCTATGAAATAAAGATATACATTTGTCTGTCTGTTTCTTCAATCTCTAACTTCCGTTAAAACAAGGCTACCACCACGCAATTTAGATTTTTTTTTAAGGTGTACACCACATTGTGTTACATTTGAAATTGAGATAGTTATTCTGTTGTATGTATATTACCAACTGATGCAAAATATTTTAATGTATTTCTGACACAGACGATAATAATTTGTCTTTAGAACATGTTCGTCCTATCATATATAGTTTTTTGTATAAGCGCACAGAAAATATTCAAATACATTATAATTTTATCATTTACATAGATGACTACTTGAATTTAAATTTTTTCAGAACATTATTTTGTAGCATAGGTATTGCAATTATCATATATATTATTTCTGATTCCAACATCCCTTTCTCAATCCTCATATAGAAGGCAGAACAACGAAATGAATGAGATATCCAACGAAAGGTTTTTGAACAGAATTTTGACACTCCCATTTCGTTAAAACACGTTGTTTGATTTTAAAAATGCAGTTAATTAAAAATTAATGAAAAAGTGTATCAGTAAATAATATTAAAGATTGCTGTGCAAAAAAAAACCTCCCACGGGTCCACTGGTATGATGAATACAGGAAAGGATATATTATTAATTGACACGACCCAAAAAGTAATTTTGTGGACATTACTTTTATCGCAAAATAAATTCATTCAACATTTTGCGCTTTATCATATGCACTAATAGCAAAATCGGGCACGTCAAATAAAACATTGGATCGTATAAGTTCGATTTTGTAAAATAGCATAAAATTTCGAATTCAAATATAAAGTAATAAAATTAATTTTAAAACTAGTAGAGTAAATCAATTTAATCATTTTTAAGTAATAGCTTATCTGTAATTTCTAACTTCTAACGTCTTTTTCTAAGCCTTTCAAAATATATTTTTGCTGTTATTTCTTTTTTAAATAATAAATCATAATAGTTTATCGGCATATCAAGCGTCCCTTTATAAACCTTGATAACATTACTCGTTTTTGACATTTTTTTCGTAAATTATTATTTTACTCATGACATTATTCTTATATCATCTTTTAATGTTCTTATAAAATAAAAGCATCTGAGCTTCACTCTCCACTTTAAACTATCGTTAGACATTTATCATGCTGATTATCTGCATTAAACTACAATATCCCACTTAATAATAACTTACTACGCATTGGAAAACAATAAAATGTCATAAATGTCATATTGGGACAATTAATGTCTCCTTCATTGGATTTAAGAACTGGAAAATGACCAAAGATTCAACATTAATAATAATAATGGGAAGTAATCAACCACAAAAGAGAAGTTGTATCAAATGGCAATGGATAGTTTTAGATTTTTTTCAATAATATTTCCTTCACGGATTGTTATTGGCAAAAATATTTAGGAAAAGATGATTAGAAAAAGATGATTAGAATTTCTTTCGTGACGTTTGAGAGTGCATGATTTCCATGCACTCTCAAAATTATTCAAAAAATAAATAATTTTCTTTGCGTTTGCGCATGCAGGATTTATTGGAAAACCCCAATAAATAACAGCCCAATTTAAGAAAGAAATATGTTACATCAGTGATCTTCAACCGAGAATCGTAATAGGAGGTGTGTCTTGCATCATCCTAAAGCGCATCGGCTGACGACATGACTGTTTTTTCTCCCCCTGTAATAACCAGAGACAATTGCATCATTCAAAAACTGAACTTTGCTTTCTTCTAAAAGGACTAATAAACTCACTTTTAATCTCCCTCTTGATTTGATCGGATCAAAATGTAAAAACTAAATATTTACGAGGAGCAAAAATGTAAATCTCCTCAATTCTTGTAATAGATAAATCTAATGCTTATTAAAAGTAATTTTAACCATTTAATAAGTTTAATTAAATACGAAACCATGCATTTTGTTTATAAAACATTTGCTAATTATAATTTTATCTTAAGATAATGTTGGAAATATCAAAGAAATATTTTAGTGCATTTTCGTTATGGATACACCCAGGATTTACGCTATTGGATTAACTGCCTCGATGTGCCTGACCCTGCTCTTACGCCGAAATAGGTAAGCTGAAAAACTTTCCTTACCATTTGTTCTTTCCAGTATTAAAAGATTAGTGCGCGCTACTGAGTTTCCTGATGATATTT
Source organism: Maratus michaelseni (assembly GCA_963931845.1). Taxonomy (NCBI): domain Eukaryota; kingdom Metazoa; phylum Arthropoda; class Arachnida; order Araneae; family Salticidae; genus Maratus; species Maratus michaelseni. The sequence continues at coordinate 6,269,242 of OZ007588.1, forward strand.
TGTTTAATGCTTTGTATCTCGCAAATTCGCAACAATATGATTATTTGACTGATATGAAATCTTTTAAAACAAATCAGGCAGGCAATAAATAAATACATAAATAAAATAAAATAAAATAAAAACATCGAGATTTGAAAAATGGCTTCGTTTAGCAATAGCCAATTAATTGAGAAATTAAATTCTCAAAATTATTGGAATTGGCGCTTTAAAATAGAGATGATGCTTATAAAAGAGGAATTACAAGAAGTTACAACAGAAAATCCCCCAGAACAACACAATGCCAAATGGATTAAGAAAGACAAAAAGGCCAGAGCCTTAATAAACCTCAGCATTGAAGATGATCAAATAGTGCACGTCAAGCACTTAAATAGCGCAAGGGAGACGTGAACCGCGCTTAAAGAAATTCATGAGAGATCAAACCTCTCCAGTAAATTGTTCTTATTAAGAAAGCTATATAGCACTAAACTAAACGAAAATGGGAATATGATAGTCCATATAACTAAAATTTTAGAACTAGTGAATAAACTATCAGCCATCGGGGAAAACATAAGTGATTCCCATATTTCAGCACTATTATTGTGCTCATTGCCCCACTCATATGACACTTTAATCACCGCCCTTGAGGCGAGACCCGAACAAGAATTAACCCCCGCTTTCATTAGAAGCAAGTTGACCAATGAATATACCCGAAGAATAGAAAATTCAGAAAATTCGGAAAATACATCGAAAGCATTTAAAACTCAAAAGAGATACGGAAATGAAGTTAATAAAAAAGACACAAAGTTTTGTTCACATTGCCGAATGAGAAACCATTCAAATTCCCAATGTTGGTTCCAAAAAGGAAAAAATACCAACACATACACACAAATTAATAAAAGCTATAAAAATAAAAATCATTCTACTTCACTATGCTTTGCGAAAATTGAAGAAAACTTAAAATTTCACAATCACGAAACTCATAAAAGTGAAATACATGAAGAGATTAAAACATATAGCGTTTCTAGTAGAAAATACAGAAAAACATACATGGGTCGTCGACAGTGGCAGTTCCACACATGTAACAAATTCTAAAGATATGTTAACGAATTTTAAAGAAATAACAGAAACTCAAATAACTGTAGCAAATGGAAGTAAGTTAGAATCTTACGGTTCCGGTGAAGTAATTATAGAAAATGGTAAAAGTAACGGCCAGATTATACTGAAAGAGGTACTATATGTCCCTGAAATAGAATCTAACCTTTTATCCGTAAGTAAAGCAACCAAGAATGGTTGTAAAGTTATTTTCGAGAAAAATCATTGCTGCACAAAGTTATAAAAATAAAACAATCCTTGAAGGCATATTAAAAAATAATTTATATGAAATACAACTTGTGTACAACAAAACCACCAATTGCGCGAATCTTACACACACATGTAAAAACTCCAATTGCATAGAAACGTGGCATAGAAGGATGGGTCACCGAAATTACCAAACAATTAAAACAATTACGTCCAAACAATTAATGAACGGAATTAAACTAGACAACTGTAAACACGAAAGTATTTGTGAAGTATGCATAGAAGCAAAAACCAGCGAGACCCCATATCCAAAATCGGCCGAATACAGAGCGAAGAAAAAATTGGAATTAATGCACTCCGACGTTTGTGGTCCGATTCAGACACCTACAATAGGCGGAAAAACCTATTTCGTAACATTCATAGACGATTATTCAAGATTCTGTATAATATATTTAATGTCTAAAAAGAGCGAAGTGTTTGAAAAATTAAAAGACTATGTCGCGACAGTACACAATAAATTTGGAAGAATGCCGAACGCAATCAGATCCGATAACGGAGGTGAGTATACAAGCTCTGAAATGGAACAATATCTTAAAAATAATGGAATTGAACACCAATTAACAGTTCCACAATCACCGAGCCAGAATGGTGTTGCGGAGCGTAAGAACAGATCTCTGTTAGACATGACAAGAAGCATGCTATTGGAAGCGAATTTACTTCATGAGCTATGGGGAGAGGCTATAAGCACTGCTAATCATCTACAAAACCGGCTTCCAACTAAACCAAATGATAAAACTCCATACGAGCTTTGGTTGAATCGAAAACCAAACCTACTATTTAAAAGTCTTTGGCTGTATAGCTTACGCTTACGTACACAAGACAAAACGCGGAAAATTAGACAGCAGAGCTGAACAAGGAACTTTCGTTGGTTACGACAACCGCTCTAAAGCGTACAGACTTTATATGAAAGACGGAAGAGTAATACTTTCCCGATCGGTCAAATTCGTCGAAAACAAGTTCTTAAATGCTAAACATGATGTAAATTTAAATTCAAACGAAATTATATTAAGCAAAAACGAACAACCAAAAACCAGCGATACAAGTAACATAGAAATAAGCATCGCACCCACTCCTTGCGAACCAACCGCGTCCCAACAACAACAACAACAACAACAACAAACACTCGAACCCCGTAGATCACAAATAACAAACAGAGGTGCGCCAACTGATAGATTTGCATACACCGTAAAATATGAACCGATCAACGAACCTAAAAGTTGGAAAGAAATGTTAGAAATAGAAAATCCGGAAGAAAAGAAAAACTGGCTAATCGCTACACAGGACGAAATAAACTCCCTAAAAGAAAATAAAACTTGGATACTAGTAGATCCACCGCAAGGAAAAATAGTAATTGGTTCCAAATGGACTTATAAAGCTAAATACGACGAAACGGGAAAAATAAAACGGTATAAAGCCAGATTGGTAGCAAAAGGATTTTTACAAAAGTACGGAGAAAATTATGACGAAACCTTTGCCCCAGTTGTGACACACACTACGATCAGAGCATTCCTAACCGCAGCAGCGTATCATAAGTTAGAAGTAAAGAATATGGCTCAACCAGAAGGTTACGTTGTTTATAACGAATGCAATAAAGTGTGCAAATTGACAAAAGCCATCTATGGGCTTAAACAGGCAGCAAGAGCCTGGCACACAAAAATAAGCGAAACACTAAAAGAGTTAAACTTTACACAAAGTACTGCAGATAATTGTTTATTCACCCGCGTAGTAGAGGAAAACACAGTTTACATAATTGTGTATGTGGATGACATTCTCATAGCTGGAAAAGAGAAACAAATCGAAGAAATAATTCTAAGCCTAAAATCACAATATACATTAAATGATTTAGGACAGGTAAACAATTATTTAGGAATTAAAATCGACAAAATCGAAAACGGATTTATTCTGAACCAAAAATCTAAAATTGAAGAAATTGCGAGAAAATTTAAACTTGAAGAATCCAAACCCTATAGTACACCAATAGATACAGGGTACTTACGTCTTGAAAATGACGACAAACAAATGCCCAACAATACACAATATAGAAAGTCCATTGGAGGGTTACTTTACATAGCAACCATAACAAGACTCGACATTACCACAGCCACTAATATATTAAGCAGGAAATGTGAAAGTCCCACCGAAAGGGATTGGAAGACTGTAAAACGAATAATAAGATACTTGACTTCAACAAAAGATTTAAACTTAATTTTAAGCACCGAATCAGATCCAATCTTCGAAGCATACTCCGATGCTGACTGGGCAGGCGATGTTAAAACGAGAAAATCAACTAGCGGCAACATTTTCCTACTAGGGAAAAATCCTATTCAGTGGAATTCAAAAAGACAAACTTGCATAGCCCAATCGTCTGCGGAAGCGGAGTATATTTCTGCCGCAAATGCTACTCAAGAAATTGTATGGATCTTGAAGACTTAAATTTACCACAAAAACTATCTAACCTTTTATCCGTAAGTAAAGCAACCAAGAATGGTTGTAAAGTTATTTTCGAGAAAAATCATTGCTGCATAAGTTATAAAAATAAAACAATCCTTGAAGGCATATTAAAAAATAATTTATATGAAATACAACTTGTGTACAACAAAACCACCAATTGCGCGAATCTTACACACACATGTAAAAACTCCAATTGCATAGAAACGTGGCATAGAAGGATGGAATATTTCAATGCTTTAATGTTCTATTTTTTATTCCGCATCAATATGTTATTTTTTTTCTTTTCTGTAGCATAATTATCGTCGGAAATTTATTTTTAGCCGGCACTCTTGAGATCAGAGCGTATTGTTTGTTTACACGACGTGTACATGAGTTCAAGGCTATTAGATTGTTCTAGAAGAGTCTTTTCGTGCTACGGAAGTAAATTTACTTCAATATTATTTAATCGGAACTGTTAATAAGACGCTCTTAAATCTATTATGATTGGAGAAGGGAAGTAAGGTGACTCGGTTGTCACTTTGCGCGAGAGTAACTTAAATACGCATGCGCAGCAAAAATCAGAGAGGCATTGAACTAGACAGAGTTGTTTTTTGGAAGTTGGAGAGTTCGAAGCTTTTTTGAGACGTCCAGTTTCCATGATGACTGCTATGTTCGAACCAAGTGATATTTATACCGTGCCTAATAAGATCTTTGGTACAGGTAACAACATCTTTTCTTCAATATTGTAATCATATTATTACTAAGACCTCATAATGTAAAGATTTGAAACTTTGTCTGCCACATAGAGATGATTAAAAAATCATTGTAATTCTAGTGCTAGAGCATTTCTCCTACTTCGTTGTTACTGATTATGTAATAAAGTTTTGAAACGCAAATTTCGACTGTTTCTTTCTGGAGAACACTCATTTTCTGAGTGATACAACCATCCAACCGTATACCCTGTTCACATCGGACATTTAAAATATCTTAGACCGCCATTTTTGAGGTGGTACCCTCCCGGAATTGAATACCTGTCCACACCGCAAAACTCATCTAAGATAACTCACTGAACATCACCGTATACGAGATCTGAACAAACATAGAATGTGCGCATGCTCATATGTTAAAGGCAACCTCAACAGCCAATCGGCCTCCAGAGCCAATCAGAGTGAGTGGTACTGACTGTATCTAGCAATAGAAAGTTCAAACTCACTAAGTTAGTTTCTGGAACTCCCTCAGTGAGTTCGGCTGTCTAAGATATCTTAACTATCCGATCTGAACGTAGTATTATCTATTATGCATGTGTGCCAATACGTGGAATCCCAACTTAAAACAGATTTTGCGCCAACTGTCCTTTTAATCTCCAATATGTCACTTTATCACATATATGTATAGAAATTATCTTTAGCAAATTCGGTAAAGTAAAACAAAAACGTCAAATATTGCACATACACTTTTTAATGGAATAGGTGTCATCTACATCTTAATATTATATATAAGTTTCATTATTTTTACCAGTAGTATAACAATACTAAAATGTACTTCAAAGATATTAATAACACTGAATTATTTTGTATATTCCTGTAAATAAATGACTAATGTTATGCATATTATTTTGCATTGGAGAAATTTTATAATGTATGTCAGTTATGCGTAGCAATTTCTAATTGTTTGAGATTGTGTAAGAACAATGAAATGTACTTCAAACAATTAGACCATAATGTAAGTATATATTTTAAATATCCTTGTAAACGTACTTTAAAACCTACAATCTCTATTTTCAATAGGGAACATTCTATTGTAATGTAAACATAGATAATCTGCATCAATTTCGTAATGGTTCAAGAAATGGAAATATGAAACATTATATAAATGTATTTCAAACAATTATTCTTAAAAGCAAATAATGCATCAGAGTGTTTTGAGCAGCCTTGTAAACGAACTATAAATGCTACGCATCTTATTTTCAATTGGAAATATTCTATATTAAGCTTCAATAATATGTATCGATTTAGTAATGTTTGAGAAGTTGTAGTACATCATTAAAATGCGCTTCAAACGGTTATCCCTCCATGTAACTTGATGTATTCGATTTCTTTTTATATACCTGTAAATGAACTAGAAATTTAACACACGTTAGTTATAATAGCGAACATGCTATAGTAATCTTTAACAACAAACACCAACTTAATGATGTTTGATATTGTACTACAACATTAAAATGCACTTCAAACAGTTATTCCAGGTATACCATAATGTTTCCGAAATTTGTTGAATGTCCCTGTAAACGAATTATATATGCCACACATTTCAGTTTCAATATCAAACATTCTTTAATAAACTTTATAAATGTGTATCAATTACATCCATTTATATCAGCCAGCCAGCCAACCGGACCAACAAATAAATTTTTTCAAGCATTTTGGAAAGTGTTAAAAAACAGTTTAATGCAACTTAAAAATGCAACGTCAATGGGATAGTATGTACGTAACACAAGATTTAACTTCACAACAGCTGCTGCTGTTAAACTAGCAATAATGCATGCATTAGTCCGCTCCAATAAAATAGTAATGTTATAATTCACAAATTTAAATTTTATTAGCAGAGCCTGCATGTGCAAGTGAATTGTTCACTGTTTTAAGTAAAATGTTTCTAAGCAAACTTATAAGTAAACTTGATTTATTCACTTGAGTAATAAATATTTTCTTTTCAGTTGCGAAACACAGACATTTGGAGCGAATTCTTGAATAACATTTTTTATCAACATTTACTATCATTATTCCGCAGAAGTATAGAAAACAGTCCCAATAAAAAATCCTTTTTGCGAGAATTTCAATTTTGGGGTCGATTCTATTCCACTATTCTACATTATTTTAGAACGAGTTACAAATAACGCATCGTAGTGTCAAAAACATTGTACAGCAAAAGTTCAGTCCGTTTGTTAAAATTAAATGAGGTGATCGTTTTTTTCTCCATTCTCTATTTCGCTACTGAATAACTTTTTTGTTTGCAAATGATCACAAATAATGATAAACAAAATTCGATATTATTTTGATAATAAATATTTGGCGAAAGTGACATAAATGTTTGACTTCAAAAGTAAAAAATAAAAAACAGAAATACGTATTTTGAAATACGAAAATTTATGTAAAAATATGACATGTGGAAAAATTCCGAATATCTATGTTTGGTATATATTGCATTTCCCTACTTGCATATTTTTTTATTGCTTACCGTTTTTTTTTTAAGAAACACATTTGTCTAGAAAAATGTTTAATTTTGTAAGGAAAAAATCCTTATAATCTTGAAAGCATTCTTTAGAAATTTAAAATTATTGTTTTTGAGAACTCATAAATAAATAATTATAAATTGTACATGAAAGTTTGAAAGATTCACCACTTTTAAATTTGAATAATAAAAAAGAGTATCATATAAAAATAGATATCAGTAACATTTCAGCTCTTACTTATTTTAATTTACAAAAATTTTTACTTTGTAAATTTGAAAACTAAAATGTCGTCTTGTATAACTCAAATGAAAAGATTAAATAAAATTTATCTAAATGAAAGTTTAAAAATGTATTTTTCATTTAAGAATTTTGAACTTCTCGTTAATAAAAATATATGTGATTTAAAGCCTTTTTAATAATTAAAAAAACAAATTTAATTGTAATAAAAAAAATTAAATTCTGCAATTGGTAAAATTTAAATAACTTTATTATAAGTTTGCTCTCATGGGATTCATTTTTATTTTATACGAATTATTTTTCATTTTTATCTAATCTTGAGACATGGAACAAATCGAGTTTTAAAAAAATGATATAACTTAGATGAACTTTCAAAACTTTTCACAATGACACTGTAAATAAAAAACATACTTTACAATGAAATATTCAAAAACTAATTTTAAAAATGAGAATGAAAATATAGGAACTTGAATTGAAAATTTAATTATTTTATTTCCTTATTTGGTTCAATTAAAAGCGGAAGAATGTTTACTGTTTAGTTAATCATTCATTACTCATAAAATATTCATCAACTTGGGCATATAATGAAAAATACTTGTTGCGAAAAAACATTTTTATGGATATTAAAGGATACAAAAAGTTGTCATTTTCCGAATTGTTTTAAATTACGCATAAATAAAGGAACTAACTCTCAAAACTTTTAGTAAAAATATAAAATTTAGATTAAAGGAATGTGGTATCTTGTATTATCTTGATTATTTTTATTAACTGACTTTTAAATAAACAACGTTTATTTAAAAGTTATACAAATTAGATCCGAGAACAATATATGTACAGTTTTAAATAATAATTTCGAAACAATAAAATAATGCTAAATGGCTGTTTTTATAAAAATAAAAATGGGCATTTCATAGACATATGTAGTTATCATTAATACGCATATATGAAATGTCCATTGATAGCTAATCTTTTTATTTTTCTATAAACTATTATTGCGTATGCTATTACTTTTAATACTAAAAACATCTTAGAAAAACTCTAAAATCTGGCATAGAAAATAATACAAAATGCCGCTTATCCCATCATTCTTTTAAACAGGATAAGTAGCTCACACTATATCACTTTTTCAGAATTTCATTGGCTGCTTTATTATAACTTTATTCGACTGTCATCATTCTCCCATTTTTATATCAGTTTAGTGAAGAAAAGAATTTGGAAGCAGGTTTCAAGGGATTTTGTTAAGTATATGATTGATTGAACCAATTCTACCATAATCTTTACGTCTATCGCCACTCTCCAGTGTCTATAATATTTTAGTATAGAGTCAATTTTGAAAGTCAAAATACCGTCGAATAATAACGCTATCTGGGACGTCGAGAGTCGCTCAGAGAAACAAAAATAGCACAAAATAACTTTATTTTTTATTAAATCTCATATTTACATGAATGTTAATTTTCCTTCTCATTGTCTTGTAAGAAATTTTGGAATTTCAAAGTTTAATAAGTCATAGGGAAAACATCTCAACTATGATTTCAAAATATATTTCAGTGATTCGATTTATTTATGACGTTCTAATGATGACGAAAGAAATCGAAAACGAATCACAGTCAGTTGTCGCTATTAGTAAAGGATTCAGAATTTCACAGAGAGAATAAGCAATAGCATTTACTTATTTTATCCCAAATGGATCCACAGAGAATTTGGAAAGATTAAACTAAACCCCATATTTTAAAATTAAATTAAAAAAAAAACAATTTTACACATTAGATGAGTCTCTTTAAACTAATTTAATGCTCAATGGAATGAAATAAATTCTGCACAATTTGTTAAAGTAAAATTTATATATAAAACATGTGTTTTAAATTTTTACCATTCTGTTATCGGTGTTTATTGTATTATTACTTACCTTGTTTTAGTTCCTTTTGTTTTTACAGTAAATGGAAATCTAATTATTTTTTTCAATGAAATAAATACACGGGATTCTAAAGATTTTTTTACTATTGCCGTAGAGAAGAATGACGATTGCAAATTTAAATTGCGTACTTTCATGGCTTTTCTTGTCACTGTCAGTCTTTCAATATTCTTGAGTCATTTGTTGTTCTACCCAGGGTGAGAATTCTGAGTGTAGATTTTATTCTATGCGTCTTCAGACACCCTCATTCATTTCATAGTGAAAATTGGTTTTCAGTATGGTCAAATGAATAAAATAGTTTCAAGAATGATAAAAGAACGGTTTCCAGTTAATTTCAGATAAATTGAAAAATTTTGCAATAAATAAGAATGACGTATGGCATTTAGAGGTGATTCTTTTTCATCAGGCATATCCAACCCGACGCCCGCGAAATACCATTCATTTTTTATAGTTATTTTCCTCTTATTTTACTGTAGAATATCTGATATTAAGTATAGCGAAAATGACTATAAATTGAGTAGTATTTTGCGGGCGTTAGCTGTATTTCTCATGATAATATGAAAAATTAATATTATTTAAACGATTACCAATTACCGTAATAATAAAATCTGAATCGATTTTATTAAACGTTTCAAAAAGGACTGATATTTTTATGCTTCATATTCTACTCAATAATTAACATTATTCTGCTCTGTTTCATGTTTTGCACCAGATAGGAATATTCAAATAAAAACGAATCGGAGTAAAACGAGAACCATTTTAAAATTTTCCCATTTTTAAACATATGTAATTAAAAATTCGTAAATTGTAATAATAATTATAATAGATTTTCGTCAGGAGAAAATATTTATAAATTTGAAATTCCGAGATATTTAAAGCTATCACGTTGCTTGAAATGGAAAATATTCCCTTCCACTTTAAATCGCAATTAAACAGAAATGTAAAATTCCTATTTTTGAATTTTAATTTCAACTTCGAATTTTAAAAATATCTGAATCACGTTGAAAGCATTCATGCAAACAAAGTTTCTAGAAGTGCTTGAAATATTCGGTTTCATCGTTGAAGTTGTTTACATTCTTATTCAAAACGAAATGAGAGTGAAACTTATTTCGTTTCAAAACAGTGATAGTTATTTACATCCTGAACAAATATTTATTTTTCTCAAGGACACGGCAAAGAAGAAATTGACTTTGTAAAATAATATACCACAAAGTTTTTAGAAATAAAATTTTGCTTCATATGTTGCACTAGAAAATATTTTACAAAAGCTTTTTGTGTGGTATAATTTCTTTAACAAATTATCTTTTGACACAAGGTGAGGGTAATTAGTTAATAAAAGTAAAAATAGTCTTTAAAAAAATCTTTTATAAGCTCTTCATTTTTATTTATTAGGGTTTCCTTCATCTCACGAAACTCTTTTACTCCGGCTCCGCTGTCTGTCCGTCACAGAGCCGTTCTCAGAAACTATATAACTTACAGGCATGAAATTTGTGTACTTATAGCTAAATATCTACTATGAAGCTTAAAATATTAAAATTTGTAAAAATCATATTATTTTAATATATAAAGATAAAAAACCAAAAATCTAACAGCCTTTTTCTATTAAATTCAAACATTTTTCGTTATATCAATTGCCAACAATTAAAAATCCAAAATAAAAAAAAAAGTTCTACAATAATTAATTTTCTATGGAAAGATTTCCACTTGAAAAATAAAAATAAAATAAAAAGTTTCACCAATTGAAAAAAAAAAAAAAAAAAAAGAGATTAATTTAACGTCATATTGGTAATAAAATGGAAATTTTCAAACATTTCTCTGTAATACAAGGAGTATGAGTATGTGTAAATACAGAAAAACAGCTTAATATGACGTCGTAAAAATAAAATTAATCTGACGTCATAACGGATTTTTCAAATGTTTGAGAATAATACAAAGAAAGTATCAGTATGAGCAATAGAGAATAGTAAATATATAAGTTTGAGGAACGTATTGAATCATGATAAAAACTCGATTATAGAAATATTAGCATATTTTAACATTTTGAAGGTCTCTATACAACATGTTTAATTTTGATTTTTTTTAAATATCGCATTTAGTCCACATGACGGATATTATTATGACAGAGTATAATAGTCCGCTATCGGGCCCGTTCAGATATTCGGAAAAACGAGAAAAACAGACCGGTAAATTTTTACTTCATAAAAAACAGGACTTTTCTTTTGTTTTGTAAAATGAAATTTATTTGGATTTATTAAAGAAAGGATAAAGTGTTTTGAAAGGAATATTAAACGAAACCCTTTGTGCGATCTTCAATCACACTTACCCACTTGTAATTTACTTTTTTTTTTGCTTTATGCTTTAAAATGTTTCATTGTTTCAGTTTCACAGCCAGTTGGCTTATTTTTATGAGCGTTTATTGGCGCATTATTAAATCCATTATTGTTACAATTCGTATACAATTGCATGAGTTACAGATAATATTGGGCGATTTCACCTGTGGGCGTGCGTGGGGGATAACGGAAATATGCTTTAAAATTATGTTACTAATTTAGAGTTAAGTTCTGAAGATATTAAAATGTTGTATTGCCATCTGAAACATACAATTGAACGTAATTTGTATAATTCTAGCAGGAAGGGAGTGACAAATCGATTACAAAATTCCATCTTTACACACAGGAACCAGGTTTACCATATTGAATTAAATTAAAATTTGTAAAAACTTCGAATTTGGTTCCCATACAAAACAGTGGTTTAGGATATCATTTTGAAAAAAGCTTGACGAACAGAATTGTATCATAAAAGAAGTAGTTTATATAAGTAGTATATAGCAATAGTATATTAAATAGTATACAGCTTTTAATACAGGGTAAATGTGTATATTGGCTCTCATTTACTGAATTTCTTAGAATCTTAAGACGGATATTATCAATCCATTCACTTCCTTTTCTTATTGAGACTTTTTATCTTTATTTTGAGAATCATTAAAAGAAAAGTTTTCTTTATATTTAAGTGAAACATTCATGAAATCCTGCAAATATTTTTCTCTCTGTACATCACTATCATTAATTTCACAGAGGCAAAGTTTATTAAATTACTAGCTGTTACCCGTGACTTCGTTCACGTAACATTGAAAAAAGAATAAATGCATTAATTTAGTAAAGCATTTCACTTGATAATTAACAACATATATAATTAACCAAAGCTTTATCACATTTTATAGGAGACCATACGGTATTTCTTTGCTATAGGGGCCTTGACATAACCCAGTCTTAAAAAAGTGAAATTTCATGCCAAATAATATATACAATCGCGAAAATGAAACTGCAACTAATGAAAAAAAGAGGACCAAGTAAAATCGTGAAAATCGAGGAATTCCTCTTCGTAAAACGAAAAACAACACTGGCAGAATTCTTCTATAAAACAGTGCATTTTAGGTGGTATTTGGTGTACAATTTGTATATGTGTGCATTGCTAAATGGGAATTATTATATTGTTTATTTGCATAGACATATGTTATATATTTCTTACTACATTATCTTGTTTATGTATATATTAAATTAAGTGCTTCACGCTAAGTGGTGTAAATAGTGAACAAGCTGCTTGTAGATTTTATACATTGATAGATATTTCACAAAGATATAACAATCTGGTGCGATTCTAAAATGTAAATAAAGGTTGCTAGAAAGTACTTTAAATTCTGCCCAATTTAACCTCGATATTTTCTCTATCGCGTCAAGAACACTATAAGCAAATAAATACCGACGACACAAATCTGATGATCTAAATTTACATATTTTTGTTAGTATATATAGGATTATTTTGATTTATTTCATTTTTTACGCTTTCTCTAGGATTAGGTGTCGAATAAATGTACTTTCTTGTTATTTTATTTTACCATTTCTATTTATTCTATTTTCCATTAATTCCATTTATGGATATTGATTTAATTTACATATTCGTGTCAAAGAATATTCTTTAAAGTTATTATCAGGATTAGGATAGGATACAATTAGGGTAAGGATTAGGAATAAAAATTGAACGACAATGGCATGACCGATTCAGGTTTAAAGTAGGAACCAGGAAGTCTATTTACATCATAAAGCAATAAGAAAATTAGAAAATTGTCGGCTAATATTTTTTAATATGTTTTACAGTCATAGTTGGCATCAAAGGTGAGCGGGGAAATGATCATCTAAAATACCATTAAGTGTTTACCACGCAAAAAACAAATCTGGTTACAACAATGTATTTAATTTTGCGCCAAATTTCACTTGATAAAAAAAAAAAAAAGCAAATTGACTATGGACCTAATTACAGACCCCTAACCTTCCTATTCTCGGAAATGTTCTACCTATACGTGAAAAAAATTCTACTATATAGAACGCGCTTTCACGTTTATAATGTTATGAATTGGCACGATCGACTTGTTCAAGTTTACACAATTCGGCTGGAAGAAAAGATTCATTACTTTTTGATTTCTTCTTTGCTTTTGCATTACGCGAATTTGTTGGTAAAATCAATTTTCTTTTCGATAACATTGTTGTTTTTTAAGTTTAAAAAATATTGTAATTTTACTTAAACATTGCTTTAAAATCTATGCAATTTTTCTTATGCTACAAGACATTACAAAAATCTATTACGAAACAACTTTAAAAAAAGCTATATTTAAAAAAGACAACAAAGTTTTTCCTATTTTAAAATTAAAAGAAATGTAAGATTAAATTCCGGTTCGAAACGACGATTTACAAATGTGTTTCGATTGTGGGAAAATGATAGAGGAAAAATGTTGTTACTTCGACACAATCATATTAAATCTTTAGCTTTTATGAGAAAAGCAACTTTCTTTTAAAAAATATAGTTATTTTTATTAAGATTTTCTGATTTTCGATACGGATAATTTTGCGATGCATGTCATTGACATTTGCCATCCAATATATATATATATATATATATATAAAACTTTAAGTAAAATTTAACCATATATATATATTTTTTTTACTTTTTAAAATTTAAATTAAAAATATTGTATCTGTATGTTAGCCGTGTGCAGACGATAAATCGAAAACCTATCCCATCATTCATATTGAATTCATTAAAAATATAAATCTTTCACTCATTTCATTTAAAACACAGAACTTTAATTTCCAACACATATACATTTAAAATACATATATTACGTACATTTAAAATAATTCCTTCCATGTGAAAAAGAAAAAGAAAAAAAAAAGAGAAATTAATCACAAATAATTTGATAACCCAAGATAATTTTATTTCAACATCAAAACAAATTTGTTTTATTTTTCTATATATGACATCATATTCGCTTGCTTTCCATACTTACTCGTATTTATGCACTTTGTATTATTATCAAACATTTGAAAACGCAAGTTTTATTTCTAATATGACATCATTTCATATTCTATTTAATTCTTAAATAATTCATTTCATTTTCATTTTTCACGTGAAAAATTTTCACTTGAAAATAAATTGTTGATTAAAAATTATTACTCAGGGGTTTTATTTTACATTGGCAATGATAAAGTATTAGCAAAGGTAAAATAAATTTAACCATTTAAAAAAAAACTGCAAAACCGGGCCCTTTGGGCCAAACCAACCAACCATTTTAAAATATACGAAAAAATGTCCATTTATTCTGTATGAAAATAATGAAATTTCTAATTTTTAAGAAAAATATTGAAATAAAATAAACAAAAACCAGTCTATATTCATTTGAGGGTTATAATCAACTTATATGCAAAGATACAGGATAATTAAATGCTTCATTTTGACGCTGGCTTCAGCCTAACATTTGCACACAATCAGATTTATAATATTACTAGCTGTTACCCGTGACTTCGTTCACGCAACATTAAAAGAAGAATAAATACATTATTTAAGCAAAATATTTTACTTCCAATAATTAAAAATGTTAATAATTAACTAACTATTTATCACATTTCATAGGAGTCAATACGGTATTTTTTATTATAGGGACCTTGACATAACCCGGTCTTAAAAAAGTGAAATTTTGTGCCAAATAATTCGCGAAAATGAAATTGCAACCAATGCAAATAGGAGGGCCAAATAAAAACGTGGAAATAGACGAATTGGGTAAAAATAAATGTCAATTTTACCTGATAAACAATTTTACTTTTAACGCCTTTGTGAAACGTTTTAACAGCCATACTTCAAAAAATATATTAATTAGAAATAGTATATGCTTTTTCTTTAAATTCAATTCTGCCTCCTTGGTTTAATATATAGTTGAAACAAATCTTGTTTTCTAAATAACAGTATTATAAATATTGACAGGCAATTTTTGTTCTCCAGAATAAATTGATTCATAAAGTTTGAATATGTGAAAATATATTTTTATTTTTCAGATAATTTACTGAAATCAATATTTTGTTTTCACCATCTATTCAAAGTGAAAATAAATTCTGTTTTTCAGTTTTAATGAGAAAATGGCGTAAAAAATATACTGATCTGTTTTATTTCTCATTTTTTATACACAAATATGGAGTAAGTTACTTTTCGTTTTTAGAGAAACTTCGTTAAAAAAATGGCATTTAATTTGATTTTTTTAATTCTGAGAGTTTATGTGACATCCTCGGATCAATTATAGCCGGTATTCGCTAAACCGGTAGTAAACTAACCGGTAGTAAATCGCGTTGCGTTCGATAGTCTAGGCGTAGTTGCGAAATACAAACACATGGTCAGATTTTAATATAATAGATTCGTGTTCATTTTCCTTTTCTTAAAATTATGATGTGATTTTTAGCAGAAAACTCGGAGACTCATGCGGAACGAAATAACGGATACTCATGCTTAATAATCAGTATAGATAACAAAACATTTAAATTTTTCGTTATAAATATGGCGTGAAACTCATCTACTTTCCATACTTACTGATCCTTGTATTATTAATGAAAGGAATTGATTCACACTCATTTTAAAACATATTGGAAAATTCCCATTTTATTTCAAATATGACGTCTCTTTTTTCCCCAGAGAAATCCCTTTTTAATGACATAATTCTTGTTAATTTTCTTGTCCAGGCAATTAATTTCAATACTGGCATAGGCAAAATTATGTTACTTTAACGCAATAATCTGTAGGTTTTATCAACAAAAATGGAACTATTAACATTCGTCATTTTTTTTTTTTTAGGTAATCGAGTTATTTCTTTTAGTTTTAAGAATGAAAAATCACTATTTCTCGCTATTCATGACATCATTTTCGACATGGATAATTTTGCGGAGCATATTATTGACATTTGCTAACCATTTTCTTTTGAAACTTCTTTTAACTTTTTTAAAATTTAAATAAAAAATACGGTATAGTTATATTAGCCATGTGCAGACGGTAAAACGGCAAGTATTGTTATCATACAAAAGAAGAAAAAAACCCAACATCATTTTATTTCACCAATCAAAGCATATCCATTTTATTTTCGATAAATGACGTCAGATTCGCCTGTTTCCTATGGTTACGCATATTGAAACCTTGTATTATTATCAAAAACTAAAAAAAGTACGTTTTATTTCTAATAATATTATTTAATCTTCTTCTTAATTCTTTAATTTTTTTTATTTAATTTTCATTTTTCACGTGAAAATTTTTCAATTGAAACTAAATTGTTGAGTAAAAATTATTATTCCGGGTTTTGAATTAGTTTTGGCAACGATAAAATATTAGCAACGGTAAAGTAAATTTAACCATTTTAAAATGCTATACGAAAAAAATTCTATTTATTCTCAATGAAAATAACGAAATTTTGAATTATTAAGAAAAATATTTGAATAAAATAAACACAAACCAGCCTATGTTAATTTGAGGTTTATAATCAGCCTATATGCAAAGATACAGGATCATTAAATGCTCCATTTTGACGCTGGCTTCAGCCTAACATTTGCACACAATCAGATTTATAATATTATTAGGACTAGTTGTTACCCGTGACTTCGTTCACGCAACATTAAAAGAAGAATAAATACATTAATTAAGCTAAATATTTTACTCCCAATAATTAAAACCGTTAATAATTAACTAACTATTTATCACATTTCATAGGAGACAATACGGTATTTTTTGTTATAGGGACCTTGATATAACTCAGTCTTAAAAAAGTGAAATTTTGTGCCAAATAATCGCAAAAATGAAATTGCAGGCAATGCAAAAAGGAGGGCCAAATAAAATCGTGGAAATAGACGAATTGGGTAAAAACAAATGTCAATTTTACCTGATAGACAATTTTACTTTTAACGCCTTTGTGAAACGTTTTAACAGTCATCCTTCAAAAAAAAAGCATTAATTAGAAATAGTATATGATTTTTCTTTAAATTCAATTCTGCCTCCTTTGTTTAATATATAGTTGAAACAAATCTTGTTTTCAAAATGACAGTATATTGACAGGCAATTTTTGTTCTCCAGAATAAATTGATTCATGAAGTTTGAATACGTGAAAATATGTTTTTATTTTTCGGATAATTTACTAAAATCAAGATTTTGTTTTCACCATCTATTCAAAGGGAAAATAAATTCTGTTTTTCAGTTTTAATGAGAAAATGGTGTAAAAAATATACTAATCTGTTTTATTTCTCCTTTTTTATACTCAAATATGGAGTAAGTTACTTTCCGTTTTTAGAGAAACTTCGTTAAAAAAATGGCATTTAATTTAATTTTTTTTAATTCTGAGAGTTTGTGTGACATCCTCGGATCAATTATAACCGGTATTCGCTAAACCGGTAGTAAATCGCGATGCGTTCGATAGTCTAGGAGTAGTTGCGAAATACAAACACACGGTCAGACTTTAATATAATAAATTCGTGTTCATTTTCCTTCTCTTAAAATTATGATGTGATTTTCAGCGGAAAACTCGGATACTCATGCGGAACGAAATAACGAAATAATGGTTACTCATGCTTAATAATCAGTAAAGATAACAAAACAGTTAAATTTTTCGTTATAAATATTTAGTGAAACTCATCTACTTTCTGTACTTATTGATCCTTGTATTATTAATGTAAGGAATTGATTCACACTCATTTTAAAACATAATGGAAAATTCCCGTTTTATTTCACATATGACGTCTCCTTTTTCCCCCAGAGAAATCCCTTTTTAATGACATAATTCTTGTTAATTTTCTTTTCCAAGCAATTAATTTAAATACTGGCATAGGGAAAATTATGTTACTTTAACGAAATAATATTAAATCTTTAGGTTTTATCAACAAAAATGGAACTATTAACATTCGTCATTTTTTTTTTTTTTTTTTTTTTAGGTAATCGAGTTATTTTTTTTTTAGTTTTAGGAATGAAAAATCCCTATTTCTCGCTATCCATGACATCATTTTCGACATGGATAATTTTGCGGAGCATATTATTGACATTTGCTAACCATTTTCTTTTGAAAATTCTTTTTACTTTTTTAAAATTTAAATAAAAAACACGGAATAGTTATATTAGCCGTGCGCAGACGGTAAAACGGCAAGTATTGTTACCATACAAAAGAAAAAAAAAAAGAAAAAAACCCAAGATCATTTTATTTCACCAATCAAAGCGTATCCTCTTTATTTTCCATAATTGACGTCATATTCGCCTGTTTCCTATCGTTACGCATATTGAAACCTTGTATTATTATCAAAAACTAAAAAAAGTACGTTTTATTTCTAATAATATTATTTAATCTTCTTCTTATTTCTTTAATTTTTTTTAATTCATTTTCATTTTTCTCGTGAAAATTTTTCAATTGAAACTAAATTGTTGAGTAAAAATTATTATTCCGGGTTTTGAATTAGTTTTGGCAACGATAAAAGTATTAGCAACGGTAAAGTAAATTTAACCATTTTAAAATGCTATACAAAAAAATTGCCCATTTATTCTAAATGAAAATAACGAAATTTTGAATTATTAAGCAAAATATTTGAATAAAATAAACAAAAACCAGTCTATGTTCATTAGAGGGTTATAATCAGCCTATATGAAAAGATACAGGATCATTAAATGCTCCATTTTGACGCTAGCTTCAGCCTAACATTTGCACACAATCAGATTTATAATATTATTAGGATTAGGATAACAGTATCTTTATGTCTATCACAAATGAAGCATGTTTACTGAATGTTGTCGAGGAATGTTGTCTTACATGTATGTTTATTTACATTTCTAACAAAAAAATTCTCTGCATTACCTAGCACTGTGGATTTAAGAAAATTCTGTCTTATATACCAAGAATAACAAAACTTTTTTTTTAAATTGAAAATGCGTTTCTCAACAAATTTTACCCTTCCTGGAAATAATTCAACTAAGATCCAATAGTATGGCACAGTTTTCGTAATGATTTTTATTTAGTTAGTCCAGTTTGCTAGTAGAGCTGTTTCGTGCTATCGTGTAAAAGATCAATAAAGAAATAGATTTAACAGCATAAAAGACAGCATAACATTTAAGAGAAATAACAAATGAAGGGATTGAAAATGATGGTTGTCCTGTCTCTAACGATGGTCTGTCTGTCTCTCTGCTTGCCAATTTCTACACACTTTCATAAAAGCACTTTGAAAACAATAAAATTTGGATATGTTGTTGAGACAGCCAAAAGGAAGATTTTCTTTTGTTGTAAAAATTGTCAGCATGTCGTTGGGTGGTCAGGTGCAAAGGTACGCATTCGTTCTGACTATATATCGTTGAGAAGCACTTTACTAAACTCAATGGTGTCTCCAGTGTGACCAAGACTTAATTGTGCTTCAGAAAAATAATTGTGAATGCCTTAAAAACATATACAACAGGCGTGTTCAAACCACTTTTGATATTACTTTTGTGCAATTTGAACTTGCTACTGTTAAAAAACTTATTAGCCAAATAATTTCCTAAACTTGATGAAAAAGAGTTTACGAAACGATATCGTTTTTGTGCATTCAGGAATGAATTCCGGAAAGTATAAGAATCTTCTTAAAGATCAACTAGCCATATACAGTGAACTTCTTTGTGGCGAAAACTACACTTTTCAGCACGATAATGCGTCGATTTATACATCACACGTAACAAAAAAGTGGCTTTCAGAGCAAAGTATCAATGTTCTTCCGCGGCCTTCTCGTTCCCCAGACTTAAATCCCATCGAAAACTTGTGGGAGATCTTAGCTCGTGAGGTTTACTGAAATGGGAGGCAGTTTACATGTGTCGAAGACCTAAAGAATGCTATAAAATGTGCTGAGGCATTCTGTACCTCGTGGCATGTTTGTAAATGCATGAAGTTGGTTATTGCCTGCTTTAGTTAACTGCTGACGTCATAACAGCGTGCAGAAAATTTTATATTTCGAAAATAAAGCAGGTGTTTTAACTAAAATGTTAGAGTGTCTAATAATTTTGTCCATGGTATTTTTAATATTTTTTATTAAACTCCATAAAAATATGATTTCTGTAAAACAATTACGTGTGAAAACAGAATAAATTTATGTTTTTGTCGTATTTGATAAAGCATTTTTAAGCTCTGAATCTTTTTTTTCACTGTATGTCAAATTAGGTAGGTGTCTTATAATTATGTCCACCACTGTATAGTGGCATCACATAATGTCACTGTCGGAAGTGGTGCCAACAAGTTTGTCTTTGAAAGTTGTAAATTCTTTGATGGAGTCTACATCTCTAAATTAAACGTGAGATCCTTTATAGACATTGTTCTTTGTCAAGCAACAAAGTCCTTAAAATAAATTTAAAAAATAGGAAATTAATCCTTTCTAGAGCGTTTCAAGAAATAAAGATAGTGGTTATTATTATTTCTTTAATTAAAAAATAATAAAATCGCAAAATAAATAAATAAATAAAACTATGAAAGTCTGCAGATGTAACTTCCGTTAAGAAATCTGTCGAGATTCAATTTAAGAATAGAGTTCTGATTGTGTCAACAATGTTGGCACAAAAACGGATATGTGCAATTCACTAAAATCTGATTTATCTATTAAGTGATTCCAAAGATTAACCTGTGCACTTTTACCATTCTCTCTGCGTACTCTTACACACCAGAGTTTATAAAAATACGAATTTATCCCCTTGTGAGTTTGTTACTTGATTATTAAAGTTTAATGATAAATGCACGTGACTTTGATGTGTTCAATATTTATTTCTTTAGAGTCAGTTGTTTGAAAAATGCGCACGCTTACACCAAGCCTATCCTATGTTTACTTGTATAAAATTATTAAAATAGGCATTATCGAATAAGAATGATTAATTAGTGCAGTTTTAAAATATAAATTTGTGTTTTATTGATATCCCTAAAAAAAAATTCGATCATAAACTTCAAAATATAACATATTCAGAAAATGCTAACACGACGTCTTTCAATTATACTTGTATTCATGAAACTAAAAATGACAATAACTATCTAATCATGTGGGTATTTTAATCCTTAGTTTGAAATGCATGGAACATGTGGATTTTTTTGTGTAGGTGTGAGAGAATATTTACCTATAGAATAGAGTTGTAAAATCTGAATTACAAATTATAATATTAAGCATAAGCAAATTTACTATAATAATCGAACTTCACTCGTTTCAAATCATATCCTGTTTCGTACAAACACAGGATTTGATCACACGTAATGCACAGTTTATGATTCTGTTGTTTCTTTCAAGATGTCAATTACTTCAACCTCTCACAATTTCAGTTAGTATGGAGAAATCAATCAAGGATTTCTTACTATACGAAGTAAAGGTTTCTAATAAATGAAATAAAGTTGTCGAAACCAATTCTGCGTTTTAAAACATGGTTAATAAAGGAAAATATTTTTAATTATTTATCATTGCAAGAATGGAATATTACGATAATAGGACAATAAAATTGAAGATTTTAAAAACTCTAACATGTATAACTCACAAAGTGTTTCCTTAAAACCCTTTTGAAATATGATTTCGTTTTAAGCAAACTATTTCAAAATAGGTTTTAAGAATTTCTGCAACTGATGTTGTGAATAAATTTCTTTCAGAATTTTATGCTAGTTTAATGTTAATATTTGAAGTGAGACGTGTGGAAACAATAGATAAAATTAGTTTCTTCGAAAACTGGTTTTAAACAAATAGCATTTTTCTATTAGAATACATTTGACGCGATTGTTTTAACGATGATAATTTTAACTTTTCATGAGTAAAATGATAAAATCAAATCTATGAGATGGGAATTCATTATTGCTTCCATTCAATCTTTCGTCTTGTTAAAAATTAGTTGAATTTAAAAAAATAAACTTTAGAAATGAATATCAGAAAATGTAAAATTTTTAAAATTGAATAGCATGTTGACTGGGAATACATTTAATATTTAAATAATATTTATCTTGCTAAGTACAGTCATCTATATTTTTAGCAGAATATATTGAACTAAAATATTGATTTATGCATGAGTAAGAAAATTGAATATTTCGATAAAATTTTTAAAATGTGGTTAAAATTAATCATTTTTAATTAAAAAAATATATATTTTTTAAAATAATTTAAATTTTAAAAGGAATATATATATACATTTGATGCAAAAAAGAGCCATCAGTAGAGTAGCATGTTGTGGCCATCACAGAACTTTTTTCCATACCATTCTTACATCTAACTTATAATCGCATCAACGATTATAAATAAAACGCATTTCTTCGAATTGGACAAGGTCTTATGGGATGAATGATTTAAAAGAAAAACAGAACAACAGCACCCCCTGTAGAGTGTTAAAATTTAAAATTAGGATCATCATATATACGTTTCTAATCATTAATATCAAATGTAAAATTTCGTATCTCAAAATAAAGAAAACGGAACCATTTTAAGATCTCCTTGCTGTCTGTCTATAACGGCTGTTTTTTTTCAGGAATGACTGAAGGCGTCAAGCTGAAATTAATATAAAATGATAAGACCCATGGTCCGATTGTTGTGTAAAAGTTTTTACTCTATCTCCATCGCAGCCGCATGTTACTTAAATAAATCATGGCACGTGACTTCAGTATGAATCCGGTTGAAAATATATCGATTTTTTCATTTATTTCTTGGTTATCTTAATATATTTTAACCATCCTCGGTCTTTTTGATATGTTATAAGGAGCTTAATATTATCACTTTAAGCCTTATGACGACAATATTCGATGAAATAACATATCTTAAGTGGGAATTGTGGATATGAGGCTCCATATCGCAGTAATATTTTTTATATTTTGTATGTCCACTCTCTCGTTTAATACTTTTTAATTTATTCTAACTCAGTATTGGCAAAAATTGAGAATTTTATATAATCGGGTCTCATGCATCTTTTTTTCGTTTTTTCAAGTAAAATTAGCTGAATTCTTAATCCAAGGAATAGGCGAGCAACTTTTTCCTCTTGGTTAAGGCCGGAATGACTTTTGCCAGAGTTATCACTATTTACTTAAATCCATCTTTGTATTTTTATGCCAATTTCACATGTACTTTAATTTGGATTTCATTCGTAAATCCAATTTATATAATAACTACAAGCCCGAAAATTTCGTTATATCATTCCAAAACTAAATCTATATCATAAACTATCAAAATATCATATTGAAGAATTGAAACACTCTAAAATAAATAAAACCTAGTCTGAAATTGTTCAGTAATCTATTTTTAGATTTAGACACCAACTTTGTTTTGCTGTATAAATGTTCTGAAAGCATCTCCTGTTGCATATTTTTATATTATTCAATGACTCAATATGTATAGATCGGCGCTGCATTTACACCTTTAATATGTTTATCTTTTTCAAGAGAGATATAGTTTGAAAAGAGGTAAATGAGTAAACTATAGTCTTTTAGATTTCCTTACATAAATATTTATCACCTTTCTCTACTTATCTTGTGGATAAAATAATTAGACATCAATCACTGACAGTCGGGAATTTTTCCCCTTTGACGCCTATGTATGTTTCAAGTATTGTGTTTTATTTTTTAATACTTAGCTGTGAATAAATTTTCAGTCGTTTAATTTTTAGGTGATATTTAATTTCACAGAATTATTCTCTATGATATCAATTATAACTTTACAGATATGGAAAGATTTTCATAATTTTTATTTTTAAATTATTTTTTCCTCTGTATTTGAACTATAAAATTTCTATCAAATTTCAAACTCATTTTTCATAATTGGTTTCTACGAACCTTCTTAGAATTTTAAAATTTCACTAAACCTTTTGATTACAGCTTGCGACATATACGTACAGTAGACTATTTTTTATTTTATTCGTACCACCTTTTGAAAAATATTACAATTGAACAGAAAAATTGTCGCCAGTCCTGCCCCCTAATCAAAGGATTAAGCGCCAATTATTGCAGACCTACATGCAGATTCTATCAAGAGGTACTTTTTAAATCGTGCCAATAACTGAGATACAACTTTATCTAGTTCTCACTGTACATTTGTAATATACGGCAGTTTGATAAGTTCTCGGCATAACGCAGAAATGGAACAAGTATGACTAAATGACAATGTTGTTTGTAAAGTATGATCCTTTAGATGGCATGCCACCGAGTTTCAGCCGCGTGAGTTTATGGGTTATTGCTGGGCGATAAAGTAAAATAAACAAGTTTTGACATTTTCGAAAAATGGAAAAATTTGAAGTTCGAGCTATCATAAAATACTTTGTTAAAAAATACCTAACCCCCACGAACATGCAAAAAGAGTTAAGTCTATCTTAAAAGATTCTTGTCCTTCATATTCGATGATAAAAAAATGGGCTGCTGAATTAAAAAATGGTACGAAATCCATTCACGATGATAAGCGCTCAGGACGCCCAAAAACCGCTACAACCGAGGAAATCGTCTCAAAAATTCACAATGCCGTATTGAATGATCGCCGATTGAAGATACGCGAACTTGCTGACATTCCAAACATCTCGATAGCCCATGTCCACCACATTTTAGAGCATGGTTTGGGTATGAAAAAGCTTTCTGCTCGATGCGTATGTTGAACGTCGACCCAAAACGCCAAAGAATGAACATTTCTCAAGAGTCTTCTGAAATGTATTGTGTTGCAAGTTGAAAAATAAAATGAAATATTGTTAAAAAACTTGTCTTTTCTTTTTCAGGCCGGGAACTTTTCGATCCACCCTCGTACAGGGCACTAAAGAATTCGCACAGAAGAGTGTATCTTAAATGTATTGAGTTGCAAGAGAAAGTTGGGAAGGGTGACTTGCATAGAAAAATAATATTAAATTATGTCAAAAATCTTGTGTTTGCACTGTCAGGCCGAGAACTTATCAAACCACCCTCGTATATTATACAAATAAAAGAATAATACATAGGACATTTTCACGAAATCATTGTCATAAATAATAATTTAATTTTTTATGAGTCCGTATAAAAAAGAGTGAAAGGATAATGATCATTATATAAACAAAAATTTATCTAGTACACCAGAAAAATTCTCAAATTTGAGCTATTTTACCGAGACAGTACATGAACCTGTATTGAAAGGCTTGATACGCCATGTCATTTTAAAATACTATACACGAAGCGGTCACAGTTTTTGATGTGTAAAATAGAACCATTAAAAAAATATTTTCAAATTGCTAGATATTAGCTTATTTTATACAAAACTTTACTCCTGGAGTGTGATAGGAAGACATACAAACAGACAGACAAACTTGCCATATTGGTATCCTAATACAATTTATATGATCTCAGTATGAACTCAACTTGTTTCCTACAAAATATTAACTAACGAAAACTGGACATCTGTTCGAAATTTACGCATTAAAAAACTGCATTCATGCTCAAAATGTATGAATACCGAAAAATAATAATATAAAAATTATTAGTATGAAATTTATTACTTTGACTTAAAAGTTAGAAATTAGGTTGAATTTTCATTTCGAATATAGAAACAAAATTTGCATAAAAGCTAAAACATCATTACGTAAAATAAAGTGTTTATAACTGTGGATCATTCACCTTGTTCTTCAAATCACAATCGGAGAGTGTACATCGTGATTGGGTCAATAGCTGATAATCTAGTTGTAAAAATTAATCGATACAAAAATTGTTGTCAAAACAAATAATTTTGTATTCTAATGTATGAAATCTATATAATAAGAAACTAGTCGGATGTGTTCAATCCCAAAACCTTCTTCTATCTCACACAGGTTTCGCATACACTAAAAAAGAATCAGCACCCATTTATATGTCAAGGTCTAACTGAATCTAAAAGTTTTATTGAATTCCGTGCATTAGAGTTTTAGATAGGACTATTCCTAAAATCGTGTAAATCCTGCAAAATGCAGCATAGCAGCACCACCTGTTGGGAGATTTAAACCAAAACCTAATCAACAACAGCTTATGTCAACGTCTAACTGAATCTGAAGTTGGATAAAAATCTGTGCATGAGTTCTTGAGATATAGGTATCTTGTTAATAATGAAAAAAGTAGCATAGCATTGCCACCTGTTGGGTTATTTACACCAAAACGTAAGCAGCATCTATTTATGTCAAAGTCTATCAGAATGTGAAGTTTTATGCAATTTCGTGCATTCGTTCTTGAGACATAGCTATCGTAAAAATCATGAAAAAAGTGGTATAGCAGCACCACCTGTTGGGATATCTATACCAAAACATAATCAACATCTATTTATGTCAAGGTCTAACTGAATCGGAAGTTTAATGAAAATGAGTGCATTAGTTCTTCAGATAGATCTAGAGCGGAAAATAGATCGCGAAAAATGCAACATAGCGGCGCCACCTTTTGGGCGATCTTCACCAAAAACTAATCAGCACCAATTTATATTAGTGACTCACTGAATATAAAGTTTTATTAAATTTCGTGCATTCGTTGTTGAGCTAGAGCGCCCACAAAAAATTTGTCACATACAGACAGACAGAGTCAAACAACAGAGTCACAGACAGATATTTTCTAGAAACAGTCAAATCGTGTTCAGGACCTTCTAAAACGTATAAATCCGTCGAAAACCGGAAGTCCAAAATTTTTATGAATCCAATACTTTTTCTTGTAAGGATAGAAGAATGTAATGAGTAAAATGCAAATGAAAGAAATTTAAAATAATTAAAACACTGTAAATACGTCGTCTGAGAATATGTGAAAGAAAAAGCAAACTCCTAAACGTTTTCGCACAAGTAGGGTTATTTAGAAAATACTTTATACACGATTTTCTAAAATTTATTGCAGAACTGCCAATAATACTGGGGTAATTATTTTATTTCCCGACGTCATTTATCATCTGATCTTTCAAAAAAGAAGGCCCAGAATAGATAAGAGCAGAACGAAATATGACGGATATGTATATCTATTCTCGTTTTTACTTATTTCTGTCCCATTGAATAATAGATATACGGTTTGATCGATCTTTTGTGATATTCCATTATCAAGTAACTTCTTAAAAAAGTATCTGCGAGAAATATAAAGGAGAAAACTCAAATAGATCTTTATTTTGACATGAAAATATAGGAGTTGTTTTTCTTTCTAGTGTCTCCATATTTTTATCTCAAGATAATATAAGTTTTTTTTTTAGGAAATCTATGTGGTTTTTTTTTCAGGCTACATCATTATTAGAAAAATGATATATATAAATAGAAAATTTTCATTGTGAGCTGAAAAACACTTTATATATGCTATTTTTAAAATTTAGCAGAAAAAAAATATTTTAACTTAGATTTTTGTATATATATGTTTTTTTTTTTCAGAAACATACAAAACGGGTCCGGTGTGCCGACCGCTGGCCGTTACAGCTAGGAAAAATCGGCGCGTGCATCATCGGGGGTTCCTTTTCTTTCGGAACGGTAGCACTGGACCCGATCACGGAAGATAAATTTTTATGAAATTATATGATTATATAAATTATTGTTATAATTTCAATGTTTCTGATAGTGCACTCGAAAGGTGTTTTTGTGTTTTATCTTTTTATCAGATAAAAATATCATAAGTAAGTATTAATTATAAGATTATGGAAATTATTATTATAAGAGTAATGTTTCTGATAGTGCACTCGAAATATTTTTGTGTTTTCATTTTTCTTTTCACAAAGATTTTAGAAAATTATAGGATTTTGAAAATTAGGTACTTCTCTATTATCCCGTCGACCACTTTTCATAACAAAAGACTATCGCCAAACTGTAACGCCCAATAAACGGGAGAAGGTTGCCATTGGAATATCAAAATAAATCAATAAATAAAATATAAGAATTTAAGGACACAATTGTTATTCTAATGAATGAAACAACTAATAAATCAGTAAAAAATAATGAAAAATACACGCAAATGTCGAATTAAAAACCACTTGATGCTATAACAAACACGTGTAATGCTTCTGACATCCAGTAAATGGGAGTTCATTTTTGGCGTTTCATCTTACAGTTTGGAGATAGTTTTTTGTTATGAAAAGTGGTCGACGGGATAATAGAGAAGTACGGAAAATTATTATTATAAGAACAATGTTTATGATAGTGCACTCAAAAATACGCATACTTAAAAGCACATATGCTTTGGGCATGGGTTGCGAAAAAGTCACAAAGACATTCGACTAAAGAAAAAAAAATGCCTTTGTTCTATCTGTAAAAAAAAAATCAGTTTTTTTAATAATAGAGTAATTAGTTTTAAACTCAACACGAATAATTAGTGAAAATCATTTTTCAGAAGAAATATCTGTTTTTTACAAAGTAAGATTCTGATATTACGTTATAAAGCTATGGTGTAGATTAGCCACATTGTAGTTCAGAGAAAGCTGAGTTCAATTATTTTTAACCGAATAAATAAAGGAGTCTATTCAATTGATTCACAAATAATGTTAGTTAACACACAATTTTCAAATGGATGAGAATACTTTTTTTCTATTTTTGCCCTGACATTTTATTTTCCTCATATATGCGCGAAAATATTTTAGAAAAAAATGGTATGTCTTTATCTTTTTGCTTGCCCGTTCCCTGTAAAAACAGTAAATATGTTCTGGTCATAGGTTGCAGAACTTTTTGAAAATTGTCATCGATGATTACATGATTTATTGAATTTAGCACAACAGACATTCGCAGACATTTTCTTACTTATACGGAATTTCATTAATTTTCACTTTAAAATTGAAAATATGCATTTAACCATTATTTATTTCTTCATTTTGAAGCGTTATTTCAAGCCATATTTCAAAAGGAAAAAGATTCGTCGACAAACCAAAATACAGAAGTAAGTAGTTGATAAAACCTAGGAGAAACTCTGATATTTTTACACTTTTTTAAAAAACTCGAATTGATTTTTGCATGTCAAGATGAATTTGTAATCGATTTTACACTAACTATCTCATATGCTAAAACCGAAAAATAAATATGCACATACTGTGCTTCCGATGACAACACAATATTTTAATATTTTTGAAACTTAATTACAAATTAACACATACATTTTAAGGTATTTTATCTTTTACCCGATACATGTGATAAATCGCCAAATATTCTTGAGGATTACAATTCTATACGAGTTGCAGTAACTAAGAAATTGAATGATACGCCCCGCCCGCTCACCAGAATAGACCAAATGGCTGTGAATCTGAAACGATTTAATTGTTATCACTAAAAAGGAGAAAATAAAATATAAATAAAAAATTAACGTAACAATTATAAAAATATACTTTTATCAGCTAAGATTCATATTAATTAAATTATGATTATATGTTGAGATATCTATTTAGAAATCCTAAACACATTCACTCTAAAAACGACATTTTCAAAATTGAGCAATCTGAGTAGGTCTCATAGTCAAAATGGCTCCGAATCAAAATGACTCAAGTTTGAAGCACGTGTATATTCATTTCTGAAAACATGCACACACTCAAGAATAAAACACCCTGTACTCCTATTTGAGTAGGTCCATGTTTCAAAAATGAGTATGAACTGACTTCTATGTGCTCATTTTTGAGTATTTCCATGTTTTAAAAATGAGTTTGAACTGATTCTAATCATTTTTGAGTATGTCCATGTTTCAAAAATGGGTATGAACTGGCCGGTATGTACTCAGTGTTGAGTATGTCCCTGTTTCAATATTCTGATTATTTCTGGTATTTCAGAAATGGAAGCATTGGGTCGTCCTATTTGAAACAAAAAGTTTCATGACAAAATGAAAACATCGATTTACTCAGATTTAATATGTCATTTTTCTCAGTGGAGATCTTTGGAACTTTTCCAGCTCTTTTTAAATTTCGATTTTTTAAAAAACCGTTCTATGCGAGCACTGAAATCTTAACAATAGTCACCACGCCAAATTTTAACTTTCTAGACCAGCACCATCACTAAAATAACAATTTTAGAAAGTTTTTTGCTTCTGCACCTTTTTTAAATTCAAATTTTGTATAAACTGTTCTGTGCGAATATTTACATCTTGAAAATAACAGAAGTGAAATTTGAAGTTTCTATCCCTAACAATTAAAAAAAAAAAACATAATTTATAACGTTTTCCGCTCATTTTACAACTTTAAATTTTGAATTTTTCATAAACTGTTTATACCGAGCGTCTGCATCTAAAGGTTGCCACTATACTAAATTTTAAGTTCCTAACCCGAATAAATAAAATTAAATCATAATGTAGAACGTATTTAAAACGTTTTCCGCTCAATTTCGAATTGTTTAGAAACCGGTCTCTTCATTTGCATTTTAAGAGTAACTACCATGCCAAATACAAAGCTTCTATACCAGCTGTACCACATAAATTGCAATTTTAGAACATTTTATTTTTGCTCCTGCCCTTTTAAATGTTACATTTTTAGTAAACTGTTCTAGGTGATCATTTACGTGAGTAACAGCCATGCAAAATTTCAAGTTTCTAGCTTTAACAGCTCCAAATAAATCGTAATTTAGAACATTTTTAGAACGCTTTTGCGCTTTCCCCCTTTTAAATTTCAATTTTTTTTAACTCTTCTGGGCGACCAGTTACGTCTTAAAAACAACAACCATGACAAAGTTCAAATTTCTATCCTTAACAATTCCATTCTATCTCAATTTAGAACATTTTTAAAACGCTTTCAGCCTTTTAAATTTCGATTTTTTTAAATTTGCTCTTAGAGAGCATTTATATCTTATAAGTAACTACCATGCCAAATTTCAAGTTTCTAGCCCCTTCAGTATTACAAAAATTTAAATTTTAGAAAGTTTTTCGCTACCACACCCCTCTGGGATATTGACACCAGTATGAAATATAGTCTATGTTAGAGTAGGTACTGGCACCATCCATTTACAACATTCCTTTTGAAATCGGTTCTGTAGTCCAAGCGATTCCATAAAAATTGTAATTTAGAATGTTTTCAGAATACTTTCCGCTCATTTTACCCCTTTAAATTTCTTTTTTTTTTTTAGAATTTGTTCCTAGAGAGTATTTACATCTTGTAAGTGACTACCATGCCAATTTGCAAGTTTCTAACTCATTCAATATCGCAAAAATCGCAATTTTAGAACGTTTTTCGCTCCTGCACCCCCTGGGTGTAGTGGCACCGACATAAAATGTACCCTATGTTGGAGCAGGGATTGTCACCATCAATTTGCCGCCATCACTTTTGAAATCGGCTCGGTAGTTCCACAGATTACCCCTACAAACAAACAAACAAACAAACGTTACTTCTTTATAATAGTAGTATAGATTATGTTTTTTTTTCATATATTTACTTTTATTATTTTCAATTCTTCATCAGTGCTTCATGAGTACTTGCAAACAAGATTTTATTAATTTTTATATTATTTATTTATTTATTTATTTATTTATATTTTCGAGTTGGGGGGAGTGTTTTGATAATCCAATGCCTTTTAGTATAATAAATAAGAGCATCTTTTATATCTTGAATTCTAATTAATTTACCATTTACCTTAATATTTATTTTTCTGAAATCTTCAAGAAAAATTAGCCCCATATCTTTCCGCTGTCAGAACATAATTTTAAATTGACTGTAGAAAAAAATATACGTATATATTCCTTTTTTTATATTTTAATTCAAAGTTAAATTGCTTTACTTCACTTTTAACTAAAATAAATTATAAATTTCAAACCGTACAAAGAACTAGAAGATA
Source organism: Maratus michaelseni (assembly GCA_963931845.1). Lineage (NCBI taxonomy): Eukaryota > Metazoa > Arthropoda > Arachnida > Araneae > Salticidae > Maratus > Maratus michaelseni. The sequence continues at coordinate 6,301,404 of OZ007588.1, forward strand.
CTTTTTAGCACTTTCCAACCTAGTTGAAAAGTGCTTATGACTTCGGTTTGTCTGGCCGTCTGCCGTCTGGCCGTCTGGCCGTCTGGCCGTCTGGCCGTCTGCCGTCTGTCCGTGCTCTAACTCCCGTAAATATGCTCGGATTGCTCTGCAATTTTTATATGTTATTGTCGTTATCTATAGCATGTTCCCTATTTCAACGGAAGTGTGTAGCACTTATAGTTTTTTTACAGGGACACTCAAAAGAATTCCGTTACATTGCGGTCTATGGGGGAAAATCATTTGCGGTTTATTTAAATAATGTTTCACTATTTTAAACGCATTGAAATTTATATATATCACTAAGGTGCATTAGAAGAAGCTTTTTTTTTTTTATACCGCTAACCAGGCCCCTACCTGCCCGGCATGAATGCCTAGCTTAACGGGTTAGTACCTGGGTGCGGGGCGGAAATCGCCTGATCACAGCATGGCTGTGATCCACCTGACTATTGATTTGTTCACATCGCTGCTGTGCTTGCTCTCTTGTGATTTGCTACCGCTATCTTTGTTTGCCGGTTCAAGGTTTCTGTTTAACTTTGTTGAATTGACAGATTTAATAGGTCTCGTAATTTAGAACCTTGATCAGGTGACGAGACCCTCACCTGACTAGGCACCCCCAGAGGTATTATTCACAGGTAACTTGGAGGGCTTTGCACCCACGACGGATTTTACATGCACCAGGTGCCATTAGCGTACATAGATTTACATATTTACCATGTCTGTTGGCTTGTCACGTTCATGGTGGGTTGTCGCTGTAGTGTTTATCGCCTCTTTTATGGGCTGATTTCCCTTCTTGTTGTATTTGTCTCTGTCAAGGCTTTTTGGCGTTTTTATAGGCTCGCCCCTGTTGTGGGTTGTTTTTTGTCTATCATTCATTGGTTTTTTGTCTCTTTCTTGATATATTTTTACCTCTAGCTTGTGCTAGAGCTGGTTTTCCCATTTTGAATCTTGATCTTCTTTCGAGAGTTTCACTGGTTATTATGTCACTATCGTGGGTTTTGTCACGTTGTAACATTTGTTACTGGTGGTTGTCACATTGTAACTTTTGTTACTGGTGGTTGTCACATTGTAACTTTTATTACTGGTGGTTGTCACATTGTAACTTTTGTTACTGGTGGTTGTCACATTGTAACTTTTGTTACTGGTGGTTGTCACATTTAACTTTTGTTACTGGTGGTTGTCACATTGTAACTTTTGTTACTGGTGGTTGTCACATTGTAACTTCTGTTACTGGTGGTTGTCACATTTCTGGATGTTGCACACTCATTTTTGTTGTCTTTGTCACTTTATCTCACCCAAGCATTGGGGATTTTGATTTTTTTTTCCCTTCGTGAATACGCTTTTTGCGATCAGTCCATTGAATCCTAATGGCTGTTATCACTGCTTTTGAATTTTGTGCAACTTGTTGATTTGTTGTTTGAGAAACTTGTCGCACTAATGGAGTGGGGCTTGTTCCGTGGCCGTTAGTCCGTCATGTATCTAATATGGAACAGGGTGTGCATAGCACTTATAGTTACTTTACAGGGACAGTAAAAATAATTCCGTTACATTACGTCTATGGAGAAAAATCGTCTGCGGTTTATTTAAATAATGTTTCACTATTTTAAACGCATTGAAATTTATATAGATCACTAAGGTGCATTACAAGAGACTTACTACGGAATATTGTGTGTATAGCAGTCATCGTTCATTTACAGGGACACGCCAAAGAATTATCTACTGTCTGTTAACAATAATTCCTGGAAGTGCGTTTTAAGTTACTGAACGCGATTTTAATGTTAACTTGCTTTTTGTCTATTACGTGATGTGTATAAATTCTGTAGATCCTATACAGGGCAGCACAAAAGTTCGCGAACACATTTCTGTTTATTGACAAACTCCAGACGGAGAATTTTAAACTGTGCTACGCGTTTCCTAACTGAACTAAAATTTAGCATCCTATCTAGTATATATACAAATCTATAGATCCTATACAGGGCTGAATAAAAGTATTCGGATATTTTTCAGAATATTGTATATGTTGGAAATTCCTGAAATTATGTTTTTAAATATGTTATGCGTTTTCCAAATTGTTTACTTAGAAGTTATATTTTAGCTTATTAAACGGTATGATTTGTAAAATTATTTTGGAAGCATTGGAAAGTGCTACATAATCTATGCTTGACGCATGATTTTTCGTTCTTGTTTCCTTTAAGTTTTGTACTGAAAAAATGAGTGGTTTTAAGAGATTAGTGTCAAAAGGCAGTTAGTAACGGCTTTCATATTAAAAAAAACGCAAACTGGAATTAACCTTTCAAACGAAAAATGGTTCCAGAGGATTATGTTTGGAATTATGTATTCAGAAAGGGAGCCTAAATTGTTTTTAAGGGAAAATTCATCAAAGGGGTTGCTTATCTCTAAAAAAAATCTGAAAAGAGGTTTAAAAAAAAAGTAAAAAAAAAAAAAAGTTATTTTTTAGATATCCGCTTTTATACGCACTCAATGTTCATCTTGAAAATCAACTTATGACTGCAATTCCTGATTTTTATAAAACAATTCCGTTACAATACATTAATTTGTCGTAGGCACCGACCTCGATTATGGGAAATTCACAATTTTTTTATGATTGGTAGTAAGCACGAGCTAGTAAATTTATTTAAATAAAATATATAAATAATGCTATGTTTATCTTTTAAGTTATGACAACAGGAAAGAAAAAAAACGCTTTATTTAATTTATTATTTAACCTCATTATTTATCTTTATTCCCGATTATGGAAAATCCGCCATTTTTTTAAGGTTGGTAGTAAGCACGAGGTAGTGAATTTATTTAAACAAAATATATCAATAATGCTATGTTTCTCTTTTAAGATATGACAACAGGGAAGAAAAAAAAGCTTTTTAAATTTTATTATTTAACCTCATTATTTATCGATATTCCCGATTATGGAAAATTCACCATTTTTTTAATGATTTTTAGTAAGCACGAGCTAGTGAATATATTTAAACAAACTATATAAATAATGCTATGTTTATCTTTTAAGTTATGACAAAAGGAAAGAAAAAAAAAGCTTTTGTAAATTTTATTATTTAATTTCATTATTTATCTTTTTAGGAATTCCAAATTGATTTCTCTATGTGTAATCATAATTTAATTAGAATGAAACTATTAATTGATTAAGGAGTAGTTCCGAAAAAATATATAACACACTTGATTTTTTTTATTTATATTTTCTACTTTATAGAGTTTAAAATATTTCATTGTTGCATTTTTCCAGTCAGTTTGGCCTTTTTGGCAAGCGTGGTTTGGTGAATCATTCAATCCACTGTTATTGTAACTCGTATTCAATTAAAACCATGAAAAATATTTTGTGATTTATCACCTTTAAAATTAAGTTATTAAGTTCTAAAAATATAAAAATGTTGTATTGTCATCAAAAACGTACCTTTGTATACAATTTTTATAATTCTAGCCAATCAGGAAGTTAGTTAAAAACCGATTACAAAATTCCATCTTTAAAGACAAAAAAAACAAGTTTAGGCCTTATTAAAGAATAAAAAGAGTAATGCACCTTCACTATTTTTAATTTGGTAGTGGTATGTAGAATGTTGCATGATAGTTTGTTTGAACAATTTATTTGTTATGGTAATTGTTTTAGCAAACTGTGTAAAAAATGTCCTGATTTTGCCAATAGCTGTTTGGAAAATACAAGTGGATCAATCCATGTATTAATTAAAAAGTCCATCCAGCCCGTACCGGGAGAAAAAGGTAGCTTTCACAGTCCATGTTTTTAAAAATTCAACTCATTTTATTCAAACACCCAAAGCTAGAATGCTTGGAACCCGATTATAGAAGATCCAGTTCCGGTTTTCGTGAGTAATGAATTTGAATGCGAATTTCAGCATGAGAATTACTGCATAACAAAAACCAGATTGTTGCAAAATGTCAGCCATCCTAGAATTTCAAACTGCCCTATCTCAGCCATTTTTTAAGATAAAGCCAAAACGAAAAAATTTCCGAAATCCTTGTAATACAAATTAATATTTGAGGGAAACAACTTTTTCAATTTATAATTTTTTATACATCTTTTTGAATTTAAAACAAAAACAAAATTAACTGGCCGCCATTTTGCTACAAGATGGCGGATGAAGCTGGCCAACGAACTCGGTCGAGACCTTGGTATGTTCTGTACCAATGACCAGTCACATTCATATCGATTCATAAATAAGAGTGTTACAGCATGACAAACGTCAGTTATATGTATATATATATATATGTAGGATTTCAGTTTAAATACTTCATTTCCTTTATGACGTGCGAGATCGTCAAATTAACTGACGCTCTAGAACTATTATTATCCATGATTTAAATGCAAGAGTTATAAATATTTTGGGTCGCGAGATCAAGATTTGAATATCCTCAAAATTGGAAAAAGACCCAGTCTTCTAATTTTTTATTGTGAAGCAAGCACCGAAATGAGAAATATCCAGTAAAGGCGCAGTTGTTTTTTTTTTCTTTTTGGTAAATAAATATATTGTATATGTTTGGCGAGAAGTGTATTAGCTGAAAAGAAATTTCTAGTAAAGTATTGTAGAATTATATTTCTAGGACTGTGTTAAAGTTCATATTTTGTTATTCGTCGTCTATTTGATCATATAATTCCAGTAAATCAGCTATTTACATATTTTTTTCTTACATTTATATATATATATATATATATATGAAAATATTATTCGAATTCTAAATTTATTGTTTATGATTATTTGGTGTTAAAAAATAAATATGGTTGATAAAATGGTATTAAATACATTTCAATTATTATAAATTTAAAATTGAATTATTATAAATAAATATTTATTCTTTAAAAGTATCATAAAAATTATCTTGTACTAGAAATACATAGCTTTAAGACTCACTAGATGGCAGCATCAACAAAATATTTAGATATGCATTTTACGCTAAGTAATTTATACGTATTTTTAAATTTATCACTAGATGGCAGATGTAAAAAACAAATGATATATTTTTTTAGGTTTAAAATTGGATATTCCAGTAATATTATATATAATTTATTTGGATTATATTAATAATATTAACAATAATGTTTAATTTTTTTTCTTGAAAAAATGTAATAAACTCTGTGGTTTATATCTCTTATTACTGCGACCGTTGGATACAATTTATGATTTAAAAGACCTTTATTTTAGATTTTTATTTATTAATGGTTTAATTAACTTTTTTCGTTAGATACAATATTTGAACATGTGCAAACAGATTTAGTTAATATATTAATAAATATTTAGGGTAAGTAGTAAAAACTTTCTTTTTTTCGCTTATTTTTAATTTGTTTGTTTGTTTTATTATATTCCATTTAAGAGCTCTTCTTGTTTTTCAATTTTGTTTTAACAACCGATCGGGCAGCGAAAAAATACAATTTTTAGAATAAAGCTAGTGTTTTCTACAGAAATCGGTTGTTCTTTGCTTATAATGTTAAATCCCCTGCCCTTGATAAAGTGATTTGCATTATAAGCTTCCATTTGTAATTATACTCTTGTTTTTTTTAATTTGAATTAATAATATTTCATTTCTTAGGACTACATAATTTAATTTGTAATTTGACTCTGATATCTGGTATTGTTATTTCATTGTGTATGGTCAGTTTCTTATGTTTCAACTGTTTAATTTTACGTGAAGTTTTATATATATATATATATATATATATATATATTGAACATTTGAACGGAAAGTGGGTTTGGGGTGTGGGGGTGAAGATCGGTGGAAATATACCAAAATGTTTTGGAATTGCTTCCCTCCAAATGTCTGCAGCTTTTTGTAAGGAAAAGTACCTAAAAGTAAACGAGACTGTTTTATTTTTCTTATGTAAGAAAAAGTAAAATACCATTATTTTTCAGTTTACTTTTTCATTAAGAAATGGTTGAAATACTATACAGGGTTTCCTAAACTATAGTGCATGCATCAGTTCAGGTACTCGTGACTGGTACACGAACCTTCTATACTAAATGTAGTGGAATTCTGACATGCCAGACGCGATTTTGTAGGAATGTGAAATAAGGTAAGATAAAAATTAAGAATATAATAAGAATAAGAATGTGAAGAATAAGAAAGTAATACATAATTCTATAAAAGATAAATTTTTCAGATATTTAATAAAGTCTTAAATATAAATTGAAAAAGCTTACATTTTGTCTTAAAAATGATTATATATTTTTTACGTTTAATGAAAAGGAATACACAACTTATTATTTCACATTCCTCTTTTCCGACAGATAATTCAAAAATTAGTTCAAGCATTAAGAAAATTTTTATTTCCATGTAAAAATTCTATTTAAATTTTCTTTTTTAAAAAAATGTCTTCCTTTGTAATATCTGGACTAATTTAAAAACATCACAACAATATAAAGCTTTTCTGCTACAGCTTTTTTCCTTTCAGAAAGATAATAGAAGAATTATCCTACTTAAAAAAACGAACAATGGAGGAAAATTGAGATAGAGAAAAGGGAAATTTTAATTGCTTAATTTAAAAGTCTTATGTGGAATTATCTAGCAGAACAAAATAGTTATTTTATACAAAACAAAATATCTGAGGAAGACGCTTTTTAAATTCGACATGTTATTTTGAATTTGATCGTACTCGGATTTAGTTCGTTTTTTGACGATATTTTCTTTCTAGTTTTCATTGAATGCCATATATGCATTTTTATAACTGTGTTTCTCTTAAGTTTGAAACCAAGTAATTTTAGCTGAATAATTAACATTTTTACAATGATAAGCCTCAGAAAAATTTGAATGCAGCATTTTCAAAAAGTTTGAAAGTTATTTTATTTAGTGTGTTACAAAGAGGTTGAATCGCATTTTAATGTACTTACTGGAGGTGAGTGGGGCACAGTAAATTACAAAATTTTTGTAATTGTATTTTATCAGCTACAGGAAAAAATCTAATTGATCTGTTTTAATCGGGGATATTCGTGTAAAAAATTAACAGGTGTACCTTTTTGAAAATAAATGGCAAGACTTTTTTAATAATTTAACATTACTTTCAAACTTATTTTGTGCAATTTTGCAATATACACTGAGAAAAATGACACTTTCAAATCTGAGTAAATAGACGTTTTCATTTTGTTATGAAACTTTTTGTGTCAAATAGGACGACCCGCTTTCAATTCTGAAATACCAGAAATATTCAGGATCTTGTAACAGGGACATACTCAAAACTGAGCAGAAAGAGGTCAGTTCATACTCATTTTTGAAACATGGACATATTAAAAAATGATTAGAATCAGTTCAAACTCATTTTTGAAAGATGGACATACTCAAAAAGGAACACATAGAAGTCAGTTCATACTCGTTTTTGAAACATGGACAAACTCAAGTATGAGCGCATTATGTTTTATTCTTGAGTGTGTGCCTGTTTTCATAAATGAGTCGATACATGTTTCAAACTTGAATCATTTTGATTCGGAGCCATTTCGACTATGCGACCTACTCAGATTTGAGTATTTTTTGCTCAGTTTTGAAAATGTCGTTTTTAGAGTGTACACTACCTGGTTATCTGATTAAAAAAATCGATCGCGTTTGAATTTTTAGGACGTACTGTATACCTTTTAAAAAAATAAATACACCTCTGTTGTTTGGAAGATGAGATAGAATGGCTCCAAATTTAGTGCTTGGATGAAAAAAAAACGTGATTTTGGTGAACATGTTGTTAAAAATACATATCTTATTTTTTTTATTAAATACTTCTCATTAAATAAGAAATTGCGATCATTTAGCACTCGGTCACTATCTTTTGAAAGTACTTCTTTATTATCCCGTCAACCACTTTTCATAACAAAAAACTGTCGCCAATCTGTAAGATGAAACACCAAAATTGCAGTCCCATTTACTTGATGTCAGAAGCATTATGCATGTTTGTTATGTCATCAAGTGGTTTTAAATTAGACATTTGCGTGTATTTTTCATTATGTTTTACTGATTTAGTAATTATTTCATTAATTAAAATAACAATTGTGCCCTTAAATTCTTATATTTTACTTATTTATTTATTTTGATATTCCAATGGCAACGTTCTCCCGTTTATTGGGCGTTACAGTTTGCGATAGTTTTTTGTTATGAAAAGTGGTCGATGGACGAGAAGACCCTTTTGAAAATGTAAGATACATTAAATTTTTCTCTGGCGGCACGGGTGTCTTTAGAGACGCCAATTGTGTATAGTTTTTTTATTTGGTTTATCTCAAGGGTAAAAGAACTCACACTTCTAGTCAATTAATACCATTTCTGCTTTAAATACCGCTATATAAAGTATATAAATATGGAAATTACGGCTGGAAATTACGGCATGTGATCTCACAAATACAACTACAAGAATAACGCAAGTATTTTGAGGTTAGCAATCGAGTGTTAAAAGAAGCCTTAAATGCAAAAAATGGTATGCTGGTATTTTTATTGCTTTTAATGTACTAAAATTTTAAGAAGGCAATATTTTGTAAATTTTATTTTTTCTGTTCATTACGTTATTTTTTCATACTTAAAAAAGTGATCTTTCCTCACTCTCAAAACGACACTTTCAAAACTGAGCAAGAATTACTGAAATCTGAGTATGTCGCAATGTCAAAATGGCTCCGAATCAAAATGACTCAAGTTTGAAACATGTATATACACATTTTTGAAAACATCCCCACATTCAAGAAACACCATGTGCTCCTATTTGAGTATGTCCATGTTTCAGAAATGAGTATAAACTGACTTCTATGTGCTCAATTTTGAGTATTTCCATGTTTCAAAAATGAGTATAAACTGACTTCTATGTGCTCATTTTTGAGTATTTCCATGTTTCAAAAATGAGTTTAAACTGCTTCTAATCATTTTTGAGCATGTCCATGTTTCAAAAATGAGTATAAACTGACCTCTATGTGCTCAGTTTTGAGTATATCCATGTTTCAATAGTCTGAGTATTTCTGGTATTTCAGAATGGAAAGCATTGGCTCGTCGTGTTTGAAACAAAAAGTTTCATAACAAAATGATAACATCGATTTACTCACATTTGAAATAGTCATTTATCCCAGTGCTTTAATGACATTCCGAAAAAATCCCTCTACTTTATGTAACCCTTTGACGGTAGTTGCCTAACCGGTCAAACGCCATCCTGACTTTTTGAAATAAACTTTTCCTTTCATAAATGCACGTGAAGAGAATTATTTATATATTTTCAAATAAACTTGTTCCTATTTTCTGGTGACAGCCAATGATTTCAACATTTTAGAAATAGGAATATTTGTTACGGAAAGGTTCTTAATTTCAATTTAATTTATCCTCTCCAGAATTTTAGATTTGTATTTGACATTGAAAAATAAATGACATCCATGTTGACTAAAATGGAGAGTGAGTTTTCCAAATGTAAGATAAATATTTATTCTTTCCAAATGACACAAACTCAAGCCTTTTCTAATACTAAAACAGGTGTTTTTGACACTTCTTTCTTTTTGAAGTTAAAAATACTATCGGTATAGCATTTTTTTCATTCGCACTTTCCATTTCTTAGCGCTATCGTGAATTGTTAAAATATTTTTGTGTTCTATTCAACAACAATCCAGCACCAAGCATAAATTTATTTTTGAAGCTTTTATATTGCAGCAGAGTATAATATCATATTGCCAATTAGCTCATGTTATTTCTATCAAAATGAAAAGAATATATTTTAAAAACAGTATAAAGAAAAATATTAAATGGCTTGAAACGTAAATAGTATTTAAAAATTTTAATCCAGTATTTAAAGATCCTTGAATACACGAAACTACAGTACGCTACCCGTTCAATGACGTAGTGCTAGTCAGAGGTTTGCGAATTCTATAAAAATGTCTGAAAAACTACTATTGTTTTAAATATCTTTTCTTTTAAAAATCAAATTGTAGATCATATATCGCCCCACATTTTATTATCTTATTTTAAGTATAATATTTTATATCATCAAATTTCTTAAGAACTAGTGATTTTTAAATCTGGTGCCTTAATCTGAGCACGAAAAAACAACTTCCGAGGTTAAAAATGATGTTTTGTTTGTAAAAAGGTTTCCTTTAGACACAAAACTAAATCTTTCACAATAAAAAAAGCATTTTTGAGCGAGTCATTAAAAAAGTATTTCTGACAATTTTTATCCTATTGTAAGATTAAGTTCATTTATTAAAGTTTTTTAATCATTTACATGTTCATACCTAATTTTTCTAAAGCAGGAGATCAAAATAAAAGAGTACAACGTATTAATTTCTATATTAATATCCAAAAATTAAGGGGTTTTTATACATGGAAATTTTAACGATTTGTAAGCAGCATTAGGTGAATTTACAGCTGTGTTTCAAGTTATTATTCTATAACGTTATTCATATTTCGCATATGGTTAAGAAACTATGAAGCATATATTACCATTTCTTACAAAGAAGCCATTTATAATTATATTTTACATATAAACGTAAATAAAGCGAAAAATAGTTCAAGTTAAATTTTGTATATCTTTATTCTAAAAAAAGTAACTAACGTTGTAACCCCTGTAAATGATTTTTTTGTGACCGGAAGTCTTTCTCGGCTAATATTAAGAAAAGTATTACAGATAAAAATATAAAAATTTGTAGTATTATAGATAAATGTTTGACGAACACGCCGAAGTAGACAGTTTTTAAATCTATGAATTATTTTAAGAGCTATTTAATGTTGAAATCGATCAAAATAGTTCTATAAGTTTATAGATCGTTAATATAGATAGTTATATAGATCTATAAGTTTTATAGTAAAACAAAAACTATTCTTAGTAATTTAACCATATTTTGCAGAGACGTTCTGGAAAAGCTTGCGGTGTGCAGTTTGTCATTTTTAGCACTTTCCAACCTAGTTGAAAAGTGCTTATGACTTCGGTTTGTCTGGCCGTCTGCCGTCTGGCCGTCTGGCCGTCTGCCGTCTGGCCGTCTGGCCGTCTGCCGTCTGCCGTCTGCCGTCTGTCCGTGCTCTAACTCCCGTAAATATGCTCGGATTGCTCTGCAATTTTTATATGTTATTATCGTTATCTATAGCATGTTCCCTATTTCAACGGAAGTGTGTAGCACTTATAGTTTTTTTACAGGGACACTCAAAAGAATTCCGTTACATTGCGGTCTATGGGGAAAAATCATTTGCTGTTTATTTAAATAATGTTTCACTATTTTAAACGCATTGAAATTTATATATATCACTAAGGTGCATTAGAAGAAGCTTAATATGGAACAGGGTGTGCATAGCACTTATAGTTACTTTACAGGGACAGTAAAAATAATTCCGTTACATTACGTCTATGGAGAAAAATCGTCTGCGGTTTATTTAAATAATGTTTCACTATTTTAAACGCATTGAAATTTATATAGATCACTAAGGTGCATTACAAGAGACTTACTACGGAATATTGTGTGTATAGCAGTCATCGTTCATTTACAGGGACACGCAAAAGAATTATCTACTGTCTGTTAACAATAATTCCTGGAAGTGCGTTTTAAGTTACTGAACGCGATTTTAATGTTAACTTGCTTTTTGTCTATTACGTGGTGTGTATAAATTCTGTAGATCCTATACAGGGCAGCACAAAAGTTCGCGAACACATTTCTGTTTATTGACAAACTCCAGACGGAGAATTTTAAAATGTGCTACACGTTTCCTAACTGAACTAAAATTTAGCATCCTATGTAGTATATATACAATTCTATATATCCTATACAGGGCTGAATAAAAGTATTCGGATATTTTTCCGAATATTGTATATGTTGGAAATTCCTGAAATTATGTTTTTAAATATGTTATGCGTTTTCCAAATTGTTTACTTAGAAGTTATCTTTTAGCTTATTAAACGGTATGATTTGTAAAATTATTTTGGAAGCGTTGGAAAGTGCTACATAATCTATGCTTGATGCATGATTTTTCGTTCTTGTTTTTTTCAATTTCGCTAATATTTTTATTTTTATTTTTTACAAATTTTCATTATTTGCATATAGATTTATTTTATATTTAGAAATGGACATATTTTAAATTGTTGCCAATTTGTAACACACATAGAATAATATTTCCTTTTTAACACTTTCCAACCTAGTTGAAAAGTGTTTATGACTTCGGTTTGTCTGGCCGTCTGCCGTCTGTCCGTGCTCTAACTCCCGTAAATATGCTCGGATTGCCCTGCAATTTTTATATGTTATAATCGTTATCTATAGCATGTTCCCTATTTCAACGGAAGTGTGTAGCACTTATAGTTTTTTTACAGGGACACTCAAGAGAATTCCGTTACATTGCGGTCTATGGGGAAAAATCATTTGCGGTTTATTTAAATAATATTTCACTATTTTAAACGCATTGTAATTTATATATTTCACTAAGGTGCATTAGAAGAAGCTTAATATGGAATAGGGTGTGCATAGCACTTATACTTACTTTACAGGGACAGTCAAAAGAATTCCGTTACATTACGTCTATGGAGAAAAATCGTCTGCGGTTTATTTAAATAATGTTTCCCTATTTTAAACGCATTGAAATTTTTATAAAATTCATTACAAGAGACTTAGTACAGAATATTGTGTGTATAGCAGTCATCGTTCATTTACAGGGACACACAAAAGAATTCTCTACTGTATGTTAACAATAATTCCTGGAAGTGCATTTTAAGTTACTGAACGCGATTTTAATTTTAAATCGCTTTTTGTATATTACGGGATGTGTATAAATTCTGTAGATCCTATACAGGGAAGCACAAAAGTTCGGGAACACATTTCCGTATTATTTAACTCCAGACGGAGAATTTTAAACTGTGCTACGTGTTTCCTAACTGAACTAAAATTTAGCATCCTATGTAGTATATATACAAATCTATAGATCCTATACAGGGCTGAATAAAAGTATTCGGATGACTTAGATGTTATATTTTAGCTTATTAAAGAGTATGATTCGTAAAATTATTTTGGAAGCGTTGGAAAGTGTTACATAATCTATGCTTGACGCATGATTTTTCGTTCTTGTTTATTTAAAAATTTATTTACACTTGACAATTAAAAACAGAGAGGAAACACTAAAATAATAATTAAATAATTAGGTGATAAAAACAGGAAATGGGAAAAATTACGCCAGAAAAAATGTATTTAAACGTGAATATTAAAAAGAAAGAAAACCTTGAAATGATTAAATTATTACACTCGAAACACATTTTATGGTTAAAATTACGTGATATGTTGAAAAGAAACATTTAAAACGATTTTCTTGTGAATAATATTCATGTTATCTCACAGGGGGAATCAGACGGCGTAAAAGTAGAGAGGCTAGTAAGTTTAATTTATATATTTCATAACTTGATGCAGCATAAATACAGAACAGGAAAATGCCTGAGTAAAATACTTTAGATTTATTTTGTACGAATTACTATTTGATAAATACATATTAGAAAATTCGTATATGCTTATTAATTAAAACAAACAATTTACATTTTAAAAATAACATGAACAATATACACGAAGGTGCTTTAAAATAGAGAAAATAATTTATGCTTAAACTAAACCTGCTCCTGAAAATATCTAAAACTCGATATAAACATAAAACATATGCGTAAACTCTATATGCACTGTTCTCAATGCCGCGGTTCTGAATATTATTCTCAATCAGACACATTTTTTTAGCCTCATACCCAAAGGAAAAATATTGTCCTAGCGTCGTTATAAGTGTCCAAGAGGCAGCGATATTCTTTACTTAAACATTTTATGCAAACTGATATTCATATGTGTTATTACTTATCAATCCCAAAAACAGTCGTCAGCTGTCGCAACAGTGGTGAATGAGGCCATGAGAACCGAAAAATGCTACAGTTAGACGGAAAAACATGGCAACCCGATTACATAAGATCGTCTCCGTTCGTTATAATATCATTCAATCTTCCATAACCGGGTAATTTTTTTTAAACATAACGCATTGACATGTTTTTAGAGGCTGCGGAGTCTGAGAAGGGGTTGATGAGCGTAGCTCGCATAAGGCAGAACCCCCTAGTAAAAAAAAAAAAAATAACCATTGATGACATTTTGTTTTATAGTTTCTCTCAAAATTCTTGCCAATAAGTAGAATTAATGACGAGGGGGATTGAACTTCATTGAGTATTTAAACAAAATTAGAAAGATCTTTATGTAAACTCACAAAGTTCTCTGATTTTTAACTTTCCAAACAAATAGCGTAAGAAAAGTAAGGTAATCATGATGTTTAGGTTGCTTTCGTTACAAAAAGCTACCTATTGCAGCTGTTCGAAGGAAAGCAATTCGGAAAAAAAAGGTATATATTTACCGATTATAACCCCCAGGCCACAGGTTTAAGTTTTAAGTTTTAAAAATACAAAAAGATGAACAACAAATTATAAATTTATAAAAATGTTTCCATTAAGTGTTAGAATGTGATACAAGGATTCTGGAAATTTTTTTGTTTTGACGATATCTGAAAAAATAGCTGAGATATGGCAGCTTGAAATTCTAGGTTGGCTGAGATTTTAAAACAATCTGATTTTTGTTATGCTGTAACTCTCATGCTGAAATTCACATTCAAATTCAGTATTAACGAAAACCGGGATTGAACGACCGATTTGCGACCGATTCTACAGGAAAAAAAAGCACAAAAAATGTGTAGAAAGTATAAGTGATAAAAACTGCGGCAATGTCATCCTGCATTAGTGGGCTTGCAGTTACGTCCCCAGTGTTCGAATCTAACCGATTTCACTGTGTCAGAAATTTATACAAGTTCCTTGTTTTCTATTTTTTTTTCTTTACCTTTCGGATTTGTACTTTATTTCTGATGATAAATTGAAATAAAGCTTAAGGGATGAAATGTCTTTCAGAGATGCCCTTCTGTATAACATTGACCAAATTTCATATACTTTTCTTAAATGAAATTTGGACGGGACAATTTTATCATTTTAAGAAACAACCTAAACATTTCAAAGAATATTATAGAATTGTTGCAGTATATCCATTTTGTTTCTCTCATAAAATTGAAAAAAGAGAATTCTTATTCAAACATCGGATTCAAAAATAAAACAAAAACCTCTAATTATAACTTTCAAAATCCCTCCCATTTCAATTTCCCTTGCAATTTACCGTGACTGGAACCAATATGTTTCATAACACAAGAAAAAGAGTCTCTTTTTCTGTGACTGTTTAAAAAAAAAACGAAACAAATGCAATTCTATTTCCCTAACCAACTCCTTTCTCCTTGAAAATTTGAAAAATCATCTAAAAAATCTATGTGACTATTTTATTTACTTATTTATTTATTTTTATGTGTTGATTTATTATTTTGTTAACATTGAAATATTTTACAGTATGATTTACTTAAAA
This sequence comes from Maratus michaelseni, assembly GCA_963931845.1. Lineage (NCBI taxonomy): Eukaryota > Metazoa > Arthropoda > Arachnida > Araneae > Salticidae > Maratus > Maratus michaelseni. Next base: position 6,316,802 of record OZ007588.1, read on the forward strand.
GATAATCAAAATTGAATAATTTAACTATTCCAGAACTATTTCATACCCTGTCACCTATTCGTTCCGCCTCTTTATTTACCTGTTGAGAGGAAAGAATTTTACACACACATTCTTATTCCCGTATTTTTTTTTAATTCAATTTCCTTGTTAAAAAAAATTAATTGCCTATAACATACGGATGTGACATAAATTTGCTACGCACTGTAAGAAAGTAGGATAGTTATTAGTTAGTCTAATTTAAAATAATAAATAAAAGAACCTTTCAAATTGATGGCTTCATTTTCTGCATGAAAAACTTTTATTCGACAAGATAAAACTTAGTAAATGGAATGCTAAAATATTAAAGCATTTATTTTTTGTGTATTTATATTTTGGATAAATAAATATATTTTAGTAGTTCTCGATTTGTAAATGATATAATTTATCGGTAAATGTTTTTATTATATTGAACGCTTTTTCTTTTGAATTACTGTCTATGTTGCAATAAAAATTTTCTGACGTGTTTTTTTATTTCTCAATATACATATCTGATAAACTATAAATATATCGACATTATTAATGATATAGCAAAATTTTGTATTTTTTTCTCTATTTAAAAAAATATATTTCCTAATTATTGTGCGTTTTACTTGAATAAATGTCAGAGTTTTTAATTTTTTTTAAAATTATATTAATAGCTATAAAAAGATAATAATATTCACTCACTAAAAACTGAAGCAATTTATTTCTTCTCTGTTGTAATTCATTAACCAACCACTCTTTTTACACTGTTTTATTTAACTTAACGTGGTTATTCTATGTAATGATGGAATTCTGGAATGGAAATTTTCACTCAAATTCTGATAGACTAGAATTATATATTTTATGTATACAGACGTGTTTCAGATGACAGTTATTTTAATTCTTTTAGAAATTAATTATAAATTAATAAATTAATTTTAAGACATTTTTTCCGTTAGCCCGGCACAGGTGAAAATCGCTTAGTATTCTTTATGGTTACAACTGGATATGAGTTACAAAAACAGTGGAGTCCATTATGCGCCAAACCACGATCGGTACAATATACCAACAGGCTGTGAAACTGGAACAACCAACTATTTAAAACATTAAAAGAAGAAAATATAAATAAAAAGTAAACAGAGTAACATATAATTTTAAAATACGCTTTAAACAATTAATAGATTAATATTAATTAAATTATGATTAAACACAGAAAAAACTATTTAGAAATCCTAAATATATGGTATAAATTATGTTTTATTTTCTTTCTTGTTGCCATATCTTAAAAAAGAAACAGCCCCAAAATTAATTTAAAAATATATATATACACTGTAAAAAAAAAAAAAAAAAATCCGTCAATTTACGGAAAAAGGACTGGCAGCAGAGTAGCCGGAATGTTTCCGTGTTTTGAGGAAAGTTCCGTCTTTGTAGTCCGTAAATTCCGTAAATGGCGCGATACAGACGCGAAGGCGTTGAAGCGTATGCGTATCGACCAAAAATACTGCAATGATAGATTGGATGATAGATTTTTACAGTAATAATTCTGTATTTGATACTCTGTAATCTTAAAATGGCAACAGATATACGGGAGAGATTCCATTTTTCTAACAAAACGGAAAATTTCTGATCAAAATTCACGGAAGACAACCTGTCAATAAACGAAAATTTTTAACAGTGTATACTCACTAGTTCCAAGCGTAAATGAAAGCTGTGAGTTTTTCATAATCGAGAACGCGCAAAATTAATGTATTGTAACGAAACTTCTTTGGAACAACAACAATTGCAGTCATGAATTTAGGCGTGATTTTTATAATGCTTATAAAATAGTGTTTCTTTTAAACTATTTTATTTTTTTATATTTATTCGTATTAGAATGACGAATGCTAATGGAACGGTCATGTTTTTCTTCAAAGTATGCTAATCTCCTGCATCCTTGAATTTTTTCTAGCAAAGCGATAAATGATACTAGAATGACAAAATCTAATTAATAGACAAAATGGATCCGTCGCGTCTCGTTTTTCTCTTTTATATTACCCCACAATAAAACAATTTACTTTATAAAGATCTTTTCCATGTTTGTTGAAATTAAAATTCCAAACACGGACATTGTAAATCAACACCGATTTTAGTTTCCTATAGTGCATTCATTATCGCATACAAAGTTTGGAATTAAAAGAATCTACTTAATTTAGGTTCAGGTTTTCTAGATCTTCTTAAAAGAACAATTATCTGAAGATATTTGAGTAAGAGGATACTGTAAGATATTCCCCTCGTTTTGCTGAGAAAAGTAAAAGGTCACGTGTTTCTCAGGCTATCCCGAATTATCCCTCTATAAGAGTGAAATTTCTGTAAATAACTTTTTATTCGCAGGCGGTAAAATGTTTTCGATGTTGCACAAAACTCAATTTTGACAAGCTGGAGTACTATAATTTTATGAGCACTTGGAAAATCTGAAGGCTCTCCTGATATAGGAATGTAACAATTCTCTACATGCTCGTCGCTACCATGTCAAACTAAAAAAATGTATTTTTCATTATTTTTAAAAATGGGCCGATTGCCACCACTAAATTTTATTAGAATTTTTCGGCTAGTAAAAACATTAATGAAATTTCTGTGAAGAAGAGGGTTGCCAGTTTGGCCTTCTTTTTTATGTAGAGATGCCTAATTCATACCGGAAATTTTGAGAAAAAAATATTTACTTTAAATTATCACGAAATGTCTTCATTAAATAAAGGAAAAATTTCTATTTTAAAAATATAAATTGCACAAATTGTGCTTATTAGTTGCTAAAATCAGTGTAAAAATTGTTTTAAACTCATAAAAGAGCTAAAATCCTACATGTTTCGGCTTTAAACTTAAAGCCATCATCGGGGAAGAGGAACAACACAAACGACTACTGATCTTTTAATTTTCGACACGAGAAAATTGAAATCAACAGTATGGAAAAATTTTAAATAAAATAAGCGGGCGCTCTCTGTTGCCAAAGAGCGAAAAACAAAACAATGAATTAACAAGGGGTTAAAAATGTATCCCATAAACTAGGTATGTTGAAAGAAAAGTTATCATTACAAATACAATCTTTTCTAATTTTAATTTCCAATGATTCCCTAATGGCGGCTTTAAATGGGTTATTGAACCTATGGATAATTCTTGCTTTATCGAAATTAATTACAGTACCATTATTTTTAGCGTAAAACCGGGAGAGTGCAGTGGCGACATAAAATTTGGAAAGTTATCCACTGCACTCTCCCGGTTTTACGCTAAAAATAATGGTACTGTAATTAATTTCGATAAAGCAAGAATTATCCATAGGTTCAATAACCCATTTAAAGCCGCCATTAGGGAATCATTGGAAATTAAAATTAGAAAAGATTGTATTTGTAATGATAACTTTTCTTTCAACATACCTAGTTTATGGGATACATTTTTAACCCCTTGTTAATTCATTGTTTTGTTTTTCGCTCTTTGGCAACAGAGAGCGCCCGCTTATTTTATTTAAAATTTTTCCATACTGTTGATTTCAATTTTCTCGTGTCGAAAATTAAAAGATCAGTAGTCGTTTGTGTTGTTCCTCTTCCCCGATGATGGCTTTAAGTTTAAAGCCGAAACATGTAGGATTTTAGCTCTTTTATGAGTTTAAAACAATTTTTACACTGATTTTAGCAACTAATAAGCACAATTTGTGCAATTTATATTTTTAAAATACTAGTTAACAGTGTAGTGTCCAGATGGATTCAATTGGGAAAAATTTCTATTTGAAATTCTTGGTATGGATTCGAAATTTTGTGAATATAAAAAGAGGCCAAACTGGCAACCCTGCTGAAGAATATTTTTAAAATTTAGTGGTGACAATCGGCCCATTTTTAATAGTAATGAAAAATCCATTTTTTCACATTCGATAGTTTGACATGGTAAAGACGATATGGTAAGTACTCAACCTCCACTGGAAATACAATGGTAGAGCTTGGCCATATACACGGCTGTAGGAGGCCAAAAAGAGAGACTTAGATGCAAGAGAGTGAGCGAGATGCAACTCTAAATATTTTCTCTGTCGCTAGTGAGGCGAGCAGACAAAAGCCGGGACTTGGTCCGGTTATGCGAAATGTACGAAGCCTGTACGTAGGCGCATTTTTACAGGGAGTAAAAAGCTATCCCCGGAGAAGTTACGAACATTGCTAAGAACATTAGCGATGTCAAACCCACGGGCAGAATATATTTCTGTCTACAGATTAATTTAATATAATCTAGTAAAAATACGAAGTACGTTTCGGACCGGAAAAATAATTAGTTCAACCTTCTGCTAGGTAATTAAAGGAGCATGTGTAGCAGGAAAGCCAGACACGAAGAGATGGGAATAAGCAAGGGAGTGAAGGCAGTTATGGATGGAAGAAGGTAGAATTGTGTAAAACTACACAGAAGAAAGAGGAGTATAGCCAAATTGTTTCTTTTTGAAAATAAATAAATAAGAAAGGCTGTATCCAGAAGAGACACATCAAGAGGTTTCAGGGATATGATAGGAGTAGAAGGACCAGAGATGATGTGAAGTTTGTTAAACATAAGTGTAGAATCATATTAAGGATGTTGGAAGGATATAACGTAAGTGGCCCTTTACTTAACCATAAAAATTTTAAATAAAAAAATATATTAATAACTACAGTTCACCTCTCCTCACATTTTCAGATATCGTATATAAATTATCGCACAGTTTTTTCATTATTCTATGCATAATTTATTTTGTAAAATATACGGGTTAATCTATACATATGTTATATAAAAAATTTATTTCCTTCGCATTTATTTCGCATTAGTCCTTAAAATTAATCTAACTTCTGACACATAGTCAGTATTTCCTTAATTCTTAATAATATTTATTCCTATTTAATGTCCTTTTAAAAGTAATAACCCGTATATTAATAATTATCTTATTCCAAATCTTAATCTAAAATTTTAAGTTCCTTCGTAACTTTTATCAGCTCCCCAATCTATAAAATTCTGAGAGACGCTTTTGTCATTTCGAATGTTTTTAAAAGCCCTTTTTTTTATTCCATGCCCTGCTTTCGCGCGCTGGGTATTTTTCACTTCAAAATTAATGCGCGGCTACGAGAGGAATTCTTTCGTGTTAAATCTTCTCCCTCGCGCCCCATTCGCTTGGCTGGAGCTCGCCTCTCACTCACTCGTTTGTGCGATCGTGACGTCGTATTCTGTATCTCTACGCTTCGTGAACAAAACTCGCTTGCACGCTTTTGGGGCGCAGATTTTTGACGTGTTTGGAAGTGTAACCAAATGGTTATCTGGTGTTGTAGTCACGTAGAATATTCGAACAGCTCTTTAAGATCTTTTAAACGATGTAGTGAGCCATCGTGAAGCCTGAGGGCTATAAGTTTATACCGAATATTGTGGGAACTGTTACTTGCATCGCTCTTGTTCATAAATAAAAGATTTGTCTGGAAATTGGCTGCTTTTTATTGACGAAACTCTTGTGGTATCTCATCATTGTCTCACCTCTTCGCAATGATTATTGATTACGACTGCAATCATTCCCCATCTTGAACGAACTGCCATTTTTTCATGGAATAAAAAAACATCTTCGTAACAACACCACATACATATATATCATATTCGAGTACCGGTCTCTCTTTTTAGAAATTCATTCGACCATTTATACGGCGTTCAGTCAAATATAACATAAAAAAAGAATGAAAAATCAAGCATCAACCATAGATTATTAAACACTTTCCAATACATTTAGGTTATTGTAAGAAAACTTCACCATTTCTTAAGGTGAAATATGATGTCTAAGCAAACAAATTCAGATTCAGATTCAACCAAGCAGGGAGGCCTACCATATGGCTTTAGCCCCTGCAAGCCCTGCTTGGCAAGTTTACTTTTTAAAAAAAATTACATATTTTTACATATTTGACAAAGCAGCCAAGCTTAATTTGCAGAAAAGTCATACTCAAAAAGTCATACTCAAAAGTCATACTCAGCAGAAAAGTCACAATTAATAAGAGTTTAAAAATTATTTGAAATTGTCAGATTTTTAGCGTAAAATATTTTAAAAGTAGAGACAGTGCATTTTTTCAATAAACTTCTTCATCATCAGGAAAAGCATCATCATCATCATCAACACCAATGATGTGTACTGGTGGCATTTGGAATAACAATTGGTTTTTTTCTATTAAGGACATGCAGCTAATTATCTTTTGAAGCAATGAGGAATTCGCCGAGATTGATTTGAACCAATTCGACAGAGAGATGGTGTCTGTTTTCCTCAAATGTAGAGTAGCTGTCAATGGGCATGCGAGAACGTAATGTAGCGAATCCCCTCTTGCGCCACAAGTGCATCTTGAAGACAAAACTTTATTAAATTTAATTAAATAAGCCGGGAAAGGGCCATGATTGATAGCGAATATATATAGGTATCGATGACTTAGAAGATAGTCGTCTGAAACTTTTGGCTTCAAGGCATAGGTATATCGCCCAGTGGGACATAAGTCCCAATCACGTTGCCATGAGTTATGTAAAGTTTGCTTTAACATTCTCTTAAGATATGAGGATGGATATGGTGTAAATTTTTCTGGTATTAATGAATTTGGGTCAGTTGCTTCCTTTGCTAACCGATCCACTAATTCATTACCTGTTATGCCTGAATGTCCTTTGACCAATTGTAGATAATTTTTTTGTGTTGCTCCTTGCAGAGATTGGATTATTTGGCTGATTATTATATTTTTTGTAGATATATCTTTTAGTGCTGATATTGTAGATTGGCTATCGGATTTTATAACTATTGTGTGATGTTTTGATTGTTTTGACCATTGTATTGAGTCCAATATCCCCAGCTGTTCCGCTTGATACGTTGAGTTTTCGTTCTGTTTTCTTTGCTGATATGTATATATTATTTCTTCTTCTTTAAATACACAGTAGGCATAACCCGTGCCGATTTCAGTTTTTGAGCCATCCGTGTATATTTGCACATCTGTCTCAATTTTATTTTGTGTATCCAGTATATTAAGATATTCTTTTTTTTGAAAACTCATAATTCATTTGAAAACCCAATTTCAGACATTACCATTAACAGTCGGAACATTTTCCGAATTCTTTTGTGCTGCCCTGTATAGGATCGATAGATTTGTATATATAATGTATGTTACATTATTAAATTTTCCTTCGCGATATTTCCTTGTTTTATGCTAAATTACCACCACACACACACACACACACATTTTCACTAATTCCTTATTCCCTAATAATATCTATCGTTAATTCTATTAAATTCCCCTTAAAGTAATTGTTATTTTGCCCGATTTATTTAAATATAAAGCTTTTGTCCTAAAGTATATCATGATTTCTGATCATTTCTGTGAATTCGAATGTTTTTTCGGGAGCCATTTCTTTTTCTCTCCGAGAACCGCGCCTTGGGTTATTTTTTTTACTATAAAATACCTCCGCTTGAGAATGTCAGAACTCTTTACTCTATCATTCCCATTGGGCGTGACATAGATTGTACGCGTATCCCTTATTCTCACATTGGCTAGAGCACGCGCTACGTCATGATTTTGTATTTCTCCACTTGTCCACAAAAAGCAGCTGCACGCGATCTTTAGACAGATTTTGGTCGAGTTTTTAAGTGTTAAACAATTCCCTGGCTGTGCGTTTTACTCATCACGTATTCCAAATGATTTAACCCTAAATATTTGTTCGGGAGTTATGTTCAATGTATTTTAAGATCATCTTGTGACAACGAATTACTTTAGAGATGGCACTGCTCATTTCAATCATGTGTGGACTGCTTCCATATCGTTTATTTAAATAAAAACATGGAACTATGAATTGCCTTGTGTGTTGCATATCGGTAAAACACCTAATGTTTAATTCATCGCCTTGTTCAGCCACTACACGACTGCATCCATATTATTGCGCTTCGAATGTACGACTGTTTTCACTAATATAATGCTACTTCAATTACACAAAGTTTATTGCCAATCTCCTCTCCTTGATCGATTTCATTGTATCGATTTCAGGTATTGTAATATATATAATAAGCTAAAATTTAGCTCAGTTAGGAAACGCATGAAGTAATTGAAAATTACCCTTCAGGAATTTGCGTCCATAAACGAAAATGAAATCAAGATCTTTTGTGCTGCTCTGTATAGGATCTATAACAGGTAATTTATACTCACAGAGTAATATGCAAAAAAAAAAACAGTTAAATTTGAAAAAGGTTTAGTAGAATTGAAAATGCCCTTCCAGCAATTATTCTTCCTATTCAGTAGTAAAACAGAATTTTTCTCGTTGTCCCTGTAAATGAAAGATGAATGTTGTACACACCCAATTCTACAATAAACATGCTGAAGAGCATCTTAGTGGTATATATCAATTTCAATATGTTTAAAATAGTGTAACATCATTAAACTATACAGCAAGTGATTCTTCCTCGTAGACCGTAAGTCTTTTGAGTGTCCCCATAAATAAACTATAAATGTTGCACACTTCATTTTCAATACCGAACATACCACAGTAAAATTTGATAACATATAAAAATTGCATGGCCATCCAAATTGCGCTACTTAGAGCAGCAGACAGACAAACTTAATTCATATACACATTTCAACTATGTTGGAAAGTGTAATAAAATCTGAGCCTGTCTCGCCGTAACAGGCTCAGAAACACTTTCACAACAAATACTAAAATTATCAGTAGCAGATGGAGAATGAATCGCGCTACAATGTTCAGATATTGGAATTTATTCCGATATCTGAAATTGGGTTTATAGAAAACCGGAAAAAAGCGGATAAATCCATCCATCAACTAATCTTTCAAAACTCAAAAACTCGAAAACTAATGGATTAATTTTAAAGGAAACTTGCGGCGAATGAAAGGTCTAATTAAGATTTATATCCGATAGCAATTACATTTTTAGCTTTGGACATTTACATTTTACTTTGAAAACTGGATTGTTAAGTATGTTTTCAGAAAAATTCAAAGTATCTTTAGTAATAAAAATGCAACACAACGGGTTGCAATTCGGCTAGTTTCTTTACTAATATTCTAAATCAGTGTTTGTACCATCTATCTCCGAAGGATACAAAAATACACTATTTTGATTCAGAATGTCTTTCATATTACAGGTTATATATGAAATTTGCAATAAAAATCTCAAGAAGAACTTTATGCATGTGAGTTAAAAACTTGAATAAATGATAAAACCTTTTAAATAAAGAATGGAGGTTACATAAAATTTCTATTTCGGTTCATTCTTTTCTACTTTTGCGAGAACGCTTGAAAATTAATGAAAGATCGAGGGAAAGAGGTTTCAGGTAATTGAGTTCGTGTCTAGAGCAGAAAAATCAGACGATTTATGTAAAGTATGATGAGCGTCAGTGCAGCTTAGTATTATATATGTATAATAGGGGGCTCTGCAACCAGCTCTTTTCGTGAGCTAACCCCCAAACGTTTTTGCATCTCTCTGTATCTCTATCTATCTATCTTTCTGCCTGTCTTCCTTTCTATCTCTATCTACCTGTTTGTCACTCTAATTGTCAATCGCTGTATCTGTCTATCTCACTATCTGTCTGTCTCTCTCTCTGTCTATCTGTCCTTCATTCATTCATTAACTTACATTCGTTCCTTCATTCATTCACTTTCACTCACTCATTCATTCATTCATCACTTTGACTCAGTCATTCATTCACTCATTCACTTTCAATCACTCATTCATTCAAAGTTATACTTCAAACAGTGAATTTAAGCGTTTCATAAATTAGTTTCATATATCAATTGTTTCATCAGGATTATACACACACAGACACACACACACACACACACATATATACAGGGTGAATCTAAACTCTTGGGCAAAATGTTAAGGTGTGATAGTATACATCAAGACAAACAATATTAAATAGGAAACTAAGGGTCCCAAACGTCTTTCGAAGGAGATAGGCGACATTAAAGTTTAGGGTCCAAAATTTCAAATGATTATAAAAAACGGAAAAATTAGTCGATTCGTTTGCGGTTTTCGCTAAAACTATTCTTTATGTCAGTATTTTCTTAAAAATAAATTTTAAAGATAAAATTCAAAAAATGCCGATAGAAGGCGCTTTAGACTTTGGAGTAACGATAAACTATTTTTTACCATTATTTTTTGTATTTCATTAAATGCTTTCACAAGCTTAGACTTAAACTTAAATTTTTAGCTCAAAATCTGAATCGTTGGGAGTGATTAAGTAGCACAAACTAAACTGCGTTCAGGAGTTGAAATTTGAAACACCTCCCTCCCCCCCTCCCACTCTTGAACACAGTTCAGTTATTCCCGATCTTGGTGTCGTAGACCAGTCAGAAACAATATGAGTTGTAATTTTCCAACTGGACGAAAAATGTCCGGGCCAGGATTCGAACCTGGGATCATTTGGAGCTGTCATGCACTACTAACTGAGCTATCCCGGTTGAATCTGGAGGGCATAATTCATCCAGACTCAACCGGGACAGAGCAGTTGGTAGAGCATGGAAGCTTCAGCCAAGAGATCGCAGGTTCGAATCCTGGCCCGAACATTTTCCGTGCAGTTGGAAAATTACAACTCACATGATTTCTTTACCAATTTGAATAATTGTATTAAAATTAATCAAGGCAGAAACTACTACCCCCTACACGTAAATAAAACGATAGAGTAATGACAAAATTAAATAGAAAATTTATTCATAACAGACATGAGCAATTTCTCCGCGCAAAATAAAAAGAAACAATTTGATGTATGTATGTAGTGCGCAATATGAATGGAAGTTGACACGTAGAAAATGGTACACGCATGATGTTCGTGAGGAATCACAAAAACTGCTCGAAAGAGTGCCTACCAGCAACGATGCAGGCCTCAAGCCGCCGGCGTAGGGAGTTTCGAACATTAGTGAATACCCCGGGCATCTCCCGGATATCGCCTGCTACGACGGAAATCCTCGCAACCAGGTCCTCATCGGAGTCGACGGTAAAAAATAGTTGATCATTACTCCAAAGTCTAAAACGCCCTCTATCGGCATATTTGAACTTTATCTTTAAAATTTATTTTTTAAATAATTTTTTTATTTAATTTTGTCATCCCTCTATCGTTTATTTTACGTGTAGGGGGTAGTAGTTTCTGCCTGGTCTACGACGTCGGGTATAACTGAACTGTGTTCAGGGGGGGGGGGCGGGTTCAAATTTCAACTCCTGAACACAGTTCAGTTTGCGCTACTTAACCACTCCCAATGATTCAGATTTTGAGCTCAAAATTTAAGTCTAAGCTTTTGAAAGCATTTAATCAGATACAAAAAATAACGGTAAAAAATAGTTGTTCGTTACTCCAAAGTCTAAAGCGCCCTCTATCGACATTTAAAAAACTTTTTCTTTAAAATTTATTTTTAAGAAAATACTGATATAAAGAATAATTTTAGCGAAAACCGCAAACGAATCGACCAATTTTTCCGTTTTTTTATAATTATTTGAAATTTTGGATCCTAAACTTTAATGGCGCCTATCTCCTTCGGAAGACGTTTGGGACCCGTAGTTTCCTATTTAATATTGTTTCTCTTGATGTGTACTATCACCCCTTAAAGTTTTGACCAAGAGTTTAGATTCACCCTGTTTATATATATATATATATAATTTAATTGATACATAGTAACGTTTTGTACCTATATTTTTAACTTGTGAATCACTCGTTGCAAACAAATACGAAAATTTAATTTTTATTATAAAACAGTCTTAGATAAAAAAAAAAAAAAATCCTTCTAACTTGCAAATATAAGAAGGGTGCATAGAAGTTTACTAATCCGGTCGTTTTAATCGATGTGTAAATTAAACTTTATCATTGTTACAAACTGTTTTCTGTAATCCTATAATATGCAAAATAGAAAATACACAAGATACATAATCGTGGAGCTTTATTTAAAATATTGAAATGTAATTTTTTTTTAAAATAACAATTTTTTAGCCGCAAAAGTCTTTTATTTGAGGAATAAAAATAAAATAACTCTAACAATGCCTATTTATTCCGTAAATTTTGCCTTACAATCTATTGCATTCGGTTTTCCTGTTCTAGACATTAAGGAAGATTTATATAATAAACGCAGGCACATTATTACGTGACTAAAGAGTCTTGGTTGCGATTAGCTATAATGTAAGCGAATTAAAAACAGAGTGCAGTTTAAATGCATAGCCATTAGCAGAATACAGAGAAAAGGGTAAATCCGTATTTTTTGAACATTAAGCTGTTAAAAAAACATTAAAGTTTAAAATAAAAAATATTTGTTTTTATAGAATGAGTACAATGCTTATTTATGGTATTAGACCTGTGTCACATTTGTTGTTTAAAGCATAGAGTATGTATGTTGTAATTGAAACTCGAACTAAAAAGGTTTCAAAAAATTCGTATATTAACACATCCTAAATTAATTTAAAACCTAAATAAATAATTTAAAAAAAAACACGTTTTATTAAACACATATATATTAAGTGATAGTTAATAAAACTTTTTTATCACAAAATCATCTGGAATTTGCAAATTTTGCAGTTTTTAGCGATTACTTTTGGCATTAGTTTTACAACTTTTATTATTTCTCTGGGAATTCTTTAAACATGTTATAAGTTGCATTCATACATAATTCTTTGGCGTATGGATGGATTTTAATTGAAGGAATATCTTTTAACAGCGAGTTCCATTCAATCATATCTATCTACCAATCATTATTAATTCGCTTATTAATTGACATAACTTTCGCTCAGTTTTTCGCGACATTCATGTGCTATGAATAAGTATTGTATAGATTAATAATAGCAATAATGTGTTGTATTAAAAAATATTTTTGGCATTAAAATTGGTAATGATAATTTCTGTAAACAGTAAATAGTAATATCTTTGAATATTTTCTGTGTAAGGGTATATAATTTATGCTAAATGGAGCTGCTATGTATGTGTAACATATAATTTTAATGTACCCCTTGTAAAGGTATATGCCAGAGTCTACTACAGCTTATTTGATTAGATTTTTGGCTTTTGGTTAATTATGATTTTCTAAAATAAGTGTTTTTGTTGTATGCTTATATGGCATGTAATTAAAGTTTGTTGCAAAATTATAAAAAATTAACACTATAAGATCGCGTTCATAATAATGCTGAACAAATTCGATCTCAGCGGACTACATATTTAATAATGTATATGTATAAAACAGGGACATTTAAATGTTTTGAGATTCCAAGGACTGGCAACCACGAGTGGATTTACCGTAAAAGGTGCATTGCAGATGCAGATGTCACGTGGCGTACCCAAGGCGGATTAACCACATCATCCAAACTCTGATAAATAATATACTAAGTGTTTCTGAAACTGAGGTAAATAAAAGTTATAAGTTGGACATCTTTACCGTGTCAAAGTTCTATCATTGTCATCGAGTTTCTAAAAAAAAGAAAGTGTGTGTCATATTAGAGGTCTCCGTATTTTAATGACTGGATTCTCAACAATCTTAGCGTGATGCCTGATGATGTGTGCCTTCTGCAAGCAAAAACCGCTAATAAATTTACACTGTGTTCAAGTATAATGTTGGAACAAATATATTTTATTAATAGTTTGGAAAGATAGTTACTTGTGTTGTGTTTCAAGGTGCTTAAAGTGTTTTCTTGTTTAATAATTTAATTTAATCTAGATCAAAACTGAATTTAATATTATAATTATGGCATAAAGAAATAATGTAGATGTTAAGAATTACTGCAAGGAAGCTTTTCAATTTAATTAATTGGTTTGATTGTAAAATCTTTCTGACTATCTTGTGCAGAATGAACGAATTTCCTTCGTTATATATGATTTTGTATCTGTGTAAACATTTTCGTATATATACTTTAGTTAATTGTTAAATTTAAATTCGATTTCCTTATTTTGAATCCAATGTTAATTATTTTATTTAATAGACTATTTTACCGCTTGGGATATTAAGTATTGCATAGAGTAATAGTAACAATAAAGTGTTGTATATATAAAAACAAAATTTTTGGTACAAAATTTGTAATGGTAAATTCTGTGAAAAGTAATTAATATGTTTGAATGTTTTTAGTTTGTTAGTATATAATGTATGGTGAATTGAGCTGCTGCATGTGTGTAACTCTTATAAAAGAATATGCCCGAGTCTATCAAATTTTCAGGTCTGCTTAGATTTTTGGCTTTTGGTTAAATATATTTTTCTGAAAGTAGTCTTTAAATGTATGTTTATTTGGCTTTTGATTAAAGTTAGTTGCAAAACTTTAAAAACTTGAACAAGATGGGATCGTGTACATCATTATGCTGAATTAGAAGAGCGCAGTGCAATACAATTATAACAATTTATGTGTACAGAGATGTTTAAGCCTTTTGAGATTCTAAGGCCTAGTTACCACGAATTGACTGATTCTGCAAACTGTTTTATAGATGCAGATGTCACTTTGGCCCCATGAACTATTTTGCCACATCATACAAACCTTCAAATAAATGACAATAAATAAACGATACAGGACTATGTGTTTCTGAAACTGTGGTAAATAAAAATTATTTAACAAGTTGAACATTTTTACAGTGTCAAAGATCCGTATTTTTTATTAGACCCGTTTTTATTATGTGGGGGGAAGAAGCATGCTAAAGAAAAATCGTACTTTTCTCATCTCGAACTTCTTGACTTCTCTTTTAGCGTAGATGGTTTTGACATACGATAGTACAGGTATGGTGGTACAAATAACGAAATGGTGTTACCGTGTCGTTGTAAAATCACTTATCGGGTTGACATTCATTTCACACTGCAGCGGAATGTGCGATATTGCTATGGTGACACACCCCCACCCACTGGTGCGCCAGTTGACTGGCAATTTCGTAATTTGTATAACCTGATCTATCATATGCGTCAAACTCACCGACGCTAAAAAGTATTTTTCAAATGTGACGCTCCTGCCCAGACAATAACATTAAGCGAAATTGATTTTATAGATTGCATAAACTGAAGTTTGTATGTTTGTTTCTCAAGTTTGTTTGTTTTTCAAATCAATTTTAAAATATTAGCTTTAAAAAGAAAATGTGACTAAACAATTCTTCTTTCTTTAAAACTTATCTTTCTGCAGTAATGTTTTTCTCGCATCATCTAAAATATACTAAACGTAAAATCATTTATGTGAAATCGGATTAATGCGTCTACTTTAGCAGGAAAGATGAAAAAAACATGTTTAAGTTTTGGATATGAAATAATTTCTCAACTTTTTCTGGAAAGTATCCAAAAGACTTTTTCTGAATTTTGAAAAAATGCAGATATGTAATAAAAAACAAAAAACTAATCTACATCATTTCCTTAGTATATCATGTAACATTGTATATTTATTTTCACTTATTTCACATTCCGGTATAGTTTAAATTACTGTAAAACATATAAATAATAATTTGCAAAGTACTATATTATCATATAAATAAAATTGTTTTAAAACATATAAATTTATACTTTTCTAAAAAGATTAATTTATACCCTAGAATAGAACAATAATTTAATTTAAGTTGTACATGAAATTCAAATTTTTTAAAACTTCTATAGCGAAGTTTCTCTGAAAGTTACTGCGAGACTCAAAGTTCCAAAGACTTACTAATTAAATGTTTGTTGTAATACTTTGTATTTCACTTAACTATGCAAAAGTTCTCTTTTTGTCATCTTAATATAGTCCAAAAAAGAGTTTTTTTTTTTAACCAGAGGATAGACTTTCAGAAATATTAGAAATTTTAATTAATATTTATTATTTCAAATCCCTGATTTATTTCGCGGTAAAATTGTGTTTATTCATAGAGGATTAAAAATTTTAAATTAAATTCCTTTTCTCAGACATTTTTTTTTTCCAAAATGGGATTCTCAATTTAATTTTTCTTAAACTAAATAAATCTAAAAAAACATAAATATGTAATTCTAGGAAAATTGCTAGAATTAATTAATTAACATGTAAAAGGTAAAACAATCTCCAAATGAATTCAATATTCCTTTAAGGTAAGGAAGTTTTAATTTTTGTAATCTATTTTTAAAGTTTCTATTGAAATTCTGTTATCGCCCTTATACGTATAAAAAGAACTTTAAGCAGGTAACGTGAGCTTATCATATTTTAATTAAAATCTTATTAACTAAATATAAAAAATAAATAAGTGTTAGCACTTAATTTTCAACATTTTAATTAAAATTTAATTTAATCTTTAATGTAATAAGAAAAACGTTTTCATTCGCCAAATATTGTCTTAAAATAAAGAGAAATTAATTTCTAGAAGCCATTTCTTAAGAAGTTTTCATTTGCTTTTGAGTTAAATACGTGATAAAAATAAAAACTAAGAAAGAGGTAAGTAATTTTATCAATGTCAACAATTATTTATTGACTGGTAAAAATTGTTAGTGCAGAATTTTCAATAGAGTTAATTAAATTGGACTTTGCTCCATCAGTAATGAAAAACAGTTTTAATTAAAGAAATTTCGTTTTCTAATTAACTTTTTAAAACTCTTCTCAAGTTAAAATCTGGGATAACACAGTAGACAATACATCTGACTTGAAAAGGTTTCTAGAGTTACAATTTTGTAAACATTTTATTATGTAAATATTAGTATATTTATAAATATAATAATATTAATGTTATGTATAACATTAGCATGTGGGTGTGTTGGATGACTAACGTAGGTTCTTAATAGAGCCCCTATACTACAGGCTGAATCATACCGCCACTTAATAACCCAACGGACCAAAAACCAAGCTAAAACCGGTTAGCTTACTGTAGTAGTGGACGGCGAGTGACAGTGACAGGGACGGCAAACACCTGGTCGCGCGGTTTCCTAATGTTGAGCTGGGTTACAATATGGCGGTTATTTTGGACAACAAGACGGATATGCGTCAGCTCCAATGGCTGTTCCGTCATTGATAGAAAGATCTCGGAGCATTCGAAGTTGAGTGTATGACTTGTTCCTGGCTGAACGTCGGCCATTTTAATAGTCGTATCTGCAGATTCCTACACATTCCCCAATAATCTTTGATCCGTAGATTTTATATTCACGCAGTCTTCTAATATGAGCATATATGATGAACGTTTATGTGATGATCTTTAATAGTTTTCCATACACAAACCTCTTTCAATTTCTTACTCATACTTTTCATACTTTTGATCCCATATTATGTGGTGACACAAGAAAAAGAGGAAAATTAGCAAATTTGGAATTGGTCCATTTAAATAATATATTTATCTCCTTTATAGTTACTAGCCTTTATTAAATGAAAGGTTTACTTTTCACTACACTGTTAAAAATTTGGAGCAAACTGTCCAGTCATTCGACCGTTTTTATAGAAAATGGTTACATATAACCATATTTTAACTCTAGTCGTACCATAATATAGGCAATTATATGGTCAGAATAGTTCTAAATTATGGTTATGTAACTGTTTTCTATAAAAACAATCGAATGATTGGACAGTGAACTGCAAATTTTAAACAGTGTATCGATACAAGATGATCGATATTTGTATTTCAGTTTCCATTTATAAAATCATTTTAAATATTTTCCTTTATATTCTTCTATATCCTTTATGATAGTAACATTTGAGCTGATATTTTTTAAACATTAAATCAACAGAAAATGTAGCGATATACTTCATAACACTTGCATCGAATTCGCGCGGGATCATTTTAAGAATGACATATCAACAACGACCGTAAAAAGACATTTTAATTAAAATAATTACGCTACAGACGAATGGATAACTTGACATAAACATACACAGAGGAAAATTAACAAACACCTCACTCTTATACAGAGATATATGGATGCATAAGTTTGTGTGTTTTGATCAAATTCGAATGTTGATACTAAAAGTGATTTAAAATATTCTTTCAATTTAATATTATAAAAATAAATGGGTTTAATATTATTAAACCCATTAACATTATGCATGATATTTTTTTCTTTTATTTATATTTTCCTTAACTGAGGTTTACATGCAGCGAAATATATAGAACATAGTAGATTATTCAAACAAATTTAATGTAACAAAATCTAGAACAATACCTTTTACCTACCCATCATACGTGGTATAGGGTAAGTCTTGAAAATCGAAAAAAAAAATTGACGGATTTACATGTTTCAGACACTGGAGATTCCGAAAAACATATTTTTGGAAAAAAAAAAATTTGCCGTCCGTCTGTCTGTGTGTGTGTCTGTAAACGTCTTATCTCCCGAACAAATTGAGATAGAGACTTGAAATTTGCTATCTACTTAGTATGTAATAATGGAAAGAAGCTTATTGAATTTCAGTAACCTCGATGATCCGGAACTATTTTTTCGGACTCTCGAAATATTCGTTCTGATAAAAGGTCTATAAGAATTTTCGAAATTGTTTATTTTAAGGAGTGAATATAAAAGACAGTAAAAAAAACATAAATTTTGCATAAAGAATGAAGTCGATCGGATAATGAATTGCCGAGATATTTGTAATCCTATTTTCCACACTCTTTGATTTTTCATGACCCTGTATTTCATTCCAATTTCAATTCAAAGATATATTTTAATTGGAAATGAGACGCTTCACTCGACGCAGTAAACCGTTAGTGAATAGGATTATCAATTTTGGAGTTATAAACATGTTTCTTTTACGCAATTCAGTAATATAGCATTTAAAGTTGATGACGTCATGAAGCCACGATTTTATTCGAATTGCAATGCATTTTATCAATAGTTTACACATGATTTATTTTCATATTTTATATTATGCATATCCATGATGGGTAAGTATTACGGTGGCCCCCAACATTTAGTTTTAATCTAAATTGATACAAATGCAATAAGCTCGTAATTATTCCGACCCGTGTTGTCACTTTCAGTCCGAAAAAGATATTTTATAAGAATTGTTCTTTGGATTTTGATTTGATATTTATTTTACAACCGCTATTTTAGTAGCATATTTAACTTCGTGAATCTGATGCTTAAACATTTATCGACTTTAGCTACGACATTTCAAAAGTGTTTCATTTAAATAAACCTTCAAGGGAAAATAAAAAGAAATTCCCTTTTCATTCTTAAGTTTAACACTTTATGAAAGAAGTTTTAGACGTTTCCCACTCTTTTTATCTTTTAACAGACAATGTCCTTATTTGAATTAGGAATGAAGTCAATATTAGGAAAGAGGTTTTATTTTGTCTGTACAGTGGTGGACATAATTATAAGACACCTACCTAATTTGACATACAGTGAAAGAAAAGATTCAGAGTTTAAAAATGCTTTATCAAATACGACAAAAACATAAATTTATTCTGTTATCACACGTAATTGGTTTACAGAAATTATATTTTTATAGCGTTTAATAAAAAAAATTAAAAATACCATGGACAAAATTATAAGACACCCTAACATTTTAATTAAGATACATGCTTTTTTTCGAAATATGCAAATTTTCTGCACGCTGTTATGACGTCAGCAGTTAACTAAAGCAGACGATAACCGACTTCACGCACTTACAAACATGCCACGAGGTACAGAATGTCCGAGCGCATTTTATAGCATTCTTTAGGTGTTCGACACATGTAAACTGCCTCCCATTTCGGTAAACCTCACGAGCTAAGATCCCCCACAAGTTTTCGATGGGATTTAAATCTGGGGAGCGAGAAGGCCACGGAAGAACATTGATACTTTGCTCTGAAAGCCACTTTTTTGTTACGTGTGATGTATAAATCGAAGCGTTATCATGCTGGAAAGTGTAGTTTTCGCCACAAAGAAGTGCACCGTATATGGCTAGTTGATCTTTAAGAAGATTCTTATACTTTTCGGAATTTATTCTTGAATGCACAAAAACGATATCGGTTTTTCCTTGAGCCGAAAAACCAGCCCAAACCATTACTGACCCTCCACCCATTTGGCGGCTCATTTGTACATCAGGAGACTTCCGCGAATCATGCCAATAATAGTGAAACCCGTCAGGACCATTCAGGTTAAACTTTTTGTCATCAGAAAATAACACAGAGTACCATTTGGAGGTCCAGGCCATAGTTTGTTTAACGAAGTTTAAACGGTCCATTTTGTGCCGCTTTAGAAGCAGTGGTTTTTTCTTCAATTTTTTTAATTTCACATAGGAAGCATTATGCAACACCCTGCGAATGGTTCTTCTTGAACAATTCAGTTTCAAAGCATTTTTAATACCTGTAGTGGTCATCTTATTCTGTGTAGCGAGCGAAAGCACATGGCGTCTGTCTCTCGAGGACAGGCAAGGTGTACGTCCAGATCCTTTAATCACCGATCCATTACTTCCTCTTTTCAAAACATTTGAAATTGCACATCTAGAGCGCTTAATAACTTTTGAAATATTATTAACTGAAGCACCAGTTCCATTTAATCTCCAAATTTCTCAAATTTAACTTTCTTTTAATTCTGTACCTCGTGACATGTTTGTAAATGCGTAAAGTCGGTTATCGTCTGCTTTAGTTAACTGCTGCCGTCATAACAGCGTTCAGAAAATTTGCATATTTCGAAAAAAAGCAGGTGTTTTAATTAAAATGTTAGGGTGTCTTATAATTTTGTCCATGGTATTTTTAATTTTTTTTATTAAACTCTATAAAAATATCATTTCTGTAAAGCAATTACATGTGATAACAGAATAAATTTATGTTTTTGTCGTATTTGATAAAGCATTTTTAAGCTCTGAATCTTTTCTTTCACTGTATGTCAAATTAGGTAGGTATCTTATAATTATGTCCACCACTGTAATACGAATATTGAGACGGCTTTGGTAAACACTGGATTCGATTACTTTCGACCGAATTAGAATATTATTTTCAGTTTTTTCCTAATTACATAAAAATAAAATATTTTATTAAATTTCTATTGATTAAACAAAATTAAATATTTTGAGACAGAACGTGTCGAGATTGATTATTAGATAGTATATAGTATTTGTCATCAGCTACGAGGGAAAATCATTAAGTAAGTCACAACAGATAATTA
This sequence comes from Maratus michaelseni, assembly GCA_963931845.1. Taxonomy (NCBI): domain Eukaryota; kingdom Metazoa; phylum Arthropoda; class Arachnida; order Araneae; family Salticidae; genus Maratus; species Maratus michaelseni. The sequence continues at coordinate 6,337,784 of OZ007588.1, forward strand.
AATAATAACTCACAATGATATTCACTGCAAAATTATTTTTATTTCTCAACACATTCTCTACCAATATTTATGCACTTATATCACTTTTTTATCAGTGCCCCAACACCAGCTGCATAACATTCTTTGGATTGCTGTCTCAGACACATTAGGACTTCAAATTGAACCTTTTCATAATCTATGAACACCATCTTGCAACTTCTTCACATCCACCATACAGCTTCGACTTAGCCCCAAGCGATTTTCATCTGTTAAGTCCACTAAAAAACCATTTTGGAAGCAAGATGATGTTCACAGATGACGAAAAGGTTCAACTTAAAGTCCTAATGTGACTGAGACAGCAACTCAAAGAATGTTATGCAGCTCGTGTTAGGGTACTGATAAAACGGTGATATAAGTGCATAAATATGGGTGGAGAATATGTTGAGAAATAAAAATAGTTTTGAAGGGAATATCTTTGTAAGGTACTATTTTATTATCTTTTTGTGTTTTACTTAATGACTTTCCCTCGTATAAAGAAGTTGGACATCTTTACGTTTACGCCTTTAATGAAATGTGATAGAAGACCAGTAAAAAGAAATAAAAAAAAAATCCTGATATTCCTATTCCTGAGATGCCTCCAAAATAGTCAAGAATAATTTTTTATGCATGTTTTGGCTGTATGCCATACAACCAGAAGCGTTACTGAGTTATGGTTGGGCAGCCTATCAGAACTTAGAGTGGGCGACAGTGGGTGTAAAACTAGTGGGTATAGAGCGGCTACATGTTCGTCACTATTATTCAAATTGACAATTTTTTCCCACGCTGATACACTACTATTCGTTATATTGGAAGTTTTGATTATCGTTAAATGTGTAAGAACAGTGTATAATTCGTTTACCATAGGGACAATGGATCTTCTGTAATGCACACTTCTTTGCAGTGTAAAGTTCAGTTTGACATAGTTTTATGCCGTTTTGCTTATATTACGACGTTGTGCATCATCCTATTTGATTGTGCAAAGTTATTTTACCACCGAAATATATGCTCTAGCAGTTCTACTAAACTCTAGCTCAATCTATGGTTGAGAGGATGTTCGAGTCTTTCGTTAGCAGTAACTTCAGAACTTAAAAATAAATCTGATCATATACTGTAAAATAGACAAATGTTTCTTAATCCACGAAAATATAATAAAACCTCTTTGCAGTTACCCATTATTTCGAAAAGCCTTATTTATCTTTAGAAATCCCTGAAACTAATATATTTCTTTGCTGTCACTGTTTTTTTGGGAGACGTTTTCGAATAATTTTTACGGTGCACTAGACTTCCCGCCTAGCGTTGCCTGGACTCGTGGTAATAACCTTAATAAACCTTAAATTTGTATGACTTTATATTATTAACTCAATTTTGTATAATTTATACTTTTAAATGAACTGTCGGACTCTGAATTTTTAAGTGTGCGAATTTTTTATTTTCTCATCTTCTCATTTAATATTTAAAAAAAAAGTTCTTAAAGTCAAAATCTTTGAAATTGTTATAAATTATAAATATAATGGTTTTCAAGTGTATGTAAAAAATTTGAGGAAAAATACTGATATTTAGTTGTAAAAACGCTGTGTGTTCTTTTCAAATACTTTTATCGCGTTGGGTCATTTAATAATAAAAACAAAATAGTTCTTATAGTCCAAACTCTTTGAAAATTTTATGAATTTATGAAATGTAATGCTTCGGAAGCATGCGTATAATTTTCCTGCAAAAATACGGATTTTTAGTTGAAAAACATGAGGAATGTACCCCCGTCTTGACGTTCGGGCTGAAAGTTTTGCAGATTTATTTCTTTAAATACATTAAAATTATATATATATATAATATGTAATATATAACATAAATATTAAAATCGTCCGAATGTTTGTGTCCGAAGAGATTTTTTTATGCGTGGTACGAGTCAAGTGTGAAAAGAACGTGTAAAAGATTGAGTTATAAGACCAATATTTAGTTACTTTAGCATAGAAAAAAAAGAGTGTCTCCGGGAGGCACGAAGTGACTTTCAGTCGCGAATTCTTTTAAAAGGGTTAATATTCACATTTTTGAAAACGAATGACATTGTTGCAGAGAAAAAAAGTATCTGAATTAAACGGATATTTTTTGTTTTCCGTACCTTTAAAATTGAGCCTTATGGGAGCTTCGGAAAAAAGAGGGAAAAACCAGGAAATCGAACTTTTGTCAAAAAGCTTTTTGAAAGGGTTTTAAAATTCATAATTTTTTATGCGATTTGCGGCCTCTGAAAGCAAAATGTACAACATTTAATAATATGTTTTTAGTTTGTTCGTATTTCAAACGACTCGGTTGACGCACGTTTACGAAGACTTCAATTAAGCCGCTTGTGGCCTTTTCTTTCTTTTCTGCTAGGAGATTTGCGGAACAGCCTTGCGTTCCAGAAATACACACACACACAAATATCTTTCTTTTATTAGTATAGATTAATCAGTTTTGTCAAAACGGAATACGGGTTTTTAGGATGTTATCAATTCTTAAAACATTTTCAACTGCGTAATTGTATTTATACGTAGAAAATAATATTCATTTTAATGTTAAACTTCTTCTTCTTAATTTATCTTGTTTGTCTCTAAAACATGTTTGTTCCCTTAAATCTCGAAAATATATTAGTTTCTGAGGTTTCTAAAAATAAAAAACATGCGGCCGTTTGAATTCATCTTCACTGTTTTGTGAACTGTCATACATATGTAGAACTAATGTAGAATTTTATGTAGAAATAAATAATATCTTTTTTTGTAGAAAATAGTATCAGTCTCGCAGGTACTTAAAATTTAAAGTAATATAATAAAGTAACAAGTTGGAAAATTGCACGTTAAACGTGACAAATGAGGTGCCCTCGTTTGGTGCTATAACTAGTTTTACAATGTAAAAAATCATCGTTATTTTTTCAGTGAAATTAATTATATCGTCTGCGTCTGCTAGGAGCGAAATGAGGATGCCTTTTTTTTCTTATTACGTATGCCATGTTTACAAATGCGAATTTTTTTTCGACACCAGACAGCACTGTAAATTCACCATGGAGATCTATCTTGCTTTGCGAATGATTACGTCCATGGTTAATATTTCTGTGACTCACGATAAATGAATCTTTTGTTTATTTACTTTAATGGATTGAGATAGTCGGCTGTTAACCTAATTTTCACCGACGTTATCTCAGAATCTATACATTTTTTAATGTAACTCATCTCTCAAGCAAACTATTTTTTCAACGATCTTTCTAAAAATGTAACTTTTACGCAATTTTATTCGAAAAATTAATTTTGAATAAAAATGGCCTCTTGACCTATAGAAAAAGATGTGGTTAGCCCGTATTTGTTTTCCTCAGTCACATGACTTGCGCTTTTACTATATAGATTACGTACGATAATATTTGATAGAATAAAGCAAACTTTTATGAATATCTTTTTAAGTTTTGATTCGATTTTCATAAAATTTGAAATGACTCGAAAAGAATCTGCAACGATAATATATATGTTAAATTTCAAACCATTCGGTTGGGTCGTTTTTGCGCTGTTATATGCGGACAGACGGACAGACAGAAGACAGAGGGACGGGCCAGACGACGACTATAGGTGCTACGTATTTATATAATTACGAGCGCACCTAAAAAATCAATGTGAAATAAATCTGTGTTAATTACCTTTTAAGATTTATTGGAAATCTGCCAGACAGTACTAAAAATAAGTGACATAAAATCAACCACAAAAATGAAATATCTTTAAAATATTTTTCTTTATTCGTTCGGGGTATTCGTTCTGTTTAACTGTTTGTAATTCTTTTAAAAATAATTTTTTTATTTTTGTTACATTAGTGAATAAGAGGTAAAGGAAGGCTCTGTATCAAATCTTATTCTCATTATGTAAAAATAAAAACTCTTCTTTAAAATAAATAAGAATGATACAGAACTTTAAATAAATTAATTGCAAAATCCTTTATAATTTCATAAATTTAGTTTTAAAAACTCTCAATTTTTTTTATATAATAAAAAAGCTTCTTTCATCAACAAAACGTTTTAAATTAGAATATATTTAATAAAAATAAAATGCGAAAACTACAGTCTGAAGTGTGACCTATTATTTTTTTGAAACAGATATCGATTATTAGAAGCTTGAAATATACGAATCCGAAATTACAGATCATTCTACCAAGACGTTTTCGAGTTATGCTTTAAAAATTATCCGCATTGCAATAAGTTTTCACCACGATTAAAAATGAATTTAACGTCAGAACTTACAAACTTTCAGTCTGCTTAATTCCTAAACTATTTGACCGACTGACTTTGGGTTTGGTATCCTAAGGTGAAATTAACCGAAAAAAGTATTCTGTCAAATTGGTTGTTTGCATTAAAACAATTACAATTTGATACAATTTCAGTACGAAAGTACGAAGATCCCTCCCTCGCCCCCCTAAGCTGATTTTTTAGATACAAAAACTGAAAGAAAACATAATTTCTAGTGGAATGATTATTTTTGCTGGCTGCTTTCGAATGGTAATTTGATGATGACCGACTGTAGTACTTGAATAGAAAAAAAAACATCATTTGAAAAATACGATTAATTGCAAACGAGAAAAGTATCTAGATTGTGAGGAATGTTTTCAAATGATGTGTTAATAAAAGAAAATCCATAACATTTTTCACACAATTTGCTTGTTGATAGGAAATATTGTTTTCTCACAAAACTTTATTATACTAGGACGTTTAGATTAAGATGTTCTTTGTCCACCATATCCCAATATGTGTTGAATAATTAGTTACTTTTATTAATGTTTGTGAATGTTTGTGAATGTTAGTGAATTGTTGTTAGCAAATCTCTTTTTTCAAAGCATCTACAAAGATTTCGATGCAGTATGATTCTCAATTAATGATTAGAAACCAAATCACTCATCAAGACGGTGAACTTTTATCTGAAACAAATGAAGAAATGACAAAATTCTTTACCACAGTCAATTACACTTTAATAACTTTGTATAAAATATACACGACAGATCTGTTCCGTAATTAAGCTGATTCGTCTTTATGTATAAAGCCAAACGGGCTTCAAAGTGAAACGAACTAGACAAAGTAATCAGGAAGAACTTTTAATCTTAAAATGCTTATACAAAGTTCTTAAATCTTAAATATCTGTCATCAGTTTCTCGGTAATTCTTTACTACTTATTACTAAAGTGAACAACTTAAAAGTCATTAACCTGATATAAGTGTAATATGGGAAGCGTACAAGCGTACATTATTTATTATTTGAAATAAAACTTTCTGGTCCGGAACAAACTAGGGGGTAGACTACACTGGATACGAATTGATTGAAATGATATCTGGAGTTTATTTTTCAAATTGCCAGCATGTAAATTTAAAAATAGGTTATATTATGTATTTCAAAGTTTGTAAATCGTAAAATGTGAGAACGTAGTTTATAAGTTAGACATCTTAGCAGAAAGTTTATAAAGATACATATTATTTTTATCCAATACATATTTTAAGAGGATGGAAAGTAAAAAAAAAAAAAAAAAATCGGTCGGACTCTTCTAAATTCAACTCCTTCTGTGAAACAGCATGTAAATATCTACCCTTATATTACATTACTTTATTTTTCAAACTCTTCTTTGGATGAAAACAGTTGCTCCTATGCGACAAAGCTTTCTCTCTATTTTTACTCACCCATTATACGTAGTATAGGCTAAATCTTGTAATCGTTTTGAAATTATTAATTAATCTTGTAATCGTTTTTTTTCTATTTTGACGGATTTACACGTTTCAGACACTGGAGATTCCGAAAAACATATTTTTAGAAGAAAAAAATTGCTGTCCGTCTGTCTGTGTGTGTCTGTAAACGCTCTATTCTTTAACAAATTGAGATAGAGACTTCAAATTTGGTATGTACTTAGTATATAATAATGCAAAGAAGTTTATTGAATTTCAGTAACCTCGATGATACGGGACTATTTTTTTTGGACTCTCGAAATATTCGTTCTGATAAAAGGCATATACAAATTTTCGAAATTGTTTATTTTAAGGAATGAATATAAAAGATAATAAAAAACATAAATTTTGCCTAAAGAATGAAGTCGATCGGATTACTAGTTGCCGAGATATTTGTAATCCAATTTTCCAGACTTTTCGATTTTTCATGACCCTGTATTTCATCCAAATGTCAATTCAAAAATATATTTTAATTGGAAATGAGACACTTAATCCGACGCAATAAACCATTAGTCAATATAATTATCATTTTTGGAGTTATAAGGGTGCTTCTTTTACGCATTTCAGTAAATACAGCATTTAAAGTTTAGGACGTCATCAGGCCACGTTTTTATTCAAATTGCAATGCATTTTATAAATAATTTACACATGTTTTATTTTCATATTTTATATTATGCATATCCATGATGGGTAAGTATTACGGCGGGCTCCAACGACTAGTTTTATCAGTACTCAATCATTAAGGTCTCTGCAAAACTGTTTGAAAGATTTTAACAGCAAAAATTTATCATCATATTATGTCAGATAATAAAAATAAAGACACTTAGCGGGTCAAATTGTATTCCCATTGTCGGACTATAAGCTACTTTTCGTTTATAAATTAAAATTTGAAAAGAATTACATTTTTGGCGGGAACAAAAAAATAAGTTGTATGTGAATTTGATATAATAGCCGCCCGATATATTTTTTTAGAGCGTGCTCTATACTTTCATTAAAAAATTTCAGCGACCACTACAGTAGAAATATGAAGAAACAAAAATCTGACGGAAATAAAATAGACCCGAATTTCTGCGTTTACTAATCTCCATTGACACCAAAAGTATATTAGGGGCTCTTGTGAATGACAGGCCAGATATAAAACAGCTATTTACAGCTTTCATTTATTAAATTTTAAGGGAAAATGATTTCGAGGATTGCTAAAAGTTATGAATTAGAAAATAATTTGCTAAATATATCTGGAACACATCTCTTCACGCGGCATGAAATTAATTGTTTCAGGTTTGGGTTTGACTCTTGCAAGTCGGGTTTGGGTTAAACCAATTTTCCAAAAAGAAATCCAGACTACAATTATAAATCAGAGAAGAAAAACCCATATTTAAATATAAAGGAGCTGCACCGAAGAAAAGGACCTCCGATTCTGCCGCGCTCAGCCTGTTTCGCAAATAGCGGTGTTCCGCACTACCCGTCAGCCTGTATCGCGAATAGCGGCGGTCCACCCCACTCGACCGGCTGTTTCGCGAATAGCGGCCAACTGCACCAGCCGCCCGTCTATTTCATACGAATACCGGCGGTCTGCCCCACCGCTCCCCTGATTCACGAATATCGGCAGTCTGCCCACCCTCTCGCTAGTTTCGCGAATATCGACGGTCTTCCCAACCCGTCTGCCTGTTTCGCGAAGTGTGTAATCGGGGTCTACAACCCAACGTTATGGTCAGAAACCGAAGGAAGGGCCCTCCGATCTTTTTTTAAACAAATGTATATGCTCTGAAATAATGATGTTCATCACTAAAATAGTCTTATTCTAGTTCACTCGAAACAGAAAATCCTTTCGTTTACTTTTAAAAAAATGTTAGTTACTCATTCCTAGCTGTATAACTGACAAGTGTTAGAAGGGACATATAATTCTTTCTATACTTCTTTATCGCAATAAGATTTTCAGAATTATGAAAGTTTCAGATGTTGCGTCCAACGTATATCAAAAGATTGAGACTACACTGTAAAAAATTTTGGTCCACAATTATGGTACATATACTGGCAACTTTGTGACCAGTATATATACCGTCATTTAACTGGACGGTATATGTACCGTAAAATATTTAAAGTATATGTACCGGCTGCATTCCCCCTCCTCTCCTCATGCCTGTACGCATTACGTAACAAGAGCAAGAGCATCATTTCAGGGGTTGCCGTACACTGAGGCGGGGATACCACATTTTTCCTTACTGAAAAATAATTATTTTACGGTATAAAGAGCGATTTTTTACTGAAAAAACAATCATTTTACGGTATAAATGCCATTTATAATCGAAATTGCACATATACGGTTTTTTACGCATAGTATACCTTAGAAGTACGGTACTCATACCGTAAAGAGTGAAAAGGGTAAAGGTACCGTTAATTTACGGTACATCTACTGAAATTTTTTTACAGTGTAAAAATAGTTTTAAAGTTTCGTTTGCTGGAAGTGTTTAAACAAAATATTTTGTTCTTTAAACTGAAATCTCCGATTATTTTCGGCGCGCCATTTCGTTATGGAATTAAACGCATTTCGCATTTTTATTGAAAAACAAAACACATAACTTTATGTTTTGAATTTTGAAAGTTTTATTTAAACTGCTAGTTATCTAAATGTACCAAGTTATTTCCACATTTAATTTGTGGCTGTTTTAATTACTTAAGCTAGTATAAAATTAAATTTGGGAGTGGTATGCTGTTTAAAAGTATAATCTTTTGAAATGCTCATTTTCCTTCATTAAAAATCTAACATCCCAGTTTCTAATTAAAAAGGTTTTTTATGATGCTTCATTTTCAATAGAATTCTACGCCGTATTTTCTAGTCTGCTTTCTTAAGGAAATTAAACCGTTTCCCAAATTTTTCTAGTTTGTAACATCATCCATGTATTCAACGAAATAATTAGGAATTTTTTGTGTTTACATAATTGCATATGTTTTACTTCATAATTAGTTCAATCTAAATTATATTGAAGTTTTAACAGGGAAAAATAAATTTTAAACGTAAATAGATTTTAATTAATGTTTTTAAAAATATTTCGCAATATAATATCAATAAAAGGATTTTTTCAATGTTGAATTCTTATTTTATTTTCTTCTATATACATAAGAGCAGAATATTGAATTCGAGAAAACTTTTGACTTCCTTTTAACTTTTGAATGTCCTAACTGGAATTAACTGTTTTTTAGAAATATCTGTCGGTGTGTATGAGGTACAAATGTTGTGGGCGCTCAAACTCAAAAACAACTGTACCGAATTTAATCAAAATTCCTATTGCGTTAAAACATTTTATGAGTTGACATAGTTTTACCTAAATATATAAATTGATGCGGATTAATTTTGGATGCATATCGCCCAACATGTAGTGTTGCTATGCTATGTTTTTCCAATTTCCGTAATATCTATATCAGAACTATTTCCCGAATTTCATAAAATATCATATTCAGTTAGACAGTGACATTAGTTCTGATAACTGATAACACTGTTAAAAATTTGAAACAAACTATCCAGTCATTTGACCATTTTTATATAAAACGGTTAAATGATCGTAATGAAACTCTATTCTGACCATACTATGGCCCATACTACGGTCAGAATAGAGTTAAATTGCGGTTATTTAACCATTTTCTGTAAAAACGGTCAAATACCTGGACAGTTTGCTGAAAATTCTTAACAGTATATCGCCAAAGTGGGAATGCCACAATGCTTTGTTTTTTCCATTTCCTTGATAGCTATATCTCAAGAACTAATGCACGAAATATCATCAAATTGATTTATTAGATCTTTGTATAAATTGGTGCTGATTATATGTTGGTACATATTGCCCGCTATTCTAATAACTATATTTTTGTACTACTACATTTAGTCTGTTATCCCCTAATTTATATTTATTTAAAAATTTCTAGAATTATGTTTATCGCTTAATGTTAATTACTCAGCTCTGTTACAGAGAGAGAAATCTGAACTTCCGATAGTGCGTTCAGTGAATATAGCATAAATTTGTCTAGTGTTATTTTCTCGGATAAGCAACCAGGCAGATAATGGTCCGTTCATCTTCGTCTGCTCCATGTGATCACATCATGACAAATTGAATAAAACATATCGTTCATCACATTCTCTTGCACCAAGGGAAGATAGAACATGCGACGTTGTGGGTAATAATAAATTGTTCAGATTTCTATATGAATCTAGACACGTTGAAGAGATGTTGCAGCGCTGTCGGGTGTAAAGGGAGTTTATTAGCGTTTTGTATTTTAAATTAAATTCCTACTCATGAATTTGCCTTTCTGGTGATTTCCAGTTTATTTAATTTTCTTTTTTGGGAAATGTACTTTTTAAATATTTTTACTTGGGAGACTTACATTTTGCACATTTTGTTTGGAATTCCTTTTAACATAGGAAGTTCTCTTTTGCTTTAATATTAACCTAAGAGTTATTAAATTCTTCCATTATATTATGCCATACATAGTTTTAAAATACCTTGGAAATCCATTGAAAAACAGAAAAAAATGTTTCAAGGTTTTCTTTTGTGAAAATCAATGAATTTGAAGTTTACCACCCTCTTTTCTTCTCAATTAATCATGCTATACACATACTTTATTATTTTGAATAACACGTTAATGAGAGGGAAATATATAATTGAAACTCTCTTCGTAACTCGATTAATTTAAATAAAATGAATCACTTCATCAAAGATATTTCTTTACCCATACTAGATTTTTTTTTCAAGTGCAATTAAAAGACGATAGCTCTTAAAATAAAGTGAAATATAACAAGATTGTACGCGAACGCTTCAAATGTTTGTTTATTTTCCAATCTGGAAAACGGTAATCGAATAAATTTATCAGGAGAATTTGAGTGTAGAATTGTAATAAAAATTACATTAGTGTGTTTATAAAACAATTTCATTGTAGTATATTAGCCATTTTAAAAACCAGTTCTAAAAACAGGAGATTACTAATTTTGATAATTTTTTTTAATTTTTTTGTAAGAATAATATTGTAATTATTACCTTTTCATCGATAACAACATTTAAATCCAAAATAACTTTTAAATAACAATACTGAAAATTATAAATAAATATTTTGTAATTTAATACTTGTTGTTTTAATGTATACAAAACATTATGCCATTAAATTATTTAAACGTACCATCTTCACCGCATGTCGTAAAAGATGACGACAAATCAAAACAAACCCATATGTTATAAGATTTTCAATTAAATTTGTTATAAAATTAAACAGTGATGTTGAGTTTCTTTTCATCTGTTGTTGATCGATACTTCGTATTTTCTTTTGTTGCAGAGCAATTTACTCAAAACGACCAATTTCCATATGAATGGCATGAAATCCGTGTGATATATCGTAAAGCAGGCATTCCTCATTGTAAGTTGTGAAATATCTTCTTTTGATTTCAAAGAAACTCCTAGAACTTCCTGAACCGAAACTAAAATTATTTTATGCAAAGAACTCCTTTAAATAGTTTTGAAAACATTTTACAAAGTTCAATGCAATTTTAAACGGCTGTAAGGTCGTGTTCGAGAAAATGAGAATATTTATTTCACAACAATAAGAAAAACAAAGAAAACTGCAATTTAAAAATTTGTTTCGTAACAAATATGTTCCCGTTTCCTTAAAAAGATAACTGTTTGATTCACAAATCAAAATTTAATGCGATTACAATAATCTAATTTGAACGATGAAGACTCAGTTGTAAACCAATACATAGTTTTTTGTAGATTAAAAAAAATTATTTTAAGAAGTTACCTGTACAGCAAATAAATCAATTAAATGATTTCATTACGAAAACAAAGATTAAAACTGGAGAATATTTCGAAAATATCAGAATTATTTTGTCTATATCTATAGATTTGCATATATACTACATAGACTACTAAAAATTTGTTCTGTTAGAAAATACATAGCATAGTTCAAAATTCCCCGTCAGGAATATTCTTCAGTAAACGAAAATGTACTCGAGATGTTTCGTGCTGCCCTGTATATGCTGTATAGAATATATACACAACAAAGTAATGGGCAAAAAAATGAGTTAAATTTAAAAACGCGTACCGCAACTTTAAACGCACTTCCAGCAATTATTCTTAACAGACAGTCCTTTAACCGAATACTTTTGTGTGTCCCTGTAAATAAACGATGGATACTATACACACCATATTCTATAATAAGGCTCTTGTAATGCACCTTAGTGATATATATCAATTTCAATATGTTTGAAATACTGAAACATTATTAAAATAAACCGCAAACGATTTTTCTGCCGCAATGGAATTTCTGTAATGCAATGGAATGGTTTTGAGTGTCCCTGTAAAGGAACTATAAATGCTGTCTGTACCATATTCTATAATAAGGCTCTTGTAATGCACCTCAGTGATATATATCAATTTCAATATGTTTGAAATTCTGAAACATTATTAAAATAAACCGCAAACAATTTTTCTCCCTAGACTGTAATGGAATGGAATGGTTTTGGGTGTCCCTGTAAAGGAACTATAAATGCTGTCTGTACCATATTCTATAATAAGGCTCTTGTAATGCACCTCAGTGATATATATCAATTTCAATATGTTTGAAATTCTGAAACATTATTAAAATAAACCGCAAACAATTTTCCTCCCTAGACTGTAATGGAATGGAATGGGTTTGAGTGTCCCTGTAAAGGAACTATAAATGCTGTCTGTACCATATTCTATAATAAGGCTCTTGTAATGCTCCTCAGTGATATATATCAATTTCAATATGTTTGAAATTCTGAAACATTATTAAAATAAACCGCAAACAATTTTTCTCCGTAGACTGTAATGGAATGGAATGGGTTTGAGTGTCCCTGTAAAGGAGCTACAAATGCTGTGTGTACCATATTCTATAATAAGTTTCTTGTAATGCACCTCAGTGATATATATCAATTTCAATATGTTTGAAATACTGAAACATTATTAAAATAAACAGCAAACGATTTTTCTGCCTAGACTGTAATGGAATGGAATGGTTTTGAGTGTCCCTGTAAAGGAACTATAAATGCTGTCTGTACCATATTCTATAATAAGGCTCTTGTAATGCTCCTCAGTGATATATATAAATTTCAATATGTTTGAAATTCTGAAACATTATTAAAATAAACCGCAAACAATTTTTCTCCCTAGACTGTAATGGAATGGAATGGGTTTGAGTGTCCCTGTAAAGGAGCTACAAATGCTGTGTGTACCATATTCTATAATAAGTTTCTTGTAATGCACCTCAGTGATATATATCAATTTCAATATGTTTGAAATACTGAAACATTATTAAAATAAACCGCAAACGATTTTTCTGCCTAGACTGTAATGGAATGGAATGGTTTTGAGTGTCCCTGTAAAGGAGCTACAAATGCTGTGTGTACCATATTCTATAATAAGTTTCTTGTAATGCACCTCGGTGATATATATCAATTTTAATATGTTTGAAATACTGAAACATTATTAAAATAAACCGCAAACGATTTTTCTCCCTAGACTGTAATGGAATGGAATGGTTTTGAGTGTCCCTGTAAAGGAACTATAAATGCTGTCTGTACCATATTCTATAATAAGGCTCTTGTAATGCACCTCAGTGATATATATCAATTTCAATATGTTTGAAATTCTGAAACATTATTAAAATAAACCGCAAATAATTTTTCTCCCTAGACTGTAATGGAATGGAATGGTTTTTAGTGTCTCTGTAAAGGAGCTACAAATGCTGTGTGTACCATATTCTATAATAAGTTTCTTGTAATGCACCTCAGTGATATATATCAATTTCAATATGTTTGAAATAGTATAACATTATTAAAATAAACCGCAAATGAATTTTCCCCATACACCGTTATGTAACGGAATTCTTTTGAATGTCTCTGTAAAAGAACAATGACTTCCTTCATTTCACTTTCAATAATGAACATGCCATAGTATACCTGAATAATATATATGAAAATGCATGACAATACTCGAGTTAGTTAACGAGCAGACGACGACAGACAGACAGACAGACAAACCGAATTCATAAACACTTTTAAACTATCTTGCAAAGTGTTAAAAATCGATAGCAAACACTCCACAGATCTTGTGCCACAAAGCTTACAACGAAGGAACTTCTCAGGAACTTTTTCTAAACAATTTGTATTTGTTCTGGTCATTTTTCTTTGATTACATTATTTAGGCAAATATTTTATCCTTTTCATCTGCCTCTCCCCCTACTTCAAACTTTCCAAGAATTTCTCCCGGATTTCTTGAAATGGGATAACGATTTCTTGATTCTCCTGACCATTCTTCCATTTAAATCTAAGTCTTTATTTCCTAATTAAACTGAGGCTTCAAACTTTGTGGTCAATATTTTCAGACAATATATTTATTCGAGCGGTGTGGCTGCGAGGATGGGAAGGATTGCATTCATTTAATTTAAGTCGTTTGAATATGCGTTCCGAGGTCAAGTCAGATTCAAGTAACATGGAAATGACAGTCGAATAAAATTACAATAATAATAACAATGTATTTTTGAGTAAGAAAAGATCTAAAATTTGATGTGTTTAATAAATTTAAATTTTTAAAAAAAATTTAAATTCTGTTCAAATTTTTTATAATTTTATCTTAAACAAGAACGAAAAATAATGCGTCAAGCATAGATTATGTAACACTTTCCAACGCTTCCTAAATAATTTTACAAATCATTACCGTTTAATAAGCTGAAAGAAAACATCTAAGTAAACAATTTGGAAAACGCATATCATATTTAAAAACGTAATTTCATTAATTTCCAACATATACAATATTCGGAAAAATATGTAAAAAAACCCATTTTATTCAGCCCTGTACATGATCTATAGATTTGTTTATATACTACATAGGATGCTAAATTTTAGTTAAGTTAGGAAACGAGTACCACAGTTTAAAATTCTCCTTCTGGAGTTTCTGTCAATAAACGGAAATGTGTTCGAAAACTTTTGTGCTGCCCTGTATATGAAATACAGATTTTATACACAACAAGTAATAGACAAAAAGTGAGTTAAATTTAAAATCGCGTTCAACAACTTAAAACGCACTTCCAGGAATGATTGTTAACACACAGTAGAGAATTCTTTTGTGTGTCCCTGTAAATGATCGATGACTGCTATACACACACTATTATGTATTAAGCCTCTTGTAATGCACCTTAGAGATATATATAAATTTCAATGCGTTTAAAATAGTGAAACATTATTTAATTAAACCGCAAACGATTTTTCTCTATAGACGTAATATAACGGAATTCTTTTGACTGTCCCTGTAAAGTAACTATAAGTGCTATGCATACCCTATTCCATATTAAGCTTTTTGTAATGCACCTTAGTTATATATATCCATTACAATGTATTTGAAATTGTGTAACATCATTAAAATAAACCGCAAATGTTTTCCCCCATTGACCGTAATGTAACGGAATTTTGTTTAGTTACCCTGTAAAAAAACTATAAGTGCTGCACACTTCATCTGAAATAGGGAGCATGTAATAGATAACGACAATAACATATAAAAATTGCAGAGCAATCCGAGCCTATTTACGGGAGTTAGAGCACGGACAGACGGCAGACGGCCATACGCCAGACAAACCGAGGTCATAAACACTTTTCAACTAGGTTGGAAAGTGTTAAAAATGATGTGTTGTTTAAGACAGTTTTTTGATAGTCTCATTTATAACAAAAAAATAGATATTTAAAAAAAAAATTCTTAATAGTCCAGAAATTTTTATTATTTTCTTAAGATAATTTCTAAATTATTACTAAAATAACTATGAAGAAGATCCCAATGAAATACAAATGAATTTATAATAGACCCGGAATAAATTTTTGATCGCTCCAACAAATGAGAAGCTATGAAAAAATATCTCTTTAACAATGCGATAAGAAAATCATTCATATGGATCATTAACGAGAAACAAATTACATCCGGTTTTGACAAAAAGGATTATTTATCTTTCTTTAATTAATTTTGGAAGATTTTTCTTTTTATCTCTTTTTTTTCCATTTAGTACTTTTCGCAAAGGACTTTAAGTATTTGAGTACAGTTACATGACAAAAGAAGTTTAATATATGACATTAAATTTCTTTTCATAATAAAGTCAAAGCGTAGTAATTTTTTAGGTTAAAGAAGAGACAATTGATTTAGGTCTCAAATCCATATTAAATAGGAAAATTAATGAGACGCGTTGAGAAAAAGATACGATTGGTTAAGATAAAATCTTTATGGTACAGAATAATTTTATAAAATACTTTTTCCTTACAGAAAGAACACACTGTAGAAACGACATTTTCAAAACTGAGCAAAAAATACTCCAATTTGAGTAGGTCGCCTAGTCAAAAGGGCTCCGAATCAAGATGACTCAAGTTTGAAATATGTATGTACTCATTTCTGAAAACAGGCACACACTCAAGAATAAAACATCCTATTTGAGTAGGTCCATGTTTCAAAAATGAGTATGAACTGACTTCTATGGGCTCAATTTTGAGTATTTCCATGTTTCAAATATGAGTTTGAATGGACTTCTATGTGCTCATTTTTGAGTATTACTATGTTTCAAAAATGAGTTTGAACTTATTTTAATCATTTTTGAGTATGTCCATGTTTCAAAAATGAGTATGAACAGCTATATGCTCAGTTTTGAGTAGGTCCATGTTTCAATATTCTGAGTATTTCTGGTATTTCAGAATCGAAAGCACTGGGTCGTCCTATTTGAAACAAAAAGTTTCATAACAAAATGAAAACATCGATTTTCTCAGATTTGAAAGCGTCATTTTTCTCAGTGTATTATATCAATAACAATACCACGCCAAACTCTTCCCACGTGGCAGTATAGAATACATAATGTAATTTGCTTATGAAAACAAAATAAATAAACAAAACTTAGTATCTGCCTCTTTTTTACTATATTCATAAGCTATTCAGTTAATTTTGATATGCTACTATACGATATTCTGGTCCTTTAAGACTTAAGTCTCAAGACTTTTTTTCCATTAAAAAAATGCGTTTCCAAAATCTATATCTCAAAGCATAAAAACTATCTTTATAAATTCCTATCGTTTGAAAGCTTAGTTTATGTTTGCTGTATTTAGTCAAAAATCCATTACTGAAGGTCTTTGACTCTAATCTCTTTAAACGCCTCATTTTTTGTTTCAAAATTTGCGTTTGAAAAAAAAAAAATCTCCTTTTTTTTCTTAATGTAGATATTTGGAATATCTTTTAATTAATAAAAAATACAAAAGCAATTTCATGGTCATCAGAGGCATAAAAAAGAAAAAAATATATTTGTAATATGAATATTAATTACCTTCATGTCATACTATTTTTAACATGAAAATGATTAAATATAAACAGATTAGAGCTATTTATATTTATTAATATTTAGCGCATGTTTTTATTTATAATTACCAGCGTATTCTTTCGCTTATTATACTTGTATAGAAATTTTTTTTTGTATTTTATTAATTAATGAGACCAAAGAGATTTGAAATGACGAAAAAATGTAATTATTATTATTATTTCATAATGTTTGAACCTTTAAGATTGTGTTGCAGTTGGTTTAAAAGTACGGTCGTACAAGGCGTAAACGTTGAACATCGCAGACCTGTTCACAAAATTTTATCTCAATGACCTTGAAACAGTATTTTTAAGTGGTTTTGCCACGATTACTTTTGAACAAGTTAACGGAACAAGTTTTGAACAAGTTAACGGCTTTATTTATTTTTTTAAATAAAGGGAATTACATTCTCTACAAACTATGCTTGAAAAACATTTTTTTTCAAGTTATACTATACAATAGAATTAAAACTATTTATATTTAACTTTTATGGATGTTGAATTTTTTATTATATCTTTTGATTTTTTGGCACATTATTTTATTCGTTTTTCAGACATAATACAAAGACAACGTAATGGTTGTATGAAAAATACTTGACGACACAAAAATACATAGACTTCAAAATTGAAACTAGTTTTTCAAAGATTAATTTTATCAAACAATAATAACACTTTCGTTAATGTTTTTACAATTTAACAATTTTTGTTTTCTGTAAAACATAAATAAATAAATTCAAAAATAATTAATAGTCTAAATCAGTGTTTCCCAATGGGTGGCGCACGCCCCACAAGGGTTCAATTTGACTTTTCAGGGGGGCAATTTGAGAATTTGGCAAAATTCAGAAATGCTAAAACAATTTGAATGATTCTTTTTAAAAATAATCAATTTTAAAACAAAAATTTAAGAAACATTTCGGTAAAATAAATTTTCTGGTTTATTGTTTTATATTCTTTCAAATTTATACTTGGGAAAACATGACGAGAAGTTCAACCAGCCAATTAAAACCCATTTTTTAGACATCTTTATTTTAGGATTCTAGAGCAAATATCTGATTCTGGCTTATAGTCAGGGACAAAACATTTTATTAGTTCTGGGAAAAAATTACAAATATCTCTATTCAGAGGGAACAGCCCCTCATTCTGGGCGTCGCCTATTAGTAATGTAAATGCAGCAGTTATTTAAAATAAGTTTTGAAAACTGTATAATAGCATTTTATATCCGTTAATTATTTGATGAAATTTCTTTCTTTTTTATAATGTCATAAATCTTTTTATTTTAACGTTTTTAACCGCCACCTCTGTTATATATTACGGAGGTAGGGATTTAACTTAGCAATGACTATACTGGAAATTATAACATTTCAATAAGAATTTCTGTTCATAAAAATATTTTCAATGATATTTCAATTAATAATTTTTCATTTTCTGATTTTAAAATTTTTAAAACTTCAATTTATTGAACTGCATGATATTCAAAATTTCTTTTTCCATATGCATTTTCGAGTTTAAAGTTTTAAGATAAGCTTTAATACTTACCCTTTCACTTCTTATAATTCATATTTTATTCTTTATACTACTTATGAAAATAAATTTTATTCTGAGTGATGAATGGAAATTGTGATGTTTTGAAATAATCAAGTTAAGTTAATGCAACTATTCCATTATTTTTTTTTGGACCAAAAGTACTATGTGGAATATATAAGGATCGATTAACACATAGATTTACTTCCACTTTCCACCACTATTTATGAAAAGAAATGTTTCTGTTATTGAATTGCAAATTCTACGATTGAAAAAGTTTTGTTTGTTTGTTTGTTTGTTTTGTTTTAAGTGGTATAAGTTTGTATAGGCCGTAAACAGGCCCAGGAATTAAATAAATTCTTTCCTTTCCTTTTTTTTTATGCATAAATGAGTGAAAATTTTGTTCTGAATATGTGTGCTAACTATTTTGTACTGTATGTTCGGCTATTGTTTTTCAAAACTATTTCTATAGTTTTCTTTGATATTCCTCTGGCCCAAATTATTCTATGGAGCCTTCTGTTTTGTAATCTTTGTAATTTTTGTCATGCAACAAGTGAATTAATCCTATTTTTATATATTTATTTAATCGTTGCTGACATTTTCATAAGCTCTGTTTAACTTTTGCTTACTTCACTATATACATATCAAATTTATTGATAATATGATTGTGTATAGTATAAAAACACAATTAGAAAAATATAATTGGTATTTCTGTGAAAAATCTGAAAAAAAGTAGTTAGATGAATATTCAAAATTTGGTTTCATGCCGGCTAACCAGGATGAAAGATCCTTTTTCTGCCTTTTATTCAAACAATGCTTAAGCAACCAATCAATGAAATGAGGTCGTCTTGAACATTGAGCAAAACATTGTGAGTATATAAATTCAAATTTAAGTTATTTTAAAACTTTAAAGGAAAAGTTTGAAAAAAAGATCAACGGTTATTCACTGCACAAATGGCTGCAGAAAATTGCACTTGAGACTAGTTATGAAATATATTTACTCATTGCTAAATCTGGAAAAAAACGCTATAAAGGTGAAGATTTGAGTAAACCATCAATAACAATAATTCCTTCAAACAATCCTGGGTAAAGATGACAAAGATGAAATCCATGCTACTTAATATCAATACTAAGAAGAATATATGAAATGAGTGAGGACATTGAAGCACGACTTGTTCAAAAGCTGAAATCAAGAAATTTCTCCATACAAATGGCCGAATCTTCTCTAAGAGACTGTGATGCCGTATTGCTTACGTAAGGTATAATACTTATGTAAGGTATATTGATATAGGTGATTTTACTTAAGAATTGCTTTTCTGTAAATCATTAGAGAGCACCACTACTACCTCTGATATTTTTAATACATGGAAAAATTACTTAGATATAAATAGTATATACCAATTACAAACATAACATCTTGCGCTTCAGATGGTGCTGCAGTTATGATGGGTAAGAGAACTGGATGTTTAAAACTAATGAAAGATGAGAATTCAGAAATGCTTCTTGTGCATTCCATCATCCATAGAGAGAGTTTAGTATAAAAAAAACATTTCACCTATTCTTAGTGATATATTGAAATCTGTTATAAGATCTATAAACACCATAATATCCATGAGCGTCTATTGAAGCAGTTTTGTGAAGGAAAAAACGCGGACCACATTCGTCTTTTACTTAACACTGATGTAAGATGGCTCTCAAAAGGGAAATGCTTAAAAAGACTCATGGAGTTGCTTGATGTCCTTGGTGAATTTTTAAGTGAGAAGTCTGACATGAAGTACCTATAAATCATTGATGGAAAAGCATTTGTTGGTTATTTAGCAGATATCTTTGAAAAACTGAATACCTTGAATAAAAAATTTCAAAGAAAAGATAAAACAGTTGTTGATGCGAAAGCAAAAATATTTGGCTTTATTACATCCAGTAAGGTATGGCAGAAACATATTTCTGAGAGAAAGTTTGACCTATTTTGCTGGTTAAAAAAAATGCGAGATGACCGATGCCGCTATAACTGCCATTGTGAATCATTTGAAAATATTGGACTCTGATTTGAAAGATAGATTTTCTGATTTAAAGCAAATGGATTTCCCATCATGGGTCATGCAGCCAATGTTAGTGGACTTATCATCTGATGATTCAATACAATGCCCCGAACTCTCTGAAATTCAAAACGATGAGTCAGCTAAAACCTTATTCAATATACAAGGAGTGATGGCATGGCTTTGTGCTGAGACAGAATCTAAATATCCAAATGCAAGAAAATTTACAAGAAAAATAAGTGTGGTTTTAGTGCAGTAAATGATTTACTTCTGAAGAAAGGAAATCGACTGGACATAACTAAACGAGTGGACTTGAGATTAAAATTGACTAAATTAAAGCCTGTTAAAAAAAACTCTCTGCAGCCGTCATGAAGCACAAGGGTTTCATTAATTTTATTCTTTTCATCTCCAGTCTATTTTGAACTTATTAGATACTTTTTTACTGCCAAGAATTAAAATTATAAAAGAACCATAGAAAAATCTTTAATTAAAATTAAAGTTTGTATTTATGTATCTCAATTTTCTATTACATATTAAAAAGAATTATTTGCCTTTTTACATTGTTGCATATTACTACTATTATTAGTATTTCATCATAAATACTTTATTTTCGCTTGTTTTCTTTCGTGAATGTACTGTTTTTTATTTAGATCTAAATTACAGGCGTTTATTACTTCTTTAGTGAGAATAAGATTTCACTTTCTATATAATAAGTATTATTTATCACAGGCAGAGCAGGTGGGGCATCAATGTTTTAGAGATGATTTGGGGGGGGGGCATGGCCAAAAAAGGTTGGGAAACACTGGTCTAAATGAATTACAGGGTTCCTAATTCACGATCAAACTTGAGTTCATTTTCGTCATTTCAAACCTTTCTGCTTCCCAGTCGATTGTCTTTGTTTGAAGTCTGATATCTCTCAATTAGAAATTGACTTTTGTCTTATTGCTCTACTGCAATATTTGTGCAGAGGGAACATTGGCGAATATTTTTATATCTAAGCAACGTAAAACAAAACTAAATATTCAGGAATAGTTGACACATAATTAGCCACACTACACGCTTTCAAAGCCAGATTTTATACTTTCAAATACATTATGTTGAAACAACTTCGGGAAATTTAAAGTGAGATATATTTCGTAATATCGGTAAAAAAATCATATATATATTTATAAATTTATAATTTTTTTATAATTTCTTTCATATAATTTTTATATAATATTTTTTCGGAGAAACCTGGCTATTAAATTCTTTTAAATAGCTATTTTATAAACCGCAACATTGTTGACATATAAGAAATCTAAGTTATTTACAAAAGCAACATTATATTTTCCTTTCTTTATTCAAGTTCTATACCTGTAGAACAGAAACTGAATATAAAGACGAAACATTAAAAGTAAATTATGTTCCATGTTGTGGTTGATCACAAACTTAATTACAAACGAACTAGGAACTTCGGGAAGAATGCGAAGCCGCAGTCATTTACTCACAGTAATGGAGAAATAGGGCCGCTTTAGTTTCACTGAGAATACACTATTCAATAAAACCTCCTGTTTAATTAATTAAATATGAGCGATAAACGATACGTAACATGTTATGTTTTTGACAACCTGTAAAAACCACACTGTTGTTTAACATCATTATAGCTTCCGTTGAAGAAACTGAACATAAAATTTATTAAAAACCTGAGAAAAATATGCTAAAATTATCTTATATGCTAAAATTGCATTCATCTTCACAGGATTACTCTGATCTAAGTAAAAGTGATACTTAAATATAAAGGTAAAATATAACAGAAAATACGTTTGAGATTTCATTGTTTTTGGACTGAAATTTAATTGATTTTTTTTTAGTTTTTGGTGGTAAAGTTTTTTGTCACATTTTTGCAACGTTTCGGAAGAATGAAGGAAGTATTCTGTTTGGGCTCGTCTCGCGAATTTCAAAATATTTATCTGATTATTCATTTATTTAATCAGTTATTTTGGTTGCCAAATCATTTGAAAACCTATGTAAAAAAGAAGTTTAAATCCATTCAGAAAATAGTTCTATATGCAAAACTTTTTAATCAATAGGCCGTCGAAAATAGCAATTTTACAAAATTCAAAGTTTTTGAAAATCCTACATATTTGTGAACTGAATGTGATAGACAAATAATTTAAAAAGACTCAAAATCTGCATACTTTTTTCTATTAGATTGTATAATTGTCGTGGATTTATATGTAATTTGTAAAAAGAAGAAGTTTTTAAAAATATATTAAAATATTAGTCAATGCTAGTTTTGCCAAATTGACAAGAGAAAACATTATGCATTTTTATAAGTGTTATTACTACCTTCGAACATGACTAGTAAAGAGTGCATGCTCTATCTCTTAAATTATAATAAATAAAACTTTGAAAGTTTTCAAAAATCAGCATTTTTGACAACTTTCCATAAACTGTCTGTATTTTTTAAGTCGTTTTCTGTTCTACAACTGGTATAGAATAAACAGATTCTTAAAATTGAAATAATGACAACCACCTAGGAATAAAAAAGGTATTTAGAAACAAGAAACATTTTACTAAGTAAGTTTTCCTGGATGAGTTTGTTAAAAATACAATGAATTTAATAAATATTTTCTAGTTAAACCCAGAAATTTATTATAAAAAATTCTATTGTTTCTAATTTTTTTCTTTATACGAGGGAAAGTCATTAAGTAAGTCGCAAAAGATAATTAAATAATAACTTACAATGATATTCACTTCAAAACTATTTTTATTTCTCAACCTATTCTCCACCCATATTGATGCACTTATCTCACCGTTTTTATCAGTACCCCAACACCAGCTGCATATGATTCTTTGGGTTGCTGTCTCAGCCACCTTAGGCCTTCAAGTTGAACAATGGAGACAATTCAAAAGTTTGGATGCCAACTTCTTTAACATCAAACATACATCTTCGACTTAGCCCCAAACTATTTTCATTTGTTTAGTACACTAAGAAACCACCTTGGAATCAAGATGATGTTCACAAATGATAAAAAGGTTAAACTTGCAGTCCTAATGTGGCTGAGACAGCAACCCAAAGACTGCTATGCAGCTGGTGTTGGGGCACACTGATAAAACGGTGATGTAAGTGCATAAATATGGGTGGAGAATAGGTTGAGAAATAAAAGTAGTTTTGAAGTGAATATCATTGTAAGTTCTTATTTAATTATCTTTTGTGACTTACTTAATGACTTCCCTCGTATATTTATTTAAAATTCATTTATTTATTTCAATTGTTTTCCACAAATCAATTCGCACTGTCCTTATAAAACAGAAAATTAAAGCAAATAAAGTCGATTTCTGTAGGAAACAGACCAGAAAATATTCGCCGATGGAGGAATTTTAATATTTCATTTTGAGCTAAAAATAAACTATTTATAAAGAATTTTGCTCATTATAGCCGAATACTGGCGAGTGGCTGACATTTCAAAAACTTACTCAGTAAAATAATGTATACATTTCTTGAAATATCTATTAAATATCCTATTATTTAATATTCTAGAATCACAGAATTTAACATTCTAGATAAAATAATATAGCCCACCCCCTCACTCCCCAAAACAATAAAATAAATAAAATAAATAAATAAAAATTAAAAACTATAAACGAGTACCTTTCTAAATGGAAAAAAGGGTTTATAAATCTAGATAGAAGTGTATATATATATACATATAATATATATATATATATATTCTTAGTGCTTGTTTGGAACTTAAAAATGGAAGTCTGCACATAATATTTTTTAAACCTCGCTAGTATTCACTTACACCGGAAGAGAAAAATAACAAACTGATCGCGTTCGAGATTGACACGTCGGTCATTTTCATAGATATTGCAATAATTAACTGTAAAGGGCGTGTCCGCTACGTACCATAATAAATTCGACATGACACAGATGTACATTAAAACAAACAATGTTTATTAAGGCCAGAAGTAGTTTGGGTTGGCAGTGGAGCGTGAGAATTTTAGTATCCTAATCAAATTTTAGATTCAATTTCACATCTGCTAACACTCAATTCAATTTAAATGCAAAACTACTAATGAAAACGCAATGAAAAATAACTTCTCAAGATCGTATCCGAAAAATTTTGCTGTCGAAGAAGCTATATCTCTGAAAATACTTTACTGGAATACAATTCAACTGTCCTAAATGTAACTACAAACTAGAAACCCGTGGTTTCCGCAAAGTACTTCATTACAGTACAACGAAGCAACTCTTACCAAATGACGAATTTTTCCGCTAATACAATACAGAATTTTCCGGGAACGTGGCAATAAAACGAGTTTCAAATCCAAAGATAAGTCTCAGGCTCCTCTGTAAGGCAGAACTCGTCTCAAATCCATCATCCATCCTTATTCATCCTATCACGACCATATTTATAGTTGTGTAACTGACCACAGCGACTTATTTAACATAAAACTGCAAGAAATAACCTCGAAACTGATATTCAGGGATGCATATTTGCGCTAGAATAAATTAAATTGAATTGAAGGATAGATGTCGCTTTCACGCACACATGTTAGACATCGGACAAAACGCTCGCACTCAAAAAACTATACTCCCTTGATAGCTGAGTATCTAACTCCTGCTATACAACATTGTCATATTCATTCACATTTTGTTTTATCTTAAAGTTTTAAAAGTGAATGCGCAATTAAAAATATGCCATCGCGATATCACAAACACTGCAAAATAGCAACAGCATAAATGCCTCGATTCCACTGTCTTTAAAATAGAACAAAATTATTGAACAAAGCAATGACAAACCATAAAAGCGTTTGTGTGTGCATATTTGAAAAAAAAACGCACAATCATGCAATTGTTATACGATCATAAATATCTACATTGCAGATTCATTTCTATTAAAGAATATTTCCATTAAATGTATTTCCATTAATATACGAAGGGAATTTAACAACCAGTTGCTTACTTTACATATCCTTCATGCAGTGAACATTGAAAAGCTCATTTTGGCATTTATAGTTTGACATTTAAAATCTGCTTTTAACGCCGCATTTTTGCAAAGTCAGAATAAAATAAACTCTTGTCTGAAACACTCTGAATTATACTGAATTGACCAAAAACGGAACTTTTTCATACGTAAGTAAAATATAAAGCGGAGTAACAAATAGTCAAATAGTAACATCCTGTAACTCTGAATCCTGCGGGAAATCTTAATTTCCCCTAAAAGTAAAAGAATTTTCTGAATGTTGTGCACAAGTTAAACAAAATTATTCTCCTATTTAAGGGTTTAAATGAATCTTTTCAGAAAGATGTAAATTATATATTTTAATATAATGTTATTTATATGTTAGTACAGTCAAAATCCGTTAGTAAGTAACGTGGATAAAACGTCACTCCGAATACGTCTGTTATAATGTTATCTTATCTCATTTTATCTCATTTTATCTTATTATTTATGGTATCTTACGTCGTGTTTTAGAAATTCCGACCATTCTCATACGACTTTTCACACGTGGTACTCCGCTTATTGCATCGCTATTTTTTCAACCACTCCGCTTAAGACGTCACTTTTAAGAGAACGACATGCACACCCATTTCTATTTCTTTGTCAAGGTTATCTACAAAAACACTTAGTTTTTGTTGGGGATGATTGTAAGTATATGTTTAACAACATTCCAGATGACAGAATTTTTTCTTACTGAGATAGTCTGTCATATCAACAAATTCGCTGAACACAACAATAACTGAAATTGTAGCTGATGCTTTGGAAGTGAAGAACGGGTCGGCAGTAGAATCAGACAGCGATCCTGAAGAAGAAGTTCCTTCAAAACCAATTGTTACACAGAAACAATCCTTAGAATACATGTATGAACTAAGAGCTATATTCATATTCAATGATTGGAGTATCATAGTTGAGATTTTTTCTAACAGAGCGAAAAATGCCTGGACCAGGACTCGAACCTGGGTACTTTAGCTTGCCGTGCTAACGCTCTTCTTACTGAGTTCTGGTCGCAGCATTTTTCGCTCTGTTAGAATAAATCTCAACTATGATACTCCAACCATTGAATATAATTTACCTAGTTTAAAATACTTTCCTCTGTTCATTATGACCAAATTACATGGTATACGGGAGTTTCCGTGTTATTTCAGATTCATCATGTAAAATGCTATAGTTATAGCTCGGATGAATGAAATATTAGCGTTGCAGTTTGCGGTCTTGCCAACAAATAAGAGTGAAATATGCCAGATAGGATATTGTTGGGATAGCTCAGTAGGAAGAGCATTGGCAAGACAAGTCAAAGTACCCAGGTTCGAGTCCTGGTTCCGGCATTTTTCGCTCTGTTGGAATAAATCTCAACTATGATACTCCAACGATTGAATAAAAATTTACCTAGTTGAAAATACTTTCCTTTGTTCATTAAAGAGCTGTATGTCGCCTTTGAATGATACTGCAGGTAGCGAATATAACATGCTATATTCCTAATAAAAATAGAGTTTTGATTTCAGAAAGCTGCCATCAAGCAAAAACAGATATTTATTTATTACGCCAGTAACAAATTAGATCATTGAATTGTAGAATTAAATACTACGTAACATACTTATTTACTATGTTTTACTTAATTTGCCATCCTTTTTAGGAATTATAATTCTTATTCTACTAATTTATATAATTTATGATATAATTTAGTTATAGGTGTACTTATTACATAAACATCTGGAATTTCATTTTACATTTAATGTAAACTCCGTTTAAGAAGTCACTCCTGTTATTAAGTCATTTTTAAGTGTACTCGAGAGTGACGTACTAACGAGGTTTGACTGTATTGTATTTTGAAAGTTAGTATTTACATAGTTTACTAACATTCAAAATCCTATAAAATACTTTAAACTAAGCTACAAAGAAAAATGTTTGTAAATAAATATACGGTAGTGAATGGTATCTGTGGAAATAAAAATAAGAAATAATTTAGATCAGTTTTGTTTTTATTTGTGCATCTCGGCATTTTTTCAGCATTCTGAGGAAATCTTCTGGATACCTTCCAGAAGTGGATGGAAAAGATAAAAAATAATCGCCCAAAAATGCAGGAGCGTTTCTTTTCTTTATCTTTCTGCTAAAGTACTCTCATTAATTATATTTCTCATAAATTATTTGCGGTTTAGTTATTTTAGGTCATAAACAGAGTGATCTATTGCAGAAAGGTAAATTTTTAAGAAGATTTTTTTAAATTAATATTAGCATCGTGAATATGTTTAAATTGATTTTAGAAAAAACAAACTTTGCCTTCTGCAATATATAAAATTATTTTTGCTAAATCTTAATAAATTTTATTTATACTAAAAGAAATATTCGGATGTTTGTTAATGAATAAGTTGTCTTTCCTACTTGGGTAGCATCGATAGACAATTTTAGAAAAGTCTACAATAAGATACACTGTATAATCGGACCGTATCCACTGTAAAGGTAAAAAAAATGCTTCTGTATCTAGCAAAAGTTTACGAAAATTTAGCATTGTAACGTGTGCGTCCGACACGTCACGTAAAAGGTGCGGTAGGACATATATTTTATGTAAATATA
This sequence comes from Maratus michaelseni, assembly GCA_963931845.1. Taxonomy (NCBI): domain Eukaryota; kingdom Metazoa; phylum Arthropoda; class Arachnida; order Araneae; family Salticidae; genus Maratus; species Maratus michaelseni. The sequence continues at coordinate 6,366,008 of OZ007588.1, forward strand.
ACAAATCATAACACCTTGTAAATATATAATTTTTTTTAATTGCTAAAAGGTGTAAAATAAAAAGTTTACAAACCGTATAATAGGTTTTATTAGACTGTTGACATATGTTTCAGCTCAATTTGAGCCATTATCAAAACAAATAAAAATATTCTGTAAATGTACGGTCTATGAAGTTATTTGAAACGCAATCATTTATTTATTCATGTACATTAAAAAAAATTATGCACTGTATTTTTATTTTTTACTAGGATGTTTATTTCCATATTTGTAACCATGGAGTAACATGAGCCACAGTTTTGTTAAATTAAATGATGCTGCATTGTTACAAATTGTATTTTTACTCCATGATTACAAATATCGAATTAAACATACAAGAAAAAAAATTAATTTGCGTAATTTTTTTTAAATGTACGTGAAAAATTAAATGATTGCGTTTTAAATAACTTCATAGACCATGTATTTATAGAATATTTTTCTTTGTCTTGATAATGGCTCAAATTGAGCTGAAACATATGTCAACAATCTAATAAAACCTCTTTTACTGTTTATAATCTTTTTATTTTACACCTTTTTTAGCAATTAAAAAGAAATACAGATTTTAAGTTTAAAAGAACAAGTTTATCAAAACAAAAAGTAAGGGGGCTGGTAGTGAAGCTGAAGGCTCTTACTATGCTGTTCAAATTTATATTCAAATTTCGCTTTTCAATCCAATTTAAATGCACAACTCTTAATGAAAACTTAACTTACGCAATGGAAAATGGCTTTTCCGAAATCGTTTCCAAGATGGCTTCGCTTTCGGAAAAGCTAAATAGCTGAAAATACTTTATTAGAACATAATTTAACTGTCCTAAATGTAACTATAAACCCGTGGTTTCTGCAGATACTCTTTTTCAAATACGCTGAAGCAACTGTTACCAAAAATAGCGAATTCGTTATATAAGGAAGAAAGTAATATCCAGGCGAGTGGCAACAAGACGAGCTTTCACTCCATAACTAAGTCTCAGGCTCCTCTGTGAGTGAGAACTCGACACAAATCCGCTTATACAATCTTTCCTTCCTATATTTATAGTTCGCCAGCTTATCACTTCGACCTAATTAACATAAACCTACATGGAACAATAACAAAATGCAAATTCAGGGGGATCACGCTAGTGAAAATGAAAGAAATGAAGGATAGGTATCACTTTCACGCACACATATTAGACATCGGAAAAATCACTAGGATTAAAAAACTAGACTAGACCTTTATAGATGAGTAGCTAGTTCCTGACACAACAAAACCTTCTCCGAGTCATCCACGATTCTGTAAAAGCATTTCTTTATCTTCTGAAACATCAGATACCAAAAGGTAACCGAGATTTAAAGTAGTTTTTCTGAAGTAAAAGATTCTTTTGTTGGCTATTTAAAATATAAGTAAAAACTGAAAGATTTCCGAGTAGTTTTTACCAAGCATTAATCAGTTTTCTCAACACAAAATATCAGTATAACAAATATAAGAATCAGTCACTATTTCTAAACGACAAAAAAGTTTTTCCACTTTTATTTAAGTGTTAAACGACAGCATATTTTAACACAAACCACCAGATAATATTTTATCCAGAATAGCACCAGCGTACATATCTTATCGCTTTACTTCTTACCTTTCCCAAAATCGTAATTTCCATGATTTTACCGGGAACTTTCTCTCGTCTTACTTTATTTTCTCTATTCTCTTCTCCATTTATCTCTATTTTCTATTTAATTATTTGCTTAAGAAAATAAATTAGATGTTAGAATTAAAGTTTTTGATGATACTTTGTTTAGCAGACACTTTACAGGCTGAGAATTCAAGATCTTAAGCCGTCGACAATTCGAGACGTTAGATGAGTTCGTGAACCAAGTGGAGGTGTAGGATAATATTTTCTACTGTTCTGTCTTCCCTTCCCACACTCGAATATTTCGTGTTGGACGCGCATTAGGCATTGCGAAATGAGCACACAACTTATTTTTTGAAGTTTTACTGCAATCGCTCGAGAAATAAAGATTTATTATTTTATTTTATTATAGGAGTTTCTTTTTCTATTTTTGTTCCGCCTTTCTTTATTTGAATATGAAATTTGTTTAGTCCTAACTATATAGTTCTTGATTTGATTATAATTTTTTTAAGATTTATATTTTCACCTGTGATTTATTACACACATTTGTTATATTCTGCTCTATAAGCTGCCAATGAAACCGTAAAGTATAAGTTGAAATAAAAAGTTAAATTAAACACACAATAAATAAATTACGACAAAAAACTGATAATGAACAAGCATTCATGGTTTAAATAAATTTTAATCTCGGTCAATTTTGTTTTGTATTATTTTTATGTCTATTTTGAATATAATGTAAATATGATATACGAAAAGTATAACATTTTGGAATAGTCCCAACTTTCATCAAATACCTGTAAATATTGTTTCGTCAGGAGTTTTTCGTGGTATCGCCTACATTGTGATAACAAATCCACACTGTGAAAACAAATTCCTTAAAATACGGGAATTGTACTACTGCTCCCGATGCGATACGTATAACAGTTATACGTGTATCCGATATACGTATATACGTATAATACGTATTTAACAAATACGTATACCCTAAAATATACGTTTAAACGTATCCATATACGTATTAGCGTATATCGGTTAAACGTATAATTTAAGTATACGAAAAGTTCAATTATACGTATATTTTTAATACGTATTTACTTTTAATACCAATGGACCTCATCAGTATTACGTCACAAAACGGGAAACAAGCTGGAAATCGGTGGTATTAGCGAAATAATTTGCATAATATGTTTCATACATAGGGTATTCTTATTTTTCCCTATAAACGATTATTATAAGCATATAACAAAAGAAAACGCTTTGAGAAAAGAATAAGAATAGACACTTTTCAGATTTATTGTCACTTCTTGTTAAGTAAGTTTTTTTTTCTTTTCTTATTTTTTGAAAATTCTTTATTGGTGAGTGCGTGTACTTAAGATTGTGACCGGTGTGCCAATTCGGCGGGATAGTAGATGTTATGTGGTAGCTGTACTGGTTAACTTGCCGAAATAAAGCACAGATTATTTAGCCTATGCAAATTATATTTTATTCACAAATAAACATGTGAGGATAAATAGTGTAGTGCACAGGATAATAATTGAATTAACGTAAATTAGAGTTCGTGATACGGACAGATACTAAAAGAAGGTGGCAGCAGGAACTAATTCGGAAATCCTCTTGAAAACAGTTTGATCAGAACAACCTCTCCTCGAGGTCTCAAAAATAGGTACAGTCTTAGACTTATAACAAAGGCTCTCAATTACTAAGGAACAAAGGGTTCCGCTCTTACTCGCCAATTAGTAGAGCTTCAAACATCACTGCGATTTCACTTCGCTGACGACGATTCTCAGGGTGAGAATCTTTTTTAGAGAGACCTTCTCTCTCTCTCTCCAAAACAACAACTGACTACCGTCCCTCTGCTCGTTATCCCAGCCCCCTCACACCTCTTGGGGGTGGCAGGAAACGAGGGGTCTTTAACCTCGGACAGCCTTCCTTCTCTTTGCTGAAACCTAGTGAATACGTTACAGCATCACCCCTCTGGTTCTGTCAGATTTTTATTTCTGAAGAAAAATCTAAATGCAAATCCCCAGCACTTATTCCAAACTTACAATAGGGGCTTACCACCATCCTTGTCTGTCATTAATTACATTTTAACACTTAAACAGCACATCATAATGACACTATAAATTTTACACACTTAAAAATACTGTTACAAAAATAAAATAACTAAAAAATATATATCTATATACACATCATTATCTACTTTATCCTTATTTTTCTATACCCAACGCCGATATGCGGCAGTGATGGAATTCAGTTTTCCCAGGTTTGTAACCGAAAGATTGCCTGTCATCTAGCGAATTTACTGATTTGAATTTACTGACAACTGGTAATTTTTCTCTAGAACTATCAGACAACTGCTTAATTGGGCCGAATTCACTTTCACTCTTGGGAAAATAATCAATAGAGGATCGCCTTTCAGTTTTTGCGAAGAACGCTTTACTACCCTTCTTTCTTATATCAGATTCAAGCCTGGGCTTTCCTTAAATCACCCTAATCGAGTTTTGTCGGGGGGTCAAGCCGGTGTTGACCTGAGGTGGTTTTGAATTCGTTTTGTCCAGTTGCGCTTTATTCCCCCTCGAATAATGAGATATTTTCGTGCTCTTAGCTGTTAACGCGGGTTTCTTCTCAGCGCACTTAATTAACTCTGGTGGGTTCTTCACTATTTTTTGGCTCCAGGACAAGAAGGGAAAATAGTCTCCTCACATATTTTTTCTATTTCGGAATCAAGTTTCGTTTCGCTCGGTAACTCAGGGAGTAGGCTATCATTATTCTGATCCCTTTCTTTATCTTCGGTATTGTCGAACCGTGGGGCAATTCCAGTCTTTTTCCCCCTTCTAACATTGGGATCGGAAAGACCTGATAATTTATTCTGGTCATCCGCATTATCTTTTTCGATTCTCTGACGAATCTGCCTGTGGCGCGATCCGCAAATTAATATCTCCACCCACATGCGTTTTTTTAACTTAACGAAATCGCGTACTTTCGATTTCATAGTTTTCCTATCTAACCTATCTCTTATCCAACATTTTTTTGAAATCTTAACATTTGTCTCGCATTTCGGGAGAACAATCGGTTCAGGGTTTCTCTCAACATAGGAAAAATGACACTTATTGTTATCAGCGTCCGGACCAACTGTGGACGTGGGACTTTTCACAAATTCCTTGACCTGTTCACTAAAGGGTTTTCTTTCTTTTTCTGCGATACAGGATTGCGAGGAGGGAGTTTTAGTTTCGATATGTACGTTCGTTACGAGCCGCTCCCTTGTTCGGGTTAACGCGGAGCTTATCAGTTTGGGTTTTGAATTGACTTGATCGATTAATATTTGGGTCTTATTTCCGAGTAAATAATAATCCATCTCCACGTTTTCGTCTACAATTTCTGCACGGGTCGTGACAGTTGTCCCGTCTTGTGTTTTCAAATTTATTCGTGCGAGGGGTATGCGCTTCAAGGCATTTTCTAACGGTGACCTCACATAAAAAAATTCTCCGGTATACTGGTCATTATTTACATATTTTGCACTTAAAAGGTCCAAGGTGGTTCCACTATCTCTAAAGCAAATCATCTATTTCTCGTTTACAAATCCTCGGCTCAAATAAGGCGTGAGGCTTTCGTCGGCCTCTTCTAAATTTAGTAGCAGGTTCACGCTTTCGAATTTCTCATTAGTTCTTTCTAATTCGGGGAAACTTGCTAACTGATTTACGCTCTCGGGTTTTTCATTAACTTTCTTTATTTTTGGGCAGTTGTAGCGTAGATGGGAAAAACTTCCACATCGATAACAGGCTCTATCCCTTCTTTTATCAAAAATTTCGTCTCTGGAATGCTGGTCATTCTTATCGCGCCAATCTCTTTTTGCTTCTGGCCTCCGTTGTTCGGTATTCTGATTTTCTACAACTATACTCCTCTCTACCCTTTTCTCATTTACTGGATTTCTAACAGAGGAGGTGGGGGCGGTCGTTTCACAGATTTACGTACCGACTCATAATTGTCCAACCTTTGCGTTAATTCTGCCGGCGTGATTATGTTGCTCCATGAATCAATGAAATGATGTTTAACATCAGGCGGTACTTTTCTCTTTATTTGGTCAGTGACAATAAGGTCCCTTAGTTGTTTAAAATCGGTGACCTGAATGCCACTCAACCACTGATCGAAATAGTTGGTTATCTCGTACGCGAAGTCCTTCCATAATTTACCTTCGGGGCGATTCGTGTTCACGAACTTGATCCGGAAATCTTCCGCCAAAATTTTGAATCTTTCTAGCAGTTTGTTCTTAATATATTCATAATCATCGCTTAGATCTAACGGCTCTCTCAGAATAATTTCTGCTAATTCAAACGGTAGTAGTCCTAATAAATTTGTCACCCACTGCGATTCGTCAATCTGGACCTTAGTCGCCTGCCTTTCAAATAAGTTAAGGTATAACGATATTTCTGATTTGCCAGATTCAAATTTAGGGAGTACGTTTTTTAACAAAACTTTTTGTTCTCTTTCCCCTTGACTGGACGTCAATAACGAATCAGTCTCATGTTCAGCTCTTATTTTGGCTAATTCGTGTTCTTGATCACTTTTTTCTTTTCGGTCACGTTCAATTAATTTTAATTGAGCTATCGCCAGCGTTTCATCATACTCGGACGTCTCCGTGATTTTTTTTATTATTTTCGTAACACTGTCATTTGGTAACACTTCTACCTCGAATTCTACAGCCAACGTGGCCAAATCGCATTTCCGAAATCCGGCAATCCCTGCCATTTTTACTATTTTCAATTTTCCTACAAAATCCTACACTTCCCTTAACATAGATAACAATAATATTCCTCCCACTATAGGCCTGCAAATTACACATAAAAACACAATATTAACCGCGTCATAAAAATATACAATGTGCAACAATTCATAAATTTGAGACTTCTAACACTCTATCTTCCAGATATGTTTGTCTTCCCGGAAAACCAAATTCCACACATAACAAATCCTGTATTTCTTATTTTTTTTATTACAACTCTGCATCTAGCTCATAAATAATAATTCATTCATGAATTCCCTAAAAAAAACAATTAACAGTGCTTGGTTTACCTAGCAATTTCAATAACAAACAAATCTTAACAAAAGATTTTCTCTGCTCTTATTTTTCTTTTCAAACTCAAATTTATATTTTAAAGTTTTCTTTATCATTTCATCTATGCAAAAAAAAACGATATTAACTTTAAACACATTTAATTTCATCTACCTGAATGATTTTAGTTTAATTCTTTCATTACTTTAAAAATTCGCTGAATTTTACAGAAATTTCACGCAATCAACATAAAAAAAATCATATTATACTAACAGTAATAACAGACTAATTTTTTTAAACACTTTTAAGACTTTGTTACACACCTCAGCCCCTACTGTAAAATATTGAAACAGTGCTTACCTGGGGTGCAGCTGTACTTTGGTGGTTCAATCCTGGAATAGCGGGTGCTGAGTCATAGATGATGTATTCGGCGGCTATTCTCGTCCTGCTTCAATTTACTGGGTGCAGACTCTGGCTCTGATGCTCTGCCTTTCTTTTATTATTGCATTTGGGGAGCAGCTGTGGTTCAGTACTTGATTAGCTGATGCTGTTTCATAGATGCTGTATTCGGCGGCTCTCCTGGCTCTGATTCACTTTACTGGATGCGGCCTCTGGCTCTGAGTCACTTTACTGGATGCGGCCTCTGGCTCTGAGTCACTTTACTGGATGCGGCCTCTGGCTCTGAATCACTGTACTAGATGCGGCCTCTGGCTCTGATGCCCTGCCCTGAACGGTACTGCGGGTGTAGACTGCTCCTTGTTCCACTCTTCCGTTAGGCTCCTCTGCTATTTCCTTCAGTCTCTGTCATTACTCGTACATTTGTCCCTTTCGCTGCCACCATTTCTGTGCCAATTCGGCGGGATAGTAGATGTTATGTGGTAGCTGTACTGGTTAACTTGCCGAAATAAAGCACAGATTATTTAGCCTATGCAAATTATATTTTATTCACAAATAAACATGTGAGGATAAATAGTGTAGTGCACAGGATAATAATTGAATTAACGTAAATTAGAGTTCATGATACGGACAGATACTAAAAGAAGGTGGCAGCAGGAACTAATTCGGAAATCCTCTTGAAAACAGTTTGATCAGAACAACCTCTCCTCGAGGTCTCAAAAATAGGTACAGTCTTAGACTTATAAAAAAGGCTCTCAATTACTAAGGAACAAAGGGTTCCGCTCTTACTCGCCAATCAGCAGAGCTTCAAACCTCACAGCGATTTCACTTCGCTGACGACGATTCTCAGGGTGAGAATCTTTTCTAGAGAGACCTTCTATCTCTCTCTCCAAAACAACAACTGACTACCGTCCCTCTGCTCCTTATCCCAGCCCCCCCACACCTCTTGGGGGTGGCAGGAAACGAGGGGTCTTTAACCTCGGACAGCCTTCCTTCTCTTTGCTGAAACCTAGTGAATACGTTACAGCATCACCCCTCTGGTTCTGTCAGATTTTTATTTCTGAAGAAAAATCTAAATGCAAATCCCCAGCACTTATTCCAAACTTACAATAGGGGCTTACCACCATCCTTGTCTGTCATTAATTACATTTTAACACTTAAACAGCACATCATAATGACACTATAAATTTTACACACTTAAAAATACTATTACAAAAATAAAATAACTAAAAAAAATATATCTATATACACATCATTATCTACTTTATCCTTATTTTTCTATACCCAACGCCGATATGCGGCAGTGATGGAATTCAGTTTTCCCAGGTTTGTAACCGAAAGATTGCCTGTCATCTAGCGAATTTACTGATTTGAATTTACTGACAACTGGTAATTTTTCTCTAGAACTATCAGACAACTGCTTAATTGGGCCGAATTCACTTTCACTCTTGGGAAAATAATCAATAGAGGATCGCCTTTCAGTTTTTGCGAAGAACGCTTTACTACCCTTCTTTCTTATATCAGATTCACGCCTGGGCTTTCCATAAATCACCCTATCTTTTTGGGCTAACTTTCCCCCGCTCTCTCGTAAACAGATAACTTCGTTTCCGGAGCTGTGCCCGCTCGAGTTTTGTCGGGGGGTCAAGCCGGTGTTGACCTGAGGTGGTTTTGAATTCGTTTTGTCCAGTTGCGCTTTATTCCCCCTCGAATAATGAAATATTTTCGTGCTCTTAGCTGTTAACGCGGGTTTCTTCTCAGCGCACTTAATTAACTCTGGTGGGTTCTTCACTATTTTTTTGGCTCCAGGACAAGAAGGGAAAATAGTCTCCTCACATATTTTTTCTATTTCGGAAGCAAGTTTCGTTTCGCTCGGTAACTCAGGGAGTAGGCCATCATTATTCTGATCCCTTTCTTTATCTTCGGTATTGTCGAACCGTGGGGCAATTCCAGTCTTTTTCCCCCTTCTAACATTGGGATCGGAAAGACCTGATAATTTATTCTGGTCATCCGCATTATCTTTTTCGATTCTCTGACGAATCTGCCTGTGGCGCGATCTGCAAATTAATATCTCCACCCACATGCGTTTTTTTAACTTAACGAAATCGCGTACTTTCGATTTCATAGTTTTCCTATCTAACCTATCTCTTATCCAACATTTTTTTGAAATCTTAACATTTGTCTCGCATTTCGGGAGAACAATTGGTTCAGGGTTTCTCTCAACATAGGAAAAATGACACTTATTGTTATCAGCGTCCGGACCAACTGTGGACGTGGGACTTTTCACAAATTCTTTGACCTGTTCACTAAAGGGTTTTCTTTCTTTTTCGGCGATACAGGATTGCGAGGAGGGAGTTTTAGTTTCGATATGTACGTTCGTTACGAGCCGCTCCCTAGTTCGGGTTAACGCGGAGCTTATCAGTTTGGGTTTTGAATTGACTTGATCGATTAATATTTGGGTCTTATTTCCGAGTAAATAATAATCCATCTCCTCGTTTTCGTCTACAATTCCTGCACGGGTCGTGACAGTTGTCCCGTCTTGTGTTTTCAAATTTATTCGTGCGAGGGGTATGCGCTTCAAGGCATTTTCTAACGGTGACCTCACATAAACAAATTCTCCGGTATACTGGTCATTATTTACATATTTTGCACTTAAAAGGTCCAAGGTGCTTCCACTATCTCTAAAGCAAATCATCTCTTTCTCGTTTACAAATCCTCGGCTCAAATAAGGCGTGAGGCTTTCGTCGGCCTCTTCTAAATTTAGTAGCAGGTTCACGCTTTCGAATTTCTCATTAGTTCTTTCTAATTCGGGGAAACTTGCTAACTGATTTACGCTCTCGGGTTTTTCATTAACTTTCTTTATTTTTGGGCAGTTGTAGCGTAGATGGGAAAAACTTCCACATCGATAACAGGCTCTATCCCTTCTTTTATCAAAAATTTCGTCTCTGGAATGCTGGTCATTCTTATCGCGCCAATCTCTTTTTGCTTCTGGCCTCCGTTGTTCGGTATTCTGATTTTCTACAACTATACTCCTCTCTACCCTTTTCTCATTTACTGGATTTCTAACAGAGGAGGTGGGGGCGGTCGTTTCACAGATTTACGTGCCGACTCATAATTGTCCAACCTTTGCGTTAATTCTGCCGGCGTGATTATGTTGCTCCATGAATCAATGAAATGATGTTTAACATCAGGCGGTACTTTTCTCTTTATTTGGTCAGTGACAATAAGGTCCCTTAGTTGTTTAAAATCGGTGACCTGAATGCCACTCAACCACTGATCGAAATAGTTGGTTATCTCGTACGCGAAGTCCTTCCATAATTTACCTTCGGGGCGATTCGTGTTCACGAACTTGATCCGGAAATCTTCCGCCAAAATTTTGAATCTTTCTAGCAGTTTGTTCTTAATATATTCATAATCATCGCTTAGATCTAACGGCTCTCTCAGAATAATTTCTGCTAATTCAAACGGTAGTAGTCCTAATAAATTTGTCACCCACTGCGATTCGTCAATCTGGACCTTAGTCGCCTGCCTTTCAAATAAGTTAAGGTATAACGATATTTCTGATTTGCCAGATTCAAATTTAGGGAGTACGTTTTTTAACAAAACTTTTTGTTCTCTTTCCCCTTGACTGGACGTCAATAACGAATCAGTCTCATGTTCAGCTCTTATTTTGGCTAATTCGTGTTCTTGATCACTTTTTTCTTTTCGGTCACGTTCAATTAATTTTAATTGAGCTATCGCCAGCGTTTCATCATACTCGGACGTCTCCGTGATTTTTTTTATTATTTTCGTAACACTGTCATTTGGTAACACTTCTACCTCGAATTCTACAGCCAACGTGGCCAAATCGCATTTCCGAAATCCGGCAATCCCTGCCATTTTTACTATTTTCAATTTTCCTACAAAATCCTACACTTCCCTTAACATAGATAACAATAATATTCCTCCCACTATAGGCCTGCAAATTACACATAAAAACACAATATTAACCGCGTCATAAAAATATACAATGTGCAACAATTCATAAATTTGAGACTTCTAACACTCTATCTTCCAGATATGTTTGTCTTCCCGGAAAACCAAATTCCACACATAACAAATCCTGTATTTCTTATTTTTTTTATTACAACTCTGCATCTAGCTCATAAATAATAATTCATTCATGAATTCCCTAAAAAAAACAATTAACAGTGCTTGGTTTACCTAGCAATTTCAATAACAAACAAATCTTAACAAAAGATTTTCTCTGCTCTTATTTTTCTTTTCAAACTCAAATTTATATTTTAAAGTTTTCTTTATCATTTCATCTATGCAAAAAAAAACGATATTAACTTTAAACACATTTAATTTCATCTACCTGAATGATTTTAGTTTAATTCTTTCATTACTTTAAAAATTCGCTGAATTTTACAGAAATTTCACGCAATCAACATAAAAAAAATCATATTATACTAACAGTAATAACAGACTAATTTTTTTAAACACTTTTAAGACTTTGTTACACACCTCAGCCCCTACTGTAAAATATTGAAACAGTGCTTACCTGGGGTGCAGCTGTACTTTGGTGGTTCAATCCTGGAATAGCGGGTGCTGAGTCATAGATGATGTATTCGGCGGCTATTCTCGTCCTGCTTCAATTTACTGGGTGCAGACTCTGGCTCTGATGCTCTGCCTTTCTTTTATTATTGCATTTGGGGAGCAGCTGTGGTTCAGTACTTGATTAGCTGATGCTGTTTCATAGATGCTGTATTCGGCGGCTCTCCTGGCTCTGATTCACTTTACTGGATGCGGCCTCTGGCTCTGAGTCACTTTACTGGATGCGGCCTCTGGCTCTGAGTCACTTTACTGGATGCGGCCTCTGGCTCTGAATCACTGTACTAGATGCGGCCTCTGGCTCTGATGCCCTGCCCTGAACGGTACTGCGGGTGTAGACTGCTCCTTGTTCCACTCTTCCGTTAGGCTCCTCTGCTATTTCCTTCAGTCTCTGTCATTACTCGTACATTTGTCCCTTTCGCTGCCACCATTTCTGTGCCAATTCGGCGGGATAGTAGATGTTATGTGGTAGCTGTACTGGTTAACTTGCCGAAATAAAGCACAGATTATTTAGCCTATGCAAATTATATTTTATTCACAAATAAACATGTGAGGATAAATAGTGTAGTGCACAGGATAATAATTGAATTAACGTAAATTAGAGTTCATGATACGGACAGATACTAAAAGAAGGTGGCAGCAGGAACTAATTCGGAAATCCTCTTGAAAACAGTTTGATCAGAACAACCTCTCCTCGAGGTCTCAAAAATAGGTACAGTCTTAGACTTATAAAAAAGGCTCTCAATTACTAAGGAACAAAGGGTTCCGCTCTTACTCGCCAATCAGCAGAGCTTCAAACCTCACAGCGATTTCACTTCGCTGACGACGATTCTCAGGGTGAGAATCTTTTCTAGAGAGACCTTCTATCTCTCTCTCCAAAACAACAACTGACTACCGTCCCTCTGCTCCTTATCCCAGCCCCCTCACACCTCTTGGGGGTGGCAGGAAACGAGGGGTCTTTAACCTCGGACAGCCTTCCTTCTCTTTGCTGAAACCTAGTGAATACGTTACAGCATCACCCCTCTGGTTCTGTCAGATTTTTATTTCTGAAGAAAAATCTAAATGCAAATCCCCAGCACTTATTCCAAACTTACAATAGGGGCTTACCACCATCCTTGTCTGTCATTAATTACATTTTAACACTTAAACAGCACATCATAATGACACTATAAATTTTACACACTTAAAAATACTATTACAAAAATAAAATAACTAAAAAAAATATATCTATATACACATCATTATCTACTTTATCCTTATTTTTCTATACCCAACGCCGATATGCGGCAGTGATGGAATTCAGTTTTCCCAGGTTTGTAACCGAAAGATTGCCTGTCATCTAACGAATTTACTGATTTGAATTTACTGACAACTGGTAATTTTTCTCTAGAACTATCAGACAACTGCTTAATTGGGCCGAATTCACTTTCACTCTTGGGAAAATAATCAATAGAGGATCGCCTTTCAGTTTTTGCGAAGAACGCTTTACTACCCTTCTTTCTTATATCAGATTCACGCCTGGGCTTTCCATAAATCACCCTATCTTTTTGGGCTAACTTTCCCCCGCTCTCTCGTAAACAGATAACTTCGTTTCCGGAGCTGTGCCCGCTCGAGTTTTGTCGGGGGGTCAAGCCGGTGTTGACCTGAGGTGGTTTTGAATTCGTTTTGTCCAGTTGCGCTTTATTCCCCCTCGAATAATGAAATATTTTCGTGCTCTTAGCTGTTAACGCGGGTTTCTTCTCAGCGCACTTAATTAACTCTGGTGGGTTCTTCACTATTTTTTTGGCTCCAGGACAAGAAGGGAAAATAGTCTCCTCACATATTTTTTCTATTTCGGAAGCAAGTTTCGTTTCGCTCGGTAACTCAGGGAGTAGGCCATCATTATTCTGATCCCTTTCTTTATCTTCGGTATTGTCGAACCGTGGGGCAATTCCAGTCTTTTTCCCCCTTCTAACATTGGGATCGGAAAGACCTGATAATTTATTCTGGTCATCCGCATTATCTTTTTCGATTCTCTGACGAATCTGCCTGTGGCGCGATCTGCAAATTAATATCTCCACCCACATGCGTTTTTTTAACTTAACGAAATCGCGTACTTTCGATTTCATAGTTTTCCTATCTAACCTATCTCTTATCCAACATTTTTTTGAAATCTTAACATTTGTCTCGCATTTCGGGAGAACAATTGGTTCAGGGTTTCTCTCAACATAGGAAAAATGACACTTATTGTTATCAGCGTCCGGACCAACTGTGGACGTGGGACTTTTCACAAATTCTTTGACCTGTTCACTAAAGGGTTTTCTTTCTTTTTCGGCGATACAGGATTGCGAGGAGGGAGTTTTAGTTTCGATATGTACGTTCGTTACGAGCCGCTCCCTAGTTCGGGTTAACGCGGAGCTTATCAGTTTGGGTTTTGAATTGACTTGATCGATTAATATTTGGGTCTTATTTCCGAGTAAATAATAATCCATCTCCTCGTTTTCGTCTACAATTCCTGCACGGGTCGTGACAGTTGTCCCGTCTTGTGTTTTCAAATTTATTCGTGCGAGGGGTATGCGCTTCAAGGCATTTTCTAACGGTGACCTCACATAAACAAATTCTCCGGTATACTGGTCATTATTTACATATTTTGCACTTAAAAGGTCCAAGGTGCTTCCACTATCTCTAAAGCAAATCATCTCTTTCTCGTTTACAAATCCTCGGCTCAAATAAGGCGTGAGGCTTTCGTCGGCCTCTTCTAAATTTAGTAGCAGGTTCACGCTTTCGAATTTCTCATTAGTTCTTTCTAATTCGGGGAAACTTGCTAACTGATTTACGCTCTCGGGTTTTTCATTAACTTTCTTTATTTCTGGGCAGTTGTAGCGTAGATGGGAAAAACTTCCACTTCGATAACAGGCTCTATCCCTTCTTTTATCAAAAATTTCGTCTCTGGAATGCTGGTCATTCTTATCGCGCCAATCTCTTTTTGCTTCTGGCCTCCGTTGTTCGGTATTCTAATTTTCTACAACTATACTCCTCTCTACCATTTTCTCATTTACTGGATTTCTAACAGAGGGGGTGGGGGGCGGTCGTTTCACAGATTTACGTACCGACTCATAATTGTCCAACCTTTGCGTTAATTCTGCCGGCGTGATTATGTTGCTCCATGAATCAATGAAATGATGTTTAACATCAGGCAGTACTTTTCTCTTTATTTGGTCAGTGACAATAAGGTCCCTTAGTTGTTTAAAATCGGTGACCTGAATGCCACTCAACCACTGATCGAAATAGTTGGTTATCTCGTACGCGAAGTCCTTCCATAATTTACCTTCGGGGCGATTCGTGTTCACGAACTTGATCCGGAAATCTTCCGCCGAAATTTTGAATCTTTCTAGCAGTTTGTTCTTAATATATTCATAATCATCGCTTAGATCTAACGGCTCTCTCAGAATAATTTCTGCTAATTCAAACGGTAGTAGTCCTAATAAATTTGTGACCCACTGCGATTCGTCAATCTGGGCCTTAGTCGCCTGCCTTTCAAATAAGTTAAGGTATAACGATATTTCTGATTTGCCAGATTCAAATTTAGGGAGTACGTTTTTTAACAAAACTTTTTGTTCTCTTTCCCCTTGACTGGACGTCAATAACGAATCAGTCTCATGTTCAGCTCTTATTTTGGCTAATTCGTGTTCTTGATCACTTTTTTCTTTTCGGTCACGTTCAATTAATTTTAATTGAGCTATCGCCAGCGTTTCATCATACTCGGACGTCTCCGTGATTTTTTTTATTATTTTCGGAACAGTGTCATTTGGTAACACTTCTACCTCGAATTCTACAGCCAACGTGGCCAAATCGCATTTCCGAAATCCGGCAATCCCTGCCATTTTTACTATTTTCAATTTTCCTACAAAATCCTACACTTCCCTTTACATAGATAACAATAATATTCCTCCCACTATAGGCATGCAAATTACACATAAAAACACAATATTAACCGCGTCATAAAAATATACAATGTGCAACAATTCATAAATTTGAGACTTCTAACACTCTATCTTCCAGATATGTTTGTCTTCCCGGAAAACCAAATTCCACACATAACAAAT
Organism: Maratus michaelseni; assembly: GCA_963931845.1. Classification (NCBI taxonomy): domain Eukaryota; kingdom Metazoa; phylum Arthropoda; class Arachnida; order Araneae; family Salticidae; genus Maratus; species Maratus michaelseni. The sequence continues at coordinate 6,381,763 of OZ007588.1, forward strand.
CCTGTATTTCTTATTTTTTTATTACAACTCTGCATCTAGCTCATAAATAATAATTCATTCATCAATTCCCTAAAAAAAAACAATTAACAGTGCTTGGTTTACCTAGCAATTTCAATAACAAACAAATCTTAACAAAAGATTCTCTCTGCTCTTATTTTTCTTTTCAAACTCAAATTTATATTTTAAAGTTTTCTTTATCATTTCATCTATGCAAAAAAAAAAAAACGATATTAACTTTAAACACATTTAATTTCATCTACCTGAATGATTTTAGTTTAATTCTTTCATTACTTTAAAAATTCGCTGAATTTTACAGAAATTTCACGCAATCAACATAAAAAAAAATCATATTATACTAACAGTAATAACAGACTAATTTTTTTAAACACTTTTAAGACTTTGTTACACACCTCAGCCCCTACTGTAAAATATTGAAACAGTGCTTACCTGGGATGCAGCTGTACTTCGGTGGTTCAATCCTGGAATAGCGGGTGCTGAGTCATAGATGATGTATTCGGCGGCTATTCTCGTCCTGCTTCAATTTACTGGGTGCAGACTCTGGCTCTGATGCTCTGCCTTTCTTTTATTATTGCATTTGGGGAGCAGCTGTGGTTCAGTACTTGATTAGCTGATGCTGTTTCATAGATGCTGTATTCGGCGGCTCTCCTGGCTCTGATTCACTTTACTGGATGCGACCTCTGGCTCTGAGTCACTTTACTGGATGCGGCCTCTGGCTCTGAGTCACTTTACTGGATGCGGTCTCTGGCTCTGAATCACTGTACTAGATGCGGCCTCTGGCTCTGATGCCCTGCCCTGAACGGTGCTGCGGGTGTAGACTGCTCCTGGTTCCACTCTTCCGTTAGGCTCCTCTGCTATTTCCTTCAGTCTCTGTCATTACTCGTACATTTGTCCCTTTCGCTGCCACCATTTCTGTGCCAATTCGGCGGTATAGTAGATGTTATGTGGTAGCTGTACTGGTTAACTTGCCGAAATAAAGCACAGATTATTTAGCCTATGCAAATTATATTTTATTCACAAATAAACATGTGAGGATAAATAGTGTAGTGCACAGGATAATAATTGAATTAACGTAAATTAGAGTTCGTGATACGGACAGATACTAAAAGAAGGTGGCAGCAGGAACTAATTCGGAAATCCTCTTGAAAACAGTTTGATCAGAACAACCTCTCCTCGAGGTCTCAAAAATAGGTACAGTCTTAGACTTATAAAAAAGGCTCTCAATTACTAAGGAACAAAGGGTTCCGCTCTTACTCGCCAATCAGTAGAGCTTCAAACATCACTGCGATTTCACTTCGCTGACGACGATTCTCAGGGTGAGAATCTTTTTTAGAGAGACCTTCTCTCTCTCTCTCCAAAACAACAACTGACTACCGTCCCTCTGCTCGTTATCCCAGCCCCCTCACACCTCGCGGGGGTGGCAGGAAACGAGGGGTCTTTAACCTCGGACAGCCTTCCTTCTCTTTGCTGAAACCTAGTGAATACGTTACACCGGGTTCAAATGTTATTCTTTCGACGGGGCTAATGTTTTCCACTCTGTGTTAATATGTATAACGAAAGTTCATTTTTTTAATCATGACACTCATGGTATTTTCTATACAAGGTGTATGGACATTACGTTTAAGATTTTTTGTTAATTTTGACTTTTTTTTTTGTGTGAAGTACTTATAACTTTTGATTTCTAATAGCCAGACAAATAATCGTCAATGCAGATTTTAGAACGCAATCACACATACATAAAATGACTTGCCTTCTCATTTCCTTTTTAATGAAGGGGGTATTTTCAAAATATTTTAACACGTTGACTATCGGGTTAAAATTAACGGAATTTTATTTTATTCAGAAATTACGAATTCATACCTGAAAATCTTAATAGCAATATTTGTTTTATTTAATGACTGCCATTCCGTGATTAGATAAAATAAAAAACTTCTTCCGAAATTTCCGGTATTATTTCGTAGTTTTGGATTAAAAGTGGAATGTCAAATCAGTGACTAAGTGACGACGTCACGTATGCGTCCTTGGTTGCGAACGTGTTAAATAGAGAAAAACAAATATTCTTAAATACAATAAAAGTATGATTGCGAAACTTCCCAGGAAATGGATTGGTCAGTGTCACTTTAAGATAAAAAGTCAATGCATGCCCGTGTTCTGTGTCCACATTAAAAAAAAATACACCATAAATCTAAAGAAGTTGTGTGTAGGGGTGTTACATACATGCGAAAGTTAGCTTCGGAGCTACCCACTACCCATAGTAAAACATTTCATAATTAATAGCTTAGATTTAAGAAAGAAAAAAAAATCTATAAGTCCTATCTGTGGGGAAAAAGTTTCGACTTTTTAATTGTTTTTTGGAATACCTTTAACGCAAGGCAGGTAAATTAGGGGCTTTCGTGGATCTTTGAACAAGTAATCATGATGGTCCACGTAAACTACGAGAATGTGGGCCTCAGCGGGTGTTTCGCAATTTCTCTGATCCACAGACCCGGTAGGTGCCATTTCCTTTTACGTCTGGCATCAGGGTTTCGGTTTTTCTGACGTCACTCGAGACTTAAGACTCCTATAATAGGAGCTGACGCATATCCATTTTGTTTCGGATTATTCGTGCTCAGTTCAGCATCAATCTACCGCAGCCGGAGTTGGGGTTGCCTAAGACTCGGTTCTGATTGGCTAAACCGGTTCTGATTAGCTTGGTTTTTCGACTGAATTTCAATTTGAGACCCAAGTCTGCGAGGATGCGTCAGCCTGTATTATAGGAGCTCTAGCGAGACTAAATCGTTTCTTTGGTCATAGGAGAGCATATTTCTTCAAAATAAAACATTTTTCATTAGGCACAAAGTAATTTTTTTTCTAGGAATAAAGAGGTTTAGAGGAGATTTTTTTTCCCTTCAAATGAAATAATCGTGTATCTTTTTTGCTAATATGAGAGTTTTTATTCCTTGTTATCTTTGGTCGATCTTTGAAACGGACAGGGATGCAATGTTAATAATTATTTTCATTTCCTTTGACAGCCAGGGCAGTTTACCCTCACACGAAGCTTTAATTCCTTCTCGGAAAGACAGATTTCCGGTCACATTTCCTAAATACGCGGCAACAATTTTCCAGCTTTTGTTAGTGCTTTTGGTCTTAGCTCTTTAAAATAATGCATTGTTTGCATTGATTTTGCTGAAAATGCATAGTACTTTGTGCTATTGCAACATGTACTAATCGTTTGGATAAATCGCAAAATGTTCTATATCATACATTTTCGAAGAAATCTGATATAAAAAAATGATGGATCATTGCATCCAAAGGAACAGATAATAGCTTTAGAAAAATCATGCATCAAGCATAGATTATGTAACAATTTCAAACTTTTCAAAAATAAATCTTTACTGTTTAATTAGGTCTAATATCTGATATCCAAGTGAAAAATTTGTACAAAGGCATTTAAAAATCCCATTTCAGGAATTACTAACAATATTCGAAAAAATATCGAATTCTTTGTGCAGGCCTGTATGTGATCTATAGATTTGTATATAAACTATGCATACAAATTACTAATAATATTGCTAATACTATACATAAAGCGGCATAAATTGCTAAAATTTAGTTCAGTTAAGGAAGGCATATCACAGTTGAAAATTCACCTTCAGCAATTTCCATTAATAAACGCAAATGTATTCAAGTATTTTGTGCTGCCTTGTGGGTGATCCATAGAATTTATACATAACAAGTAATAGGCAAAAAAATCGTTATATTTAAAAACTTGTAACGCAACTAAATTCATACTTTAAGGAATTATTATTAACTGACAGTACTTTAACTGAATACTTTTGAGTGTTTCTGTAAATGAACGATACATTATATGACAGTAAGCGCCTTTTAGTGCACCTCAGTGATACGTATCAATTTGAATATGTATAAAATATTGAAACATCATTAAAATATGCCGCAAACGATATTCCCCATAGACCGTAATGTAGCAAATTCTTGTCAGTGCTCCAATAAAGGAGTTATACGTGCTATGCATACAATATTCTATAGTAAACCTCTTGCAGTGCACATAAGTTATATTTGTCAATTTTAATATGTTTGAAATAGTTTAACATCATTACAATAAGCCGCAAACAATTTTCCCCATAGACCGTAAAGTAACGGAATTCTTTGAGTATCCCTGTAAAATAGTCTGTAAGTGCTACACACTTCATTTTCAAGACCGAACATGGCATAATAAACCTCAATAAGATATATCAATTGCATAACAATCCGAGTATATTTACGACAGTTACAGCACAGACAGACAGGACAGACAGACGGCATACAGACAGAAAACTTTTAAACTATGTTAGAAAGTTTTAAAAAGAGATACGCTGCCAAAAAATAAAAATTGTGGAGTCAATCAACTGTGTATGATCAGTATGTGTATGATCAATCAACTCATGTATTTTATCATTTGCATGATAAAATAGTACGAAAAATTGCAAATAATGGAACGCGCATCTAAAATACATCTTCAAAATTCACCCAGTAATGAAATAAAATGCTCGAAATGAAAGCATATTCTGAAGGTATACTTGAAGGTATCTTAATATATTAGTTATTAAAATATTTGTATATAATTTTATCATCATACATCATTAAAATATAAATTAATATAATCCTTTTGGAAGATATTTTATAAAGTATATTATTTTGAATTTAATTTACTATATCACATAAATATTTCGGTTTTAAAAATGCGGCAATTTAAAAATTAAAGTTTCTATTTTTATTTGTATTTTAAATCTCTTTTAGGACACTGATGTCTTACTTTAGATTTTATAAAAAATAAATATAAATTTATTTGATATTTAATCACATCAATTATCTGTATAGAATCTGAAGAAACAGTAAATTTTAAAATTAAGTTTAGAAAGTTGAAAATAAATGTAATTTTAAATTTTAAATAGTATTAGGAAATAAAATTTTTGCATAAACGTAAAACTTTCTTTCACGCAATAATTTATCCTTATTTTTTTTTAAATTATGTATGTGCATTTATGTAGCATTAAAATAATATTTTATATAAATATTTCGGAATTTGTTTATAAAGTACATTACTCTGAATTTCAAATTTTATTTCCATTTAATCGTGTAATTATATCTTATGTATATTTCGGTTTAAAAATATTAAATAATCAGCCATTTACCTATTAAAGTTTTTACATTATTTGTAATTTAAATCTAATTACACAAAACTCAATCTTGCATATATGTGGTATCTGATTTTTTAATATAAATTTTAAAAACTTCCCATAGAAACTTTTCTTGTAATTATTCGTATTTCATTGTAAAATATATGAAACGAAATTCATAATATTTTCTCCTGAAATAATCTATAAGAAATACAATTTAATCGTCCTTTATCCTTTCAAAATGAGTGAAAATGGAGCATTTCAAATCTCGCTTTGCATCTACTTTATGCCTAATCTTCCGACAGAACAAGCCAAAATCCAAAACTTCCTTTGAAGTCCATCTAAACCACTTGTAGTTAAAAAGAGTATCAGATGGAAAGCAGAAGCGTCTGATCGTATCTTTGAAATAATCCATGATTCATGAAAGGTGGCTGCGACGAATTTTCAGTGAAGTTAAAATACTTGGGAAGGCGGTTCTTGGGAAACGAATTGAGGAATTTTTGAATAAATAAAGATTTGAGTGGGAATTTAATACTAAATTCGTTTCTCTGACTTTATTAAAAATTCCTATCGAAATAAGATTATCTCAAAACTTTTAAACTTATCTAGCAAAGAGAAGGTTTCATAATTAAATTATTATATATAAGTATTCATATTATTATATGTATACATTTTATGTATGTATATGCTAGTAACTATTGCAATTCACTTTGGAGTCTAGCAGACATGTCTGTTGATGAAATGTGATGCTGAATTTGTATACTCCATTGAAAATAAAGTTACTCGTGCTTCACTATTTTTTTTTTTATTTATTTAACCCTCCTCTGACCTATAAATAGTCTCCTGACGCCTCTGACCTCTAATAACCATGTCAGTAACTCTTACAGTTTGATTTTGGGGTATTTCAGATATTTCTGTTATTGAAATTTGATGAGGAATTTGGATTATCCATCCAAAATAAGGTGGCACGTGTTTCCATTTTTTTTTTTTTTTTTTTTTTTTTTTTTATAGAAATCCCTTTTACCCCTATAACGCTCCGTTATCCTTAATTTTTTGTTGTTTTATTGTCTTTCAGTTCCTTGTTAATCGCTGGGTTACTTGGAAGCGAAACGCTCTTCGTTGAGAGATGTACAACTCAACTAAGCAAAACTCTTTTTTTAGTGTTGCGTTCATCTGACAAAACCCTATTCGTCTCGCTACTCTGTCTGTCTGTTATAGAGTTCATCCTCGGAAATTGTGTAAGTTAGACATTTGAAATTTTGCATACTTATAGCTAAATAGCTCCTGTCCCCCGAAAAATCATATATTTTTTAAAAGACATATTATTTTAATTAAATGAATTAATTTAATGACATATGACCAGTTCTGCGATTTAGATTTTAAAACAAAACGTTAATTTCAGTCTTTTTCGCGTAGGCTTGATGGCTCAGTTGTGGCGTATTTGGCTTCTGTTCAAAAGCTTCCTGTATCGAAGCTGGGCATCAGAGTTAGAAATGTTTTCCCAGGAATAGATTTCATTATATATCAGATTCAATTTTACAGAATTTGTATTTTTTTTTTTTTTTTTTTTTTTTTTTTTGCAATTTTAAGGCCAAATGTTGTTGAAAAATATTTTATCAGTATATTTTTATTTCAAAAAATATTATTTTTTGAGAAATTCCGAAAATTTACATTTTGTTTAAACTTCCGGTAAATTTTAGAAGCTTTGGAATTTTAATTTCGTTTAAACAATTTGTTTTGTTTTCAGAAAATTCGAAATTTTAAATTTTTCTTGAAGATCCACTAAATTCTTCCGAAATTTCAGCATTTTAAATTTCGTTAATTTTTTTTTTTTGTTTTTAAGGATTTAAAATTTTGTTTAAACCACCACTAATTTTTTTTTAATTTTAGAATTTTAAAAATTTCGGAATTTTAAATTTTTAAATACTAACTTTCCTTTTTAAATCGTTGATTCTCGTTAATGACTAGTGCTGCCGTCTGATTTTTAATTTATTAAACTGCCTTCTACTGAAATAATGTTTATTTTATCATTCAAAATTTAAATTACATCATGTAATGTTTTAGATGAGTTTTCGCTTGCCGATTTCCACACTAGAAACTCTAGGCGCTTTAGTATCACTGATATTGAGTAAAATTTTGATATTGAATATTTTTGCAATTCCAATAGCAGAGAAAATAATGGATAAGGATTTAATAATTATAAATTAATGTTTTTTTATTTTTATTTACTAATTAAATGATATAGAGTTTTGAAAGGAATATTAAACGAAACTCTTTGTGCAATCTTCGATCACACTTACTCACTTGTTTTTTGCCTTTGAAATTCAGAATAAAATTTATGTAGAAATTATAATTTTTGCGATATTTTTTTTCTTGTCGAATAAGTCTGTTATGTGCTTATTAAATGGATTTGTGTTGCAATTTTTGTACCCTGACAACATAATAATAAACTTTTGGATGTATTTGAAGCCATTAAAATTATTCATTCAGCGAGTGTAGTAATTTTGTATTAACTTCAACGCCTAGACTTGTACTTTGTAATGTATAAGTGTAGTGTGACGGTAAGTAATTTTTTTCTATTACTTTGTTAGGTTAAATGCATTTTGCCTGATTTGATTCGTTTATGCATCGTTTTCTTTCAATTACTAGTGCAAGTTATGATTACATTTTCAACTTAACGAAATCTGAAAAATCAAATCATCATTTATTCAATAAACATTAAACAAAACAGTTACGCATTGAGCAAAGTGTTAAAATCCAGTAATGTAATGTTACCCCTTGGGATAACAAATGTTTTGTACATTTTACCAATTAAAAGCAATTTTCCATACAGATGTTACGTATAATTACAGAGGAAATACATTTTTGAAACAATTGTTCTCAAATACACATAAACACGCAATTAAATATATAAGTTTATCGCTAAATTTATCAAAATAAATATGTCCTGTTTGATCCTTTAGAAAAAGCAAATCAAACGGTAACATTATGGTAACAAATGGTAATGCCATCAATTTTTCCCAATAATGTTTCTGAACAAGTATTAGCAAGTCGTGGGTTATGAAAAACACACTTGAAGTCTATTTTATCTTTCATTTAACCCTTTAATGCCCATGTTATCATGTACGATATCCCCACTGTTTCCAATTAAGTAGATTTTTTTTAATTCAGATATTCCATATTCACTTCAGCAATTTAAAATAGCAATATTTACTTCATTTAATAACAAACTTTCTGTCATTAAATCAAACAAAATTTATTATTGAAATTTTCTGGTAACAGTAAAATTTTTTGAATTACGGAATTTCTAGAACGTATTCTTCCAAGGGACTTAAGGTCTTAAGGCTGCTCGTCAGTAAACTTCCCGATTCCCCTCGCTAATGTTATTCCTATGGGCGTAGGATGCATTCGTATTTTAGGTAGCTTTCAATACTAAAAAGTATAAAGCTACCTATTGCAGCCGTTCGGAGGAAAGCAGTTCCGGAAAATTTCGATATATTTTCACCGATCATGACACCCAGACCCCAAAACCACCCTCCGCTCAAATGTTGATTTATATATATAGATATATCCATATATATATAATATATATGTATATATATATATATATATATATCTGACCTATGTCATACGATAACGCTCGTATTTATAAATCGATTTTGATGAAACTAATTGTGTGTATTAAGGTCACCAATGTCTCGACCGAGTTCGTTGGCCAGCTTGGTCCGCCATTTTGATTCAAGATGGCGGCCATTTAAAAATTTAAAACTAAAATAAATATACAAAAAAATTAAAAATTCAAATTTATTTTTTAATTACGTGTTAGGCCTTGATACAAGGATTCCAGAGCATTTTTTGGTTTACCTCTATCTTAAAAAATGGCTAAGATAGAGCAGTTTGAAATTCTAGGGTGGCTGACATTTTGAAACAAAACAGCACATTAACGCGATTACTCGCATATTATTTTCTTTCATTGTTGTAATAATTTTCCCAATCATACGCATAAAACTATATATTCATATCCGTTAGCGCCAAAATTGGCAAAATTGACGACATTTGGCGAAATATCGCCAAATTTGGCGACTAAAATAAGTCTTCATAAATGAAGCCAATTTGGCTGTTGCTCAATAATTTGGCGAATTTCTTATTCAAATTGAGTATTAACGAATCTTTTGTAAACGTTTCTTTGCATTTTAACTTGCTGTTTTCGTGTAACATTAGCTAAAATTTTAAAACGAAGATATAGGAAAGCTACCTTTTCCTCCCGGTACAGGCCGGAAGGACTTTTTAAAATATCTCCTCGGGAAATTAATATTTTTAACTTCTGATTCCTGTGTACTGTTCTTAAAGAATGTCTCTTTTTTTCTTAGTTATCAAAATATTTCTAAACTATGTGCTTAATTTATATTTTTATGTGTTAAAATCTTTGCGAAACTGAATACGATTTTAAAATTTCATATAAAATTAAGTATATATTTTAGAAAAAAATTGACAACTAAGAAAAAAAGAGACATTCTGTAAGAACAATACAAAGAAAACAGAAGTTAAAAATATTAATTTTCCGAGGAGATATTTTAAAAATACGAATGCATCCTACGCCCATAGGAATAACATTAGCGAGGGAAATCGGGAAGTTTACTGACGAGCAGCCTTAAGAAGTTGATTACAATTATTTCATTTTACGAATTTTACGAATAAATGTTTATCCGAAAGGGACAAATATTGGCGTAATTTGCTCAAAAATGCATTAAAAGAATTGGTGAATGTTCTAAATAAAACGTCAATGTTTCAGCTTCATGGGCACTATATTATAAAGATACCCAAACTTAATACAATACGGAGCACTATATATTAGTTACAGCAGTTACAACAACTGCTACTAATTAAAAAAGGTCTTAAAAACATACACATTTCAACACTCCAAGACAAAATACAACACTCCAAGATTTAAGAAAACAAGAATAAATATGTTTTGTTTATTATAAATCAATGTCAATTTGAGCAATATGTTTTCTTTCATTTCCCGTACAAGGAAAATAAGTGAATCGGATTTGAAACGTAACGACAGGAATGACAGTGTCTCGTTGCTCACATGTCTCGTTGCTCTAACTAAGATTGATATCTGCACGATATAACGGCTACTGTCGTGTCTCTTTCAGAAAACATACATTTATTTCTTTATCTAAACTGTTTCCTATTCTTCTAATAAAAGATTTTTTTTCTAAGATGACTTCTAAGTTATCGAACCATCTGCTTTCATTACTGATAACAGATTTTTTTTTTAAAGCAAGACGACATATAGGTTGCAGTGTAGAATAGCAAATAATCTGTTTGGTGATATATCAAATACAATGCAGAATACTAATTCATCATCGCACTAGGCTTCATCAGTAAAAAGATTATTTTCCAAGTTTGATCTGATGGAGAATAAAATATGAAATCGTTTAAAATTAATGCAGCAACACTTGTTACTTGTAATCATTTTCTGAGTTTTTTGAAAACGTTTATTTTGTTTAATGTGATTTTGTTTCCTTTTTATATTAAATTAGATATGTACCAGGATTTCTGGCGTATAAGTCGCAGCTAAGGTGAGTCTCTTTCAAACCAGAAAATGTATTTAACAAATGAAGTCAAATAAGTGTTAAGTAGAAATACGTTAAATTTCATTTAAAAAAAATCTGGTAAGAAATAGAATTATTTGAGCCACAGATTAAAGCCGGAAATTACGGTAACCAAATTATTAAAAACATTTCAACATTTACAATAACTGCTTTTGTTCAGAAATTTTCGTGCTGTTAAATTATAAAGTTCTGAAAATCAAAGTATAGTACTGAGCAAAATAGTTACAAACTCTTTCATATGTTGTATTAAATATTATTTTAACAAATCATTTCCAAATGTTGCACTAAATTTGTCATTTAACCTTTTGATTACGGCCAGGACTGGCGACTATTTTTATATTTAATTACACAATTGGCAAAAACATTTCTTTGTGGTAGATATCTTATTATCATGTTCCAATTATATTATTACATGTTATTACAAGTTCTAATATAAGTGTATGGTAGAGATTATATTTCAAAAAGTGGTACGAATAGAATAAAAAACGATAGTCACTGTGACTTATGTTATTCCAACCCCGTAAGCGAAAGGTTAACAAAGAAAATGTAATTTTTTTTCTCAGTTAAAATGAATTTTGACCATTGTTGCTCAAAACATATTTAGAACATGTAGTTTAAAATCTTTCCTATTTAAAATCAGTACCATCCTGAGTTAAAGTTTAGAAAATTCCAATAGGAATTAAAACTAATGTTTTGTAGACGCATTCGGAAATATCTTGCCTTCTTTTTGTCTCCCGGTATAACAAGGACTCTTATTTAATCCGTCAGCACAAGCGCCTCTTTCCATTAAGTTACTACACGCGCGGGATAAATTTGACCCCCATGGGTTTTCTTGTGTCAATTTCCCACCGGTTTGATTATAAACAAAAATGTATATATTGAAATAAACTGTAAATCAATAAAGAACATAGTTTAACTTAAAATAAGAGGTTCCTTTATATTTAAAGCACAAAAAAAAGCATAAAATCTAGCACTAAGATTTTTTTTCTGCATATCATTACATACATAGCTTTTACAATCCAAATTTAGCCATAAAATATATATATATATAAAACTGATATATAGAAACTGTATGTGCAAGAGTTGTTAACGTTTAAAAGAAAAATTATATTATAATTTGCACTCTATATTTTTTACATAAACATTTGCATTAACATTTTCCTACCATTATGGGTTACGTTATAACACGCGTGGGGTAAATTTCCTCCCACGTGGTATTTTTATAACAAAATAATGGAAAATGTCACAACCGGAGGTAAATTCTTTTTGGCCAAATCTTGATGTCTTTCAGCTTGAAAGGTACTATAAAGCTCAGAATGATCACGAACGATTTTCGCACATTTTTATGTAATAGTTGTGAGCTGGTGTAAATTTTATCCCAGCGCGTGTGCTGACAGGTTAAAATATATATAACAGCTGATATTATTTCTAAAAAAAAAAATCTTCTTCCACACGAAAACTTTTCTTTGTAACACTTTCTAACATAGTTGAAAAGTGAATTCCATTTATCTGTCTGTCTGCCGTCTGTCTGTCTGTTCTCTAACAGCCGTCAATATAGTCGGATTGCCATAAAACTCATATATGTTATTGTGGTTTACTGTGTCATGTTCGGTATTGAAAGTGAAGTGCATACCATTTATAATTCAGGGGCAATCAAAATAATTCTGTTACATTACGGTCTATGGGGAAAAATCATTTGCGGTCTATTTTAATGATGTTACGTTATCTCAAACGTATTGAATATATATATATATATATATATATATATATATATATATATATATATATATATATATATATATATATATAGCTGAGGTGCATTACAGAATGTTTACTATAGACTATGGTGTGCATAGCATCTATTGTTCATATACAGCGACACTTGAAAGAATTTCGTAACACGGTCAATTTCGAAAAATAGCTTGTGGTATATTTTACTGATATTACACTATTTCAAACATATTGAAATTGACATATATTACTGAAGTAAAGTGCAAAATGCTTACTATAGAATACAGTCTGCTTAGCAATCATCATTCATATACAGGGACACACAAAAAATTCGGTTACAGTGCTGTCAATCGACAATAATTGCTAAAAGTGCATTTTTAGTTGGGGTACGCGTTTTAAATTAATTTTTTTTTCATTATTATTTGGTATATAAATTCTAAGGATCATATACAGCGCTGAACAAAACCTCTCCAGTACATTTCCATTTACTGATGGAAATTTCTTAAAGGGAATTTTCAACTATTCTATGCGTTTCCTAACTAAACTGAATTTTAGAATACTATGCAGTATATAAACAAATCTATAGATTATATACAGGGCTGCACAAAATAATTCGGATTTTTTTTCAACTAATCCTAATTGCTGAAACTCGGTTTCTAAATGTGTTATGCGTTTTACAAATTGTTTATTTAGACATCACCTTTCAACTTATTATAGTATTCTGTATGTGTTGGAAAGTGTTTCATAATCTATGCTTGACGCATGATTTTTCGTTTTTGTTTATGTAAAAAAATATTTGTTCTCTACTATCTAAGCAAAAGTTTTTCCAAAACTCCTTACCTTCCTCTCCTCTCAAATTTGTGATGCGGAAAAAAAGTTCTCGAACGATGCAATGCCTCGATGAGCACTGAATGACGAGGAAAACGAAAAAGTGCCCTTTTTTATGAGATTTACATACACTTTCACTTTTCTGAAACTTTATTAAAATATATTCTGAACTTTATGTTTTAATAAGGCGTTAAAAAATACTCAACAGTATTTGGTATAGGAAGACGGCATATTTTTGTATAGTTGGGAGTTTTTACAAAATTATCAATTTGAAAATCTTGTTCCAGTTTTTATCAACAAATCTTACGCAAAAAAAAAAATATTTTTCAGAAGAGGTTTTGAGATTAATCTTTCCATAAATGAAAGAATTATTTTTTGTGATATAAAACCTTGGAGGGAAAAAAATAATTTTTTTCTGAAAATACCTCAAGTTTTTCGGAATGTCAGTTTTCAACGCTTTGCTTTTTTTGTTTTAAAATACAGTGGAATAGTTTCAATGTTCATTTGAAAAAAATTATAATAAATATATAGTACTTTAGTGATTGTACAAAATATGCAGAATATATTGAGTATTACTGTTTTACATGATATTCGTATAGTTAATGATTTTATAGAATATTTATTGTACTTTATTGTAGTCGATGAGATGATTTGATGTGTTCCACGATTTAAATTTAGTCTATTTAAAAACCTGTTTTGTAATGCACCAGACATGTATCTTGAAATTTTATCCATGTTGAAACATGAATGTGAAAAATTTCATTTTATATAAATTCATAGAAAAATTTTTGGTTTAACATTAGAACGTCCGTTGGTGTTATTTCAACACCAAACTAAATTTCTCTCTATCACATTTTTTCTCGTGTATTATTCAAATTGTATGACTTTTTGTCAATTTACGTTGTAAGCACCCTGTCAAAATTTTAATATGTGATTCGACTTTTAAAAAAATTAGAGCCAAATTCACCTAGAACGTCCGTTGGTGTCATTTCAACACCAAACCATATCGCCTTATCTCTCTATCCCATTTTTTAACAGGCATTATTCAAATTGTATGACTTTTAGTCAATTTACGTTGTAAGCACCCTGTCAAATTTTGATATGTGATTCGACTTTTTAAAAAATTACAGCCAAATTCACCTAGAACGTCCGTTGGTGTCATTTCAATACTAAACCATATCGCTTTATCTCTCTAACATATTTTTTCACATGTATTATTAAAATTATACGACTTCAATTTACGTAGTAAGCACACTGTCGAAATTTTTAATATGTGGTTCGACTTTTAAAAAAATTACAGCCAAATTCACCTAGAATGTCCGTTGGTGTCATTTCAACACTAAACCATATCGCTTTATCTCTCTAACATATTTTTCACATGTATTATTAAAATTGTATGACTTAAATTTACGTAGTAAGCACACTGTCGAAATTTTTAATATGTGATTCGACTTTTAAAAAAATTACAGCCAAATTCACCTAGAACGTCCGTTGGTGTCATTTCAACACCAAACCAAATTGCCGTATCTCTCTATCCCATTTTTCCACATGTATTATTCAAATTGCATAGCTTTGAGTCAATTTACGTAATAAGCACACTGTCGAAATTTTTAATATGTGGTTCGACTTTTAAAAAAAATTACAGCCAAATTCACCTAGAACGTCCGTTGGTGTCATTTCAACACCAAACCAAATTGCCGTATCTCTCTATCCCATTTTTTCACATGTATTATTCAAATTGCATGGCTTTGAGTCAATTTACGTAATAAGCACACTGTCAAAATTTTTAATATGTGGTTTGACTTTTAAAAAAATTACAGCCAAATTCACCTAGAATGTCCGTTGGTGTCTTTTCAACACAAAACCTACTTATCTCTCTATCCCATTTTTTAACAGGTATTATTCAAATTGTATGACTTTTAGTCAATTTACGTTGTAAGCACCCTGTCAAATTTTGATATGTGATTCGACTTTTAAAAAAATTACAACCAAATTCACCTAGAACGTCCGTTGGTGTCATTTCAACACCAAACCAAATTGCCGTATCTCTCTATCCCATTTTTTCACATGTATTATTCAAATTGTATGGCTTTGAGTCAATTTACGTAGGGGAGACCGGGACACGTTGGCCCAGTTTTTTTTCTGTTATATTTTTCAATACCTAAATTTTGTTTCTTTACAGATGTAGTATTTTTTTATAATACCTAGTACATTTAACTAGTGAGGAAAACGCTTATTTTTAGTTAATATGAAATTTTAAGAACTTTATGAATGTAGTTATGGTGTGATGTCATGTGGGCCAACCTACCCCGTGCACGGGGTAGGTTGGCCCATTGAGTGGGGCACGTTGGCCTGCAATGCTCTTGTTCTTATGTTTATTTAGAAGTTAAATAAAATTCATAATAGTGAATAGGAACTTTAATTAATGTATAAAGAAAAATAATTTGCAAAAAAATTTTACAAATCAGACTAATCATTGCAGTGAATGCATTCAAAATATAATCCATTAACCTGTTTTCGAACACATTTCACATGAGCCCAACGTTTGCAACTCACGCACTGGATCCATTCTTCCCCAGGCATACTTTGATTAAACTCCTTCAGACAACGTAAGCAGATATTGTCTTCGTCTTCCTCATCGTCACTTTCTTTAATAGATTTCTTCTTCCTCTTTTGACGGTTCAGACCACTGCATCCAGGCTGTGAGAGATCAAAAGGAAACAAAATTTTTTTTTACAGATTGCTTTCCTTTGCGTTTTTTGTCTGATTTCTTCTTTTTTTAATATCATTTTTAATTTTGACACTATTTCTTTCTTCTGTTGTCTTTTGTTGTTGTTCAAGAGCTAATTTGACAGGGGTGTCTGTGAGGACTGCAGAAGTTCTCTTCATTCTATTCGAAGCATTTGTCTTCCTTGGCTCTGCCTTTTCGAATGGTCTAATGTCCGCAGGTGTTGGAGTTGTCTTGCATGGATCAGGAGAAGATGCGGTAGGCACATCTATGAAAATAGGCCTACCCATAATTACCTGGGTTTCATTAGAAGCTTCACTAATTGCTTTGTCGTGCGTGCTTGAAGGCTCTGGTCTATCTCTGACATATGAAGGCATGAAATCAATTCCTATTGAAAGGGCATATTCCAGTTATTTGAAAACCTGATGTTATGTTAACTGGATTTATTGCATTGGGAAGGGCAATTTTCACAATTCCCGGAATATCATAGATGGTCATAGGGCGTCTATTCGTTGTCACCCAACCATCACAGGCTGAATTAACATATTTTTTGAATGGGCCATAAACTGTGCGGTCCAATGGCTGTAGCTTATGACTACAATGGGCCGGGAAAGACAACAGTGTAATTCCGTTGTCTTTGCAATAATCTATGACATGGTAAGACAAATGGGAACTATGGTTATCTATTAGGACAAGGCATGGATGTTCCTTAGAACAGTGGACGTGTTTAACAAAATGTTCCATGAATTTCAAGAACCCACTTTCTGTCATCCATCCAGAAGGGTTAGCATCGCCAGAACATCCTGTTGGGCCATCTCGAACAAAATGTTCTTTGTAATGTACTCGAGGGAAAACAAAGAATGGGGGAACGCTGTTGCCGATTGCACTTACTGCCAAAGCCATAGTTACCAAAGAACCCCGTTCTGCTGAGGTTACTCGCCCTATCTGTCGAAACCCTCGACGAGCAACGATTCTATCGGGTTTTGGACCGTTGTAACACCAGTTTCATCAATGTTCCATATATCTGTAGGGGTGACCTTTAGTCTCTTTAAAACTTCGTCCAGTTTATTAAAAAATAACCCAGTGTTATGTTTGTTGAAACTGGTGCACCTTGATAAGCTTGTTGCTTGAGGAGTGCGAAGTGAAAGATTTGGGTGCCTCTTCAAGAATCCCGTGAACCAATCTGGACCAGCCATTTCCAATTCACTCCATGAGCTGGGAATTTTCCTATCACATGCTTTAGCATAGGTGTAGGCGAATCTTCGAACATCTTTTGGAGAAAGTCCAAAATAAATGTCACTCGCTTTCACCAAGTATTGTTCAAGCATGTTTTCTTGCTGAGCATCAAAGACCTAAACAGAGAAAAAAAGTTTCATTTTAATTTTCATTTTAGGTGTAGACTAGTTAGCTATAGCTGGGTAGCCTACGAATGCAAAAGGTAAGATAAACTATTCTGCGTTAAAGTCAGGTTTGAGTGCACCTACCTGGAAGCGTTTCGCATAGCCGAAACTGCTGAAAATTCCAGAACTTGCTGGTGCAGATCTCATAGCCCTCTTTCCTTGAAGTTCATCATGCATAGGCTCTGTCGATAAAACTGAAGCTGGCTCTTTGGAATGTTCGGCAATGGAAGATGCTCGTATAGGAATCAAGGGTACATCAGGAACAGATGATGATTCAGGAACAGAGCTGTTTTGCACTTCATCAGAAATATTCTCTGATTTTGGCATTTCGTTAGGTTTTGTGGGAGCTAATATCGTACGAACATCGTTTCTTGCTTCGATTACTTCATTAGAAGGCGTAACCTTACTTTCATATTTATCGCAATATCTTCCCAATGTTTTTCTGGGAATCCCAAATTGTTCGCTCACACTTCTCACGGACCTCTTATTTTCCTTTACTTCTTTCACCGCTAACGTCATGGTTTCTTCTGAAACGTTTCCTCTGTCTGTTTTCTTTAAATAATTGCGTACCATTTTAACTGAAAACAAGGGAGGAAACAATAGCTACAGATCAATACGTTTTGAAGACCAGTTTGGGGCCGTTCAAATATTACGTAAGCACCTAAGGGGGGGGGGGGGGTTAACGATTTGCTTATTTTTGCTGACAAGGGTTAGGGGGAGTTTGAATGATGCTTACGTAAGACATTTTCAAAATCTCTTAACTTGTAAAAAAAAACTATTAAAAATTTCAAATTGAAAAAAAGAAATAGCAAAATAATATTAAACTTGAAGTTCTGATGTGAGCTATTTTGACCGCACAAGGAAAACATAAACGTTCTCTTTTAGCTAGAAGTGATTATGCATGTTTGATGCATGAGGGTTTATTATCTTTGAGAACATACTGCTATTTCCAATTGTGAGAATAGAATAAAATTGAATGGACCGATGCGATATGTTGTATTGTCACAATAAGAGTTTTCCGGGAAAGTTTCCAAAATGTAAATAAAATTCCATCTTCTCTGTTTCCACCCCTCCTCTGTCAAGAGTCCCCATAACCATAGTGTCGAGCAAATGAACTTATGTGCGTCGTAAAATTCGTGGAACATATGTAAGATGTTATGTGGATCAATGAAGATGAAGTTGATCAAGGTTGCATCCGAAAAGAAAGCGATGAAGATAATCGAGTAAAACTGGAAACCAATATCATAACAGATATGGAAAAATGGCTTGAGAAGCCGTGGTAATGATCGGAATAGATATGGGCATGTTCAAATTTAAATTTTGCAAATGTCTAAGTTCTTCTAAAATTGTGATTTATAATTTTTTTTTTAAATAGAATTGTAAGAAAACTAAACAAGTATTTTTTTATTATTATTTTAAGTCGAGTAGCTTTTTTTTATTTGAATTAAGTTCAAATTTTTTTTAATTGAATTATTACTGTCAAAAAATGGGGGGGGGGTTGTAATTTGCTTACGTAATTATTAAGAGGGAATCGCGATTTGTTTATTTTTGCTCACAAAGGGGAGGGGGGTCAAAAATTAACCAAAAACATGCATGCGTAATATTTCAACAGCCTCTTTTAAGGTATACAAAAATATTGACACTGGATAACTGATCATAAATATAACAATCATGCAACACTTAACAAAATAAAAAATGATATGTAAGATTTCAGAAATAAACACATTCAAAAGTAAGCCTACAGACTCAAAAGTTTAGGCTTGTAACCTGGTCTTTTTTTAACGTATTTATAAGTGACATAATATTTTATTTTTATATTTTATAATTTTATATTTTATTATTTATATTGTATCTATTTATTGTATCAACCATCCGCCATTAACTATAGATTGCCCATTAACTATAGATATTTAATATATACATGTGATATGCATGTAATAATACTATAAATTCTATACCGAAAAAAAATAAAGTAAAATACATAGTAAGCCTAAAATTGGGATGGTATACGATCGAACTGGTGACCTCTAGTTTATATCATAGCGTCAATGGTTATAACTCTCGTGTTGTTTCTTCACAGTAAGGATTATGGCACCTTCATACGAGAATAGTTGTAATTTTCAGTAGGCCTACTTGCTAATTAGGTTACGAACCGCTTAAGAAAAATTTTGTGCTAACAACATAATAATAATTATTTTCCAATAAAACACTGGGGCACGTTGACCCACCGGGCCAACGTGCCCCAACGTAAGTGGGCCAACTTGCCCCCTCGCCATTTTTGAAATACTTTTGCTATTTTTCACATATCTTAACAACATTTAATATTTATTGTTACACCAAAAGACTCGTTATAAATTGAACTTTCAAAATATTACTCACCTTTGTTCTTGTGAAGTATCTCTTGAGAGCAGTAAAACTTTCTGCTCACTAAACAAAATTTACTTCGAGATCGACAAAAGTTAAAAATCAACGTTGTTCTTAGTTTGCTTTTGTCAAGAGAACTGAAACTCGTGGAAGTGTAAGGAAACAGGTTTTCTAACATGTTTCTGGACTTGTGGCGACATCTGGTGACTGGTTTGAGAATTAAATCAAATTGGCCAACCCACCCCTATGGCCAACGTGCCCCGGTCTCCCCTAATAAGCACACTGTCGAAATTTTTAATATGTGGTTCGACTTAAAAAAAAATTACAGCCAAATTCACCTAGAACGTCCGTTGGTGTCACTTCAACATCAAACCAAATTGCCGTATCTCTCTATCCCATTTTTTCACATGTATTATTAAAATTGTATGACTTTTAGTCAATTTATGGTCGAAATTTTTAATATGTGGTTCGACTTTTAAAAAAATTACAGCCAAATTCACCTAGGACGTCCGTTGATGTTATTTCAACACCATGCAGAATTTAAAATAAATCACCGTTCTTTTGTTCAAATGTAACCAAATAAGCCTAACTAAAGTACAATGACGCAATATAGTGTTAAATTAGAAGTTACAGCGTCCATTTTAAATAATTAAATTAGTAGTGTCGAAATGACACCGGCGGCTGTTTTAGGATGTCGAAATCGTCGGCCGTTTTAGTGTTAAATGAGGCACAAGAGACATTTTTTCCGTATTTTCAAATATTAACACGGTTCATTTTTAAAAATTCGCTATTGCACCTTGAAATTCTCGAGGTAAGTGGGGTATTAAAATTCCTCCTAGACATCTGTAATTTTTTCCATCGAACTTTGATTTTATGCCTGAACTCTTCTGGAAAAGAAATGAAAAAGTAACTGCGTTCCTGGGGTAATCGGACGTTCGTCATGTCTTCTTTTGTGTAATCTTGGAATTTCACGCTAGTTTCTGCCTAACTTGAAAGACTATATATTCGGTCCAGATTAGAGGGCAGAAGCGTGACAAGGGCCTTGTCCAACAAATAAGAGGGAAATATGCCAGCCAGGAAATCGTTGGGATAGCTCAGTAGGGAGAGCGTTGGCACGGCAAGCCAAAGTAGCCAGGTTCGAGTCTTGGTCACGGCATATTTTCGCTCTGTTGGAAAAAATCTCAACTATGATACTCCAACCATTGGATATAATTTACCTAGTTAAAAATACTTTCCTCTGTTTATTATGATACCTCCAATATTTTGTATATTTTAAGGAAATCGAAATTTTGCGGCTCCATTTTCAGCTCCGAGGTTTTGTATAAAGTTTGAACCATTTACTCGCCTCTATCTTGACCTCTTTCTTTAACCGATGTGATTTGAAGTTAATATATGGTTATATTTGCAGTAGTACTCTATGAAGACCACTGGACATGCCATAATCTAAAATTTAAAACACTAGATAAAAAATATTGCACATGTAATAATGAATGACGCCCGAAAATAAAAGTTTTATATTCATGTTTATGTGTTGTTGTTTAAACTCGCATTTGCCGCCCAGTATCATTATATCATTCAAAATCGTGTCTGTGTAGAAAAAGTCATTTTGTGATTTAATGTATAGCTCCGTAACCCCAGACGATTTGCATTTTCTTTCTTTGACGGTAAGTTAAAACCATATTTAAATGTCTCAGAGATGGAAACTGATTAGTTGAGCTCAAGAATCACATTACCAATATATGTATACACTCTAAAAACGACATTTTCAAAACTTAGCAAAAAATACTCAAATCTGAATAGGTCGCATAGTCGAAATGGCTCTGAATCAAAATGACTCAGGTTTGAAACATGTATAGAATCATTTATGAAAACATGCACCCACTCAAGAATAAAACATCATGTACTCTATTGGAGTACGTCAATGTTTCAAAAATTAGTATGAACTGACTGCTATGTGCTCATTTTTGAGTATTGTCATGTTTCGAAAATAAGTTTGAACTAACCCTAATCCTTTTTGAGTATGCACTGACATCTATGCTCCCATTTTTGAGTATGTCCATGTTTTAATATTCTGAGTATTTCTGGTATTTCAGAATTGAAAGAATTGGGTATTTGAAACAAAAAGTTTCATAACAAAATAAAAAGATCGATTTACTGAGATTTGAAAGTGTCATTTTTCTCAGTGTAGTCAGTAAGAAAATGTTACGGCAAATATGGATGAATATGTATGATGATATGAAAAAAAAACTTATATATTTTTATATATCATTGCTTCTTTCACGTGCATTAGTTCTTGAAATAAACTATTTAAAATCCGATGAATGCTTTATAATCACGCTGTATATTAATATCACATCAAGTATAAATGCAAAGCAATTATGTATGTCTATGTTAGACAGACGTTTGTATGCCTCTTAAAATAGTTTTAATTCCTTGCGATCGATAAAACTGTTTTATTTCACTGACAACATCGTGAAAGGTGCAAAATGTTTTCAATAATGTTTTTAAAGTTTGTTTGTGCAGATTTACAGTAATTCTTTCATCAATACAAATTGAACAATTCCAATTAGCATCTATTTTAAACAAAATTTATCTTACCTTTCATCTTATTTAAATAAAGAATGAGTAACATAAATTATTGCAGAACATTACTGGTTCTCTTTTTTCTTAAAAAAATATATTTCGACTTTATTTATAGTTAGGGGTTTTAACAAAATAAATTGTTGGTATTTAAACGCAGGGTGTCGTGAAAGAGCTTTATTCCGCTTTTTATTTCGGTCATATTTCATTTTCTTTTCATGAGAAACTGGAACTGCATCAAAAACGCCCTTTTTATTTGAAATCATGAAACCAGAATAAAATTTCAGCAAGCGTGTATTAGGTTTAAGTGAAAAGTTTTAAAGAAAAACCATAAATATCGCAACAAACGAACAAAATAATATTGATAATATTGTTAAGAATTTTCGAGAGTTTTTTAATATGAATGTATTCATATATTATTTACAACTATTTAATAACAGTATTTTCTTCACATTCGAAGTTAACAAATATGATTTATTTAAAGAGCAGTAGTAAAAAAATTCTATCCTAAAGACTACTCTTCGGATATAAAAATCTATATAAGAAATTTGGTGTCGGGGATAAAGCCTGTGTGGAAAAACTGATTGAAATAACTGAAATAAACGATTGTAAAGAATTAAAAGTATTTTTGTCGCTAAAACGATAAAAAATGTTATAAATTAAACAACAAAAATTGTTAAAGTGTGTGTGTGGGGGGGGGGGGAATTTAGTAAATAAACAATGATACTATTTTTTTTTACAATAGTGCTCAAATCCCTTGCGCGTATTTCATTAAAAGTTGAAACAGTATTATACAGAAATAAAAGAAAAATGGCTTCAAAAATGAACAAAAAAAAAAAAAAAAAAAAAAAAAAAAAAAAAAAAAAGAGAGAGATACAAGCCTCTGATAGTTCATTTAAAAAGAATGCATCATAATTTTCAATAATCGTTTACGTATTTTAGAATAATTATATTATTTCGCTTTTGAACTTCTTTTTACTTAAATAATGATTATTATTATCTTCTCCTTCAATTGGAGCGTTCTAATCTCTAAATTCCTTCTACAAATCGTATAAAAATCGTTGTCAGACGATATTCGATTTAATAATTGCTTCGAAATGGAATTCATAATGAACGTCTTAGAAAAATCAATACCCTCTTCCCTAAGAGGATTTCATTCATTACTGCACTGTCGAATGAAATCCCATTTGCTGTGAATTCTGCCGCCTCGAAAACGATTTGAGATAACAGACGTCGTTGCCAGGATTATTATCGGATAAAAGTACATCAAAATCTCAATGATTGAATAAAATGATAAATCCTGTTCATTGGATAGTGGAAAATCCCGATTGCATCCTATGTAAATAATTACCTTGCAGTAAACTTTTAACGCTTGAATTATTTTTAAATAGATGACAAAAGTATTTTGCACTTTAAATGTTAAAAATACATTACTAAGTATTAATAATATCAAACATTATAGAATCTTACATTTAATTCAACATTACAAAATGAAATATAGTATTATTAATTATTAAATAAATTTCTGATAAATTAAACGCAGTTACACATTAACACAAAATGGGAAAAAAAGATTTTTTTTTTTTATATCAGAACAGAAAAATGGACAATATTTCATCATCAAAGGACAATTTTATCGGAAAATTTAAGAAGAAACTCTGAGTTACTCCTCTGTTAAAGTCACTCTCTGTTAAACTTTTTCTAAGTTATTTGTTTAAAAGTCTCCTTTTATCGTATCGAATAATGCAACTTTACGTAAATAAGGATAAATAGTGCAGCGAAAAATACATCTTATACATTATCCATATTACAATACAATATGCAAAGACAATATTAATATACAAATGTTTAAAACAATCACAAAATATCAATTTCTTTATTTCAAATAGTTGATATGTTCTTAATAAAATACTACCCTATTAAACTTTTTCTAAGTTATTTGTTTTAAAGTTTCCTTTTATCGTATCGAATAATGCAGCTTTACATAAATAAGGATAAATAGTGCAGCGATAAAACATCTTATGCGTTATCCATATTAAGATACAATATTAATATAAAAATGTTTAAAACAATCACAAAATATCCATTTCTCCATTTCAAACAGTTGATATGCTCTTAGTAAAATACTATAGTATTACATTTTCTTTCTTATACAGACTAAAAACAGATTTTTTTTTTTTTAATCTAGGAATATATAAAATAACCATGAACAAAAATATACAATAATTTCCTCCGAGTTACAAACGATTTCTAAAAGCATTCTTTATTATTAGAACTTCGGAAACAAATATATATTTTTTGATATTTAAAGAATTATTTATAAAAACAAAATTTCTTTTGCTGCCACTAATTTTCTGAAACTTTTCCGAGCAGTATTTAAAATTTGGGTCATCAGTTTTCTATATCCGAAATGGCGGTTTTTAGGACGCTATTCATTAACAATTAAACATTTTTAGCTGCATAATTGAATTTATATATGCAAGAGTAATACAATTATATTGATTTTAGTGTTAATGTTAACGCTGCTAATTTATGAATTTTGTCTGTAAAACATGTTTATATTTGCTTGAGATTGGATAGCATCTGAAAAACCTATATTCATGTTTGAGAAAACGGATTTATAAACTGTAAAACTTACTCGGAAACATTTCCGAAAATCAGTGGCAGCAAAATAAACTTTGTTTTTATGAATGTTTCTTTAAATCTCGGAAATATATATTGGGAAATTTAAAGATAAAGAACGCTTTTTGCAATCATTAGTAACTCGGAAGAGATAATTGTGTATTTTCGTTCGTATTTATATATTGTTCGTGGTATATTTTCCTAGATTAATAAAACCCTGACGGCTCGGCCTACAGGCACAGGTAGACTTCGAAGACGCAGACCGTGGGGCGAATGTTTGTTGGGAATTGCAGAAGATATTACCTTTCTGCCATGATGCGGCAGTTGGGACCCCCCACTTCAAAATCTAAACGTGTCTGTAGGCGGAGCCGGCAAGGATTTCTTTTTTCTTTCCCATTTTTTACTATAACGGTTGGTCCTATAAAAAACTTGTCAATGTAAAAGTTGTAGGTAATATTAAGAGGATTTATAATAAATTTAAGCGGATTTGATATCTTCGGAATTGATGAAGTTATGAATTTTTTGCTTCTTAAACACCTCTCTTCCTACCCCCCCCCTCTTGGAGCCATTTTTAATGATAAAAAAAATCTTTCCTACATAAATTTTCGGCACTTTTCCTAGAAGTTATAATAACTTTAAACGGATTCGATATGTATCGTAATTAAGAAGTTATGGGTTTTTTTCTGTTTTTACAAAAAGTCCCCCCATTTCCCCCTCTTGGATAGATTTTGCCCATTAACGAACATGACCGAGATTTTATGTATCAGTTTGGAAGAGATTTGTGCACAATTATTGAAGTAATCCATAAAAAAAGTGATACAGATAGATACATAAATAAATATATAAAGTTTTAAACTGGGGGTGAATTTCGGTTATGGGAGTCGTGATCGGCGTAGATCTACAAAATTTTTTCAGAAATTCCAACTTCTGGGAAAATGTAATAGCTAAAAATCCCTGACGGCTCGGCCTACAGGCACAGATAGATTTCGAAGACGCAGACCGTGGGGCACCTGTTTGTCGGGAATTGTGGAAGAAATGACCTTTTTGCAATGATGCGGCATTTGGAACCGCCTACTTTGAACCCTAACTTGTTTGCAGGCGGAGCCAGCAGGATTTTTTTTAAATTTTTTTTTTAATTTTTTTAAATTTTTTATTTTATTTTATTTTATTATTATTATTATTATTTTTTTGTATAAGA
Organism: Maratus michaelseni; assembly: GCA_963931845.1. Taxonomy (NCBI): domain Eukaryota; kingdom Metazoa; phylum Arthropoda; class Arachnida; order Araneae; family Salticidae; genus Maratus; species Maratus michaelseni. The sequence goes on from OZ007588.1 coordinate 6,408,009, forward strand.
GTTGCTCCTATAAAAAACTTGTCAGTATAAAAGTTTTAGATAATATTAAGAGGATTTATAATAAATGTAAGCGGATTTGGAATCTTGGGAATTGACGAAGTTATGAATTTTTTTCTTCTAATACCCCCCTTCCCCCCCTTAACGAAATTTTTAATTATATCAAAAATCTGTCATACATAAATTTTTGGACCTTCTCCTAGAAGTAATAATATCTTCAAACGGATTCGATACGTATCATAATTAAGAAATTATGGTTTTTTTCTGTTTTCACAAAAAGCCCTCCCCCCATCCTCCCCCCCCCTGGTTCGATTTTGCCCATTAACAAACTTGACCGAGATTTTATGCCTATTGATTTTATTTATCCATTTCGAAAATATGCGGGAGTTGGAACCGCCTCCTTCGAAAAATAATTTGTTTGCAGACGGAGCCGGCAGAGATTTTTTTTTGCTATAACGGTTGGTCCTATAAAAAACTTGTCAATATAAAAGTTTTAGATAATATTAATAGGATTAATAATAAATTTACACGGATTTGATATCTTGTGAATTGACGAAGTTATGAATTTTTTTCTTCTAATACACCCCTTCCCCCCCCCCTTGGGGCCATTTTTAATTATATCAAAAATCTGTCATACATAAATTTTTGGCCCTTTTCCTAGAAGTAATAATAACTTTAAACGGATTCGACATGTATAATAATTAAGAAATTATGGGGGGTTTTCTGTTTTCACAAAAAGCCTCCCCTTTTCCCCTTTTCTTGGTTTGACTTTACCCATTAACGAAATTGACCGAGATTTTATGTCCCTTGATTTTATGTATCAGTGTGGAAGAGATTTATGCAGAATTTTTCCAGTTATCGTGGTCATAAAAAAGTGACATAGATAGATAGATAGATAGATAGATGAAGTTTTGAATTGGGGGTGGTTTTGGGTTCTGGGAGTCATAATCGGCGTAAATCTGCAAAATTTTTTCAAAATTTCCAACTTAGGTGAGAATGTAATATTTTTTACGAAATCTACCTAAAAACATCTGTCCCTTTTTACAGTGCAGATACTTATAAAAAAAATTTCATTCATCGCTCAAAGTTAATGAATACTAATTATGTCTTACGAAAGCAATGAAAAGTGGATCATGTTTAAACTGTGATAATGTAAAATCGCAATAAACGGATGACAATGTTACAGAAAAAATGTAGTACGTTACGAATCTTAATTCAGACGACAGTCATAAAACTTTCACAAAATCAAAAGCTTAAAAAATACAAAATATAGTCGTATAATATATTTCTATTTTTTCCCCTTTTGGATTCAAATAAATGATCTGTTTTGGACGGAAAAATTGAAGATGTTAATTCTATAATAAAATCATATGTTTAATACTTCTTCGAATTTATATGATAACAGCTTTCCTATAACTTTCTATTCATTTTATAAACTTTTTATATTTCGATTAAACATATCATTCTCAAAAAAGGAAGGAATCCTAATGTCATTTACAATAAATCTCTCTAAACTAGTTCAAGTGATCATAATTACTTTTCACTTTAACATAATTTTATTTTCTTCGTAAAAAAAAATGAGGGAAATTAATTGAAATACCAAAATGCAAATGTGAGTTTGTTTTTCTTTGAAATAAAATGCATTCTACTGCAGAATATAAGGCTTCGTCTAACTTTAATCCCTGCCCATCCAAATTTATTCTGAGAAACACAACTTTATATTCTTCTAATGAACGTTTCAGGAGAAACATTTCGGTTACATATTAAGAAATATTTTCCGTAATTACGTGCGATTGCGAAAAGTTATGTTTAAGAACTTTCTCGTCAGGAGATTATTTTTTTAACTATTCTGATTTCGGCTTCATTTATAACCCAAATGAGGATGTAAGTTGTAACGAGACAACACTGGTAAATATCTAGTAAATGTCTTATAAACTTCAAAACGGAAGAATAAAAGACAGTTTCATCTTGAAATTTCATTTAAATGAAATGCTTTCGAAATAGTGCAGTTGAAGAGGATAAATGTTAAAACATGGGATTTAAGATATCGCATATTATTTTAAAATGATGTTTGTTAATCTATATCAAAACTAATGCATAGTCATTATAAAGTATTTTTTTAATTAAAATTGAGAATTCTTTTTCGTAACTGGAAATTTATATAATGTGTGTCAAACTGAATTGAAAGTTAGGGCGGAGTGGGGTGATTATTGGTCACTTTTCATAAAGATCCATATAACTCAGTAACTAAATTAAATTGAAACAAAAATTTTATACTTGCAGAAAGAGAATCTAATCCCTAACAATCTTAATTAGTTTTATTTTTTTAATTATATATATAATATTAATAAAATTAAAAAATGTCTGACCAATAATCACCCCGGCAATGGGGTGATTATTGGTCAGGTATGGGGTGATTATTGGTCATTGTTTTATGATCAAATACCAACATTTTAAACACTCAAAAATTTAATAAATGATTAAATGAAACATTCTTGAAATAAATTTAATACTTTATATTGTTTGTAAATATAAACAGAGTTATGAAAAATGTTATAAAATAAAGAACATTATTGAAATGGTTGGAACTTCAAATATATTTCACAAAATAAAACATTTATTTACAAAAGACTTTCGTATTTAAGGTATGCAGCTTGCATTTCATCTTCCTCAATCTGAAATAGCCCATAGAGTCTAACTGGTCCATAAAACACAAAGGAGTGCTTCACTGGCGCAAGATCCGTTTTCTTTGGCCAGCGATAATTTCTGCAGACTTTTCCAAAAATTTGCCAGACAAAATATCATCCTGAATACTAATAACACGCCCGATGTATGGCATCTGCTCAAAGTTGACAGCATAGTACTTCTCTACACATATGGCTTTATGTATTTTCCTTAATTTATTTGTAGCTGAAATATCAGAAATTTTTTTTTTTGCAGTTGCGGAATTTCTTCAGCTTCACCCGTTTCTACTTCTATATCTATATCCGTATCTTGTATGCATTCCTGTGTTTTCTTTCTAGTCTCAGAGGATGATGCTACTGCATCTTCAGCTGTATTCTTGTTTAATGTTTAATGTTTAATGTTAATTCTTTTTTTATTTTTTTTCTTATTTTTCTTTTTCAACTTTTTTACACAACATAATGAAATCCTCGTTAGTGATAACTGCTGCATTTGCACTGTAAAAGATGTTCATTATCTAAATATACAAGTTAAATTTTCAAACTCATCCCAATATCTCTTCAAGAAATGGATAAACAAAGGTTCAGTTATTTCAAATGTAATTTGTGTTATGAGTTGCTAAAAAAATCAAAATAATGTGGTTCTCTCTTAAAGTGTTGCCACATGAACTTGAAAAAACTTTTGAATGCAGACGCTGCCATCTACAAGTGACAAATATTAAACATTTCTGCACTATTTGTGAGTTTATAAGTAATTTTTAAGCTAAAATTACATGACCAAGAATCACCCCATGTTGACCAAGAATCACCCCATGTATATAGGGGGATGTTTAGCCCTCTATTTCCCTAATGTATGTACTCATACAGTGTTCATATACATACATACATATTCTATGCAATTTTCTCTTTCTATATAACCCTTCTAGATCATCATGTAGCTAAATTTCATATTACAGGCACCTTATGAAAAAAAAAAAACATGATTTTGTAATCCCTTATTTTTTGCTCAAGTTTTATACATATGTCTAGTTAAAATATTTTTTCTCATTAAATTATGTTTTGAACCAAAAAATCGTTTGTGTTACTGAATAACAATGAAATTTTCTAACATCCAGTATTATTTTTCTTTTGATTTTATCATTAGTATTAATGAAAATTAAATTGACCATTAATCACCCCATGTTCCAAGTGACCAAGAATCACGCCGGTCTGCCCTATAGGATATTCGCTACATTTAAATCCCTTATACAAACACAAAAAGAAAATGTATTTATATTTTTACTCTTAATAACACTGGAAACGCAACTTTTTATTCAAAATGATTTTCCGATTCATTTCCATAAAACAAATTCAATTCGATCCAAACAACATATTTAAAACACATTTAGCCACATACGTAAATCATTACTAAGAAATTTGATTTGAATCATGCTGGAATAAAATGTCTAAAAGTTTGGAATATTTCTCCATATAATTAGAAAATCGCCGTCTTTAAACACCGTAAGAAAAAACGCAAAAAGAAAACTTATTTATTTTTTATTCTTAAGAACACTGAAAACGCAACATTTTATTCAAAACAATTTGTCAATCCTTTTTAGAAATAAAAATCCCTTCAATTCAAACAACATATTTAAAACCCATATAGTCACATATCTATATCTATACTAAAATTATAGATAAAGAAACAGTTGTTTTTTGATTGTAGGAGATAATCTTAGGAACTACCGAAACGACTAAAAAAAATAATGAGGGCATATACATGATGACAGTCTCTGCTACAAGTATTTTTTATGTCGGTAAACCTGCCTACAAATAGGGAAAACCTTACAAAATAACGATTTTTTTCAACTAATTCTTTAGGTTAAAAACTTGAAAATTGACATGGTGGTTACTTTTAAATGGTAAATGTAACTATGTAATGGTCATATAACATCAGGTCATCTAAACATCGCTAAGAACGGTTTTAAAAATTTGAAATTTACAAGAGTGAAATAAGTAGAAAACGTTCTAAAATCACATTTAATCCCAAACTGTTGAACTTATTTAAAAAAATTCTTTCAGTATTATAATGGTGAAATAAGTAGAAAACGTTCTAAAATCACAATTACTACAAAACTGTCGAACCAATTTCAGAAATTCTTTCAGTATTATAACGATGAAAAAAGTAGAAAACATTCTAAAATCACATTTAATCCAAAACTATGGCACATATTTAAAAAAATTCTTTCAGTATTATAATGGTGAAATAAGTAGAAAACGTTCTAAAATTCTCAATTACTCCAATATCGAACCAATTTCAAATATTCCTTTAGGGTTGTAATATCTCAGCATAAACTTTAGGTAATTTGTGTCTCCAGATCCCTTCTTCCAAGGAGATGGAAGAAAGAAAAACATTCCAAAATTACGATTTCTTAAAAATTGTATTAGCTAGAAATTTGAAATTTAAAATGGTGGTTACATTTAATTTGTACATGCTCACTAAGAACAGTTTTTAAAAGTTTGAAAGGGCGAAATAAAATAAAAACAGAATTCGCAAATGGGCAACATTTTATCTTTTTTTTCACATTTTCTCTTTTAATTAGTGGTATTTGTATTAGAAGAGAGAATGAATGTAATTTTCACTTTATGACAACGTTCGTATATTTTAACAATATTTATTCCATTTCAGCGCCTTTCTAGAACCAGTCTTGTTAGTTTCTGGAACTACTGAACAGATTTAAAAAGTAATGAAGGAATCAAAATAACCAATATTTACTTCAACATAAAATACTTTTTAAGTCTTCTGAAACATCTCTGTTCTTCAGTGATGTTTTCAGAGCGAAAAACTTTCTAAAATAACATAACGATTTCTTTCAAAATTTTCGGGCTAGAAAATTGAAAATTGATGTGGAATTTACTTTTAAGACATAAATGCTCACTAACAGCGAATAAAAATAATTGAAATTTAAAAGGGTAAAATGAGGAGAAAAATTACAATTACTCCGAATCTACTGAACCGATTTCGAAAATTCTTTTCGTATTATAATTATGATAATCTCTGCTTAAATTTTAGGCATTTTTTTAATCTATCACCCAGAGGGTACAAAATAAAAAAAAAATTCTAAAACTACAGTCTCTAGATACTTGAAATTTGACATGGTGGTTATTTTAAAACAAAAATGCTCGCACAGAACTCACATTGAAATTTTAATGGATGGAATCAGTAAAATACGTTCTAAAATCCCAATTTCTCTGAAAGTACCGAACAAATTTTAAAGACTCTTTCTGACTTTTTAATGTTGATTAGCTTTACTTAAATATAGGCTATTTTTTCGTATCTAGTCAATCTTTGAATCCAAGCAGGTACAAGAACCATAAATGTTCTAAAGTTACGACCACGCCCATCATACTATTGCGTAACCTAGTGTGTAGTGCATACCTAACTGATGTATACCATTTCGAGATATTTGAAATAGTGTAACATCATTAAAATACACTGCAATCTAATTTTCCCTTTAGACCATAATGTAACAAAATTCTTTTGAGTGCCCTTGCGATCAAACTAAAAATGCAACACTTTTCATTTTCAATACCGAACACACCATGGTAAATCCCAATAACATATGTCAGTTACAGACAAACTGATTTCATAAACCCTTTTCAAATATTTTGAAAGTATTAAAAACTAACTATTGAAGTTGTATGTATAGCAATATTATTAAATTAACAGGTTTTTTATAAAGACATTAAGGACAACATTTTTTTTTTTCCTTTTTAAAAATTTTTTAAATGCATCTTTTTGTTTAATATTTTCTTTTCAAACGTACAATTTTTTTCATTAATAAGCGTTGACACAGTATGAAACACTAAGCACTTACAGATACTTTTTTTCTGCAAAAATTCATATCAATCATTTAATAATTGAAAGTTTAAATACAAATTGTAAATACACATACACATATATTGCATCAGTTCTAAAAGATTGTGACAATTTTTTTTGTTTTGTTATTGGTAAAAAATAGATATTATTATATTATGAAAAATTTTCGTATGTTTGATTTTGGTACATTTTGTATTAAGATGCATTTCTCAAAATCTACCATGCTCGCAGATAAATTTTAAGAAAGACAGTTTTCGTCGCAGAGTGGCTTATAGGTTGCTTATAGGTACACTTTAAAAACGACATTTTCAAAATTGAGCAAAAAATACTCAAATATGAGTACCTTGCATAGACAAAAGGTCTCCGAATCAAAATGACTCAAGTTTTAAACATGCATATACTCATTTCTGAAAACATGCACATACTCAAGAATAAAACATCATGTGCTCCTGTTTGAGTATGTGCAGTGCATGTTTCAAAAATGTGTATAAACAGACTTTTATGTGCTCATTTTTGGTATTTCAATGTTTCAAAAATGTGTATGAACTGACTTTTATGTGCTCATTTTTGAGTATTTCCATGTTTCAAAAATGAGTTTTAACTGATCCTAATCATTTTTTAATATATCCATGTTTCAAAAATGAGTATGAACTGACCTCTATGTGCTCAGTTTTGAGTGTGTCCATGTTTCAACATTCTGAGTATTTCTGTTATTTCAGAATTGAAATCATTGGGTCGTCCTATTGGAAACAAAAAGTTTCCTAACAAAATGAAAACATCGATTTACTCAGATTTGAAAGTGTCATTTTTCTCAGTGTATACTTATAGGTTGGACAATAATATCCCAATCCTCGTCACAGTAGTTGAAAAGCACTTTATAATGATAATTCACCTAAAAATGTGATACAATTATCATTATTGTTGTTATGTATAATGTTAAAGGAAAACTTTTTGAGATGTTAAATGAGCGATGTCTATCTATCGCTTTAGTATGATTTCATTTTTGTTTTAAACAGAGTTGGCAAACCTATGGCGCGAGCGGCAGAATTGCACGAACTTCGAACCCACTTCGAAGTCTTTAATCAAACATAGAATCATTATTTAAAAATAATGAAAATTATTAAATTTGAAAATATTGTTGTCAGTTTGCCCCATAAAAAGTTTCGCAAAACTTTTTTCAAATATGAAAAAGATTAAATTTGTTATTCTCACATACTTATATTTTTCTTTTAATATACATTTATATTTTACCAAAGAGGAATATAACAGTCATACCAGAATAAATAAATAAACAAAAAGAAAGAAAGAATTGCTCGCTGATTTGTTTCTTCATTTGAACACGGAATATTCTTTTTTTTTTAATAAACTAAGTTGTTTATGTTATGGTAAAACATAAAACATTACAGAAAGAAAAATTGTGTTTGATGCCAGGATAAATAATGATTTGTTTATGCAACAAAAGATTATTTGAGTTCCCACGTTCCTGGAACTTGTTTTCGAAGTAATAGGGAAAATAATCTTAGCTTGCAGGAAAACAAAAATGAGACCGCAGGGATTAATCTGGAACATGAAATCTCATTCAACTCATCAGCTGATTAAAATTATCTTAAAAGTCATTAAGTAGCAAACATTAACAGTTCTTTTGGGAAATAAATCGAAATGAATGCTCTTAAAAAATACTGAACTTCTGTAATTATTGTTGGAGTTTAAATGAGTAAAAAATAAAATAAAAAAGACGAGAAACCTATTTTCAAATTTTGAATACAACAGAGAAATAATTATTTTATTAAACTTAACTAGCAAGCTACGCCCGCTACGCTGGTTAATTTCTCTTAACGAATCTTTAATCAAACAAAATATTGACATTTCCTAATTCACTTTAATATTTTAACAGAATAATAAGGCTACTATAATTTGTGACCCCTGCTATAACCAATATACACGTCAGGACACGTCGCCTTTATCATTATCTTTTTACGCGTGAAGGTTTGGCTATGGTACTCCATTGTGAAATTTGGTAATTTTTCAAATTCAATATTTGAAATATGGCATAATCATTAGATTTGAAATTTATATCAAGAAATATACAATTTTTTACCTTTCAAACGCAGTTTGTCTAACAATTTAATGACAAATAATTTTCGAGCTATTATTTTTTTCAGTAACTTCAAATGTTTCATTTTCCGAGATTAATCTGTGGCAAAGATTAAAGAAAAACCCAGTCGTCAGCAACGCATAGCTTTATATTAAAGAGGATGTTGGAGCAGGAATTGTCACCATCAATTTTGAAATCGGTTCTGTAGTTCAAGAGATTCCATAGAAATTGTAATTTAGAATTATTTTAGAACGCTTTTCGCTCATTCCACCCTTTTAAATTTCGATTTTTTTATTTATTCTTAGAGAGCATTTACATCTTATAATTAACTACAATGCCAAATTTCAAATTTCTAGTATAAAAAAAAAATGTAATTTTAGAATGTTTTTCGCTCTTGCACCACCCTGGAATTAGCGGCACCGAAGTAAAATATAGCCTATGTTGGAGCAGGGATTGTCATAAAAAATTTGCCACCATCACTTTTGAAAAGGGTTATGTAGTTCCAGAGATTCCATAGAAATTGTAATTTAGAATTTTTAAGAACACTTTTCGCTCATTTCACCCTTTTAAATTCCGAATTTTTTTAGAATTTGTTCTTAGAGAGCATTTACATCTTATAAGTAACTACCATGCCAAATTTCATGTTTCTAACACCTTCAGTATAAAAAAAAATCGAAATTTTAGAACGTTTTTTGCTCATGCACTCTCCTGGGGATAGTGGTACCAGCATGAAATATAGCCTATATTACAGCAGAAACTGTCACCATCAATTTGCCACCATCACTTTTGAAAACCGTTCTGTAGTTCCAGAAATTTCATAGAAATTGTAATTTAGAATGTTTTCAGAACGCGTTACGCTCATCTCACCCTTTTAAATTTCGAATTTTATTAGAATTTGGTCTTAGAGAGCATTTACATCTTATAAGTAACTACCATGCCAAATTTTATATTTCTAGCTCCTTCAGTATAAAAGAAATCGAAATTTTAGTACGTTTTTCGCTCCTGTACCACCCCGGGATTAGCGGCACTGAAGTAAAATATAGCCTATGTTGGAGCAGGAACTGTTACCATCAATTTGCCAACATCACTTTTGAAAACGGTTCTGTAGTTCCAGATATTCCATATAAATTGTAATTTAGAATGTTTTTAGAACGCTTTTCTCTCATCTCACCCTTTTAAATTTCGAATTTTTTTTTTAATTTGTTCATAGAGAGCACTTACATCTTATAAGAAACTACCATGCTACATTTCATATTTCTAGCTCCTTCAGTACAAAAGAAATCGAAATTTTAGAACGTTTTTCGCTCTTGCACCCCCTTGGGAGTTGTGGCACCGACATAAAATATAGCCTATGTTGGAGCAGGGACTGTCACCATCAATTTGCCACCATCACTTTTGAAAACGGTTTTGTAGTTCCAGATATTCCATAGAAATTGTAATTTAGAATGTTTTTAGAATGCTTTTCTCTCATCTCACCCTTTTAAATTTCGAATTTTATTAGAATTTGTTCTTAGAGAGCATTTACATCTATAAGTAACTAAAATGCCAAATTTCATATTTCTAGCTCCTTCAGAATAAAAGAAATCGAAATTTTAGAACGTTTTTCGCTCTTGCACCCTTTGGGAGTAGTGGCACCGACATAAAATATAGCCTATGTTGGAGCAGGGACTGTCACCATCAATTTACCACCATCACTTTTGAAAACGGTTTTGTAGTTCCAGATATTCCATAGAAATTGTAATTTAGAATGTTTTTAGAATGCTTTTCTCTCATCTCACCCTTTTAAATTTCGAATTTTATTAGAATTTGTTCTTAGAGAGCATTTATATCTATAAGTAACTAAAATGCCAAATTTCATATTTCTAGCTCCTTCAGTATAAAAGAAATCGAAATTTTAGAACGTTTTTCGCTCTTGCACCCCCTTCGGAGTTGTGGCACCGACATAAAATATAGCCTATGTTGGAGCAGGGACTGTCACCATCAATTTGCCACCATCACTTTTGAAAACGGTTTTGTAGTTCCAGATATTCCATAGAAATTGTAATTTAGAATGTTTTTAGAATGCTTTTCTCTCATCTCACAATTTTAAATTTCGAATTTTATTAGAATTTGTTCTTAGAGAGCATTTACATCTATAAGTAACTAAAATGCCAAATTTCATATTTCTAGCTCCTTCAGTATAAAAGAAATCGAAATTTTAGAACGTTTTTCGCTCTTGCACCCCCTTGGGAGTTGTGGCACCGACATAAAATATAGCCTATGTTGGAGCAGGGACTGTCACCATCAATTTACCACCATCACTTTTAAAAACGGTTCTGTAGTTCCAGATATTCCATTGAAATTGTAATTTAGAATGTTTTTAGAATGCTTTTCTCTCATCTCACCCTTTTAAATTTCGAATTTTATTAGAATTTGTTCTTAGAGAGCATTTACATCTTATAAGTAACTACCATGCCAAATTTCATTTTTCTAGCTCCTTCAGTATAAAAAAAAATCGAAATTTTAGAACGTTTTTTGCTCCTGCACCCCCCTGGGGGTAGTTGCACCGACATAAAATATAGCCTATGTTGGAGCAGGGATTGTCACCATCAATTTGCCACCATCACTTTTGAAATTGCTTCAGTAGTTCCAGAGATTACTCCCTACAAACAAACAAACAAACAACAACAAAAAAATCTTTACTTCTTTATAATATTAGTATAGATTTCTTAACAGGCTACATTGAAAATGGGAACTTTTAGCTGTCTTTACTAAAAACGGAAATAGGTTATTATATCTCCATCCAATTGAGTATTAAAGTGAATAATTTTGTTACACAAATGAGTAAAGATCTTTGATCTGTACTAATAAAAAAAAAAAGATGTTTCTTTGTGTGTCTGTGTGTCGGCGATGGCTAGAAAAATCTACTGTACGTAGAGCTTTGAAAATGTAGATGAAGATAGTCCAAGAAAGATCTGAAAGTATTTGAAGATCAGATTTTGCATATTTTTATAAATAACGGCGATATTAATAAAAAACATAAAAAAATCCCCAAAATGGCCGGGATTACTGAAGCATTCCGCAGCATAGAAGAAAAAAAACTTGAAAAGATTTTCATTTTTATGATTCCGTAATTAAAAAAGGAAAAACGGAACCTTTATAAGATCACTTCCTGTGTCTGTTCGTCCGGCTGTTACAGCCCTTTTTTCGTAAACGATGGGACGTGGAAAGTTCAAACTTGAGAAAGTTATAAAGCCTTTTTTCCCACATATTTTTAAATTATTAACCATTCATAAATATGTTTAGAAAACATTTAGGGTTCTAATTAAGTTACTTGAAAATAAAGTTTGTTTTTGTATATCGTGCGGGTTACCATGTGAAAGATCTCGTAATACCGAACTCAAAAATATGTTTGTTTTAATTTTTGGTATTATATTCTCAGAGATATTATCAAAATTGCGCTGCAAAAATATGTCCCCCTCCTCTATTTCCGAATCTACAGAAACTTTAATTATGAAAAAATTAAGGGTAATAAAAGTTTATATAAACCTTGCAGGAAAACTATAACGACTCTTCTGGGTCACATAGTTTTTGAGAAAATCGAATTTTTCTATTGCTAACTTTATTTTACGGGCGCTCAACAGGGGCGTTGACGGTCGCTTGAGGTACCTATTGATACAGGTACTGACGATCAACATACAAGAATTGTTGATAATGATTTTCGAAAAAAATTGTCTGTAATTAACCGATATATTAATTAAAAACCTATCTAGAAAAACACGGCATTGACCAAGGTGACGTTTTAAATTTTCGACCTCCATTCGCGCTTAGCACAATGCCAATTTTAAACCTTCAACAACATCTTTGAAGTAAGGCAAATCATAGTGATAAACAATCAAGGTTTTTCTTTCCCATGAATTCAGTTATTATTTTAGCAACGTTTTTTTTTGTACTATTGCAGTTAGTATTTAATAAATTTAATGAACGAAGCCCTTTGAACGCGAGTAATATTCGCACTTGAAAGAATATTATTCTTATTTTTACAAGCCCACATTAGCATAATAAACGAAAATTCTAAAAAATAATACATATTTAATCATCGTACTTTTGCCAATTGTGAAAAAAAATATTAATATTCACCCTTAAAAAATTACTTTCCGTTCATTTTTTTCTTTCGCATGTTTACAAGTCAGTATGCACCTTCCTGAACCAAATATGAAAATCAATAAGTATCCACTTACAGGTGGTACCTTTTAGTTTACAACAGCGGTTTTATTTCTTTAAAAATATATCAATATTAACCCTTTGAAATAAACATTATGATAATGCCGTTTTGGAGGAAGATTTCGTTTTCTCTGCAATTTTAAAAAATCTGCATTCACTTTCTTGAACGAAATAAGTAAAAACAAAAAGTACCTACAAAGTTTGAATTGAAGGTTCAATTGAAAGTTTAATATATCCAAACCAAAAATTAAATATGTAATCACGATAACAATGGGTTCTTAGCTCGTTTAGATAGATATCATTTAAAAATATGACAGCATACAAATTGAAGAGTGTTTACTGCCGGAAACAGTTGGGCGCACAACATTAAGTTTGTTTGAAAGATTTTCGTTTAAAAATATAAATTCTTCAACACTGATTTTAAGTGTATGTAAGGTTATTATCATAGGCCTGGGCATCGATGTGAGGAGGGGAAGGGTTATGTTGAAGGGTTAGATAAGAATTGTTCTATTGAGGGGTTCAGCTAGTAAGAAAATAAAATATACACTCCGAATATTGATTAGTATCCTAACGAGATTGACTTGCTGTCCTGGACTTTTCCATCCAATTCCCAACAATTGTGACTTTTGGTGAAAAACCATTATATAAATAAAAATGTTGAGAAGAGCAATTTATTGCCTGGAAGTGGGACATCTCGAAATTCCTCAATTAAGACCTTAAAATCGGCAGTACCGTTCGTCCAATCTTAAAGTCCAGGAGCCAAAGTCACAATTTGGCAACCAAATTTAGAGTCGATGATTTTGCTTTATAAAATAGATTAGATGACAGAAATAACGAAACTGCCAGTCCGCTGGTACACCAGCGGGAGATTGCTATGTGAAATGGATGGCAACATGACTACTGACGAAGTCTCCGAATCGGGGTAATATCTGTCATCGGGTTGCCATTCATTTCAGATTGTAGGAAGCTGTGTGATGTTACTATGGAAATACCCTCCACTAGTGCACCAGCTGACTGGTAATTTTGGTATCTGTACCATCTAAACTATCATACATAGGAATATCATCGACTCTAAAATTTTTGGCGATGCTAAATCCCAGAATATTATTCACGTAGAGAGAAAAATAAAATGTGAATAACGGCGGAAAAGAAAATTCGGTTTTCTTGAATAAATTATCAATATGTTACCACATTTAGCTGGATAAACGAAAAAATAGGAAAGAGAGAAAACCACATTAAAAAATGGGGGATTAAGTAGAAATGGAAACTTTTCAATTCAATTAATATTTTCACACATCAATTTTTAATGAACTTCCCTCGATATTTTATCTATTTAATTTTGGAAGACTATACTTTTCAGACGGTTACGTGAAATTATGAACAGTCTGATTAAAGTCTATTTGCTTGTGCGTCTGTTTGCCGATCCACTTTCTAAATTTGAACAAAATGATCAGACTGATTCGAAATGTGAATACTTTCCAAAGATATTTTAAATGGGCCTATTTTTTTCCCAAGCCACCTGAGACATTCAAGTTTTATCAGCGTGTAGTCCAATAATTCTTTCTTTAGTAAATTATTGTTTCAATAAGGCACAGGGTTAGAATTCAATTGCATCACGACATACCTTGAACAGTGGATATCTAAGTGGCTGCTCCGTTGAGGGTAAATTTTATACTTTCGGGTCACGATCACACGATGATAGTAATTGATTTTATTGAATATTTACAATGTAAATGTATAAATTACTAAATTAGGAGTCAAAATGCTAAGTATTTACACAACAAGATGTTGTTTTTTCCTTGAAAGTACTAATGTGGGCAAAAATTAGTAAGACTTTTTAATTTAAATTTCGCGCGAAAACCCATTCGTCGAAATATTTTTTTTCTAGGTTGGTATGACTGTCAGTGACATCTGTGCCAAATGTCATGTCAAAATAATCATTAGTGTTTAGTATACGCTTGTCTTTCTGAAGTACAAAAAGTGCATTCGGCGATTTTTACAATGAGTGAAATTATTCAACAAAGAAGTTTTTGTGTGCGGAATCAAATTTCTGGTGGCGAAACGTTCAGAATGTTGCATAAGGCCTTCGGTGATAATTGTTTGTCGCGAGCAAGGGTTTTTGATTGGTACAAATTATTCAAAGAGGGTCGAGAACGCGTTGACGACGAACCACGTCCAGGACGGCCATCAACATCAACTGATGATCAACACGTCAATAAAATCAAGGAATTGGTGCTTGAGAATCAACGATTAACTGTCAGAGACCTGACTGGCATCGTTGGAATATCGGAAGGATCAGTGAAAACCATTTTGAAAGATGCACCGATAATGCACCGTCGCATACTGCATTAATTCTTCGTGAGTTTTTCGCCAAATTTTCAATCAATATCGTGCCGAAACCACCGTATTCGCCTGATTTAGCTCCGTGTGACTTCTGGCTATTCAGCAAACTCAAACGACCGCTCCGGGGAACCCGTTTTGAGTCAATTGAAGACATTAAACGTGAATCGCTACGCGCATTGAAGGCTATTCCGGAAATTGACTTTAACAACTGTTTCGAGGATTGGAAAAAACGTTGGCACATGTGTATTGGGGCCAGGGGGGATTATTTTGAGGGGGACGAAATAGATTTGGAAGAATAAATTAAGAATTTTAAAATTATGAACAAAGTCTTACTATTTTTTGCCCACAGTAGTAAAAAAAGCATAGAGCAGTAAACATTTAAATGTTAATGTAATATGGTATTTTAAAGGAAACTATTTTTTAGAAAACTATTACACAAGCCTATCTATTACGTAAATATAAATATATTAATCTTTTTAAAATAAAAATGTTCATTCAGAATTTCAAAAATTTTGATTTGATTTAATGTCGGAGTCGTAAAATGAATTGAACACATTTCGAAATTTCCAAAACTTCTCCCAATTTTAACAGCTGTCTCTAACTTAATCTCGATGGATTTCGTCAGCGTTAAAATATATTGTGAAAACAGATTTGATGACCAGTTCGCGGATTATTTAACTACCAAAATTTTTGTGTAGAATGCAAATTTGCAACAACGACATAACCGTAGATTTTGGACTGTGAAAAAAAGCAAAACTTAAACATCCCTATAGAGATGCACAGAAAACGACCCGAAACCATTTTAGTGTTTTATATTACAGTCTAATTAATATACAAACACGAAACTTATGCTTTAACAGCAGCAAATGAAGCTGATTATTGACGAAAAAGTTATACCACAACTACTCCGTATCTGCTTTTTTTGTGCTAATTAAACTATGAGACTTTTCAATGTTCATTAAAATGAAAACAAATTCTAATATGTTTTAAGCTATGTATTTCTTCTTATGAATTATTTATAAATTTTGCTACAGAATGCTGTTTTCTAAAATTTAATCAAACAGTATGAGTTACTTTTTTATCCACCAACAAACACAAATACAAGGTGTTCAAGTTCATGAAACCCTACAAAATTATCTCCAAGTAAAATAATAAAAAATTAGTCCGTATAATACGACTTACAAGTACTGCTTGAAAACATCTAATCCTCAATTTTTCAGAAGTTTTTTATTCAGCATCCCATAATTATTTAGGATGCATCAAGTACACGGAAAAAAGAAAGTAATTCAGATTTCAGTAATCTCAAAGAAGATAACTTAAGTTTTTGTATATTGATGCATGAAAATTATTCTCCGATTTAGGCTTAAAAATAATTTCTTTTGATTCAAGAAAAGCCTTATCAATATACGTGCCCATTTTCTCATAATCACTCGAGTTTAAGCTTCAAAGCAATCAATTATCTTTCTAGGATTACCATAAAATGTGCATCACATTATTTATCCCCAAAGGAACATTCTTAACGAACTTAATCGAAGAAATTAATCTAATTCCATGGAAACACGTGTCGGTTAATTATTATACGTTCTTACAAATTTGATTTAGGATTATTTTTAGCGCTTTGTAAACGATTTTGAAGAGATAGCCGCCGTTGCCATAGAGAAAATAGGTATTACATTCACACTGAAATTGTGGAATGATCATTAAACAAAAAAGAAAAATCATTCGTCAAGCATAGATTATGAAACACATTCCAACACATTAATATGATGAAATATGATGTCAAAGTAAATAATTTGGAAAACGCATAACACATTTGAAAACTCAATTTCAGTAGATCCCATCTGTAGTCGGAAAAATGTCCGAATTTTGTGCGCTCCTGTATATGATTCATTGATTTATTTATATATGTATATATATATATATACAGTGTGCCCGCTAAAATCCGTTGTCACCCCAATAATTTCTGAACGGCAAGAGCTATAGTCATAAAAGTGGTACAGTAAAGTTGCCAAGCGTTACGCAAGGAATCCCCTTACAGCGCCAATTGGCGTCTAAATTTGCAGTTAGCGTTCTTATTACAAAAACGGTAAGAGATACGGGAAAAAAGTCAATTACAAAGTTGTTCAGCATCATCGATTTATTACAAAAAAGAAAAATTCTTGCTCACAAAAATGGTACAAATGAAAAGCACAAAGCGCACATGTGTTTGATCGCGTTGAACAAAACCGCACTTATCGGAAATGAGGCTCATCTATCTGTGATGCTCAAAATGGCGTCGCTCAGCAACAGTACACATCTGGACACGAGATTGCACTTCCCACTGCCCATTGTACAACATGGCAGGTGACAAGCTGGCACAAGCATCAGTAATACGGTTCCGAAGTTCCTGCAGTGTTGGTGGAGGGGTTGCATACACTCGCTGTTTCATGTGTCCCCACAGAAAAAAGTCCAAAGGGGTCAGGTCAGGAGAACGTGGAGACCATTCTACGCAACCACGATACCTGATGACTTGTTGCTGGAATGTGTCCCGAATGTACGGTTGGACCCTTAATGCCTTATGCGGCGGGACGCCACCGTGTTGGAATTCATTCCGGAAGTCACTCAACGGCAAATCCTCTAGAAAATAAGATATTACATGCTTCAGAAGTTCCAAGTATTGGAATCCTGTTAACGTACTCTCGTAAAATATCAATCAATCTCTTTTTGAATATTCCGCACCAGACATTTACCGAGCAACGAACTTGATGTCGAACATCTAGAATTATCCAGCGACCAAAAATGTATGTTCTGCTTATGTACACAGTATTACGCGAAAAGCATGCCTACTCCTTCTATATACTGTCAGCAAAACACGTTGGCTGGACCTCTAAGAGGTTCATCATGAAGTTGCACCAATCAAAGCGTCTCTGAGCCTCCCTTGCGAGCTCCCTTAGTGACTACCCAGATGTAGACAGGTAAGAATGAGCACCTGGTTCATTCAAGATAGTCCAAATGCAGCTTGTGGCACTCGCTGTCCTACTCTTCTTAGTCTACCGGATCCAGGTCTGTTTTCACCCTCTCCATCTCCCTCAATCGTTTCACTGTCCTTACGATGACCTTCCATGAAGGTTGTGGCCCTCCCGGAAAACGTTTACGATATAGTCGCTCTGCCGCTATTGCCTGGCGCCCGCATGTCGACATAATTAATAGTTTCAACATACAACCCTCGCGGAACTCTTTCTTTTATACTTGTGTCTAGCGCAGAGGTATGACGTGTGATAGTTATTTGCATAATACCGAAATTTATGCGATTCGCATACCAAATGAGCGTTGAGTTGAGTTGATGAGCTTGCTAAACGATATTGCACATTTCGCATCGTCTACTAATTTTGTTAAGAAATTGTAAGGACAGCATGAGCATGCACCAGCCGGGACTTGGACGGGGGACTTGAACGCACGCTACCACTGTGCCATGATAAGGGATGCTCTGGAGTGTGACCTTTTCTCTTTTTTTCCGCGTTATGTGGCGTTACAATTTTGGGAGTTACGAACCACATAAATGTAGTAACTGGCAACGGACTCTGTAGACTCTGTACCGCAAAGCTAGCAGATTCTCTAATGAGGCTCTCGATGAAATTTAAAACTGCCGAACAATACCTTTTGATGATTGCAGTAATTTTTACAGCGTGAGAGGAGTAGGCGTCGAGATGCAGACTGAGTAAGACGGACTCGGGAGATGCTCTTAAATCTCCGCGGCCAGCGAGTGAGCTGAGCTGACCAATGTTTGATCGGAAAGCGGCCTTTACGAGCTGCAATAATGTTGTTTTAATTATTATTAAACTTGTAAATACTTGTAATTATTTTACATATAACCAAGAACATTAAATTGAGTAAGATTTCACCAAAAATCTGCCCTGGACTTTATTTATTCATATCCTTTAGACAACCGAGCATATTTAACATAAGTTATCTCTACATAAAAATGCATTTTACGTCTTCTATTTTTAATATTACTTTACTGAAAGTGTGTTTTCTTACTAAATCGATGATGCTGAACAACTTTATAGTTGACTTTATCCCGTATCTCGTACCGTTTTAGTAATAAGAAGGCTAAATAGAAATGTAGTCACCAGGTGGCACTGTATGCGGTTTTTCTTGCGTAGCGCATGGCAACTTTACCATACCTAGACCTCACTTTTATGACAATAGCTCTTGCCGTTCAGAAATTATTGGGGTGACAACGGACTTTTGCGGGCACACTGTAATTGCCCGCTGTACTGCCACATTGTATGCAAAACTTTAGTTCATTTAGAAAACGCATAACACACGCTGAAATTCCCGCCTTCAGAAATGCCTGTTAATAAAAGGAAATTTACGCGAATTTTTTTGTGCAGTTCGGTATATGACGTATAGAATTTATACGCACCAAGAAATATATAAAAATTAGTTAAATCTAAAAATGCAGACCATATTTGGAACCATACTTCCAATAATTATCGCTCATAAACAATACTGTAACCGAATTTTTTGCTTGCCCCTGTAACTAATCGATAAATGCTATACACATCATAATTCTATAGTAAGCATCTTGTAGTGCACGATATATATCAGTTTCAATATTTTCGAAATAGTTTAACACCATTAAAATACACTGGGAATGATTTTCCCCTTTGAACAACAATGTAACGGAATTATTTTGAGTACCTCTGTAATCGAACTATAAATGCTACACACTCTATTCTCAATACCGAACTTGACAT
This sequence comes from Maratus michaelseni, assembly GCA_963931845.1. Classification (NCBI taxonomy): domain Eukaryota; kingdom Metazoa; phylum Arthropoda; class Arachnida; order Araneae; family Salticidae; genus Maratus; species Maratus michaelseni. The sequence goes on from OZ007588.1 coordinate 6,427,926, forward strand.
GGTAAACCTCAATGCCATATATCAATTACGAGACAATCCGAGCCTATTAGCGCGAGTTAGAGCACAGACAGGCAGACAGACAAACCGAATTCCTAAACACTTTTCAAGTATGTTGGAAAAATGTTAAAAAGTAGCCACAAGACTATTTCAATTTCACTGTAAAATAAATAATTAATTAATCTCGATACAACAGAAAAATACCGCAAATCTTATCGAAAATCTTCTTTCAACTTGTTGAATTTTTACCATTACATTACTTTTTTATGCAGATATTTTGTGCTCTTTAACCTTCCTTTCCACTTCTAACTTTCGAAAAATTTCACCGACGTTCTTCAAGAGAATAACGATTTCTCGAGATTCTCCGCTGCGCAAATCCATCCGAATCAAAATTTTCATTTGTTAATTAAGTTGAAACGACTTCTTTAAACTTAGCGGTAAATATTTTCAGTCAGTGGAATTGATTTATTTAAATGAAGTGGTCAAAGATTTCATTAGAATTCCGGAAACGAGACTATTTATGCAGCCTGAAATCGTATTTCGAGGAAAAGTCAAATAGAAGTAGAAATGAAAGACAGCTGAATAAGATTATACAAAATCAAAAATGCATTTTGAAATACGGTGAAAGAAAGAGAATTTACCTAACATTTGATAAGTTGTTTACAAGATTTAAATAGTTTGTGACATCTAAAAAAAACTTTTCTTAAATATGTATAACTATAATTTTAGCAAACAACAACTCAATTAATAGCATTTACAGAATAAGAAATGTTTAACATATCTTTTTTAAAGATTATCTTTTATTGCTATACACAATTTACGGTAAGCAGTTAATTTCTTCTAAAAAGTAATATTTTTAAAGCATTTAAATAGGCTGAAATGACAAATTTAGGAGGATTTCTGTATTGCTTTTTCAAGGCAATTTATAGGCATGGAAATTTACTAACGTTGTAATAAAATGAGATAAAAACTGTCTCACATTATATCATGAATAATCAACTCTTCACTCTTGCATCACGGTTAAGTTTAGTTAATATTGTACACGTAAGCTTTGAATTCTAATGTATAATATAAAGTTCAAACGTGTTCTTGATGAACGTTGAGCTGAAAAGTAACATTAGAGGTCGTTTTTATTGCATAAATCTTCACTTCTAAATACTGTATAATTTTTATTAATTTATTCAATAATATAAAAAAATGTGCATAGAAATAAAGTGTATTTTATTTATAAGTATTTTTTATTTTAGTTTATTGCATTTATTTTAAAACATAAACTTAATTTACCAATTTACCATTTTTTTAATAATATCTTAAAATATTTTTGTAGCATATGATTTTCTAATCTGTCAACACGTTACATAACAATAAAACATTTTTTGCGACTAAAATCTAAAAGTGACATAAATTTTGAGTAACTCACAAATTAATATAGAGCTCGAATAAAATATTCAAAATTAAGGAGAAAATAGTGTGAATACCACAACCGGCTCTCTTTATCGCCTAAGCTGGGTGAAGGTACTTTATTCTTTCTAACTCAACCTTCATATATGAAAAAAAAATTAGTTCAGTTCGGAAATGCATGACACAGCTGAAAATTTTCCTTCGGAAATTTCTACGAATGAACTGTATTGTACTCGAATTCTTTTGTGCAGCTCAGTATATAATGTATGCAATTTATACACACCGAGTAGCATGGAAAAAATTAATTTTAATATATTTTTTAAGTATAATTTATATATTTTAAGTATAATGTTTATATTTTAAGTATAATGTTTATATTTTAAGTACAATTTGTATATTATTTAATATATTTTAAGTATATTTTGTTTTAGGGAACAAGATACAAGCATTTTTTTGCTTAATTAGAAACTTGCCAAACTTTCTGATTTTTTTTAATAAAAAAAATATACTTTAAACTAAAAAAATAATTAATTAAATGTGTCTTGCTTTCCTTTGTTAGTCATTTGAAATGTACTTAATTTAATTTATTAAATAATAGTTGTAGTTCAAATATATTTATTTGGACAAGAATCTCTCGATAAAATCGGGAGATTTGGCAAGTATGTAGTTATTAATTTAAAATTCTAATTGTTTAAATGAATAAGCATTTAATGTTTTGAAAGCACATAAAATTCCCCAAACATCCGCAATAGGCACCTTTTTTTTATTCGTTAAAATGTTTAGTTAATTTGCCAGATATTCGGCGTGTTACAAATAAAACCCGTTCGAAGCGTGCAAATTGACGAGTTGGTTCTTTACATGGGAAATGGCCGTGCGCAAGTAACGTGATATGTATGCAGTAGACTGCGAATTCCTAGTACACATTGGGAACACATATGGAACACTTTGATTAAAAAAAAAGTGTTCCAGTTACCTTATTGTGTACTGAAATGTGATCCTAATATGCTCCGCTATAAAGAAAGTGTTCCGAAAGTGTACAGAAAGTGTTCTGATCAGGATATTTGTTAAATCTAAACTTGGGAACACATTTGAGAACGGATTGGAAGCACATTTGTGACATCATTGCTTTCAAAATGTGTGCTTGAGTAAAAAAAAGTGTTCTCAGAAGTATTCTAAAAGCTGTTCCAAAAAGTGCGCTCCGAAGTGTACTAAAAAAGGTGACAAAATAAGTCTTCTAACAAGTCTTCTGAAAAGTGCATAAAGATTTGCAATGTATGCATTGCGTTGCAAAACGGTCATTCTGTGTCGTTGTTTGAAGGTGGCAGTACGTTAAAGATGACTGGAAATATTACGAACCCGTCCAAACAAGAACCAACGTTCAGTAATACAGTTTTTATCGGCAGAGAGTGCAAACCCGTTGATATTCATCAGATAATGTTTTATGTGTATATAGAAAAGCGCTTATCGAAGCCAACTGTTTCAAACTGGTCAGGAATGTTCAGAAACGGAAGTGAGGAAACGACGGATTTACCGCGTCCTTGTCAGGCTCACAAAGTTGTTACCGAGACGCTGATTGCGACTATTGACACTATGTGGTCAAGATGAGCCGTCGACGAAGCATTCGTGACTTAAACTGGCAAGTGAATTAAACGTTCAAGCAATAACCGAAATCTTTCTTTACCTACAGCATTCGACGCCTTCCCAAACAATGGTATGCGTCTCTCAACGCTATGGGTTGAGACTTTTTATAAACATATTTGCATGCTATATGTTTATATAATATACTATTATTTCTATTTCATTCAGTTTTGGGTTTCCTTTATTCATGTTCCGTTTACTAGAACTGTCGAACTGGTTTCATCTGAACACGATTCATTCGCATAATTTAACAAGAGATCTTGCGATGTAGAAAAAATAAAAATAAAACTGCCCAGTTAAACTGAGGCATTGAGCTCACACGCTATTCACACTAATTGTATATTATACTCTTATTTCAAAGAATTTGAAATATGACCCTCGAAAAATAAAGATATCAACAATATATTAAGGGGGAGGGTCATCCCCCCGTTATCCCCCTCATAGTTAACAATGAACCCCTTAAACTAATCAGGGAAGTCTCTAATTACAATGAATATATATACAAAATTTGAAGAAAATCAGATAATTCTGCATGAAAAACCCATTTATCTAAATTAAGGGGGGATAAGCACCCCCCTTTCCCCCTTTATACTTAACCAATGAACACCCAAAACTATTCAGAGAAGCGCATTATCACAATGAACCTATATACAAAATTTGAAGAAAATCGGATAATTCTGCATGAAAAACTTTTTTATCTAAATTAGGGCGGTTATCCCCCCTTTCCCCCTTTATACTTAACCAATGAACCCCCAAAACTATTGACAGAAGCGCATTATCAAAATGAACCTATATACAAAATTTGAAGAAAATGGGATAATTCTGCATGAAAACCCCATTTATCTAAATTAAGGGGGGTTAGCCCCCCGTTTCCCCCCTTCATGCTTAACCAATGAACCTCCAAAACCAATCAGGGAAGCGCCTTATCACAAGGAACCTACAAACAAAATTTTAAGTAAAACGGTTAGTTCTATCAAGAGTTATCGCGTTACGTACATACGTACGTACGTACATACATACATACAGAACCGGCAGGCACATAAGCTCTCAGGCTTTGATAGCCTGTGAGCTAAAAAGTATAACTGAATATATTTCTTTTAAATGCTAAAAGGTGTGAATTAACAACATAATAAATACGCTGTAAAATAACTTTTATTAGGTTGTTTGACATGTTTCGTCTCACTCCGAGCCATTTTCAAAGATAAATGAGAATATTCCTTAATTGAACTGTGTCTGAAGTTATTATTTAAAATGCTATCATTTAATTTTCACGTTCTTTTTAAAAATTACGCACGTTATCTTTTATTTTCACTTGGTTGTTTATTTTCATATCTGTAACCATGGAGTAACCCGGGCCACAATTTCGGAACGTTAAAAGATTCTGCATCGTTACATATTGTATTTTTGCGTGTTAGTATCTCGTTATTATCTAGTTAGTTAATTTATTCTTTTGTTTTATTATTTTGTTAAGTATAAGTTAAATTGGATTAAAGTTAATAAAATATATATTAAAGTTATAACTGTCCACAGCAATGCATACCAAACAGTTCAATCTGCAAACGAGATTTCTGTTCAATATTATTTCAGACTCTGTCTATTACTGCTATACAGCAATTACTGCTACTTTCAGACTCTGCTAACTATATTGCAGCTATTTGATAAAGACTTCTGTCTTCAACTCTTTAGACCTTCTCAAAAAATCTTACTTGAAAGGGTAAAGAGGAGGGAAATAAATTTACTATTGAGGACTATTTTTCTAGACTCACACTCGAAACGGTTTCTTTCAGCATAATAAACTAGTCGTTGCGGGCCATCGTAATACTTACCCATCATGGATATGCATAATGTAAAATATTAAAATAAAAATGTGTAAACTACTTATAAAATGCATTGCAATTCAAATAAAATCGTGGCTTGATGACGTCCTAAACTTTAAAGGATCGATGACTGAATTGCTTGAAAGAGGTTTTTCCTTATAACTCCAAAAATAATAATCCTATTAACTAGCGGTTTATTGCGTCTGATTAAGCGTCAAATTTCCAATTAGAATATATCTTTGAAGTGAAATTTGGATGAAATCGAAGAGTGTGAGAAATAGGATTCCAAATATCTCGGCAACTAATTATCCGATCGACTTCATGCTTTATGCAAAATTTATGTTTTTTTTATTGTCTTTTATATTCATTTCTTAAAATAAACAATTTCGAAAATTTTTATATACCTTTTATCAGAACGAATATTTCGAGAGTCCGAAAAAAATAGTTCCGGTTCATCGAGGTTATTGAAATGAAATAGGCTACTTCCCATTATTACATACTGAGTACATACCAAATTGCAAGTCTCTATCTCAATTTTTTCGGGAGATAGAGCGTTTACAGACACACAGACACACAGACGGACGGCAAAATGTTTTTTCTAATAATATGTTTTTCAGAATCTCCAGTGTCTGAAACGTGTACATCCGTCAAAAAAAATTTTCGATTTTCAAAACGATTACAAGACTTACCCTATACTACGTATGATGGGTAAGTAAAAATGCTATTTATTTCAGCATTTTAACTACTTCCAATTAAATAATTTCCGTTCATTATTATCATTCTATTATTGAAGATGAGTGAATGTCCTCTTTTATACGTTCTATTTTATTCATATGCCATCGGAAATTAAGTTATCTTTTCAGATCGCTCAAATCTGAAGGCAAAAAAAAGGATAATATAATCATCTCTCATATCAATCTCAATATATATTCAGTTATCATTCAAAAATTAAAAAAAAAACTCGCGAATAGTTCAAAAAACCTCTGAAGAAAAAAAAATAACTATAAAATGTATCACAACTGTTTACTATCACTCCAGTCTTTTAGGTAGCTTTCAATACAAAAAAGTATAAAGCTACCTATTGCAGCCGTTCGGAGGAAAGCAGTTCCGGAAAATTTCGATATATTTTCACCGATCATGACCCCCAGACCCCAAAACCACCCTCCGTTCAAATGTTGATTTATATATATATATATATATCTGACCTATGTCATACGATAACGCTCGTATTTATAAATCAATTTTGATGAAACTAATTGTGTGTATTAAGCTCACCAATGTCTCGACCGAGTTCGTTGGCCAGCTTGGTCCGCCATTTTGTTTCAAGATGGCGGCCATTTAAAAATTTAAAACTAAAATAAATATACAAAAAAGTTAAAAATTCAAATTTATTTTTTAATTCAGTGTTAGGCCTTGAAACAAGGATTCCAGAGCATTTTTTGTTTTACCTCTATCTTAAAAAACGGCTGAGATAGAGCAGTTTGAAATTTTAGGGTGGCTGACATTTTGAAACAAGACAGCACATTACAAAAATTTTCATTGTTGTAATAATTTTCCCAATCAAACGCATAAAACTATATATTCATATCCGTTAGCGCCAAATTCTCGCCAAACTTGGCGACATTTGGCGAAATATCGCCAAATTTGGCGACTAAAATAAATTTTCATAAATGAAGCCAATTTGGCTATTGCTCAATAATTTGGCGAATTTCTTATTCAAATTCAGTATTAACGAATCTTTTGTAAACGTTTTATTTGCATTTTAAGTTGCTGTTTTCGTGTAACATTAGCTAAAATTTTAAAACTAAGATATAGGAAAGCTACCTTTTCCTCCCGGTACAGACCGGAAGGACGACTTTTTTTTTTATCTTTCTCTAATTTTCAAAAGATAAATTCAACAAAGGATTTTATTGGAAGTTTTATACCGACAAATTCTTTTTTTATATTTTTATCCAGAGTTTAAAATGGTTTAATGTTTTCATGCTTCGAATTTTAAAAGAATCGAGTCAATATTAAGTATGTTTATGAAGCTAAGTTATGAAGTTAAGGTAATAAAAAGTGTAAATAAGGTAAGACATTTTTATGTACATTTTAATAGATAAGTGAAAAATAGATTTCATTTACGAGTACAAGTAACGTCAGCCATTAGATTGAATTTTGATAGATTTCTTTTGTTTTTTGGTCTTGAATTAATGTCCTCGTTAGCTTGAAAAACTAGTGGCTGTTACATAATGTAAATATCTGGTTATTAACAGAAGTTGAAATGCACTTTCGTTTAAGAAGAGTTACGAAATAATGAAGTGATAAGTAAAGTAGTAAATCTGCAGATCAGGAGCCTCAACGTCAGCTCAAGTTACTATTTTTATAATCTCACTTTTCATATTATTTAGCATCTTACAATCCGCAACTTATTTTTTCTCTATTGCATACATATTTATAGGCATATAAAATTCTTCGGAGGTTTCAGAAGTTAGAAACGTTAAATTAAACACGGTTTATGCAATGATATTCTGAAATTATTCTTATGAACTTCTTATTCATGCAACTTTTTAGATTTAAAAAAGAAAAAAAAAAAAAAAAAAAAAAAAACTTGTATTAAAATAAATTCTTTATTTATCAAAAATAATTTATTTTGCTAATAAATTATTGGAACAAAATAGTGCGAGTTACTTCAATTTTATTATTTTTATCTTCTTTGAAATATCGTTGCTAGGTAACTGATAAATTAAAGAGCAAAGTAAAAATAAATGCATTTTAAAATTTGTAAAAAATCTCTATAATAAAACCGTAAGTCATGTGACTGTCATCAACAGTTCCGGGATGTCCGCTTCATTTTTCATATACCAGGCGGCCATTTTTATTCAAAATTATTTTTTCCAATAAAACTGGATGAAAGTTACATTTTTGGAAATATCGTTCAAAATAAATTAATATTTGAGAGACGACTTACATTCAATTATGTATATATTCTGCAATAACTTCAGTTAAAATTAGGTTTGCAGTTCAAATTCTCCATCCATGAAAGTAAACAACAACTAAAAAAGAAAAACATTTATTCGTCGTGAACGTTTAAAATATTAAACCATTGAGGTAATTGTTCGAAAAGCAAGTTCTCCACGAATGAATTTTTGGACCGCTACCTGGTGTCAAAAAAAAAAAAAAAAAATAATAATAATAATTCGCACCAGTCAGACAATCAAAGTTAAGCATAATTATGTGCTATACAACTCAACTTCCGATCTTTTCTTGCCGTAAGCTGACTGTAAACAAATACAACTTATGTAATAATATTTAATGAATCAAATTTCGAAACGATTTGTCAGTTAATTTGGTATTTATGTGTTATGGGAAGAGAGCCAGGAAGAGAGATCACCGAAAATGATTATTAGTCACTAATCATATTTACCATTGTTATTGACCAATCACGTTCAAAACAGTAATTTAATATACATTTATAAAATACATAACATCATTAAGTACTTTTATGTTATTTGGGCGCATATCCCGCCAATAGCATTTTTAAAATGGAACAGCTTTCGCAGACGCATCGGGGGTGGCGCGATTTTTGTTTTGCGCGATTTTGGCGAGAAAACCCCATTTTCAGGTACCTGTTAGAGATTGCTAAAACAGCATGTTACTTTTATTTTATTAAGAAATATTTTATTTTATATTAAAAAACACACAATTTTATTATAAAACATACACAATGATCAATTTATTATTTAACACACAATATTTAATTTATTATAAAACATACGGAACATGTGCTCTATCGGGTTACCATACGAAGCAAAATCTAGCCGAAACTGCCGGGTTGCCCGCATAAAATCGCCATTTGGGCCCCAAAATGATACACCGGTGCGTCTGCGACAGCTGTAACCAAAACCACGTGTAATAATATGCAGCCCGATTATGGCAAATTATTCAAAACGTTTTAGATGAGAATAATGATAGATTTTCTAATCTTCAGAAATCGAGTCTACAGCCAAAGTTAGCGAGAAACAAACAAAAAATAATAATAATAATAATAAAAATAATAATAATAAAAATAAATAAAATATTAGCAACAATATGGTACTTTAAAAAAACTTTCACAAAATAGACTTCATTGCATCAAATCGTATTAACTAAAATACGCCAATTAGTAATGGACCCAATTACGGAAAATTACTTAATATGTTCAAGAATCTCCGCATTAGCGAATAAATTGCAACTGATAAGCAAACGGTCATGAAGCATAAATGTTTAATTGGGTTAAGCGGTTTTTGTCAAGAAAGATGAAATACATAACAACACAAAATATGCAAAATGCTACCATGATGGCAAAAGTTCTTGATTTGTCTATTAGAATCTTTTGGTTTGGCGAAGGATTAAAAAAAATAAAATAAAAAATATGAATAAAAGTAACGTGTTACAATGCTTAACATGCATTTAAGGGAGACCAAACTGGTCGCCAGTGGCGGCTAGTATGAAAATAAAAGTTTTATATTTCCAGAACAGATGCAAAAAAATTTCCAATAATTTAAACAATTAATATCTCAATTTTAATAAATGTATCGGCAATTTTTCAAAATTATTGAATATATTTAAAACCTCCATATCGAAAATCAACATCCATAATTTTATGTTTAAATCCATTATTCAAATATGCGATTTCCATTTCAGTTAAAAATGAAATTGGAAAATCGTCTGCAGTCCCATAGGAAAGCATTATGACCTAAAAAGAAATGTTCTATATTTTTCGAACGAATGAACCAAACAGGCCCGGACTGGCCAGGTCGGCTGGTCGGCGATTGTCGAGGGCCCCCGCCCCAAGGGGGCTCCGAAGAGATCCCAAAAATGGAATTAGTTACATCAGAGTAATTTGACTATTTCTCAGTAGTTCTACGCGTTTACAATCAATTTTAAGGGGGTTCATAATAAATTTTTAATTTAATTAAATCAATTTTATTGGGGCATTTTTTACGAGGTTCGTATAAATTCGAGGCCCCGATGTAGTTAGGAGCCCGCTAGCGGTCGCAAGCTAGCTAGTGACTACTATAATAGTGCAGTCTTAAGCTTAGCACATCCAGCATGATTTCATATAAACTAGTTTCTCTGTCCCTAAACGCTGTTTTTTTTTAATCAGCGTTGCGACTGGCGATTGTTGAGGTTGGTGAGTAGTGACCGTGTCGCATACTTATCCCCAGCCCCCTCTCTATCGCTCTCCCTCCACCGTCTTTATCGTCACAGCCCTCAGCCCCTGACAGTTGACTGCTATTGATTGATCCAAAACTATAACTATTGAAGGAAGCACTCAAGCACTGCCAATTACAACTACTTTTCTGCAGCAAGATTTTTTTTTTTTTTTTTTTTTTTTTTTTTTTTTTTTTTTTTTTTTACGTGGAACGTGTAAGTCTACTTTAACTAACATTTTAATATGTTGTGTTTTTATTGCCTATAAATGAAAAAACGGTTGCTAAAATGCCATTTTGTTCGAGCTACTAATTTGGATTGATATTTTTCCATTTGCCTTCTTTATTTATGTAGGCTACGTATGATTTTTTTCAATGATTTGCGAATTTTTTAGTATTACAAATCTTTTTATGTATCTTTTTATATTCATGTTTCAAATGTCCTTCAGGTGGCCCTGAAATCAATAATAAAGGCGAATAATTTCAGTTATTTACCTTATTGTGATTCGCTGAACAGTTTGTTTACCTTCGCTCAATGTACTGTGATTCGCTCAACGTTACTGAAATAAATATTTAGAACATCTACCCCCAGGTAGCGTATTAGATCGCTGGAATCGCGAATAGTAAAGGAAGAAAATTAAAAATAAATAAAATTTCATTGCTTCTGAGGGCCAAATTGGTCGATAAGTGAGATTGTAAACCATAATTGAAATTCAAATAGCATACATACATTTTACTGTATTACTTTTAAGAATTTGTTGCAACATATCGTACAATCGCAGCTAGGGTGATTGATTACATTTATTTTCAGAAACGGAAGATCGAATTTCACCTCCTTCAATTAAGCCCTTCCTGGTACCAGAGGCGGATTAACCACCTACCGGGCCCCTAGGCTTAACACATTGGAGGCCCCCTCCTGCTCTATATGTATATACATTGATATACAACACACATATATATATATATATATATATATATATATACAAACATACACACACGCACACACACACACACACACATATAGATATATATGCATACATATTTTTTAGGACAAAAAAAGGTTACAAACTTAGCGCCGGGCCCTTAGTTTGTCGGGCCCCTAGGCTTCAGCCTACTCAGCCTATTTGGTAATCCGCCTCTGCCTGGCACTTTGTCTTGTGGATATGAGAGCAAAGAAACTACACCTACTTGCAATAAGCCACTTTTAGATTGTCCATCAGTAACATCGGCTTCTCTCGGCAGTGACTCTTCAAGAACACAGATCTGACACAGAAAATGATCATGAAGCAAACCACCAGGAGACGTCTGATGCTGCTCAGAATGCTTCTACGCAACACTTTGTATATTTCATCTGCCCCAAAGAAAATGACCCAGTTTGAATTAAAAAAGCTTTTATGGAGAAGCACTCTATTAAAGTTAGTGAAGAGAAAGGAGCTAAATTGCCATTTGACTCTTCAAAACTTTAATGGCGACATTTATCGAATGGTGATAAAATTCACAGAAAATGGTTATATTTGATTTGGCTCAACAGGGTGTACTGCTCCAGCTGTATGGCTTTTGGGGGTAACGATCATAGACATTTTAAATTTACTACCGGACATGACTTTTCTCCTAAGCATATTTATAAATCTCTTGAGATTCATGACGACTCCCGTTATCAACATCTCGCAGCGAATCAGCTTTTCAAAGCCAATAAAGGGCGTGATATTTCAACTCTTCTTACTAGTAATCAAACCAAATCAAAAAACGAGAAAGAGAAGTACACATCAGATGATTGGTTGTTCAACGTTAAATTGATATAGTTTTGTTTATTGGAAAACACAAGGCACTGCGTACAGAGAGGATAAAATAGAAAGGCTTACACGCTTGACTCTACAGATAATCATGGTAATTTTCTTGAACTGGTCATGCTGGTTGCAAATTATGATGTGATTTTACAAAATCATGTCAGAAAGTGTATTGAAGACAGCAAAAAGCACAGACTGAAAATAATGAACAAAAGAAAAGTCGCAGGAAAATTAACTAAAAGACCGACTGGACGAAGTTCTTTGTTGACATTTTTGTTAACAAGCTACTTAAAGTAATTGGTTCGATGGGTCGTAATATTATTTTGAAAGACCTTCATGATATTCAGCATGGCTTGATGGTACATAGTATTCAAGATCTAGCTGTTATGGACCAGTTGGCAATTTACGTCCGCTATGTCGTTCAAGAAAAGATAGATGAAAGACTTAAAAATAACGGTAATCGATGATTCACGTGGATTGGCTTTGTACGAGTCTATAAAATCAGACTTAGCCAAGTGTGGCGTTGCAACATCGAATATTATTGCTTGTTCATTTGACGGAGCTAACAATTCGAAGGTCTACAAGTTCAGTTCAAGAAGGAAAACGAAGATCTTATTTATACTCACTGTATAGATCACGTACTGAGCTTTGTAGTAACTGATTCAACAGCAACCAAGCAGAAAACCTATTTGGACAGGTGGAAGAATCTGCTGTTTTTCCAAGCTCGTCTTACAAAAGAGTGACCGTATGGGAGAGGGAAACAAAAAGAAGACATACTGCATATGAAAAACTGCACAAGAGAAAGAAAGAAAATGGAACCACAAGGTGATGCAGCAAACAAAGCTCTTTCTTCGATTATCGATGAGGGATTTTAAGAAGTGAAGAATGTGTAAACAGGGAAACTATTCAATTTTACCGTTTTAAAAGAAATATCAAATGGAAATTTTGACTGCAAATCTAAATTCATGGCAAGAAATGTGATAAGGCAATGGACCAAATTTGAAAATCTATTTACGTCTATTGTTTTACTAGATTTATTTCTTGTTACATCTCCTATTTACAAATATTTACAAAATAAAACCATTGATAGCCTGAAACTTGGCAGAGAAGCTGCTTCAACAAGTAAGGGATAAGAGTGATAAACACTTTCAGGATCTGTATTCAAAAACAAAATATTATGCAAGTACAAGTAATACCAAATTAGAAGATAACAATACTGATATAGAATTAGAATTATATTTCAAGGGAAAATAAACTTCAAAGTAAAAGATAATGCCTGGTGCAAAATCAATAGACGAAGCTCCTGGAATCTCAACTGCTCAATACTATAGATTGGGCTTTTTCAGTGTTTTAGATTGTGCCAGGACAAGTATCGAAGAAAAATTTAGTCCAAGCAATTAAATTGTAGAAGATTGTTCCTGGTTAGACCCAAAGAAATTTAATGAAATCGTAATGATTGATAGTTTTCCTACGGAATTCCTTTGTAGCATCTCTAAACTTTGTAAAGGTGAAAGAAGTCGGATATTGATAAAGCTGAAACAGTTTGCAGATCAGTATGAAGGTTTTACAATGGCAGAAAAAACTAACAGTGAAAGAAAACAAGACAATCTGAATGGAGCTGAAGAAATCTGCAAATACGACGATGTAGAGTCTGAATTTGGAGACGACGAAAATCTTTATGGTTACTGCTCTGACAGGAAATAATGTTTTCGGTGTTTATCATGCGCCTTTTCTGTTGTTTTGAACTCTCACAATCTGGAATGTTTACCAACCTGTATGTTGCTTACAATATTGTACTAACCATACACCAACCTTGTACACAAGTCACCTCAGAAAGGGGGTTTTCTAAACTTAAAATAGTTAAGAAGCGAATTATATCTATTTTAAGCCAAGACCTTATGTTTAACCTTCTTTTCATGAATGTAGAAAAAGACTTATTTAATAACTTGGATAAAGATGTTATTATAGATGAAGTAGTAGTAATGACCAGTGAAGAACTGACCAAAAAGCTTTCAGGTTAATAAACAGCCGTTCACTACACATAACCTTTCTTAGTTCGTTGTACCTATACCAAGGTAATGTAGAGCCATTTTTCTTTTGTTATAAAATCCATTTTACAAATTGTAACAAATAAATCAAAATTAAAGAGGACATTGTTTTTTTTTTCCCAATAGGTTTTTTATTACCGCTGTGCCTCTTTTTAATAGTTACATAGGTATTACAGTAGGATTTCAATTATTAGGCTTCAACACTGTGATTTGGTTGCCTAAAACTAAAAAATATTTCTCACTCTCATATTTAAGTAATAAACTACTCGTAATTAATTAGTATACTTATTTTTGTTTTAGCATGAACTACACTCATGTCCAAAATTAAGGTCATAAACATAAAATCGGTGAAAACTGATGAACTATTTACTGTATTGCCACGAAATTTGGCACTGAGGTATATTACAATGGGAGAAAGAATATAGCAACATAACAATATGGAAAAGATTTTAATTGTGAATTAAGATACAGGGCATATCAAAAAGTGTTAAATTCTGAATCAGAGATAAAGCATTTATCTCGAGAAAAGTCTGTCTATCATGGAGTGTGACCACCGTGCACTGTTATACAAGCCTCACAATGAGCTCTCATAATGTTTGTGGCAATAAAGCCATTCTTCCAAAACCGCGGCTTTTAGCTCCTGGTGGGTCCTGGGAGTGGAGTTACGCTGTGCAATGGCTCTTCCTAGACCATCCCAAACACGTTCAACAGGATTGAGGTCCAGAGACCTAGAGGGTCGATTCATACGGCGAATATTCTCTTCAAGAAAATCATCAACAATGTGAGCTCTGCGTGGCCTCGCATTATAGTCCATAAGAGTGAAATCTGGGCCTACAGCCCCCCGGAACAACTTCACATAGGCTTCAAGGACCTCATCCCTATAGTGATGTGCGTTGACAGTACCCGCATCGAAGACGAGCAGTGGGGTACGGCTGCCCAACATTATGCCGCCCAAACAAGGATTCCGTGACCCATCACTGAAAAGAACACGCCCCTATTCTTGTTGTGTCCAAGACGTTCTATTATTGTTGTGTCTTCGGCTCCAGAACAACCGAGCTCTCCTGTTTTATACAGTGAAAGGGACACATGCGACTGGACGCTGGGCGTAAAGGCCCCTCTCTGCTAGACGTCTATATACTGCTTGCCTGGAAATCCTTATTCCAGACGCAGCAGTAAGGTCACGAGCAAGCTGGGCAGTCCTTGCCAGCCTATGTCGTCGTGTGCCAAGTAGCAATTCTGTGCAGGTGTCATTTTTGCTCTGTGGCGGTCTTGCTGGTAACATTGGGATGGTCTAGGAAGAGCCATTGCACAGCGTAACTCCCCTGCTATGACCCGCCAGGAGTTAAAAGCCGTACTTTTGGAAGAATGCGCTGTGTTGCCACAAACATTTATTGACACCCTCACAAACTGTATGAGAGCTCGTTGTGAGACTTGTATAGCAGTGCACAATGGTCACACTCCATATTAGACATACTTTTCCCGAGATAAATGCTTTATCTCTGATTCGTGATTTAACACTTTTTAATATACCCTGTATCTTAATTCACAATTAAAATCTTTTCCATATTGCTATGTTGCTATATTCTTTCTTTCATTGTAATATACCTCTGTACCAAATTTCGTGGCAACGCAGTGAATAGTCCATCAGTTTTCACAGATTTTAGGTTTATGACCTTAATTTTGGACATGAGTGATATGAAAAAGTAATATAAATATTTATCGTGAAAGTAAGTGAACTAAATCAGAAAAAGTTTATTTTTACTCATCTATTTTCCAAGTGACAAAATAACTAAATGTGGTTTTTAGGCATGTACATCAAATTTTCAAAAAATAAAAAAATGTTCCAATATTCTATTCCCTCTAAATTATCCGGTCCCTTATCAGTCTCTAGCCGAGGGCTCCCAAAGGAGCCAGTCCGGGCCTGGAACCAAATGTTACTAAAAACTATACAGCTAATTCCGGGTACCTCACCAACACACCTACCAAAAATCAACCTAATCGATCATTTTTACGGCAGTTATCGCGGAACAGACAGACAGACAGACAGACAGACAAACAGACAGAAAACAAAAAATTTTGGGTCTCAACAGTAAGCCTTCACTGACGTTTCGGCAATAATGAATTCACTGTTCAAAACGAAGTGAAATTCAGTCAAGACAAAGTATTTCGAAGAACAAAAACAATGTATCAGGCATAGGTTATGAAACACTAATGTAATATCATTAACAAATTTCATTTTTACATACAATGAAATGCTGAATATAAGCAAATAAAAAACACATAACTCAGTAAAAATCCGTTTTGACCAATTGCTGTCCATATCAGGCAATGTGTGTGAATTATTTCGGGTAGTTAAGTTTAAAACAGGCAATAAAATTTAAAACATCATATATTACATAAAAACTAGATAAGTTAAAAAATGCATACCCATTTTCAGCAATTATCGATCATAGTCAGTCAATGTGTACAGGTACGAATAAGTCGAATTCTTTTGTGCGTCTCTGTAAATAAATGATAAATGCTACACACTCCATAAACTCTAGAAAACATATTGGGGCAAAGAATTAGAGTATAGAAAATATATATGTACCTCAGTGATCTTTTTAAATTTATTTATGTTTGGAGTATCATAACATCATTAAAATGCACCGCAAATAATTTTTCGTAGACCATAATATACCGGAATTCTTTGGTGTTTCCCTCTAAACAAACTATATGTGCTATATACTTCATTTTCAATACCCAACATTCGATAGTAAACCTCAATACTATATAAAATTTCTTCGAAATCCGAATATATTTACGAGAGTTTGAGTAAGGACAGATGAACATACAAACCGAAGTCATAAACACTTTTCAACTCTGTTGGAAAGAGTTGAAAAGTAGTTTAATAGAAAATTCAAGAATCTATTTTACCACACAGAAATCTCATTAGATAGAGATATAATCTCTGAAAGGAATATGGAAAGATATTTTCAATTAATGGTATTAATAAAATCTGTTTATATTTCCAATTCTCTTTGAAAACTCTATGAAATAATGTTAAGAAAATATCTTTTGTACTGTAAATTTAAACGATGCTGGAGTTGAATGAATGAGTGAAACTTGTCGACAGATTTAATAAAAGTTATGCCGATATTAAAGAGATAGTAAAATTGTAATGACTATCCAATAAATGAAATATTGGAATGTAGATGACGTCGCAAAATATTATTTATAAATTAAGCATGACTGAAATTTCATGAACTTTATATAACGAGTAACTTCGTTTCAGAAGTCGAGAGATAAATTGTATGAAGCATGATTAACTTAATATTTAATGAGGAAAGGTCCCGACATCATAAGATTTTCAAAATCATATGATGACGGGATTTTCAGAATTCATAAAGTTATTAAATTGAGTGTATAAATTTCGTATTTGAATGTATGAAATTTCAAACATGATTTAATTTAAATAATTTAATTCACATTTTAAAATGTACAAAAAGTACTGATACAGTGTAGTTTTTGAAAACTGCAAAAAGTAGCAAATTAATGCGAAAAGGAATTTGAATTTTTGTTGTTGTAAATGAATGTCTAAAATGTCTTCTTTAATCCTTCTAAGAATATTAAGAATAGAAAAGTTATCATAATATTATGTTGCCATCATTATTCACCGAATTTAATGCACATTCTAGCCAATAAATAAAGAAAAAATATCTTCAGAATGAAAACACAGGAGTAAACGAAAATCTTCTTTTAATCCTTCTAAAATATCTAGAAGATTAGAGGCTGTTTATTTTCAAAACGTTCTATTACTGTAGGTGTTCCATAGAACTCTTACAAAATAACAACTTTTCATATAAATTATTTTAATTTATACGTTTATAAATTATTTTATATACGTATGCGAGATTTTATCTCTGAGCAGTGGTATATTATTTGCCTTTAAATTTGATTTCTATGTATATGATGAATTTGATTTCTTTTATGTGAATACAAGTGTGGATTACGCCAGTTCTTAGATAATGTTTTAATATAATTTGACAATTGGAAGATTTTTCTTATTAAAGTATGATTTATATTCGTTATTTTTGACTTTTTACAAACGTTTACAATGTGTAATAAAGAACTCATAGAACAATCCGGTGAATTTCTTAAATCACAAAAATTACCTCATATAAAATGGTTAAATTTTCTTATTGATCAGATATAGTCAGAAAGTTTTACAGAAATAGATTTCCTAGGATCCCTAATGCAACTAGAAACAGTATGGGAAGAAGCTTTTTTCTTATGATTTGATGTGCAAGGGAAAAAAAAGTTGTTTTCAGGCAGGAAATGAAGTTCAATTTGTATCGTAATATTTCTTTCAGAGAGACTAAAATATGAATAGATGACAATTATCCCAAATGCAGAGGATTATGCTGTATTTGGAAGAGGAAATTGTTCTATAATCCCTTAGTAATAAAACACAAATATTTTCAAGAATACAGAAAAAAGTTGTTGTGAGTGATAAAATTAACAATTAAAAATGTTGGACTGTATGATGTTTCTATACTTTATATTAAATAATCTTAGCCTGAGTATAAATTACATAAAATAAAAAAATAATAATGAACGTAAAACGTAGTACAATTCATTCATTCGTAAAAAAATAAAACACAAACAACAAAAAATACGACACTTTTCCGTTATACCAAATCATGTCAAAATATATGTTAATGCGCCATTTATATCAACGCTAACTATGCAAAGATTTTTATTGAAAACTATGTCAACCATTGTGACTCGCTATTTAATAAACGCAAATAATTTTAAAATCCAGATACAAATAAATGTAAATATATTGCTTGAAGTTGCGTAAAAACATACATAAAAACATTTAAAAGCACATTAAAGTCCTTTTAAAATCAAAACTTTTTCAACCGAACTTAATCGGTCATCATCAGTGAAAAAATTAAAGTTAAGTTGAATTGTTGCCTCTTCGCGTCTTCTAGCTTGCCCGGAACAAACCATTTTACTTCAAGGGTGGGGAATATAAGGTGGGATGGGAAATTGAGAGCGAATAATTTTAATTTTTATTATTATTATCATTTAATCGCAACCACATAAAACATACATGAACTTGCAATTTTTCTAATAAAAAATATTTTTTATATTATGTTATAACTTATCTGCCGCTGAGATGGATTTTATCATTAAGCAGTTATCTAATGACGAAGAAGTTGCAATGTTTCAAGACTATGGAATTATAGTACATAAAGTTTTTTCCAAGATAGCCGTTCTTAGTTTTGTTGATTGTAACACTGGATATCATACCCAATATGTTGAGAGGTTATAGAACATCGCAAAATGGCATTATAAAAGACAGCGTAACACTGTTCGTCATTGTTCGCAACCTTTTCTCATACAGTTCATGTGGCGACGCGACTTGTTTTTTCTAAAAATGAAAAAATGTTTATGTTTATTTCAATGCTAAAAGACATTTGCAATTTCCTGCCTGTAGTCTAAGTTTCAGATTTATTTTATTATTTTATTGCGTAATATTTATTTTACTTTATTTTTTGTTTTAAAAATATTTTTGTATTGATTTAATAAAATAGAACGTTAAAATCTGTAATTTTCAAATGTTAATTTTTTAGATAATCGCTTTCACAACAACAATGTTAATCTTTTTCAAATGTTTCATTTGGTGCCTAATATTACACTTGGCGAAAATGGTGTTGGTATAACGGAACTACTTTTATGTTACTTTGGGCGCAACTGTCGCCAATAAAATTTCTTTCACCAGTAAGAGCTTTATTTTTCACGTTCGCAAATGATAACAATGATTTGATGTTGAAATAAAATCTATAGTATTGTTATAGTTTATAGTATTGTTAAAGCTTATGCTATTAGTAAAGTTTATAGTATTATTATAGTTTATATTATTTTTTTTTTTAACATTTACTCGAAAGGAGTTAAGAGCATGTATTTTAATTCTAATTAATATATGTAATTTAAAAGTCTGTGTTTAAAATTAAAGTTATATATTTTAAATAAAATGAGGGAAATGTTTGCATTTTAAAAGAAATTAATGCAATTACGATTGATGGAAACAATATTTGGCGATTTATAATCTGCACCCGGCTAACATAAAGGTACTGGAAAAGTACCAAAAATACCCAGTACATCTACATTTACATTTTCTCTTCTTATTATTGCAAACACCCTCTAATCCTTTTTTCTTAAAAATAAATATTTCCTACCTTAAAAATATTCTATTTTTTCTGTCTCCAGACATTTTTTTTTTTGCTTTTTTGTTATTTAAAAGAAATTGTGAATTCTCAAAAGAAGCCACAATGTCCTAGACATCGGAAAACATTAAGCTGCCAAAATAACTATTTTAACATAAAGTGTATCTTATTTTTCATATTGTTTTTTAAAATTGAAAACCTGGAAATAAGCCAAAAAAAGATATAATGACGAGAAATGAAAAATAATGAACCGCCAGTTTAAAGTATCTCAGAGATAATGGATAGACTCAATTCTGTTAAATTTTCCTTTTATTATTTTTGCTTCACAGAGTGTTATTGACAAAAACATTAAGTTGAAATGACTGAATTCTTATTTTTTTTTAAACTTTTGTATGAGCGGAAAGTTTATGACAATTTTATTTTATATTGATAGTATACATCTAAATCGTAATTCTCTCTGATGAATTACAAATCAATATACATATAAATAAAAAGAAAAGTGTCCAGTTACACTGATGGCATTGAGCTCACAGGCTATTCACACTAATTGTATATTAGACTCTTATTTCAAAGAATAATACCCCTCGAAAAACAAAGGAACTGACAATAAATTAAGGGGGAATTAACCCCCCCCCCCGTTCCCCCTCTTTATACTTAACCCATGAACCCCCAAAACTAATCAGAGAAGCGCCATATCACAATAAAACTACATACAAAATTTGAAGCATATCTGATAATTCTGCATGAAAAACCCAATTATCTAACTTAAGGGAGGTTAGTCCCCATTCCCCCCCTTTATACTTAACCAATGAATCCCCAAAACTAATCAGAAAAGCGCCTTATCACAATGAACCTATATACAAAATTTGTAGCAAACCGGATAATTCTGCTTGAAAAACCCATTTATCTAAAATAATAGGGGCTCGCTCCCCTCCCCATTCTCCACCCTTTATTCTTAACCAATGAACCCCCAAAACTGATCAGGGAAGCACCTTATCACAATGAATCTATATACAAAATTTGAAGCAAATCGGATAATTCTGCATGAAAAATCCATTTAAAAAATCAAAAAAATCCATTAAGGAGGGATTAGCCCCCGCTCCCTCCTTTATACTTAACCAATAAACCCTCAAAACTAATCAGGGAATCACGTTATCAGAATGAACCTATATACAAAATTTGAAGCAAATCGGATATTTGCATAAATAGTTGTCGCGTTACGTACATACAGAACCTGCGGGCACATTAGCTCTCAGTCTTTGATAACCTAAAAAGTAAGATATGGCAGAGACATCTAATGTACTTTTTTAATTGCAAAAGGTGTTAAATAAAAATCCTAAAAACAGCAAAAAATGGTTTATATACCAATCTGTCTACATGCTTCCAAGACAGATGGCAACATTTTACTGTTGCACGATTTATAATTCAATGAACAGAAATGCCATTATTCCTTTTTATCCACTTTCTCTTTCAGATTACTCACGTTATTTTAATTTATTATTACTTTAATGATGTTTATATCTATACTTATAAAACATTCAATTCACTATAAATCGCGCAATAGTAGAATATTGTCTTTGTCTTGAACACAACTTCGGTGAAGCCGACACATGTTGTCAGTTTCGTATATAATTTTTTTTTTTTTTTGGTTTTTCTGGTTTTTATTTAAAACATTTCAGCAATTGGATTTAATGAGACCTGTACATTCTAAGAACGTCATTTTCAAAACTGAGCAAAAAATACTCAAATATGAGTAGGTCGCATAGTCCAAATGGCTCCGAATCAAAATGACTCCAGTTTGAAACATATCTATACTCATTTCTGAAAACAGGCACACCCTCAAGAATAAAACATCATGTGCTCCTATTTGAGTATTTCCATGTTTCAAAAATGAGTATGACCGACTTCTATGTGCTCCTATTTGAGTATTTCCATGTTACAAAAATGAGTATGAACTGACCTCTGTGTGCTCAGTTTTGAGTATGTTTCAATTCGGATGATTTCGTATGTTTTCGTATGTTTTTGGAATATTGTTTCAATATTTTGAGTATTTCTGGTATTTCAGGATTGAAAGCATTAAGTCGTCCGATTTGAAACAAAAAGTTTCATAACAAAATGAAAACATCGATTTACTCAGATTTGAAAGTGTCATTTTTCTCAGATTATTTTATTTTTTCTGATCTTTGGACTTTCTCTTGAGTAAGTAAAATTATAATTGGGAATAATTTAATCGAAATTAGACAGACCTTTCACAATATATTTTTTAATTATTAATTATTTCCAGAATATTTAGCGTAATTTAAATCAAATACGGGTAAATAATACTTATTTTAAAATTTGTGTCTTTTTATAGCGATAAAACAGTATGTTTGGTGGAATTAAACGTACGTCTAAAAACAGACAGAAAACTTAAATATTTCAGTAATATTGTAAAAACACATCAATCCAGATAAAAAAAAATGGATGTATATTTCTAGAATTATGAAATCCTGTTCTTTGATTTAATATTTTATGCGAGATGTTTGAAAAATGTATCAAAACAAAAAGCAAAGTAATACTCTGTAAATCCTTGTAAGGATGATCTCAGCTAGAAGTTAGGAACTAACATACTAAAACTTTGCTGCCTACGTTCAGCGCCGCAGAAACTATATTATTTGCGCCTGGTGCGAAAAAATATTATTCCCTTTGCTACTAGTCGCTTGTGCATCAGTAGTAATGATAGATAGAGACACCGAAGCACCAATGTGGCTTTGGGCTTACTGTTCTAATAGCCACTGCAATACCAGTTTATCATTTTTCAAACTTAACCTGTACCTTTTGGTCTTAGAGGGAAAATGCACGTGAAGCGGTGGTGCGGCGCTGTAAAAAGGCAAGAGCGCTCACAAAAATTAATTCGATTTTTAAAACCAATCCCATAATTTTTACGAGATTACAATAATAGTATTATTGTTTTATCACTCTCTATTATTATAATTATAAATTTGTGAAAATTTTACATAGAGGCTTGACAAATCAATATCATCTATAAAAGTGCAATCTGCTCTATAAATTCATTTTTCTCTGGAAACAGTACAATTAATTGAAAATTATCAAACTTTCTACAAATAAGTTAATTTCTAGTCGGTCTATGTAATAAAGGGCTTTATGTATTTTCTAAAAAGGAAAAATTTAAACTGTATGATGACTCATTGTTCTTAACCAATTTTTTAAAATTCTTGTATAAAATGAGTGAAAACAAAAAAAATCAGTCAATTTCAATCTGATGTGTAATTAGATTTATTTCTAATTTTAAAAGTGTTCATCCGTTAATTATCTTTGTAGAAAACACACATGTGTGTGCAACTTAAAGGAAAATCTGTTAGAACAAACTTATATGCAGTTGAATCAGCCGCTGCTTTTAAATGTCGCATTTTTTTATTTTGCTGACCATTGTAGACCACTAGAAAATTTAATCATCTGCAAAAATTGTTTCCTTTAAAATAAAAGTAAATAAATATGATTATTTTTTATATTACTCCAGGTTAAGAGATTTATAATTCCATTTATTACAATATAAACAAAGGTATTTTAATTTTAGTAATAAAAATAACTATTATTCATAAATTGTTATTTTTTCAATACTATCTTCTTGTGGAAGGAGAGAAAATATAAAAAGTTACTTCGCTTCATTAAAAAAATTGAGATGTTTAAAAGCTACGTTAAATACTACTTAAGTAGTTGAAAGAAATCCTTTTATACCTCATGGGAAATCAGAGAATGAAATAAAACAAAATGAAATAATTCAGCTTCCCTTTAAAGGAAATAAAATTAGAAAAGAAAGTTTCTCTCCTTTTTAAAAATGATTTATTTAAATGGAATGAGCTCAAAATGTTCATTCCGATGTGAATAATAGTTAATAAATGCAGTGAATAAATATTCATTACATAAATGGATTACTGTTAAAACGGGAAGACAGAAAAATACAAGGAGGGACAGAACGATGTGTTATTATGAAGTTTATTTCAGGATAAAAACGAGTATATTATTTGGCAGTGAAACAATCAAAAGAATATTTAGCACGAGTGAGTCTTGCAATTGAAAAGTCATCAGTGGGGGAAATAAAAGCTATACTTTAATTAAATATGAAATTTGGTTCAGTAGAAAACTCGTGGCAGATAACAAAAAAAAAAAAAAAAAAAAAAAAAAAAGAAACAGCTTTGTGTTTTAAATACATTTGTAGATACACAATTTATTGTTTCTTTATCTTGTTTAATCAAATGGATTTTTAGAATCTAACCCCATGTCTTTATTTAGATGATATTGAGTTAACTTTTGAATTAAGTTTTGTTATTATTTTTTAATTCTTAATTATTTTGGTCATTAATCTATAGCCAATCAAAAAATAAGAAGTATTTGTGTATTTTTTAAAGAACTTTTAATGTTATTAAGCAGGTGTGTTTTATATATATTTGTACAAACGATATTATGACTTTGTAATAAATTGTAAATAAAGCTATATGATAAATTCTACGACAATTCATAATAATTTATTTATTCTTCAATTTACATCGTTTCACTTTATGGGATATGAACTCATTTCTTTTACTGCATACATATATAGCAAAACTTTTAGTTAATAATAACTCTTAAATCTCATGAAAATTGAAAATATATATGAACCAATAATTATAATACAATGCAAAATTGTATGTACAAGTATGTAGAATTCATAACTTGAAAAAAATAAATGTAAAATAATTAAAAGAATGTGTTGATAAACACCCTACGAGCAGAATGTGAAAATATTAAAAGAAGCAAGTGAAACTTGTATTCCGAAACACTTTATCAAGGGCAATATTTCACAATACAAGTATATAGATAAATATATGACCAAAGGTCACCAGACACTGTCGATATTACACGTTTTGTCAAATATTTAGAGAAATACATGACGAATTCTTTTGGAACTTCATGAATATAAAGAACATGTTTGCCTCCCATTTTTCACAATTTTCAAGTTTGGTCACAGGGACAAACAGGGGACTAAAAATAAATTGAATAAAAAATAATATTTGAAATCACACTGTAAAATAAAATACTCGAAATGATCTGTAGCTGAAGCACATGACTATGTAAGTTCTGTATATTATTCTTATTCATTTGTGTAAAAATAACAGATATAAACATGGGAAAATAAAGGTTATTTTAAAAAAATCATAAAATTTCGTCATATTTCGTTTTTATATTTTATATTTTATATTTTATATATATATATTTTTTTGCATATAGCGTGTTGGGTTTTAAACAAAATTTAATACCATTTTTAGGAAAGAACAGTAGAAATAACAAACTGCAATCAGAATATAAATATATTAAGCATTTGACTAGCTGACCACTGCCTGGCGTTGACCGGGCCCGTGATAGTAAATTTTTAAAAAAATCAAGTTTTATTATTTTATATCTTTAACCCGATTTTGTATAAAATTATATTTTAAAAAGACAAATTCACGAAAAAATATTGATATTTAGTGATAAAAGCCCTCATTTTGTTGCTTTTTACGCAGGGTTGTTTCATAGTTTTAAAATAAAAATTTATTTTTGTCCGAACTCTTTGAAAACTTTATGGGTGATAAATAAAATGTTTTTACTGCCCGTGAAAAAATTTCGTGAAAAAATATTGTTATCTAGTTGTAAAAGAAATGTTTTCTCCTCGCTTTTTTGTTTGTTTGTTTGTTTTCGCGTCGGCTCCTTTAACATAGCAATAAAAAATTAGTCCTCATCTTCCGAACTCTGTGACATTTCGATCGTTTATAAATATAACTGTAACCAAGCTCTCTTTAAAATTTTACGAAAAAATATGCATATTTAGTAGTGAAAACATGAGTTCTTAAAAAAAAAGCTTTAGCTTTCAACCTCAGAGCAAAACTATATTAGAAGGTCTATGCTTTTAATGCAATGGTACGCTTCCATCCTTTTTCAATCCCCCTAGGTTAAACAGGTGAGGGCTAGTCAGTTTTTTCCGTTTCTGAGGGGAGAAGCCTTTAAAAAACGTTGAAGCATGCGCAAACCGACCTTTTCGTGTGGAAAAAAATGATGTTGGAATTTGACAGAAATCACTTTTAGTTTTAAATATATGGATGACACGTGAGCACTTGTTTGAAATAATATTTAACTGTGCAATCGCAAAAGACTATAACATTTTTCCATAATTTTGCGTATGCCCCATTTTATAAAATGGCCCGTCGTATATTATGAAAATTCAGACAGATATCGGCGATATAATGAGAAGAATTTCATTTGTTATCTAAAAGTATCTGGTTAATAAGAGATTTTATCATTTGTCATTATACCTCCTTGTTGGAGTTAATCAATAAAAAATGTCAATTTGGACAGCTACTGTTAAAAAGCAACTGATAGTCAGCACACTATATCGTCGACATCCGTCTGAATTTTCCCGATATTCGACTGGCCTTTTTATAACAGTTGACCAATATAGTTGACTGTTGAATTATGGCAAAATTTGATTCATCTTTCACGCGTGTGCCGTTAATATTTATGTCATACAAATGATCAGATTTCAGTATTTAATATATTTGTATTATAATTGCAGTATGCACTTTCTACCGTACTTTGTCAGGTTTTCTGAAAGTGGCGTTAAATTTTGTTGAAAACCTTGGATGCTACAAACGAAAAATATTAAAAACATTATTGAATTTTTTAAAGAAACCGTTATATCTCCATGCATATATGTTCACCAGTTCTATATTTGTTTACCCCGAAATGTGGGGTTCGTGTCATCTGCGTATGACAGTCTGTACATAAGATCTGTGTAATCTGATTTGAAATATTTGCCTGCTGTTTCAGGCCTGTATACCTGGAGGTGGTGCGTCGGTTGGTGCTTTCCGCCGGAGGTAAAAAAGCCGTAAACCGATAAGTTAGGCTCTCCGGTTGGGTGATAATAATAATAATAATAATAATAATGCATATATGTTCTATTTATACACAAATGATGAACAGGACCTACATAGTCACGTGCTACAAGTTATCATTCATTTCGCGCATTTTATTTCACAGGGTGATTGCAAATATTACTTTTATTAATTTGTTATTGGTCCTGAAGTAAAAATATCAAACATGTATTTTGCATTACTGAAGTTTCAAAAGAATTCATGTATTTATGCAATCACCCTGTGAAATAAAATGCGCGTAATGAATCATAACTTGTAGCACTGGACTATTGTGGTCATGTTCATCATTTGCGTATAAATAGCATATATGCATGGATATGTAAAGGTTTCTTCAAAAAATTCAATAATATTTTTAATATATTTCCTTTACAGCCTCCAGGGTTGCCAGCCAAATTTAACACTACTTTCAGAAAACTGGACACTTCTCTTGATTTTCCACAAAACGTCTAAAATCGAAAGGGTCCGGTGACTTTTGACCATATGCTGTATAACGACAGCACATCTTGAATTCGAAATTAATAGAAGAATTGTTACCGTATCTCACTATATAGCATTTTTAATTTCTGATTATTTCCTCTCTTCGGGATGTGTTACATGTAGATTTTGGATACACCAAGTTGTAAATAGCCACTGTTACAAAGTTCAGATATTTATTAAAACAGGGTATAAAAGCTTCTACTAAGGCATCCGTAATTTATTCCTTCCATCTTTTCTTACCTTCCCTGAACCATTCTTTTAGTACTATGAGTCTTCGAATTCGTATAAATTTGAACCCCTTGAGGCCTATTAGAAGATTTTAAAATAATAAAGATCATAAATAGAAGACCACTAATTGACTAAAGTTTACACATGAAAAAAAAAAAGAAAAACTATTGTTTTTCATGCCTTAAATAATTTACGACGAAAGTCATGTTGTTGTTCTTGTTCTTGCACATCCCCTTAGGCCAGCAGTTCTAGATCAGGTACATGATATTATACACTCTAAGAAAATCCAGCACCATCAAGGAATTATCAGCAAGATCCTGCTTGGAGAACCCAAGGTACGTAAGGATATGATCTGGATAGCCCTGCTCAGTGGAACACTAGGTGTATATTTCAAAGCACTTGGTGCCCCCAGAAAATTTCATACTTCTAAGGTGACCGCTACGAAATGGAGCAAGAGTGGTTTGTTCCTGCCTGTTATAACGAAGAGCAAGAGATTCTCCCTGTCGAATACTCTGGTACCAGTGGTGCTCTGGTGGAACAATCCAAGTGATACTATTCCCATGAATAAGTCGACGAAAGTCATTCATCACATTAAAAAAAATCATTTCAATATTTTGTCCATATAAAAACTTTACTTTTTCATATGCAAGGTGCAATTTCTCACCTAAGCAATTTATTAAAACTTCTCCTAGATATCCGTAATTTATTCCTTCCAACTTTGCTATACTTCTCTTAACTCACCTGGAAAAGAAACAAAAAGTGTGTAATCTCTAGTGTAATCGAGCATTCATCATGACGTCCTTTGTGGAATCTTAGAATTTCACTTCATTTTCTGCAATCCATTCTCTATGAAATTTTTTAAATATTTTTAGATTGACATAATTTAGTAAACGGTAACGCATTTGAGAAGGTCGATTTAGAATTGCACCGCTATTTACGTGAAAGAAGACGGTTAGTCTTAAGGGACCAACAACCCTTGCGAAATCCTATATGTAAAACAGCTGATATTAAGGCACGTGTTTCTCAGAAACTACTGGAGCGATTTGAATATTATTTCAAAAATAGTTTTTGCACAGCAAAAATATATATTGTTTGTTATTCAGGAAATAAAAACAAAATAATTACACGATTTCGCAACGCTCCATTTTTCTTGGAAATTAATGTTACTACAAAAGAATTAAATTTTCAGGAAATCAAAATGACCAAAATAGAACTAATTATAATAGAAAAAAATATTAAAAAATAATGAAATTATTCCAGTATTTACATAGAAAAAGGAATGTCAATAAGAGTTTTCTTCCATATGATTTTGAAACTATCATTGCCTCCTTAAAAATTACCATAACACATCGAATTAAAAAGGCTAAGTAAAAGGGTTTTATATTTTACAGTTATAAATGATGCTTTTTAATTTAAGTTCCAAATAAACTACACGTTCCTTAAGAAACTATTTGTTTTCCAAAGATTATTTTTTCTTTGTCATGAGTTTATCTGTTTAATACTTCTTTTGTAACTTTCTATCTTGATCTTTTCAATTCGATTTTCTTAACTTCTATTTCTTTTTCGCTTAATGCCGGTTTGTTAAAGTGTTGCTGGGGTATTTTAATCTCATATATCTTGCAGACTAAACCATAAATCGTTTTTTTTCAACTTTCCGCAAAAACTAATCCTTTGCAGACAGCCAAAAGTTTAATCTTTAAAACAGAATCTCAGAATAATCTTTTAAATAGGGTTTTCTTCAAAAAGAAAGTTTTTTAAATCCACCAGCTCATTTTAAAACTGTTTTCTAAAGAAAGATTTTTGTACTCGTTTGTAGTATAGAATTCAAACGAACTAATAACAACAAAAGGTTTTAATGATATTTGTTCGTATTAATCTGTGTAAAAATTTTCATGTTTTATATTCATCTTAAGGTTTGTGGGCACTTTACGGTTTTCTCATTATTTTATTTATAGTCACAAAACATAGGCATTTTTTATAATATTTATATTTTTTCTCTGTCTGTATCTTTTAGTTTTCAAAGGATAGAAAAATGCGCAAAATTATGTTTCAAGTATATATTAAAAAAGAGCGACTAAAAATATTTTAAATTATATCAACTGATTGATCTTTAATCCGCATTCCTTATATTTTTTCTGTTTATTTTCCTTGAATTATGTTCTTAATAAGAGCAGTTTTCTGACAGAGCGGTAAAAAAAAAGATAAACTAACGATGAAAGGAAAAAGAGAAATGCAAGTTATCAAATAAAGTTTTCTTTTTTTCCGCTAGACATTACTGAGTTTGTTTTTTAACAAATTAGGTCACCAGTTAAGGGGGTCATACGCTTTTTTAGTTTATTTCTTTTCTTGCATAAAATTATTTTTTGTCCTTTTTGTTGTAATTATTATAGAATATCCGTATATTTATTTGAAGACAAAAGTCTATAGTGATTTAGTATTAAATATAATTTACTATTTCCTTTTGTTAATCCATTAGTATATATACAAAATTCATCTAAAAAGTTCAGTAAATGGATCTATTTCTAAAAAGTAAAAAAGGCGGAATGCGCATGCGCATTGACAAAATAGTCCTGAAACGTCACGTAGCATCGAATACATTACACAGAAGCCTATTTGACTGCCTCAACCATTTGAAGGCATTGAGCCTGAGCATCCCTATCACAGTGCAATGGAGCAACGCATAAACTTAAAGGTTTGTTTCGCATCGGACACCACGCATCTGGTGTGTTCTGGTCAGAGTTGTGCAGGACTAGACTTGGAGTTTGCACACGACAACATCCACCAGCACACATTGAACCATGTACAGAACTTCTTTTCTAAGCGCGTCTTAACTCTTGTCGAAACTTAATTGGCCTTTTTAGAGTTTTGTTTCCCCCCCCCCCCTTTCAAAGGCTCCCATGAAGGCTTGATTGTTGCAGATATGCCAGCCATTCAATAACATGTGACATCAACGCTTCGATCGATTCCAAATGAAACCTTTGCTGATAGTTTTTAGCAGCTTCACGAATGATGTCGAATATGTGTATTCTGGCCTACTGAGAAATTTTGTGTGTGATTAAAGGTTTATTATTTCTATTTTCTTCTTTTACTGATACCATTCACCGAATTATTCATCATAGCGGGATACGCTCCCGTTTTCTTAGAAATACTTCACTGAGAAAAATGACACTTTCAGATCTGAGTAAATCGAAGTTTTCATTTTGTTATGGGACTTTTAGTTTCAAATCGGACAGCACAATGCTATCAATTCTGAAATACCGTAAATATTCAGAATATTAAAACATGGACATACTCAAAACTGAGCACATAGAGGCCAGTTCATACTCATTTTTGAAACATGGACATACTCAAAAATGACTAGAATCAGTTCAATCTCATTTTTGAAACATGGACATACTCAAAAATGACTAGAATCAGTTCAATCTCATTTTTGAAACATGAAAATACTCCAAAATGAGCAGATAGAAGTCCGTTCATACACATTTTTGAAACACGGACATACTCAACTATGAGCACATGATGTTTTATTTCTTGAGTGTGTGTATGTTTTCAGAAATTATTATATACATGTTTCAAACTTGAGTCATTTTGACTATGCGACGTACTCAGATTTGAGTATTTATTGCTCAATTTTGAAAATGTCGCTTTTAGAGTGTTATGAGAAGATTTCGAAATAAAAATCTGAGTCTTGTTTCAGTGATAAAGATGCAGTTTAAAGGACCATCAGCCAGTTTCTGTTGGAAGATCTGCAGACAGGGCTATGTGACGCTTTTAAGGCTTATTATTACTTATTTACTTAAATTTATACAAATTTTAACACCATTTTCATATCGGACACTGATTGCAAAAGAAGAAAACAACACCATTCTGAAACAAGTGTAGAACAATTCAAATGTATATATAAAAGCCTAATGAACATTGCTTCTCGTATTTGTACATTTTAATGTTTCATTCATTTTCATTCTAAACATTGCAAGCTTAGAGTGGAATGATCGAAAATAGTATTTTTCTATCTTCGTTGTCAGTATGCAGGCTTTTAGTGTGCAAAAATTGCAAGAAATTAGGAAAACGAGAAACGTCAAACTTGGGGCTTAGTATACTTAAAGAAGTAAACTGCTAAAATAACAGAAAAAAAATGTCTGGAATTAAAATTGCCAACCTATTTTTCTCGAAATGTTTTCAGGATTTCAGATATTCTCACAGTAAAATACCAAAAAATAAAGAATTTTAAGACATAAATTCGTGTCAATTTGCCGGAGAAAAGCTAACTATTTGAATGTAGCGAATTTTGTTGTACTTCTAAATAATGAAACATTTCTTTTAAAATAATCAATGCCTAAAATTTTTGAAAAAAAGAACTGTAAAGCTGGGAGAGATCACAAAATTCTTAAAAAAAAATTTTTGAGGTTTTTTTTTTTTTTTTAGGTGGATGACAAAGTTGAACTAGTGTTTCCTTGAAAATGTCGTAAAAATTTATTAATAAATTAGAGTTGAAATAACAAGATTTATTGGATTCTACAGTATTATCAAAATATTTTTATTATTATTATTCAAGCGAATCTAATAGATCTTTAACTGCAGTGTTGTAAGATAGAAGCAATCAATAAAATCGTTGGTTAATGCTTGCTGTAAAAATAACATTGACTTTTGCGTAAGCTGAGAATTACAACATGGTGAACAAATTATTAAGAAAAATATAAAGCTGATGCTTTTATGAGTTTTGAGTATTGGCTATCCAATCCCGAAGTATTTCTTATTTTTAAATTTTATTTTCTTAATATATAATTTTTAAAAATTGGTTACTTTCAATGTACTTTATATGCATCTTAGATAACAGAAAGCTGAAATTTATTATATTTTCAATCATGCTGCTGTTTTACAATGTCTTAATTTTAAATACTCGTTTTTCTAATCACATTAAATTTTAATAATTAATTTATAAATTAAATAGTTGAAAAATGCAGAAACATAGTTTTTTCAGAGCAAGTTTTTAAATTTCAATTCCTTTTGTTCCCCTTCTTTTGTGAAACAAACAGTCCTGTTTTCAAAAATGAAATAGTAACCGTTTCTGTTTCTGTAAAGCTTTTCACTTTTTGTTTAAACTTTGTAATTTTGTGTGTGTGTGTGTGTGTAAAAAATCTTCAAGCCAGGAAGCACAGATGTTTTCTATGCAACCAGAAACAGAAAATAATTTTCTACTTACAAAGCAAAATAGCTGTTTTAAGGAATAACAGTCGGATTTCATATCATTAATATGCAAATTATGTGTTTAAAATAAGAAATTCCAGAACAAAGAATGTAAACTGCAATTATGAAGTAACTTTAGAGAAGAGATGCGTGCTGTACAAGGGAAATTGATAGGTTTGCTTTATTAATTGATAATCCCATAAAATGTTGTCTTTGGTTTGACACGTCTTTAACTTTCACCAGGAATATTAACTCTTTATTGTCATAAAATTATACGAACCTAATGAATATACTGACATTAAGTTTTGAATAAGGATTTATTATTTGATTCTTGTATTTTATACTTTGATTTTGTAATTGAAACAAGATATAGTTTTTATGAAAGAGGTCAATTTGATTTTTTTATAAGTTTGCCATGAAATAATATAATTTATATTGAAAAACATGGCGAGGAACATATATTAAATTCAGCATATATTAAAAAGAAACTATAAAGTAAAAATTAAAAAATATTTTATAGCATAGAATAAGATTTTGATTGCTTTTTAGAAAATAATAGTCTATACGAGAATTATCAGTTGAGTATCTTATACTGTCTGATATAATCTTCATAGTATGTTCAGATATTTATGTGCTGTCCTGGTTACTAATGTTTTCTAAATTGAAAAATAAATAATAATAAAAGGAAATTATATGAAATAATTCTATGACAGCTGAAAAAAAACTAGCAAAATATAATCCCTCATGAGAAAAAAATTTCAAAGGAAAGTGTTAGTTTTTATTAAAATATTATTTACTTTAGAAATATATTTTCACAAACGAAATTTATTATATGAAAGTATGAAGTGAAACGAGATCAAGCATGTTTTTTTTTCTTTATATACCGCTAACCAGGTCCCTACCTGCCGGGCAGGAGTGTCTAGCTTGACCAGTTAGTACATGGACGGCATCGTTGCAGTGTTCTGACACAATTTTCTTTGTTTGCCGGTTCATGGTTTCTATTTAACATTGTTGAATTGGCAAAGATCAAACATGTTTTGAATTTCACAAAGAAAATTGGTTTTGTAATAGGGAAAACATTTTGCCGTATTGACAGTTTTATACAGCATAGAAAATAATTCCGAAAAATTCTCTATTTTTATCAAGGAAAAATGCAGTCTACTTGTTAAATCTGAATAAACTTTTGGTCTTCGATTTAATATGTTCTTCTGAAAATCCATAACATAAATAGCTGAAAATGACTTGGGCATTGCCTAGCAGAGTGGTTTTCGGTGGTCTGCCGCGTGAAGGTTTCATGTGTGTCACGAAAAACTCTACGTAACAGCACTATGTAACAGCATTAATTAAATGATTTTCATTTATTTTTATCTTAAAAGTAAGTTCTTAAAATATTCTAAAGATAATTAAAATGCAAAGTAACAAAAAGAGTAACAGTATCCTTTTACAATATCGTTTTCTCCAACAACTCTATCACAAAATAAATAAATAAATAAATAAATAAACAGTTGTTGAACGCGTTTTTAAGTTTTTAAGTTGAACGCGTTTCTTTTTTTGTCTATTATTTCGTGTGTATAAATTCTATAGCTGATATACAAAGCAGCACAAAAGTTCTCGAGAACATTTCCATTTATGGACGGAAATTCAAGAAGGGAAATTTTAAACTGTGTTACGCGTTTCCTAATTTAACTAAAATTTAGCATTTTATGTAATATATACACAACTCTATAGATCCTATACATGGTTGCACAAAAGAGTTCGGATATTTTTCCGAATATTGTTGGTCATTCCTGAAATTGTGTTTTTAAATATGTTATGCGTTTTCCAAATTATTTACTTAAATATCATCTTTCATTTTATTAAAGCGTGCAGATTTGTAAAAATATTTTGTAAGTGTTGGGTAGTGTTACATAATCTATGCTTGACGCATGATTTTTCGTTTTTGTTTATAACAATGTTTTGCTGTTTCTTGAAATAGCGCTGCGATCTCTCTATCTATAGGTATTAAAATGTTTAACATATCGTAAGTGCTTAAAAGTAAATATCAAATCATCAATATGAAAATTAGTCGCGTTTCCCCTTTGATGAGGAAAAAAATCTGAAGTTAAGCTTGAATTTGTTTGACAGACTCATATAGTACTGAAATAACCTTTCTAAGTTCGATCATGTTGAAATGTTGAAAAAGAGAAGAGGGGAGGGCGGTCTTTCATTGTTTTCTATCTAAAAAAAAAAATATGGGATACAAAACGATGTCTGTGTTTATAAAAAGAAAAAGATTTAGGAGAGTTAAATGAAAAATCCTCAGCGCATTTTTTGACGTTTCTTTGTCAAAATAACTAAGCAAACACAAACAAAGTCAAATAGAATAGTTTTAAAATCTTCCTTCATGTTTAGCTAAAAGATTTAAATATAACAGAACAAAAGAAGCGAGTTCATCTCTCTAGGATAAAATGTTCATCTCTCATTTCGTGCGACATCCAATTTTTCGTTTAAAATGCATTAAATGTACTCCGCATGATTTTGGTGTTAGATGTAAAAATGGCTTTCCTTGTCCATTTTTAAATTTTTGCCTAGCGTCATGATTATGCAAATACAGTGTGTCCGTTCCTCTCCTAAAGGAAATTGCAGCATTTTTAATTTAAATATTAATTAAATGGGTGACTATACTATCCTTTAAAATCATACTATTTTGAAATGAACAGACATTACTTTTGCTCCTATTTTCATCTTTTAAAAGACTTACAGTCAAAATGTTTTAATTAAAATGCTTCTTCATATGGAGTTAAGTTTTCTGTAGAATGCCCTGCTTTAATTTGCCGTCTTAATAACTAAGGGCTTTTCATTATCATAAAAACTTGTAAAAGAATACAATTTATCTGAATATGTCTAAATTAGGACATTGAGTGCACATGAAACTGTATTTCTTTCTTTCCAAAAGTTACAATTAACGGATACTTTAGCTAAAATTACTTTAGTAGATCTAAAATATTTAAACATTTTCGCAATTACATGTTATAAATATCACCTCTGAAAATATCTATTTTCACATATAAATTCACGAAGAAGTGTGTAATTTATTTATTTTCCCTAATTCTGTTAAAAAAAAAGAGTTTTTCTTATATATTCTGTTCAATTTCGCGAGTATCATAGGTTTAGATACACCAATTATCTATATATTACGGATCATAAATAAGTCCGTTAGTAACAGAAAGCTAAAAAAAAAAAAAGACTGAACATGGGGTGATTATTTTTGCTTTGAGCACATCTATTTTTGCTTCTAAAAATGCATAATTTCAATGTCTGAACCACCGAATTGAACAAAAATTGTACCTTCAAATAAATTTGTTTGAAAAATGTAATTTAGTCGTGCGAGTTTTAATATTTTGATATTAAAGCATGTCATTTTTTAATCTATCATCACGTGATGTAAAAATAAATATTTGTTTGCTGCAGTAATTTAAAGGAGCATGTACAGTAACATAAATTAATATGTTAAATTAAAATGAAAGTGACCATGTCGTTGTCGTTTGATCGTCCAACTTTCACTAAGGTTTTTTTTTTTCCTGTTAATTTTTACATAGGGTCTCACATCAACTTCAATGCTTCTCTGATGGTCCGTCGTGATTTTTTCGCAGCATTGTATCATTTTTATAAAACGCCACCGAATTGTAAATGACTTTTTACAAGAAAAAAGCTGGAATATAACACATCCTATTATTAATAGTACTTGGATGGTTTGTTTCAAATTTTAACTCACTTACTATAATTCAATGTAAGGGGAAATTGGAGATCCTTTTGTCACAGACATAAAAACTGAAGGAGGAGTTCGTGCAACGCGATGTTGTCTCAAAAGTACTTGAAAAAAGATAAGATAAAATTCTCTTACCTTTTCTGAAGGTGCTTACTTGGGCGTAATATCCAATTTCTTGATAGTAATCCAATGGTTATACAAGGAGACACTTTTATCACAGTTGTTGTTATCATCACCGTCACTGAAAGACTAATTGATTTAATTAAGCTTTAACCACAAATAAATTGAACTTCTGTACTTTTTAACACATTCTTGAATATAATTTTAATAACGCGGATAATAGTGACAGTTACATGTTACATTTATTTTTTGGTTTAAATGATAAGGTATTATATAATACATTAACATCTTTGAGCTTATACGCTCTACGTATTAGCTGGTTTACATTTTGTTACAGGACTGATAAATAAAAGTCATAAGTTTTTAGTTCAGAGTTTTTCATTACGTCAGTGGAAATTTCATATGTTGCACAAGGTTTCTCCGTAAGAATGTAATCGGACTAATAATGTTCTATACTTAATGCTATAATTATTGTTCCAATATCTTTAACATATTTCACATAATAACAATTTATCAATTTAGAATAGTTTTTGATCATTTACTTGAAGTTGAGTGGCCATTAATCTTAATTTGTAATTCACTAGGCGTTGAACGAATAGTCTGTCACTCGACGCTATATCTTCTCTTTAGATGATCAAGGTCTTTTTATATTACCCATTGCAAGAGGAAATGAAAAGTAGGTTTTTTGTATTTAATTTCTCTAATAAAAACAACTTCAGTGAACGTTCTGAATTAGATACGCTGGTTAAGAGGATACTTCACTCACGCGAAAAATCCTGCTCGCTAATGTTAATCTTATGAAGGAAGTATTCTAAGATATCTCGTTTGCATTTCAATATTTTAAAGGATTTTTTTGCTTTGGATAGCTGAGGTCAATCTCTATGCAGGTCCTTTTGTACTTTTTCGATTTTGATTACAAGTTTTTATTTATTAAGATACTTTAACTTTCGGAACATACGCAGGAACATACTCGCGACATACTCAGATTTGAGTATTTTTTTCTCAGTTTTGAAAATGTCGTTCTTAGAATGTAATTTAAAGTAGAGTTATGCATCAGGTAGGATAACCCGATTTTACCCGAGTGACATTCGCCAGTCGGATTGCTGTTAGCTTCTTTCGTTGCGTGTCGGGTTTGATTTTATTGTTTCTGGTTCGGATCAGTTTCAGGTCGAGTTTTGATTCTTTCGGGTTGGCCCGATTTTTGAAAAGGAAGTCCTGAGGATTTTCAATAGAAAACAAACTATATATTTGAATATTAATGAGTGTATATATGTTGCACTTTATACTCAAAAGATAAAATCCATATTAGAGACATAACTGCAGGCGTTTCAGAATTGTATTAAACTATGGACTGGTTTTCTTTCCATTCGTATTTGAATCGGATTCGTCTTGAAGTGCATTGGGTCGGGTTTATATTAATTAACAATTTCGAGTTCCTTTCGTGTACAACCTGACCCCACGCGGAACTTTAGTTAGGGGTAAAACGAACGCTATATCTGAAGGATTTTCATTTTCAATAACTGAAATAAAAATAATTTCACGTATTTGATGTCAAAAAAAAAAATATATATATATATATACTATACTAAACAAAACTGTTTTGAAAAGCACCGAGAAAGATCAAGTTCTTATTTTTGAGTAGATATTTTTCTTTTTTACTAAAAAAATTGCACGTTTTTTTTTTTTTCAAATTTGAGACTTAATTAGTTAGAGATTTTATAAACCGAGAGGTAAACTAAAAAAAATAGTGAATAAAATTATATTATATTTTAATTAATATTCCATGTAACAAAAAAATCTTATTTACCAAGGTGCCATTCATAAAATATTGAGAAATTTTAATTAATTTTACCGAGGTATTCAAATCACAAAAGGAGTATAATTGGTTGAAGCCATACTGGTAATTATAATTTTATTTAAAAAGGAGAAAAAAGTTCAGTTAATTGAAAAATCTCAGTCAGAAAATATAAATATGAATAGATAAATGCGAAATTTAGGGTATTTAATGGTTTATACGGAAACGACTATTAGCATAAAAGATGGCGAAATATATTGAAGAGTTTTGTATGCATAAATTAAAAGTTGTTTAAGAGAAGATTTATGGTTTGGTCGATTGCGTTGTGATGTATAACGACATTAAATTTCAAAAAGAAAATCGAATACATTTCAGCGGATGAAAAGCGCAACGTTCTATTTCATTAAGCTCTATAATCAAGCAGAGCATGTTTATTTTGTCTAGTGAAAAGAATTTCCAACTACGTGAAAAATTATTGCTAAATCAAGCAGCATCAATATTTACATTGAACAAAAAATTATGAAAAAGAATTTAATACAAGATTAAAGAGGAATTAATGAAGGATCTTTTTAATGTTTTATTTTTGACTAACTTAGACGAATGTTCGAAATTATATAACTGCTTGCATAATTGCGTCATCCTAAATTTAAAAAAAAAACTACTTCATTTAAAATACAGGTGCATATTTTAAAATTGTTGTAAATACATTATTTGAAATTAGCTTTAGTGTCATTTTATGCAAATGTTTCAGGAAGGAATTTCGATGAATTGTGTTTTTATTGAGAATGCTTGAAATGGAAATTAGGTACGCCGAAAGTTAACTCGTAACAAAGTAAATTACAACATGAAAGAAAAATTTTAATCCTCCGAAATTTAGGCAATAGGGTATTTAGATTCAGCACCAAAAATGGTTGGGGATTAGTACTAAATATTATAAAAGGCAATTTTAAAGAGTCATTCACAGTCATTATAACATAACACGTATTAAAATGTCTGTATTTGATTTGTTTGTTTTTTAATTTTGCCTTCAGATTTCTATAGAATATGCTAGGTTTATGCTAAACGGACTTTGAGATTAAAAAATCTTTGTATTAGTGAATTTTATTTAATAAATAAGTTTGCTATCTGAATTTCTAAAGTAATAAATTAGGCAATGTCATTCTTTTCAAATGTATCTGTAGATTTGGATTTTTTTAAAACTTTTTTATTATTCAGAAACATTTGCGTATTTCTTAGATTTTCCAAGTTCGACAGCGATTTTGAGCTCATAAAAGAAATACAAATTCAATATTTTTGCCCACTATAGCAAATTTTGTCCTCGTTTCAATAAAGTTTATTCAGAATTCAGATAGCAATTTTTGAAGTTTTCGCGATTTTTTAAAAAAAGTCCCCATTTTGCCGAAATTGATGAATTTGTTTTTTATCATCTGATATCTATTTGATTAATTTCATCCGTCCGATATTATAATTTTTATCCCCGTATGGAGAAAACTCTCAGGAATCGTTAAAGAAAAAAAACAGAAAATATTAACATCCTAAATATATACAAATTTTTAAAGATAGTAAAATTATGTGAAATTTTTGACGATTCCAATGAAGATCCAAAGAGAAATTTCTCCCCGTTAGGTTTTCTAGAATAACCCTTTCATTGGTAAAACTTGTTGTTATGACAACCCTTGAGAAGGGAGAACGAAAAAGGAAAAACAAAGTTCAACTCTCTCCGTCAGTTGTTCTTTTATTTTTTAAAAGACTTTTTTTGTATTTGATGTTTTTAATAATTACAAAATTTAACGAAATATGCACTTTTTAACAAAATAACTTATTTTTACCATTGTTGTTTTAACGATTTATGGGTCACGGTATAACATTTCCCTTTAGTTTTTTTTTTATTTTCGTGGGTTTTTTTTGCTGATGATGTCTTATACGGGCCCGGCTTGGCTTAAAGTACACGTACCGGACCGCGGGGTGTTTATACTCATTTTTGAAACATGGAAATACTCAAAAATGATTAGGGTCAGTTCAAACTCATTTTTGCAACATGGACATACTCAAAAAGGAGCACATAGAAGTCAGTTCATACTCATTTTTGTTGAGAGACTTTCAAAATTTTGACTATGCAACCTACTCAGATTTGAAATTTTTTGCTCAGTTTTGAAAATGTCGTTTTTAAAGTGTAGTGAATAAATTTTAACGATTAAAGTGAATTTAATTCAGATACATCAAAACTGTCTTACAAATGTTTATTGGAGTTATATGCACAAAAATATTATGTAAAGAACAATTTTTATAATAAATTTTGAAATAAATTTAAAACTTTAAAACCGAAAATTATGGATTAAAATGCAAAATTATGAATAGTTAGAAATGAAATCATATAAATTTTAAACTTTTGCAAGAAGAAAAAGTACATTATTAAATGGATAAAATAAATTCCAATTTCAAAACATAGCATGGTAGAATTCTGAAAAGAATTCTTCCAGTTATAATGAAGTATAAGAATAGAATTAAGGTAAGAAATTTGAAGACGGTATGGGTTAATTTATTTATATAATTTGTCTTAGCAACTTTTGTTAAGAATGATATGAGTGTCTTTAAATATTTTTTTAACCTTATTTTTTGTCGTTTTGTTTTGTTTTGTTTTCTGTAGCCTAAACAAAATCTGATATTTTCATTCTATCTTAAAACGATAAAGATATCGATAAACGATATAGATATTAAATTTTCATTTTCTTTTTAAACTTTGTGTGTTCTTTTGACTTAATTATAAATTTAATCACGGAATTATGAACTCTGAAAGTATAGAAAAAGTACTAGAAGGATTTGTCATTTGATACAATGCCAAAGATACAAAAATACAGAGTACTGCTAAAGACAACAAAAATTTGTAAAACATACTAAAAAAATACAAAAAAAAATGAAATTGCAAAAAATATCATTCATTAGACATGTGCAGGGGAAAATAAATAACTGGTGAATATTCATTCAACATCCACCGATGTTGGAACACGTCCGTTACTGTGTAATAATAATTATTTGAAGTATTTTGTTTGGAATGCACATTTGGCGAGAAATTAACTCTTTATCAAGCAACTAAATTAAAACATACTTTAAAATGAAACTAATCTCCTTTAAATGGATCGTTTGCATATTTTGAGGACAATTCGAGGAATTTAAAGAAATTTTGAAATCACGTTAAACAGAAGGATACATAATTATCACAAAACTTTTAATGCACTGGGAAGACAGACAGTTTTACATTAAATTTGAAAAATGTACTTAGCTTTCCTCTTCTCTAAATTTTGCTGAGTTT
Source organism: Maratus michaelseni (assembly GCA_963931845.1). Classification (NCBI taxonomy): domain Eukaryota; kingdom Metazoa; phylum Arthropoda; class Arachnida; order Araneae; family Salticidae; genus Maratus; species Maratus michaelseni. The sequence continues at coordinate 6,469,815 of OZ007588.1, forward strand.
CTAAAAGGTGATAAGAGGCGTGAGATGGGAATAAATTTCTTGGAATATATTTTTAACAGTAAACCACTGCAGTCTAATATTTTTTTAGCAATATCTAATATTTTTTAGATGCAGGTTTAAACTTCTAAAGAAAAATATCTGCAAACAACATTAGTCAAGAAAAAAATATCATCTCCTTTATTTGATCGAAGATAGTAAAAGGCCTGCGCGAGAAAAAAAAGTAATAATCGTATTTCAAGAGCATTAGAGGATGACTCATCCCACAAAACACAGACAAGACCAAAACACAGACAAGAAAAATAAATTGAATAGATATAAAATGCAATTTAATTTAGTATAGCAAAGCATACATTTTAAGCTGCACATGAAATGTCATCGAGTCGATCAATCGATGGTGTATTTTTCTTCCTAACGATTGCGCCCATCGTCCTAATCGTTCGGTTTTTTCGTAGTTTTCTTCGAACCTTGGATTGATTATCCTTGCAAATATGGGTTAGATTCCCTCTGTGGGTTAGATTCCCACACTGACGGCACTCCCCCCACATGCCTATATTCCTCGTACAGATAATCGGCCGTCATTATTACACCACCACCATTTTCCAAACCTTTTAATTTCAATTTTACTTTTTAATCATAAATATAAAATAAACCTGAACGGAGAAAACATAAAAAGTACTATTTTTTTTTTTTTTTTTATATAATCATTGTTGATCATCCTATAATGCCGTATATTATTTTTGTGGCCACACAAATTTAAGGAAAACCTGTCATTTCATTTATGAAAACAATGCCGTTTGATTTTTAATTAACAGCAATTTTTAATTCAAAACACATGTTTTAACGAAATATGATTGTACTACATTTTAAAAACTTTTCTAATGTTACTTCATTCGTTGTTGTGCATTTCGTAAATTCATAGAAAAAGGGATGTTGACAACATAATAATATATATATGTTTAATATTTTACTGACTCATTGGTGTAATTCCATCTCAATCTACGGTATTATTGGATAATTAATTTGGGACATCTTAAAAGTTTATGGTTATATAGTTTGGGTCAGAAATTTTAATTTATGCAAATAGGATAGTTTAGAGGACTTCACTAGAAAATTAGGATGTGTTGTTTAATCTGTACAGCACTTATGTTCATTTCAGAGTTAAAATTGAGAAAAAGAGGAAATGATATTGGATTTAATATGAAAGTAGGAATAAAAATATGTCTCAGTACAAGAAAAAAAAAACCCTTTAGCTTCTTTAAAAAATCTTACTCTCATGGATTGATAGGGCGGCAAATTTATGTATGAAATATCCACTTGAAATAAAAAAGAGCGCCTTCATCGAAAGGTTTTTTTTAAGCCTGAGAGCCTGGCGTATGATAAATTGTTTGTATCATAGGTTTTAGTGAAATACACTGAAACAAGTAATATAAGAAAAAAAGTTAAGTTAATTCCTACTTAGGTCAACAAAGAAAAATTTTATTTGTTACTTTTTATTAAATTAAATTAAATTAATGAATTAATATTTGAAAAAACTGTATTAACATTAAGTGTCATCCACTACAAGTTTTAAAAAATGTATTTGAACTTGAGTGGATGAATAAAAAGTATTTTATTAACGATTGGAAATTTGAACAAGATATATAAATATATATAAGGAGAGTGTAAACTAATAGTAGGAATTGAAAAAAGACAGATGTTTCTTAATCTAGGAAAATATAATATAACTACGAAAGAAAATATACAATGGCCTCTTCCGAGATACCCACGATTTTGAAAACCATTCTTTATGTTTAGAAACCTCTGAAACCGATATATTTTAGAGATTTAAAGACGCATTTATAAATATAAGGTTTATTTTGCTGCCACTGATATTCGGAAACGTTTCCGGGTATTTTGTATAGTTCATGAATTGTCTCAACCCGAAATGTAAGTTTTTTAGATGCTATAAATTCTCGAGAAAACATTTTCATGTTCAATAAACGTGTTTTACAGACAAACATAAAAAATTAACAGCATTAGCATTAAATTAAAATTAATATTATTTTGTTACTCTTGCAGGAACAAATTCAATTACGTAGCTGGAAATGTTTAATTGAGAATTTATAACATCCTAAAAACCGATAAACCGATACTCCGGTTTGAGAAAACTTATTAATACACTACAAAAAGCACTTGGAAACGTTTCCGAATGGAAGCAAAAGAAACCTTGTTTTTAAATCTTGAAAATTTATTGGTTTCTAAGATTTTTAATGATAAAAAAAGCATTTCGTAACTGTGTGTAACTCGAAAGAGCTTATTGTATATTTTCGTTCGTGGTTATATTATATTGTCGTTGATTAAGAAACATTTGTAATGTTTTATAGAGTAGGGTATTATTTCTTTAAAACATTCTCACATATGACAAATGAATCAATTTTCATTAATATAGAGCTATTTCCTATTCATTCTGTTATTAAAATGAAAGAAAAATAGTTCAAGTTCCTATTCTATTACTTACTTTTATGTAAAATTTAACAAGAACGAAAAATCATGCGTCAAGCATAGATTATGTAACACTTTCCAACGCTTCCAAAATAATTTTACAAATCATTACCGTTTAATAAGCTGAAATATAACATCAAAGTAAACAATTTGGAAAACGCATAACCTATTTAAAAACGTAATTTCAGAAATTTCCAACATATACAATATTTGGAAAAATATCCGAATACTTTTATTCAGCCCTGTATAGGATCTATAGATTTGTATATATACTACAAAGGATGCTACATTTTAGTTTAGTTAGGAAACGCGTAGCACCATTTAAAATTCTCCTTCTGGAGTTTCTGTTAATAAACGGAAATGTGTTCGCGAACTTTTGTGCTAGCCCTGTATAGGATCTACAGAATTTATACACATCAAGTAATAGACAAAAAGTGAGTTCAATTTAAAATCGCGTTCAGCAACTTAAAACGCACTTCCAGGAATTATTGTTAACAGACAGTAGAGAGTTCTTTTGTGTGTCCCTGTCAATGAACGATGGCTGCTATACACACAATATTCTGTAGTAAGCCTCTTGTAATGCACCTTAGTGATATATATAAATTTCAAAGCGTTTAAAATAGTGAAACATTATTTAATTCAACCGCAAACGATTTGTCTCCACAGACGTAATGTAACGGAATTCTTTAGACTGTCCCTGTAAAGTAACTATAAGTGCTATGCACACCCTATTCCATATTAAGCTTCTTATAATTCCCCTTAGTGATATATATCAATTACAATGTGTTTGAGATTGTGTAACATCATTAAAATAAACCGCAAATGATTTCTCCCCCCTAGTCTTGTAACGGAAATCTTTCGAGTGTCCCTGTAAAAAAACTATAAGAGCTACGCACTTCAGTTGAAATAGGGAACATGCTATAGATAACGGCAATAACATATAAAAATTGCAGGGCAATCCGAGCCTATTTACGGGAGTTAGAGCACGGCCAGACGGCCATACGGCCAGACAAACCGAAGTCATAAACACTTTTCAACTAGGTTGGAAAGTGTTAAAAATGTAGCAAGGTTTTTTGAGACACTCTGTAGTAAATACTTCTTTGATGTTCTTATAAAAATTTTATTTATCTTTTCTTCCATAAGCAAAGGAAAAAATGACACTTCTGTTTATTTTTCTTCTTTAGGAAACTCAGAAGAAAATGGACTGCGGAATATCTTCGCGTTTCCTGTCGAAATAAATTCCCGACTCGGAAAGGAAAAAATTGTCCAATAACTTTTTTTTTTCAGAGTCTAGAAGATTATCGTAATGATAGAAAAGTATATGAACCTTTAGACGCCACATTAAAGCTTATCTCATGATGTCCATGTTAATAATGGGAAATAATCTTTCTAATCTAAAAAAGAACAAGAGTGAACAATCATGCGTTAAGCATAGATTATGAAATACTTTCCAACACATTCAGAATATTGAAGCAAAACTTCATAGATTAATAAGGTTAAAGATGATATGTAACCAAAGATATTTGAATACCATATTTTAGTAATAATCGGAAAATATCCGAATGTTTGTGTGCACCCCAGTATAGGATCAATCGATTTGTATAGAAACTGCATATTATGCTAATATTTAGTTCAGTTAGGAAACGCATAACGCAGTTGAAAATTCCCATTCGACAATTTTCGTCAATGAGCTGCAATGTACTCGAGATCTTTTGTGCAGCCCTGTATAGGACCTATATAATTTATACACAGCAAGCAATATGCAAAAAAAGGACTTAAATTTAAAAATTAGAAAAAAAAAGTTCAAGTTTCTATTTTATATATACTTAAATTTATAAAATGTACTATTTTATGTATCAAGGTTTAATGTATCAAGGTTTTTTGAGATACGCGCTACTTAAAGTTTATATGATGTTCTTTTAGCATTTTTGTGAATATCATTAAGAAATCATCACGATATTCTTGCATGATGTTCATACATAACGGTAAACGCTCTTCCAGCAATTATTGTTCATTGTCAGTGTGGTAACCGAATTCTTTTGTGTGTCCTTGTAAATGAACGATGAATGCAATATACCCCATAATCTATAGTAAGCATCTTTTAATGCACCTGAATAATATATATGGAATTCAATATATTTAAAATAGAGTATCATTATTAAAATACACCGCAAACGATTTTTCCCCGTAGGGCGAAATGTAAAAGAATTCTTTTGAGTGGCCCTGTTAATGAACTATAAATGTTACACACTTCATCTTTAATACTGATCATGCCATAATAAACCTCACTAACATATATCAGTTGCATGAGAAATCGAGTACATTTGCGCGAGTTAGAGCACAGACAGACATACAGACAGACGGCAGATGGACAGACATATACCGAATTCATAAACACTTTTCAACTCTGTTGAAAAGTTTTAATAATTAATGCTGCTTCTGTCGCTGCCGTAATTGCATTTATTGTGAGCGGGGCTCTTTCTCGCCTTATATTAAAAAACTATTCTATATATAAATATATATAAAAAAAATATATAGTTTTATTGAGAAATGTATGATAAACAAGCTGAAGTAGACAGTTTTTCAATCGAAATCGAATTAAGTGCTATTTAATGGTGAAATTGGTCAAAATAGTTCAGTTAAAATGATTTAGAGCATCAACTACTATGCATAGCATTTTTGGCCATATATTTACGCGTGAATGTTAAAAGAAAAATAATACTTTAAAATAATTAAAATATTACGTGCGAAAAGCATTTAATGATGAAAATTACGTCATATTTAAAATGTCATCTTTATTACAGCGTCTAAAAGAAAACTGTTTTCCAAGCGTTATTATATGAGACTGGAGGCAGCGACAGTTTTCTCTTAATCATCTTGTACGAACTGATTTTAAATGTTTGATAGATGTTACATAATAAATAACGAAACAGCCACCAGCTGTCACAACAGTGATAGATGGGGTCATGGGAACTGAAAAATCCATAGTAAAAGTGGAATGAATGGCAGATTACAAAAGATCGCTACTTGTCGAGATAATATCATTCAATCTTCCGTCATCGGGTAATATTTTGACAGAGCAAATTAGCGTTTTGTAGAGCCTGTGGGGTCTGAAAGGATGTGCCTGAGTGTAGCTTATAGAGGAGAACCCCTAGTACCAATAATAAACAAAAACTGGGAATATATATAGAAGCAGACATTATTTATTATCCAGATGTTGAGTAAAACCACACGACAATAGTTTCGAGAGTCATTAATGAGCAGCTCTCAGCAACAGGTGATCCGTAAGAGGCTGTAGTTCCCAACAAGCTTAAAACAACTTATGCCAGAATAAACCGACTGTAGAACACCAGAAGGGTATATCATTCTTGGTTTAATTATTCTTTGTTGTGGATCTCCTGTTAATGAGAGCTGCTCATTAATGACTCTCGAAACTATTGCCGTGAGATTTTACCAAGCATCTGGAGGAAAATAATCGACTTCTATATACAAATTAATCCTGTTTCGTAATTTTAATCTTTTCTAATTAACAATCTTCGGTCCATCTACCACATTTGAGAATATATTATTTTCGAGATGTTGCTTTCATATTTTAAAAAACTTTATAGAAAATCCAAATACAACCGAGATCAATCAAAACAAATATGGAAAAATTGAATAAATAGTAAATAATTGAAATATAGGGTGATAAAGAAATGTTTAATTCTACCTCTATAAGTTGTTTTAAAATTCAGGCGAATTTGTTACGAAACGCATTCATTACTACAGTAATAATTAGCTGCAATATTATATGTCTAGAATACGCGTGTGACGAGACTTTAAAATTTTTTATCAAACAAATCAATTGAGACAAATTTCAAAATGAAACTAATCTTCTTTAGGAGAGAATTAATAGCATCGTTTGGAATTTTTTGATATAGTTTACAAGATACATGGTTATTACAAAAAAAAATCAATACATGAAAGTAAACCGAAAGTATACAAGATTGACGTCCATTCTTCAGATGTTCAATATGTGATCCTTGAATGATACGGCAGATGTCAAGGCGATAATCGTAATCTTTTTCTCAAAAATTTCCACACAGTTGGCTGTGGAATGGAAAGTTCGCGGCTAGCGTGATTTGTTTATTTATTGGGACTACGGATGAAACTCTCTCTAACTCGGTTTACTGTTTCTTCAGTAATGCTTGGTCGGCCGGAGCTTTTGCCTTCACATAAACAACTGGTTTCTTTGAACTGTCGATACCAGTGCAGAATGCTTTGTTGGGTTCGTGGTTTGCATTTGTATGCCTTCCGGAATGCTCTGTGAAAAGTTATAAGCGATTCACACCTTGAAAGTTCCAGTACACAAAACGCTTTCTGCTGTCAAGTCACCATTTTGAATATGACGTTCGCGCAGCAACCATGGCAACCACACGCGCATGACATACACGCAGCGCGAAACTGTAGTTAATGCCCTCAGAGTGTTGTCTAATGAGTTGTCATGGAAACATATACGTTTCCTAGTTCGCACATAGTAACGTATCAAAACCCGATGATTCATTTGTAATAACCCTGTATTTTAAAAGACAAACTTCTAATTATGCTAAAGGAATAAAATATATCTAAAATTGAAATTTTAATGAATTTCATATTGTTGAGAATACTAAAATTTCTATATCAATTTTTAAAAATGTATCTATGATAAATACTAGCAGCTACATTATTGTTTTCTGCACATTTCTTTAATGTGCGTTGTTCATTTCTAGTACGTATTAGCGTTATAAAATAAACACCAAACAAAAAAAAATATTTATATAACATCAAATTCCTGGGGAAACTTCCTATTCTTTTTCTTTGAAATAATAATAATTAATTAAAGATAGATTTATGTGCATTTGTATGTTTTATGTTATCACAACACAGTTTTTCGCTTTTAATTATGAAAAATAATATAGTTAGAAAGTTAATCGCTTAAAATATTTTTTATTTTGTTTGAATGAATTCATTATATGATAAAACATTAAATAATTCATTACGTTTTTATTTAAAAAATACACTATTTTCAAAGAGTTTAATTAATAAAAGATTAAATTTTGAGATATTGTTATTATTATTATTATTGTAATGTTATTATATGTTCAAAAAATAAAATTTAATGAATAATCGTATTTTGTTGAAATTGTTTTAGTCTTTTTAAAAATAAATAAATGATTTTTATAAAATAGAATTTGTTTAAAAAAAAAATGGAAACACGTAACATGTCAAATTATGTTTTTTGTTTTTGCAAATTTTCTATAAATACTTTGCATATCTTGTAACATTCGTTAAATTTTAACAGGAAGTAAAATAAAAATATCACTTTGTTTAAAGTATTTGAAGTACAGTATTAATTCGAGAAACTATATAATAACAATAAAAAGAAAAATATGATCCAAAATTTATAGAAATTTAACCATTTATAAGCATAAACAAAATGAACCAAAATGTTTAAATGAAAACGGCACTTCTCTTTGTTTTCTTAAATCTATTTTCTTTTCTTTACAAAGAATGAATTTTACTGTGTTTTTTTCCCCTCGCTCTATCCCGATTTCAAAAAGCAAAATAAGAATATGTATGCATAATTTTATATAACATCTAAAAGACGGGATTCTAATGACATTTTACTTCATAAACTAATTTCCGAAATTGGATTTTTTGTAAAAAGTATAGGCAGCGTATGAAAATCTAATGGTCAAAGTTAGTTTTCACTTTCGATATTTCGAGTGACATTATTGGGGAAAATTTCAAGTCTGGCACTACACATACTGCTCACAAATAATTGAGGAAGGAATAGTTATTTTGTGGAAAATTAAATTGTATTTTTAAAATTTTAATTTAACATAAAATATTTTAGATATAATTTATACGAACTTCGAATAAAACTTTTCATAGTTTCAAATTTCAACATTCACGTTTTCAGAGTATTAGATATTTTAATACAAATTCCAAATAATTTGAAGAATGCGTTAATGTTACTTATAAAATCAGGAATATAATCGAAGAGAGGCATATGTTAATCGTCATTTATTTACAAATTGAAAAGCTGCAATGTACAATTATTTGAAAAACTCTGTACTAACACATAAATAAAGAAAAGCGAATTATTATGTGGTTTTAATATTTGATATTGATATTCAATAGTCACTACATAATGTGCTGAAATTTAACTACGTTATAGATCGCATTATACAGTCAAAAATTCACATTCAGTAATTTTCACCAATAGATGTATTTCTAATCAAATCCTTTTGTACACGTACAGCCCTGTATAATATCAACAGATTGTTATATATGCCTGATATTAAACTAATTATTAATTTAAAAAAAACACATAACACAACTGAAAACGTGATTTTAGAAATCCATAGATAGCAATGTATCCAGTTCCTTGAACTCCAGCCCTGAATATGATTTTTTTTTATATTCGACAAACATCTCTTAGTGTACTAAAAATTCATAGTTCATGGAAAGTTATGTTATAGTTCATGGAAAATAAATGACTCGAATTTAAAATCCTTATGTAATTCACGCTGATACACAGTGATACTTGTGAATTATTTGGTGTAGCCCTGTATATGATCTATAGAATTTATATATACCAAGTGGTTTACAAAAATCTAGTTAAATTTAAAAAGGCATACCACATCTGCAAACGCACTTCCTCAGTAAATTTCCAGTACATGAGAAAATTTTCATTTTCAATTTTCTATTATTCAGTTTTTGGATTCAGTTTTGTGTTATTTCCTGTGATCTTAATGCAAACTCAAAATTGAGTTACATCTTCATCGGACAAATAGAAATGTACATATTCAATGATCCAAATTGCAGCTTATGATGTTTTATACCAGTTAGAATGAAATAAAATACACACTCAAGCCCTTTCGGGAAGATCGTCACGTATGTGCAACGCACAGGGTGCGTAAAATCTTTAAATATTCTTACTACTATCTTCGAATTAGGATTTTCATCGTGTTTAATCGTATAATTTCTGCCCTTAAATTGATCAAATAGTTTTATTTTGTAATACGGAGTTAAAAGATTAAAAATCGCGCATGGAGCACACGTCTCAAAAAGATGTTTGGAAAATTAAATTATCTAAAATACACTTTGTAGTACACACTAGAGATGTACTTGGGTCTTTCTTCGAAAGCGAGTCCGTCCAAACCTGAGGATTTGACATCCAAGCCAGACCGAGTCCGAAACCAAAAACACGGAGTAGCATGTAGAGCGTAGCTGTTAATAACATTTTAAAATTCCTTAAAGATTAATTTTCATTTTAAATATCTTTTCTGACATAAAAATGAGTATTAATGCTAAATTGTCGCTCATAACAACACTTTGTAATTTTTGTGACCCTTAAAAGTTGTTTAACATAGAAAATTGATTATTTATACTCAACCACTGACAAAAATCTGCAAAAATCACTTTTAAAATATCATTGTATAACTATGATAGAAATACACGAAAATCATTTTCCCGTCATTCTGGAAAAGGAGTTCAAACAAAAAGCGAGAATAGACAAATATAGGGATAGTATAAAGGTATCCCACGGTTATCATATCTTCTTTCTATCCACACTCACCTCGCAAATGCTTCAGAATGAAACAAAATATTTCTTCTTTTATACCAGCAGTAACAATCCAATCCTCTTTCAAACTGTTTCTCAAAAAGAATGTTAGGCGCGGGCTTGGGCTGAGCCCGTTTCAGCTGTAGTGCACAATATTACTTGCGCTTCTATAATCCCAGTAAAAGAATAATGAGTTAGTAATGTGGTTTTTTACACTTTGTACGGAATTTTTCATTAATTATTAATCTGCTAAATTGGAGAATGAAAAACTATATAACAGTGTTCCTAAATTACCCTCTCTTTTCACGTTGTTATCAAGAAATCTATATATTACTTATAAACATTCCTGAAGACACCATCAATATTCAGTTAATGACTGTTTTTGACACTATAGAAACCAGAATTCACATAAAACTGTAAGTTCTAACGTTACATAGACAGAAATTACTCAATAAATTTCCAGTACATGAGAACACTTCTGCTCTCTTTAAGGTTCACTTGAAAACAGCCCAACTATATATGTGTTGGTATTGAGGCCTTTTAAGAATACGCTTTTGATCTGCCCAGCAGAGCAGGTGGACTGCATATCTCTAAATGATCGAACAGCAATGACTTTGTCGAGAAGACTGTGTCAGCTCGGAATAAACCACTGAGGCCTTCATGGATGCGAACAATAACGCGAACTCTCCAAAAACATTCTAAATATCGCGTGCTGTATATTTTTCGTGAGAATTGTGACCGTGAATAAATCAATGATTACTGAGTATACTAAAGCCTTTTAATTTAAACGCGTGTTACAACTTCATTAAAGTAGGTGTTGTCCAGTAAGTCTGAATTGTAAGTAAGTATTGCCTCTGTACCTTTTCTTTCATTGACAATGTAAATATTGTAAACTAAACCTGAAGTGAGAATCCGATTCAAAATACCGAATGGATAAATCACCGATAATGTTGAACAGGACAGTCAATAACTTACAGTGCATAGCGTCTTTATATCGAGATTAAGACACGAATTCTTATTTTAAGACACTTCAGGTAGTACTTTCAAAATAAACAAAAAGCGAACATTTAAGCATTCCGTAAACATATGTATTATTATCAAACATATATAAATACATTACTATTAATGAAATTCTATTACACTGTCACACTAAACTTTTGTGCTCTATTGATGTTCAATTACACTTGCTACAAAAACATGAACCTGAATATCTGAAAGAATAATAAAGCACTAATGAGACACGTGACGCTCTTGACTATTGAATTAATACGGAAGTGTCAGCCGCTATAAAAACAAATCCATTGATCATGTGACAGGGGAAAAAGGAAAACTTTTATTCGACAACTTTCTTCTTCCCTTTTCGCTCGTCATCATTTTTTTTCAACATTCAGGAAATTCTTTTATTAAGGATGATTCTTTTATTGTTGATGCAGCGAATCTCCTGATAAACGAAAAATAAAGAACAAACGTACTTTGCGATTTAATAAACTCGTATTATATCAGTTACTTTTAATTTAAATTACTCTTAAAATATGTAACGATAGCTTAAATTGTGAGATAAATGTCTTTAATGATAATGTTTGAGAAAATTTCTAATGATGCTTTACTCGTTATTAGAAAAACTTAGTTATGTATTAGAGTTGAAAGAAAAAACGATTTTAAGAAAAATTTGTTATTTGATAATATTCAAATTTTAATTGCTTAATAGGCGTATAGCCAACATAGTGAAAAAGTACCCAAGCCGGGACTCGAACCCGAGTCATCAGTGTAGCGCACTGACGTTCTACCAACTGAACCACTTGGGAACGATACTCAGCCTGGAACTTTCTCACTATAACATGTTGGCAAGGCTACAGACGCAGCACAAGATGTAATATTTTCCGTGAGCCACCAACCTTCAGCAAACACAAAATCAAAGAAAATCCAGCATCTTAGATTTCGTGTTTGCTCAGGATTCGTGGCTCACGGAAAATATTCTATCTTGTGTTGCGTTTGTAGCTTTGCCAACATGTTATAGTAAGAAAGTTCAAGGCTGAGTATCGTTCCCAAATGGTTCAGTTGGTAGAACGTCAGTGCGCTACACTGATGACCCGGGTTCGAGCCCCGGCTTGGGTACTTTTTCACTAAGTTGTCTGTACGCCTATTAAGCAATTAAAATTTGAATATTAGGAATGCAAGGCGGGAGAAATTTTCTATGGAAAAATTTCCAAGTATTAAATATGAATTTGTTATTTGCTTTTTTGTAATCGTGTTTCTTAGATTTAAAACTACAGTTATCTCTTAACATGACCTCTACCGGTATAATGCTTTATTTAGATGTATGTATGACGCATTTTTGTCACACATTTTTAATCTAAAGATTTTAATTTTTATTTGGTATCTATTTTTCTAATGATTTAGCATTTCAAATCATATGAAAAAGTGGTATAAGTCAGCTTTATTGCTTCACCATAATTCTGGTAGTTTTAAAGTTAATGGTATGGAGTTTCTCAGCTAAGCAAAATGAAATTATTCTAATTAACTAACATTAGATGATGGAGGCTACCGTAAAATTCGGAAAAATGAAAATTTTAAAATATGGTGGAAGGTGTCTCTTATTAATGCAATTTTATTTTCCTACTTTATTATGAAAACTTTTCAAATTTACATTGTCGACTTCTCCAGCACGCTGAAAATTAAAACGTATTTCAACCTATATGGGACACCCTGTATATCTCCAGTTTTTATGTTTTCATTTCAAAGAAATAATTGAAGTAATTAGTAAAGAACGAGATACTTGTGTCAGAAAATGCGAAATTTTATCCATTTTACATAAATATTATTTCAGAGGACGTTTTCTCTATGCGAATTAGAGATGGACAACATCGTTTCTTTTAGGGAATCGTTCCAGTTGGAATCGTTCACCGAAAGGAACGAGTTTTTTGGAGTCGTTCCTTTTGGAATCGTTCCGAAAAAAAGGAACGATTCCGAAATAAAAGAAACGATTCCGAAAAAAGGAACGATTCCGAGAAAAAGGAACGATTCCGAAAAAAAAAAAAGGTTTTCGAGAAAAAGAAACGCTTTCGAGATAAAAATAACGATTTCAAGATAAAAGGGATAATTTTGAGAAAAAAGGAACAAATCCGGAAGTATTAGAACGAATATGAAGTCCATAATATTAATAATACTAATTTATTTTCTTACGTATTCGTCCATTTTCTTACGCATCCATTCGCCTTATTTTTAAATTTATTGGACAGATGATTTCGTTTTCAAGAGTTCATTTCATTGATGAGTGTGTGCAATTAATTCGCAATTTTTTCTAATTACCATAATAAAAGTATACTCCTTGACTTTATAGTTTATGGCATTAAACTCAATTCCTCTTGAAAATTTACCCCTGGATGACCTTTCATTTACCGCTATAGTTTATTAAAGAAATTTTTTGGTAGCTGTTTGTTTTGCCCACCAGGGTGGCGACCCATTCCATTTTTAGTGTAATCGGGTTTCCTCTTGAAAATATATCGTTGAATGACCCTCCATTTATACAATTAATTATTTTATGCAGGAATATTTATTCTAGTTCTGATGTTTTGCACCAGGGTCTACGCAATTTTAAGCCTTATAATTAGATCCCTCTTCAAAATCCACCCCAAGATAACCAACCATTCATTTACATGTCAGTCCTCGGAACCGACCGTTTTCAGAGTCACTCCATTTCGGTACGATTATTTGGAAATCGGTCATTTTCTCAGTCTGCCCATTTCTAAACAATTCCCAGGACTATCTCCTTTTAGTATTAAGTTCATGCGTGAATAGAATCTTTTATAAAATCAAATTCGGATACCTGTCGATTTGGGAAAACATAATTCATTAAACGAAGTATATTTGAGAGTCTTAATATATAACAATGTCCTTTCTGACTGCATTATCAATGCACAGCCGAAACCGAAATGCCTGCACCTGAAATCGTAAAATTTTAGTTGTTACTTCCTATTCGGACATAAAAATCCATTAAAAAGGTGTTTTCTGAAATTCAACTATTAGGTGATTGAAAGTTTTTGTAAAGGTATACTAGTATATTTAAATTTAGAAATTGCACAAAATTAGAACTGTAGATATTGAGATAAGAAACAAAATCATAACTATATAGTTCAATACGTTTCAATAACTTAAGTAACTTTCGTCAACTTTATAGTTTAATACAAATCGATTTCAAATACACAAAATAAATAATATAAATACGATACTCTTAAAAAAGATTTTATTTCAAAAATAGGAATATATAAAATTTGGTGATTTGGTGAAATTCTAAAATAATCCGCAACAAAAGAGCAGGCTAAAATGTTAGTACAACAAACAATTCAACAACAGTCTCATGATAGTAAAGAAAATTAACATCAATAATATAAAACAACCAGGAATGGTAATTTGTTTCTAAAATTTTTCATTCATTGGTGTAAGCAATTTTTTTTAATCAATTTTAGTTTCTAATAATTTTTGTTTAATAAGAATTACTGCTATATAATTCCAAAACTCTGTTAAACATTCAATATATGGAAAAAACTCACGATAAAGTCTGAAATACTGAATCAATTCGAACCTATTTGGGACAGTAAATTGATCTGTCAGTATCTTCGATGAGTTCGTTAATCAAGTATGTAGCTGTTATAGTTCGTTTACAGAAGCACACAAAAGCAAAAAACATTCAAAGCTTGTCATCACGATAACATCCGAAATATACTGAGCATATTTAAACCGAATTAGGACAGTATATTGTTCTTGCAAGTATCTTGGAAGAATTCATTAATCAAGTACTGTTTTGTTGCCCCTATATGTGATCACCTAATGATAAAAACCAGCCCTGTTGAAAGCAAAGATAATAAAATGAACGAATATGTTTTAATTTTAGGTTGCCTGATTACAAGTCTTTTTTGTTAAAATTTCGTCATTTTCGTTTTTTGTACCGAAAGAAAATTCAAATCCTATTTTGGCGCCCCCTTCTACACTGGCGCCCGGGGCATGTGCCCCTTTTGCTCCTCCGTAGTTTCAGCACTGCAAATATCTGTTATCCACCACCACAGTAACAGCCATTAATCCGGGAACTGATTTCAGGAGTATCAATCCCGATCCCAATCGAGTATCAATCCCGATATCAATCGCGATTGTCACAAGAAATTATTATGAAAAACGATTTTTGTCTTGCTTTTATTTTACGTTGTATTAAAACAAAGTCAAAGATATTTAACTTCTTAATATTTAGCAAGAAACAGAAAAAAACTATACAAAATCACAACTTGCATTCTTTAGCAGACAATAATTAAAAAAGAAATTAGCGTAATAGTGCTGCTCCATTTTTTTTGGCAAAATATAAAAATGTCTATTAATCTGTATACACGTACACAATTATATAATTATATTAGCACTAGAATCAGTTTTTTAAAAAAAAAGAAAGAAAAAAAGAAAAGAAAAGAAAAAAAACATAAATGTCTTTACTGTAAATTATGTTATTTTTTTTTTTTTACTATATATTTTTACTATATACTATATACTTTTTTACTATATACATATATTATAAAACTAGTTTAATATAATCTTAACATAAATCTATTAAACAGAAAAAGCATAAAATACGCAGCTTTACGTATATGTCACAATGTTGGGAAATGTCTGATAATCTGTATGTAGCACGTAATTTTTCTTTCCCGTTCATACTCAAAACGGCTATAAGGGTAGCGGTTAAATTATTTGAATCCCACCCACTACTACTACTGTTATATTATTATTATTATTATTAGCAGGGTGGTGCAAAATTTTAATTAGATTAACTATTGAAAACTAACGATTAAAAGTTTAATCATGACTAAAGATTGACGTTAAAGTTCAATCGTCAATATTTAGTCATGATTAAACTTTTAATCACTAGTTTTCAATAGTTAATCTAATTAAAATTTTGCACCACCCTGAGACATGTTTTTTTTTTCTTAATCTTTATTATAGGAATTGAAAAAAAAAGAATTGAAAAAACGTTTTGCAAAAATTCCTTGTTCAAATAGGTTTTCCTTTATGTATCCGCTGTAAGTTGATCAAAACTATCTACGGGAGTTCCGAGATTTTTTTAATCATCTTTTTCAGGAGAGAAAAATAAGACCCCAAACTGAGGAAACAAAGTGGTACTCGAGCGCTCGTAAATGCTCTTATTAGGTAGATTTCGTAAGAAATACTACCTATTACAATCTCCACTGAGTTGGAATTTTTGAAAAAAATTTGTAGATCTACGCCGATTATGACTTCCAGAACCCAAAACCACCCTAGTTCAAAACTTTATCTATCTATCTATCTATATCGCTTTTTTATGGGTTGGGTTGGGTTGATTATTGACGGCCAATTATCTACACTAGGGATATAGGCCCGGGGGGAGTGCCCTTCGTGGGGGTCTTTCTAAGGGAATCTAACCCGTATTTACGCATGGATAAATCCACGGCTCGAAGAAAACCCCGAAAACTCCGAACGATTAGGCCGACGGGCGCGATTGGGATCGAGCCCAGCACCTCCCGTCTACCAGCTTCGAGAGCACAACCTGTCAGCCACTGGTGGGGCCGCTTTTTTTATGGACACGATAACTTCAATAATTCTGCACAAATCTCTTCCAAACGGATACATAAAATCAAGGGGCATAAAATCTCGGTCAAGTTCGTTAATGGGCAAAATCGAACCAGGGGAGGGGGAGGGAATGGGGAGGCTTTTTGTGAAAACAGAAAAATCCCCATAACTTCTTAATTATAACACGTATCGAATCCATTTAAAGTTATTATTAATTCTAGGTAAAGGATCGAAAATTTATGTATGACAGATTTTTGATAGCATTAAAAATGGTCCCAAATGGGGAAAAAGGGGCGTTTCAGAAGAAAAAAAAATTCATAACTTCGTCAATTCACAAGATATCAAATCCGCTTAAATTTATTATAAATCTTATTAATATTATCTAAAACTTTTATATTGACAAGTTTTTTATATCATCAACCCTTATAGCAAAATAAATAAATAAATAAATAAATAAAAAAGAAAAATCCCTGCCGGCTCCGCTTGCATACAAGTTAAATTTCGAAGTGGGGGTCCCAACTGCAGCATCATGGCAAAAAGGTCATTTCTTCTGCAATTCCCAACAAACAGGAGCCCCACGGTCTGCGTCTTCGAAAACTATCTGTGTCTGCTGGCCGAGCCGTCAGGGATTTTTTTATTTTTCTTTTGACAGAGAGGATCCTCAAATTAAAATTATGTTTGAAATATATGAAACAGTGAAATATTTACGAAAGTGCGTAACAATGCAATTATTGAAATTGATCGAAAATCAGTTCTTTCAGATAAAAAAATCAGTTATTATTAACTGATTAAAATGCAATTGTTCAGGGCATAGCGATGTATTACTTATATTATTCAAAACTGTTTCTAATCAGATTAAAAATATATATATATTTCCTACTATTATTTAAACAAGTATTTACTTTACATTATTTTTTTTTCTTAATTTTTTTTTCTGATCAATTTAGCACAAAAAGTTTCAATAGCAATGTAATTAAGTCGCAGGTGATAAGTACATAGCTAAGTAATAGACAATATTTTAACTGAAGTACAATAATATACGTCTATTTATCTTAAGATAAATTTAAGAGAAAGTAATACACAGTTGTAGTTTATTAATCAATCGCCCCTCCCCCCCCACACACACACTTCTCTCTCTCGCTTTCTCTCTTTTATTATTTTATTATCACGTACACATTAGAAGGATTTTTTGGCCAGAAACTCGGCTTTAATAGAATCAAAATATGCTATTTAAAAATAAAATAGCGTATTTTAATTTATTAAAACTGGCCAGTCTACAAGAACAAGTACCGATTCCGAGGACTCGATCTTTTTGGAATCGGTCTAGAAATCGTTCCTTTTCGGAATCGCTACATTTTGGACTAATTCCGAGGAATCGGTCCTTTTCGGAGTACATTCTGGACCGATTCCGAGGAATCGGTCCTTTTTGGGATTCGATATATTTTGGACCGAATCCGAGGAATCGTTCCAAAAAGGACCGAATCCGAGGAATCGTTCCTTTTCGGAATCGTTCCAAAAAGGACCGATTACTTTTTTAAAGACTGGAATCGTTTCTTCAATTTCACTGCCGGAGTCGTTCCTTTGGAATCGTTCCTTGACAAATGACACATCTCTAATGCGAATGTCCTTTTACTACCATGTATATTCTTCCAGTTGTCAACATCTCTTTTTCTATGCATATACAAAACGCACAACAATGAATGAGGTATTATTCCAAAGGTTTTTGAACCGGCTTCTGACATAGTACACTCTCATTTTGTTAAAAGGGTTTTTTGAATAAAAATTGCAGTTCATTAAAAATTAAATCAACGTTGCTTTCATAAATGAAATGAAAGGTTTTCACAAATCAGTGTTGCCAACAAAAATAAAATACCGCATTATATCATGCTCAGCAATGATTATAAAAAACTAAATAGTACAACAAAGATAATGTTTGATGCCTGCGAACGGGTTTATTTTATATTTATTATTATAAAGAAAATTGAAATATTTAGAAAAAAAAAAGATAACATCGATCGATCGAATCAGTGATATTTCGCATGTAGAGTAAAATGTATGCTTTGTTATATTATATTAAACTGTATTTTCTTTGTATTTAATTTATTTTTCTTTGTCCCGTGTCTATGTAACGTTTGTTACACAATGAAATCCAATTGTATTGTTTCCACTTGTACGTATTACATTATGTAACTGCCTTTACATTATGCTGATAAATGTTGATTTCATTTATTTGCAATATACTGTTTCATCAGTATTCCGTATTTTCTTAAATAAACGGAGTAGATTTCAACCATGGTTTACATGGAACATAACATATGGAATAAAAGAAAGAAAGAATAATCACATGTGAAGCGTATGCAACATTTTCCAACACACTCATAATACTGCAACAAAACTTCACTGTTTAATAATGCGAAAGATAATGTCTAAGTAACCAATTTGGAAAACGCATAACATACACAAAAAATAATTTTAGCATTTACCGTCTACAGTCGGAAAAATAACCGAATTATTTTGTGCAGTTCTGTATATGTTCTAATTAGAAAGCTTTAAGAGAATGAAATATGCTTCATGACTTTATAAACTTCTGTTTTTCATCCAACCGTACTTTTACCATGAAGGTATTAAAAACTTTCATAAAAAGATATCGCTTAAAAAGTTTAGAATTGCAAAATTTGCAAAATAAATTTTTCGTTGCTATTTTTTTTAATATCCAATTTAATATCCACATTCATAAAAATAGTTTTAACTATTTTTTACGGTTTTATGAACATTTAGTTCGAAATAAGATTAAAATTAATTAAAATTTTAAAAAAATTGAAAAATAGTTTTACATTTATTTAGTACTATATGAATGAAGTTCTGCACAGAACTGAATTAAATTTTATGTATGTATATATTTTTGACTATAACCTGCTTGTTCCACGTGAATTTGAGGATATTACGTCGGAAGGGGGCGCTGTGCTAGCCAATCAGACATTTCAAATTCAAAAAGACGTACAAAAAATTAGAAATCCTAAATATTTTTTCCGTTGAATGTTCTCCCTTGATCCAAGGATTCCAGAGTAACTTTTGTTTTGCCTCTAAATTAAAAAAGGGTTGAAATATAGCAGTTAATATAATAATAGCAGATAAGCGTCCGGTGATTTTTGTCAATATAGTGTACATATGGATAATCTTCTGTTGACATTTTCTCCTTTTTATTGTACAAATGTTATTTGTCCAATTGCCATAATTATATTAATAGGATTAAATAAGTAACTTTGGCATAAATTGCGCACAATAATTAGATTTTCCCTTTTTTCTCTGACTAAAAAAATTCAATATTTGATATTGAAATTAAAGTGTTTTAATTTTTTTTTTATCTATTAAGCCGGAAAAAATACTCTACCAATGTGCTAAACAAAAAAACTGCCGAAAAATGAGAAAAGTTTCTTTTTTCACTTAAAATCAAATGCAATCCTCATTAGATTCATCCATTGAAGTGTTTGAAAATTATTTTCAACTACCGAATTCCCTCTACAGTTATTTTGTTGATGAGGAAAGTTTTTGCAAAACATCATTTGCTTGTATTTATATTAAGTGAGCCCTCAAGCATCATTAGTGACGAACGACGGGGAAAATATATCATAATGGGAATAAATTTCGTTATCGAATCTTGTTAAAACCTTTTACTTAATCACTTTTTTTTAATGAGTTTTTTTTAATCATTTATGGTTTATCATTTTCTTTTTTTAATTTACATTTTCGGTATCATCGATATTTTTTTTTAATTATTATTTTTCCTAACTACTTTTTATGCACTATTTATGACAGTCTTCTTTTTAGGTGCGTTCGTAATTATATAAATACGTAACACCTAGCACCTATAGTCGTCGTCTAGTCCGTCTGTCTGTCCGCATATAACAGCGCCAAAACTACCCAACCGAATGGTTTGAAATTCAATATATATAATCGTTGCAGAAATTGGTCGAGTCTTTTTTAATTTTAAGAAAATCGAATCAAATTTTAAAAAGATATCAATAAAAGTATTTTTTTCATTCTATTACGTAATTAATTCAATGATATCCAATGACAGGTAATGATTCTAGGTTACCATGGTAGTTACGCCCTATTTAAGATGGAGTACTATTATTTCCGTGTTACTGAATTTAAAAACCGAATTTGTGTTAAAAAATTGTTTAATTACAGCAATCCTATAATCTACCGACAGTTTTTTGTATAGATGTTTCCGGAGAAATAGATATTAAACGGAAAAAGAGTCTAAATATGCATTTCAGGTTCTGAAATTTTCAAAGGCAGGTTTAAGTTTACCATTGGAATTTTCAGTCAATGTAAAAAAAAAAGATAAAATGTTGCCAACTTAAGCAATACTTATTTTATTACGGAAGTGAATCATATCATAATAACAGTGGTATAATTCATTTTTCCAGTGAAATAATAGCGTTGACTTTTTATACACTGTCTTATATTGTCTACTTGCGAATAGTATAATCTATAATATGAAAATCTGCACCTAAAATAAATTTTGTATTCATGCATTTTTGAATAAGAGTGCAACAGCTATTGCACCAGGATCTCAATATTTATAATACAAGATATAGTACGGATCTTTTACGACATTTGTCACGTTTGACGTACAATTTCCAACTTGTTAAGCAATACTTAAGTTTAGAAAAAGGAATTTATTTTTTTCGATAAATCTACTTCTTTCATCCTTTCAGTCATGTTTTATTTCAAACTGCGTGAAGATTTACAAAAAGGCCCTACATTAAAGAGGTACCGAAACTGCTTTATTTTTAAACATTATCGTTTTGTTTTTCTGAATTTGAAAAAAATTAGATCAATAAAACATCTCATTAAACTTTTCTTTCTTATCTGAAACAGTTTTAGATAATCATAAAAAGAAATATTTTTGACCTCTATTTATTAAACGACTCTATCCAGACGAACATCCAATTCATAAAAAAGAGTAGTTAATTAAATTTTGGTTCCCCTTCTTAATATACGGTACGGAAATTAAATTTTATTTCGCCTGTGCAACTATAAAACTGAACAAGAGCAGATTTATTGAATGGCTCCGAAAATTGGAAGAAACGTTTAACGAATGCTAATAATAAAAAAAGAGTTTCAAAAAATTAAACAAAAAAAATCTGGAGATAAAGGTTTCGTTATTCAGAGAAATGAAGAAAGAAAAGAAAAAAAAACATCTTCTTTAGTTATGAACGAATAATTTTTCTTTAAATATTATTTACATATAAACTAAATGCATCTAATAAAAATTTCTCAAACAGTTTCTAATTGCAGCACAATCAGTTACATAATACACGTCACATGACTATATACAAAAAAACCATGTTGCATTTTCTAGAAAAAAAAAAAACACCTAAAACGGGTAAGAAATCTCAAATCGGGATAAAAACCAGATTTGAGTTGAAAGATTCTTAGGTATGAGGTTACCCAATTTGGGTTCATATCGTGACCCATGCCTGTTTTGGTTATCACATTGCATCCATTTTGAGTATCTTAAGACCCATTCTGGACACCACCCAAAATGGGTATTTAGCAGTGTTCAAAATGGATACACAGTGGTAACCAAAACAGGCATGGGTCACGATATGAACCCAAATTGGGTAACCTCATACCTAAGAATCTTTCAACCCAAATCTGGTTTTTATTTTTTTACCCGTTTCAGGTGTTATTTTTTTCTGTGACTGAAGTCCACTCTAAAAAAAGACAAATATTTTTTAATCTAGGAAAATATACTATAACCACGAACGAAAATAAACAATAACTTCTTCCGAGTTGCCCACGATTCTGAAAAACCTTCTTTAATATTTAGAAAATCTCAAAAAGCAATGTATTTTTCAGATTTCCAGAAAAAAGTTATAAAAACAAAGTTTCTTGTGCTGCCAGTGATTTTTGGAAACGTTTTTATTATGTATACATTAGTATTCTCAATCCGGATTATAGGTTTTTTGGATGCTATCCATTGTCAAGTAAACAATTTCATGTTCGACAAACATATTTTGCAAACAAACATGATAAAATAACATCATTAAAATTAATATTAATTTGTTTATCTTGAATGTATAATTTCAGTTACACAACTGAAAATGTTTAATTGAGAATGCATAACATCCTAAAAACTGTTTCTTTCAAATTTTCTTTATTTATCTCTTTTAATCAAAAATTTCCATGATTTTGCTCATTTTGAATTACACAATTTTACCTTTTATTTCTGGGAGTCCTTTTTTTATGTTTAAATACGTAACTGAATAGAATATCATATATATATATATATATATATATATATATATATATACAAAACGCTAAGGTACGTGGCAGCGAACAGGCATTTATTTATCTTTTGCCGATGGAAACGAGTCTTTTATTTTCAGTAATTACACGAATATTAAGAAAAGTATTTAAGGTATCGATTTAAAACTCACTACGCATATGTAGACAAATTTGCTGCATCCGAAAATTCAGTTTTTGTAAAAATCGGCCGGTAATTTTTCTTAATCTTTGCAACAAACTAGCTACTTTCTGAAAAGGAAAAAAAATAAAGTGCGAAGTCAAACCAAAAGACACACCATTTTGTTTCTGTTTCAAAAGTTACCAATATTTGTTAATGGTCCATTTTTGGAACTTATGCATTTTAACCTTATTGTTGTCCGCATCGTTATGACGTCATTACTGACGTGCACATCTGTGATTTACAATATGCACTGACTTTTAGAAACTTTACTTCTTACGTGCCTCACAACCACGTGTTTTTTTCTTTTTGAAAGTGCGAACTAATAGGTAGGCAAATTACACCGTACATTCTTTGTAAAGGTGTGGTTAAATTTTGAGGGGGCAGGAGTTCAGTCGTAATTTAAATATCGCGTTAATGTTAAATGTATACAGATTTGGCACCCCTGTCGGTAGAAGGTGGAACTAATTTATTTTTGCAGTGCCTTTGCAGCACGCCTTCTATACGGTGCCGTAAGCAGAGGGGACCCGTTCGGGAGGTTCGTTTGGAAAGAGGTTACTTTAGAACCGGATGAACCCCTTGGCGGTGGAAGGTGAAACTAAAAGTCGTTTTATTCATTCGATGTTGGTTTTGGAACTATCGAGCCAGTGAAGTGGGTGTAACCTGCTAGTTGAGATTATATTACTTGAAATTACTATTCACGAACATTTTTATACCTATATCAACCTGAATTTCCTGTTCCCATCTCTTTCTATTTTTCCAAATCGTAAAATCGGAATTAGGAGAGAATCATCTCTGATATTGTTTGGAAATGATCATTAAGTCAGAAAGTTCGGAAAATTCACTAATCTGCAGCCTATAGTGAAAAAGCTCGAACTTTCGAAAAGTAAGATAAATGATCTTATTATCCCTACAATTTCAGTTTTGAGTTCAATTTCTGACATAAATGAAATCGCTTTTTGAGATGCAAAATGAATGAAATTGTAGTTAAGGATGTTCTTAATACTGATCATATATAAAAATTTCATTTCGGAAAAAATGTTTTCTTTTTTAATCTTTTTATACTTCATTTATAAAACATTTCGTATGTGTTCTTTGAGTTACTTTATCTGACATGCCGATAACGAAACTGATAAAAGTACAATGCGTTCTTCTAAAGAAGATACCAAGTTTCCTTTTCTTTCACACGTAATAGTGATAATATATTTTTCTGTGTCTTTTTAGGGTTTCGTTCATCTCACGAAACCCTATTGCTCCCGCTTCGTTGTCTGTCTGTCACAGAGCCATTCTCAAAAACTATGTAATTTACAGAGTTGAAACTTCGTGTATAAATCAGAATATCAGCTGTGAAGAGCTGAAAATATTAAAATTTGAAAAAAATCGTATTATTTTAATAAATAGAGATAAAAAACCAAAATTATAATAGCCTTTTTCTATTAAATTTAAACATTTTTCGTTATAGCAGATGCCAAAAATTTAAAATCCACAATGAAATTCTTTCTACAATCATAAATTTTCTATCAGACGATTTTCACGTGAAAAATGAAAATGAAATAAAAAGTTTCACCAATTGAAAAAAAGATAAATACGAAATAAAATTGATTGACATCATAGTGGTAAATAAAACGGAAAATGTCTAAGATTTCTCAATAATACAAGAAGTATGAGTATGTGGATGTACACAAAGCAGATTAATATCACGTCATTAGAGAATTAAAAAGACAATATGACGTCCTATTGGAAGTTTAACAAATTTTTCAGATGTTTGAGAATAATACAAAGCGAGTATCAATATGAATAATAGAGAATAGTAAATATATGAGTTTGAGAAACGTATTGAATCATGATAAAAATCCGATTATGGAAATATTCGCATACTTTAACATTTTGAAGGTGTACAACATGTTTAATTTTGAAATTATATATTTTTTAAATATCGTATTTAGTCCGTATGACGGATATTCTTATGACAGAATATAATATCGGGTTTCGTCCGCTATCCGGCTGGTTTAGATTTTCGAAAAAACGAAAAAATAGACCGGTAAATTTTTTCTTTATAAAAAACATGACTTTTTTTTGTTGTTGTTGCTAAATTATATTTATTTGAATTTATTAAAGAAAGGATAAAGTGTTTTGAAAGGAATATTAAACGAAACCCTTTGTGCGATCTTCGATCACACTTACCCACTTGTTTTTAATGAGTTTTTACACTGTTAAAAATTTGCAGCGAACTGTCCGGTCATTCGAACGTTTTTATAGAAAATGGTTATGTAACCGTAATTTAATACTTTTCTGACCATATTATTGCTCATATTATGGTCAGAATACTGTTAAATTACGGTTATGTAACAGTTTTCTATAAAAACATTCGAATGACCGGACAGTTTGCTGCAAATTGTTAACAGTGTATTGATAGGTAACTTCTTCAATTGTCTCAAAAAGTATGAAGTTCATTTGTTAATATACGGGAATTCACAACAGACTCTGTACTAGACAATTAATTTCAATTAATCATTAATTTAATTAAAACGCTTCTTGTTTTTCTGGGAAATTGAAAGTTTATTTTAAAAATTATTTAAAAAGTTTTTGATTTATTTGAATTTTTTTAAGAAAAGAGTTTGACCAATCAATTTTTCTTTCAGAATATATCACCCCTTTTATAGCGTGGAAGTATTCTTATTTCCTATTCTGATATTTTCTTTTAGAATGGAAACGTTGTATCTGCAAAATAAATAAATAAATAAATAAATAGACAAATATTTCTTTTACTATCTTTAAACACAAATAATTTTAATTATATAGAAATAATAAAATGAGATACTTCTTTATTAAAAGTACCTTGGAGTTCAAATTTGAGTTCAAAAGTATTTTTGCAATCAATAAAATTATCCAATTCCTAAACATTTTATTAAATTTTTTTCACAATTATTCCTAATATACAATGTGAAAAAAGAATCGAGATAAATAGATTTCAAATCTTTTGTATTTTTGTTCTTTAATCAAAATATAAATTGAATTTTACATATCTTTTAAAAATCAAATAAAGTTGATGAAATTTGCATTTCAAGCACTGATCGGGTAACACATAAAAACATTTTTTAAAAAAGAGATTAAAAACCTTAAGGTAAAATTGAATTTAAAACTCACGCTTAAGATTTTATTACATTTAAGCAAAGAAGTTTAACACTCGAGGCAACATTATTTTGTTTTACTTGTTTTAATATTTTAAATAAATAAAAAAAAAAAGTCAGAAAACTTTATTTTTAAATTGTTTCTCTTTCAGTTAATGCGTTTACATTTCACTTGAGAAATAGTTTAAATCTAATTAATACTATTCCTATTAATTATTAAATTTAAAGCATGGAAAGGGAAAGCTTCGGTATAGCATAGAATAGATGAATGGTCGTGCAAGGGGGGATGACTTCCTTCCGTAGAGATATTTGTAAGGGAACCTAACTCATATTTACGCAGCGTTTACGCAGGATCGATAAAAATCGCGAAAACTCCGTAAAATGGTCGAACCCCGGGCCTCTCGTCTACTAGCTTTCAGAGCAGAACCAACTTTAAGTACGTAAAATGTTATTTGAACACTATTACTACCAAAGTCATATGGCATCCTTTCAAATATTTCGATTTAGGGTTATTTTATTCGTAATTTTTACATTAAAACAATCACAAATAATTTGTAATACAATGAAGATTTACTGTTATACCTATAAGGTTTAAAAATTACAGGTAAAATAAACATTAATCAAAACTTTAAAAGATGTCAGCTGACTCCGATAGGAATACTGTTAATTCTAACTACTGAAAAAATGAAAACTTTTCTTTCAAAAACATCTTAGTTACCTGATGTGTTTAATAAATACCAAATACCATAACTTAAAAAAAAAAAAAAAAAAAAAAAAAATGTTTGTTTTATAATCAGTGTAGTGCTTTGAAACTTAAAAATTACACTTTTTTTTAATTTAAGAAGGTCAAACTGTATTACGATATCAAAAAGGTAACATTCGTATTTTCTGCATCTTCATTAGCCATGATTAATGACCTCTTTAATGCCAGTCTAATTTAATGTACTCTTAAATTTATAATCAGATTCTAAAAAAAACCAATCTTTGATTTCTTTGGTCAGAGCATCTGTTCTGGAATACTTCAAGCTTTCCGTCCGCATTCTTTGTTTTCGAACAATATGTTTAGAAAGCACAATTTCCATATCAATGGTTGGAAACCCGAATGACATTTGCTTAAACCAGCCATTTTTCTTTCTATCTAAAGTCAAAAATCTCTAACATTATTTTTTAAAAAAACACTGGTTACATTAGCTGGAAGTGAAATTTTTATTCACATTCGAAAATAAGTTAGAATTCTTTTTACATAATTAAATATGAACAGATACTCTACATTATTATGTGTTTAGGTGAAATAAATTGAACCGTGAATTTAGTCAACGCTAAAAATAGTTATTTAGACAGACGTTGATATTATTTAAATAAAACACATACATCTAGTTACAAGATTTAAGTTTTTATTAGAAAACTGAAGTCTAAAACATTAATAAGTCTTATTATGTCAGATTTTAGCCAAGAACAGAGCTGGATGAAGAACAGAGATATGTCCTATATTCGCTTTATATACGAAGTAAACCATCCATAATTGTAAAAGATAGACCAACACTGTTCAAAACTGAAAAAGACTAAATCCAACCGCTCAATTTAGGCACAAAATTATCAACAACGAGTTGGAAATTGTACGTCAAACGTGACAAATGAGGGGCATTCGTACTATAACTAGTTTTTGAGTGAAATGAATTGTATCGTCTGTTATAATGATATGATAAATTTCTGTAATAAAATAAGTATATTTTAAGTTGGCAACATTTTAACTTTTGTTGACATTGACTGAAAATTCCACTGTGAAACTTAAGCCTAGCTTTGAAAATTTCAGAACTTGAAACCTATATTGAAACTCTTTTTTTCATTTAATATCTAATTTTCCGGAAACATCTATCCGAAAAATTGTCGGTAGATTATAGGATTGCTATAATTAAACAATTTTAGTATACAAATTCGGTTTCTAAATTCAGTCATACGGAACTAATAGGACTCCATCTTAAATAGGACGACATCACCATGGCAACCTAGAATCATTACCTATCATGAGATATCATTGAATTAATTACGTATGATAGAATTTAACAGAATGAAGAACACGTTTATTAATATCTTTTTAGATTTTGATTCGATTTTCATAAAATTTGAAATGACTCGACGAAATTCTGCAACGATTATATATATTAAATTTCAAACCACTCAGTTGGATAGGTTTTGAGCTGTTATATATGCGGACAGACGGAGGGACTAGACAATGACTATAGGTGGTACGTATTTATATAATTATGAACCCATCTAAAAATGCAAAATTAGTTCCAAAATATGTGTCTTTCATTTTAGTTAACCCTCTGCCAGCCGTACCTCTGAAACTCATGTGTTCGGACACAGTGGGCCTGAAGGCTCTTGCAATAAAACCATCACTAACACCTAATTAACTCAATTCTAACACTTGTTATGTAATCAATGGCCTTCATTAGGATGTACAAAGAAAGAACATTCGCAATCTGATTCAAAAAACCTTATTTATTAATCTTCAAACAAAAAATACTGAAAATTAAGTCACGCTACCACATTTACTTCAGTTTCCATGACACAAAATCAAATGAACATCAAAATTATGAATAAAATATGTTCGCAGAATTTACATTCCGATTTATTTGAAGACCTAAAACTAAATATATGTTATAAAGACATCTGAATAACTTTACATCCGTTATTCTCCTTCGGAATAGGGGTAATAATTCTATGATTAAACCTATTCTGGTAGTTCATTTGAAATTTTACAATTAACTCATTAATGCCTCCTGGCAAGAAAACTTGCCATATGACATTTATTATTTATTATTATTATTATTATTATTAGATTTTTTTGCACACTGCTAGCGATTGGGAAACAATCTTGCCTATCAGAAAACCATAAAAATAACTTGTAATTTTTTTTTCAATTAGCCTGTTTAATCGAATAGATTTAAATACGAAAGTTATAGAAGAAATATTGTAATTTTTTCTTCGCAATAAACTACCAATATAAACCTTACCTATTAATCCATGTTGAAACTGTTTGAAGAGACACTTGAAAATGCCCAGCTATATAACGAAAACTTCTTCCAGCTTGCCACATGCCAATCATTTGGCCTTTCGTTGCTTCAGTTAATTGTGGGGCCATTTTGTTTCAGCAAATACTCTACACATATGCATTTATAATAAACTTCACTTCAAACATATATACTGCAGAAAAAACAATATAGCTTTATTAAACTGGAAAAGAAGCTATAAATCCATTTAAAGGTAACAAAAATGATAAGTTTTTTCTAAGGTAGAACTGATCATATTTTTCAAAAATGAGCTTTATTAATTTAAAAATAAAAGCGAAACTATTTTCCATAAATGAAAACATATATCTCATGCAAATACGTTTTACGTAATTTTAATGAAAAATTTTAAAGAAGACATTGAAAAAGTAAAAGAAATATATATATACTAATAAAGGCTGGGGTTCTGGTGCCTCGCTATCTTATATCTTACTACAATCACAGGTCGTTGTCAGAGTTGTTTAACGTAAGATCACGAAGCATTGAAATACGGTTTACGCATTGTTTATAGTGTAAGACAGACTTAATCTCTAAGTTTATCAAGTCACTATAATCCCAGCCTATGAGTATAATATTTTCTCAAAGAGGAATGAGAGCTCTCCGACCCGAATATCGATTCTTACCACTAAATTTTAATAGTATTCTCCAACGTAAAGAATTTCAGAAATTTTGTCCTTGAATAAGGTAACAAATACTATTAAAATTTAGTGGTGTCAATCGGGATTTCGAGTCGGAGCGCTCCCATCCCTATTCAAACTATGCTTTAATGCACATTATAGACGGCCCCTTAAAGCACCATTTTGTCGTTTTTTAAGCATAATTTGAAAACTACTTGGAAAAAAAAATTGAAATTTTGAATACACATAAAGCAGGACATAATAAATATAAATCCATCAAAAAAATTGTAGGTTGCAATTCATAATTTTTTCGAATATTAATTTCATAATTCATAATTCATATTATAAAATTTTAAAAATTACAAATTTGACGTAGTTATGTTTGGGTTTTTGAGTTTTATAACCAAACAAAACGTTAGCACATTAGGATTATAATTTCAGGAGATATTAATAAAAATATGAAAATGTAATTTAACATTAGAAGGTCTAAAATTTGAATGTTTATAACTCAAAAACTTATTATCCAAATGACTTAAAATTTTGTATCTAGGCATAGTTTGAACCGAAGATTTAAAATATCATGTCAAAAGTGGGTGTTGCCATTGAAAAAAATAAAGTTTAGGCTGGTTTTAATATGTAGATGGCCCCTTAAGCAAATTTTAGATACATCACTTAAAAGTAGACTTTATTTCCAATCGTTTGGTACCAGTCACGTCCTTCTACTATAATTTGTTGCAGAGTTAGTGGGGGGTGTTCCGTTTTTTTTTTCCACGACTGTACGTCAACGAGAAAGTAAAAGCAAGTTTTGGAAAAATAGGCTTTACTACTTCAAATATATTTCCCGATGTGAAAAACAATTTTGTGATATTCTATAATTATATACTAGCTGACCCCCGCCCGGCGTTGCCCGGGCCCGTAATAATAAATAAATAAAAAAAATCAAGTTTTTACTATTTTATACCTTTAACCCGTTTTTGTATGAAATTATATTTTAAAATGAAAAATTCACGAAAAAATGTTGATATTTAGTGATAAAAGCGCTCATTTTCTTGTTTTTTTTTTTACCTAGGGTCATTTCATAGTTTTAAAATAAAAAAGTTATTTTTGTCCGAACTCTTTGAATTCTTTATTGCGGTTATAAATAAAACGGTTTTGCAGCCTGTATAAAAATTTCGTGAAAATATATTGTTATCAAGTTGTAAAAGAAATGTTTTCTTTTCGCTTTTTTGTTTGTTTGTTTGTTTTAATATCAACTCCTTTAACATAGCAATACAAAAATAATTCTCATCTTCCGAACTCTCTGACATTTCAATTGGTTATAAATATAACTGTATCCAAACTCTCTTTAAAATTTTGCGAAAAAATATGCATATTAGTAGTGAAAACATGAGTTCTTAAAAAAAAAGCTTTAGCTTTCAACCTCAGAGCAAATATACAGGGTGTTTCTAAATGAATATCGGGATTTTAACGCTTTGTAGTATCTATTATAAAAAACTTAAAATTATATTTAATACATAAAATGAATGAACAACTCAAACAGTTTTACCTACAAGCTTACAAGTGTTCAATGTGAACACCTTTCGTCACACGACACACATCAAGTCGATAGCTCAGTTCTTCCCAAACGCCACTCTACGCTCACTTGATCTTGTGACGCCTTGTGATTTCTACCTGTTGGGGTTCATAAAGGGTCGATTGTATGTGCCTCCACTACCAGCTGACCTACCCAACCTAAGAAACAGGATTGAGGCAGCTGTTGCAACAATTACCCCACAAACACTAATTAACGTTTGGGAAGAACTGATCTATCGACTTCATGTGTACTGTGTGCTGTGTGACGAAAGGTGTTCACATTGAACACTTGTAAGCTTGTAGGTAAAACTGTTTGAGTTGCTCTTTCATTTTATGTATTAATTATAATTTTAAGTTGTATGTAATAAATACTACCAAGCGTTAAAACCCCGATATTCATTTAGAAACACCCTGTATATTAGAAGGTCTATGCTTTCAGTACAATGGTACAGCTTCATTCGTTTTCAGTCAACCCTTTTCAATGCTCCTAGGCTAAACAGGTGAGGGTTAATCAATCAGGTTTCCCGTTTCTGAGGATAGAAGTCTTCAAAAAAACGTTGAAACATGCGCAAAGAGACGATTTTCGTGTGGAATTGGCAGAATGCGCTTTTCGTTTTAAATGTATAGATATGTTATCTTTATCTAGAAACTTAAACAGAGCTCGTTTTTGAAAAAGGAAATTAATACTATACATTTGAAAAATAATTAATACATATTATATAATTATTTTAAATAATTATGTTTTTTAACTAAAAATGTCAACAGATCCAACCCGGGGCTCGCTGGTTACAGAACATACTGCCTCTTGTGTAGAACAATGGTGAAAACCATTGTAAATCATTTTAAAACGCTAACAGATTTTTTAAATATTTAATCTACTTATTTAGTTGCCGATAATTTTACTACGTCGAAGAGGGTAGGAAATACATTTTGAAAAGCAACATTTCTGAAAACTGTATTTCAATTTGCTCAATCTTTATGGTTTTTAAATTACTTTTGAAAGTTTTTTTTTTTTTTTTTTTTTTTTTTTTTTTTTATTATCTACACCAAAAAGCATTTTTATATGAAAGGTATCAATGGTTCAAATAAAGTTTTGAAATTTACTAAAAACTATAACTTTTGTATGATCCTCATGGCAGAGTCTAATAGCGAAATAAATCTCTAATATTTCACTATTTACAAAAAAACTTTTTGATTCTGATTCAGTTTCTAAGCACGTAGTTCGATATTAGATATCTATACAATTTTGTTTTCATTTATTTATCTATTTATTTATCTACGGTCTCGACAGAGTTCCTTGGCCAGCTTCATGCGTTATCTTGTTTCAAAATAGCGGCAAGTTATTTTTTTTATTTAAAAAAAAAATTCAAAAAGATGTATAAAAATTTATAAATTGAAAAGTTGCTTCTGTTAAGTGTTAGATCGTGATACAAGGATTCCAGAACGTTTGTTTGTTTTGGCTTTATCTTAAAACTAGTCGGATGTGCCAATCCCAAAATTTTCTTCTATCTCAGTCATGTTAATACTTCTAATTTCGTCATCACATCGCCAATAAAATCAATATTTTTCGTCATTCTGTTGTACGTCAGCTGCTTGCGAATCGTCGGGTTACAGGGATGCGAACAACCGATGTATACTAAACTACGAAAAGTCCTTCTGGCCAGAACCGACAGGAACAGATAGCCTCCCTATTCCTTGGTTTTACGATTTTAGCTAATTTTACTGGAAAACACGAAGCTAAATTGCGTGGAACCTAAATAAAGAAGATTCAATCCCAGTTTTCGTCAACATTGAATTGAGGATATCGCCAAATTAGTTCTGTACAGCCAAGTTGGCTTCATTTATGCAACTTATTTTGATCGCCAAATTTGGCGATATTCCGCCAACTATCGCCAAGTTTGGCGAGAATTCGACGTTGGCGAATATAAATATATAGTGATAAGCATGTAATAGGATGGATGGTTACAACAATGAAAGAAAATTTGCCGAAATCATGTTAACTAAAACTCATAAATTAAACCCGTTTATGGATGAAATTCCGCTGTCTTGTTTGAAAATGTCAGCCACCCTAAAATTTCAAACCGCTATATGTCAGCTATTTTTTAAGATAGAGGCAAAACAAAATTGCTCCGGATTCTCCGGATCAAGGCCGAACATTGAACGAAGAAAAGTTTTAGGATTTCTATTTTTTTTTTGAATTTGCACATCTTTTTGAATTTGAAATCTTTAAATGGCTATCGCAGCGCCCCCTTTCGTCGAAGTATCCCTCAATTCTAATAGAACCTGCTTGCCATAGCCGAAAACCTAGAAAAAAAAATGTTGTTCAATTTGAAGCATAACTTCATACACTTTTAGATGGTACAATGAAAAGACACACAGACGGACAGACGGACAGACAGACATTTTGTAAAAACATGTTTTTCGGAATCTCTGACCCCTAAAACGTGTAAATCCGTCAAAAACCGGAAGTCGAAAAAAATTTCAATTACAATACTTTCTTCTATTATAGATAGAAGAAAGTAAAAATGGCTGAGATATGGCAGTTTGAAATTCTAGTGTGGCTGAGATTTTGAAACAATCTGATTTTTGTTATGCTGTAACTCTCATGCTGAAATTCGCATCAATTAATCTTAAAGCATTTTTCCGTTAGCCGGCCACATGAGATAAATCTCCCAATATTACTTAGGGTTATCATTCTACACGAGTTATAACAACAATGTATTTAATGATGTGCCAAAACACGCTCGCCAATATAGGCTAACTGGCTGTGAAGCTGCAACAACAATATATTTTAACCCCTTCGGGACCGGCGGCTTTTACACAAATTTTATTCGGTCGGCACCACTTTTTTTAATAAAGCTACCTTTATTTAAATTATCACAAACATGCTCTAATTAGAGAAAGCAAATATTACTTTTATTTTTTACTGGTGCCTAAAACAAATTCTATATGCTATTTTTGAGGGTGCATATATGCACCCATGGTCCCGAATGGGTTAAACAATATAAAGTAGAAAATATAAATATAATTAAAGAGAGTAGCATACTAAAAAAACAAAATATGTTTTAATCAATTAATAGTTTTACATTAATCAAATTTTGATTATACATTGAATCAATTTAGAAATCCGAAAAACATAGTTTAAATAATGTTTCATTTTTTTCTCTGTTTTTTTTCCTGTTTTTTTCCCTGTTTTAAAAAAATCCTTGACGGCTCGGCCTACAGGCACAGGTAGATTTTGAAGACGCAGACGGTGGGGCGCCTGTTCATTGGGAATTGCAGAAGAAATTACCTTTTTGCCATGATGCGGCAGTTGGGACTGTCCACTTCGAAATCGACCTGCGTCTGTAGGTGGTGCCGGAGGAATTTTTTTTGTTTTTATTTATTTATTTATTTGGTGGGGTTGGTCCTATAAAATACTTGTCAATGCAATTGTAGATAATATTAACAGGATTTATAATAAATTTAAGCCGATTTGATATCGTGTGAATGGACAAAGTTATTTTTTCTTCTGCTTAAACTCCTATTTCCCCCCCCCCCCCGTACCCCCTTGAGGCCATTTTTTCCTAGAAGTAATAATAACTTTAAACGGATTCGATATGTATCATAATTAAGAAGTTATGGGTCATTTTTTCTGTTTTCACAAAAATTCGATTTTGCCCATTAACGACCTTGACCCAGATTTTATGCCCCTTGATTTTATGTATCAGTTTGAAAGAGATTTGTGCAGAATTATTGCTGTTATCGTGTCCATAAAAAAGTGATACAGATAGATAGATAGATAGATAGATAGACAGATAGATAAGTTTTGAACTGGGGGTGGTTTTGGGTTCTGGGAGTCGTAATCGGCGTATATCTGCAAAACTTTTCCAGAAATTCCAACATAGGAGAGAATGCAATAGGTAGTATTTCTTACCTAAAAAGAGACTAAGCAAAAATTACAATTCGTTAAATAAATTCACTAGCTCGTGCTTTCTATCTAACTTAAAAAAGGGCGATTTTTCCATAATCGTATTCGATTCTACGCCAAATTTACGTATTGTAAAGAATCTTTCTGCAAAAATATTGCGTTGCAGTCATGAAATGATGCGTGATTTTCGAGATAATCATTGAACACTTATTAAAGAATATATATATATATATATATATAAATACTTTTAAACTTATTTTTGCCGACTATTTATTAATTCCGATTTATTCCTCCGAAAGAATACTTAATGTTTGTTCACGAATCACTTCTAGAATAAGTCTAAATCAGATCTTCGTGAGATCATGTGTTTCGTTTGAAACATAATAAGTATAATTTAAAAGACATAGATTAATTTAAAATGCCAATTCTGTTACCGATAAAGATTGGTAGAATTTTTTTTTTCCGAATAAGTTAAAGAAGAAAATTCTCTGTGTTAAAATTATTTATTCTCAACCAAAATTTAACTTCGGAGACTGTAACGACCGCACTGAATGATAATTCCCATAAACAAGTGAAGTGCGAATGAATAAGAGTGCCATTACGTGTCTAGCTCTAGAGTTTAACTGGTTTAAAAACAGAGCGCACAAACATTTATACGAGAAATGGAAATACTATTATGATCATTCGAACTGTAATAGGTTTCCAATACTGAGAGCTTAAATTCGAGGCTATATGATAAATAATGCGCATCATTATAAAAGTACTTAAATTTTAAGAACATTATAAATATGGTTTTAGTATGAGGCACATTATGAAGATATAATATTTAAAGAGGCTTATTACGGGTTAGCGAATTTTTCACTGAAAATACCAGTATTTTTTTCGTTAGTATAAAGAATTGTTTTTCATATTATTTAAATTTCATCAATTAAATCAATTAAGAAATCCGAAAAAGATAGTTTAAATAATGTTTCATTTTTTCTTTCCTATTTCGTGGGATTACGTAAGTCGAGTTTTTCGATAAAAAATACTTATATTTTCACTTAAATATTTCCTGATCCATAGCAACCCTGTTTAAAGTACTTAAAATTAAGTAATTATAACTTACTTTCCCAGTCTACGGAGCTCCACTCAGAACAAATGTGAAAAAATTCGAAAGTTTTTTTTCCGGAGGAAACTTCTGTACTGAGGTCCAAAGACTATGGCAGTGTCTGGCAACTCACTTATGAGGGTATTGTAGTTTGTGAACGTGTTGTCCGACATCTAACACCTGTGCTTGAAAGTGCCACCTATATGTCGTATCTCTGACTGTCGCAAGTATGATTCTGCCTCCCTGAATCTGAGCTTCACGATTATGTCTGTACGGTTATATGCTAAGTAGCTTACTGTGGTCAGTTGACGAGTACAAAAAAATACGGAAGTGATAATTGAAAAAGAGAATTTGCCGATTCACGCCCCAGTGGTTCAATAGGGTAGCTTTTCAGCACTTTCGTTTCGTCCCTGTGCCAGTTAGTTGTAAAGTGTATAAAATCTAAGAGAGTCCTAAACCTTACGACTTCACATTCTTCTGTAAAGAATCTCTGGTTATCAACAAAAGAAAAAGGAGTATCAACAACAGATTATTGTTTGCACATATTACAGATAAATGATTCAATTTCTACAAGACAAGCTAATTTTTAATTAAATCACAGTATTCATTCATTTTCTGAATAAAAAAATATATATTTATTTAATAAAGTGCCAAATATATTTTAAAGGCGACAAAATTATGGGGGATCACCTCGCATACAGGCACAATGATCTTATGTCTAGATATTTTTTCTTTTCAAAAATGCTATTTGAAGTACATTTTCTTATGCGAAATTCCAATTTAGATTAGGCAGAAAAGCTTTTGTCACAAAGAAATACAACAATACCGTCACTACATATACAATTAATTACCATTATTAATTACCATATACCATTACCATTGCATTAATACATATAACAATACCGTCACTTTCTATTTTCAATGATATGCAATGATTTGTGTTTCTATTGAAAAAGCTTTCACGTGTAGAAATAAACACCTCACATTACATTATATGTTTTGCATTTCTTGTTCCTTACAAAGTGCTCTGGGAGATTATTTACATGATTTTTTTTTCAGGCTTTCATTTATAGAAAACGTTACAAAAAGATTTCCATATTTATGATGAGTTTCCTGCTTTTTCTTCCAGCCTGAAATACGAACGCCTTCACTCTATCATTTTCATCTTCTTATCCGCTTCTTTGGAATAATATATCATCTTTGCATTCCCATATGTCGTGTAACTTCAAGCAATACTTTCTATCATTAATCCACCGGGATCCGTGAAGAGGTATGTGTTACTACGCAACTCTCTCTAAATCATTTTCTATCTGCGAAATACTTCTGCGAATAGCATTTAGGGAGAAATGTTTACGAAAACATAATCTATACCAAATTGTCGCTTTGAAAGCATTAAAAAAATTTCATAATAGTCACATTGATTATTTAAGTTTGTATCTTAAAAAGATATAATGAGCTTGGGAGAAAATAACAACAAAATTGTATATATAATGATGTTTAGAAAATTCTTTATGATCGAACGATACACATTTGCAAAATCATTATTTTTAAGAATAAAGGGGCAAACAAAATCGTTAAACAATAGAGAATGCAAATAATCAACGAGTATGCGAAATTGTTTTCTCCTAATATGATGTGACTAGCAAGCTACGCCCGCTACACTGGTCAATTTCTCTTCACGCACCTTTAATCAAGTTAAATATTGACTTTGAATTTGAACTTGTATTTTAAAACCCTATGGATCTTTGCTTGGAATGTCCTTCTACATTTCTGAAGACGATACGAACGCTATTGCGTAATTACATTTTTAATGTGTCAGACAAATTAGGCCAATTCTCTGTATACTTTATTATGGAATAGGTCAGCATTAAAAAAAATGAATAATTGTGTTAAATTATGGTGTCTATGGGGTTTACATTATGGTGTTTATGGGGAAAAATCATTTCCGTTGGATTCAAATTGGATTTGAATGAAGTTGCAATTTACATTAATTTAAATATAATGAAATTAATATGCCTCACTGAGGTGGACAAAAATATGGTACTCGTCGAGAATTAAATAAAAATCATGCACTCGCGACATTATAATTCACTTTTATATTTTAACAGAATAATAAGGCTACTATAATTTGTGACTCGTGCTATAGTCAGTATATATACGTCAGGGCACAATACCGTTATCATTATCTTTTTATGCGAGAAGATTTCGCTATGGTACTCCATTGTAAAATTTTTTAATTTTTTAAATTCAATATTTGAAAAACGGCATAATCATAACATTTGAAATTTATATCAAGAAAAATACAATTTTTTACCTTTCTAACGCAGTTTGTCTAACAATTTTCTGACAAATGCTTTTCGAGCTATTAATTTTTTCAGTAACTACAAATGTTTCATTTTCCGAGATTAATCTGTGGCAACGATTAGCGAAAATCCCAGTCGTCAGCAACACATACCTTTTTATTAAAGAGGATTTGGTGTCTTCAAAACAAACATTTACATGTGTCATAATTTAAAAAGGAATTTTCGTCATAAAATTTATTTTGCATGAATTGAAAACAGCGCGATTAAAAATTTTCAAATGTACGTACATGGTACTCGATTTACAAAGTATTAGATATGATATGACTTCACATATAATGTTCTTTTTTTAACACCCCTACGTTTACAAATATTCTTTAAATGCCTAAATAATTATCGAAATCTCATTGCCAAAAAACCTTCTACCACTTGAATCGAGATTTATTATTCAGATAATTTTTAAATTAAAATGTTTCGTCTTGTAAAGCCTTTTTTTTCAATCCAATATTAAGTTTTTATTTATCTGCAGTAAACTATCATTTGGAAAATTTTAATTATCCGCACATTTTTTTTCGAACAATAATTAAAAAGGCATTACGCAGCTGGATACTTTTTGTATCATCGCTATCCTTCCATTCTGAGATATATGAGTGTTGTAATTGTGAATTCATTTCCTGTGAAACATAAAAATCATCTACGCAATGTAGAGGTAGGAATGTGCTCTGATTAGCTGAAAAGAGACAATGAAACTGGCGCATGCGCGCAACATTATGTTTTCTTTTTTCTTTTGTAACTGTCAAGAACATTTTTATTAGTACTTTAGTTTTCCAACACTCCTGTAATAATATTTTAGGTTCTAATGTTACAGGACATGTGTATCCGATAGGATAAAAAATTCTGTGTACAGACGATAAAATGTTTCTTTTAGTTACAAGGCGATCATCCTCTGAAATTTCTTTTAAATCAACTGCTTGTGTATCCCTACTAAAATCCCACATTAGCCCTAAAACAGGGACATTTTCCCCTGTAAAAACTTATCGAAAACTATGCTCCCAACCGCGAAGCTCGAATTTAGCATTGTTAAGAAGAGTTTTTGACTCTTCGATAAATCTGTTTAGTTGTTCCTTATTATCAACACTCGTAACACAGTTGTCCACATAAAATGACTCTAACAATTTTAACGCAGTGTTTTTAAATTGTTCAGGCGCATTTTTTAAATGATATTCTAACGTGGCACCTAAAAGGTAGGGGCTACATGAAATGCCAAATACTACTCTTCTATGTTGAAGCGTTATCAATTTTGGAGGGTCCCCTTCTTCATACCATAGAAATTTCAAGAATGATCGATCTTTTTCTGTAATGCCAATCTGTAAAAAAGCCTTTTTTATGTCAGCAATTACCCCTATTTTCCCCAATCTAAATCTGTTTAAAACAGAAGGAATCAGTTCTACGAGATTAGGCCCCTTTTCAATACAATCATTTATCGATGGTGAGTCCTTTTCCCGAGCTGAACCATCAAAAACCGACCGCACCTTTGTAGTGGAGTTTTCTTTAAACACTGCTCTATGAGGAAGGAAATGCTCACTACCTAACGTTTTTCTCTGATCAACTTTTTCTATTATTTTCTCGTCTAACCATTCATTAAATATTTGATTATAATCACCTAATTTTCCTATCTTTTTTAATGAATCGACACATGTTTTTAATCTACGTCGAGCGATATTTTCGTAACTGGGTAGTCTAGGGTGGCCCTGTATCCATGGAAGACTAATTTCATGTCTACCCTCGTCATCTACTCTTATATTACTAAGAAAATGTTCTTTAGTGGCTAACTCTATATCTTCTCTACCCTTTTTCTCCCCAGGATCTCGAATTCCTAAAGCGTCAAGGTGCCATAACTCGAAAATTTTTGCCTCTTTGACATGCAGCCAGAAAACTAAATTCTTCATATTTTTATTTTCATAACCTTCAGTTTTCCCGACAATTGTCCAACCTAAACGAGTTCCCATGCAAACTAATCCGCCCTGTAATTGTTTTAAATTTCCGGTCAATAATTTTCCGGCGACATCTGCACCAATTAACACATGAATTTCATCAGGAGAAAATTCGTATAGTAAATCATTAGTTTTAGTGACTCTATCAGTCAATAAAATTCCGTACCGTTTTATTTCATTAATAAAGGATCCTTCCGGTATAGGTGAAATTTCAGAGCAAATCTTTTGTTGGTCTAATACCATGCCGGTCCGCTTATTCTTAAAGAAAATAAGAAAATCTGGCTAGTAATATACACTTGTGCTGTTTTTCGAG
Organism: Maratus michaelseni; assembly: GCA_963931845.1. Classification (NCBI taxonomy): domain Eukaryota; kingdom Metazoa; phylum Arthropoda; class Arachnida; order Araneae; family Salticidae; genus Maratus; species Maratus michaelseni. The sequence goes on from OZ007588.1 coordinate 6,510,942, forward strand.
CAGTTCATTTTGAACTAGCTACCTCATTATCAACTGAAATGTTTTTAATGACGTTGAGAAGATTCATAGCCCGTAGAGGTAGACCTTCTATTATCTATACAGATAATGCTAAAAATTTTGTAGGAGCGGAAAATTTGTTGAAAGAAATAAACTGGAATTCAGTACAAAATGATAGTATATCAAGGAAAATTATTTGGAAATTTATACCTCCTTCAGCTCCCTGGTGGGGAGGATGGTGGGAGCGATTGATTGGCCTAACCAAGAGAATACTCAGAAAGGTTTTAGGAAAAAGTTCTCTGAATTATGAAGAAATACAAACCATTATATGTGACCTAGAAAGTGTTATCAACAGTCGCCCCCTTACTTATGTGTCAGAAGATTTAAATGATCTCGTACCTCTCACTCCGTCCATGTTCTTGCTAGAAGTGAAAGGTAGTGGTACACCCGATATTGATATTCTAGATGCCAAATCATTGAACAAAAGGCTTGTTTGTCAACAGAAAATAAGACAAGACCTTCGTAAACGATTTAGATCAGAATATTTAGGCCAATTGCGACAACCTAGTAGATGGAAGAAAATACAGAAACCTTTAGCAATAGGTGATGTTGTGATTGTTTCCAGTGACAATAATAAAAGAATTGATTGGCCTCTGGCCAAAGTGACTGAAATTTTTCCATCTAAGGATGGACACATCCGCTTAGTGAAAATAAGAATGAAAACTGGGGAATATTTAAGACCTACAAGCAGGTTAATACCCTTAGAAGTATCACAAGATAACGACAGTATGAGAAACCATTTCAAGGACATTAAAAATAAACAAGATTTTAATGAACATAAAGGTGCTAGTAATCCTCCTAGTGGTTCGGTCAGCGACAGTACATCGGACGTTTCGGTTCGTCGCTCCAGATACGGGCGTATCATAAAACATCGAACGAATTGGATTTGAGTTTCAGATCCCGAAACTCAAAGGTTGGAGGATGTTGTAATTGTGAATTCATTTCCTGTTGCATCATCCAAAACCCCCTTTTCTTCTCAAAGTTTTGAAACATAAAAAGCATCTACGCAATGTAGAGGTAGGAATGTGCTCTGATTAGCTGAAAAGATACAATGAAACTGGCGCATGCGCGCAACATTATGTTTTCTTTTTTCTTTTGTAACTGTCAAGAACATTTTTATTAGAACTTTAGTTTTGAACTCTAACGTTTAGTTTAGTTTTTATGATTATGATTTTTTGAGAGCATGTTGCTCAGTTAAAAGGCTGTAAATACTTAAAATGTTGTGTTCGTGATGTGATTTGTCAATTAAATAGTGATGTGTTTAATAATATCTGCAATTTTATTTTGAGTCAAGTCTTTTCGTCTCTCAAGAATGTTTAGTTTTTTGAAATATAAGGAATTATGAACAGCCGGAGCACCGATGTCCCGCTTTGGAACTTAGAGGTAAGATACTTTGTTTCTTACTAATTTTATTAGAAATCAATTACTTTAAAATTGATTGTTTATATGTCGGTAGCTTAGACTGCATTTTAATATAGGCAGTCGGAGTTGCCACAATGAGATTTCATTTTCAATACAGCATGAAAGGTCGGAAAACCCTAAACTTGTTTATTAGATGAATTTATTTTTTTTTTAAAAGAAAATGTTTTTTATTTATTGTAATTAATTTTTCGCATGAATAATAATTTTTAGTTTTCGACGATGTCATCGGAAACTTGTAAAATGAATAACTTAAAAACCCTGAATAGAAAACAATAAAATATTTATCAGACATACAGATTTCTAAAAAATAATATGAAATCACTTTTTATAAAGATTTTTATTACCACTACATTTTAAAAATAGTCTTGGTTCAATTTAATCCAGATTTCTGTAATTAAATAAATTGAATATTATATTTAAAAAATTCAGTTAATAGATAAAAACCCTAAAAATTGGCAACTATGAAAATTCAAATATACTCGTCAGCGGTCAACAATGTTTTTAAAAACTGGGCCAAAAAATAGCATAATTATTTTAATGCATGGAAAAAAATAACTTCCGTTTATTTTTAACTTTTTCAAATTAACTCTCTTTGAGCTTTTTTTTCTATCTTAGTATATAAATGTTTATGAATAACGTGTAGAAAAAATTTCACAGATCAAAAACAAAAATTTCTGCAAAAGAGGACATCGATTAACATCTCACACTATATTAAAATTGAATGCATCTACCTATAAAATCTGGAAATAGAATTATTTTACGTCAGGGGAATGAGTCTACGGTTGCGACACACCTAGCTCTGAAATTACACTTTATAAAACGTAACGAAACACAGTTTTCATTTTTATCTAGCATCTAATCTAATTCTAATTAAAATCAGAAACTTTTTTTTTCTAATTTCTGGTAGTAATTGAATTAAAAAAAATATTTGTAGTTTGACAGATATGCTTTTGCGCATGCCCGAATGATTCATTCGAAGAATCAAAATAATCGTTATGCCCATCACTACTTTTGTCTCTCTCCATGGACTATCACGAACATTTATGTTGATTTTTACTTCCTTCTATCTATAAAAGACGAAAGTGGTATTGGATTCGTGAAAATTTGTCGACTTCTGGCTTTCAACGGATTTACATGTTTTAGAATGTCCCAAACACGAATTGGCTGTTTTTACAAAATTTTCTGTCCCTGAGTCTGAGTGTTTGTATGTGACACAAATTTTGTGGATGCTCTAACTTATCAGCTACTTAGTAGAATAGGAGGAAATTTCATATTAAGTGTCTATCCTTATGTTATTTCATTTTTAGGTAGCTTTCATTACAAACAGCTAGCTATTGCAGTTGTTCGGAGGAAAGCAATTCCAAAAAATATTAGGAATATTTTCACCGATCATGACCCCCAAACCTCCCAAACCACCCTCCATTCAAATGTTGATTTATGTATATATATTTGACATTGTATATATATTTGACATACATGACATTTGTCATGCTATAACTCTCTTATTTATGAACCGATTTGGATGTGTATAGGATATACTAAGGTCTCGACCGAGTTCGTTGGCCAACTTGTTTCAATCCACTTGTTCATCCGCGATCTTGTTTCAAAATGGAGACCAGTTAATTGTTTTTTTATTTTAAAAAATTCAAAAACATGTACAAAAAATCATAAATTGCAGATGTTATAAATTGAAGATGTCATAAATTGAAGTGTTAGAACGTGATATAAGAATTCTCGAACATTTTTTGTTTTGGCTCTATCTTAAAAAATGGCTGAGATATGACAGTTTGAAATTCTAGTGCGGCTGAGATTTTGGAACAATCTAATAATTGTACTGCTGTAAATCACGTATTTATGAACCGATATGAATGTGACTGATCATGTGTGCAGAACATACCAAGGTTTCGACCGAGTTCGTTGGCCAGCTTCATGCGCCACCTTGTTTCAAAATGGCGGTCAGTTAATTAAAAAAATTTAAATATTCAAAAAGATGTATAAAAAAATATAAATTGAAAAAGTTGTTTCCGTTAAGTGTTAGATCGTGATACAAGGATTCCGGAACATTTGTGTTTTGGCTTCATCTTAAACAAGAAGGCAAAAGGGCAAATAATACGCAAAAGGGTTAAAAGTTTTCGAATAGTCGATGCCTTAATGAGTGGTTCCTCTGGAATATTTCCTTGTATGCTGCGTATAAATTCTTCACTACAGCTTAGACTAGATCTGATTTTTAAAAAGATAAAAAAAAATAAAAAGATATTCATTAGAATATTGGTTTTGTAAACCATAAACATATCGGAAAATTATCATGTGAGCACTTTGAAAAAAATCAAATTGTATTTTGCCTGCCATTTGATATCACTGCTAAAGGAAAGTCACATTCATGTTTCTAAGTAAGATTTTGAAAAGAAAGGAATTTTCGATAAACTCCATTTTATGAGACGGGTGTAGAAATAAAGAAGATTCAAAAATTTGGTTACAAGATTAAATTTTTTTGCGTCAGGAAATCGAATTTACGTATGTCAACACGGATGGTTTTCTGAAAAGCTGAAAAACGTTTGAAATATAAAAACTTTAAAAAAGAAAGTTAAAAGGAAAAGAGGTTTCAAAATTCTTCGAACATAACATAATACGAGTACATTCTGTCAAAGACTACTTTCTATTTCAAACTAAAAAGATTTAGGATCGTAAAGATTTTGAATGATTTTAACAGTCAAAACCAAATGTTAAATGATGTTCTATGATTCTGAAATCCAGATTACATAATTTTGAGTCATCATTTCTTTCTTATACTATTTATAATTGTCGATTATACATGAAAAAATAAGAAAAATTGTAAAAAAATTAATTAAATACAATACAAATTTCAAAATACATAAAAATGGATCCTGGTTTTTTGTTATAACTTGAAAAAAAAAAGTTTGTTTTTAAGGTATAATTTGCATAGACATCAATTACATTTATATATAAAAAAAGAAAATGTTAACTGGTTCAAAAGTGATCGTGGCAAATTTCTACAAAATATTGTTTCAAGAAAAAAAGAGTTTAAAATTTTGTATTAGCCGGTATCACCGATCTGAACTGTTCAACGTTTACCGCTCGTACATTTAAGAATTTTCCTATCGGACCCTCTGTAGGACATTTTCAAACATTATAAACAACAATAATAATAATAGATACATTTTTCGTTAATCCAAACCTTATACTTCCCTTAAGTATTAGCATCCACAATATCAAAAGTTCCGGGTGCGGCATAAGTTCGTTAAAATTTAAAAAATCATTAAAAGAAACAAAGGATGCTAAAAAATTGCGGTTTGTAAGAATTGGATTACAGGGAGATCGGATTTTTTTTAATAACAGAGAAAAAGTTGTGGTTAAAAAATACCAATAGATGGCGCTGGCATTCATAATATGAAACATATGTATGCAAATTAGGCTTTTAGTAAAATACCCATTTCTGAGAAGCGTCTCACAAGCTTCAGTATCCCAGCACATGAAACAGTTTTTTTTTCTCATCTTCAGTTATTTTGCCTTGCGGAATTTTCGTAATGCGCCAGTTGCTGATTCCCCATTGTTGTAAAAGAGTTTAATCAACAACGCTTGATCTGGTAACGGTAGCTTAGCGCTGGCATCGAATGAAGAATCTGTGTGCATTGAGTTGTTTTACTGACGGCCTGATTTGAATAAATCTGCTTCGTATTATGCATGAAGCGCCATCTGTCGGTAATTTTAGAACTATTTTCTGTTTGTTGCTATTAAAATAATCCAATCTCCCTCTAATCCCATTCCTGCAATTTTTTAGCATTATTTGTTTCTTTTAAGTACATTTTTAAATTTTTAACGAACTTATGGTGCACCCGGTATATTTACCCGGCAATTTTGAAACACCACCACCAACAACAACATTACTTCACAACACTTTCAAAATATTCAAAATATTTGATTTGTTTTCAATATTTGTTAAAGATTTGTAAAATAATTAAAATTTTACTTTTGTTTATAATAAGTAAATAAAACGATTTTATCAACACTCGTTTGTAATACACTGCACGCATCACATAATTTAATTGGATCTATGAAAAAATATTTTTCATTTTAAAACGTTAGGCGTTTTTAGCTGAACACAATAAATTATAAACGATTTTTAAAAACTCTTTATTAAGCTTTCCGGAATTATAAAGGATTATAGATTTTAATTATTAAAAGAGTTAATTTTTCAACGGATTATAGTTATTTCGAAGACCAAAATACTTTTGAAAAAGAATGAGAATACGTTTTAAGAGCTTATTCAAGTTTTACTTTTTTTTTTTTTTTAATGAATATATATAAGAAAAATTAAATTTTAAATTATTTATATGCGAACGCATAAAAAGTAAACATTTATATTTTTGCTTTCATAAAAATTTATCAGTTTTTTACAGACATGTTGAACTTACTATTTTAAATAATTTTTTTAACAAAGCTATTTAAGTGTGGTAAAATCTTCCCCCAAACCATAAAAGTAATCAAACGTGACTAGAAGTTGAAAAAATCTACAGAAAGTTGTTTTATTACTAAATTAAATATTATTTATAAAATATAATCACTGAAACAGCTGAATTTCGCCTAGTATTCTGATTTCACCTCTATCTTAAACGATGTCATATCAAATATTATATATAATATCACTTTAGGTAATATATATAATTTTAGTTAATAGATGTAGAGTAGACAGCTGTTATAACGGACTGCCATTGGATTGGTAAATGTGGTACGTTGTAATCGAAGTACGTATAAGAAATATTACCAATAAAATGCAGCTCATAGCGTAAATTAGAATCAAATTGATTTGTATTCAGTATTTATAGCAGGGTTGTCATCTGAAAAATAGTTATCACTAAAATTTAATGGTTGTTTTTTTAGGCAAAATGCGGGGGGGGGGGGGGAGGGCGAAAGATAAAAGGGATTGAAAATCATTGGGATAAACGTCCAATAGAATTTACGACATTCCAAGCCGAAAATAAAGCCGCAAAACATTGTGACGTCACAGAGTAACGTCACTCTGAAGTCACATTGTAACTTTGTGACCGTCGATGTGACGTTACGTGACGTAGATGTGACGTCAGAATTACTTGAATGTGAGGTCGTTATGGCCGTTTTTAAGCCCTTCTGTGACCCCACACTCTGTGATTACTTTATGAAGCCACAGTAGGACAAATTTGTGAAAAATGTCACATTTGTGACGATTCTGAATCGTTTTGGTGAACCACATTTTACCCGAACACAACCCGACCCCATTGCGTCGCTCTTCTTTTGGCAGGTTTCGGATTCTTCATTGGATCGGCCGCCATATTTTATCAGAATCCGGCCGACATTATTGTGCAGTCTGGTGTCTTTTTCTTTTTATTTCTTTTTGGCTCTAGTTAGAATTCGGATTAGAATCTTTCATAGGGTCGGAAATTCAGGTTCTACAGGAACCCGACTCGGGTTCGGTTTAATAAAATCTGATTACTCAACTCGATGTAAAATTGCAATGAAAATCCAACCTGTAGTAAGATAAAATAACGACTCAATAATTTTGGATGGGGTATGGGTAAAATCTAGTCACCCGATCCGATGCAGAATCGTCACGTGTGTTTTGAATATTGACAATTTTAAAGAAAATTTTTTAATTTTTTTAAATTACAATGTTTTTCGAAAACGCATTTATTACTACATATTACTCGTTGTTTATGATAATTCAAAATATTAAGAACCTAAGCTAGTAGCGCGAAAGAATTTGAGAGCTAATGTTAAACCAATAGCAGCACTATTTTCCATTTCAATATTTTTTTTTGTCTGGGGATACTTTCAATTTTGGAATCGGTTCTGAAACTAAAAGTGTCATCAGAAAAAAAAAATAACGGCATCTAAAATCGAAAATGCTTGAAGATACACGGTGAAACCAAAGATGCCAATCAAATCAAGAAACCAATCAATGCAAAATAAACCATAAAATATTATGGAAATACGAAAAATGACATTGCCACTGGTTTATCATTCGCTGGGGAATGCTTTCGCATTATTAGCATACGTTCTTAAGGGTAATATGACTTTTAATATGTTAGAATGATATGGAAGAAAGTTTGTACTGGCCACAATGCAGTAGTTTTCTTTCGGTTGAAACATATATTTACGATTGTAAATGACGAATATCGTAAAAGACAAATTGTAATATTATATATATATATATATATATATATATATATATATATATATATATATATATATGTATATATATATATATATATATATATATATATATATATATAAACTTAAATGTTGGTGAATCTTTAATTGAAATATTTATTAAGAGTACAGAAAAATGCAATCTAATTTATGAAAGATAAAAATGCTTTCTTCATGCCACATATAAAACGTTGTTTTTTGGAAATGCACTTTTTTATAACTAAATGAACCATTATTAAGTCATTGTCACCGGAATTTATCGTTCAATTAAAGTGCAGAGTGGATGTTATCATCTCGTTCCAGAAACAATAGCCTCGTTCTCATAGAGCGATAAAAAAAGGAAAATTTTCCTGAAACTAATGACTGCAGTTGAAGTATTTTTTTCTCATCTTAGAGATCTTATCTTCCTGTTACTAATGCGCAAACTTTTATCTTTTCTCCGTTAACAATTTTTGCTTGACACTTCCTATAATAATTAAAATGAATCGCTAAGCGCAGATATAATTCAAATTCACGGGTCATTAAAAAGGAATTTTCTTTTGTTTATATTTCGCTATAATAAATGAGTTTAAGTAATGTGAAAAACATACAAAAAATTCCTTAATGAAAAAAAAATTGTTAGAGAAAGATATCCAAACAAGAAATGAACTTCATCTGGATGGATTTTATCTATGCACCAAAAGAGCAATTCGTTTCAATATCATTGTAATATTTTGTAATGTTATAATATGCATCGTTAGAGTCCTGCAAGGGTCGCGTTGTACTAAAACCAAACCCAAAAATTACATTTAAAATCAACCCGAAACCCGACACGAACCTTACAAAAAAAAATTTTTTCAACACGAAACCCGACATACTTCAACCGACTAAGACCATACTTCAGCCGATGAAGCCGAGTTATTGCACGATTATTTCAGAAATACGACCTATAAACTAAACAAAAATAAAGAAAGCAGCAAAATACAAATGTCGCACAAAGTCACACTTTGCTTTCAAACTAGTACAGCTTTTTAGTGCACCCACTTTTCTCTTTAGAGCTGGTGTTCCTTATAATTTGCGTAAAGTTGTCACATAAAATTATTGGTATTACTTATTATGTTTATCTTGGTGATGTAGTCTTTCCAGTATTTTCTTAGTAATTATTTTAATTTTCATCGTAAAGTTTCCATTTCTCGAAATTTCTAGATAAATATTTGGCGAACAGCTGCTCATTTGAATTAATGAACATAATTTTCAAACATATATGAAGTGATGGGCGACGTCGCCGTTTCTTATCGATTTAATTGATACTATGACCAACTCGATTATATCAATACTATCAATGAAATTATCGATGTCTCTATTCAACAAATTGTTATTCTTAACCGACATCAGATGCGATTTTATGAAGAATTGCCATGGAAAACTTAAGATTAGTTTTCTGTTATATGACTAATTGTGCATTAACTGTTTAACGGCAGCTCTTGAAACATCTTTTTTAAGGTTTCTAGAAGAGCAGAGAGAAGCCAAAAAAAGATTAATTGAAGCTTCATTCATCGAACGTCCGTCAAAAATGAAAGCTGACGACAATATAAAAGCAAATACAGAAAACTGCAGCACCCCAGGCGAAGAGAACCAGAATTAAAATGGTGTGCGGGGAGAGGGGGGGAGACAACCCAAGACGAATTCTTCCAAATTGTGTGAGGATCGGACCCATAGAATTTGAGCTATGGAATAAAGAATGAATGTACACTCTTCAGCACACAATACAAGAAAATGCAGCTCCCTTGGTGGAGAGAACAAGAACTCAAATGATGATGGTGTTGGCGATAAAAAAACCCAAGAAGAATGGTCTAAGTTGTGAAAGGATCTGACCCATAAAACTTGATATATCGAATAAAGAAGAAAAGTCCACTATGCAGACATAAAATACAGGAAATTTCAGCGCCCTTAGCGTAGAGAACCAGAACTGAAAAGTTGGTGATATTTGTCCGAAACAAACGGTTTGGTCCAAGTTGTGTGAGGATCGAACCCATAGAACTCAAGATATTGAATAAAAAATAAATATACACTGCACCTCTCAATAAGTATCGTTAATTTTTGCTCCCACATCAGCAGTGCATTCGATTAAGACAAAATCGATTCAGCATCGAATTCGGTAGAATTGCTCATTTTTATTTTCGTTGAAATCATCACTGCGGTTCAATCGACACCTCGATACCGGTACGGTAGTGGTAGTATCGCTCATTTTACTTTTTGTTTGAAATCGCCATTGTAGATCGATATGATCGATCTATCCCCGTTAGCATACAAGCCGTTAGATCGATCTTTCTGCAGATTTCGTATAACAAAACCAATTAAACATTGATATTGTTTTCGGTACTCTTCGTGACCAATTAAATTATAACCAATAATATATGAATAATAATAAAAAATTTCGGCTTTTTTACAGTTCAAACATTCCATCCTTGCTTTAGAATCACGTTACGCAAGGTAACCGTTAATATAGTTGTATCTCTCAAGTGTGTTTCTCCGCTCCCACTCCCTCTCCCCCAAATCATAACTTTTTTTAATTATGGTCCGATTTGAACGCAACCTTTTCTCATATTCTTCCCACTTTATTTGCTTACCAACATTGATATACTTTTTGTCACTCTTGATGACCACTATTTATGAACACTAATTAAAATTTTCGTTTTTTTTAAAAAAAAACATTTTAAGCATTCTATCCTTGTTTTTAGAGCCACGTTACGCAGGGTTCTTGTCAGTTAAGTCGTATTTCACAAGTTTATTTCCTACGCCCCTTTCCCCGTCCCCTCCCTCCTCTCACAAATGATAACTTTTAATTATGGTTCTATTTTGAATGGACCTTTTTTCACATTCTTCCCAAGTCATTTGAATTACCAACTAGACATTGGTATTATTTTTGCCATTCTTGGTGACCGAATAATTTATGACTAGGTCTGCGATGAAAAAATTATCGGTAAAGTAAGTAATGTTTTTTATAGATTTTTGGATGCTGATTACTGGAAAAATAATAAAAAAATTTCATAACGTACAGTTTCATCACAAATCACAATCTACTTTTACAAATTTAGTATATTTCGGACCAAAACAGTATTATTTATAAAAGTTTGATAAAGATATTTATGGACTTAAAATAGTAAATTGGTACATTAAGTTCCTAAACAAGAAAGAAGAAACTATATTTCAATCCAGAATATTCCTCTGAATCAGTAAACTACCTATTAAACACAATATTGAAGACAGAGGAAACAAGTTGAAAGTGGATAAATATCTTGTTTGCTGGTGTCTGTCCTCCATTCCATCTTCACACCCCTTTTCACTGAACTTAACCCCACTCCTCAATCAGAGTCTTTCTTTGATCTGTGCTGTACATATGTGTTTATATTCCGACATGTGAGTTACAGGTTATATTAGCAATTGTTATTTGTTGAATAAGAGAACGATGAATTCCAAAAGATGTGTTAAATCACCGAATTATTTCTGCTATATTTGTGTAACTATACAGTGAAAAAGCAACAAAAAAACATTTCGGATTTTGTAAAAAAAAAAATAAATAAAAATAAAAATAAAAAAAAAAATAAATAAAAAAAAAAAAAAAAAATCGTTTATATTGGCGTGAAATTGGGGGAAATTGGAACAAAGACAGGGCTCCACAAAAAGGTCATTGTATTTGTTTAGAAGAATTAGGGCAATGGTTTTAAAGTAAAAAGCAATTTTGAGACTAAAATGGAAACAAACTAAAGCCTGGAAATCTTTGAAACTAGTTATTACTAGCTTTGTTGGAAACAAAAAGAACTCAAAGTAAAAATCTATTGTAGAAGAGATGGTAAAAAATGTCAGGATTATAGGCTGTAGTATCAGATTAAAAGTTCATTTTCTCGATTCGCACCTGGACTATTTTCCTTTAAATTTAGATGCAGTTAGTGAAGAACAGGGTGAAAGATTTCACCAGCATAAAAAGGAAATGGAGAGGCGATATCAAAGAAGATGGAATCTCAGCATGTTAGCCGATGGATGCTACAAAAGAGACAATCTCTGCAAAGTTCACAAGAGGAAAAATGGCAAAACAATTTTGATGTAAAGGAAAAACGTTACTATAACGACTTGTAACTCTCTACATATACTTAACAATTACTTGAACTAGAAAATAAATGTAATTTATATGAATTTATGAATTAATGAAATTTAAATGAAATGTCAAAATTTCGTGATTTTAACTGTTTCCTTCAAAATATGCAATCACTTTGTGAAAACGCCTTACGTGATAGAAACAAATGGTGTTTATTTTTGGTATCAGCACTAAAAATAACATAAAAATAAGTCATCAAAATTAAAACATTTTTTTTTTTTTTTTTTTTTTTTTTTTTTTTTTTTTTTTTTTTGCAGGCCTGTGTAATTTATGAACAATAATCAAATTTTCTACTTTTTAAAAGTTCAAATATTCCACCAGAGCCACGTTACGCAGGGTTCTCGCTCATTAAGTTGTATCTCTAAAGTTTGTCCCACCCCTCTCCTTGGAGATTAGAGTCCTGTACTGGTCGTTGTTAACCCGACCCAAACCCGAAAATTCCATTTGAAGTCGACCCGCAACCCTACCGAAACCCGACAAAATTAATTTTATCGACCCGCACTCGATAAAATAATTTTCGACCCGCAACCCGACACATTTTAACCCGAAATTGACCTGCAACCCGAATCTCTTCAGCCAGAATTCTAGCCTCAACCGGAAATGATATGAAATTAATTCATGTTTTTATGCAATTATAAAGAGTAATCTTCAATTATATCTCTATTCTCTAATACCAATTTTATCTTTTGTACTGATATTAATTAAGAAAGTTATGATTTGGGGGGAGGGGACAGGAGAGAGAAAACAAACTGGAAAATTACAACTTAGTAAACTAGGAAGCTAAATAAGTAAGCTCTAAACCAGAAAGATAACAATTGAAATTGTAAAGAAAAAGGCTTTTACACGTAATTTGACAGCAGCTCTGCGGCTAAAATAGTCAAATCGAAAGAATAAATATATTAGATATTGCTATGAAATGAGTGCCAGAAATATCAGTCTATTGTCTAATCTGCGTTATCACGATTCATTTTCAAATTTCCTGCTAATTGATCGATAAGTTTAGAAGTTACTCTTTGTTTTAAGCTATCTGTGTGAGAATCGATTCTAGAACATCGATACTAGAATTTGGGAATCGATTCTGTTTTATACAATGTTGGTGTTTAACGATACTCGATTTTTCCCAAATCGCCCATCACTATATATATGAAGTGAAATAACAAGACAAACTTGAAAAAGAACTGTCTGAAAAGTTAATTTGTGCATTCTTAGCGCGTGATCTCGACTTCCCATAGAGAACTTGTATTGTTTCTCCTCAGCGGGAGAATGGGTCAACTAAGTGGAAACAAACTCAATTGGTTCAATAACTTTTCTTTGATGCCTGCTTTTGATGATCTCAGGCCACAGAAAATCGCATTCATCGGCATATTTCCCAGCAGTTTTCGCTTTTAAAATTTTAAAGTGGATAATAAAAAATTAAACAAATCATATAACCAGCTTCTATTTTTTCCCACAAATTTTATGAATTTATTCACAAATAATCATGAATACTCTTAGAGCAGTGTTTCATGGTTTGGCACATCTGATCATAGCCGTAGAACAGATTATATATATATTTATAGATTCTAAAATTAATTTTATTTAAACTTTTTGAAACATTTTGTAGTTTACAATTCTCATTTTTCGTTATAAAATAAGATTTCATAGAGAAAATAGAGATTTTCAAATATTCTCTTCTTCAAAAGAATAAAAGGAAAATCTTAATTCACCCCTTAAATAAAAGTTTAATGAAAAAAAGCTTTACAGCCCACAATCTCTTGCGACAGATTGCTTTACTCGCCTAATTTATATTTCTGTAAATAAAGTTAAAGTGTTGCTATTCAGTACATTTATGCACGTCTGCCTTTTAACTTCATTCTTCCGTAACTCAATTTAAATAATTTCTCCTACCATCTACAAATATTCAAACACAAAGGAGAAAGCCCTGAGTAAAAAATAACATGTTACATTGCGAAATAATTCAACCTTCATTTTTGAATATATTCTGAAATTAACATCAAAAAGAGCTTCACGTTGGTATTATAAGTTTTGGTTTTTATACTTACCTATGATATTTCCATAAACTAGGTTTTTTGTCCTATTTTATTGGCATATTGTTTTCAAATAAGTTTCTTTATCGAGTTTCAGAATAATTTGCATTTTGTTTAATTTAAAATATTGTGAAAGTGCTCGATATTTTTTAGTTAAAATGTGCTTCTTGGACCGGAATGTATAGTTTATTATGGTTTATGTGGTATCTAAACAAAAAAAGTTATCAAATTGGTTAGTTGATGGCTGTTAATCGTTGCTTCTTTTACTTATTTTAAAGATCTATTAATTGAAATACTTTACTATCTCAAATTTATTTCTTTTCACAATTTTACAATAATTTTATTATCTAGAGAATAAAACATTTTGTTTATAGTAGCTTAAAGACAATTTTTAATTTATTGACTTTGTTGTTACTGAAATCTGAAAATACTGCAAGATTCAATAGAATTTTTTAGATCTTCTAATGATACATTAAATTTGTGACACTAATTAAACGTGTTACCTTTCGCAAATAATTAAAGAAAATAATAATTTCTCATCTGATTACAAATAAAAGAAAATTGAAGATAATTATATCAACGTGTTTTACAGTAAAAATATTTCATTAATACATGGAAATGAGCAAATTCCATTAATTATGATATCCTTCACTATGAAAATAAAGATTTTTTAACGAACTTTTCTTAGCCCTGTCTACGAGTACCAAAATAAATGTTGAAAAATGAAGGGGTCAGAATGACAGTGGAGTAAGTCACAATTTAGTGATTTGTGAAATGAAGAGCTTTGTGAAACTTGTTGTATTGCCATTGCATTGAGTGGTCCAAATTGTTTTGTCCTCTAGCGACTTCCTAAGTGAACTGTGGCTTATTTGACTGGCACATTGAACAGAAATTAATATACGTACAGTAAAAATATAGTTATCTTGATTTTCAAAATTTTTTACTTATCACTGTCATTCTAACCCCCTCAAATGTTACTATTATCATTTTTATTAAACCTAAGACCGGTTCAAATTCATATAAAAACAGTAAGAATTCTTTCGGAAAACTGATTTTGTATTGAGGTACACATAACAGCATTACTTAGAATTGAAAATTATTGGGAATTTAATAATTCATTAAAAGAATTTGTGTTATAGAACTTAATTTTAGCTAATTATATAAGACGTGATTAAAAGTCTGAAAATAAACAAACACTAATCCTGCAGGTATTTTATAAAGAATGGTGGGGTTAATATAAATAATTTGTTTATACTCGAGTTTTTTCGATAAAATTGTCTTTCTTTTTTTTACTTTATAGAATGTGTTTATTATAAAAGATTATCTACGCAGAATAACGATGTTAATAGATTATTTTGATTAATCTCATATTTATAAAGGATTTTCAGACATCTTAAGATAAGCATTATCATTTCAATCATTACTAATATTTGTAAGAATGTAGGTATATTTTACTTTTGTGTTTCTAAATAAATTTATGATTTTACTATGAAGTTCCAAAAGTGATTCTGAACCAATATCTTATCAGAAACTTGAACTTTAAAGTAATATATTTGAATAACATATAAATGAAATGTCTAACTTTTCGAAGCAGTTTTCATATCCTCATAACAATTAAATCCGAAATATTAAAACTTATAGTTTACTCGTTTGATAGTGTAATTCATTCTGAAAGGATAATCAAGTAATTTAAAATACGAGCTAACCTTTTCTAAAAAGACTTTCCCAATCCATTTTTTTTGTCTTCACATCACTTATTTATATCATTTATAGCATAATTTTAGTTCTGTGAAAAATAGCTTATGAAAACAATATCTGGTATGCATAAAAAAACTGCTTAAAATGCTTTTGAGTACAATCTCTTTCTCAAACAAACAAAAAAAAACACCGTAAAAAGTATAGGCAGCATGTTACCAGAACTATTGTGTGATTACAAATTAAAAGGAAATTTTCGCCTTTTGAACTGAGAATTTCAAAAATTTATTTTTTCCGCGAATGTTTCGTGTTTTAGGGGAAAGGGGACAAACGTAAAAATTCCATTTCTTCTAAGAAAGGGTATAACGCAGTACTGTTGCCGGAACACCCCTTGTAAATTGACGGAAATGCAGCTTTAGAATGGAGGATTTTCAGACAATTTTTACGTTAAATGGGTGAATTTTCTGTATTTTTGTGGTTAACTCGACAAATCTAAGTGGAAATTTTCGTGTTTGAACGAAAAAAATATTTCAATTGACGTTTTTTAATTATTATTTTCTTGAGAGTGTCCAAATAACAGAACGGATCGTTAATCAAAATTGCGTTGAGTTGTCAATAATGAGCGTAATGCTTATTTCAAAGTAATTGTAGAAATTCAGAATACGAACACCCTAAATTAAAAAGCATAGAGAAAAAATATTTTGTTAACATTTGTTTCTTATTGTTTCGTCGTTTATCTCTGGAAAAGAATGAAATACTCTGCATTATTTTCAATTCATCATGAAGTCATTCTCGTAATATTTTAGATAGTAATCGATTTTTTAAATATTTTATATCGCAGCATGTTGAACAATGTAAACTTTTTTTTAATTTAGAAACGTCTTGTAATACTACACTATTTTGCGAAGTCAAATGCTTTTTTCTATTTAGAAATTATATGAATAAATATTTGTCCAAAATGCAAATAACCTTTTCTGTTTTGAATAAAAATGAGTATCAGTTACATTTCGACTTGAATAAAATTGTAAACAACTTTCGCAATAACATCACCTATTTGAAGCACTTTTCTATACTTTTGTTTGCATAGCGAGTTCTGGCATGCTTCAAGACCATTCAAAAATGTCTTGAGGCTTGAAAGTAAATGCAAAAGTATGAATTTTACTTTTGCACAAAAATGTCGTGGGCTTGAAAGAAAATACAAAAGTATGAACTTCACTTTGTGTACTTGCAGAAAATATTCAGTTTTGTATAGCGTGTGCGGCATAAAAACACCGTTGAACTCTTAAACATTCATGACGTAAATATTGAACATAATAATCAATATAATAGAACAGGAAAAAACTTCAACGTTCTAGGAAAATAAAATGTACTTTTATATCATTTGTTTTATGCGTACCGAAAAGCCCCGAATATGTCTAAAAGATTATTTTTTGCAACTTCATTTCTAAACTTTCGAAAATTAGGCTTCGTATAATATCTGAAAATTAATTTTGCCTCAGGAAAATAAGAGTTGGACTTTTTCTTACAAAAAACAAAATTAATTTTGTTGTGTCGTGTCAAAAAGTTATGGTGCCGTGAGATTAAAAATAAAAAACGTTCAAAAAGTCTGAAATAACGCTTAGAATTTTTTTAAATAATTACGTTTCTTATTTCCTATCGCATGCTAACTAACATTTATGGAGTGTGCAAGAATTTAGGATAGTTTGATAAAATTAAAAAATTAAACTCAACTAGTTTTACTTTATGAAACTAGTTTTTTCTTCGCATCTATTTCATCTATTTAAAATATATTTACGAATGTAAATAATTTTATATAAAAAGTCCCGATACACTGAAATTAGAAAAAATAGATGAACAGCAATGTAAATACTTTTGTACTTGAATAATTTTTCACGGTACTTATTTTCTGAAATTTTGAGCTAATAGATTTGATTTATATATATATATATATATATATATATATATAAAAGCAGATAAAAAGCAATGGTTATAACTGTTTTTTTTTAATTATTTATTTTGGTTTGCGCTAAATTGTAAATTAGTATTAAGCAATATAAATACAGAACAATAATTAAACTATAGATAAGAAGTTAAAAGGAACAAATTATTTTTAAAAATACATTTATTAGTTTTATTTATACCAGGAAGTCTCTTGTTAAATTTCATTAAGGGGAGCAGAAAAATTTGGAATAACAGAAAAATTATTATTATTATTATTATTATTATTATTATTATTATTATTATTATCATTTTTATCATGTTTGAACGTTTACGAATGTACATTTGATCCGATGGGAAAATTCCTAAAATTACCTGTTTAACTATGAATAATGTTGTCTAAAAGCTTCGATATTTCGAAACACTATTGTTTCGCTTCTTGAACTTGCAAAATCTTCAAGAATAGTCACTTCCCTTTCTACTTAAAGCTTAAAATTACAATGCAAACTCGCTTACTTTGTTACTGATTTTTTATCTTTTAAAATAAAGCAAATTTAAAAAAGAAAAGCCGAATTGGTGTGTAAACCAAACGTGTCAGGAACTTTAGAAAAAAAAGGCACATCCAATTCGGGATAAATATGTGTATAGTCTGTAAACTCTAGAATCTTTCACAAATTAATGAAAACCGTTGTTACTTATATATTCCCTATCTTTTCAATGGGACATTTTATGTATAATTTGAAAAAATTATACATATTTAAAGAAAAGTAACGCCTCCTCATTAAACGAAGAATTCGAGTAATTCTTCAATCTTCTTTGTATATAAATTTTATTCATTTATACATATTATTTTCAGTTGGGGTATATAGAGCTATTTGAGTATAAATTTAATTTTTTTAAAGTAAAATCTTACATTACCCTTTTTCTTTTAATTATTCAATTTATACCACATGTTTATACTATTTTTCTTACTGTTTCAAAAGAATTTCTTAAGTGACCTATGATCTATGTAACCTATTTAAAAAAATACGTAAAAAATTAAATCAATTTTAAATTAAAGTCCAATTAATGTTTAAAGTGATAAAAACTCAACATGGAATGTTTAAAAATACTTTTTAATGTAGATTACATATGTTTCATTAACTCGATTTGGCGACATCATCAGATCTAAATGATAAATAAAATATTCTTGCATAGTATTTTGAGAATGATAAACATAAACCACGAGATCGTATATCCAAGGCAAGAACGTGTTTAAATGGGTCAAACTGGAAAACGTAAAAATTATAATTTATTTTTATTTTTATTGCTTTTTCAATCTGTAGATCATCGCGTGCCAAATTTTAGGTGATTAAAAAGAAGCGGCTTCGTTGCAAATGTTATCTTTTCGCAAATATATATTAGAAATAAGCTATTGATTGAAAAATTATTTTACTATTCTTGAAATCAATCTGCAATGGCTCCTTTCTATATTGTCTAGCTAAAGCAGTAGTTCTTCTGTCATGTTTGATATAAGCAAAAAAAAAAAAAAAACCTATAAAAACTATGTTATTTTATTCTTATTTTAAATTTTCTGTTTGTCATTCCTATATAGTATTGTACTGTTCCATCTGCCTTGGTAAATGGGATTTCATAAACACCGGAAAGTTGATCAGGTTCTATTGGATCTGTTTTCTACATACAATGTTTTATCTAAATGATAAATAAAATATTCTTGCATAGTATTTTGAGAATGATAAACATAAACCACGAGATCGTATATCCAAGGCAAGAACGTGTTTAAATGGGTCAAACTCAAAATGGGTAATTTCTAAGTTTATATTTTAATCTTTCAAAGAATCCAGGATAATATTGTAATGTTGTTAACAACTTTCAAAATACTATGCGAGAATATTTTATTTATCATTTAGATCTGAAGATGTCGCCGATAGAGCGAATGAAACATATGTAATCTACATTTGTATATATGTAATCTACATTTGTATATATGTAATCTACATTTTGTGTTGTGTTTTTGTCACTTTGAGCATTAATTGGACTTTAATTTAAAGTTAACAAGTGATTCTATTATATTATTTAAAACAATTTTATTAAATGATTTAAAAAAAAAACATTAAAAACGTTAAATCAGCATTTGTTTAATCTGGCATTTTTTATTTAACTTTCTTTTATTACTTTTATTCAAGGCTGAAACATTTTTCTTTACTTTGTTTTATCTCGCTTCATTTATATTTCGTATTTTTCTATATTTCTTTGTCAGTAGTTTTTTAGAAAAAAAAAAAATCCAATATTCAACATGTCATTTTTCAAACTCTATGTTATTTGATATCTTTATGGATAATAAAAAAAAAATCATATTCTCATTTCCTATGTAATGGAATAGGTTCAAATTTCTTTTTTCTTTTAGCTTTCTACATGAGATAACAATGATTATTCAGAAATTAATTTTTATGCTGTACCTCATGGATTATGTTTATCACGCCCCTTCCCCCACCACACAAAAAAAATCTTTAGTTATGGAAAATATGTGTGTTATATTGTATTAAAATAAATGAGACTGGGACAGGATTAAATACGTAAAATGTAATATAAATATAAACTTTAAAACATTTTATTAAAATAGAGGGGGGGAGAATCGCTTATACATTTATACAGGATGGGCACCAAGTCTCACACTGATCATAGCGTATAATTGTATGGGCTCGTGGGGCTTGAGCCACACCAATAATTTCTAAAATGGACTCTTTTTTTTCCTATAATGTAAAAAAAAAAAAAAGTTTAGTTCTTTTTTTTTTTTTACTCTATAGTATTTAATTTTTTTTTTAATGTTCCATTTTTGCCTTTTTTATTTTGTTATAGAAATGAACGACATTAGGAAAACTTTTTCATTTTATGTTCTATTTTTTTAAATTATAAAGAAAATGCTCAACGTTTGAACTTTTTGTATAAAAAAATTAAAATAGAAAGAAAATCCATCTTCCGGGAAAAAAGTAGTTATTCAAAGTCAACTTTCGTTGTGATTTTATGATAAACGATTCGCGAATACTATTAGCGAGTATCATTTTATAAACGGGTCTGTAGATTCGAATTTTTATATTGTCTTCATGTTTTATTTAACACTAGAACCGCGGGAAATTTTACTCAAATTTTATAAAAATATTTGACACCAGAAATTTTATTTAAAACTATTTAACTTATATATTTAAATTTTTTTGATAGCATATATTTATTAGTTAATATATTTATTAACTTATTTTCAGAAAAAAAAATTCTGGTTCGAATCAACATCTATTCATTTGGTATGAGTCAAAGTGATCCGTCACCGCGGTTCTAGTGTTAACTTGTGATTATTTATTAGTATGCGATTCTGTTTAATTTCTTTAAAAGGGAGTTACAAAAGCAAAATTAAATTGGAAATCGATCTTTTTTACACTTACATGCACATATTTGTGTAAAAAAGAGTTGAGCTAATAATATTAAAAACTAAATGCCTATGACCCTGATTACAAAATGTTAACACCAAAAGACTGTTGAAGATATTAATATAAAATTTTTCCTGTTTCTACAGATTTTTTTTTAATCACCGAAAAAATTGCGCTACTTCTCCATACATTTAAGAAGCGAATTAATCTTCTATATTTAACGAAACAGCTTCCATGTAGAAAAAAGGTTCTGCGTCAATTCATCACGCACAATTCATCGCCTTAGCCGAACAAAACATCCGAATTATTTCCTGCAGCCCTGTATATGATCTATAAATTTGTATGCATTTTACACAGTATGCTAAAATTTACTTCAGTGAGGAAATACATACTACAACTGAAAATTCCTCTTCAGGAATTTCCATCAATAAACGGAAATGCACGAGAGATTTTTTGAGCAGCCCCGTATAGGATCTATAGCATTCATATACACGAATTAATATGCAAAATTTTAGTTACATTTAAAAACGCTTATCTCAACTGAAAACGAGTTACCAGCAATTATTGTTCGTAGACAGTACTGTAACCAAATCCTTTTGAGTGTCTCTGTAAATGAACGATACACTTCATGTACACTATATTCTAAAGTAAGCGCCTTGAAGTGATGTGTATCAATTTGAATATGTTTAAAATTATACAATTCTTGAAAATAATACAATTATTCTTGATGAAGCGCATCATCATTTCTGTATTTTTGAGTAATAACGTTGCCAAACATCTGACGATATGAATTTCCATTCTCGGAAAAGAGAGTATTTACTTGTACTTGCACAAGAAGGAAAAACCATTCGTCAAGCACAGATTATTAAAAACTTTCCAACAGATTCAGAATAGTACAACGAAACTTCACAGTGTATTAATTAAACATTGTCATGGATTGACGGTGAGGCCTACCTTTCGGCATAAGCTCAACTAGCCCCACCCAGGAAGTTTTTTTACCTAAATATACTGAGCATTACTAAATTATACTTTGTGATAGTGAGCAATAATTATATTATGTAATGCTGAAATATAAATTCTGAAAATACAAAATTCCAAAAATACAAATTCTGAAAATACAAAATTCCAAAAATACAAATTCTGAAAATACAAAATTCCAAAAATACAAATTCTGAAAATACAAAATTCCAAAAATACAAATTCTGAAAATACAAAATTCCAAAAATACAAATTCAGAAAATACAAAATTCCAAAAATACAAATTCTGAAAATACAAAATTCCAAAAATATAAATTCTGAAAATACAAAATTCCAAAAATACAAATTCAGAAAATACAAAATTCCAAAAATACAAATTCTGAAAATACAAAATTCCAAAAATATAAATTCTGAAAATACAAAATTCCAAAAATACAAATTCAGAAAATACAAAATTCCAAAAATACAAATTCTGAAAATACAAAATTCCAAAAATATAAATTCTGAAAATACAAAATTCCAAAAATACAAATTCAGAAAATACAAAATTCCAAAAATACAAATTCTGAAAATACAAAATTCCAAAAATATAAATTCAGAAAATACAAAATTCCAAAAATACAAATTCTGAAAATACAATTGACCAATCCTACTGAGCAATACTAAATACTACTATTTCATACTGAACAATAATACTATCATGTAATAACACTGTAAGATGCTGAAGTAGATAATAATAATGGATAGAAGTAAGTACGAAATGAACAATAATGAATGAATAATAATACTAGAGTAAACAATTATAAATTATGCTAAAGATACTAAGTAACACTGTATGGTGCCATTAGGAATAACTAAATTGTTAAGGTTAGAGTTTATGTAGTGTGTAAAGGTCTTTATGCATATTAGAAATCCACCAATCTCCACTAAGTCCAATGGAGGCAGCATAAATAAGTATTGTTTGCGTTCTAGCAGAAACATACAATCTATAATTTTTTGGAACAATTTAGAAAATGCATAACACATTTAAAAATCCAATTTCAGCAATTACTACCAATAGCCAAACAAAACATCCGAGTTCTTTTGTACAGCCATGTATAGGATCTATATATCTTTATGTAAACTATACTGTATTCTAAAATTTACTTCAGTTTGGAAATACATAGAACAATTAAAAATTTCGCTTCAGCAATTTCCGTCAATAAACGGAAATGTACTCGAGTTCTTTTGAGCAGCCCTGTATACGAACTATAGAATTTATATGCACTAATTAATATGTAAAAAATTAGTTATATTTAAAAACGCGTACCACAACTGAAAAAGCGCTACCAGCAATTATTTTTCATAGTAGTATTGTCAACAGTATTGTAATCAAATTCTTTTGAGTGTCGCTGTAAATGAACGATGCATTCTATGCATACATTATTCTACAGTAAGCGCTCTATAGTGCACCTCAGTGATATGTATCACTTTGAATATGAGTAAAATGGAGTAACGACATTCAAGTAGGCCAAAAACGATTTTTTCCCATACACTCTAATGTAACGGAATTCTTTTGAGTGTCCCTGTAAAAGAACCATAAGTGCTACACACTTCATTTTCAATACCAAACATGTCATAGTTAACCCAATAACATACGTCAATTTCAAGGAAATCCGTGTATATTTACGCAAGTTAAAACACGGACGGACGACAGGCAAACAGACAAACTGAAATCATAAACATTTTTCAACTTTGTTTGAAAAAGTTAAAAACATTCTTTAATCGCGCCAAAATATTTAAAATCATATAAGTTTATTTTCCCCAGAAGAAATCCCGTCTTCTATATTTTCCGGATGATGATAATGGGAAATATTGAGCTTCCTGAAAATAGGAGATTGAGAAGAATATGCACTTAAAAACAATGACAGATTAAAATAATTTTTTTCTTGAAAAAAGTAAAAAAAAGTTCATGTTCACGCAATAGAATTTTATGATGCACCCATAATATGTTGTTATTTAGAAATATATTTTTTTTTTCGAAATGAAACTATAATTAAATCCTTTTTAATTTCAAAAGTATGTTTATATGAAGACATACATATTGCATTCGGTATTTTTCTTTACTTTACGTTCTATTTAACAGAAAAAGAAATAAAAAGGCTCCAAAAATTATAATATTTATTCTCACTCATTTTATAAGACTCAAAAAAAATATTCTAATTATTAAACTATTCTATAAGACTAAAAGTGCCGTGAAATTTACTAGAATTCCTTTATATATTAAAGATGGACGATTTCAAGATTGGTATAATGGGGCAAAATACAATTTAAAAAACTATTATATTATACATATTTTATTATTCTATTATATATTCTATTATACATGTTCTATTATTAGCAATATTTAGAGTATAGAACCAAGTACAGGCATAATTGTAATGTAAATTTCCCAGTTTCAGAAAATGAAATATCTTCAGCTAAAACTAAGGAAAAAATAACACCGAAGTATTCACTCAACCATATTCTATGTTATTATGACAAATATCTGACGTATTAATGGCGTTTGAGATATAAACGTCTCAGCGAGCGTGAGATCTTAATTTCATCTCGCATGAATTATAGCTTAATCTCGATTATTGTTGACGATTATTAGATAATTAATGGGGCATAATGCAGTGGGATTTAGATAATGATCCACTTAGTTTAGATGATTGGTAGCCAAGATGCCGTGTAAATCGCGTAACAGACTGAAAATTATTTTATATAGAGAGATATGGAAAATATAAAGTATCAAAGTCAAGACTTTATAAAACAGAAGGCGATTACAAAACAAAAAAAAAAAAAAAAAAAAAAAAAAACGTTGTGAAAAATTATTATCATTAAAGTTGTTAAAAATGACAAGGTGTATATTAAATATGGTGATGCGTTAAACGGGATTTTTTTTTAGTTATGGGGGGTTTTTGTAAATCTTCGCCAAAGAAATTTTCGCACTGCACTAATTCCTAATAAATAACGTTCTTTAAATAAATAACATAATTTATGCATAATATAATATATGCATGCTCTGTAAAAAATTTAGTACATATTTCTTCGACTACGCAACAGAGAAACCACGTTAAAAATATCTGAAAAAGAGGGATATATCATTTACGGCAATTAGATCCTGAAATATTTGTTAAATTCTTCTACCACTATTGGAATGTGAACTATTTATTCTCCTCAAAAAAATACTTCATTAAAATTTTAATGGAATTTATCCCTTTATTATTTAATAATGTTAAGACATGATTAAGCGAGGATAATATGAAGATATGATTCAAACTGAAGAGAAACAAAATGGTGCATCAAACATCAAATTAAAATTAACAGCCCCCTTTCCCTTCTTCCATCCAGAAAATTTGAAATAGAGTGTATTTCATTCTAACTTAGAATTGAAACGAAATATCACTTCAGAAAGAGTCTTTTAGAGATATTTCATTTTTTAAAAATGAACTTCTTTCTTCTACTTTATTATTTCATTTAAGATTTTAAAATTAAACTGTAAAAGATTGTCAAAACTTTTTCTAGTTCAATTTGCCTCCCCATGTATTCACTTTTTATGACGGGATAATTCTTCTATTATTATATTTGCGAAGGAAAGAAAGTTATTACAGACAGACATTCTTTTATTCTTGCTGAAATTAAGTTTTTAATCCAGCCTTTTTT
Organism: Maratus michaelseni; assembly: GCA_963931845.1. Classification (NCBI taxonomy): domain Eukaryota; kingdom Metazoa; phylum Arthropoda; class Arachnida; order Araneae; family Salticidae; genus Maratus; species Maratus michaelseni. Next base: position 6,536,507 of record OZ007588.1, read on the forward strand.
TTTGCTAAAGAAAGTGTTTTTTTAGAAGAAAATTAAAACAAAACAGCCCCGTGAAAAGAAATGTTTGAACTCATTTTTTAATTACATTTTGAAAAAGATCAAGTACTAAAGCCAAATTGTGTATAATTATCCCAATGACAAGATATATCGCTAAAAATTTAGGCCTTTTATAAAAATCGTTGGTAAATGAACAATAGTTGTATGGTGAGATTCACAAAATATCATCTCGACGAAATCTAGCAATTTCTCTAGTTAATGCCAACTAGAAACATCGACAGGAAATCAGATTAATGTTGGAAATCAATTAATCGGCAATATTTTTCCAAGCATGAGGTCTTCCGATAATCTTGAATTGACTAAAACTGAATTCCTTTACAGGAAGCGTCTTGTTAACTCTTCCCCCTTGGCGTGATGGCCCGGGAAGTGTGTCACATAACTGAAACCCACCAACAAGCTGAAAGATCTTATATCATAAACTCTCTCAAAATGTTTTTTCATGTTCCAAGGATATATCAGTTTTAAACGTACAGTTGTCGTAAACTAACTATAAACAATAAACAATAAGAAAAGTGAAATAATTTATCCACCAAGACTTTATTTCCCATCTATTATACGTGAATCAATAGAAATTATATGCGTAACGAGAGTATATGCAATGAATCAGGTTCCTTTGAATTACCTGAAATTCGGTAGGAGGTGTTTTCCAATTTTAAAAACGCAATAAGGAAATATTAATTTTCACGTTTACAGTTGCTTATATTTAAGCACTTGCTTTTATTACACATATGATACTGTAGTTTATGTTTTTCAAACTTACTTTCAAAAATCTTTGCAAGGATAGTTTGTTTATCGAGTAGATATGGATAATGGCGCCGTTTGTGCGTTCGAAACATATCGATCAAATATTTTAAATGGTTTTTAGAAGACTTTATATGTTCTGTTTTTATCTCTTAAGAATTTATATATGTGTTTTAATGATAATTAGTGATTTTATTTTAAGATTATGAATTTTTAAATGACTTTTTCTTTCACAGAATATCTGAGGTCGATGTTGAACTATGTTGAGTGCATTTTTACTTTTTTTCCGGTTTTCTTCAATTCGTCGCGCACAATTCATCCCGGAACAATTCATGGCGACAACTCATCGCAGCGTCAATTCGTCGTGGTGTCAATTCGTCGCAACGAATATATATTTGAAGGCTATGATGATAAAAGTAAAGATAATTTAGTAAAATTATTTAATATGTAAATTGTTAGTTATAATTCTCCATATCTTAAAAATAAATTATCATTAAATAATTTTACTACATTATCTTTAATTTTATGATCATAGACTTTAAAAACATTTTCGTTGCGACGAATTGACGCCACGACGAACTGACGCTGCGACGAGTTGACTCTACGATGAGTTGTCGCCGCGACGAATTGACGCTTCGATTAATTGTGCGCGATGAATTGTTCCGCGACGAATTGTGCGGGACGAATTGACGCGACACCATTTTTTCATGAGTCTACTTTCACTTTCAGAACCGGTTTCGAAATAAAAAGTGACCCCATAAAAATATAATACAACCTAATTCGAAAAAGCAACAACGAATCGGTTTAGAGGGAAACTTCAGCGAAATGAAAACGAGAAGTTTGAAAATAAAGGTGCCATTGGTTTAACATTAGCTTAAGAGAGTGACTATAAGTGTCTGCTCTTAAGGATGCGTTTATATTCTTTTTTTTTTTCATAATCATCTTGTTATGCACGATAGAATATAGATCTGATAATATATCTGATAGACGTTACCAGATTTAATCAATGCAATAGGGCGACCAAACATGATAAATTCGGGGTCATTAAAATGCTTTTATCTTATGGAGATTTCTTGCATTTTTAATTTCAGAGATTATATCTAACTGTCGAATTCTTTTTTTAATTTTGCCTGCGTTGTACGCTATTCCTTAATAAATATTAGTTTAAATAATTACATTGCATTCAAGTTTAAAAATTACATATAAATTGGATAAATATGCTAACTTATTTAATTTTAAATGAGCATTTGGATAGAAGAAAATTTTCTCCATATGTAGTGAACCCATTTTTATGATTTAAATTGAATATACTTTAGAAATAAAAAAGTATATTTCGAAACATCGAATATTATTCATACTGTATCAATGGAAATTTTTAAAGAGTTGCGAATGAATTCGTAAAAAGGTTTTTTAAATTGAATTTAAATCCATTACATATCTTAAAAACTGGAAAAGGGAGCCTTACGGAAATAAGAAAAAAATATCACATAAACGAAAATATTCCGTTGATGAAAGATATAAATTAATTAAATTTTAAATTTAAATAAGAAAGTGTAAAACTGTCTTTAGGCACACATTGAATTATACTTGAACTTTATTAAACTAGAATTAGGAAGTAAAATGTTTTAATTTTTAATTTTAAGATCATATGGATTAATTTAAGTAACTTCCTTAGTGTAAATTTTGTAATATATAAGTTATGGGAGTTGGATAGTTTCGTTAGTTGATTCCATTTTTTAGCATAAATAAAATGTGATATTTTTCAAACATCGCAAAAATAAAGAATTTAAATGCCAATTTCTCGTTGCTTTTCCCAAATTAATCTTGTCTTTATTCCATTTATTATTATTTTTTTAAATTATACATGAGAGGATGAATACAAATATTGAAGCAAAAATGACCAAGAATGATTTAATCATTGACACATCATCACTAAAATAGGAATACAGGGTATTCCAGAAGTCAGTCATGCAGAGATATTAGAAGAATAGCAAAAATTAATAGTTGGTAAACATTCACAAAACGAATGACTTTTAAAATACGAATGACGAGCGAAAATTCAAGATTATTTTGATAGAATAATAATAAATGAAATACATATATTAGTACTATCAAATAATCGCTCCTGTTATTATAATAATAAAATGCAGTTATTTAATTGTAGATAAATTTATTTATATTCCTTAATCACTTTGCCATCACTAGGGTGATGTTGAACCACTTTACCTATTGTATCGTTTATTAAGTTCGTAACATTCCAACAATGATCGTGCCAATGCCTTTTAGCTTCATAGTTTGAAAGTTTTCAGCCAGCTATCCTATCTGTGCAGATTTAAAATTTCTAAAGGTTCTATTTTTTTTGTTGCATATTAGTAAATTAAATCATTTCAAGGGTTTTAAATGGATAAAATAATAATATTGTATCAATTAATTAATACCTCATAACACATGTCAAATAGACTCGACAATGTTACTCGAAAATACCCTTCAATGAAATGTTTAATCCTAATTTATCAAATTTGTTATCTAATCAGCCGGTTTTTACTTGTCGCTTATGGCTAAACTGCTAAACTGGGTTTAAAACTTATTTTGGTTTAATAGCTCTCGTTCTAATTTCGATGTTTAAAATCTTCAGTGTAATTTAAAAGAATATTATAGATGGCGTTGGTTGTTCCGTAAGCGACTGCTGTGGAACATACCATTTTGCCAAAATGGAATCTCCTCTTTTCGTATTTCAGATAGTATAAATGCTTTCAACGTTTTGAGTCAGTTAGTTAATCTAGTCGTCTTCGCTTTTGTAGCATGTTTCTTTTAGTTTTGAACTGAATTAGTTATGTTACTTTTGTAAATGGATTAACTTGAGTTTATAGTAGTGTGATTTAATTTTTAGTGTTTTTAAATGAGTTTTAGTTATAATTTAACAGAAAGTTTAAGTTGTTATTATGAGTTAGTTTTATTTCAATAGACTGTTTTAAAACTCCGTTTTAATCTGTCAGGTTATGCTTAACTAAGATATTTTTCAACTATGAAGCTCTGCTTTATCCACACGTTTACTCTGAATCTTAATAAATCTGAATGTGTTTTTAACAGTTTTAACCCTCTAAGCGTGTGGAACGTAATATTCCGTTCACTAAGCTCCAGGTTTCACTGCAATATATGCAATGTTTAAGATAATATAATTCTATAGATTTAATGAATTTTCAAAACATTGAAGAATGATTACTACTCTCAAGGGTTACATTCATATTTGTAATTAAGTTTTATTTATAATGCTGAAAGAATCATATTTTTTTTAGCATTTAAAACAAAAGACAGAGAAAACAACATTACAATTTTACCCTTTTTCAAAACTTTCAGAGTGTTAAATGATCAAGTTTACTTTGAATAAAGAACTGTAGTCACCAAACAAATGATTCTTTACTTGTTTTGAACTCAACACTTAGCTTTCCTTCAGATGTCTTCCAGGGCACTATTTGTAAAGCTCTGCTACATGCATTATCAAATATATTAGACCTGTACTAATACAGGGTATTAGAGAACAGAATTAAAGAGCGATTTTTATTTTTAAATATCACAACATTTTATTTTCAGCCACTGTTCATTTCTAAAATTAACATAGGTTTTCATTTTCTTCTTCAATTAATCTATCCATTGCTAAAATTTAAGTTTATTTTTCAAAGATAAATCCCCCGACATCATGCATTGCAGTTTGCAGTGTATTGTATTAAAAATATATTACATTCAATGTTTGTCATTACTCAGAAGTACAGTTCTTCTGTAAGTGATCTAATTTAAAATAACTCTATCTTTCATTCAGAGATCTACAACACTTGTTTCGTGATGTAATTTTAAAATTATGCATTATGGTTACAGACATTATAAGTTACTTTAATGTCACTTCAAAATCCAATTAACCAAACTATCGTATCTCATATTTATAAGTATCTTATACAACACTTTCAATTATTTGCTTTAATTTATTTTTTGAAGAAATCTATTATCGCTAGAAGATAATAGAAGTTTTGAAAATTATTTAATACAACAATAATTTTCATTTTGACTTCCCAACGAGCATCTGGAGGGAAATAATCCCAAGCACGTGCGAGAAAATGATTAAATATCAAGTCCTTTTTCAAAACCAGGTATCGGATCATTTTTACATTTTAGAAGATGATTTTAAGGTAATAGCAGTTTAATTAAACAAATAATTATAATTAGCATATATTTCGACTGAAGTAGACGTTCGAGATGCTGCTTGAAAATATTCGAGAGATAAAATGCTTACGAGAGATTAAATGCATTATTTGTTGTATTAATTTTAGAAACGACATGTTGAATAAAATTAGTTATTAGAATTATAAATATGCATTTAAATTTTCAAAAATTTGGGGAGATACTGAGATAAACTTATTTACAAATATGTCACACTAATAAGTTTTGAGACTTCAAAGAGAAATCGAAATAAACAACATCAAAACTATTTATCTGATATAAAGATCTCAACGAGCAAATGTAAGTTTGATGAAAATAGTTAAAAAACACAACTAATGAATAAAGTAAATTTTCGAAAATTATATTGTGAATCTTATAGTGAATCCTTTTCCAGTGAATTAATAAAAATTCTGACTATTTATTTCATCATTTACGTATGCAAATGCTGCCTTTCTTCTACAAACTCCCCATTTCAAATTTTAGAAAGTTTTTGCTGGAGTTCTTAAAGTACGTTTGGAAGAGATTTGGATTTTATTTTCTCAGAATCTCTTTTCAGTTCTATCTAAACAATATTTTCCATTGTTCCATTGCAATATAAACTCTCAATTTCTAATTAAATGGTGAAGGATTCTTCAAAGTTTGTGGTAATTATGCACAGACAGAAGGAGGTGGTTGCGATGATTTAGATACTAGGATTCGATGATGAATATTTAATTAATGTCATTTGAGTACATGATGTAACTAAACAATACGTAATTGCTGATTGAATTATCATACTGATTAAACTGGCACCTTAAAGTTAAATATTATTACTTCCAGGAATAAACTGCTTTAAATCTACAAAAAGCTGAAAAACTACCTGTAGGCTAATAAAATTTTCATTCATTTAAAAAAAAAAAAAATTAATCTTTAAGCAAATATTCGCACCAACAGTTATAGTAATTGTAATAATTATTAAATCCCATTCTTCCACAGGAAATATTCGCAATATTTATTTATTTTATTTTTCAAAGCGTTTTCAATGTTACAACATATATTTTTATCTGAAGATAAAAAATTATAAATTATATTATCTTTTATATTTTCTTATTTTGATATTGAAAAATATTATATATTGGTCACGGTCTTTAGATGAAATAATTATATATATTTATTTCATTTTATTTGCAGTAATGAACGGTTTTATGTCGCTGAGCATCTGGATATCGTCTCTGTCACAATATTTCTTAGAGTGTTGTAACTAATATCCGTATAATATGGAAATCTCAAATTATATCACTATGGTTACCGCAATTACATGATCAGTTCAATTATAACCCTCAGTTGTTACTCGGATATGCTCAAAAGATCGTTAAATCACTGCATGCGTTATTCTTTTAGGGAGAATTATTATAGTGAATAACGAAGTCTCCATAGTACTTAGAAAACGGTTCGTTAGATAATGATAAGTTCGCTCCACCGTATTGTTATGAAGTAATTATGGATGCGAATAAGTAGATGAGCATTTTGAAGAATCGATTAGAAGATTTTAGCTATAATATGCCGTATTCAATGACTCAAGCGAAATTTCAACACAGTGTTAAATGACTGTAGTGGTCGATTAATAGTGACTACAATTACTGCAAGGGAAGTTTTAATGAATTATTATCATTTTAATACTACAACTAGCTTTAAAAAAATCATCAGACAAGTATCATCATCAAGTGCACTTGACTTGTCACTTAACATCTTTTCTTAAACTTTTATTCGCACTTTTTACATAGTCAATATCGTAAAAATGAACAGCAAAGAAACAGGCTTCAAGATCACAATATTAAGCATCGTTTTCACATTAATCTTCATTTATTTTTTTAAGTTTAAAACCTTTTACATTAATTTACAATAAGATGTGATATATTAAAAGAGTTATGTTATGATAGAAGCAGTTATTCTGATCGCAAAACCATGTTTATTTTAAAACAGTTATAACAATTACATCACTATGGCCGACACGTTTAAAAAATCTTTCAAAATATTAATAAACTTTTATATCAATGTAATTTATAAAAATTTATGTAATTTATAAAAATGAGCATAAACGGTATTCTAGCAAATTTGTTTTCTAGATTTATAGTTTATTTTTCAGAATTATTTATTTGATTTTATTTCAGTTACACCACCGTTTTAATGAATGGTTATCATTTTAATACTGCAACTCTAGTTTTCTTTTAATAATCAGAGAATTATTATCACCAAGTGCACTTGGCTTGTCACTTAACATCTTTTCTTAAATAGTTATTCAGTTATTCGCAGTTTTCACAAATTTGATATTATAAAAATGAACAACAAAGAAAAATGCTTCAAAATCACAATACGAATAATAGTTTTCACACTAATATCCCTTAATTTTAGTCAATATTAAAATATTCTAAAGGCAGAAAGAGAATTTAATAGTTTAATATTTTATTCACTTATATGTAGTATAACTTTTAAGATTTTTACAAACTTACACTTTCATAATTATTTGTAAATGCGAGGTTTAAGTAAAGCGTTCCTTTTCGAAAAGGGAATTTAACATTCACATTTACCCAAATAAGTTGAGAGAAAAAAACATTAAAAAATATGTTTTCTTTTCTGCCTGCAATTTTCACTCAATTTATGAATTAACACCTCATTAGTTTTTGTTAATCTTAAAAATTTAACTTGAAAATTTACTCCAGAAAAAGTTTTTCGATTTACGTATAAGTAATGAGTTTGATAGATATTTAAATATTAACTCTTAATAAGGGGAATAGTATTAACCAATGGCAGCCATAGGTATAGGTGCAAAATTTTCATTCATGGTTTTGGTTGAAATTGCATACGTAACGAATTGAATGTGTTAAAATTTTGCATACAAATCCATTGTCTATAATAATAAGTCTCTCTGACGGCTTTGTTTGAAATCGAATTAAATTTTGGATTAAAAGTTTGTTAGCTTGTTACTTTTTTTTTTAAGTTACAATTTCTGTTTTTAAATTTTTTGTTGCCAGTAGTTAGAGGTTTAAATAAAATAGACTTAAAAAATAGTGTTGGTTTAATTTACAGATTATTCCTTTACATATTACATTACCATATCGCATGGCCTCGACATGGCAGCCAACAATCACATTCACATGCGATAGATAACAATACACAGTTAAAAATAACAATGCTCTCAGTTCCAACAAAGATGTTGTAAAAGTTTTTTCTACTATATTAGTTGTTAATAATGCCATTAACCAATGCCTAATTAATAACAAAGTACACCCAGTTAAAAGTTGGTATTATAACAAAAACTCTCCTGTAACAAAGATGCTTTAGCAGCTTTTCAACAAGACTATCTCTCAACTAATGCTCACTTTTTACCTAAATAAAACATTTCCAAAAGTACCTAACGTTTGTAATATTAATCTTCTTTACTTAGTTTTGCAACACTTCACTACGTACACTTAATTAAAAAAACATCATAGCTAATTTAAGTAATTTACCCAACAAAAAATCTGTCATGAACTATCTTCTTAAAAAACATTACACAGGTATAAATCCACTTGGAAGAGATAGTTTCGAAGACGTTTTTGACGCCATCACTTCACAACAAATGAGTGTTGCTGTGAGGTAATTCAACATAGAAACACCTGGTAATTATAAAAAAAAATATGGCCTAGTTTACGTCACCCCAACATCCTTCGGAGATCAAAGTCATTGAATTAAAAGATCAGCGCTGTAAAATGTATGTGACACCAAGACATCCCCCAATCCTTAGTCGAGTAGTTGAAAGCTTTGATTTCAAGAATGACAGAAACGGACTACATAGAATAAACTAGTCGGATGGGCCAATCCCAAAACTTTCTTCTATCTCACACAGGTTCCGCATACACTAAAAAAGAATCGACAGCAATTTATATCAAGGTCTAACTGAACCTAAAGTTTTATTAAATTCCGTGCATTAGTTCTTGAGATAAGACTATTGCTAAAATCGTGTCAATACTACAAAATGCAGCATAGCAGTGCCACCTACTGGGAGATTTAGACCAAAACATAATCCACAACAACTTAAGTCAACGCCTAACTTAATCTGAAGTTTGATGAAAATCCGTGCATTAGTTCTTGAGATATAGTTATCGTGATAATAATAAAAACAGTAGCATAGCAGCACCACCTGTTGGGATATTAACACCACAACGTAAGCAGCACCCAATTATGTCAATGTCTAACAGAATCTGAAGTTTGATGAAATTCCGTGCATTAGTTCTTGAGATAGAGCTATCGTAAAAATATTGAAAAAAGTGGTATAGCAGCGCCACCTGTTGGGATATTAACACCACAACGTAATCAGCATCGTTTTATGTCAGGGTCTAACTGAATCTGAAGTTTGAAGAAAATAAGTGCATTAGTTCTTGAGATAGAGCTATTGTTGAAATCGCGAAAAAAACAGCATAGCAGCGCCACCTGTCGGGAGATTTTCACCAAAAACTAATCAGCACCAATTTATATTAGGGACTAACTAAATATAAAGTTTTATTAAATTTCGGGCATTAGTTCTTGAGATAGAGCGTCTATAAAATTTGTGTCACATACAGACAGACAGACAGACTCATAGACTCCCAGACAGACATTTTCTAAAAACAGTCAAATCGTGTTCAGAACCTTCTAAAACGTATAAATCCGTCGAAAACCGGAAGTCGAAAATTTTCATGAATTAATTTTTACTTTCTTCTTGTAAAGATAGAAGAAAGTAAAAAGCGGTTCACTGAACTACTGTCAGCGTAGCATTATCGCATTCAAGGAACTACTGTCATTTGGATCTCAAGGAAATCAATGTTTTGACGATTCGGCTATCCTGTGTGACTTTTCTGGGTTGAATGTCACCGGAAAATATCTTTCAAGACTTGTCGCCGCCAAGCAGTTCCTATCACCTTAAAACTTTTGTTTTGGTACACATGAAATCGAAGGGGTTCGATTCGACATGTGGTGCTATGGCTTGTTAGTGCTAAATGTGATGACAGACTATTACTTTGTACGGCAAATAGGTGACGACTGCATATGCATAGCCTTTATCTGGCGATCAAAAATAAAGCAAGTTTTCAAGAAAATATTGCAAGAACTGCATTTTAATGATGAGTTTGATAAAGCGTTTGCACTTATATTCGTGTCAGAGGAAAACAAAATGCATGCTTTTGATTTTGTGAAATCATTGTTGAAGACTGATTCTGAAGAACGGCAAACTGCAGCAGAAGCTTTGAGTCATCCGTTTTTAAAAGTGGTCATACAGAATGATGCGAGAGACTTTTTCGATTCTGAAGGATTCGTGGACAACACAAACCTATACAAATGCAAGGAAGCATCCGCAGAATTGAAAAGCATTAACAACAATGACAAAAGCTACCCAGCTGCAGAATCTTATGTATCACTTGTGTTTTTAGCACGAAGCCGTGAAGACGCACGTGCCACTCTCAAGTATAAACAGATAAAGGGAAAAGTAAAGCTTAAACATGAAAATACCAAGACAGAACTATGGAACGTCGGGCTTAATGATAATTTACTTGTTACAGATATTAAAGAACAAAATCCTGATGTTACTCTTCATGTTACATTAAACAGTGTTTCCTGGAGTACAGTGGATGTTGAACGCAAAAGCTTATAAACTTATCCTTAAGTCACAGGCAGTCGCCTCGATTTCAACAATTATTTAATGATGGTGAGAAATTTCAGTGAGAATAAAAGAAAATGCCTGGAGCAATAAAGGAGTTCAAAAGAAAATTTAACCATGTTTTAAAAAAAGAAATAACAATACAACACCTCCATGACTAAAAAGCAATCAAAAGTGTACCTGTCTTGCAAGAGAAAAATCCTGACCTTGATACCGCAAATCTTTATGGTGTTGAAGAAATTTTGAGCAGCTACAGAATAGAAATAGAGAAATTTAAAGAATATTTACTTGTGATGAGAAATGTGCAATGAGAAATGAATAAAAAATTATAAAATTTAGTAAGGTTTTAAATGGAAACAACTACAGTAGACTGTATATAAAATATGCAACAGACATTGTTTGATAATACAAATTGTAAATTATTGGATTTGGTTGTAACATAAAAATATATGTCTGACATTGATTGTTTTTTCTGTTCAGGTATTTCATATAAGATAATATTTTTTTTCTATTGAATTGGATATCTGAGATTTATTTATGTTATAGCAAAAATTATCCGCTTTATTTTATGCCAACGGGCAGGAAAAAAACAGAATTGAATTATTTCTCTAAAATAAAGTAAAAAAAATGCTTTATTCTTAAATTGGCATGTAAAACGATTCACGCATCACGTGGTTAACCACATTTTAAATTTTAAATAAAAAATATCGTATTATTAAACTTGAATGTAGCTAGAGTCTCACATCGGGTCGATTAACCAGATTTTAAATTCGTTTATTATCGGGTATTTCATTGGTTCTAATTTTTTATGCAGCAGAATGGATTTGGGTTTGGATAGCTATGGCTTTTTAACTCTTTCCAACACAGTTGAAAAGTACTTCCGCTACTGCCTTTAATATGGGAACTACGTATATATTTTAATATTAACTATGCAGCTCAAATGAGGACAGCAGAAAAAAATAATAAACGTTATTATAATTAATATTTTCGGCGCCATTGTTGGCGCAGTGAATATGACCTGGCCCGGGTAATACGTAAGTATCATTTTCTTCCTTCTTAAGCATTGCGTATGATACGCTATCAGAAATGATACGCTATCAGGCTTTCGAAGTATACGAAGGAAATAAATCTTTAATCCGAAAAAGAGAAAAGAAGTTTGAATAAAAAAATAAATATATCTTTTATGAAAAAGAAGTGATTGTGGCAGACTCTTTGTGTCGAAATCAATTCCAGACACATGTAACAGCATGTCACTAGAATTCATTTGTTTCATGAGTTCTTTTTCAAGTTTGTGCAACTATTCTTTAAGTGAAATATATCAAAAAGTTATTCTCGACTTCGCTTCTTTTATGAGCGTTTCCGTTTTCCCGAAGAGTTTTTTCTTTTCTTGCCTTTATTCTTTCATAACATATGTTAAATAAAATAAAGTAAAAGATAAATGTTTATTTCCATAAAGCCTTTTCGAATTTTTTCTTAAAAAATAATTCTTTCCTATTTTCTAGAAGAACACTGCGAAACTAATGCTTCAAATTGTATTAGTGAATATAGAGGGCGCCCCGTTTTAAGATATGTACTAATTATGGAGAGATTGTAACGGAATTTTAAACGGATTACAATTCTTCATGTGGAATCTGGTAAAACCATAGCATGTAACGTAGATATCTACCATTCGCATCCAAATAACACTGAACATGAAGTTCCATAATGGAAATGTAATAATGTCATTCAGAAGCTAAAATTATCCAAAAATGTAATTCAGTTATAGATCTTGACTTTTACGAGGCTTAATTTATTCACAAACATACTTCTTCCTTAGTGAATGATATGACCAGCACCCCTTTTCTCTCGCACGTGTGGAGGGATCTTTCGCAGTGACTCCTTTTTTCAGTTATTTCTGGTTAAATACGTCTTTTTTTTGGGATATATAAACTCTTGCTTTAGCATTTTCATTTAAGCCAGTACTCAGGGCTATAACCGAGGGGTTCTTTGAACCCATTTTAATCTTTTTTTCCGCACTAAGGAAGGGGATCGATGAATCCTTGAAACGGCCGTATGCGGTTTTTTGTGCTAATTTTTCGTATTTGTGCGTTACAACGTTGTTATTGGTTTTAGTGTATGAATTAAAATTCGCACAAAGTACTTGATCTATGCTTATCAATGTATAGTTATATGAAAAATTAGCACTGTAAACTGGTGTTGTAGTTACTTTAAAGTGCAATAAAGAGTAAAACATTTTTTTTTTATCAGCCAGACCAAGCAAAGCTTTTCTGGCTATGACATATGACTAATAATAAACGCTTGGGACGCTCAGATAACGTTGAACATGAAGAATACAAATCAATGATCAATATTTTCAATGATCAATATATCAAAAAATATTTTTGACATTTTAGCGCACCTTAAATATAGTAAAACATTGTTTTAAATAAAACGCTGTTATATATTTATTTATTTTTACTGCACTTTAAATTAAATACTTTTTTTATATAATAAAGTGCGCCCCAAAAGTTTATAGCCAACTATTTTGTTTTTGGATTTAAGAGCTAACTAAACTAGTAAGAAGGACGAAATAAATTATGCAAATATATAATGATGAAATAAAAATAATAAAATACTCAAATAACTTTTAGCAATCATAGATTTAATAAAAAAAAATTATGTCCCAAAGATATATAGACAACCGTTGTTAAAAGCTGATTTAAGTACTGATATCAGAAATTTGCATATTCGTATATCATGTAACTTGTGATCCAATAGTTTTCTGAGATAAAAGCGAATCCGTCTTTCCATTCTCTTTCTTTAATTCTTTAATTAGCTTTGAGGTATTTTGCTACAGCTACATGCCGGCATGACCTCAATTGATCACAGTTTATTTTATTCACACAAAAGCATATATAATACATGCAGGACAAGACAATTTTTCTTTTATTTCATACAACTTCAACTTTCTGGGCTTTATTCCTTTCCTCTGCTGATAATTTTCAGAAACACGAGGGAAAAATCCCCTTCACCCAACATGGCGGTCAACCTTCTACCACAATGACCCGGTCTTTCCATTTCCGACTGATTGCAATGATGCCTCGCAATGTGCAGTTTTCCAAAAAAGAAATTTTGCAAATCTATTGTTTAAAGGCTCGTGGATGGAAAGATGTGGACATTGAAAGGGAAATTGGACGCAGCAGGGTTGGTATTTAACGAATTCTGTCAAAAGCTGACAATTTTTAAACAAAATCCCATTCTAGACAACCAAAGAAAAGAACTAAATGGCAAGAAAATGAGATTTTGAGATTAGTTTCAACCTAGAACCTGTCTGTACGGTCAGTTTCTAAAGAGTTAAGCGTTCCAGTATCAAAATAGACGGTCCATCGAAGGCTGCAAGCAAGTGCATTGCTTGATTTTCGCAAAATACGTCGTTCGCTAAAGTTTACAAAACGGCATAAAGACGCTTTAGTTCAGTGGGCCTGAAATCACATGAATTGGCTGGTGAATGATTGAGTATTCTTTTCAGTGATGCAAAGAAATTTAATTTAGATGGCCCCGATGGTTGGGCATATTACTGGCACGACATTCGCAAGGAACCACAATTTTTTTCAGCAGACAACGAGGCGGACGTACACTCATGGTGTGGGGAGCATTTTCTTATAATGGAATAACCGATATTGCTTTTTTGAAAGGTCGTCAATGTTCCGAAGATTATCAGAAAACGCTTTAAGTACAGTTACTTCTCTGGGGAATGTTAGCTAAAAACGTATATGCTAATGGGTGTCAAGTTGCAACTGTTCACGATCTAAAACTGAAAAGTGAACGAAGTTGGTTTTCTTTAAAGCCAAATTTCCTCAAACTCTTGTTTTGGGTGTGTCTGATCGAATTTTTGAAGCAATTAGAAATCACAGCTTAAAAATTTGAACGTTAAAGGAAAAAAATGAGTTGTCTACAAACATTTTGGAACAGTAAAATTTAATTTCTAATTTTTCTCACAAAGTCTGTGATGGTGTAATATTAATTTTGTATAGTATTATTATTGTCTTGATATTATTTAGAATAATAAATTGTTTTGGATTTGTTACTCCTCTTTTTGAATTGTAAAATAAGAAAACCCCGCTGTCTATAAACTTTTGGGACGCACTGTATATTTATTTTATCTTACACAATATTTATGTTTGGAGTATCAGAAACAAAATAAAATTGCTTGAAATTTCATTATGGTGAAATATGTGACAACCGGACTGCAGCAATCCATCGGGAATTCGTAAAACAATTTTCATCAATGTCTGTAGAAAGAACAACCGTAGAAATAATTTCGGAACCTTTCTGGATAATGCTTTTATGTTTCAAATGAATGCATACTCGGAATATTCGAGCCATCGTGAAAGTAATAGAAGGAAACTTAAGAGAGAAGGATTTTAAACAACATAAAGAAGTGAAAGGATATTTCATTTCGAAATGTAGTTTCGTTTGTCGAAATCTACATTCATATGAAAGCATTTATTTTTAGAATTAATTTTTTAAGATGATTCTCTATAAATTTTATGAAATACGGCAAAGTTTTGTCTGTATATTACACGTTTTTTGATGGAAAAGAATAAAGCAAAGATAACGCATATTTACAATATTACAGATTGTAAAATTAAAAAATATTAAAAAATTAATTAACAGCGGGAGATAGAACTAATAAAACAGATAAACTGAAACAGCTGTTTCGGAGCCCATAAAGTTCCATCATCAGTGCCAGTTCAAAAGATTAAAACCAATTCCAAATCCTAAGCCATGTCAATTTGTATGCGTCTTTCTCACGAGCCAAGATGAAATGACGGCGACTCTTCAAAAACAACAGCGGAGTCAGAAAACACATGTGACGGAGAGACCAATAGGAGCGCCCGCCAGACCGGGCGAGTTTATATACGGACGCGAATAAAGAGGAGAACGAAGAGAATGAATTAAGTGAAAGGCAGCCAGACGTTTGAAAAATTTGGTGTAGTGGACATATCATTAACTAAGCAGCCTGAATTCTTCTGTAAATGATAAGCCTCCCAAAAATCAAGGTCGTAAATAGATGAGCATTTCTGAATTATTGAACCCTCTGAAAATTTAAAACTGTGATTTTCAGACCAACAATAGTTAGCTATTGCAGAACGTTTAGTGTCACAATTTTTAACATAGTTTTTATGTTCCCCTAAGCGGACCTTAAGGGGTCTCTTGGTTTGATCTATATACATTTTCTTACACTCGCAAGATATTTTATAAATACCCCAATGTGAAAATCTGTCTATTGCATGTTTGAGATCTGTAAATTTGATTTTGTTAAATGGTGCATAAATTATTTTAAAGTCGAATCTTTTCAAAATTCTGGAAAATATGGAAGTATAATTAATTATACTAGTTTCCATTGAAAGCCCCGTCTCGCGAGACACAGACCCCACAAGGGATACTGTAGACCACGCCGGTTTTAAGTAGCGGAGGGATTCTAGGTTTAAACTTACAAGCAATTCCTTTAAAACATTCTGTGGCCTGAAGGCTGTAATGATATTATTAGACCTGAGTAGACTAGAAATTCTTTCAGAAAGATCCCTGTTATAAGGAGAAGATACATAACCGGTGGGGCTTCTACGAATTATAGAGGTTGACGCGCGATGCTCAGAAAATATCCTTTTCAGCCACCGCAAAGGATATTGTTTAATAAATGTCCTTGTTTTCAGTTTCTACCAAGCCTAAAAAATAGTAATTTTTCCATAATCGAGTTCGGTGCCTACGCCAAATTAATGTATTGTAATGGAAAATTTTAGGGCAAACATGAATTGCTGTCAAAACATTAGGAGTGTTTTTTGAAAAAATATTTTTACTTTTATATTTGTTTTACTTGGAAACGTTTGTGTTTTACGAGAAAAAAATGGGTTTGCAGACTTGAAAGTCTTACATATTTCGGCTGTCTGACATACTAAAAATGAATAGGTATTTTCAACATTGATACACATGAGTTTCACAATTATTTACTTTATTCTGTTATTTTATAAAAGGGCTAAAAATAATGTAAGCATTTGTAGCTTAATACACTTACCAGAATTGAAATGTTCTGTTTACACTACTTGTACTTCCACCCTCTTTTCGGCTAGGTATTTTCCGAAATGGTGTACTAATGATTACTTTTATGTTTCGGTTACGTGTGAGAAAACTTTTCCCTTTCCTTGGAAATCCATCACGGAAAGGAAATGAATATATCACGAATGTATGTTTTCCTTTGGAGACTCAGCTGGAAATGAACTGCTACAAAAAGTTTCCTTCGGAGTAATATTCTTTTTCAGAGAAAGAGGAATTGCTCACTAATCTTGTTTCCAGAAGCTAAAGAAGTCTTTCAATGCTAAGTAAAATATTCAATTATTCCTTGTAGCATTAAGGATGACAAAATACTAAGATTTCACTACTTTGATTATTTAGTTTTTTATTTAATTCACTTTGATAATTTGATAACTTTGATAACCATTAACTTATGGTTATTTGGACCCAAGTAGGGAAAAACAATATACATTTCTTACCAATCGATAGTTTAAAAACCACTAGATACCGATAATTGATTTTTTATCACATAAGTGATAATTCTCAAAGACTCTTGGCCTATTTCAAACCACAATTTCAATTTTGACTTTCTTCTGTCTATAATATAAGACAGAATATAAGACAAAATTTTTTAGATTCCAATTTTCGACGGATTTACACGTTTTAGGGGGTCAGAGATACCGAAAAACATATTTTTACAAAATGTCTGTCTGTGCGTCTGTATCTTTGTATCATCGAAAAGTGAATGAAGTTCTGCATAGAATTGAACCTAATTTCATTTATATGTTTTTGGTTATGGCCAGCAGGTCTCAGTTGAATTTGGAGATATTCCGCCGGAAGGGGGTGCTGTGATAACGATTTTTGTTTCATTTTCATTATTGTAGCGTCGAAAAGTGTGTGAGGCTATGCACAGAATTGAACCAAATTTCATATATATGTTTTTTGTGATTCGCAAGCAGCTGACGTACAACAGAATGACGAAATATATTGATTTTATTGGTGCTGTGATAGCGAATTTTTATGTATTAATATGTATCACATAGAAGAAGGTTTTGGGATTGGCACATCCGACTAGTTTATATATATACCTATAAGAGGCTTTGTCCTCACGGACTGATTCATCAACGTGCAGATAAAAATACTCAATCATTTCTTGTAGCTTAAGTATGAGAAAGATGTTAAAATTTCGCCGGATTTTTGTGAGTTTTTTATTCAGTTAACGTTGTTAATCAGAGCAGTATCTTGTGGTTACTTGGATACAAAAAAGGAAAAAAATTACACATTTCTGACCAATCTATAGGTTGAAAAAAAATAATTGTGCCGATAACACCTTTTTTATTACATATTTCATATTCATTTCATTCAAGACTTTTGGTGACATTTCTGTTAATAAAATATAATTCACATTTTTCTTTCACGACTAGAAAAAAAAATAGGAGAGTGAAGTTCAAAAAATAACTTGTATGCATAATCATTATTATCTTATCTAAAGACTGAAAGACAAAAAGGCATATGTATATATTTTTTCAAATAAATATTTTTATACATATAATAAGAATAAGAATTTTCTTATATACTTCAATTGAGATTGTGAGAAAAAGGGATAGTTTGAGAAATCTCCCCAGTCACTCACCTGGAAAAGATTCGAAATAAACAATAGAGGGATAACTAAAGAAAAATTTTTCAACGTTTTCTAAAAGTAATCAAAGAAAGATAAATAACTATTTTTATCTGAAAAGGTTGTCATAAGTTTCTACCCTATACACCAAAGTGATTATATTGTTCGATATGACACGTCATTTTTCATAGTTGTACAATCTTCAGAGACAGAAGATTAATCCAGGTATTATTGGTTTTATATATATATATACATATAGTGGGTATTTGGTATTTCATATATTTAGATTAATTTTCAAAATTATTTTGAAATTGCCTTTCATAAATGCTTCGTATGTAAAGAACTTTTAATTGGCATTTTGTTTTGTAAGTTATAGCATTTTTTAAAGTGTTTATGACTTCGGTCTGTCTGTCGTCTGTTGTCTGTCGTCTGTCCGTCTGTCTGTGCTCTAACTCACGTGAATCTACTCGGATTGTCCTGAAAGTTTTGTATGTTATTGTAGTTTACTATAGCATGTTCCCTATTTAAACTGAATCGTGTAGCATTTATAGTTTTTTTTACAGATGCAGTCAAAAGTATTCCGTTACATTACAGTCAATGGGAAATAATCGTTTCAAGTGCATTTTGATGACCATTTAAAAAATGATGAAATTGATCTATAAATATGAAGCGCATTTAAACATGCTTTTTGTATAATATGGTTTTGCAAAGCATTTATTATTCATTTACAGGGTCAAACAAAAGAATTCTGTTACACATTGCTCTATGGGTGAAAAATCGTTTGCAGTGTAATTTAGTGATATTTCACTATTTCAAACATAATGAAAATTATATGCATTACAGAGGTGTACTATACATTGATCTCTTGAAAGTGTGGTGTACATTTCGTTTATTTACAGGGACACACAAACGATATAGCTTACAGTTCATGTGCGATATTTACAGTCTATGTGTGATAAGTACGTTTTCAATTTTAGTTTTCGTTTTTAAGTTTAACTAATTTTTTTCATAGTACGTGTGTGTATATAAAATCGGTTGTTCATATACAGGGCTACACAAGGGAATCCGTAAGTATTACAGACTATGGGAGTGAAGTGCTGATAAAGGTAGTTTTTAATTATGTTATGCATTTTCCTGCTGAACTATATTTAATAGACTAATAGAAGTTTGTAAATATAAATAAATTAATATGCAGGGTTACGCAAAGAAAAAGATACATTGTAGTTTACGGTTGGAAATTGTTGCTTTTAAGTTGCCTTTTAGCTTAATATGTGATGTGTACAAAAGTCTTCAGATAATATACAGGGATGTACAAAAGATTTCGAGTGCATTTCCATTCATTGGTGAAAATTGCCAAATGCAAATATTGTAACTGAACTAAATTTTATCATGTTTTATATCCACATATATTGATCCTATACAGGGCTGCACAAAATATTTCGACTACTTTATTTGACACTGGAAGGTAATTTAGAAGACTGTATTTTTCAATGTGTTATATGTTTTCTAAACTGTTTAATTACATATCTTCTTTCACCTTATTTAACGGTGAAGTTTCGTTACAGTTTTCTGCCTGTGTTGGAAAGTGTCTCATAATAGATGCTTGACGCATGATTTTTTCGTTCTTGTTTATTATAAATGAGGATTGCGTCCCTTAATGATATACTAAAAATGTATAGCATGCCTTTCCATTGTATTGGATCCACAGTAAACTTGAAACTCATGAGACTAGTAATGAATTGGAAAATCAAAATCGTCGGATAACCGTGATGACTTTATCAGATAAATTAAATTATCTGATTAGTAGATTGCCGAATATTAGACACTCACGTGAACATAGCTGATATATTAAGCTGTGTGGGTGAACCAGATGTGTCGTATAAATTAATGTCGGATTGTAGGGGGGAGAGGAAATGCAATTACCATACAGGTTTTATTTCAAATCTACTTTCTTGTTTTCCTGTTCTGAATTTTCTTTCATCCTTTTTCCTTATTTTAAGACTTTTTTTTTGCCATCCTTTATTAAGTAAAATATTAATCCTCAAAGAACACCGCCCGTTTGAGCAAACTTCAACACCACGTGAGTGCAAATTTGTACTATCCCATTTGCACCATTCGTCTGTTTGTCTCTATACCAATTTGCACCAGTCGTCTGTTTGTCTCTTTACTGATGTGTACTAGTCTTGTCAAATTATTTAAATGTAAAATTCCATGAAAGGATCAAAGGTGAAGTCGATTTAAATAAATAAATAAATAAATAAATATATTATTGATTTTAACTTTTTTAAATTTATTATCGGAAAGAACACAGCAACAGTTATAAAATAAATCAGCAATTTAAGTATGTAACAACAATATGTATTAATAAAAAATAAGTAATAGTTAAAACCAGATATATGTTATAAAAATATATTCTTATACTTCCGAGTTTGTCGTTAAAACTTTCAATGAACGAGATGCTTTTGGACAAAAATGTTCAAATGTTAAACGTAGAAATGTTTTACATATTTTAGCTTTAATGTAAAAGCTAAAATATGTGAAATCTATAAAGGGGTGCAACTAGGTTCAGAAATTCGCAGGTTCGACTCCGCCCCGTCATGCGAGCCCCACCAGTGGCTGAGAGGTTGTGCTCTCGAAGCTGGTAGACGGGAGGTGCTGGGTTCGATCCCAATCGCGCCCGTCGGCCTAATCGTTCGGAGTTTTCGTGGTTTTCTTCGAGCCGTGGATTTATCCATGCGTAAATACGGGTTAGGTTCCCTTAGAAAGACCCCCACGAAGGGCACTCCCCCCGGGCCTATATCCCATGTGTAGATAATTGGCCGTCAATAATCAACCCAACCCAACCCGCCCCGTCATGCTGGGATAGCTGAAAGTCACCCGGAGTTAAAGTTCTGTATCGGATCAAGTTACGCGGATTTACCCGAACCCGACCTACAGTTTGGAAACAGTCGAGTTGACGCCAATTTTTTTCGATGTAGGTCAGATTGAATTTAAGCGTTTGGCGATCGCATCGATTTCGGGTCGAGTTTTGATTCTTTGGGCTTGGGTTCGGGTTGACCGGTCATTTCAAAAGAAAGTCCTGAATATATTTTTAATGAAAATAACTATATATATTTGAATATTAATAAGTGTATATATGTTCATTTTTATTCAAAAACATTAAAATGATTATTAGATATATGATTGAAGGGGTCGGGGCAAGAAAGTGCCAAGCCGCATTTTTGGTGAAATAAATCTAACACTGTAGTATGTTGCTTAATATTGTAAATTATAATATCCTACGTGTAATTTGTTTCTAAGGTCACTTGGTGGCAGCATATGTCCCAGGTTTCGTTTTTGTCCCAGTTGTTTATTCCCCCAATGAAGATAGCTAATTTACAAAAAAGCATAATAGTAATATCATTAAATAAAGTCATTAAGTAATACCATATTGTTACTCAGAATATCTCAAATGTTACTATGACATTGGTGAGAGAACTTTATGTTATATATCTTGATTTGAGTATTTCATCAAAGTTTTAAATTGAAATATCTCAAAAGTTTAAAAATGTGGCCTAGCACTCTCTTGCCCGACCCCCTCAATTCTAGACTACATTTCCTTAATTGTTTTAAAATATGGATTAATTTGCATTCACTTTGGTACGGGTTTGCATCGGGTATCGGGTTGGCTTTAAGCAGAATTTTTATTTTCGTGTCGGTTACAACCCGACCGGTGCAGGACTCCACTCTGATTTTAATTCGTTAGCTATAATCCAACTACTTTTCTGCCCCTCCCCTCCCTTCACATCGGAATACAACAAAAAACATTTATTTCATAACAATTTCAACAAATTTTACCGTTGCCTTAAAACTCTCGCAATGAAGGGAAACAATATCAATTTTAATAAGAGAAATAGACGGAATACAATAAGAATAAAATAAACGGATCTTCTGATGTATAGATAAAATGTAGCTGATTTTCATTTCTCTTTCGGGTATCTTTCTATTGCAAAAGACATTCATTAAATATTTTTGTTTATTAAGTTTCAGGACTCAAACAACACAGTCATTACAAACAAAATTACTAGACTAAACAAAATTACTTTTTAATGATTCGTGTATCTGAGTTATATCTGCGCTTAGACATTAATTTTAGTTAATACGCGAAGAACCTAAAAAAAAGTTTTAACGGAGAAAAGATAAAAACTTGGCCCATTAATAACAAGAAGATAAGATCACAAAGATGAGCGAAAAAATTATATTCTTCAACTGAAGTCATTTATTTCGGAATATTTTCCTTCTTTTTTAACATTATTTTTTAGAACGATTCATTTTGCAATTGAACTTACGGTAAAATTCGTTTACTTAATTCGGCATTTAGTTTACAAAAAGGGCATTTCTGGATCCCCGTTATTTTTGTGACGGAAGTAATATTATCCATACGAAAATTATAAAGACGTAGCGTTTGTTTTTTTATTTTTTTGTGACGGAGGTAATATTATCCATACGAAAATTATAAAGACGTAGCGTTGGTTTTTTTGTTTTTTGTTTGTAAAGGGTAATCTCTGGAACTACACAACCGATTTCAAAACTAATGATGGCAAATTGATGTTGACAGTCCCTGAAACAACATAGGCTATATTTTATGTCGGTGCCACTACCCCCTCCCCCCCCCGCGGTGGGTGCAGGAGCGAAAAACGTTCTACAATTGAAATATTTATGTTACTGAAGGGACTAGAAACTTGAAAATTTTCATCGTAGATATTTATAAGATGTAAATACTCTCTAGGAACAGTTTCTAAAAAAATTCGAAATTGAAAACGATGAAATGAGAGAAAAACTTTCTAAAAACGGTCTACATTTTTTATTTCTATCGAATTGTTAAATATAGAGACTTAACATTATACATGACTACTACTTTTAAGACACACAGAGAAAAGCTAAATTTTTTTTTTGGAAATTTAAAAAGGGTGGAGGAGGAAAAAACATTTTAAAATATGATTTTTGTGACACTGAAATTACTAAAAACTTGAAATTTGGCACAGGGGTTACTTTTAAGTAACAAATGTTCGCTAAGAATGGTTTCTAAAAAAATCGAAATTTAAAAGGTTGAAATGAGCGGAAAACGTTCTAAAAACGTTTTAAATTACGATTTATTTGAAACTGTTAAGGCTAGAAACTTGCAATTTGACATGGTTCTTACTCAAGAGACGTAAATGTTTGCGGAGAACATTTTTCTGAAAATTCGAAATATAAAAGGGTGCAAGAGAAAATAACTTCTATATTTGTGATTTATGTGATACAGTTGGTATAGAAGCTTGGAATTTGTGATAGTGCTTACTACTAAAATTAAAATGCTCTCTAAGAACGGTTTCTAAAAAAAAAATCAAAATTTTAAAGGGCGAAATGAGCGAAAAACTCTCTAAGTTACTATTTCTATGCAGTTGTTAGGGATAAAAACATAAAATTTTACATGGCTGTTACTTTTAAGACGTAATTGTTCGCATAGAACAGTTAAAAATCGAAATTTAAAAGGGTGAAAGTGCGAAAAGTGTTCTAAAAACGTTCTAAATTACGATTTATATCGAACTGTTAAGGATTGAAACTTGAAGTTTGACATGGCTTTTACGTTTAAGACGCAAATGCTCTTCCATGACAGTTTTCTAAAAATTCGAAATTTAAAAAAGTGCTGGAGCAGAAAACTTTCTAAATTTACGTTTGTTGCGACACATTTGATATAGAAGACTGGAATTTGGCATGATAGTTACTGTGGATACTTTTAAGATGTAAATGCTCGCTAATCATTATTTAAAAAAATTCCAAAATTTAAAAGGATGAAATGAGCGGGGAGAGGTTCTAGAAGCATTCTGAATTACAATTTATTTCGAACTGTTAAGACTAGAAACTTGAAATTTGGCATGACTGTTACTCTAGAGACGTTAGTGCTCGCCGTGAACAGTTTTCTGAAAATTCGAAATTTAAACAATGCGCAGAAACAAAAATAGTTCTAAAATTGCAATTTATGTGATAAAGTTTGTGTATAGAAGCTTTGAATTTAGCATGGTGGTTACTTTTAAAATGTAAACTCTCGCTAAGAACGGTTCCTAAAAAAACCGAAATTTAAAACGGCGAAATGAACTTAAAACGTTCTAAATTACGATTTAGTTGGATTTGTTAGGGATAAAAAGTTGAAATTTAGTATAGTGGTTATTTTTCAGATGCAGGGTACATGCTATAAACAGACAATTAAAAAATCGAAATTTAAAGGTGTAAAAATGGCGCAAAACGTTCTGAATTACGGTTTATTCAGAAATGCCAGGGATAGAAACTTAAAATTTAACACGTTTGTCATTTTTAAGACGTCAATGTTCGCATAGAATAGTTTTTACAAAATGCGAAATTTAAAAGAGTACAGAAGCAAGCAATTTCTAAAATTTCAATTTTTGTGATGCTGCTGGTCTTGAAATTTAAAATTTTGCATACTGGTTATTTTTAAGATTTCAGTACTTACAAAGATCTGTTTCTTAAAAAATTCGATATTTAAAAGGGTGAAATGAACGAGAAACATTTCGAAATACTTGGCCATTCATTACATTAATTGTTATATTTGGATGTTATACTTAGAAAATAATTGTAATAAAGTATTAACGTATATAACGGTAGTATTATATATATTTATTATAATTAGTACACTTACGTACGTGTGTGTATGAGTTTAATATGTGTTTGTTTGGGTCTAAATTGTTGTTTTACTTTTATTAATTAAAAAGTGTTTTCAATTAGGTGCATTTACAGTGCCAATAAAAATTAAGGGAAAAAATTCTTAAACGAGATATAAGTGTAACGAATTATTAATTACATAGAAAACTATTGCAACATTTTATAATTTTACTAACTTTTATTTTAACGCGATTTAAATACATTAAAAGTCTGATTGCACAGAACAATATTCTGGTCTTTTATTAAACCAGATAACAATGTATGAAATTTCTAGTTATACAGAAACATAGTTATATTTTAATTTGAAAAAGAAATATACTTTGTATGGATCATTCTTTCGATTTCATATTTATTTAGAGAACGCGATCTTAATTAAAAGTTTAAGTTCGTGAATCCTATGCTGAAACATTTATCCACTTCAGTTACGCCATTTCGAAATAATTTCATTTAAATATATCTTAAAAAAAATTGAAAAAAAATATTTTATTATACAAGTCGAGATTTTTCCAGATTTTCTCTCATTACAAATGTTCTCATTTGCTTAGTGTTTATTCGGTGCTTTAAAGCGAATGTTCTTAACTTAACTTTTCGTAATTTTATATAGTTGCAGAGAAAATTCGAAACTCATTAAACGATTTTTCAGTTTAATGCAGTCGCAATTATTTCCATAACATGTAACAGAATGCATTAAAATGTCTCTTTTGAAACGTTCGTTATGAGAATACGAAAATATTTTTTCGAATAAGTTTGGACAACATATATTACTAAGAGGAGATGAGGAGATACATTCTACTGTAAAATGGAATGTTTCCGGAAAATAAAAGGACTCCTTTTTTCGAATTTTCAATTTACTTTAAAATTTTCCTCCTTCTCTTTTAAGAATGGTATTTTTCTTTAAAATATGAAATAATTACTAGAGGTTACTCATTCAGAGAGATTTATGATATTGAGTGCCGGGTATTTCATTTTGACGGAAGCTAATTTTTCTAATTAAAATGTAAATTCTTTTAAGATAATAATTTGTTTAATTAAGTGTTGTAATATGTTTCCCAAGAAGTGGTAAAAATAATAAAGGGTTTGTTGGTAAATATAAATATTGACACGAAGTTAAGTTTCAGAAACTAAGTATTACATCCAAGCGGCGCAAAAATAAAACATATATTTCGGTCTTCGTTCTTTTTTTATTGTATTTAAATGTGGAGTATTCGTTATTTTATAATATTGTAGGCTGTTTATATGACGATGGAATACAAAAAGAAAGAAAAAGGGGTAAAGAAAAATTAAAGACGTTGACATAAGTTTTTGTTGATTAGGGTTTTGTCTAAATCTCCCAACAGGTGGCGCTGCTATGCAGCATTTAGCAAGATTGACACGATTTTAGCAATAGTCTTATCAGATAGATTCAGTTAGACCTTGATATAAATTGGTCGCTGATTCTTTTTCGTGTATGCGAAACCTGTGTGAGATAGAAGAAAGTTTTGGGATTAGCACATCCGACTAGTTTAATAAAGGATGCTTGTCTAGCGGTGAGGACATATTAGCTACTGAACAAAGGGAGCCGAGTTCGAATCCCGATTCAGGTATGGATATTTGTCATGTATGGGTTCGACATTAAACACAGGATCCGATCTGTTTAGTCCTTGTGCTCAAAAGATGACTTTATTGCTTCCGACAATAAACCGAAAAAAAGGGGAAAAATAATATCTTCGCACAAAGAAGTTATGGAAGCTCATACATTCCAATGAAATATCTCATCCAGATGAATCTAGATGATCCTATAAAGAAAAGTCTCATCTGGATAAACATCTAACTGAACTTTATCCAAGAAGTCACTAACGAACAAACATTAACAACTGTCTAGTTGTTAAAAACAATTTGATATGCGATAAGATTATAAACTTTAATTTATATAAGAAATTCTCAAAAAATGAAAGTTATGTTTTTGATAATATTATATCGAAAGAATATTAATTATGATCTTTAAATAGCTGAAACACAATGTTTTATACATATATGGATAAATAGTTAACCACCCCGGAGAGTTAAGCGTTATAGCTTTATAGCTTTAGTACAAGACCGGAAAACAAATTTAGCCTGTTTTCTCACAGAAGGACAATATCGGAACATAAAAGGCTTCTGTGTACTTTTCTCATACCAGAAATTCATTCATACCAGAACTCTTCACTCTTCATACCAGAAATTATTGCATATTTTAAGAGATTAAGTATATAAATATAAATTTAATACTGTTTGCCTTATATAACATTGTGAAAAATGCAATTCTAGAAAATATTTGCAGTCCATTGTATCATCTGAAATTGTCTAATTATCTTTTATATCGTATATTAGTATACCAGACATTAGGCATTAGTATTAATTGCGGGGAGCAATACTAGTATAGATATATCTATCAACTGTGTGTTTTTTCACTGTGTGGGCTATACGTCTATTAAGCAATTAAAATTTGATTATTATTATAAATGCAAGGCGTGTGAAATTTTCTATGGAAAAATTTCCAAAGTGTTAAATATGAATTTATTCAATTGTCGATGGATTTTCTTTGATTTCGTGTTTGCCCCAGGGTTGGTGGCTCACTGAAAATATTCCATCTTGTACTGCGTTTGTAGACTTGCCAACATGTTATAGTGAAAAAGTTCCCGGCTGAGTATTGTTCCCAAGTGGTTTAGTTGTAGAACGTCAATGCGCTATACTGATGACCCGGGTTCGAGTCTCGGCTTGGGTACTTTTTCACTGTGTTGGCTATACGCCTATTAAGCAATTAAAATTTGATTATTACCTAATATCTTGAACCAATTCTTATCCTGACCACCTTTAATTTTCAATTTACATTTCCCGTGTCTTTATTCTTTTGAAAAAACTGTAAACTTCATCCCAGGTATATAGATACAGTTTTTTCAAAAGAATAAAGACACAGGAAATGTGAAATGAAAATTAAAGGAAGGCAGGGTAACAATTGGTAAAGAATTTGTGCAAGATATTGTGTATTTAATATACCTTTTAAGACGCCAGGCTGTTTCTATATGTTTTTTTAAAAGAAATGACTAAATATGTTTTAATGATTACTGATAATGTACGCTTTTTACTGACAATATTAAGATAATTTTTCAGAGGAAATAATGTGTTTTTTTAAGATAAGGTAATATGAAAAGATCAATATATACTAATATTGCTCTCCACAATTAATACTTATGCCTGATGTCTGGTATACTTATATAAGATATAAATGTAATACGGGAGTTATAAAAACAGGATGTTCTGTTTTGAGACTATCTATCTAATTATTATCTGTTGTACCTAATTTTAAAAGTAGAAATTGAAATAAATATGCATTTTTTTTAATGAAAACCATTTATAATGCTGATCATTTTAATTAACATTATTCAAAATCATGCGCTAATATTTATTTACTATCAAATAAATAAAAGTATGATTAAAATTCCTCTTTTTATACAATTTGAAATTTTTCAACTAAGTGAAAAAGTGTCCAGGTCGATAATCGAACTTAAAAACTCTTTCTTAAAAATGCCTATGCTCTCTCGATTCAGCTACTTGGAACGACAACCGTCAGACAAAATTCACCCAGACAATCTTTTGGCAATAGCATCTGATCTGACATGTAGACAGCTCAACAGAATAACAGATGCATCAAAAGAAAGGAGTATTTATTAGATGCACATTTAATCAGAAAAAGAAAGTAATAATCGCCAAACGTATTGCAGAGAAAAACTAAATAAACATTCGATTAGGATTTAAATCTTCTTTAAATTTATATTGGTAAAAGAAGTTTCGGCAAAAGAAGTTACATGTTAAAACACTAACAAAATTTGAAATTTTTATTGGTAATAAATAATTTTTACGAAGTTATGATTACTTCCAGAGATACTCAACATTACAAACTGGGCTAGTTTGAGAGCCATTTTGGAAGCGGAATTCGTTATGTTAAGATTGAGATGGGATTCAAATTTTGATAATACAAAGGTATTATCAAAACAGGGGTATTAGTGGTGTTAAAAAAATTATAAATAAGTTCTTTAATTATCATTAAAAATAAACATTGTCGATATTGCAGTAACTAGTTTTTTAAATGCAATTATTCTCTTAAGTTACTATAGGGTTTTCCAAACTATTATTCTGATGGTGCTTTAAGCATAACTCAACTACTATTTATCGGAACAAGGTGAACCATTGCATATGAATATGAAAAGTGCCCGGAAATCAAATATTAGTAAAACAATATGTATAGGTTAAAAATTATATATATATATTTTTAATATTAACATCATAATTCTTATTTTACATAAATAGTTTTAAATGTATGCAAATCTCATAATTATTTTTGGGGTGCTCAATAATAATGCTATAGGCCAAAATCAGCGTGAAAGAATAATTGTTACATAAAATATGAATGAAAACATTAAAAATCTGTTTAATATTGAGATTAAAATTTTATTTACATTTCTTAAACTTCTTCAACGAATGACTTCCAGTTTCGTATAAAAGTTAAAATGTACTCTAGAATCAAATTTGAAGTCAAATTTAAGGTTAGCATTCAAATTTTAAAGTGTTTTATTATTTCTAAAAAGAAAAATTTAAGCTTATAATAAATTTAAGCTTTAAGCTTATTTTTTAAGTAATTTTAAAGAAAGCATAATTAATATTACAGTTTTAGGGCATGTATCATTTGCTTCATAAAGCCACTAATTTAATATTGAATTTCGTACATACCTACCAATTATTCTGCTGCATCAACAGAACTCTTCTTTTCTAAAAGTATTGAGAAACTGTTATGTAGAGTAATATTCACTTGCTAATTAAGTTTCTTAGCAAGTAATGAAAAACGAAATTTTAATTTTTTTTCCTTAATACTTTTTATCTTAGAGACTTCTACTAAAACGACTACTGAAGGAAAACGCATTACGCAAAAGTAAACACTTTCATTTCGTTATAGCTCGGACAATTTTAGAGCAATCATGGAACATCTCAAACCAGACACTTGAGAATTCAACTAAGAATTAAATAAAATAATCGAATCAATTCTCGAAAAAAAAAAAAAAAAGTCTTCGTAATTAAAGGATTTTTCGAGTTTTCAATTCTTTACATTTTGGTAAAATAGCCAGAGATATTTTTTTATTATTTTTTATTATATTTTTTAGCCAGAGATATTT
This sequence comes from Maratus michaelseni, assembly GCA_963931845.1. Taxonomy (NCBI): domain Eukaryota; kingdom Metazoa; phylum Arthropoda; class Arachnida; order Araneae; family Salticidae; genus Maratus; species Maratus michaelseni. The sequence continues at coordinate 6,566,721 of OZ007588.1, forward strand.
TTAAGATTCTATTTAAAATTTTTGCAATGCATTGGTAAGAAGGTTTTAAGTTGTTTAATGCAAGCTCCTTCAAGCATTATACCCTCTAGTTTGTATTACTAACATATTAACATCAGTTACACTTAGAATATTACTTACCCATCATGCGTAGTATAGGGTAAGTATTGTGAACGTTTTAAAAATTGAAAAAAAAAAAAAATGTTGGATTTACACGTTTCAGACACTGGAGATTCCGAAAAACCTATTTTTAGAAGAAAAAATTGCCGTCTGTGTGTCTGTAAGCGCTCTATATCCCGAACAAATTGAAATATAGACTTGAAATGTTCTTAGTATGTAATAATGAAAACAAGCTTATTGAATTTCAGTACCTTCGATTATGCGGAACTTTTTTTTTCGGACTCTCGAATTAGTCGTTCTGATAAAAGGTACATAAAATTTTTCGAAATTGTTTATTTTAAGGCGTAAATATAAAAGACAATAAAAAAACATACATTTTTCTTAAAGAATGAACTCGATCGGATAATGAGTGGCCGAGATATCCGAGATCTCTTGTTAGTCTCGAGAGTCGTTCTGATAAAAGGTACATAAAATTTTTCGAAATTGTTTATTTTAAGGAGTAAATATAAAAGACAATAAAAAAAAACATACATTTTTCTTAAAGAATGAACTCGATCGGATAATGAGTGGCCGAGAATCCTATTTTCTTCAAGCTTCGATTTTTCGTGACAGTGTATTTCATTCACAATTCAATTCAAAGATCTATTTTAATTGGAAATGGGATGCTTCATCCGACGCAGTAAATGGTTAGTTAATAGGATTATCATTTTTGGTGTTATAAGGATATTTCTTTTACGCAATTCAGTACTAGAGCATTTAAAGTTTAGGACGTCATCAAGCCACGATTTTATTCGAATTGCAATGCATCTTATAAATAGCTTACACATGTTTTATTTTCATATTTTATATTATGCTTATTAATGATGGGTAAGTATTACGGTGGCACCCAACAACTAGTTTTGCATCGTAATCGTGGTTAACAGGATCTTTCAGCGTTGATTTTGAAAATTTGAAAGTAATTGGATTTAAAAATTAGGATTTTTAAAAGTAAGACAAACAGAAAATGTAGGTAACTAAGCTAAAAGAGTTATAAAAAATTATAGAGTTAAATTCATCTGAAAAGAAAAAAAACAGAATATATTATCGTTATTGTTAATCAATGCTATACATAAAAGAGTACTTGTATATCATAAAAAATGAAAAATAAAAATCATAGAAATAAAATATATCATTATATATAATAAGAAATATAATTGGCAAAGCGAAACAACACAAAAGTCATAGCCTGCAATTAAAGAAATTTAAACCGGAAAAAATATATAGATTTTACGTTACAGTAAACATTTAAGTAAGTTTGCAGATTTCAGAATAAAAATATCTTTAAAGTATACTAAAATAAAAGCTTTTGTTTCTCAAATTTAAACACGCTTTGTGATAGATAAAAAAGGATTGGCCAATAACGTTTCTGTAATAAGCGACTTTTGTTTTACGAAAATTCAAATTTAATTAAATTATTTTCAGTTTTGAACAAACTGTTTTGCATTATAATATGTGTAGAATGTTTCATGCCTTAGAAAAAGAATTTGAAAATAATTTACTTTCCTAAATAATATATTAATATTTTTAAAATTCATGTTAAATCTTTTTAAATAAATTCAAGGCAACTTCTAATATTTCTCTAACATCATCCAATTACTCGAGAGATTAGAACTTGAAATAAAATAGTTCAGAATATATTTCAAAAATTAAAATAGGCGAGCACACTTTGCTTTAATGATTTATTTAATTGAGGTTTGTGAAAATGTCCCATGTGAATACATAAAAATGAATAAGTGTAGCGAAGAAATAATTATTACTTTAATGGAATATATTATTGAAAAATGAATTCATATAAAAACATTCTGATGCCAAAATGAGGAAATTAGTCATTTGTAAAACAATAAGAAAACTTTTTACGTCTGAGTCTAGTGATTTCTAAGGATCTGAGTCTCTGAGGAGAAAAAACGTTATTCTTTAATTTATGCGAGAAATTAGATTTCATGGCCGACACTAAATTTTATAACTTCGTTATCTTTACTAATAACTTATTATGTTTGTACAATCCCAATTTGTTTCTTTATTCAAATAACTGAAAGTTAATTACTTAAAAAACATAAGTGATATTTTATTTGTCATTCATTTTGTATGCAAATTATTTCCTAACTCTTTGCATGGCGAAATTTAATTTATTAAACGAAAATCACCAAAAAAATGTATTATTTTATTAATGAGATTACATCATATTCCGTAGGTGTATCATATTAATTCTGAATTTAATAGATTACGAATTTAACCATTTATTTCATCTTAATATTTTGTTGTTTCGCTTTATATTTAACCTCTTCCCGACGAGCATTTAACGAGAACCACTTTTTCGGAACAGAATTTTTTGTATTATTGAAGGGGACATAGGAATCGTGAACCTTCCAAAAATTCAATTATATGTGTATATATATACGATTCTCATAGGAATAGTAAATCTTCCAAAAATTCAATTATATATATATATATATATATATATTTTTGTAGGATTTCAGTGTTAATACTTCATTTGCGTTATGACGTCATGATCGTCATATTAACTGACACTTTAGTACTATTACTATCATCCATGATTCAAACGCACGAGATATAAATATTTTGGATCGCGAGATTTCACAAAGAGCCAGTCTTCTAATTTTTATCATCGAAGAAGCGTCGAAGTGTGGAAAAGTCAATTAGGAAACAACTAGGCCTAATTGAACTATGTGACAATAAGAATATTGTATGTTTTATGTGAGAAGTGTAAGATATTTTAAAGAAATAAACAACGAAGCGCTGTGGAATTGATTTCCTAGAATGGTATTAAAGTTCTTGCTTTTGTTATTTTGAATTTGTTATTTCTATGAAAGGAAATGTTTTCTATGTTTGAAAGGATTAAAAGGGCCCTCCGTAAATACAATATCCATCTTATTGCTGTCCCTCCCAGAAAATTGGTTGACTTAGTTTCATATAAATTAGATCCTATCCCCCCTGATCAATTCGCAGGTGTTTATGAAATCCCCATTAGCTTAAATAATAATAGTATAATATTTTACATTGGTATGACTAAAAGAAAGTTTTTGGAAAGATTAAAAGAGCATAAAAACGACATAAAATTTGGAAAATTATCCACTGCACTCTCCCGGTTTTACGCTAAAAATAATGATATTGTAATTAATTTCGATAAAGCAAGAATTATCCATAGGTTCAATAACCCATTTAAAGCCGCCATTAGGGAATCATTGGAAATTAAAATTAGAAAAGATTGTATTTGTAATGATAACTTTTCTTTCAGCATACCTGGTTTATGGGATACATTTTTAACCCCTTGTTAATTCATTGTTTTGTTTTTCGCTCTTTGGCAACAAAGAGTGCCCGCTTATTTTATTTAAATTTTTCCATACTGTTGATTTCATTCTTCTCGTGTCGAAAATTAAAAGATCAGTAGTCGTTTATGTTGTTCCTCTTCCCCGATGATGGCTTTAAGTTTGAAGCCGAAACATGTAGGATTTTAGCTCTTTTATGAGTTTAAAACAATTTTTACACTGATTTTAGCAACTAATAAGCACAATTTGTGCAATTTGTGTTTTTAAAATTGTTATTTCTAGTTGTACAATTAATTCAGTAAATTAACTTTTTACGTATCACCTATCTACATTTTTGTGATACAAAACAGATTATATGCGATTCTTTGCTTTCGTGACCTACATAATGCCTATTATCAACTTGGCGTCTTTTCGAATTGGCGTAGTCAGCCACTCTCGATCTTCTGTCATCAAAATCGCTGCTTGTATCCTTAACTGATTGTTTATTGCAAATCCTTCGTGCTGTTTCGTAATTATCTAATTTATTAACTAATTCATCAATTTTCTTTATTACTAATAATTCCTCTATGAAATGTGTTTTTGTTTCCGTACGTAAATTATGCCTGATTTGATTAACAACAATTAATTCCGCTAAATCTTCAAAGTTATTTACTTGAAGACCTTCAATTCATTGTTGAAAATACACCCTTATCTCATAAGCGAAATCGCGCCAATTAGCCGTTGGCTTCTTTTTAGATGAGAAAAATTTAAGCCTAAACTCTTCTGGTGATAGTTTGTAGCGTTTTAGTAGAATATTTTTTATGTGATCATAATCGTGAATTTCAGGTTCCTTTTCCCTCGTAATTATATTGATCACATCTAACGGCATTTGATTAATTAAATAATTTACCCATTCTTTTTTTAATGCCCGTTTGCGCCATTTGCCTTTCGTACATAGCTAAATATAAGCTAATATCATTTGAACTTTCATATTTAGTTAATAATCTAAGCAATTCAAATTGCTTACCTGGATTTGTCCTTGGGTTTTCCTCAATGTGTTCTCTTGAATTTTCTTGTATCTGTAATTTCTTAATTTCAAAATTTTGCTCCAATTCTATTTTCCATTTTCTATCTTCCATTTCCATTTTCAATTTCTTTTCTTCAATCTCTGCTTGTAATTTCTTCTCTTCCAGTTCTGCTTGTAATTTCTTCTCTTTCTCTTTCTCTTCTCTTTCTTCTTTCTCTTTTCTACTTGCTATCACTACTTCCAATCGATCTTTTATAAATTCTTCTTCGTAACTCTCCCAACTCTTGATCAGCTTTATTAGGACGGGTATTGTCGGTTTTTCTGGTGCTTCAATTCCGCATTCTTCGCAGAGGTTTATTAGATCAATTCTCTTAGCTTTATTTACAGTTCCCATGTTTATCTTTCACAATTTGTACTTGAAGTAATACGATTACGGTTTCACCTTGCGAAATCGTAACACAACTTTTAATACTGGCGTGTTATTTTTAATTATTCTGGCATACGAGCCCCCAAAAATGTAGATAGGTGATACGTAAAAAGTTAATTTACTGAATTAATTGTACAACTAGAAATAACAAATTCAAAATAACAAAAGCAAGAACTTTAATACCATTCTAGGAAATCAATTCCACAGCGCTTCGTTGGTTATTTCTTTAAAATATCTTACACTTCTCACATAAAACATACAATATTCTTATTGTCACATAGTCCAATTAGGCCTAGTGGTTTCCTAATTGACTTTTCCACACTTCGACACTTCTTCGATGATAAAAATTAGAAGACTGGCTCTTTGCCAAATCTCGCGATCCAAAATATTTATATCTCGTGCGTTTGAATCATGGATGATAGTAATATGAAATCCTACATATATATATAATGAAAACATATGTGAAAAACAAAGGATGAGATATCATAAAAATCATTGGAAAGGATACTGCAAGAATAAACATAGTATAATGAAAAATGAAAAACGAAAAACTATGAATATATTATAGAATCTTCAGAGGAGCTTCATAAGAATAATTCATAGTAAATATATTTTATTTCATTAAATATTGTCAGCATTATCGATATAATCGAAAATATTAAGCTCCTTATAACATATATAAGAAACAACATAAAATTTAAGAACCACAATAGATCAAATAACTAAAGAAACCATTATTCAACAGCAATATAAATTATATTATAAAGCAATGGACAAAAACTCACAAAAAAAGAAGAGTAAAGATGATTGAACAGGATTAGAACTGCTTTGGAATAACTGTTACGCTTTATTTAACCAAGAAACACAAAGTGGTTTAAAACGTTTAGTCATTGCATTAAAATATTATGGAAGAAAAATAAAGTGTTTGGTGCTGCCATCTACTACTTATAAATAAAAGAAAAAGCTTAAACTACAGAGTGTAGTGAAAGTATAAATCTGGTGCTGCCATCTATTCGGAAAAAAGAAAAACTGGAACTACAACCAACTTTGGCATAAAATAAATTTTAAGCAAAGTAATAATTAATGTAAATAAAATTTCGAAAGTGATAAAGACTAAAAGATATAAATAAAATTTAGATAGTTATAAAGATGAAATGGGAAGATGGTAGTATATATATATATATATATATATATACATTAAAAAGTATTCATTTATAAGATTTTTTTTTTTTTTTTTTTTTTTTTTTTTTTTTTTTTTTTTTTTACAGTTCATGACTTGGTTAATATATGATCAAATAGGGCACTTTTTTTATCATTCAAAGTTATAAAAATTATTTTGCCTGTGAATCATTTTAATAAAATTATTGATAATTTCAGTCGAATCACTTCATACTTATCAGAAACAGAAAGGTGTAGAAAATAATATATACTATAAAATATGAAGCATTCATATTCACTAAACATTTTGATATTTTACTTGGAACTGAAAAAAATTATATTCTTCCATTCACGATTGGGAAAACACTGTGAGAATTCTAAAATGATTCCAGAGAGAGAAATGAATTATTCACAGCATTTACGTTAAGATATTACTATGAATTTTTATAAAGTAACTTTTAATCCTTAGAGATTGATACAAAATTTAGAAATGGATTTTGCAGAGAAAATAATTTATTTTTATATTTTGTGTTGTCGTTATTTCTTTTTGAAATCAGGTTTTAAAAACATAACATAATTTCAATAAATTAGTTTTATAAAATTAAGAGTTTATATTTCTTTTTTTGTAAACATTTTACATTATTTGAAGATTGTAGTTAAATATATATGCCATTATTTATGTAATAAACATGCATAATTTTCATTCGTTGAAAATACCATTTTTCCTATATCTGAACGGATAAGGTTGAGAAAGGTAGTACAAAAAGGTTCACTGCATTACTGAACAGAAAAAGCAAAATGCGACAAAATACACTCTCAACTACCAAAGTATTTTCCATTGATCCTAAAACCGTATCCGACATATTATTTCCCTACAGCTCGAATCCGATAAAAGAATTTTCAAAATATTCAATGGTTGGAGTATCATAGTTGATATTTATTCCAACAGAGCGAAAAATGCCGAGACAAGGACTGGAACGTGGGTACTTTGGCTTGCCGGGCCAACGCTTCTTCCTACTGAGATATCCCAACGATATCCTGGGTGCAATATTTCCCTCTTATTTTTTGGATAAGATTGTGAACTGCAGCGCTAATTTCATTCATCCGAGCTATAGTTATAGCATTTTACATGATGAATATGAAATAACACGGAAATATCAACTATGATACTCCAACCATTGAATATAATTTACCTAGTTGAAAATACCCAACAAATAAGAATAAAATATGACAGCCAGGATATCGATGGGATAGCTCAGTAGGATGAGCGTTGGCACGGCAAGCCAAAGTACCCAGTTTCGAGTCCTGGTCCCGGCATTTTTCGCTTTCTTGGAACAAATCTCATCTATGATACTCCAACCATTGGATATAATTTACCTAGTTGAAAATACTTTATTTGTTCATTATGTCCTAATTACATGGTATCCAGGAGTTTCCGTGTTACTTCAGATTTATCATGTAAGATGCTATAACTATAGCTCGGATGAATGAAATTAGCGCTTCAGTTCACAACATTGTCCAAAGAATAAGAGTGAAATATGCCAGCCTGGATATCGTTGGGACAGCTCAGTACGAAGAGCGTTAGCCCGGCAATCCAAATTACCCAGGTTCGAGTCCTGGTCCCGGCATTTTTCGCTGTGTTAGAATAAAACTCAACTATGATACTCCAACAATTGAATATAATTTACCTAGTTGAAAATACTTTCCTCTGTTTATTACGACCGAGAAAATTTTTTTAGTTGACACGATCACGGTATATACATATATAATATATAGATATATATAATTTTTTAGCCCAAACATAGAAAAGCATTTTTCATTTACACAAAACTGAACCTGCACCCAAAAAAAGGAATTGATTAAAACAACAAAACAGGTTTTGTTGAGTACATTTTGGTTGTTTCAAGCAAAATTTTTAGATGAAGTAAAAAGTTGGTTTTGTTGCATTGACAAAAAAATATTGTTAACACTCTTACAAAATTTTAACAAAATTTCATCAATTTTACTTGAATTAACAAAATCTGTTTTTTTAATTTTACCATAATTTTGTAATTTGTAATTCCAGCAAAATTTTGTTGCTTTTACAAAATTTAAATTGTTGTGTAGTAGCCATAACTCTCTCACGTAACTTGGTTTATTTGACTTATATAACTGTATAATTAAAGGATTAACATAATTTTTGGATAATTAAAACTTTTTTAATTGGGACGGACCAAGGTAGTTTTAAAAATCCCCCTGTCCCATTTATTACTTTCTTCTATCTTTACAAGAATAAAGTATTGGAATCATGAAAATTTTTGGCTTCCGGTTTTCGACGGATTTTAGAAGGTGCTGGACACGATTTGACTGTTTTTAGAAAATGACTGTCTATGAGTCTGTCTGTCTGTAAGTGACAAAAATTTTGAGGGCGCTGTATTTCAAGAACTAATGCACGGAATTTAATAAAACTTTATATTCAGTTACTTCCTGGTATAAATTGGTGCTGATTAGTTTTTGGCGTAAATCGCGCAACAGGTGGCGCTGCTATGTTGCAATTTTCGTTATTTCTGCAATAGATTCACGATTTCTCAAGAATTAATGCACTGATTTGCATCAAAATACAGATTGAGTTAGACCTTGACATAAATAGAAGCTGATTACGTTTTGGTGTCAATAGCCCAACAGGTGGCGCTGCTATGTTATTTGTTTCATGGTTTTCACTATAACCAAACCTCAAGAACTAATGCCCGGAGTATCTTTAAATCATTTTCAGCAGTGATTTACACCTGTAATTCTTAAATAATAACCAGTGAATTTTTATCCTGCTTTTTTTCACGCGTAAACCGACAGAGTAAAAAATGCCCCAAACCGGGAATCGTACCGGGACCTCAGAATAGCGCTCTGAGGCCCCAGCATACGGCAAAACAGTTAATTTTTAATTAATTTTCTGAAGTGAATTACGCCTGTAATCCTTGAATAATAACCAGTGAATTTTTATCCTGCTTTTTACAGGCGTAATTCACCGATGAAAATGAATTAAAAATTAACTATATGCTGCCGTATTATGGGCTTTGTATTTTCGTCTCATGTTTGACGCAAAAATTTGCATGCTCATGCAGGGCCTGTTTACCGAATAGTCCCGGGAAGCCCGTGCTTACCCAAAGAAATACAAAGGTGCCCCAAATTTACTTAAAAAAAAAAAAAAAAAAAAGATTCAATAAGGGTAAAAAATGCATTTTTTCCTTACGAAATTTTTATCTAAGAACTTATTATCGAAGTAAAAAATGCATTTTTTCCTTACGAAATTTTTATCGAAGAATTTATTATCGAAGAATTTTTATTTATCTCTTTCTAAATTGTTGTTTACTCGAAATTTTGATGGTAAAATTTCAAATTGTTGCACCATACCAAAAATGAATTTAGTAAATAACAAAGCAATTGGTAGAGGGGGACCACAGAGTAACGTCGGGCTTCCCCTACTTTTATGTCTTAAGCGGGCTCTGTGCTCATGATGACATTTCCACCTTGTGCTGCGGTTGCAGCCGGTCGGACATATATAAGAGTGAGAAATTTCGAATTTGGATATCGTTCCTTCTAGCTCAGTGGTTAGAGTCTTAGATCGTTATTTTGAGGACCCAGTTTCGATTCCCAGCTTGGGACATTGTTCAATCTGTAGTTTACGCTTGAAAAAAAGTAGGTTAAAAATTCACTTATTATTGTTCAAGGATTACAGGCGTAACTCACTGCTGAAAATGAATTAAAAATTACCGAAAAAATAGTTAAGTTTATATTGGTTCTAATACAAAAAATAATTTTAAAGTAAATATTATAATTGTTTATGTAACAAAAACCTTTTGTTGTTAAAATAAAGAAAATTCTTAAAATTACACAAAACAATTGTTCTCAAAAGTATTTGTTGCTGAAACTGAAAAGAACTCTTCAAGTAACATATAATTAAATTTATTTTGAGAAAACTTTCGACAAAAGAAATTTTGTTAATTAAAGTAAAATCGAAACATTTTTATTTGAATTAACAGAACTTTTTTTGCTGACGATACAAAATTTTTTGTTGGAATTGCAAAAACAATCAACAATATTTTTCTTGTTGATTCAGATAAATTTTCCATTTAACCATATTTAAACGGAAAGTTTTGTTGGGCCAACCAAATTTTTGTTGATTCAACAAAACTTTTCTCTGTGTGTGAACGCAACAATTTTTTTTAGTTGACAAGATACCGACTAAATATTTTCAATTCAAACAAACCCAAACCTAACAAAACAACTTCAGCGGATCCAAACATCAGAAAATACTTTTCAGTGATACAAACCGACAAAACATTTTTCATTCACCGGAACATCGCAAAATCTTTTCCATTCTACCCAAATCGAAAAAAACTTATTTAGTTCGCGAAAACCTGACTTAGTATTTCCCATTAAAATTAAATAAAACACAAACACATCAAAATATGTTTAGTTGATTTTAAAAAAAAAAAAAGCTTATTGACCCAAAATTGAAACCAAACTAAATAAAATATTTTAGTTGACACTATCCCGACAAAATACTAATCAAAATCAAAAATTATTACAAGTACTTTTACATAAAATAATACAGACTATTAATAATTTAAAAATATTATCTGAAAATTACAATTTTTTGTAGTATGCGACTTTTTTAATGAAAGAAGCGATATAAAATGGGATCAATAAAGGACACGTAAAAATCTAATTACCCTTTCATAACCTTATAAAAATTAAAAAACATCCCAATTTCTTATTTCTTAACTTTGCAATTTTGTTTTATCATACTTTACATATTTGTTACTTATGTTAAACTATTTTATAATTGATAACCTGTTAAACATAGGATTTAGTGGGTGACAAATTTGAAAAATAGACTTACATATAAATCCTCAATACTATCTATCTTGCACTGAAACAATGAGAGGTACTTCGAAAGGATTTTACTCGACATAAAATAATTTTAAGGTAAATAAAAAATGTAAGGACAAGTTAGCCTTTTTCAAAATATTTCACAAACATCTCTGCATAATTGACGTGATAACGTTTAGAATTGTTTAAATGCTTTAACTCTTGATTCCTCTAACGATTATTAAAATTTTATAGTACTTTATTCTCCTTTCTATTTGGAATTTTATTTAAAAATTAACTAAAGCTATTTTTAAAAGGAACATTTATATAAAACAAAATAATTTCAAACATTGAATCTGTCCAATTTTATTAAAATATCCTTGAACCAAACTAATAAAAACGAACCTAACTTCAATTTTCACAATAAAACTATGAAGTTGATGTAATAAATTCTATACTTTATCGTGTTCCTTAACGTCTGTGCAAATGAAACTTAAAAAAGATCATCAATATTCTTACAAGACTTAAAGTAAGTAAATTTTTTATCGCATTCTTAGCATTGAAACATAAATAATAAATATAAAAAGTGCAACTAAATTTTCTGTGCGAAAAGAAACGTAGATGGATTTTTTTTTTATAAGTCTGTTACTGAATAAATTGAACAGAATACCATCAACGTCTGAAATGAAAGGTGGTTCCGCAATAAAGAACGGACAAAATGCTTTACTTAAATCGTTGAGTTTAAAAGTGGAATTTTCCCATTTATTCGAGCGCAAGATCAGAGAGTTCTCCTGAAACATCTGTAAGCGATTTGGAATTGAAAAATGTGAAATGCTCTCAGAAATTATGGGAAATGTATCAGATATATCAGGTGCAGCAGCTATACATGAATCTTTACAAATTGAAAAAAAAAAAAAAAAAAAAAATGTCAGATTTGAAATGGAGGCATTTTCAGAAGAATGCTGAATTTTCATGGTTTTTCTAACTTTTTACCGATACTGCGGTTAAGGTTTTTATTGAAAATTTTCTTATGGTTTTATTATCAAATATTTCAATGTAAAAGAAAAGCAAATTCGCTTCAGATAAAGTGGTATTCTTACACACTAATACATTATTTTATTACTAAAAAAAACATTGATATATTTATAAGAATGTTTGAAATATAAGTTTTCATGTGGGAATAAAAAGACTTTTACAAAGTTATTTGCGAACAAAAGTTACACTTTTTTATTTAAAGTATTTTTTTTTCAAATTTAATTTTACGTTGTAAATAATTCCGTAATTAATATGAATAAATAACTTCTAAAAACAATTGTATACATTGTTTTAAGTATTTTAAGTAGATATTTGATGTTCTTTCTAAGGAAAGTATTTGTGCGTTGTTGTGTTAACCAAACATATTTTATGTCATATATTATGTTTGAAATTACTTCTCTATTTAATATCGTCTCTACACATGCTCAATGTCATCATTATAACCTGCCTCGCATTAAAATCTTTTCAAATGCTAGGATCTGCTGGTTATCTCTACCCTTTCTTTATTGGATAGAATTGCATGAATTAATATCACCGCATCAACGATGCTTTCTCATTATATTACATTAAGATAAGATATTGCATAATGTTACATTCATTTTTCAAACTACGACGAAATTTTAAAACGATTAAACCATTTGAAACTAATATTATCCTTGAATTCTCGTATTATTAAAATCAGTAAAGGTAAATGGATATCGTACCAGCAATGGACACTTTTAAATTTAAATTGAACAAAATAGGCTTTCGCAGAGGTTCGCGCCCCTCGTGGATTTGTGGAGAGTTGTTCTCTAGTGTTAACACCTCTAGCTATAGACAGTGACGGCTTGTCACCGACAATTTGTAGGGCATTAAATGCATTGCTGTAAAATTTATACTTTCGTACCATTATTTTTTAAAGAAATCTTATAATTGTTTAACGGCACAATTTTCTGCCAATATATAAGACAATGTTTTCTTTTGAAAGATAGTGATAAGAAAATAAGAAATTTCGCAGCCATGCATTTAGTGCCCCGTAATAAATCTAGTCACGAGCCGCCGCTGGCTATAGAGATTGCAAGCCATGAGTTCCGGAGTGAGGCGGTTATAAATTTAACAAATCAGTCGTGACGTCATCTTATCACGATTTCTTGTAGTTTTGAATAAGGTAAGGCAATTTGTGTTTTTTCGTTTTGGCCTACTATAAGCAATTCTTTTGTATTTTAGGCTTCGGTATGTCTAGAAGTGATCTGCGGATTTCATTTATTGGGTTTATTTTTTAATTTAGAATCAATTATAGCGATCACAATCTATCCTGGTGACAACAGACGACCGACGTTGCGAACAGTGTGCGACAACTGAGGAAGAAACCGGATTGTCAGAACCTATTTTTAGATAATCGATCAAAACTCAAATAGTTTAACGTATTTTTGAGAAGAAATTTCGCGTCAAATGGCTCCGAATTTAACAACAACGAAGAAAAGCTGCGTGGAATGGTACGAGGAAGTCCACAGCTATATGTGAGAAAAGGGCTTTCACTCGACACTGGAATATTGAAGCAGAGTTTTTTTTACATCGACAAAACAACATTTTACCTTTTTATATTCCGTAATTCTTGCTTTGATAGGGAACAAAACCATTTACTTAAATTTATAATTTCTAAATAGTAAACTTCGTCTGATTTAATCTCAGAAAAATGCGAAGATTTCTATTCGTAGAAAGTTATATTCGAAATCAAGGGACCATTCGAACGCCAAGAAAACTCCGCCTACCGCAGCCGCGATTTTAGTATTTAGAGGCTATGGATAGTCTAGGCCTTTTTAAGGTAACTACACGATAATATAGTTAAATTTCCACTGACGCAGTAAAATTAATTGAAAAAAAAAATGCTGTTATTTAAATGTATCATGGTACAAGTTTGTTAAACATTTAGAGACTATCTTTTTCAAGTTTGTTATTTTATTCATTGTACATTCATTTTATTCATTGTCATTTACTCATTACTGTAACAACAAATAGCGGAAAATAGGGTAAAACACAGCACAGTTGCGTATAGAAAGAGTTAATTGAGGTACCGAACACTCGCTATTGTCATAGTCAGTAAAACAAAGAATGTGTTACGCTCAAAAAGGCGGCAAATGTTCTTAAACTGTCAACTACTGATATGGTTACCTTTAATGAAGAAGAAACGTGTTTTACAAAATGCATTTCGTTTGCAATTTTGTTCGTTTGCAATTTTGTACGTTTGAAATTATTATTCTCTTTTTTTTTATTAAAGTACAGCAAATTAATGATTTTTTCCTAAAACAATACAAATTAAATATTACATTATGTGTATCAAATTGAAAGACTTTTGAAAAATGTTGCGATAACTTCATCTCAAAAGTATTTGTCTATATGAAATTTTTTTTATATATAACATTTATGCACCTTTTTTATTTGAGGAATGGTTATACGTACTTAAATTCGAGTAAATGAGATTTAACAGGTAGAATTAAATTTCTGTACATGAAAAACAATTAAATAATACTTATATGCATATTAAACTATATTATATCAATTTAACCTGTTATTTGTTATATATATATAAACATTCTGCATTCAAACTATTAAATATATTGATATTAAAGATTGTATTTTATTCAAAGAGTAAGGAAATGCAATATGCTTTTTTTATTAATAAAAATTTTCACAAAAAACATTTCACTTCATATTAACTATTTATTAAGAACTAAAAAAAATATTTTCTATAGAAAAATGTTTGAAGCATTTAATAATTTAGTTTCAAATTATTTTTTATCGGGAAACTTTTTTTTTATTGCAAATGCACTGAGGAAATTGAATCGCAATTTCAAAAAGAATTTTATGACGCGAATAACTTTATTATCTCTTTTTGACTTCTATGTCTGAGGTTAATGACAATTTAATTTCCGATGGGATATGAGATCGGAGTAAAAAATAGAAGTCTGTTAAATAGAACCTGATTAATTGAATGTCATGGAAATAAGTATCAATTAATTAGAAAAGTTAGGAAAATAATTAGAAAATAAAACGGAAAAAATTGAAAAATAAATAAATTTTTATGATCTTTGTAATACACACACATATATATATATATATATATATATATATAGGGTGGAACTTCGATTTATTGACACGTAACCCGTAAAACTGATACTTCAGCCAAAATCTAACTCAAATAAACATTTACTTGTAAAAATCTGCAAAGTAATGTCATGTAGTGGTAACTTATTTGTCTTAACTGTAAATAATTTATTTTTCAGCTATTGATTTTTCAAAAAAGTGATAGTGTCAATTACTGGAGATATTGACCCTATTTATGAAAATTAATTTTTGCTAATAAAAAGTATAATTTTTCAAAATTTTGTCAACAATAAATTTTTAATAAATAATTTACTACACTTTCAAAAACAAAGATAAGTATAAAATAGATTGGATGTTTCACCCTATATATAATAATAAAAATTCATATCTACCTCTATAACACTTGAGTTATATTTAGTTTTTAAAAATGAAAATCTTTTGGGGGACTGACACATGAACAAAACTCAGCAGAAAGAAGAGTTTTCTTGCATAGACATACCAAAGGAATAAGTTGATGCATATTTTAAAACTAAAATATTTTTCAAAAGTTTTTACCTAAAATTTCAAGGAAAATGCTTTTACTCTAGTTGCTTCAAGCGCTGAATTTCAAGCATATATAGAAAGAAATAGAATATTTTAGGAAATGTTCCCGTACGTCCAGAAAATATTTTACAAAATTTGTATTTTCATATATATATCAAATGCAGTAAAATCTAATATTGAAATACAATGCAAAATATTGATTTATTGTTTGAAAACTAACTTTAATTTCTTTTAAAATATTTCTTGTAAATTATACTGTTCTTAAAACACTGTTTTCTAAGTTAAAAAAACTGCATTGCAAACTTTCTTTTCTTTGCTTTAAAAGGGAAACGTTTAATTTGGATATTCTCAAAAGAATATTAATGAATGTATATGAATCATAAATTATTTTTTGGCAGATTCTATAACAGGGTAGCTGTGAAAAATGACTAGGTATACCGAAGAAGATTATCATCTTGGTCGTTAGAGTAAGACGTTGGTATCTGGCTTAGTCAAAAATAATTAATTAACTTTCTTGGATTTGCTTTTAGAAAAGGTTATAGCTGTTTTCTATATTACACTGTTCTTTTTTTTTTTTGACAGAAATTCTTGAATAGATATTTTTTCGAATACATACATTCAAATTTTGTCATTATTTAAAAAATTCGTGTTTTTTTTTTTTTTTAACTTTTAGTTTTTTGTGTTAGATATCATTGGCTGGGGATAAGTTTGGAACTTTCATACTGTAAAATTTTATTAGAAGATAGATTTTTAAAAATGTGCTTCACTTGGAAAAAGAAATTTGTCTATTGCATTGTAATGAAAGCAATGTGATGTCGAAACAAGCGTTAAATATATCAGTAAATTAGTTCTAACCAATCAAATGCACTCCAAACCCCAATACTCTTTAATAGAATAAAACAACTTTGAATTATGCATTCAGAGGACGATTCCCTGAAATAAATCTTATACGATTTAGGGTCGTCCTTAAAATTACAAATCTGTGTAGAACTTTGTTCAACTACAAAATACGGTACTTTTCGGTTAGCCGGGCGCCAGTTATATATATACATCTAAATATACACACACACACATATCTACACATATCTACATATACATACACATATATATGCATATATGTATGTATATATATACAAATTCATGTATATACATATGTATTTATATATGTACATATATCACTGGCGCCCGGCTAACCGAAAAGTACCCGAAATACTTTATTCTTTTAATTACCAATGTGCTTCAATATGCATTTCTGATATTTCAATAGATCAGCGCAGTAAACTTAACCTCTTGATTACGTCATTGTCGTAATTCTTGTTAGATTCTATGGTTTGAACAACTTACGTGGCTGTGTTAAACAGCAAATTGAGAAAACTCCTGATCATATATCTATTTCAATCCAACGTGGAGACGCAAAAGCTATTGCAACTTGCAGAATATAATGGACTTTATTCACGAGTGCCACAGTCACGCATCTGCGGGTTTGTACCCTCAGAAAAAGACTGTTTATTGAAAGAAGAGGAAGCTTTGTTAAAATGTTCTTCACGCCTATTGGTGTTTTTATTCTCTCTACCCGCAGCTGACGTCTCATAGGTAAAGTCTATTAAACAAAATTGTTATGTTACATTGATGCAAGTTCTTGCAGTTTGTGAAGGTTCCGTGTTGAATAAGTAAAGATTTTGAACCGAAATCTGACGACAGCGACAAGTTAGTAAATATATTGAATAAAATAACAGAGAGTACTCAAACTACTGCCACAGGTACCTTATGTATCCTCTGCCGTTCATTTTTCGTTACAGATGTCGTGGACGCACCGGAGTATCCTTATGGCATGAAAATGGCGATTTTATGCCTGGGCCTGATTTTGGGTGAATTCTGTTTTGTATGGCAACTGGCTAGAGAATATTCGCGTGTTTTATATTAAATTAAACATTGTGTTATAAAATAATTTGTGATGCTTATAAAAAAAAAGTGTGTGTGTTTTATAACAAAATTGTGTATTTTTGATTTTAAAATGACTTTTGTAATAAAATAAACCTAACATGCTGTTTTCGCATGCTAGGCATAACAGGTACCGGAAAAAGGTGTTTTCCCACCAAATTGGCACAAAACAAACAAAAAACGCACCATAGCCGGTTCGTCTGCGACATCTGTTCCTCTTAAAACAGTAACATTTTACAATTATAAAAATTTTTGGAACTATTTTTTTAAGAAATCGAAATTGCATGCTTCAATGTGTGCATACGTAAAATGATGTTACATTTCGCCCAACTAACTAACCACTAGAAAGCCCAGAACATTTCACGTTATTTTAGGGTCACCCTATACACGTAATCGCATAATTTCAACTTACTTTAGAATAATAGCTGGTTTTCTATTATTTGTAAACACTGTGGAATAATTTGATAAAATACTTTCAATGCACGCCGATTTTTTAATAAATGAGATTAATAATAGATTTTTTTTTAATCATGATTATTTTAATGTTCAATATATGCAGTAAAACTCCTAATTATAGGTATGTCCCGATTTTATTTTATTTAAATTTAAATATAATTTAAATACCCCTTATATATTCAAAATAACTGAACATTTAAAATGTCGCTACATATGTGTATTTTATGCTTAATAATTCCGATATTACAAAACTTCCTTTGAAGTCCACTAAAACCACTTAAAATGCAGAAAAGTATCATTGTGGAACTTACCAAAACGCCCGATCCCATCTTTAAATAATCCATTTCGAAAAGTTACATCAAAGGTGACTACGATGAATTTTGAACGAAATTAATTTTAAATGAAGTTAAAATACTTGGAAATGCTACTCTTATGAAAGGGATTACAGGAATGGAGAATCTCTGATTAAGTAAAAGGGTACTTTTATGTTAGCCGTGCGCAGGTGATACATTGCCAACTATTGTTCCAATCGCTATCATTCGTATTGCATTCATAAGATAAATCTTTCACGCATTTCGTTTAAAATACATGTATCAAAAATACATGTATTACATATATGTAAAATGTATGCCTTTCACTTATTTCATTTGAAATAAAATTATTAAAAAGTAATACAATAAACCAAGACATTTTATTTCGATCTCAAAGCATTGTTTCAAATTTACACACGAAAAAAAAATATATAAAAAAATAAATAAATAGAAGCTGTTATTAACGAGAAAAGAAAACTACTGGCGAGATTTGAACATGGCTAACATAAAGGTAACAATCTAAATTTGAATGGATTTTTAACACTTTCCAACATAGTTGAAAATTGTTTATGAATACGGTTGTCTGTCTGTCTGTCTATTCTTTAACTCGCATAAATTTACTTGGATTGTCATGCAATTTATATGCGTTATTGAGGTTTACTATGGCATGTTAGGTATTAAAAATGAAGTGTGTAGCACTGATAGTTCCTTTACAGGAACACTCAAATAATTCCGGTACATTACAGTCTATGGTCAAAAATCATTTGCGGTTTATCTTAAAGATGTTAGACTATATCAAACATATTGAAATTGATATATATCACTCGGGTGCACTAGAAGAGACTTATTATAGAGTATGGTGTGCATAGCATTCATCGTTCATTGACAGGGATGCACAAAATAATTCGGTTAACAATAATTGGTCTGTTAACAATAATTGCTCGAAGTGCATCTTCAGTTGCGGAACGCGTTTTTAAATTTAACTAACTTTTGGCCTATTACTTGGTGTATATAAATTATATAGATCATATACAAGACAGCATAAAAGATCTTGAGTACATTTCCGTTTATTAGCGGCAATTCCAGAAGAGGAATTTTAAACTGTGCTATGCAACTTAAGTAAAATTTAGCTTTCTATGTAGTATATATACAAATCTATAGATAATATAGTGGGCTGACCAAAAAAATTGGATACTTTTCGGAATATCGCTGGTAATTCCTGAAATTGGGTTTTTAAATATGTTATGTTTTTTTTTCCGAATTGTTTAGTTAGATATAATATTTAACCTTATTAAACGGTAAAGATTTGTAAAAGTATTTTAGAAATGTTGGAAATTGTTACATAATCTATGCTTGACGCATTATTTTTCTTTCTTGTTTATACTGAATTTGTTTCTCTGGCTTCATAAAAATCTACATTGAAATAAAGATTGACTGAAATCTTTGAAACAGATCTCGTAAGGTTACTTAATTCTACTATTATATGTATACTTTTTTGTGTATCTTTCTAAAACACCTCGGTTTATGCAGTTTTTTTTTACAAGGTTATTGTTGATGGTGAGATTTTTGTATGGATTGCTTGTTGGTGATGACACTGTCTGTGTGAAAGTTTAAATACACATTAACTCTCTGAAAGAATCATATTATCAGAATATAAATAAATCTTTAAAATACAATTTTTCTTTTGTAGGTAGACATACTAATTGCCCTTTTTCTACGAAATTCATGAAAATTTTTAATAATTCATGTACAACTTTGTAGTTTGCTACATAATTTGAGTGTGTGGCTCGAATTCAATGCAACTTTTTACCCTTTGACAACGATGATCAATTTCCGCATGATTGTTTTATAAAGCCAATAAAAATAAAAATTCGTCCAGGATAATTCAGTTGGCAGAGCATTGTCAGCTTCAGCCAAGAAATCCCTGGTTCAAATCCGTATCTAGACATTTTTTGCCCAGTTGGAAAATTACAACTCATATGATTTATTTACCAATAAAAATAATTGTGTTCAAATTAATCTAAACTAGTTCAGTATTCATCAGTTTTGAAAGATATACCTAAAACATTATATACATAATAGTTGTATTATGTACTATATCTCTGTATTATGTTATTTTTCTTTTTAGATCAGTTAAAAAGAATTTAGTCTTTCTTATTTCAATGATGATTTTTAAGGAGGCAAAGGAACGAATTGGTCCTTGAAGTTACATTCAAATTTTTATTTATTCAGAAATTTCTTATTCCACAATGATCTCTCTCTCTCAAGAATAACACTTCTGAGTATTTTCACTTCTGCAAAAATTAACTTTAATTTCAGTCCCCTTTGATATAACTTTTCGAAATGGATTACCTAATAGACGCGATCGAACGCTTCTGAAGTTTTCATGCACATTGCTTTCTGAATTTTAAGTATAAGGAGTTTAAACGAACTTCAAAGGAAGTCTTGTAACCTCGCTACATTGGAATATTAAGGGTAAAATCATTGCAAAGTGATATTTAAAATGTTAAATTTTCAATCATTGTAAAAGTATATGAAACAGTTAAATTAAACTAAATCATTGTTACTTTTTTGTAAGTTATATTATTACGCAATTATTTTAATACGTAAAATTATTAATTTTACCACATACTAAAAAAAAAAAAAAACTTCTTAAAATGGGCTGGCTGATTTTAAAATTTAATAACTTGCAACCGGCGGCAGATATTTAAAAAAATCTTGCAGGAGGGTATTGTATGATGTGAGGAATTTTTTCACTATGATTCCTGATTTTATTTCGATTTACCAGCCCCAGATGGCGCTGCGAGCAATAGACGAGAGGGACAATCGAGGGAGAAGCAGAAATCACTCATCTTTGATGCAAAGGAAGAAGGTTAAATATATAGAATGGGTCAATTCGCTAATACAATTTTGGTTTTTAGGGCCCGATTCTGAACTCAGTCGGTATGATTTTGATATCGCAGGAGACAGAGGAACAATAGAGAAAAGTATTATTTCCATGGAAACGACTTCTTCCAAATCGAAATGTATACCGACAACGTTCAAAATACTGTCCTATATAGCTCATAGGCTTTCAAAGCCTGAGAGTTAATGTGCCCGCAAGTTCAGTATGTACGTACGTATTATGTACGTGACACAATAACTCTTGATAGAAATATCCAATTTGATTCAAAATTTCTAAGTTCATTTTGATAAGGCGCTTCCTTGATTATTTTTGGGAGTTAACTGGTTAAGTATAAAGAAAGGAACGGGGGCTAGCCCCCTTAATTTAGATAAATAGGTTTTTCATGCAGAATTATCCGATTTGCTTCAAATATTGTATATAGGTTAATTTTGATAAGGCGCTTCCCTGATTAGTTTTGGGGGTTCACTGGTTAAGTATAAATGAATGAACCGGGGCTAATCCCCCCTGAATTTAGATAACTGTGTTTTTATGCAGAATTATCCGATTTGCTTCAAATTTTGTATATAGATTCATTGTGATAAGGAGCTTCCCTAATTAATTTTGGAGGTTCATTGGTTAAGCATAAAGGGGGAAACGAGGGGCTAATCTCCCTTAATTTATTGTCGATTTCTTTATTTTTCGAGGTTCATTACTCTTTGAAATAAGAGTATAATATACAATTAGTGTGAATTGCCTGTGAGCTCAATGCCCTCAGTTAAACTGGGCCCTCTCTTTTTTTTTTTTTTTTTTTTTTTTTTTTTACTAATATAAAATGCCTTAACATGTTTAAGTAATGATAAAAAATACAGTTATATATACATATATTAGGACTTGGGTTAATAAGTAGCATTTTAACAAAAAACAAGATAATTCGTTTCTACGATTTTCATTTTTTATCGTCATTATTCAACACATTAAAATGTTTTTTGCAATTGAATTTGAGTTCCCTATTATTTCATATATGCATTAGTATTCTTTTTATATTTAGTATACAAAATAAAATTATTCCTGAAATGTAAAGTTATAACCACATTAATTTAAAAAAATAATAAAACTACTAATTATTTTTCTAGATTACATTTATTAAAACTTGTTGCATTCTAAGATTGTATCGGCGAATGAGGCCTTCTCCATATATTTAATCTCCTTCCTTCGCATTCATACTGGGTGATTTCAGTTTTGACCACGATTGAGCGCCGATTGCTTTCAGCGACAGCTATCGCTGCTATTTGAAACCAAAACCGGGAATCACAGAAAAAATAATCCCGACATCATACATTACTCTCTTGCACCGTTTGTTAGTTATTGGATTTCAAAATCAGTCAGTCTATTTTAGAACATCTATTATATTAAAGTAAGCCTAATTAGAACAAAGTCCTTTGCTTTCCCTTACGAAAATAGTTCATAAAGCTGTATAGAACTCTATAGAATTCTTTACAAATACTATTTCTATAGAGTTTTAAAGAGTTCTATGGACTACTTTTTCTAAAGAAAATGTTTCTATAGAATTCTTAGAAGTTATATAGAATTTTATTTTTATAGAACAGTTTTTCTATAGGGTACTATAGATCTTACAGAATTAAATTCTATGGACTAATAATTCTATAGATTTTTTTTAATTAAAAAAAATCTATAGGGGCTTAATCTTTTTTTTATATTTAAAAATCATTCTTGTTCTTTTAAAATTTATGTGTGTAGTAATTTATTTATAACTATGTATTAAAATTTAAAAATAATAATTTATTTTGTAATACATCAGTTTAGTATATAATTGCACTCCATAGATTTAATATGATTATATGTATATAATTTAAATTCAATTCTAATGCATTGTGATTAAATTGTCAATGTTATTTTATATCAGTCAAACTACTGAGTTAAATTATTATTAATTATTTTGTTTATAATTCATTAATTTGTTGGTTAATTTTATATTTGCTGTTAAATTTTTAAAACAATCCATCTAATTTAATAAATTTTGCTCACTAATAATATTGTAATTTTTATTCAAATATTTTAATCTGAAATATAAATATTTAAACAATTGTTTCAGTTTTAACAAATAATAATTTATTGGACTTAAATATTTTTACAAGACTATTATGTTTGGGAATGCAAATCACAAAAGAAGTAAAGTTGAAATAGTGTAATAAGATAACGTCACGTACAGAAAATTATAGAAAAATTCAATGGCCATTTAATTCAGCATCCTGTCCCTAGCAATAATAAACCAAACTATCGTAAATTCCAATATATACCTATTATATTTGAAAGGATTAAAAGGGCCCTCCGTAAATACAATATCCATCTTATTGCTGTCCCTCCCAGAAAATTGGTTGACTTAGTTTCATGTAAATTAGATCCTATCCCCCCTGATCAATTCGCAGGTGTTTATGAAATCCCTATTAGCTTAAATAATAATAGTATAATTTTTTATATTGGTATGACTAAAAGAAAGTTTTTGGAAAGGTTAAAAGAGCATAAAAACGACATAAAATTTGGAAAGTTATCCACTGCACTCTCCCGGTTTTACGCTAAAAATAATGATACTGTAATTAATTTCGATAAAGCAAGAATTATCCATAGGTTCAATAACCCATTTAAAGCCGCCATTAGGGAATCATTGGAAATCAAAATTAGAAAAGATTGTATTTGTAATGATAACTTTTCTTTCAACATATCTAGTTTATGGGATACATTTTTAACCCCTGGTTAATTCATTGTTTTTCGCTCTTTGGCAACAGAGAGCGCCCGCTTATTTTATTTAAATTTTTCCATACTGTTGATTTCAAATTTTCTCGTGTCGAAAATTAAAAGATCAGTAGTCGTTTGTGTTGTTCCTCTTCCCCGATGATGGCTTTAAGTTTAAAGCCGAAACATGTAGGATTTTAGCTCTTTTATGAGTTTAAAACAATTTTTACACTGATTTTAGCAACTAATAAGCACAATTTGTGCAATTTGTGTTTTTAAAATACTAGTTAACAGTGTAGTGTCCAAATGGATTCAAGTGTAATAAGAGTTCACAAACTGTCAATGGTTCTGTCATCATGAAAGTACGCGTTCTTCGGCCGATCGTTGAAGTCAAGCAGCATCGAGAGTGGTTAGTACTGGGGAGGGTGACCACCTGGATTCTATATAAAATTCTATACATATTTTTATAGAAGCTGCATATTTTATCTATAGATATTTTTATAGAAGCTCTACAGACATTTCTATTAAACTTCTACAGATAACTCTATAGCTTTCGGTTCAACAAGCTTATAGAAAAACGGGCCATAATTATATAGGATTCTATAATGCGTTTTCTATAAATATTTTTTATGGAATTCTATAAGAAATTTTTGTAAGGGTATTTGTACGTATTTGTAAGGGTATTTTGTAAGTATTTGATTAGTAATTCAATGTACAAGGTGGCCGTAATTAAACTTACAGTACTCAACGTGTTCTGCAGAGCGATTTAATACGAGAATGAAGCCAAATTTTGTAGGATGATTACACAACACAGGGGACAAAGGATTGCGCGAAAAAAATTAGTTCTAAAAGTAACTGCTATAGTGGGATATGTGGCGCTCTGTAACAGAAAAGAGAGTTATATGAAAAAGAGTCTTTATTTTGTAAACAAAAGAACTTGTTTCTACTGCTTTATTATAATACTTAAACTTTTAAATTTAAATATCGCGAAAAACAGGGTTTTTTTTCTTTATTTCAGCTTTCTGACACTGTGCTGTTTTTTTTTTTTTTTTTGTTTTGTTAAGACAGAACCCACATTTATTTTGGGAAAGAAAAAAAGAAACTGTCAGCTATTTCAACTTTTCTTTTTTTGTTCTTGTTATTATTCAAAATTATAATGCTTAAAATTTTACCACTTAAAAAAAAAAAAAAGAATTTGAGAGAATGGGTTTTCTCTCGAAGGAAAAACACTGCATAATTTTTGCATTCTATCTTTAAAATATGTAACTAAAAAGAACAAGTCAAATAATAAATTATAAATTGCAATTTTTTCCTTAAAAGATAGAAAAACATATAATTTGTTTTGCAGCGTCATATCTGATATTTTTTGCTGAAGTTTGAGAATGCAAAAAAATTATTTATTATTTATAATTTTTTTAAGACTAAATTTGATTAGTTTTAACTAGTACAATTTAAACTAAACATTTCATTTTCTTTGATTTGAAAAACGAGAAGTTTGAAAAAGAACTTTCAAAAATTAACTTCGAATGCGAAAAAGAAGTAGCTTTTATGGCGTACTCTACAATTTGAAGTAAATTTAGAAAGAAACTACGAAATTTCTGCGATACAATTGCTAAAGATTTTTTCAATAAAAATAAAGTTAAAAAACAGCAAATGAACTGATGAAAATTTTCAATTTATTTGTTGGTCAGACGCACTCTGTTACAAACACAAAAAAGTTAATTATAATTGAACAATCTAGACTTATCATTAATACATCAGTTTGATCTAGATCAACTACATCAATATATATTTATTGTTTGTTTATCAAATTATAATTGTTTAATGAAATTCTAACTATACCGTACTTCCACAGATTCTGTTGCACTGGGTCTCCTCTCTTCTGAAAACTACCGAAAACTAGTCGTTGGGGGCCACCGTAATACTTACCCATCATGGATATGCCTATTATAAAATATGACAATAAAACATAAGTGAACTATTTATAAAATGCATTGCAATTCGAATAAAATCATGGCTTGATGACGTCCTAAACTTTAAATGCTCAATTACTGAATTGCGTAAAAAAGCATCCTTATAACTACAAAATGGATAATCCTATTAACTAACGGTTTACTGCGTCGGATGACGCGTATCATTTTCAATTAAAATATATCTTTGAATTGAAATTTGAATGAAATACAGGGTCATGAAAAATCGAAGAGTGTGGAAATAGGATTGCAAATATCTCAGCCACTCATGATCCGACCGACTTCCTTCTTTATGCAAAATTTATGATATTTATTGTGTTTTATATTCATTCCTTAAACTAAACCATTTCGAAAATTTTTATATACATTTTATCAGAACGAGTATTTCGAGAGTCCTAAAAAAATAGTTCCGGTTATTCGAGGTTACTGAAATTCAATAAGCTTCTTCGCATTATTACATACTAATTACACACCAAATTTCAAGTCTCTATCTTAATTTGTTCAAGAGATAGAGCGTTTACAGACACACAGACACACAAACAGACGGACGGGAATTTTTTTTTTCTAAAAATATGTTTTTCGGTATCTCCTGTGTCTTAAACGTGTAAATCCGTCAATTTTTTTTTCGAATTTCAAAACGATTACAAAACTTATCCTATACTACGTATGATGGGTATGTAAAAGGAGCCAATAGATCAAGTCGCTTTGCTTAATTTCAGCAAAATTCAACTGCCTTACTTTAGTTTTCTTTTTTACTAGTGTAATATAAACGGCTTTCCGCAAGTTTTTATCATAAACCAAACGTCGTTGTTGGACTTTCAGTAGTTCTAAATAACACTAAAACATCTCGTCATTGTTACATTTTATCAATAGACACATCATGCCACAAACCAAAATAACACATGTAACACAGTATCTGTAATTCGAAGATCATTATTGGTATATCTTCATTACTTATACAATACTAATGTTATTTTAATGCAAAAGTTTCTACGTATCAGCGAGTTCAATGCTGTTTAAAAATGGATGGTGGTAGCTTTCAGCACTTATCATGATATCATAAGATTTCACATAAAACATAAAATTTTTGTTAATAATATTTTCGTAGTTAATAGGTTTATAAGCTAGAAAAGCGATTTGATGTTAGATGGGATGTCCTCTTTAACCTTTTGATCGCTGTAGTGTTTACAAAAAATTCTTATCCCTGAGCCAACGCCCTTCGCGATGACAATTTTCAATGCTTCTGGAACCGATGTCTATTTTAACCGAAAATTTTGTTTTACAAAATGTATCTTATCTGTAATTAGCTTGGCTAATAAATGAGGAGTTTAGTCCGATACACTGTTAACAATAATCTGAAATTCACGGACATTTTTTCCCTGAATTTCACACAAATTATCCTTTTCACGACAGAAGGACTTCCGTTAAAGAACAGAAAATTTATCATATTTCCTTAAAACAACGGAACGGATGGAAACGGAAGGTGAAAACGGAGATATTCCGTTATCTGCTGCATGTTTATTTTCAATATTTTAAAAACTGACATGTTGCTCCACAGAAATGAAAAAACTCAACGAAAGAAACCTCGCTCTTTTTTTTTAAATTTGTATCATGCTAATGCATTGCAACTGTATTTCTTTTTCTCATCAGTGTCACAGACTATATTCTTTGTCTATGACCCGCACGACCTCGTAAAGACAAGTTTGTTGTTTGTTCACCGGTCACTGCATGGATTCCCTTAATATCAGAAGTAAGTGTTTTGTTTTATTTTTTAAATCATCGTTTTAAATTGAATATAAGTGATATTTTTGTACTAATTTTGATTTACCACCTTTATAATGAAAAGTTTTTCTTTCTTTTATCTCCCAAAACGTAAAATCTACTAATGAAATGGAAAAAGTCCGGCAACTTTGCTGCCAGTAGTTGTAGCGTGAACGAATTTATTTTTAACAGTGTACCAAAGCGGCTAAGTGGGATGATCGGGGAAGGATTTCAGGGTTTTCCTTGTACGATACGGATAATTCCGGTCAGTTTCCCTTCAACAGTATTTCCTGAAAGTTTCGTTCCTATTACAGTTTTTTCAAAACTGGTCGAGTGTTCAGAAAGTCTCAATCACATCACCCTAAGTAGTTTTTATTTCATATTGATATAATTTAAATCGAAGGTACGAAACATATTTATGGAAAGCTTTTCTTTGTGCAAAGCAACATTGTGCTTGAACATTCGCAACGTAGTGAACAATTTTATTGTGAATCGTATATAATTTATACGAGAAGTGGCAATAGCGCATGCAGCAGTGAGGACAATTATTACAGAGATAAATATATGACAAGAATAAAATATGATCTTAAACATACTCATGTAATTGTTTATTGACTGTTAATAATACATTTCTATTTGCTAACTGTAAAAATAAAGACAATAGAAAACTCTCTTCGTGACAAGAGGAAACGAAAACGCTGATAAATTAAGCAAAGTCGATTTTTTTTTATTTCCCACTCAAGGGAATACAGAACTTAACTTGAAGGTAACTGTGGAGAAATAAATGAATACAGTTGCATTCTAATAAATGTGTCTAGTCGCTCTTTTTCAAATGCACTCCAACACAATGAATCTGCTACTGCCACGTTTCTTTCGGAGGAAATATATTTATATCTTTATCCAAACTACATATCCTTTTCTTCTAATAAAAATTTTCTTTTCCTTGTGGTATTTTGAACTTACAAGTTCTCTGCTTTCCTTTCTAATAGCACATAATGTGTGTAACTTTTTATGAAATAAAGATTAAACGATTACAATGAGTTATTGTTTGGTCATGCATCCATTCAGAGTAATACTTTATCATTACACAAGCCATTGAGAATTTCCAAGATTGTTTATTATTTAAAATTCAAATTTCGGTTTATTTTAAGGTTTTCGATATTTTCAAAGTAAAATTCAAACTTTTCGCATCCGTAAAATTTTATTGTTGTACAAACTGCTTCACGAACGTAATTAAGAAATAAATGGAATTATTTGTTGAAAATGTAAAGGAGAAATTAGTCAAAATATATTTTTACTGCCTAAAGCCAAAGCTTTTAGTGCGACTAAAACGACTAAGGCGAAATGAAGAAAAATATCTGCTGTAATGAAAATATAGGTTTTGTAATATTTTAGTGTTTGCAGGTGAGATTGATCTTTAGTCTATTTGAAAGGGATGACAGAGTAATTCAAAATAATTCAATCAGATCAATAATTGCATGTCTTTTTTTAGTTTATTTTACCAAGCTTCATTTTAATTTTTTTTCTCTCATTTACACATTAATAAATCATTTTAACATTAATTTTTCTCATCAAATATTTAGAACTGCCCATACAGCAGCATTTTGTAATAAAATATTTATGCCGCATCATCCACTTAAAAATAAATCTACAATGTCCGTGCAAACCAAAACCTATCCGGTGTAAAGTGCAGCCAAAAATACATTACCTTTAATTTTTACCTTTTTACTTTAAATTCTGAGAAAAGGGTCAGAAAATTAAAACGAGAAACGGAGAAATAAATATCAAATATTAATAGATAGCTTAAGATTAAAAAAAAAAACTTTATAATTATTTTTCTAGAATTTTATTGACAAAAGTATCTTGGTTGAAATGGCTGAACTATCATTGCCCTCAAGGGAGAGGGGGACTTGGGGATTTAAGAAGAAATAAATTCATAACTTCGGAAATTCCCAAGATATAAAATTGCTTAAATTTATGATAAATCTTCTTAATATTATATACAAATTTTATATTGACTTTATAGGGCCAACTCTTCATAGGACCAACTCTTAAAGAAAAAAAAACAAACAAGAAAATCACTGCTGGCTCCACCTACAGGCACAGATATATTTCGAAGTGGGCGGTCTCAACTGCCACATGATGGCAAAAAGTTCTTTCTTCTGCAATTCTCAATAAACAGACGCCCCACGGTCTGCGTCTTGGAAATCTACTTGTGCCTGTAGGTCGAGCCGTCAGGGATTTTTTTCTAACAGTATTCAGTCATATAAAATTGTGAATTCAGAACTAAATAACTCATTATAATGGCTTACAATGGAATTCGTTAAAATGCGACTACAATGTAGTCCATGCTTTCATTACAAATCCTAATACCCATTTTTTTTTCTCTTAGTTAAATTTTATTCTTCTGAGAGCTAAGATTTTGTGCTCTGCTACAGTGCTGACACGTGATTGGCATTTAGGTTGCTACACGCATGGATCCAACTTTTACGCGTTTTTTATACCTCTATTTTAGGTGCGTTCGCAATTATATAAATACGTAGCACCTTTAGTCGTCGTCTAGTACGTCCGTCTGTCCGCATATAACAGCGCAAAAACTACCCAACCGAATGGTATGAAATTATAATATATAGATAATCGTTGCAGAATTTCGTCGAGTCATTTCAAATTATATGAAAATCGAATCAAAACTTAAAACGATATTAATAAAAGTTTTCTCCATTCCATTAAATCCTATCATACGTAATTCATTCAATGCTATCCCACGATAGGTAGTAATGTTCTAATGGTTAATTACGTCCTATTTAAGATGGAGTCCTGTTATATCCGTATGACTGAATTTAAAAACCGAATTTGTAGACTAAAATTGTTTCATTACAGCAATCCTATAATCTACCGACCGTTTTTTGGATAGATATGTTTCCGGAGAAATAGATATTAAAGGGAAGAAGAGTCTCAATAGGGATTTCAAGATCTGAAATTTTCAAAGCTAGAAAAAAGAGTCTAAATATACATTTCAAGATCTGAAATTTTCAAAGCTAGAAAAAAGTGTTTAAATATTTATTTCAAGTTCTGAAATTTTCAAAGCTAGACTTAAATTTCCCATTGGAATTTTCAGTCAATGTCAAGAAAATATAAGATGTTGCCAATTTAAAATGTATTTATTTTATTACAGAAATGAATCATATCCTAATAACAGACGGTATAATTTATTTTTTCATTCAAATAATTAAGATGACTTTTTTTAGGTTGTATTGTATTGGATATTGGCGCATAGTATCATTTTAATGTAACAGACATGTAACGAATTGTTTGTAAATGTGTATTGAACTTTATTTCATAAAATAAAATGAATATCTATAATAGGAAAATCTGCATCACATCAAATAAATTTTGTATTCCTGCATTTTTGCATAAGAGTACAATCTCTATTGCACCAAGGTCTGAATATTTATAAAACTAGTTTTAGTACGAACGCTCTTCATTTTTAACGTTTGACGTACAATTTCCAGCTTGTTACTTTACGTTATTTTCTTTCGCTTAGCGTTTAGCTTCAAGCACATTCTAAAATCAATTTTAAAGACAGCTATTCGAAAGGTAATCTGTATTGCTGTATTGTCAAGAAAATTGTGGACATTTCAATTGGACATATTCGACGCGTACGGTGACGTATGCTATTTGAATGTCACAATTCATGTTAAAAACAGCGATAGTTTTACAAATCTTGTATACAATTCTATTCTTTATTTGAAACATTTTGTTTCTTTTACTCTAAAATACACAGATGACATTTTTTGTTATTTTAAATAATTTTTACTTTTACTTATTCTCATGAAAATCGATAAAATAAAAAAAATAGTCACACACTTCTTCCTATATATTTTACAATATTACAGTTTATCAATTGGTTCTATGAATGTTGAAAGTTGTTAACATTAACTTTGCTACTATATTTTTTTTTCTTTAATTAATAATTAAATTTTCTTTCTTGTTAAATGTAATATTATAACTAAATGATTGTAAACCTTAAATTTATGCGTTCTGTTATAAAAAAAAACGCGTTTTAATATAAAATAATATAAAAATCATAAAATAACATAATAATATAAAATAATGTAAAATACCAATTTTTTTTTCTTTCATTGAGTACTACTGGGCTAAAATGTGACTGCAATAATTTTTTTATTTTGTTACATGTAATATTATAACCAAATGACTATAAACCTTAAATTTATTCGTTTTGCTACAAAAAAATGTGTTTCAATGTAAAATAATATAAAATTTTGTGTTCAAAATTTGGTCTAATGTATAAATTTGTATTGGGGTCACAGATGACCCCAGTGGTACTCAGGGGATGAATTGTAAATAAAAAATAAAAAATACCTATTTTATTAATTTCCTCTATATGAGTCGAATGTTAAGAATAAAATGAACAAATTCAATTTTCTTTTTCAGAATTTTAAAACTTACATATTTTTTACAGTTGTACGGTAAAATTTGCTCTGGGATCGCAGGTGGCCCTATGGTAATAGGAGGGTTAAACAATCTAAAAATGCAACCAGACGATAACAGATTTAGAATTAAAATATATACATTTTCGACAATGAAAGTTCTTTGTTTAAAGTAATTTTTAGACTATTAAATATCAGTAAACAAAATAACTCGCAAATTTATTCACACACTCTTTAAAAAAAAATGTTTCTTTATCTACGAAAATGCAACATAATCAGGGATGAAAATAAACAATTAACCTCTTCAGAGTTACTCCTGAGTTCGAATTTTTTTTTTATCATTAGAAACCTTGATACCCATATATGTTTGAGATTTAAAGAATAAAATTAAATTTACCAAAATAAAGTTTCTTTTGCTATTACTGATTTTTGAAAATGTTTCTGATAACTTTTGAGAGTGAATTAATCAGTTTTCTCAAAGCAGAAGATCGGTTTTTAGGATATTTTATAGTTTTATGTAGTGGCTCAGTAAGATTGCAATCGTAATGATCGGATAATAACTAAATTTTTAACGTTTTCCCTTAGTCTCTTTAGTTATAATAATAACTAAATTTAATTGTACACAAATTATGTCGACAATTTTTTTTAAATCTCTATGATTTTTATAAGTAATGTCAATTAATTTTTGAAGCTAAAACTAAAATAATGCACTAGAATATGAGTAAATATATCAATTTAAAAAAATCAATTTTTGTTTCAACTGGACTTATTCGTATTAAATTATTAGCCTTACATTTATATTTTATACATAAATTAAATTTTCTAGATATTAAAACAAATGTCAATTTCTGAGATGTGGAATTTATTTAATAATACAGTGATTGGTTAGTTTATGAAGCATATTTGATTAAAAAGTCAAATTCAAAATTATTTTATAGTAATCTTACTTTTTCCCATTCAAGTTACCAATGCGTCCAAATAATAATAACAACAATAATAATGCATTTGAAGAAACATTAAAAGCATTTAGTTAATTAATCATCAAAGTGCACCATAATTATTTTAAAAATTCCACTTTAATTTAAATATTTTATGCTGAATAACTGACCAATGCGTCGCTAATAATAGGAATTATTATAATTCATATAAAACCTTTACAACAATATTAAATTTCTGGAGAAATATCATATAAGATATGGTTTCTTTATTCAAGTTTATTTTATGTTTTAAAAAGTTATTTTCTTCCATATTAAAAAGTAACCATTTAACAATAAAAAAAAATCCCAACTTAAATTATTTTTCTTTATAATTTTATACAACTTTTTATAGCATATTAAATGCCCACTATCATACGTAAATTGTTTTAATTTCACATAGCTGAAATATATTTTAACCATTTTGTGTAAATTTCCATTTACATAAAAAACTATGTCTAAAAATATATAAGAGAGCATACGAATTATTATTATATGTGGTTTAATAAAATTCCACAGATATTCAAATAGATCTCAACATCCTATGAATCTAAAAATTCATAATTTAGTAGCATTAATAATCCCACGGATATTCGTTAGAACATTGCTATTATTGAAAACGTAAATTATGTCAGTTCATTTAAATATTACAAATATTATATCAATTTAGCCTTTAACTGTGTTCCACTTCTACTAAACATTAGAATATTGAAAATGAAACTTCATCTGATTTCGTTGTGCACTCAGGGTATAATAATTATTCGCTTTATCCACTTTTTTATTTACGCGAGGGCGTTTTGTACTCGCCCAAAATCGCCTCAGAGCGACAAATTATAACAGAGATTTTACACAAGGGTATTGTAAGTAATTACATTATTCCTCAGAAAGATGCAATGTTTGGCACACTATAATTTTAACTTAAAATTTTGTTGAATGGTAATTAATGAAATTATTGTTCTTCGGAGTAATTGGCATCCCTCGGCGATGATGAATTAGATAAGTAAGTCATAATTCCACATGACTGGATTAAAATGAGAGACAAGACAAACACTGGTAACTATTCCAGTATGGCGTAATAGTATTCATTTATGGATAAGAGGTTTTAAATATATTATCTTCCCTTTTCGTGAACTTGATAGACTGGAATGGAAAGAAATCATATATCATAAAGAAGAATTATGCTATTATAATTATTTTTAATGAATTGTTTAAGAAATACTGATATTATTCTAATGTAGATTTCCATATTTAAAAAAACCGAATATCTACTATTCCAAATTAAGAAAACAAGAAAGTAAATCATGCGTCAATCATAGATTATGAACCAATTTCCAACATCACCAAAATAAAGTGTGTACAGCATGTATATGTATAGTTCATTAACAGGGGGGACAAAGGGGAAAAAAATAAGTATTTAGTACGAATTAAAAAAGCATTTTGCATAAACAGTTGTTTTTTTAAATTTCAAATAGAGATGTCGATTAATAAAAAAGGAAGAATATAAAAGAGAAAGAGAAATCATGCATTGATCATAGATTATGAAACACTATCCAACATATTTCGAATACTATAACAAAACATCACCGTTTAATAAGGTGAAAAATTATATCTTAAGTAAACAATTTAGAAAACCCAATTTTAACAACTGTCGTCCATAGTGTTAAAAGTACTCGAATTTTTTTGTGCAGCCCTGTATAGGATCAATAGATTTGTACGTATACTACATAATTCCGTTCATTTAGGAAACGCATAACACTGTTCAAAAGCCACTTGCAACCAATTTTGCCAATAGATAAAAATGTATTCGAATTTCTTTGTACAAACATGTATGTTATGAAGTGTGTATGGTCATACATGACGCATATATGATGTATATATATGTAGCATTTTGACGAGGTTGAGATATTACGATGAATAATATTCGATGAAAAGAAGGCAGTCCTTCAACGATATAGCAAGTTGCAGTCGATATTAGCGAGTATGGCGAAGTAGAAGGCAATGAAATGAGTCCACCAAAGTTTTCCAATAAATCCAGCCAATCTCCAGACAAATAATTTTATTAGAAGACGAACAACACAGAAACAATTCCCAAAGGTCTAAAACTTATAGCCCTCGGGCTAACGTTGCTTCACTTCATTGAATTAAGATGTTACTGGGCCAGTTGAATATTCTACGGACATAAAAAACATCAGACACATATTTGTTTAGCTTCCGAAAACGTCAAAAATCTAGTGCTCCGACCGGTGCGGGCGAATTTTGTTCTCTCCGCGGAGATATACAGAAATTACGTCACGAGCGCACAACCCAATGAGTGAGAAGCTAGCTCCAGCCCAGCAAATGAGGTGCGAAAGAGGAGCTAAGACGGTAAAGAATCCCATACTTGGGTGCGGAGAAATTTTGAAGTTAAAATCCCAAGCGCACGAAAAAATCAGAGCAATAATAATAATAATAATAATAAGAAAATGGCTTTTAAAAAACATTCGAAATGAGAACGCGTCTCAGAATTTTATAGATTGGGGAACTGATAAAGCTACGAATGATCTTAAATTTTAGATTAAGATTTGGAATAAAATAATTATTAATATACGGATATTTACTTTTAAAAGGACTTTAAATAGGAATATATATTATTAAGAATTAAGGAAATACTGACTATGACAGAAGTTAGATTAAATTTAAAAGATTAATGCGAATAAAATGGAAGGATACGAAGGAAATAAATTTTTTATATAACATATATATATATGTGTATAAAATGTATATGATGTATATATGTCATATAAAAAGTAAATAATATGTATATAATGACGTAAATGGCACATATATGAGTGTTTGAAGTATATATATGCGTATATATGATGCATATATGAGATTTTTGATGATTTACGGTTTGGTTATCTACTGATTTTTATATGCAAAACATATTAAACTAAAATTTAATTCAGGCAAAAAATGCGTAACACAACTAAAAACGCACTTCCAGCAATTACCATCCATAGACGGCAATGTGTCTAATTGTTTGTGTAGCCCTGAATATGATTTTGTTTATAGTTTACATACATATTTTAGTCTAGTAAATATCATTCAGTTGGAAATTGCATTCCACAATTAACTCCATCAGAAAGGACGTCAATTAATGACAGTTTACTTTTAATAGCAGTAATTCCATATAGTATTTTCCTACATTTTTTTATAAATATAATTTACAAGAATTCTACGATTAGACAAATTAAACAGTACGACTAAAATATTCTGGGGTACTTTCGTGTTATAGCGGCCTCCACAATTACGATTATGCCAAGAAGGTTGCAGCTATAATTTCGACAATATTATCACAAAGCTTATATATGCATCATAGATACGCATATATAAACTCCAAACACTCATATATGTGCTATTTACGTCATTACATACATATTATTCACGTCTTATATGTCATATATACATCATATACAACTTATACACATATCATATATATATACATCATATATGCGTCATATATGACTATAATTTTGCCATATATGTCACGAAATGTTATATACATCATACGTTGTTTTAATGTTATACATTCTTTATAATTTGGTGATAAATCTTTATTTCTTGGCAATTCATCCTTGGGGGCTGCTACTGGTACTGAAAAAATGGTACTGAAAAAATGAAAGCCACAAGCATCCTTGACGGACACACGCGTAAACGTGTTACCAGTATTAAAGATGTCAAAAACCACCAATATGCAATTTATGGCCAAAGAAAATTTCGCCGGTAATAATTTTTTTTTCGCTTTCTTTTGAGTGACTTTTTGTGCCTAATTTAGCGCGTGTGAGCGTGCACGAAGGCATGCGTACGCACACACATGTCTTGATGTACGCAAGTACAGAAAATTTTCCGCAATCCGATTTAACAGGCATATTTTAGTGCGTTTAAGGTTTGACGAATAATTAATCACTTAATAATGTAATATAGTTTTAACTACTTTGTTTACAGCACCATCATTATGATAGCAGCGTTACTGACGCATACGTTTCTTGTTATATAAAACTAGCCGCCACTGGCGACCAGTTTGGTCTCCCTTAAATGCATGTTAAACATTGCAACACGTTACATTTATTCATAATTTAATTTTCCCTTAATCCTTCGCCAAATCGGAAGATTCTAATAGACAAATCATGAACTTTTCCGATCATGGTAGCATTTCGCATATTTTTTGGGCATATGTGTCACATACGCACGTTGGCGCGATTTTTCCCACCGCCAATTTGGCGAAAATTTTGATATGAAATTGTTGTTTATTTGCTTTTATTTTTTTTATTCTATAAATTATTTTTGATATGTATATCAATATTTATTTACATCAAACTATCTTTTATTTATTTTTATTTCCTTTTTTAATTATTTAATTATAGTATTTTTGTTAGCCGGGAGCAGATGATAAATCGCCAAATATCGTTCCCATCAACATCATTCATACTACAATTAATTTAATTTTAAATTATAAACCTGTCACTCATTTCATTTAAAATACTTAACTTTCATCTAAAATGCTTATATTACATAAATTTAAAATGCTTCACACTTTTCATTTAAAATAGAAAATAAATAAATAAATAAGAAATAATATCATAAATCAAAACATTTGATTTCAAAATCAAAGTATCGTTTCTAATTTGTACACGCGATAAATAAAAGCTGTATTAGCGATTTTAAAAATGCCAAATATCTGATTCATTAAATATTATTACATGAGCTCAATTTACGTCAAGAAAAGGTCTGGAAGGAAGTAGAGTTGTATAGCACATAATTATGGTAAACTTTGATTGTCTCACTGGTGCGAATTATTTTTTTGACGCGAGGCAGCGGTCCAAAAATTCATTCGCGGAGAACTTGCTTTGCGAATGATTACCTCCATGATTTAATATTTTAAATGTTCACGACGAATCAATCATTTTTTTGTTTACTTTCATGAATAGAGAATTTGAACTGCGAATCTAATTTCGACTCAAGTTATTGCAGAATATATACATAATTGAACGTAAGTCATCTCTCAAATATTAATTTATTTTGAACGATCTTTCTTAAAATGTAACTTTTATGCAGTTTTATTCGAAAAAATAATTTTTAATAAAAATGGCCGCCTGGCATATGAAAAAGTGAAACGGCCATCCCGGAACTGTTGATGACAGTCACATGACTTACGCTTTTATTTTAGAAGATGGATATTTGGCTGAAATCTCTATCAAAATTTATCTGTCATTTGTGTTTTTTTCCCTATTTGATAAAACAAAATGGCTTAAAATTTAGGTTTCGTGAAATCATCCAGACATTGTAGCAACAACGGGAAAGAATTTGGTAAAAATTAATATATATATATATATATAGTGTTACATTATCAGATTTATCGCAATTTAAATTTTAATATGCTTTCAATTTTACGTACCTTAATGTCAGTACATGTGGAATCCAAACTGAGTGAAAATTACATTATTTTCATCTCAATTGACGATAAATGTTTGGTACGAGGGATAAAAAATATTCTGTTAAACGCGACATCAGTTTCACCATTGAAGCCTTTCATATTCTTCAGACTTTCAGTTCTTCTTTTTTAATGACGATTAAAGTTAGATATTACGTCTTTTAATGGTCAATGAACTCCAAATTTAATATATATTAGCATTTATTCTCTAACATTTTCGTAGGTTACCTTAATAATGTAGTTGCTAATTCTGTTGACATAATTCCGATTTCCATTTTATCGAAGCATATCTCTAGAAATTGTGCACAGAACATGAAATGAAAATTAGAAAAGCTGGTTTTTCTTTTTTACTAGCTAAGAAAATAAAATGTAGTAAAATGACACATTTTATTCCACCATAAAATTCAGAATGAGATGTTAGTCTAAAAAAGGCCTCTTTCTTTCGAATGTTGTTTCTTCAAAAAGAAATAATTTTCTTGTTCTCGCTTATTCCATTAAAATATTTTAAGCCAAAAAACAAGAAATACAGTTAAAATCTAACATTTCTGTATTTATTTAATTTTTCTGTCATTGTGCTCTTCTAATTCTTTGACGGTTATATTTGTGAAAATAAAAAACACTAATAGCCGTACCTTTTCTTTCCTTTCAGTTTTTGACAAAGATTTTAAACAAGATCAGATTTTACCAGAGATACTATTTGTTTTAAAGGACTTTTAAAAAAAGCTTTCATGTGAAAATAAAGTTTGTATAATGTTTTCAAAAATATTTATAAAAAAGCAAGTCATCAGGAGACGTTTCATATAATGGTAGTGGTAGTTTTCCCTAAAGCGATAAAAAAAAAATAGCAACAATGAGCAAACAATTTTTATTTTTTTCATATTTCTAGACATAACATTTTCAAACAACAGTTTTTAAATTAAATATGAACGAAGCGAAAAAGAAATAGTGATTATTCAATATTCTGAAAATTGAAGTCAATAATTAAAATAAAAACATGTAATTTGCAAAAAGGTGATTAAAATAAATATGTATGCAATTTATATGCACATAACTGCAAACTCCAAGAGTAAAAGAAATATATTAACAATAGGTAGTTTTTTTCCTAATAAAATGTTTCCATTAAATAAATTCTGAGCCATTTGAAACTATGAAATTTGAAGTCATGAATGCGGGTAAACAGAGAATCTTGTCACATTATATCAAAGTGGTGTTGAAATTTTTAATGCACATTGGTAGAAACTAAATGCAATGGATCATCAGTTAAACGTTTTGTCCGGGACCGGACAGCAAAACGTATAATTTAGTAAAACGTACAACTCAATTAATGGAATACCGGAACTATTTTTTAAATATATCGTAAAAACTTGGTTCCTCTGAGGAGTTTTTTACCTTTTATATCGAAAACGGAAATTTCCTAAGTATTACTGCACCAATGGCATAATTTTTTGGAAATGAAACAAAGTAGAAAAAAAGTACATAAGAAAAGTACACATGAAGTTATTTTATTATAAAAGCTTTAAAAAATATTTTTAATACACATAGAGTACTTAATAGAAATCATTGGAACCACCCCGGCATGTAAGTCATTTATCAAAAGACATTTCAGTAGTTTATTAAATCTTGTTGAATTAATCATTAGTCTTCGGTTGTTTCTTTTCGGTAGAGCCGACACTGAACAACAAACTTTGCATTTCTGTTCCGCTTTACTAAGTCACAAACCCCCACAGCAGCTCCAAAGTTTCAGTGGGATCTTTCAAATCAGACTCATCCAACACGTTGTCAGTGTTTTCGTTTACAAAATGTAAAAATGAGACAAAATTTCGTCCGGGTACGCAAAAACACAACGTATAACTGAGGGAAATATACAACTCATAACGTATAACTCATCTAAATGTTAATGGCAAGCGGTCAGGCCCGCTGAGTTGAAACGTATAATTGAGGGAAACGTACAACTCAGGTAACGTATATCTGGAGTTCCACTGTATTAGAATCCTTTATCTGGATGATTCGGGATGTTTGTGTATAAGCCATACACGTCCATTATCAGTATATGTGGATATGTAATAGTACCACCAAGCTTAGAGATGGATTGGGTGAGGAAATTAAAGCTAATCAGAAGATAATAGCTATTAAATTTCTAGAGATTCTATCAAGTACATACAATTAACATTATAGACGATTTCTGAGTGGTACAAAAATGCTCATTAATTAATAAAAATATTAATCATTCTAATTATAAAAATATTGTCGTTTGATTCGCTGAGAAGTTAAATAAATTGACTGAATTAGCGTAAATTAGCATAGGATAAATGTTTTAAAAATTTATTCTCACATACTTAGATTTTTATAAAAATAATCATTCGCATATGAAGTGCCATTTTACTAAAGAGAGATATAAAATATATGACACAGAAAAAAAAACAATCTTCGCTATCCCTTTTCTTTATTTGATTGCGGAATATTCATTAACTTTTAATACCATCTCCAAACTGTTCGTACGAAGGCAAGAAAAAAAAAGAGGTTGAGAAAAAAAAATCCGTTTAACATAAAAAGTTTTATTTGGTGCAAAGAATAAGAGGAAAAAAGATTTATTTATGAAGCAAAAGAAAATAAAACACCGTTTGTTGCTGGAACCTGTCCAATTTTTTTAATCGAAGAAACAAGGAAAAACAAGAAGTTCATAGAAAGAAGTTTTGAGAGCACAGGGATTGAAATGAGAGATAACCAGATCTGTTCCAGATAAACATTTGATTAAATTTATCATAGAAGTCACTCATGAACAAACATAAATTATTCATAAGGATCAAATCGAAATTAATAGATGAAGGAAAAAAACATTTTCCTGTTGGATCGTATATATTCCACTTAAGTTTAATTTCCAAATGCCACAATGGCTCCAGAATTTTGGAATAAAATTTTGCTTTTGTAATATACGTGAAGAAAATATTTTACTTATTTTTAAATAAAAGTATTCGTAAATCCTGTTGTCAATAAATCATTTCAAATTTTCAACAACAGAAGTAGAAAAAATTCGGATATTAGGGAATACAAATGTTTCTGTTTAGTAACGTTCTAACGCCAAGCGGCTATCACCTAAACAACTTACCAACGTTCCCAAAGTGCCTCTCAGAGCGTGTCGTTCGTCGGTTGGCGTCAGGTAGTGACGTGTGGATAATCATTTGTATTCCGTGTATGGAGAATTTCAAGAGGTAAGTTTTCATTACTTTTTATTCATTATTAGAAATAATATTTTAACATTAACACTATTTAGGTTTACATCATGATTAGTTTTAATCATGATGTACACTTAAATAGAAACTGTTTATAAAGTAAGGCTCGTTTTTTTAATTCCTGATTAATGCAATAAACAGAGGGTTTTTTTTAATTTCAAACTGGCGGTATCGGGTTATATGGAATACCAGTATTGAATACCCTCAACTATGCTAAGCTCTATCGTTACATTGTGATTTGTACATGAAAACAAAACTATATTAACTGAAATCCTACATACTATATTGTAATAATGCTCACTTTTACTATTAAACCTGCATTTTTCCAAATTTTTTTCGTTTTCTTCATTTTAACCCTGTATTCCATATTACCCGATTATCTTATAAATAAAAGTGCAAAGCATTTGGCTGTCATCAACAATTCCGGAATGTCAGCTTCAGCTTTTTATATGCCAGGCGTTTGTACTTTTTGTACCATTATTTATTCCATTGGGATTGTTAATTTTGTATTGTTGCATCTTACAGACAAATATTGTTACATCAACATTATAACAATGCTGACACTTCTGAAAAAAAAAATTAAACACAAAAGATTCATTCATCGTGAACGTTTAAAATATTAAACCATGGAGGTAAACGTTCACGATGTAGCCTGGTGCAAAAACAAAATGCGAATCGGCAGGGAAGAGTGCCCGCACTTAGAGAGTTATCGGAAACGACTGTCCAGATTGACGAAGCATGGCTAGTCTTATAATACCCTAAAAAAAGTTTTCCATTATCATTATTTGTTTGCATGCGATGAAATTTCGTAAAATTATATTTGTTTACAAATAAATAATCACAGATACTAGCTGAAGATTGTGATTGTATTCGATTTTCGGGTTTTAAGCAATACTGAGCTATGATATTGCCTCAAACGTAAATTGTATTCCATAATCCCTGAAATTCCTCTACTTTCCTCCTGAAAGGGTTAAATGACAAATTCATGAGAGTCAGGGTTTCGTCATTTTCATGACGACAAAAAATAATTACCTTCTTGAAAAAAAATCTTACACGCTACAATTCCTGCAAAAGAACTAAAATGTTTATATGTCTCAGCTCAAATTGTTTATATTTTAAGAGATGAAGAAAGCAAATATAAATGCAATAAGTTGTATGTAATAAAATATTTACGTATTTACTAACTGACGTAGCAAACTGATGTTTTGCATTTGCATTTTAAGAGATAATTTTTAAGGAGAAAAAATAAATCTAATTTTATTCTACATTTATGGAAAAGATTTATAATATTAAATTTATTATTATTTTTTTATTCTAAACAAGAAATTATTTGATGATTAAAATGATTGAAACAGATACAATATTTACTTCTATGAAACTTAAAATCGATATAGTACTAGACCAGAAATTAAAACGCGATATTAATTGGGAAAATTCGATAAATCTGATATTTCCGATATAGAGAGCAATGGTAAAATATGTGTTAAGTGTAACAATTTAATATCCCAAAGATCGAAACTTTGATACTAATAAAGTCTGCTTCTTTTTGTTTATCTAAAAGTCATGCATCAGCCATAGATTATGAAACCTTTTCCAACACTTACACGGTATAATTAAGAATATTCATTTTTTCACAATGAAATGAGATATCTAAATATGTAATTTAATTAAAATGAACCCACCACAATTGATTTTTCCCCACAGATCATAATTTAAGTGAATTCTTTTGTGTGTCCCTCTAAACTAGCCATACTCAACCTGCGGACCGGTGACCTTTTATGTGCAGCTCGAGACATAAAAATTAATAAATCCATAAACTTTAATTGAGGTGTGCATAAAAGTTATTCAAGACCTTCAATTTTATATCTTTTAAATGCTAAAAGGTGTAAATTAACAACATAATACGAATTAAAATAACTTTTATTAGATTGTTTTACATGTTTCGACTCACTCCGAGTCATTTTCAAAAACAAATGAGAATATTCCATAATTGCACAGGCTTTGAAGTTATTATTTTCATGCACTTTTTTAAAAACTACACGCGTTATCTTTTATTTTTCTTGGTTGTTTATTTTCATATCTATGACCATGGAGTCACTCGAGTCACTCGAGTCATGGAGTCACTCAGTTTCGGTAAATTAAAAAATGCCGCATCGTTACATATTGTATTTTTGCGTGTTAGTATCTCTATGGTTTCTCTTATTATGGATGGATAGTATAGATTGGAGGGAAATATTATTTTACTTTCATTGAAATTTATTTGGATGGTTTATTCTTGATATAATCTTGCCAGGGCTGTAGTATACTATACTTAATATCAGCTATATGCTCTTTTTTTTCTGTAATTAAATTTCCTGCTGGTCATGCCTATGTAGTAATTCTTGGATCCGTCTTCTTTAATAAAAGGTATTTTATATACTCCTGAATAATTCTCAAAATTAATTGGGTCTATTTTACTGCAAATGATATTCTTTAATTTCTGAGGGTTTTGTTTTGGAATAGTGGTATTGAAACTTTTGGTGAAATTTCTTCCGCGGAAAACGTTCAGTCCTACTGATAATACTAACTTTGTTACAGTACTTTGTTATACTACTTTTGTTACTGTTTTAATAATCCTTTTTTTCATTGTTTTACAATTGTGTTGCAACGTGCTAAACATGTTTGCGGTCCGCGAGTAAAAAACGTTGAGTATGGCTGCTCTGAACAAACAATACATA
This sequence comes from Maratus michaelseni, assembly GCA_963931845.1. Classification (NCBI taxonomy): domain Eukaryota; kingdom Metazoa; phylum Arthropoda; class Arachnida; order Araneae; family Salticidae; genus Maratus; species Maratus michaelseni. The sequence goes on from OZ007588.1 coordinate 6,611,181, forward strand.
CTTCATTTTCAACACAGAACATTATACAGGGTGTCCCAGCTAAGATGTTACAAACTTCGAGGGGAGGTAGGGTACACCTAGACGTCTCGGAATTACATAGGAATGCCGGGTCGAAAACGCCTTCCTGACGCGGTAGAGGGCATTGAAATAGGCGCGGGTGTTTCAAGCGTGCTTGTTTCGAAGCTTCATTTCACATTTTTTAGACATAAAACACAAGGAAAAGAAAGGACACAAAATAGAAGAAAAAAGGGTGTATATTACTCGTTGTCCATAAACATAAATACAAAAGTAACAAAAGATAAGTACAACTCATATCAAAGGAGGTGTTCGAATTGACGACCCCCGCATGTGATGCAGGCCTCACATCTTCGCTGCATGGATGTTCGAACATCCGAAAACATTCCAGGAGATTTCCCCGGCAGCTGCAAACCTTATCCACTATGTCACCATTCTCATAACTCCGGGCCAAGGATCAGCTTTGTGTGATCCAACCTTTTCAATGCTCTTACTGCGTCAGGAAGGCATATCCGACTCGGCATTCCTATCTGATTCCGACTCGCCTAGGTTTGCCCTAACTCCCCTCGAAGTTTATAACATCTTAGTTGGGACACCCTGTATAATGAACCTCGATAACATATAAAAGTTACATGTCAATGCGAGTACGTCAGTTAGAGTAAGGACAAACAGCCAGACAGATAAACAAAACGAATTTATAAATGCTTTTCAACTATGTTGGAAAATGTTGAAAATGTCGAATATCTTAATAAAAATTATGAAAATGTAAACTAAGTATCATTGTTAAACTTTTTTTTAATTTTCAGGAAGGAAGTGGGATTTTGTTTTATTACTTTATTTTAGAAAGACAGAGGGCGTGGGACAAATCAGTGGCGTTCTGATTGCGTTAATGAATGCTCTCAAAGGGATAAAATGACAATTTCAAAAGATATTTCAATTAGAGAGTCATTGTTTTTTGTTTATTTTCGGTTTAGATTTGTTTAATAAATCATTATGAAAATAACAATAATGAACAGTGAAAAGGAACCATTTATAACTTGTAATGAACTCGTTCCATGTCATTAACCTCACTATTAACAGTGGAGTGGAAGAGATTATTTTCTCCTAAACTGTTCGTTTTCTCCGAATACACACTTCTAACGTAGAAGAGAGCAAGCTAACGAAAAATGGATATTTATTTTTTGATGCTTTATTTGTTTCGATTGCATTCAGGAGTGTTAGTAGAAAAACTTTCTTGGCCACATTTACAGTGCTTCGCATAAACAACCCGTAAGGCATGGTGACGTCACGGCGACGTCAGTGTGAAGTCACACTGTGACTTTGTGACCGTCGATGTGAAGTCACGGTGACCTGAATGTGAAGTCGTTATGGCCGTTTTAGAGCTCTTTTGTGACGACACATTGTGACCACTTTGTGAAGTCACGGTGTGACAAATTTGTGAAGAGTGTGTCATTTGTGACGATTTTGCCATTAACTTTGTGTCGAATCTGTGACGAAAGCGACAACATTTTGAAGTCACATTATGACCAATTTGTGAAATATGTGTCATTTGTGACGATTTTGACATAACATTGTGATGAATCTGCGACGACAGTGACAATATTGTGAAGCCATTTGGGTCCTGTCCTGTGCTGGGTGATTTCAATTTATTCAAATCCGACTTGAATTTTTAAATTTTATTTCAAGTCCACCCAAAATCCGACCGTAACCCAATAAAACAAATTCCGTTGACCCATAACCCGTCCGAACCTGATAAATGTTTTGATCGACATTCCTTCGGACCCAAAATCCTAAATAAAAAAATATATCTACAATTTAATACAATTATAGAAAAGAAGTCTATAAAAATATTTATCATATCTATTTTATGGCTTATACAGAAAAATAAGCATGTATAAAAACTCATTCATACTAAACTATAGTTTTTCATCTGAAACAATATTATAGTAATTCTTTTGAAAAATTAGATTAACCCGTACCCCAAACTGCAAGAATAAAATTTTAATCTAAAATCGAAACGAATCCGAAACAAGTGACTAAGTGTCTTTAATAAATCCAAATTAAAAAAAAACTCATGTTTTATATAAAATAAAAAATTGCCGGTCTAGTTTTTCGTTTTTTCAAATATCTGAAACGTCCTTATAGCGGGCAAAGCCCGCTATTATACTCTGTCATAATAATATCTGTCATGTGAACTAAACGCGATATTTTAAAAAAAAGTAGTTCCCCCCCCCCTCTCCCCTTCTTTATTAACAATCCCTATTCACATAATAAGTACATCATTGTCTATTAGCGTTTTATTTCTTTTTTTTACTAGGGAGTTCTGCCCCCTAGGAGTTACGCTCGCCAACCCCCGTTATGACACCGCAAACTTTAAAAGCACGCTAATTTGATTAACTCTAAAATGATTACAGAAGATTCAATTAGAATTAAGCGACCAGTGGCGATCGGCTTTAATCGGGTTTCCATTCATTTTCCTTTCACTGAGATATTTTAAGGCCAAATCAACTGCTGTCGAAAGAGCTAACAACTGTTTTCGTGATAGATTAAATAACATCAATTAAACATTTGAAAATAAACTTATGTTAAATAGCTAAGTAAACAATGTCGTTGCATCGGGGAATATATGATAATGATGTTATAAAAAATTGGGTATTTATCCGTTATCCCGTCGACCACTATAAAAAAAAAAGTCGCCAAAATATAGGGGAAAAAAGTGTGTTACCGTGGTGTCACTTTCTATTGACATCAGATGCGTTACACGTGTTTCCTATGTCATCAAGAGATTTTTATTAGACATTTATCTGTATTTTTAATGATATTTTACCCATTTATTAATTACTTCATTAATTAAAAAATATAATAACGACCTTGCGTTGAAAAAATGTTGCTATGCATAGTCATGCACAACATACCCGTGTCAACTGCCATTATAAACACTTATCCGTCAGCCGAAGGGGATAGTTAAGAAAAATATTGTAAATAAATAAAGATTTAAGATTACTTTTTTTTCTCTTTTCTTTAATGTATTATAAATTTTATTATTTAAAGTTACTGATAATTGACACTTTAATGAGTGGGGCTTTAGATTCTATAATGGCAGCATTCTTCCATTGGTTTTTTGGACATTAGAATTTGGCAATAGTTTTTTTTTTTTTTTTTTTTTTTTTTTTGTCATTTGGAAGTTGTCGACCATGCGCAGAATTTCTGTCATTTGGAAGTTGTTGAATGGAGAAGTACCGATTTTTTTTTTCCGTAAGAAGTTTGAAATGTATAGATTCCAATATGACGTAATTTTCAAAGTTTTCTTTCTATTATTATACTTAAAAATATATATTGAAAGGAAATATTAATATTTATGCTGTTTTAAAATTTGCGATAATAGGTCAAATATTTTGTCGAAATAAATTAATATATCCTGTAAATATATTTTTATATTGAATCTGTTCGGAAATATTGTTATTTGAGCATTTTAAATATGACGTAAGTTTCCCTATTTAATGCTTTGAACACGTAATAATTTAATTATTGCTCTTTTTAATATTCACGCGCAAGTATATTTTTATTATCTTTTTTTTTTTTTTTTTTTTTTTTTTTTTTTTTTTTTACAATTACTGCTTTTAACACGTGTTCATTTAATTATATTTTTAAAGTTTTATTTCTATTTTTGATAGTTACATGTAAATACATTTTTTAATTGAAAGGGAATGTTATTATGCGCGAACTTTTGCAAATTGGCAACAATTCAAATAGATTCTGCGCATTAGTTGAATATTTTTATCCATTAATGAGTGGGTTTTAAAGGTTTTAATTAATATCTTGCGTTAATGAAGACATTTTCAAAATTTTATGATTTTCAGCGTGACAGTAGGTTTTCAGCTGTAAGTACACACAATATAAAAGATATCTGAGATCCCACTCTGTGACGGACTTACAGAGAATCGAGACAAATTGGGTTTCGTGAGATGAGCGAAACCCTAATAATAGAATCAGTTTGACCCTGACCACAACAACATAAATATATAATTTTAAGAATTATTCTAAAAATTGTTACTGCACTGCATTTTAATTTTCGATTTAAAAGCACATTTAAAATAAAACTTTTAACAGATCATATTTTAAAAAAAAATATTTTTTATTCCTACTACTTTTTTATATATTGATATTTTTAATTAATTATTATTATTATTTTTTTTTTTACATTTCTTATATGCTATACAAGGCAGTGCATGAATTTTAGGTACAAATTATATTATATTAAAAATAATTTTTAACTGTCATATCTAGTGAAAAGTGGGGGTAATCTAACGCTTCTTCATATGATATTATTTGTTTAAAAAAAAAAATTAAAAATGTCAAAGTAAATGTCATGTACAGTTTTATCGAATACATAATAAAAAAAATATGTGCAGAAAATTGTAAAGCTCAACCTTAAATACAAAAAAAAAAAAAAATACTTTAACATTTTTAAAGTATGAAAAAGAAGGAAAAAAAATAGTATTGATAAAAAGCCATTTACAGATTTCTTTTGTGAAAAAGTACCCCTTGAACAGGACTCCCACTGGTTCGTTTTTTTTTTTCTTTTTTCTTTTTTCTTTTTTCAATATTAGTATTTGTGCTAGGTTTTTACAACATTTGCAGAAAAAATTACGTACTGCGTTGGTGTCTGCAAAATTTATAAGAAAAATCTAAAACGATGATTATTTAAAAAAAAGGCGGTATTCAAAAATGGACAGAGTAGGAGGCTTGCTTGATCTACGATTCTGTACATATTAAACATATAGTAATATTAAAGTGGTAGATTTTACATTTTAACCACGTTAAAAAATTATATATTATATAATTTGAGTTCATAATTTTAAAAAACTGATACTTTGCCCTGTTTTTTTTTTTTTTTTTTTTTTTTTTTGGGGGGGGGGGGGGGTGTTCTTTCTCTCCTTTAACCATTTAAATTTATAAATATACCTTTTATCAAATATTCCAATAGGTTTTAAACAGTATCTTATATATTTAATAAGAAAAAAGCAAAAATTTAACCTTCAAAATAAGATATGCTACAAATCATGCATGGGACCTCTATTTTAAATACTATATGTGTTTTAATTACGTTTACTCCAGTATTTGACTGGTATTACTTTATATAGTATAAATGATAACTATAAAAAAATAAAAACAATATTTTGCTTATTTTTTTTACCATTATTAATTGATTTATAAATTATGTATATGTTTATGAAATTGTAATGTTTTTTAAACAAGAAGTTTTGCAATATATTATTTTTTAGACACACCGATCATTTTTTGTTGATAACCCACTGCACCGCAGCCACTCTAGTTAGCATATGATGTGAAGAAAATGTACAATTTTCTATTGATTTACGATTCATCAATAGTAATACATGTTGACGCCGATGACATGATATCTATCTGGCTTGATGTCTGATTCCAGGGCAAGAACCACAGTAACATTTGCTGTGATTCTGATACCATAATACATAGTATATCCGGAATACAACCGGATTTGAGATCTATTATATAAGTTTTAGAATGCAGTTTAGTGAACGTTACTGATATTTTGCATTAAGGATGCTATTTTGCATTGTTTTAACAATACAGATAATCATATTTATATGATACAATTAAAAAATAATAAATCTAATATTAATATCAAATAGTTATTCATCTTTTAATGTTTATCAAGTGTAGAAATGCAGTCTAACCACCAAGCGTAATAAGACATCGGTTTATCATTATTATTTTTTTTACTGAATTATACGGTAATTGTAAGTAACAAGCTTATTTTAATCATACTGATCACAATAATCCTACATACTTTTAAATTTATATACTAAAGTATAGATGTTAAATGAATACTTTGAAATTTATCAAAATCATTTAGGAATCAAAATAGTGAGTAGTGTAATTCAAAGCAGAAAATCAAAAATAAAATTATTATATTACATCTATTCATTACTTAAAGATTATGTATCATTATTATTATTTTGATAATTAAAATATTTTAGCAGGGTAATATTTAAATTCTTACTAGTATACACAACAACAAAAAAATTTCAAGCTTTGCTGTTGGTGTTCTTTCTATGTTAAATATTTTAATCATGTAGATTGAAAAAATAAAATTTTTACATACCTTTCTTTAGCAGATGTAATTTTTTATGGCATCAACGAAGTAATCCGAGTAATACAAGTGTTTTTCAAGTAAACTAGGTACAAAAACATTACAAATGCATTGACGAATACATATCATAACACGCCAACGCTATTGTAATTATTTTCGGACTTATATTTTAATTGGAATTCTTAAATCCAGAACATAAATCCTTATAAAAAAAGTTTTTTCTAGATAATATTCATTGTCTGTTCCGTTCCAACAATTAAATGTCGTGTTTTACTGTTTAGTGGTCTGCAGTCTGCATTAGCACTCAGCAAAAACAAGGCCAAACGACGCAGATGCTTTTCTTCATATTTTACAGTAGTTCCTTAAATATTACTACGTATGATAAGGATGTTAATTACGTCCAAATTTGAAGAATAATTTTTCACAATGATTTCCATTTTCTGAATAAAAATATCTCTCCTTGAACGTGCAAAAACGTATCCTTCGACACATAATTCGTTCACATCCGCCATTTTGGAAGAAGAATAAAATTGAAAATATTCTAATTCGAACTTCGAATGACAAAAGTCGTCTGCTTCCAATATCCGCAATTAAGATCTGCGCAGCATTGTTTAACCAGAAAGTAACACCTCGCAGATGTTTACAGCTTACCGCAAATGATAGATAAAACAAATAATTTAAATAAAGATATTTCAAATGCTTTATAATTTATATGGCTAGAGGTCATATATTACTAAGCACTGGCCAGTTTGGAATAAATTGCTATAGGAATGACATATAGTTTATGACATTTACTTTATGACATATTTTTAATTCGTTTTTGTTCGGAAATGCATTAAATTGGCTGGTGTTTTTATTCAGAAACTATGTAATTGAAAGACGTTTTCCATTTTTTGTTAAAAGCAGAAGATATTTCAGAAAAAAATGTCAAAGTTGGCGTTTTTTGAACCGAATAGCCGACGTGACAGTAAAAGAAAGGGGAAAAACCGGTCGTCACGTGACACGAATTGCTTATAACTCGATAAGTAGTTTATTTATTAAAAAAAAAATGAAAAATCATTTCGAATCCAAATTGCTTCCATAGACCGTCCTGCCCAATTTATGCCTTTGCGTTTAAAAGTGAGTCTGAAATTATGTCAGAAAGCTTCGCGTTGTTGAGCAGGTCAGTTAAGCTTCCAATTATACTATCATTTGCGGTAAGCTGTAAACATCTGCGAGGTGTTACTTTCTGGTTAAACAATGCTGCGCAGATCTTAATTGCGGATATTGGAAGCAACCTTAATTATACCGTACAAGAAAAATCCTGAAAGTGTTGGATCGTCGCAAAAATTGTGCCCTCATTTTTTGACAAGAAAACTGATGTTTGGGTTGAGTGGCCTCTCAAAATAATTAAAGATTGGAGATTTTTAAAGAAATATTTTTAGCATTACAAAATTAGCAAATGAGTTCCATGCAGTAGTAGAAAAAAAAATAATGTTTGCATTTAAAATGTTAACAAACCTGTAAATTGCTAACAATTTTATTAGACTGGGAGATCTATTTCTGAATTACTTTCCGCTAAAACTTTCATACGTTACTAAATTTCGATTTAGGATTTTTTACCTGTGTATTATATAGTATATTTTGTTAAATTTCTTGAAAATGGTAATGAAAATTGTAAAAAAGTTATCTGCCTCATATATGTAGACAGATATTTATATGATATGACAGATAGATATTTATTATTTTATTCTGTAAATACTCAATTTATTTAAATAGTGTGTGACAATGTTTTTATTAACGATTTAGGCAAATGATGCATAATTCAAATCTATATTTTATGAGTTTCTGTTTCAAATTCCCTCTCCGATCACACTGTGAAGTCACAGTGTTGGAATTTTGGTCATAGGCGTGACGGGACTTATGTGACTTTAAGTGACGTCATTGCAACGTCACAAAAATTTTTTAAGCTCTCAAATAGTAATTTTCTTGATGCCATAAGTTGTTCTAAAGTTTATTTTAAGTTTTCTTAAAATCTCCAAGACGTTCACATTTTGGTCACAGCGTGACCAAAATGTGAACGTGACAAAGTGGTGGAATTTTGGTCACAGGTGTGACGTCACGTACGTGACACACAGTGACGTCACAATGACGTCACTGTGACTGTGCATGCTATGCGGGAATAATAAACACAAAACAGAAACGACTTTATTATTTTATTCTGATACATTATTATAGTAATATTTTACAATAAAAGTTCTTGAAATAAAATCTTGAAATAGATCATTTTTCTTAGACAGGCTTTTTGAAAAGATTTTAACCAGTATTACATTAAATCCGTTCGACAGTTTTGTCACAAAGACGAGTCAGTTTGAAAAATGTTGTAAATAAGAAACGACTAATCGGATCTTTAAATAAAAATAGATGCAAAAAGACAATATAGTAAGAATATATATTTTTCAGTTATTTGCCATTGGCTAGTTTTACTCTGTTCAACATAGTTTTAGCACAATTAGGCTAGTTTTACTCTATTTAGCATAGTTTTGACACAATATTAGACCATCTTTACTCTATTTAGAATAGTTTTAGTCGAATTAGGCCAGTTTTAGTATATTTAACACAATTAGGTTACTTTTTGTCTATTTAGCTTTGTTTTAGTACAATGAGGGTAGGTTTAGGCTGTTTAGTACAGTTTTGACCCAATTAGACCAGTCTATTTAGTACAGTTTTAGTCTAATTATGCTAGTTTGAGTATATTTAGCACAATTATGCCAAGTTTAGTCTAATTAGAATAGTTTTAGTCTATTTAGCACAATTAGGTTACTTTTTGTCTATTTAGCACAATTAGGTTACTTTTGGTCTATTTAGCACAATTAAGTTACTTTTTGTCTATTTAGCTTAGTTTTAGTACGTTTAAGGTATGTTTAGTCTGTTTAGCACAGTTAAAGCCCAATTAAGCCAAGTTTAGTCTAATTAGAATAGTTTTAGTATATTTAGCACAATTAGGTTACTTTTGTCTATTTAGCACAATTAGGTTACTTTTTGTCTATTTAGCACAATTAGGTTACTTTTTGTCTATTTAGCTTAGTTTTAGTACGTTTAAGGTATGTTTAGTCTATTTAGCGCAGTTAAAGTACAATTAAGCCAAGTTTAGTCTAATTAGAATAGTTTTAGTATATTTTTAGTACAATTAGGTTACTTTTGTCTGTTTAGCACAATTAGGTTACTTTTTGTCTATTTAGCACAATTAGGTTACTTTTTGTCTATTTAGCTTAGTTTTAGTACGTTTAAGGTATGTTTAGTCTATTTAGCACAGTTAAAGCACAATTAGGCCAAGTTTAGTCTAATTAGAATAGTTTTAGTCTATTTAGCACAATTAGATTACTTTTGTCTATTTAGCACAATTAGGTTACTTTTTGTCTATTTAGCACAATTAGGTTACTTTTTGTTTATTGAGCTTAGTTTTAGTACATTTAAGGTATGTTTAGTCTATATAGCACAATTATATATACTATATTTCCAATGATGACCGGTCACTTGCTATTTTAGACGTTTTGTTAAATATCTGGAAAGATACATAAGGAATTATCCTATAACTTCAGGAGTGTAAACAACGTGATAAACGTCATACATTTCCGTGATGATTTTTTTCCGAAACCCCATAAGGGGCCGTCAACAAATTGAAGAAAAACGAATATATTTTGGATAACCCTGTAAAAACTAATATTGCAAAAGCATTCAAACTGTAGATTATGATTAAGTGGATTATTGTAATAATTTGGGTTCATTTGTATGAAAATAGCATGTATACTCGAAGAGAAATTCAGGTTTTTATAAAAACGGTCCCAAATTTTACCAAGTTTGTTGCTTATAATTTGCAGAGTTTTTAATATAAAACAAGTTTTTTTTTTTTCAGAAAATATGACAAACAAAATTATACACAATACCCTGCAATCAGAATTAAAAAATAATAAAAATTGTATGAAAAATGAGCAGATTTACTAAATATTGTTTCACTGCGCTACATGCTATCTTCATACAAATGAACCCAAATTATAACAATAATCCACTTAATCATAATCTACAGTTTGAATGCTTTTGCAATATTAGTTTTTACAGTATTATCCAAAATATATTTGTTTTTCTTTAATTTGTTGACGGCCCCTTATGGGGTTTCGGGAAAAAATCTTCACTGAAATATATGACGTTTTCATGTTGTTTACACTCCTGAAGTTACAGGATAATTCCTTATGTATCTTTCCAGTTATTTAACAAAACGTTTAAAATCGCAAGTGACCGGTCATCATTGGAAATATAGTGTATATATATATATATATATATATATATATAACGCACAATTAGGCTAGTTTTACTATATTTAAAATAGTTTTATCGCAATTTGTTTCTAAGTCAAAGTTTCATAAGATCGTCTATTAAATACATATTATTTTAATTGGTCATTTGTCTAGACCTAAACAATAGAAATTCTGTAAAAAAATATGTTCTTAGGTTAATTAAACATTATTTTTTTTGGTAGTGTTTAATTTAAAAGTTTAGAAATTTTAATGTTTGGCTTTTGGCGGAATCAACCAATCAACAAATTCATTTCTTGTTGAGATGACAGAGTTCAAACTGATGTCGCTATAGATAAATGAACTGATCTTTTACAGCCTTTAAATAAAAACGATTATTATTGTTTCTCCAGTAGGAGAAAAGACGATGTGATCTTCAAGGAACCTCTTAGTGGGTTAATTTGTGGAAGTTATTTTTTTCACGCTTTTCTGTAACTCCCACCTCATGGTCGCTTATCCTGCATATCATCATCATCAACCGTTTTCAATTCACTGCTGGATGTAGGTCTCCCCAAGATTTTTCCATTGTTGCCTGTCTAGTACTTTAGTCATCCAATTAACACAGACCACTTTTCTGATTTCGTCACTCCATCTACTTGAGGTTAACTTCTTGGTCGTTTTATATCTCTGGGATACCACTGTAGGATATTTTTGCTCCATCTATTGTCTTGTCTTCTTGCAATGTGCCCAGCCCATTTCCATTTTAGCCGTTTAATTCTCCCAATGATGTCAAAAACTTTCGTCTGACTTCTTATCCAAGTTATTCTTTTTTTGTCTCTTCTAGTTATGCCGAACATGCATCTTTCCATACTTCGCTGTGTTGTTTGTAATCTTTGTACCATCCGTTTTGTTAGCGTCCACGTTTCTGGTCCATAAGTTAGTGAAGGCAAAACACATTGGTTACACACTTTTCTTTTCAAACAAAGAGGCATGTTACCCTTCAGAATAATATTGTTCTTCCCAAAAGCACTCCATCCATGTCTTATTCTTCTATTGATTTCATTCATGATACTGCTTTTTCGATGACATTTCCTGTCCAATGCACACATAACTTTGCATTTCTTTAATCTCAGTGTTGTTGTAGACAATTTTCTTTTTTGATGCATATGAATCGAACATCCCCTTAGTGTTTTCCAAATTTATTTTTAATCCGACATTAATGCTAGCTTCCGCCAAATCTTTTAGCATGTAACACGATAAATAAATGATTTTCTAAATAAAACTGAAAACAGATTGGCAAGGAATATATGGAAATAATTCTTCAAAAAATTTCTATCCAAAGCGTTATGCTATCGATTTATGTGGACGTCAGACTATATACGTTCATCGATTAAAATAGGAATTTTTTAAATGTAGTCTACTTCCTCTAAGTCATACTTGCTATAATACACTTACTAAACTTTTCTTACTTAAATACCATATATTTGTGTATGGGTTTAATTTTTAACACTTTCCAACCTAGTTGAAAAGTGTTTATGACTTCGGTTTGTCTGGCCGTCTGCCGTCTGGCCGTCTGTCCGTGCTCTAACTCCCGTAAATATGCTCGGATTGCCTTGCATTTTGATATGTTATTGTCGTTATCTATAGCACGTTCCCTATCTCAAATGAAGTGTGTAGCACTTGTAGTTTTTTTACAGGGACACTCAAAAGAATTCCGTTACATTACGGTCTACGGGGAAAAATAATTTGCGGTTTATTTTAATGATGTTACACAATTGCAGACACATTGTAATTGATATATATCACTAAGGTGTATTACAAGAAGCTTAATATAGAATAGGGTGTGCATAGCACTTATAGTTAATTTACAGGGACTGTCAAAAGAATTCCGTTACATTACGTCTATGGAGAAAAATCGTCTGCGGTTTATTTAAATAATGTTTCACTATTTTAAACGCGTTGAAATTTATATATTTATATATCACTAAGGTGCATTACAAGAGGCTTACTGCAGAATATTGTGTGTATAGCAGTCATCGTTCATTTACAGGGACACACAAAAGAATTCTGTACTGTCTGTTAACAATAATTCCTGGAAGTGCGTTTTAAGTTATTGAACGCGATTTTAAATTTAACTCACTTTTTGTTTATTACGTGGTGTGTATAAATTCTGTAGATCCTATACAGGGAAGCACAAAAGTTCGCGAACACATTTCCGTTTATTGACAGAAACTCAAGAAGGAGAATTTTAAACTGTGCTACGCGTTTCTTAACTGGACTAAAATTTAGCATCCTATGTAGTATATATACAAATCTATAGATCATATACAGGGCTGAATAAAAGTATTCAGATATTTTTCGGAATATTGTATACGTTGGAAATTTTTAAAATTATGTTTTTAAATATGTTATGCGTTTTCCAAATTGTTTACTTAGATGTTATATTTCAGCTTATTAAACGGTATGATTTGAAAAATTATTTTGGAAGCGTTGGAAAGTGTTACATAATCTATGCTTGATGCATGATTTTTCGTTCTTGTTATATTTGTTATGGATTTTACTTTGTTTCATTCATTTTTTTTGGCGAATATCAATATTTTCAACGTCAGAAGATATATGCATTGCTCACCAATTATCTCTAGAAGAAAACATAAAAAATAAAAGTCTTTGATTTCTAAGAATACCGATTGAAACGCAGAAGATAATGTATAAGGGAAAATGTTTGCATTTTTAACACTTTCCAACCTAGTTGAAAAGTGTTTATGACTTCGGTTTGTCTGGCCGTCTGCAGTATGTCCGTCTGCCCTGCTCGGATAAGCTCAGATTGCCCTGCAATTTTTATATGTTATTGTCGTTATCTATAGCATGTTCCTATTTCAACTGAAGTGTGTAGCACTTTAAGTTTTTCTACAGGGACACTCAAAAGAATTCCGTTACATTACGGTCTATGGGGAAAAAATCATTTGCGGTTTATTTCAATGATGTTACACAATTTCAAATATATTGTAATTGATATATATCACTAAGGTGAATTACAAGAAGCTGAATATGGAATAGGGTGTGCATAGCACTTATAGTTACTTTACAGGGACAGTCAAAAGAATTACGTTACATTACGTCTATGGAGAAAAGTCGTTTGCGGTTTAATTAAATAATTTTTCACTATTTTAAACGCATTGAAATTTATATATATCATTAAGGTGCATTGCAAGAGGCCTACTACAGAATATTGTGTGTATAGCAGTCATCGTTCATTTACAGGGGCACACAAAAGAATTCTCTACTGTCTGTTAACAATAATTCCTGGAAGTGCGTTTTAAGTTGCTGAACGCGATTTTAAATTGAACTCACTTTTTGTCTATTATTTGGTGTGTATAAATTCTGTAGATCATATACAGGGCAGCACAAAAGTTCGCGAACACATTTCCAATTATTGACAGAAACTCCAGACAGAGAATTTTAAATTGTGCTACGCGTTTCCTAACTAAACTGAAATATAGCATCCTATGTAGTATATATACAAATATATAGATCATATACAGAGCTGAATAAAAGTATTCGGATATTTTTCCGAATATTGTTCGTAAATCCTGAAATTGGATTTTTAAATATGTTATGCGTTTTTCAAAATTGTTTAGTTAGATATCATCTTACACCTTACAGTAAAGATTTTCAAAATTATTTTGGAAGTGTTGGAAAGTGTTACATAATCTATGCTTGACGCATGATTTTTCGTCCTTGTTATATATGACACACGTTAATCCGCATTTTGAACTCGAGATATATCAGAATGTTTTGGAATGAGAGATTTTTCCTTCTAAATTCTAAATAACCTTTTTATGAATTAATATATTAATCTAGATAACTATTTATTTTCTGAAGCGTATACTTATAGCGTGATTCGTAACTCTTGGTCAAAACTTTAAGGGCGGATAGAACACGCCCAGAGAAGCTGAAACCACCATACAATGCATGGTCGTAAATCAAGCAGTGAAGTGCTACAGAGCGTTTTCTGATTGTGGAGAGAATCCTGTTTACTGCACAATTAGGGTTTCCACAGCACTCACAACCGGCGGTCATGCATGAAATGCATGTCGCCTTTTCCTGATCAGACATCATTTCTACATTCCACGGTAGAAATGACAATGGTTGAAATAATTTTTGTTTAATGACAGCACCATCTAGCGGTTCGTCGTTTGCGATACGCCCATGGCGAACATTGATTGTTTAGATATGTTCTGTCACCCCCCATGAGTTCTTTTCTCCTTTCAATTTTTGGCTCAATTTAAGATGCAGCCTTTCCCCAACGCTCTCTGGAACTATTTACTTTGCAATTTCTTTATTTCTTACTGAGTTCCTTAAACGTTTATAAGTTTAACTACAATTTTCAAAATTATATAGCTATGTATGCAGTTACGTCGTTATACTTTAGCATATATGATACTTTTATAGATCATATACAGAACTGTACACGAGCATTCGTAAAAATTGTTGTCTGCTTAAGGGTGGTTTTACTTATGTTATGCAGTTTTCAGCTGAACTATATTTATTATACTAAGAGATGTCTGTAGAATATAAACAAATTCCTATGCAGAACTACGCAAAGAACTAGATACGTTACCGACTGTGGATAGTAATTTCTGGAAGTGTATTTTTAGTTGTGGTGTGCGTATTTTTATTTGAATTTATTTTAACTTAATATGTGTGATATGTATAAAAATCTGTAAAAAAGATACACGATTGTACAAAAGAATTCGAGTACATTTCTGTCAGAACTCTCCGTCTGATGTCTTGGCGAAAATTGCTGCAGGTGAAATTTCAACTGTGTTATACGTTTTCTAACTGGATTAAATATTAACGTACTATGTAGTACTTATATACAAAAAATCTATAGATCACATACGAGGATGCAGAAATAATACGATTACTTTTTCGACTGTGATGGTAATTACTGAAATTGGTTTTTCATATGTGTTATGAGTTTTGTATTTTGTTTTCTTAAGCGTCTTCTTTTGTCTTATTACATGCTGATGTTTCGTTACAGTATTCTGAATGTGTTGGAAAGTGTTGCCTAAACTATGCATGACGCATGATTTTCCTTTTTCTCAGTTCTATTCTTGATATAAATGTAAAATATAAATGTAACAGAGGAAATTTTTGGTTTCAAAGTTTACAATATTTTTTTCAATTAAAAAACCGGCGTGTTGGGTTATATCCAAAAATTCTATTTATAAGAACCCGAACCTAAAAAAAAATTTCGCCAACGGTGAACCTGACTTAAATGCGAAATATTTAAAAATTAATGCATATTTTATTTCAATTATGGAAAAATAATCTACAATTATTATTTTTCATGAACATGTATATGCTTTTTAATGTTGAAATATATAATTTATTTTTCCTCTGAAAAAATATTCTAGACCTTTTAGAAAAATAGTGTCAACCCGAAACAATTAAAGCCAGCCCGATCTGAACCCAACCCGCAAAGAAAAAAAATGAGAGTCAACAGTACCCGAACTGAACCTAACCGCGGGTCGGTTTGGGTTCGGTTTAAATCACGTTACTCTACCCGCTGCAGGACTCTTATGGAAACATCAATCAGACAGCGTATATAATGTGCTCTAGTTCGACATGCAATTTTCATTCTTTCAATAATGATATGGGTCGTTTTGAGGAACTCTTCTTGTAGTAGAACACATGTCAAAGTTATCGTAAGTTTTTTTTTTTTTTTTTTTGAATTATTGAAGCCTGATATCCTTTTTATCAACATTCATAACTTCAAATCCAGCCCATGTCACAAGTACAAAGATGACAAAAATATGATTTCTTATTGACTCTCAAATGAGCATGATTTAGAAAGGTCAGTGTGACGTTTCCTTGACCAAATTTTGTTATTTTAAGATAATCACAAACTGGAACGCATGAACAGTAAATTGAATCTTGCACCATAGCTGACAAAAAACGCTGCAGCTGGGTCACGATGTGTTCATATTTTCTTGGTGATGTCAGAAGAATCTCTTATTACTTTCATTATCTTCACGAAACTAAATGTCACCGAAATTTATTCACGACAAAAATATGATGAAAAAAAATGAAATATCTTTCAAAATCCGAATAAACATATCGTAAACTCTGCAGAGGATCAAAGAAAATCCTGTCTGCCATTTATGGATTTCCTATTATTCCATCTACAACAAAAATACGAAATTGAAGAACGTGATAAATATTTATGGGAGAAAATCTGAAAGACTATTTTTATCTTGCATCTTATTTCAAACTATATGTGTCTCCAGAAACCGATAAGAAGATTAAAGGGATCAAATCGAGGCCTTAACGGATTGTGTGTAAAGCATTACATGGAAAAAGAATTACGCAACACGTTAACTGAATCTTTATATTGTGATACTGTGTGGGTGTTTGTGAGAAAACCATTGAACAGATTGCAACGCAAAAAAAAAAAATGTACTCTCATTTTTAGATAATTTTATGTATTGTTATTTTGTATGACTTAAGTATAAAATTTAGTTACTGTATCACATTATCAGTACTACTTTTATTAATTGAAAAAAGGCTTTAGACTTATGATCGGACAATCTATTACTAGTCATATTATTTGTCAATCTTAGTATTTTCGTTATGCAATCTTATTAACTCTATTTTAAAATAAATGCATTTGTTATAAAAAAAAATATATTTTTGCGTTAAAACGCAATAAAATTTTGCACACGTATCAATGCGACTTAGTCCGTCATATTTCATCGCCACAATTCTAGCTAACAGAAATTGGAATAAAAGCTAGTTTAGTTTAAAAAAATTATTAAACTTGTATAATCTGCTTATTATTTTTATTATATTTAGTTATCTGAGTTACAAATACTAAACTTATACGTATTATAATTCTAAAGGTATTATAATCAAATAATAAAATATATGAAGGTATTATTATATCATATTTATGCATTATGATTATTATACTTAGGTATGTGTGTATACTAGTTTAATTCGTGTATGTTTCAGTCGAATTTAATTTTTCTCCTTAATTAGAAAATGTCGTCAATCAAAGGTGGCATCCAAGGCAGAACGTGCTTTTCCAATTTCGTTAGAAATAAAGAATAAATTAATTAGAAATCAATAAATGAATAAAAAAATAATTATTGCAAATATTTCTTAAACTAGATATAAGTACAATGTTTTCAAATTATAGAGAAAAATATTCCAAACTTTTCTAATTTTATAGCTTTTTTTGCTACGAGATATAAACATTATTCATATATTTTATATAACCTGATAGCAATGTAATTAATTTGTAGTTACATAGGAAGACAGTTTTAGTTTTAATTTGAAAAATATAATTATGAGTTCTTAAATTATTCTTTGGATTTCATACGCATTTAGAAAATGCGAATTTAATGGTAAGTTTATGTGATTCATAAACTAAAACATTTACCCACTTCGTCATTTCGAAACCATTTCTTTATACATTCTCCAAAGAAATTGTAAAGAATTTTAATTTTACTCTAGAAATTTACTTTTTTAAAAACATTTCCCAGACTTGTCCCATTAAAAGAGTTATAAGTTATATTCTCTTTTGGATTATGAATAAGTGAACTTCTAAACAGAAAAAAGGATTTTATTGAATCCTTTAAGAAGAAAAAAAACTTAATTTTCTGTAATCGGAGTAAAAGGCAAACATTCAATTTAAAACATTTTTATTTTTCTATTTAATTTTGTCGCAAAATCTCCTTAACATGGCACCAAATGCATTAAATTGACTCTTTTGAAACGTTCGTTAGGAGAATGTGGAGTTGTTTTCATTCGAATAAATTTGGATGGGCGGAGGATTATTAAAATGAAGCAAGGCCCCATTAGTATTTTGCTTAGGATGGATTGTTTGCGAAACAAGCACTTTTTTCGCATCATCAATTACTTTTTCAAGAATTTTATTTTCTATTAAAATGAATCGCAAAGATTGAAAAAATCTAAATTAAGCATGATTGCCTGTCATAATTAAGAGGGATTTATTGCAAATTTCGCCAGGATTTCTTTTGATTGGAAATAGCATTTCCTGATGAAACGAAAAGATTTCTTTGAAAAAATAAGATTAAAATGAAATTGTTTTATAATAAAAATAAATATTCAAACGAAGTTATGTTTCATAAACGAAAAATAATAATCATGCTAATATATATATATATATATATATATATATATATATATATATATATATATATAATTATAATATCTTTGAATTTCAAAAAACATTAATCAAGTTCTTGTAATATATATATATATATATTGAACAAAATAAAAATTTACTTTTTAAATAACAAAATAAAAATTTGCTTTTTAATAACATAAAATAGTTGATGCCCCCAAAGCAGAATATGCTTAAAAGTGCGACGTACGTCGCAGAACAATGGCAACCCTGCAGAACATTTCAAATTATCATTTTCAAGAAAAATATCCATTCAATCGAAGGGAAATTGTGAAATTCGTCACTCAATGGCCGGGGAAAAAATATCATAATTCTTTAATCGTTCATTTAAAAAGATTGCAGAATTGATCAATGGGTCATGAAAAAATCTAGCGCAGTACGATAGTCAATCATGGAGAACAAATCATGAAATTCTTCAGCCTGTTGTGCAAAAACATGCAAAATTTGATGAACAGTCATGGAAAAACATCCACGGTTTTCGCCAATCGGTCGCAGGTAAAAAACACTGCAAAATTCGCAATTTTTGTTTTTCGTGACTGTTCGTCGAAATTTACAATTTGTCTATGAACATTTAAACGAAATTAAAAAAATTGAAAATTCATCGGTCCAATCACTCACAAGAAAAACAGTAAAAAATTGTCAATCGATAAAAAGAAAATTTAATGAAATTCGCTATCAGTCACATGTAAAAAAACTCTAAAATCGTCAGGAAAATCATGAAATTTTTTTATCAGTCGTGGAAAAAATTTCCACGATTTTATCCAATCTCTCACAAGAAAAAGCTGGAATAATTGCCAATCAGTCGTCAGTAAAAATCACGAAATTCGTACATCAGTTGCATAAAAGAAAC
Organism: Maratus michaelseni; assembly: GCA_963931845.1. Lineage (NCBI taxonomy): Eukaryota > Metazoa > Arthropoda > Arachnida > Araneae > Salticidae > Maratus > Maratus michaelseni. Next base: position 6,630,668 of record OZ007588.1, read on the forward strand.
TATGAATTTCGCCAATCGGTCCAAGAAAAATATTGCAAAATTTTTCTATCGGTTGAAGTTAAAAAACCCAAAATTCGTCAGTGAATTGTTGAAAGTATCTTGAAATTCTTCAATTATTCGCAGGAAAAAATATTATGAAATTCAACAATTGGATCCAAGAAAAAACACGAAATTCGCAAGTTGACATACGGAAAAATCTGCAATATTGCAAAAATCGTCTATCGATTGTCGGAAGAAACCACGAAATTCATTATTTGATCAGGTAAAATCGCAAAATTTGCCATTAGTTTCTTTCGTGTGTGTATGTCAGCATTTTACAAAATGGCTTTTACATTTCTATAAAAGATGCAATTGCACTTCTTAATATATAAGAAAATATCCCTGTCTTTATTTTTTATTCCCGCAGAACATTTTTTATCAACTGAAGTTTGTTGCAGAACATTGCAAAGTATTCTGCTTCGGGGGTTGATGCAAATTAACAAAGATGTATTTATGAATCAAAATATAAAACAAACATAAAAGAATATCAAAGCATATTTTTAATTTAATTAACATATTTGAAACATGGATTTATTTAAGACGAAAAATAGACTCTTCTTTGCTGGAAATTCTCCAGTTTTTGCTTATTGCCCAGTTTTGAATAGCCGTAAATTTCTTTAATCTAATTCTTCTGTGCACCTCTGTAAATGAACGATAAATCCTACACACTCCATAATTTATAGAAAAAAGGTTGCAGTGAACCTTAGTGAGCTTGTAGTGAACCTTTTAAATATCATTATGCTTCAAGTTTCATAACATGCTCAAAATGACCACAAACGATTTTTCCACATAAATCATAATGTAAAGGAATTATTTTGAACGTCCGTGTAATTGAATTATAAATGCTACTAACTGTATAGTCCGGTGATAGCATACTGTAATCCACCTCAGTAATGCACAATAATTTCATAATGTTTGAAATCTCGTAACATTAATAAAATGCTCCGCAAACGATTTTCCCTGATAGACCATAATGTAACGGATATCTTTGGTGTGTCCTGTAAATGGACTATTAATGCTCCAATTTTAATACCAAACATTCTGTAGTAAAATTCAATAATGTGTAAAATTTTCGTGACAGTTCGAGTATATTTACGAGAGTTAGATCCCGGACAGACAGACAAACAGAATACATAAACACTTTTCAACAATGTTGGAAAGTGTTAAAAACAACCACTATAATACGTTGCGAACTTAACAAAATAAATATTTTATTTTGCAATTTTTTATATAATCGTTTGAAAAACAATCCGGTTTACAACAATGGAATTAAATTTTCACCAAGCAAATTTCAATAAAATATGCCAATTGGCGGCATACCCACTTAACGAACGTTCCCCTTTAAATGAGAAAATCTGAAAAAAAAACACAAATCACATTTAGAATATTTTCATGCCGAGAAAAAATTAATTATTGACTTATAAAATATTTTTTAGACGTAACAGCTTATGGCTGTTTTCTATAAGAAAGACCACAATCGGCTGCAGCGTACTTTTCTCCCATATCTCGAATCGTTGCTCATATAATGAGATTAAGCACAAAAATTTAATATTTATGAAGATATTTAAGCAATAAAATATCTACAAAATTTTAATTGTAAAATGCTTAATTTTAAAAAGTTGTTTTGAAAAGAAATTTTTCTAATGAAAATGTTTTATGTTGTTGATAAGATAAAAGTCTATTTTAATTAACATTACTCAAAATTATGAGCTAATACTACTTTTTACTAGTAATCAAATAAAAATAAATTTTATATTAATGAACTTGTCTTACCTCTTGCTCAGTTTTCTCTATTATGTTAATAACAGAAAAGGAGATAAAAGGTTCTTTGAAAATAGCTTTTAAAAATTAAATTCTGTACTATGTTTATTCAATTCACTCAGTGAATAAAAATGTTCTTCTTTTACTTTGAAGATTAAAGTGAATTTTAATTAACAGTGTTCTAAACTATGTGATAACATTTTTTTTTTCATTTCTCCCTCTTAAATTTATAATAGAATGATTAAAATGATCAAAATTACATTATTATACTTCTAAGTTTCTTCCATCATGCGATTACGTAATTTGAAAAGAGAGCATCTTTAAAAATGGCTTCAAAAATTAATTTCTTTTTCTTTTTCTTAAAAGAATGTTCAACCTTCTGGCGAATTTATTCTACTTAAGCTTGTAAAATAATTATAGTAATTTTCCTTGGATTGCAAATTTATGATTTCGGTACGGGTTTTTTTTTCAGTTTCATTTTTTTTAATTAAATTTAGTTTAGTTATTTTTTGTTTTTGTTTTTTACATTTCTGCATTTTTCGTATGCTCTAACATTTTTTAAATGTCGTAAAATTACATCTGTAGGACACAAGTGTTCTCGACAGGAAATATTATTATGTATGCCATTTTAAGTTGAAGTAGTGCCACTACCAAGAGGGTACTGTTAAAAAAAAAAAACTTAAATTTTTCTCGTTTACTATATTTACCTAAACAAATTGTATGCAGCAATAAAATCTTTAAGTTACGTTATTTTACTTTTTTTGTTTTCAAGAATTTATTTGATTTGTACTTTCAGACATGCTATAGAATCTGAAAGATTAAAAATATTATTAATAATTAAGTTTTTCTTTTCTGATTTACAGGAAACATTGTTTTAGGAATATTACTGTTCTTCAGTAAGCGATAATATTGCCTTTCAGAAAATATGAAATGCACAGCTAACACCAGAATGAGAGAAGAAGAAGTTTTCGAAGATACTTTCCAATAGAATGCCTAATCTACATAATACCTTTAAAAAATTTTAACAGCTCATAAATAACTTTTTGAAACACGATTTAGAGTTTATCGATACCCACAATGGAAAGACACTTTCTTAGTGCCAGAAATGTCTAAACATTATGTAGTCAAAGTATAATAACATATGAGCACCCCAAAAGCCAAGAGGTATAAGTGACAAAATTGAAAAAAAAAACTGAGTTAAGTGCACAGGCGATCTGGAAACAAGGCTACTTGTTTATACGTAAAGAAATATAAGTGATTCTTTTAGTTCTGTGCTGTGTTCTGGAGGTCAACTACTTAAGCATTCGAACTTGTACCAATTGTTATCAACATTGATTAATTATAAATTAAAAAAAAAATGTACTCCACCTTCTTTACACAGTTATTGAAATAAGAGTTCAAAAACCACTATGAAGTAAGCAACAGTTTCATTTTTATTTCAGTCAATTACTATTGACTCATACTCCGAATCGAAATTTTATTACTTGTACCCCTTGGCTTCTAGGATCCTCACATAGCATAAACATTTAAAGTTATATGTGTGCAATGCACTACACGTTTTAAGTACCTGACTCGCTTGCAGCATCATAAATATTTGAACACATTAAAATGCTTTAAGATATTTATATATACATCAGCTCTTCAATATTTGTAGAAAAATTAAAATTCATTAATTTTCTGTGGGATCTTCTTCTGCTCTACTACCAGACTAACCAGGACTTACTAGAATGACCCGCATTTCCGCCTGTTCCTCTTGTAGTAGATGTCGAATCAGAGTTTATGAACATGGATATCATCATAAAAAGATTGACTGAAAGCGTAGCATTAATTTTTCAATCCAATTCCTTAAAATAATATTTTAGTATTACTGAAGATGTTTTGGTGAAAAAACAAAACATATAAATTTATTTTAATAGCATTATAATTTTATGCATAGCATTTTAATTCATGTACATACCGCGGATTAGTAATTTCTCAAGGAATCTGATCAAAATAATCTCTTATCTACGTTAAGAGTATTTAAAATCAAAATAATTGATATAATATGAGTTTACTGATTCGTAAATCACATTTCTTCTTTATCTTTCGTTTGTATAGACATCTATTTTCCCTTGCGCTACCTCAATCCAGTTCCTTAATAAAATATTCTAGGATGTTGAAAAAAATGATGACGATGTCAAAAGGAAAGATGAATGTAAGAAACTTACTGAAGAAAGTTTTCCTTTTCTCTGTTACTAATGGCCAATCGATATTTTTTTGAATTGTGAATGACACTTTTTTCATTAATTCAATAATTGAGACTTCCACATGCCCCATTAGTGCGTTACTTTTATTTCATCTATCCAGATGTGTGCTTTTGTACCAATAGATTAGATACAAAGACTATATAGAAGTATAGGCTGATAGTGGCGTAGAATTTAAAAAAAAACATATATATATTATTTCTGTTGTCAACATCGCTTTTTTTAAGTAAATACAAAACGCAGAACGATAAATGAGATACCCTATGAAAAATTTTTGAACAGGCTTCTGGCATAATACACTTACATTTCTTTAAAACATGTTTTTTTATAATTAAAAAATACAGTTATTTAAAAATTAAATCAGCATTGTTTTCATAAATGAAATGAAATATTTTTCTCAAATCAATGTTGCAACAAAAATAAAATACCGCCTTATATAGTGCTCAACAATGATAATAAAAAAATAAATAGTACAATAGAGATTAAAATAGCACATTGTTGCTGCACGGGTTTATTTTATATTTAGGATTAAAAAACAAAATTCAAATTCAAATGTTCAATTTATTTTTCTTTCTCCCATGGTTCTTTTTTTCTGAAACAGATGATGTCAACCTCTAATGCAGTTAAAAGAAGATAGATATTTTTCTTTTTTTTTGTCTTTTACAATTTTTGATTAGTTTTTACTGTAACTTTGAAAGAATAAATGAGATGAAATTATGGCTTGGCCAGATGAAATTTTGGCTTGTTTGCAGATATTTTTAATCCTTAACCTTTCTTTAGAAATTGATACCGGCATTCGATACCGGCAAGAAATAGTAGATATTTGTAAAAATTATTAGATTGCAGTTCGAAAGTTTCGCACGGGTCCGCTGGTAATGAAGTATTTATATAAGATTAACAATATATGTATACTCATCTTAGTGCTCGGTGTTCTCAGAAAGAGTCGGCAAATAAAAACATGTGCTTTGATTTCCATATAGCGACATTATATTCTGGAAGGTAATAATTGGACTGTTCGACGATATCATCAACTTTTCCATTTGATGTTTTTGAAGCTGATTGAAGCTGATTTCAATTTTTTCAGTCTAAAAATTGTCACAATTTGAATGAAATAAGTTTTATAGAGGATATAACATTTCAGACTTTTGGATAAAAACCGTCTCTAATCGAGTTCAGAACCGCCATTACTAGCTCGTTTAAAACTTGCTGCGTTGACTGACGTGTAGTTAATCGTGTGCACTACAACTAAATGTCTTTTACATAAATCGATTTATCTTCCATGAACGATATATGTATTTTAACCCGTACACGGTGAGAATCCCGTACATGATTTTAAATCTTTTAGCACCAGTGTATCTAAATAAAAAGTTTGCCCAATTTAATTGTAGAAATTGTGTGACTAAATATGGTGAAAATTTACATCCGCCGCAGAATTCGCGGAGCGCGGCGTTTCGCGAGGTCCTAACTACATCCCTTATGCCGATATACTAGCGGAAGCCAGGAAGAAAGGAAAAAATATTCTTAACATTGAAACCAAACAAATTTTAAAGGAAAAATTAACAAATTAAATTAACCTAAAATGGAAAAATGTTGGGCTCGGGGCTCTGAGGCTAAAGAGAGATCCTTGAGGCATCAAGCTCTATGTTCGTTTCGGGCGGCGGTGGGTGGGTTGTGAGACATCTGAAATAACTGGTGCGACAAATTAAGAATTAGTGTGAGTATTTTATTTCATCCTAACTGATATAAAACGTCATAAACTGAAATTTGACTCACTGAATTTGTACCTCTCTATTTGCTCGAACAGTATTTTTTGGTATGGACACTTGATGATTAACACCAAAAAACTTACGGTATTGCTGTTATTGAATTTGCACTTTTCCATTTGCTCGATGAGGTCCTTTTTTTGTATGGACACTCGATGACTAACCCCAAAAAACTTACGTTATTGTTGTCATTGAATCTGACATGACGTAATATCTATACTTGTAAAATAACTTTTATATAAAGTTAATATACTTTTATACAAAGATGTTTTGAGGAAAGTTAGTACTAATTAAATAGAAATGTATGTTCTTTTGCCTTTAATCACAAAAACTAAAAAAAAATTCCAACGACGCCTTTGCAGCCAAAGAAAAAAGTCGCTGTATCTTACTGATACAAGGATAGTAATCGAGTGTTAAGAAGCGAGATATAGAAATAAAAAACTGAAAATGAAAATGAAAATGCTTCCCAATTAAATAACGTTATTGAATAAAACATCGTAATCTTACTTAGAGAGTAAATATAACATACAGAAATAGTATACAGCTGTTTGTTTCTTATAAAAACTGAAAATGCGTGGCATTGTAAATTCTTTCATATCTCTATCAATTTACGAAAGTAATATACTGCTAATGTATTTCACTTTAAACTATATTCATTGAATTAACGCTCTTGAAATTACACTCACGATGAATATTATTAAAGAAAACTTTTATAATTGTTTTACGAAAAAAATTCCATTTATCTAATAAAACAAAGGAAATATTTCTGCTTTTCCAATTACATTTCCAACGCCTGCTCTTATCTTAAAATCATACGTAAGACGGAAATACAATTTCAAATGAGTATATCTAAGATGATTCAATAATTAAACAAACGTTTAAGAGTGCATGAGATTCTTTGTTCTCAAAATATTTATTCGGAAAAGTGTTTCCAAATAATAATGATAATAATACTGATGCCATAAATATCGTGTACAACATCTCTTCAGAGGAATCGTTAATTTGTTTGAATATAAATAAAATGATTGTGATAAAATGTGATAAACACTAATGCTAAGCTGAAATGAATAATTGGAAAATATTTTGAGAAGTGTGTTTTCCAATCAAAATAAATTGTATTCCTTTTCCATCAATAAATAAAGATTATCCATTTACATAACTGAAATTTGATTCCCATTTACCAATCAATGTAATTCGATAAATTTGTAAATTTGCTCGATAAGGACTGTTGTCTTTTTTCGCATGACCACTCGATGACTAACCCCAAATTACGTTAATCCTGTCATTGTATCTGACATGACGCAATGTCCATACTCGTACATTTTATACAAATACGTTTTGGGAAAAGGTATTAATTAAATAGAAATGTTTGTTCTTTTGCTTTTAATCACAAAAACTTTAAAAATTATACCAAATTGGCGTCTCCTAACACCTGTTTTCAGCCAGGAACTGTATATTACAGGTACAAGAATAGTAATCGATTGTAAAGAAGCGAGGTATAGAAATAAAATACTCAAAATTAAAAATACCTTCCAATTAAATAATGTTACTGAATAAAACGTCGTAATCTTACTAAGAGAGTAAATATAACATACAGAATTATTACACAACTGTTTGCCTCTTATAAAACACTGAAAATGTGTAACATTGTAAATTCTTTCATACCTCTATTACTTAACAAAAATATTCTACTGCTAATGTATTCCACTTTAAACTATGCATTGGATAAACGTTCTTAAAATAGCACATGCGATCAAATATTATTAATGAAAACCTTTATACCTGTTTTGCGAGACCATTTATCAAATAAAACAAATCAATTATATATGTTTTTCCAATTACATTTACAATGCTACTCTTATCTTAAAATGAATTTCAAATGATAAAATGTAAGAGGATTTAATAATTAATCAAACCATTAAAAGTGCACGAGATTCTTGGTTCTCCAAATGTTCATTGGTAAATTTGTACAATAATACTAATGTGATAAAGATTGTACGAAATCTCTAGCATTTGAGGGAAATTATCAATTTGTTTTGAATATAAATCCAAATGACCGTGAGAAAATGTGATAAACGGTAATCATAGCCTGAATTGGAAACTATTTTTATAAGTATGTTTTCGAATCAAAATAAATTGTATTTCATGTCGACACTGAAATAAGATTAACCATTTAGATAACTGGACTGTGTTTCTCATCTCCAATAAATGTAATTCAGCGTTGATTATAACTGACTGTGAACTTTTTACGATTAAATTTCTTCAAATATTCGAGTTTCAAATACTTGTATGAACGACTTTACGTATAAATAAATAAATTCAATTGTACCATGTTAAACAGTGTTGTAAAAATTCTTTAAAACTCTTTAAAACGAATATTAAGATATAAAATTTCATTTCAGATATGTATTAGAATAATGAAAAGGAATGATTAACTTTTACATCCGATTAACTTGGATTTTATTAATAAAACAAGTTAATCATTTTATACATCGAGTATAAACGTAAATTCCAAATTTCTAATTACATAGGCAACAGTTATTATAATCCTATAATTATTAGGATAATGACAAATTTAAAAATAATTTCCCAACCGAAATAAATATTTAATCAACTCTTTTGAAGTACATTGGATTAGCTGCTCTCTGACATTCAAGCAATTGTAACGTGAAATTAATTATTCTTTAAATTAATTTTGATCCCAGAGAGATGATGGATTTGCTCAAAGAAGTAATAAATGTATGTAACTAGATGGGAACAGGATTAAAGAAGGATATTCGAGTAAAACGTAACTTCATTATGGGGACCAGAAATTTTTGAAATGACGAAAAATGAATGTAATTTGATCGTGGATTAGATGGCCTGTAATTAATTTCGACTATTACTTCTTTTAGAAATTCTTTATTGGCATTATAATATAATGATTAATAAAATATAATTAGACAAATGAAAAATATTTGTTAAATTTTGAAAAAGCATTGACAGAAGTTTTAATACTGTACGACAAAATTAATTTTACAAAACTAGTTTTGGCACAATTTTTATGGTTCCATATTTTTTAGTTTCTTTTTTACGTTTCTTTTTTACGCTGCTTATTACGCTGTCTTTCGATTATATTTGAAGGGTGTAGATGCAAAATTCACACTCTCCACTTAACCTAGTTTTTAGAAAATTAAAAAAAACGGATTATTATTATTAAGAAACATGATCTATTGGCACAATCTGTTTTCGTGATATATTTGTTGCATAACAACTAGTTTCGCATAGTCCTAAACATGTAATAATTGTGGTAAAGCTAGAATATAAATTTAAATATGGAAAATGTGAGTTTTCCAGCAAACTTTTATGATTAATGTTAGTTATAAACCAAAATAGTTATGAATTTAAAAAAACAAGAACCAAAAAAAATCTGAACATTAGTTTTCATTATGAATCAACACACAACAAAAATCAAAACACAAAAAACTTTTATAAAAAATAATTTGTGCAAAAATTTTACTATTAGACATTGGTCACACTTCTTCACTGTCATTAAAGTAGTGGAACATTTTACACTACTTCTTACTTCTTCACCTTCCCTGATTGGTTGAATTGGAGAGTGTGAGTTTTACTGTAAAACGGTTGTTGGGTAATGTGAGTTATGCATCAAAACGAGATTTTCAAAATTCTTTTTTCAACCTTGATATGTTTTTTACGGTACAATTCACTATTACAGTCCGATTCGCCTTAAAAAGACGAACACGATGATATGAATAACTCAATACCTTAAAAAGGGGGATAATGTGACTCTTGCATCCGCACCATTCATTTGAAAAACAAACAATTATTTATTTTTTATTTTTTTAAAATCTACAATAAAAATTTTTTAAAATGTCAGCAAACTGTCAATGCGGACGTACGAGTCAAGCAACGCATCAGTCAAATTTCTTACACGTGAGTAGCCTACTACATTAGTCAACGTTAGAATTTGCTTCTACCTGTGTCCACGGACGGTTTATCAAGTGTGATCCCAGTGATTAATGTATACGTATTACATATGATGGAGAACCTGGACATTTAATTACAAACTCCACAGATCAAATTTCCAAAAATCGAGACACTATATTAAAGCTGTTATACTAAGATCCATATTTGTGGTAAATTACATTGTAATCAATCGAACCATTACCGAGAAATGAGGTTCAGATGTTTTCAAATTCATTTGTTTTCATTGTCAGATTATATCAGGTACATAGGAAGCTTCGTTCGACTTTGGCACGATTCGCTTTAATTAATTTTATATAAACACTTACTTAAAATACAGGGTGATTCATAAGTAAGTATACAACATCCAGATGCTATGAAACAGAAACCGTTTAAGGTAAGTTTCCTAAATGCAAGCCGTAAGGTAAGTGTACTCATAAAGTTTTTTCCCGCCACTATGCAAAGTGACATAGGGGATAGCTTAGCGCGTCACGCGAATATCAGTAGAAATGGCTGCGTCTGCAGCGGGGAAGACATTTTGTGTTCTTAAATTGAGCAAAAAGGAATATGGCACCATTGTTCAACTGCATTTTCGAACACGATTTGGGAAAGAACCTCTAACCAGAAAATCCATTTATGAATGGTTTAAAATTTTTGAAACTGTGACCTGTTTGTGCAAAGTGGACAGAAATAGATTAACGGTTTGATGTGTGTCATGTGACTAAGGGTGCACAAATAGAACATATGTGACTGTTTTTCTGGTTAAAGGTTATTTTCCGAACTGTGTTAGAAAATTCTGTTGCACAATGGTGACAGATTCCATTTTGCTCAGTTCAAGAACACAAAATGCCTTCTCCACTGCAAACACAGCCATTTCTACTGATATTCGCGTGACACGCTAAGCTATCGCCTATGTCACTTCGCACAGCAGCAGGAAAAAAATTTTATGAGTACACTTACCTTTCGGCATGCATTTGGGGAACGTGCCTTATACTGTTCCTGTTTTACAGCATCTGAAAGTTGTGTACTTACTTATGAATCACTCTGCACACTCTTTAGATAATTGTTTAGAGAAATATATACAGTAGAAAAGTTATTGAAACGAAAATTTTAAGTTTAGATAATTAAACAATAATACCTGAGTTTCCATTACTAATATATTATATAATTATAATATTGTACAATAATGACATTGAATTTCCCTTAAAACTCTATTTTATAAGATTTGCTATAATTCGTAACCATTTTTGTCGCTAAATATATATAAAAAATCATTGTAGAAATTTCAAAGGATTAAAACTGTTCTTTTGTTTTGTGCCTTTATAAATCATGTTTTGATTTTCCTAATTTACATTTCCAGACAGTCTCAATAAAAAAACAAAAACTTAATCCGCAACAAATTTTCGTCTAGAAATATTCTGATAAAATTACTTAGAATCTCAATTTAAATAATGTTTTTTGAAAATTTTAAAACTTGCTCTTATGTAATAAATTAAGTTACTTTTTAAAATTTAGAAATGAAGAAATTATGGATTATAAATTCTATTCCAAGCATTCTTTTAAATTAAACAACGTCTATACAACAAATTGAAAAGGTCTTTCATTAGTTTTTTTTTTTCACATAGAAGAAATATCCCAATTTCAAAAACGAGAAGAGTTGTTATTTCAAACTTGCTATTTCATTATCACTATTTCGATAGCGCAGAGAGTAATAATTTCTTTTTAATACAGCTACTTACGTTGACTTTTGGTTATATTTAAAAATAAAATGTAAAAAAAAAATTAAAAATGTAATAAAAAACTGAAATTTATACAAATGTATCCTGTTTTTTGTTTTTACTTGAAAAAAGAGTTTGTTTTTCAGGTATAGATTCTAGAGAATTTAATTTCCTTTATTTAACAAAAAAATAAACATGTAAATACGTAAATTGTTCAAAAGTGACAATTCATGATATTCATTCATTCATATTTCACGATATTTCATATAGAAGAAATAAAAATCCCTATTTCAAAAACAAGAAGAGTTGCTATTTCAAAAGTGCTATTTCGTTATCGCATCAAAGAATTGTCATTTCTTTTTTACTGCTAATTGCGTTGACTTTCGGTTATATCTAAAGAAAAAAAATAATAATTAAAAAAATATAGTAAAGGAATTTAAATTCATACAAATGTATCCCATTTTTTGGTTATAAATTGAGAAAAAATTTTAGTTTTTCAGGTATAGATTGTAGAGAATTGAGTTTCCTCTTTTTTTAACAATAAAAGAAACATTTAAATCCGTAACTTGTTCAAAAGTGACAATTCATGATATTTATTCATTAATAATTCGTGATATTTCACATAGAAGAAATAAATATACCTATTTCAAAAACGAGAAGAGTTGCTATTTCAAAAGTGCTATTTCCATAGATCAAAGAATCGTCATTTCTTTTTTTATACTGCTAATTCCGTTGTCTTTCGATTATATCTAAAAAAAATAATAATAATTAAAAAAATATAGTAAACAATTTTAAATTCATTCAAATTTATTCATTTTTTTGATAAAAAAATTTTAGTTTTTCCGGTATAGATTGTACAGAATTGAATTTCCTTTATTTAACAATAAAAGAAACATGGAAATCCGTAACTTGTTCAAAAGTGACCGTGGTAAAACCGATGAAAAACAGTTTTAGAGATAACTGAGATTTAAGTTTTGCATTCGCAGGTATCACAGGTCGGCGCGGCTTAACATTTAAGGCTCGTACGACCGTCATTTTAGACGCTTTTCTATCAGATCAACTGTACGGCATTTTTAAAGGTTTATTACAAAATCATAATAATAATTACTAATTCATTTATTTCATTCTTTCAAACCTTTCTAGTCCCTTTCATAAGAATTAAAACTATTATAGCAATTCTATTTATAATCGTACAGTTCCTTACGTATTTACTTTACTTACAACTATGAAATGAGTATAATAATTCTTCAATCTAAGTTTAAACAATCTTTAATTCTTAAATAATCTTTAATTTCGCAGTATCAACTAAACAAAGATAACGATGAGATTATTCAATACTATATTGTATTGAATAAAAACACAGAAACTTCAATTCACTTAGAATTACTCTATAACTTCTTCATTTTACATACATCGGATCATCCATCTGCATACTTGGATACCAAACTATAGAACAGCAAACTACAGGGTGTCCCAAAAGTCTCCGTACAACTTCAAAAATTTATTTAAAAAAATAATAATAGACCTACACTAAAAATAATTGCATCAGTACATAGAGTAACTTAAAAAGTTTTTTTCTACTACCTTAGTATACTTCTACACGAGATCCGTTGCTACACGTTGCACGAAGAATATCAAGTGGATATTCCAATTCCATCCACGTGCGTTTCAGCATGCTAACATCAACAGTAGTTACAACTGTTTGGCTCTTTTGTTTCAATTCCACGAGACTGTTCACTTTCGTTCGGCGTTTGAATATCAGATTTCATTCCGATGAACCACACGACGCATTGTGCTTTCTTCACCGGATCAGCCATTTTGAATGAATGACGTTTTTGAATTTTTTTTTACATGTGCAGTGCCATCTATGAACACACAAAAAAACTTTTTAAGTTACTCTATGTACTGTTGTAATTATTTTTGCTGTAGGTCTATTATTTTTTCTGCAATAAATTTTTGAAGTTGTACGGAGACTTTTGGGACACCCTGTATTTCTCGCAGTATTTTTTATCTATCACGAGTCTTGTCTTGCGATATCACGTATCTGATTATTAAATCATTGAGTTTGTGTTATTGTGACTATTGATGGATAGATGGGTATTATTTAATTTTCTATCCCGCACTATTAACGTTTTTTTTTCAACAGTGTCTTGTAAAAATATGTACACGTTTGCATTTTACTTTATTTTTCATAAAATTACAAATATTAAAATTTCGATACCGTGTTTATTATCAAAATTACTTTTTAACTCGAATGATGTTGTCATGGTGCCTGTTTCAATAGGATAACTATATTAGGTTAGTGTTTATTTTAGTAACATATCCAAATTTCGTGTTTACGTGTGTCTTTTTACGAACTGAATACGAACTTAGAAAAAAACGAAAAGAAACCCTAGCTACTTTTCAATTAACTGTAAACTTTTTACAAAAAAAGATAATTGACCTTTCAGATGTGTATTGAGCCGTTTCTTTTTAGATCAATTTTATAAAAGTTTTATAAAGATAATTAATTATTTGTTATATTTATTATATAATTTTTAATACCTTATAATAAAAATATGATGTTATGTATCTTTAACTGGTCACACAATCTTAATTTAGTATAATGATTGTGCACATTTCTTGTTATAATACATTTCGCATACACTTTTTAAAATGTAATTTATAGGTAATATTTACTACCTTTTAATATTTCAAATCTCCAACATATATTCTCTTATCTATTATGTAATTATGCTTTATCAAATATAATAATCATTAAACAAAACGTGTATTATGCCCTAATATAAAAATTCTGCGTTTTTATTCTATATTGTCAAACCATTTTTGTTTACAACGTTTCATGAATAATTTATGCTGCATGTAGCAAATGCATTGCATCAGCATTTTATTTCCTGCATTTTTCTTGTCGACATCGTCTTGTCATTTTGCATTCTAACGTTTTGTTTCGAAAAATTTGAAAATTTTCTAAGTTCCATATTTTTCTGTGATAAAAACCCCTTAAAAAAAAACTTTTTTCTAGAAATAAAATTTCCAGAGTACATGAAAAAAAACTATAGACAATGAGTGGAAAATCGGAAAAACACTCTTAACCATCGAAAATTACTGATAATCCGTCCTAAATTTACTTTTACATGCTCATTTACGAAGATCCATAAGAATGGGAAAAGGCCTGATTAGAAAACTCCTATGTTGTACTCGTATAGTTATTTTGCAACAGAAAAATACTTATCTCAAGTATTTTTTTTATTTTTTTTATCTTGTACTGCAATTATAATCTTGTACTCTCGTGTAAAGATATGTACAAGAATGTGTGGTTTATATATAGGGTTTCAGGAAAAGTCTGGAAACGGTCAAATAACTCGAGAAATATACAGCGGATTCAAAATCGGAAAATATGCGTTCAGTACTTTTGAAAAAATCTATCTAATTATATCAAAGTTGTACCCCAACTCTGCCTCCTGCGGGAGAACTTTAAAACCTTAAATAATAACCCTCCTTTTTTTCTGTAGATTCGGATTCTACTTGAAAAAATATGTAACTTTTGTATTTAACATTTTCTTAGGAAAATCGTAGATGACGCTGTAATCGAGTAAAATGCAGTGAGAATCGTTTCCATTGAAAAGTCTGGAAACGGTCGAATTGAAAAACGGAAAAATGCATGTTGAATATTTTTGAAAAATCTATTTAGAGATATCAAAGTGTATATATATATATATATGTATATATATATTATAAACTCGGTTTATGGCGTCAGCTGCCGCCATCCGAAAAATTTACAAACAACCACTCTATTTCTTCCGGTCAAGGGTCCATTCCACCTCCAAACCACTATCCCTCATTACTTTTTTTATACCGTTCATACAGTTCTTTCGTGGTCTTCCCCGTTTCCTTTTTTAATTTGCTCTATAATTAAATGCGATCGCGGTAATTTCTCTTCATTCATTCTTTTAACATGACCATACCAAATTAATTCCTTCGTTTGAAGATCCATCTAATATGGTTCCCTTTATATTCATCATTTCTTATTCCTTCTATTCTTGAAATCCTGCATGATCTTCTTAGGGCATCCATTTACACTGCCGCTAATTTCTTTCTTTCTGTCTCCATAATTCTCCATCCCTCTGCCCAATATAACAATATGATATTTACAATAGAATTGTATATATTATACCTTTTTTTCCTGGAGCTCTCTTCGCTCCACCTAATAGAATGTAATAGCGAGGATATGTAATAGAGAGGATGTGGATTTCTTTTCACTTTGCTAAACAGCGTACAACCAACAGGGTTAAAAAATTTTCCAGACCGGGGATCGAACCCAGATACCTTGGTATAGCGCACCAAGTGCTTTACCAATTCAGGCAGCCATACTCAACCTGCGGCTCGCGGGTAGCATGTGGCCCAACGGCCTGTTATGTGCGGCCGGAGACACATAATCATTAATCCATATTTACAAAAATAATTGATGTTCGTAAAAGTTATTAGACCTTCATTGTTTTTTTATAATTTTTTTTTTTCATGGA
The DNA here is from genome assembly GCA_963931845.1 of Maratus michaelseni. Lineage (NCBI taxonomy): Eukaryota > Metazoa > Arthropoda > Arachnida > Araneae > Salticidae > Maratus > Maratus michaelseni. The sequence continues at coordinate 6,646,678 of OZ007588.1, forward strand.
CAGATCTGCCCTGATATTTATAATTCCTTTAAAATTATGTTAAAACATCCTAAATGCCGTTTGCTTAAACAAAATTTATTTTTACTAGTTGTTTTATTTGTGCTACAGTGGTGTACACATTTCTTAATTGTCAACACTAATTGAACATCATTCAAAATTAAATAAATTTACACTATATATATATCGATATTTAAATATATGTAAGTAAATGATATGTAAATAGCCGCTTTACTGAACCAATAATCGATAAACAACAAAATACGAACTTTAATTTCAACTAATACACTTTTGGTTAAAACTATATAACAAATTTACCTTACAGTAATCCAACTAGGCCTAATAGCGCCTTTCCGGCTATATCCATTTTTTATATCTTGTTTCCTAACAAAAATTAGAAGACTGGCACCTAGCCAAATCTCGCGATTCAAACTATTTACAACTCGCGCATGTCTAACCATGGATAATAATAGTAGTTAGTTCATTTGATGAAGTGAAGTGTCTAACCGTGGATAATAATAGTAGTTTGTTCATTTGATGAAGTGAAGTGTCTAACCATGGATAATAATAGTAGTTAGTTCATTTGATGAAGTGAAGTGTTCAAACTGAAATCCTACAAATCGGTCATCCTGACGTGATGGCGTCTCGACATCAGCATCTTGGCTTATCCAGGAGTTTAACCTGTAGACCACGGCTTCATGAATTCGCTCCGGTTGACGTCTTTCCTGGACCTTCATGATTTCCTACTTTTTGCATTTCATACTGATCATGATTCTTGGCTGCCGTTATCTCATATGGTCCTAAATATTTTTCTTTAAGTTTGATAGCATTGCCAAATTGCGTCCTCTTTATAGCGACTTGTATCCTCTTTGTATCTTCGTGGCTGTTTTCTTTTCTTATCAAACTGCACCTTGTTTTCTTCTTGTATTTTGAGTATGTTTTTCTTTGCTTCTTCTCTCATGGCTTCGCGCTCTTCCATGATGCATTCAGTATATTCTTCTTCCAAAACCTTCTTGATGTCTTGCATGTCACTGTCCTTCATTTAAACTCCTGTCATTAATTCAAAGGGACTATACTTGGTGCTTCGCGTTATTGTGCTGTTGATAATTCTTTGTAATTTTGGTATATATTATACCTCTTGGATTCGTCATCGCTAGACAATTTTGACAGAACGGATATAATCACTCTGTGTATTCTTTCCACCTGTCCATTTTCTCTTGGCATCCCAGTTGTTATCTTTACATGCTCAATTCCTTGTTTTGTACAATATTCCTTGAACTCGCTTTCAGTAAAAGCTTTTCCTTTATCAGTTATAACTCTAGTTGGGTTCCCGAAAGTTGCTTGCTCTAGTTCCAATTTGTCTATTACTTCTTTGGCCGACTTTGATTTCACTGGATAAAACCATGCGAACTTAGTAAATGCATCTACAACGGTGAAAATATATTGATATTTTTTATTTGTGAGAGATAATGGACCTATGTGGTCGATGTGATAAGTTTCTAATGGTTTGTCGCCTTTTGGTATAGGGTTTACCTTCAGCTTTTCCCTGCTTCCTATTATACAAGATACAATCAACACAGTTTGCGATTACCGTTTCTACTTTCTTCCTTAATCCAGCTATGTAAAAATCTTGCTTCACTATATCTTCTGTCTTTGATACAGCAAAGTGTCCTCTTTCATGAATTTTTCGTATAATTTCTCGTTGCAACTCTTCCGGCACCACCAACATTTATTTTCCATTCTCGAATCTGTACAATATGTCATCTTTTACTAAGTAATTATCGGACGAACCACTTCCGACTAGTGACTTGACAGTTTGTATGGATTCATCTAATCTTTGCGCTATTGCAATCCTTTTCGTTATTTCTCCTTGCGATCTAGTTATAATTAATACCTATTGCGTTATCGGCACATTTCGGCTTAATGCGTCTACATGTTTCATTCTTGTTGCTGGTCTATGTTCTATCTCGTAGTCATATTCTTCGATGAGTAATGCCCATCTTGCTACTTTAGGTGTTAAATCTTTTTTATTTAATGTCTTCTGGAAGGCTTCGCAGTCGGTTACAATCTTGAATTTATTTCCCATTAGGTAATTTCTGAATTTTTTAGAGCTTCTATTATGGCTAATACTTCAAGTTCATAACTTGAATATTTCTCCTGTTGTGGCGAAGTTTTCTTGCTCATGTATTGCAACGGGTGAAATTTTCCATCATCTCCTTTCTGTAATAAAATTGCGCCAAAACCTTGGCTGCTTGCGTCAGTATGGAGTTCAAGTGCGGCTCCTTGTTTATATAGTTGAAGAACTGGTTTCGTTGATAATGTTCTCTTTAACTCATTGAAAGCCTCGAGCTGTTCTCTTTGAAATTTGAAATAATTTCCTTTCTTTAATAAATCACTTAGGGGCTTGGCAATTTTGGCATAATTCGGGATAAACTTTCTAAAATATCCTGTTAAACCTAAAAAGGATTGTAATTGTTTCGTTGTAGTTGGCTTAGGAAAATTTTGGACAGCTCTCGTATTCGCTTCGGACGGTTTTATTGTTCCATTTTCGATTATATAACCCAAAAAATCTATTTTCTGTTTAAGAAATTGGCATTTTTTGAAGTTAATTTCTAAACCATATGCTGATGCTACTTCTAATACCCGTTGCAGCTTCCTTATTCCGTCTTCTTCATCATCTGAGGGAATCACAAAATCATCCATATATACAATAATAACGCCTTCTCGCAGTAAATCTTGAAATACTGTGTTTACATACCTTTGGAATTGATTCCCCGATATGCACAATCCGAACGGACAACGCAAAAATTCATATTCTCCTTCATGCGTTACAAAATCTGTATATTTACAACTGCTTTCTTCAATTTCAACGTGAAAAAAGCCGTTTTTGAGATCTAATGTCGTAAACATTTTTCCCTTTTGCAATTTATCAATCACATCCTCAATTAACGGTAGTGGATAGCGATCTTTTAGTATTTTTCGATTTATTTTCCGATAATTTATACATAACCGGTGCGATCCATCCTTTTTCTTACTCAGGACTACAGGAGCCGCAAAATCCGAGTAACTTCGTCTAATGATTCCATCTTCCAACCACTGTTGTATTTGCTTACTGATGATTTCCTGCTCAACTAGAGGGAATCTCCTTGGCCGCTCGCAGATAGGTTTTTCATCTGCCAGTAGTATTTTCATCTTTAGCCCTGTATCTTTCGTTTTATTCGGCTTATATGATTTTATTAATTCTCTTATTTTTTCTCTGTTTTCTGAATTTGTAATATGAGTCAAATCCACCTCATCGTTTATGTAGTCGATATTAACCATATCTTTCCAACCCCGATTATGTTTGTTTATACTTGCTTTATCAATTTTTGTCGGTATTTCGTTGATTTTAATGTATTCTACTCTTACTGTGTTGCCATTTCTTTTTCACCTATGCCTGATATAGATATATTGTATCTGGTTAGTTTTGGCGCGTTTATTGCAGTATGATATCTTGAACTAGCGATTGAAATATCGCTTCCTGTATCGATTATTACGTTTGCTTTTATTCCGCTAATATCTAAGATTCTTCCTTTTTTACCATTTAACATTCCCATATTAACTATTTTTCTTTGCGTGTTTTGGGTCTCATTTTGGTATTTTGTTTCTCGCCAATTTTGATTATGTTGCGGGTAAAAATTTGAATATTCTTGTTCTGTATTTTTCGCCATGGCACATTTTGCACTCACGTGACCAGGGTTGCCACACGCAAAACAGATTATATGCGACTCTTTGCTTTCGTGACCTACATAATGCCTATTATTAACTTGGCGTCTTTTCGAATTGGTGTAGTCAGCCACTCTCGATCTTCTGTCATCAAAATCGCTCCTTGTATCCTTAATTGATTGTTTATTGTAAACCCTTTTTGCTGTTTCGTAATTATCTAATTTATCAACTAATTCATCAATTTTCTTTATTACTAATAATTCTTCTATGAAATGTGTCTTTGTTTCCGTAGGTAAATTATGCCTGATTTGATTAACAACAATTAATTCTGCTAAATCTTCAAAGTTATTCACTTGAAGACCTTCAATCCATTGTTGAAAATACATCTTTATTTCATAAGCGAAATCTCGCCACTTGGTTGATGGCTCCTTTTTAGATGAGAAAAATTTCAGCTTAACTCCTCTGGTGCTTCTAGCGTTTTAGTAGAATATTTTTTATGTAATCATAATCGTGAATTTCAGGTTCGTTTTCCCTTGTTATTATATTGATCACATCTAACGGCATTAGATTAATTAAATAATTTACCCATTCTTTTTTATCAATGCCCGTTTGCGCCATTTGCCTTTCGTACATAGCTAAATATAAACTGATATCATTCGAGCTATCATATTTAGTTAATAATCTAAGCAATTCAAATTGCTTACCTGGATTTGTCCTTGGGTTTTCTTCAATGTGTTCTCTTGAATTTTCTTGTATCTGCAATTTCTTAATTTCAAAATTTTGCTCCGATTCTATTTTCCATTTTCTCTCTTCCATTTCCATTTTCAATTTCTTTTCTTCAATCTCTGCTTGTAATTTCTTCTCTTCCAGTTCTGCTTGTAATTTCTTCTCTTTCTCTTCTCTTTCTTCTTTCTCTTCTCTTTCTTATTTCTCTTTTCTATCTGCTATCACTACTTCCAATCGATCTTTTATAAATTCTTCTTCGTAACTCTCCCAACTTTTGATCAGCTTTATTAGGACGGGTATTGTCGGTATTTCTGGTGCTTCAATTCCGCATTCTTCGCAGAGGTTTATTAGATCCATTCTCGTAGTTTTATTTAGAGTTCCCATGTTTATCTTTCAAAAATTGTACTTGAAGGAATACGATTACGGTTTCACCTTGCTAATTCGTAACCCAACTTTTGATACTGGCGTTTTACAACATTTTACGTTTGGTTTCCATTGGTTCCATTTTCACTACTAGTAGCTTTTACTTTTAATAATCCCGGCCGAGCCCCCAAAAATGTAAGTAAATGATATGTAAATAGCCGCTTTACTGAACCAATAATCGATAAACAACAAAATACGAACTTTAATATCAACTAATACACTTTTGGTTAAAACTATATAACAAATTTACCTTACAATAATCCAACTAGGCCTAATAGAGCCTTTCCGGCTATATCCATTTTTTATATCTTGTTTCATAACAAAAATTAGAAGACTGGCACCTAGCCAAATCTCGCGATTCAAACTATTTACAACTCGCGCATGTCTAACCATGGATAATAATAGTAGTTAGTTCATTTGATGAAGTGAAGTGTCTAACCATGGATAATAATACTAGTTAGTTCATTTGATGAAGTGAAGTGTTCAGACTGATATCCTACATATATATATACAAAAATTAAATTGGGCAAAAGACTAATTTATTAAAGATGCTACTTATTAGCGTTCAATGCTTGTCGCGGATAAAATTAGCGCAAAAACAAATTACACCACTGTTTCCAAACAAGAATTTTAGCAGCGTATTTCTACAACCTTTCCTATAGAAATAAACCACGTTGTTTGAAAAATGTGATGTTAAAATTTCTTTTTTAACAAACTTGCAACTCTACTGATAATATTAACTTAGTTATGCTACTTACACTATTTATTTATTACTACTTTATTATACAACTTGCTTTGTTATCTGACTATTTTAATTACCCCTTTTTTACATTATTATATAAGTATGTTGCGGCCAGACTAACGTTGCAAACATATGTTTGCGTCCGCGAGAAAAAAAGGTTGAGCATGGCTGAATTAAGCCATCCGGACGACATTCAGTCTGGCATTTTTTTCACTAATATGCGTTGGCAAGGCTGCAACTTCGCAGCCGAATAAGTTCCCAGCATCGGATAATATATATTCCTATTTATATATATATATATATAGTTAAAAAAAATCTTTCCATCTAATAAAATCAATATTTTTTAAGCTTTTACTTAAAAAATTCTAAAATATTGATGTACATTAATTTATCAAAAGTTAATTAATCAACACAACACAAAAAGTGTATCGACACAAATGCGCTTGGAAGTGAGTGATTGGCAACCTTGATATGCAGTATTATTTTCTACTTATAAGTGCCAAATTTTAAAAATTCATTAAATTATTTTTATCCATTTATACATACTTATGCATATATGCATACTAAAAAAAAATGTATAAATTAAAATCAAGTGTTTAGATAAAAGAACTACTTATATAAACGTTTTCTAGCTGCTAACGGCATAGTCTATATATATTTTGTTTATTTTTTATAATGATTGCAGCTAATCTATTTAAAAGTTTTACAAACGCATTTTTGTCCCAGGTAGAACAGTAAAAAACAAAAGATAAAATAGGAAGTTACAAAATACATGTGAAAATTATAAGGAAGAATATTTAAAAAGAAAAGGCAAAAAATAGACAAAGGCATTATTAATTGCTTTCTTCCGATTCTGAAAAAAAAATGTTAAAAAACGTAAAGCGAGGTGGAAAAACAATTTACCACAGGCAGAAATTTATTTCACGCACGAAAGATATTCTACCACCGTAAATTAAAATATCTTACAAAGCCTTTTTGCAAATTATAATAGACAAAAGATTTTTTAAGCACCACAAAGTAAATCTGCTTTCTTAAAAAAGTATTGTTTTGCGAAAACAATTATAAAAAGAGAGGATAAAAATCAGTGAAGCCAGGAGTGTGATGTATTGCGCTCCTGAATGAAAATATGCTTAAACACTTTACAGCAATACCAAGTAAAAAATCAAAAGAGAAAAAAATATTATGACGTAAAATTTTTCCAATTTTTAAATTTCTAGTTTTGCGATAGAAAATTATGTTACACATGTGATAGTGTCCGAAAACATAACGTTGTGTTTGCATGCAATGAACACGTGCTGAATGAAAAACTGGAAGCATTAACAGTTCTCTGTTGTATCGTTTCTCGTTACGGACGGAACCCATTCCTATGTATCGCATTGTCTTCATGTCTTCTAACTAGAAGAAAGAAATTGTAATAATTTTTCTTCGTAAATGCTACGAGTAATAAATAAGTATATTTTCTGTTGTTAATTTTAAATGGCATTTGAAATATGTGTATAAACTAACACTTTTATGGAAATATTAAACATTTATTTTTTTTACCTTTCTTAATTGATTTAGTATCCACAGTTTTTTCTCGTTTTTTTTTTTTTTTTTTTTTTTTTTTTTTTTTATCTTCCAATATATTCGATATTACGAGGGAATAATATGCTTCATAAACTATTATGTACATAAACGCTACAGATGGATAAATATTTCCTCTTATTCATTCGATATTTTTCTTTTTGTTTTCTTTTTTCTTTTTTTTTCAAATGCGGCTTAACATTATCATCATTGATTTAGAAAATTAGCTAACTTGATGCATTATTAATCAACTTTATGTTGGCATAAAGTTGATGAATTTTTCGTCACAATAGAATCTTTTAATATTCATCTTTTGAATATTTTATAAATTTACATTGGCCAGTACTAAGACTGTTCAATGAGTTGGCTTTTTTGAACAATTATGTGTTTTCTTTTAAATTAACATTTTCTTTTAAATTTCTTTTATTAAGGAGTGCTTAAATACATATTTCTACAAAATTGAAGGGAATTTTTCTTGCTCACTTTGGTAGCAATAATCTAAAAAACTATGTGGCTTATACATGATGTTGCTTATTATTTTTCTATTATTTTTCAATAGTAAACTGCTTAGAAAAAGTTTTAGAACAAATTTTAAAGCCGTATCTAAATTATCTCTTTAGATGGATATAATGAAAAATTAAATTTTAAATTTTCTAGAGTAAAAATCGCCAAGACCTGAGATTTTATTGTATTTTTAGCAACATTTTCTCAATATCTATGTCTTGATTTCGACTTTCAGATTTGTTCGATGCGTTGCAGTCGTAATTAGTTGTAGATAAAAAAATTACAAAAACGAACAGGGTCTCCCGTTTCAAACTGCATCAGGTTGGCCAGGTGGAAATAATTTTCAGTTCATTCAAACTGGAGTTGGAAGTAAAATTTTTATTAACATTTTTGAAGACATTACTTCAGGGGAATGCTTGGCGGATCAAAATTATCCCGAAAAATTACTACATTTCATTGCTACAGTCTGCATGCTCTACAAATCTCCTCTTTGAGAACTCACTAATTTTATTTAGATTCTTTGGACGTATGAATTTGGCACTAAGTACCCATAAAGATATTGTAGAACGTTATTTCACTACAATATAAAGGATGTTTGAGGATATTCGACACCCAGAAAAAACTTTATCGCTTTCCTTCAGCCACCGCCCATCGTCGAAAAATCTCTCGGAATCAGGACGTGCGACTAGTTTTAACCTCGCTTGCGTAAGAACACAAAGCACGTCCCGTGACTTACTTTCATTGAATCATAAGGTTTTTAAAAGAACTTCTATCGCATTTCCGGTGCAATTATTTTGAGGTAAATCAATTTCCCGGCGGTAAAAAATGTTCTACACGTTTCTATACTCTTGCTACCAGATGCATGTCGTGTCAAAAAATCAAAGTCTCTGCTTTGAGAGTGTGGTTAAAACTAACTCGAATTTAATACGCATAAAGAAAAAAAAAGAAAATTAATTTTTGATGTAGAAAAAAAGAACGACATTTAATATTTAATAATAAAATGAGTTTTTAAAAAGAACTAAGGTTTTCTGAGAGGAATAATTTAAGAGATATGACATTTTAGCATTTAAATAAAGGATTTATAACAGTTTTATTACACGAGAATAATAATAATGAATTTTAATAATGGATTAAAAAATAAATATGTTCTATTTAAAGAATAAATTTAGGAAGTTATCGCCATTTTTAGATCTAATTACTTTGGAATAAATATTATTAAGTGGATTAGGATAAACTGGCTTTACATATGGGTAGTAAAGGACTATTTTAAGAATAAGAATTATTTTAATAAGCCGGGGTTATATACGAAACATTACTAAATGAAAAAATTGTATAGAATAATATAGCAGATTTCGGAAAAAATTAAATTTTGTAATATATATATAGATATATTAACTGAAATAAAATATTAAATTGTTATATATATATATAACAATTATATATATATATATTATTTGTCATATTTTAAAACCTTACACAAAACAACAGCAAAAGTGTAACAACTTATAAGTACCAAAATCTACAAAAAATATTATTTTTATATATTATTTATAAAGTAGAGTCCCTGAATCAGTGCAATACGCGTCGCACGCCAATCCCCTGGTTCCTGCACTGCCCTAGACGTTGATATCTTAAAATAACAATGATAATAATTGTGGCGATAGCAATTAGTTCTCCGTAGCTTAGAGTTAAAAGAAGTTTCTATGCTTAGAAAGTATTCGGCTAATAATCTGAATATCGATATTGAGTTCCTTATAACAATTTTTTTGGTTTGCTCTAGATATGGCTTTTTCAAGTTCTAATGGAGTGAGTATGTTATTATTATTATTATTATTATTATTACTACTTATAATAAGCTAGATGTTTTGTCGATAGCAGATCTTAAGCATTTTCATGAAAAAGTTTGGAAAATGTATTATTTTGGAAATGAGGAAATACTTTAGGACTTTGCAAATTTCTATAGTCACTAAAGTATCTTATAATATGATGTTTCCTTTTAAATTTAAAGTGTATATGTTTTAGTTTTTGTAAATTGTACTATAAGTTCATAAAAGCTTAGTTTAAAAGAAGAATTTAAATCATAAGTGCAGCCTCTTTGAAAATTTATTAAATAGCATTAGTAAGTAAAAATCTGCACAAAACGGTAAACAAGCCTTTTATTTATATTATAAATAAACTTATATCGATTATTCGATAGTTTATAATTCCTATTATATATTTTTAAAATGATTTCGATGGCAACAATTTTATGGAATATGTATTTAAGCATATAACTTTAAAATTACATAGCGGCTTGACGGACGCTATACAGAAATGTTCGTTGGACACAATTGTTTACAATTTTTCTTCAGCATTTTTTTTTTTTCAAAATGATCAATTTGTCATGTCTATGACGAAATAAATCTTCTTTTTCTTCACAAAATCTTGCATCAATATAATGTTAGCATTATATGGAATAAAAATAAGATATATTTTATTACCACAATGAACTTATTGCTTATTACCATGCCTAGTTTTCTTTACACCATAAAATTAGATTAATTGCATCATACAATTAGATTATAATATTATCTACAGATCCTTTTGTCTCCAAGGCATTGTGATATCGGTAAGTTCTCTTAAATTAAACGAAATTGTATACAATATTATTTCGAAATGTGCTTAGGAATTTAGTGTTTCACTGTAGTTGTCAGTCTACCCATGCTCTGACATGGTGCTTGTGTAGCGATAAAAAGTAAATAGTAAATATCAACTCTTTATTTGTGAAGTTTGACTTTTAATATATAAGAGGGTATCTAACCCGGTCTTCTCAAGATAAAGAATACATGTAAAAATCTTTTTTTTTTTGAAAACTCTAATAATTTTTTTAGATTTTATAATTTTTTAGACTGCCCCCTAACAACACCAAACAACATTTTTGTAAAAAAAATCTCAATTATATATTCAAATAAAATTTTGAAATTTATTAAAAGCGGTCATTTCGTATTGACTTCGTGCCAGAATTTAATAGTCGAAGAAATCACTAAACATTTCGATATCTACAGCAGTTTTTTATACTGATAATTTTAGCGGTTTTAAGCTCTTATTTCAATTGCATGTCTGCTGAATTTGTGTTTCTTGCTTAATGATGTTTTAATTTTGTTATGGAATATTAGCTGGAAACAAATGACGAACTTTATATAGTGTTTAAAGTGCAAACGGATTAATATTTTGTAATCGTCTGTAATCGATAGAGATAGATTTAAAAAAATCATGCTTGAAATTAATTTAATTTAAATGCTATATTAAATAAATCAATTGCGATACAGTTTTCAAACAAATTGTATTTGAAAGTAAATTTTTTTTCTATATAACGGTGTACAAATTAAAAATATGCGATGTTTAGAAATGAAAAAATTTGTAGTAGCAAAATTAGAAAAACCGAAATTTCATCGTCAAGTGTTGCCATTCGCAAAATGGCGTCATCTTTAATCACGGACACGTTTGTTCTTTATAATATAGACTCGATTAATTTTGACATAATTATTCAAATTGGTAAACAAATCATATAAGATGTAATCTTCCCAACTGAGCGAAAATCCTGGGCCGAACTTTTTCGCTCAGTTTGGAAGATTACATCTCATATGATTCCTGTACAAATTCCAATAATTGTGTCAAAATTAATCTAGTGTAATCACGTTTCCAGCGTTTACTGGAGGTCCCATTATATGTGATTTATTTGGTTGTGCTGATTCAGATATCAGACCAGATGCTAGGATCATTAAGGTTAACTGGGTGAATAAGTTCAGCCATATTCGTCGGGGATGGCTCAGTTGGTAGAGCATTGGCAGTTTCAGCCAAGGTTTCCCTGGTTCGAATGCTGGCCCGGACTTTTTCGCTTAGTTGGGAAAATTACATCTGATATTTTAATATATATTTTATTTGCAGATTCAAGTAAAAGTGCTCCAACACATTAACATCACTTTTACATTATTTCATCTCCACGGTTTGAGAGTAATGAAACCAGAATGTATTATTTAGGTCAAAATGCAGCATATTTCTTATTAAAAATATTGCGGTATCTTGAAAAGCTGAATCTTTAGCATCTTTACAAAAAGTGAAATATATTTCCGTATAAAAGTACAGTGCTTCAAAACAAATATTTTATATCAAAGCCTCATACAGTCATACATATTGTCCAGAATTCACGTTTCGCGTTACTATGAAAAGACTATTAGAGAAGAAAAAAAAATCTGAAAACTGAAACCGGACAAATTTAAAAGGGAAATTCATTAAACTAAAGACACCAAAAAGGGCAATGTTTGGGATCGGGACTCTGATACTATCGGACGACAGCAGCGGCTTCGAGCTTAATGTTAAGAAACCCAATCGCAATTATGATATTATGTCAGCTAAGCTGTGTACTCCAAACTCAGATCAAGCCGGGACATTAAAAAACTCTGGTTATTATTTTTTTAAATATATATTTTGTGTTACCTTTGATAAATGAAATGAAAATAAAACTGTGGTATGTATTGAAAATTACGGTTGAATGTTTTTAAACATATATCTTCTTCTCAGAAATGAATAATTTTACCTCAATATAAAAAAAAACGGAAAGTGAAAATATTATAAAATTAATTTTGATTTATTTTCGTTCGTTGTTGAAAGATGCCAATGAATTCATAACATCTTGACAATTTTCTGCTTTTATTTTGTATTTCAAACGTGACTCTTATATTCGCATTAACAAAAATATCCTAGCTTCACAATCCTACAATTTTGTTTCTACTGTGAGATATTTTGTCATTTTAAATAATCTCTTAATAAAGATTATCGATTAAGAAAAAAAAATCCACGAGGTTCGTGCCATCGGAAAACAATAAACTACAAAACATTTTGTCTGGAAAGATATATAACCTTTTTTGTTCATTTCAATTTAAGATTTAGAAATAATGACAAAAAGTTTGAAATAATGAACCAAAAGTTTAAAGTGTTTCAAAGGTAATTGATAGCGAAAGTTTTCTTAAAAGAGTTTTTGTTCCGTTTTAAAGTGTTATTGATAGAAATGACTTAAAGGAAAATAAGTTTCATTGTATAATTTACATTAGTTTTATATTTCTCTATTTTTTCTATATAGGTACCAATAATATATTTAAAATGCAGTTTTAATCAAATCAAGAATTTAAGACTTGACATAAACGTGTGATATTTACGTTATTCTGCCGATCTTTAAGAATACTTTTAGAACAATTATACGTGTTAATTTTCCATTTCTGACTATAATTTGATTGATATTCAGACATTTAATTTAATATTTGCATATTTTTTAATACTGAAGATATTCAAACTGCTATGCGAAGTCATAAGACTGACAGATCGATGAACATTACAAAAGCATGATGTTTTTTTAAGAGTGGGAAATCAATTTTACTTGAGATCCCATATTAAGTAGGATTTTGAAACTTCCATAGAAGAAATGTGAATTTATTTCGGTAAAAAGGCATATATTCTTAAGGATTTTGAAATAACTTTTGTTGGAATTTAACATTTTAAGGAGATGTTTAAAAGCTAAAAACATAGATTTTAAAAATGCCAGATTTTCAGTAATAAAGAAAGACACATTAGAAAAATAATTACACATACCAAGAAGAAAAAATGGCACCCAATGCAAAAATAAAATGTAAAAAATATCACGTTTATCGTAAAATGTTTTAAAATACTCTCTATAAGATTAATCCTTTCAGGCATGGCAATCTCATATGAGGTTGTATATCAGAAAACAACCAATACACAACTCTCTTTATTTCAGACTTTTTACACAAAAGCTCATAACCTTTCCGCCTATTAAATTCTCTTTCTTCCAAATGAATTTCTTAATGTTTGTTAATTAATGAAGTATTCATGATGTTAACCCCTTGGGGACGAGCGACACGTATACGTGACGCGTAAGATGCTCAGAATCCTCTTTTATTCCCACCAGTTACTTTTTATTGTAAGATTTGCCTTATTTAATGACAGAATTTCTGCTATTCAACTAGGCGAATATTTCGAATGTTAGGAAAAACCGGTGGTAAAGATTAAAAATTTTGTAAAAGACGCTCGTCGCGAAGGGGTTTATAGTAATACTGTAAATTATTTAAATACGTAATTTAAATTAAATCGTTAACTTTGAAAAGGGTCGGAACTCCCCTTGAGGTCGCTTTCCGATATTTATTTTACACATTGATAACGTTGATTCAATGCCATATTTCTATAACTAATTATACATTTATTTAAAAAAGAAAGATAAAATATTTACCTACACAAAAACTATTTCTACATCTAAAAGACGCACTGTCTCTTCTTCAACGTAATTTTGTAATCCATTGAAACTATTATGTTGCGGCCATATTAAAACTTTTTTCTATATAAATGAAAACAGTTAAATGGTTTAAATAGTTCAAGAAATGACATCGATTTATCAAATAGGTTTTCCATACAATGTATTCCCATATTCAGAATGTTAAGCGTGAAGTTTCGTTCACTTCAGTGCATTTAAATTGATGATATCAGCATCAGATATTTTGAACAAATCATCGACTTTCGGCCTACCCTGCTTAGATAACCGCAACTAAAATTGAATGACAATCTATTTCTATCATGAGGATTCTAAATTGGATGTTTAGTCGAATAACACAGCCATAAACAGGAAGCATCCCATAAATCGAACAAATCATTGATTTGTGGCATTCCTTCTTGAAGGAATTTGCCCAAAATCTAATCAACGCCGCTTCACATAAGAATAGATCTTCATATGAAATTTTATCTTATTCTATGTCGTAGTTCATTAGTTAGAGCATCCACAAAATATGTGTCACATACTGACACACGTAGTCACGGACAGACATTAAATCAAACAGTCATGTTCGGCACTTTCTGAAAACTTATAAATCCGTCGAAAATCGAAAGTCGAATTTTTCACGAATCGAATACTTTCTTCTTGTATAGATAGAAGAAAGTAAAAAAGCAAGCGGTGCCAGCAAACATCATCTGATCTTCTCTGTCCGTTACATTCTATGTTATTTCTCTGCGCATAAAAATTTTGCGTGAATCGACCATTCGACCTCTTAAGGGATATACATTATTTTTATGTTTCTAAATTTCTTACCTACGGGGAGGACACACTATTTAAATATGTTTCGATTTGCTTCATTTTATAGTGTGGTCACATTTTTTATTTTCAGTGGCGTCGGGATTTTTTATCAGGTGTTTATGGAATCCTGTTCCCCATGGCAGATGGAGCATTGCAATATTATATAGGAATGACGAATGGGAAGTTTAAAACGAGAATAGAAGAACATATGGAAGATATCAAATATCAGAAGAACATATGGAAGGTATCAAATATCAGAAGAACTACAGCTTTGGACAGACTGCATAGGATACAGACTATAAAAATTTATTTTATGAACGGTAAAATAATTTATCCATCAATGCTTTTTTCCCCATATAATTTCCGTGAATCAGTAGAAATTTATATGCGTAACTAGAACATATGCATTATCTAAATTATCTCAAATTTGGCACAAGATGCTTGGCAAAATAAAAAAGCAATAAGAAAACGTTAATTTTCCCGTTTACAGTTAACACGTTTGCAAATGGAGCATTGCAATAATATATATGAATAACAAATAGGAAGTTTAAAACGAGAATAAAATAACATACGGCAGAAGCGAAATATGACAGAAGAACTACAGCTTTGGACAGTAGGATAGAGACTTTACAAATTTATTTTAAGAATAGTAAAATAATTTATATATCAAGACTTTATTTTCCATCCATTATCTGTAAATCAATAGAAATTTGTGGGTGAAGCGAGAACATATGCAACGAATCAGTCTTTTTAAAATTACCTAAAATTTGGCACGAGATGTTTTAAATTTAAAAAAAGAAATAAGGCAATATTATTTTTCACGTTTACAGTTAATCATTTTAAGGATGCATTATTATGCATATGATCTCGTGATTTATGTTTATCATGTTTATTTTTTTAAAAAATTGCGAGAATAGTTTATTTATAATTTTTGATCTTGAAAATGTCACCGTTTGTGCGTTCGAAACATGTCGATCTTTCTATTAAAATAATTTTGTAATCCTTTTTATGTTCTGTTTTATCACTTTAAAGCCATACATCTTATTGTTTAGTGATAATGAGTGATTTTCTTATATAATTATGAAATGAAATAATTGAGTAAACATCATGAAAATTTCAATTTGTATAAACCGTTTCATAGCCCTTTTCTGCATATTGAAAGTGAGCTCTGTTTGGAATATTTTGAAACTAAAATAAAAAAAATAATTGCATATGTAGCAAAATAACTTGCTATGCGAGATTCACTAGAAATCTTGACAAAAATCTGGATTTGTTTTTGAAGAATTTCTCAAACCAGATGCATATAAAGTTTAAAAAACAAATAATATGAAGGATAATTTTATAAATTATTGGAGGAATTGGATAAAATTTTCTTTACCAAAAGTGTTTTTTTAATTGCATGCTATTTTTAAAATAAAACTTATTAAAATAAATTTTTATACTTCTATTTTATGAAATTATTAATTAAAAATTTAGAAACATTTGTATTTTATTTTTTGTCTAACTATTCAAAATTTTAATTAACGAAGACAAAAATATCAGAAAAGTATAACACATTTTTATTGAAATCAAAGAAACAATTTATATGTTAATTAACTATTGAAATCAATAAAACTAAAATAACATTATATAAGTATTACATGATGTATAAACACATTTTAGAGAAAATCATAGAAATAATCTACATAATAATATATCACTTTTTGCCTTATTCCATCATTTTAAACCTTCTCCTAAAACATAAATAGAGAAAAAACATTAATGTATACAGCTGTGGTTAGATTTTCCTCTTCATTAGCTGGCTTACTTGCACGCAAAGCTGTTTTGGACATGGATCACATTAATCTGCTGTTAAAAAATCCATATAATTAAAAATTGAGTTTTTTTTAAACTAAAGGCATACTTTTTCTTGCTTCTATCCTATTAAAAATTCATGTATCAGCATTACCTATGTAACATGCAGATGCCGCAGAGTGCTAAATGTCTCTCGCAGATTTAACTAATATTTAATAAATTAAGGATGTGAGTTTGTTTGTAACGCTTTTTTATAATGTAATGAAACATATAGAAATACACGAGTATTTAAAAAAAAATCAGAACAAAAATATATATATATATATATATTTATAAACTACATTTTCATAGATAGAATTTTTAAATATATAACAAATCACAACATCCGGAGATAATATACTTCATTAATTGTTGAAAGGTGTTTAAAAAACTATAAATACGGTAAAAAAAAGTTTAAATAAACAGTTTACATGTTTTGGCTTCACAGAGTCCTTTATAAAAACAAATGAGAATATTCTGTATCTGCATGATCTATAATGTAATGATTTGAAACGCATAATTCAATTTTTCACGTACTCTGTCGGATTACGCGCGTTATTTTATTTTATTTTTACTTGGATGTATCTATATTCGTCATCATGGAGTAACTCAACCCATGATTTTGGTATGTTAAATGATGCTGCATATTTTATTTTTACGTTTTACGGATCGTTGCATAGTGAATTTGTACGTGCTAATATATCTATGGCTCTCTTATAATGGATAGATAGTAAAGATTGGGGGGACAAATTATTTTGCTTTCATTGAAATTTATTTAGAAGGCTTCTTCCTGATATATCCTTGCAAGGGATGTTGCTTTTCTATGATACTTTATACCCACTTTGTGTTAATTTTTTCTATAAGTATATTTCCTGCTAGCCATGACAATATAGCATTTCTTTGATCCGTTGGCATTAATAAATGGTATTTCATATACTCCTGAATTATTGCCAGATTGAATTGAGTTAATTGTAGTGCAACTGATTCTTGTTAAAGGATATCATTTGCACTAAAATTGATAGCATATATGATTGTAGGCATACTATTAATGTGTTGTCCCAAAAATTGGAAGTGGCCAGAACGGTGCGATAAAACTTTTAATGAACCTGTAATGAACTAAAAGTGTATAAGTGAAAATTCTTTTCTAATTACGTGTATTGAACTCTAGAAAATAGTTCCCAGCTGCTCCTCAAAATGCTAAGAGATATTCACCAGATGTGAACATTAATTTTTACTCAAGAGCCCATCTATATTCCTTAATAGGATTTTTTGAAGTTACAAGACCCATAATTCTTGCTAAGAACATCAAGGGTCTAATAAACTGAAAGATTTCGCTTACATCTGTAACTGTTTTGAAGACCTTGTTATCAGATTATTAAAAACACTTGAAATTCCTTTACCTAATATATACGCTAGCCAGGAGAGGCGTTTTTGGGGATTTGATAGCAAAGCTCTGTAGAGAGTGGTCGTTGAAAAGATTCTCTCGCTGAGAGAAAATCACGGAGAAAACGGCGTTTATCTCGCCATGAAGTTAGCTCGGAAAGCGAACCCAAGACCCGAAAACATACCTTGAATTTTTTTACAAAAACTAAATGTTGCTAAATTGTCGCATGTAACCGTAATTGTACTAAGATGTGTGCTGAGTGTAATGTTTAATAAATAGTGTTGTCGTCCGTACAAGTCTTCTATTTTTTAATGTTACAAACCAAATAAAATTAAAGATATACCTACCAAATTTCTGGATTTTTTTTTTAAAATCAACTAATCAGAAATTTTATAAAAAAAAAAAAAGGAAAGTAATAAATAACCACCCACAAACTAGAAATATTTCATTAAGTAAATTGTCTGGTTCAAATTATGTATATTTGACTTGTAAAAACCAAATAATTAGCAAAATGAGTCATGTTTATTATAATGCAATATTAAGTATTTCTAAAAGTTATTACATTTAAATTAATAAAATTTACAAACTAACAAGGTACTTTAGACATCTCATTTGCGTTTCAACTATTGTAAATGTGACGGAAATGACCTAAATGTGACAATGATACAGTTTTGCCTAGGTTACAGATAAAAATTAACTTTCTGCAAAAAACATTTTGTTGACTTAAAATCATAATAATAAACCCTTTATCCCTTTTATTCGGCATTTTATTCTTAATGAAATGCGAAATATACCGCAAATGCGCATTTTGGCACAATGATCTTACACATAATAAGTTGAATTCATAACAGGCTATTTTCTTTCAGAAGACCGTTGAAAAATACCAAAATACAATAATATGAGATTTTCGAATAAATAATTTTAAATTACCACAATAGAAATTTTCCGTTTATGTTTAACAGAAAGCTTAAATGATCTTTCAAAATTTTGTATGATATAACTTTATACTTCGTCTTATATCTTTATATAATTACAGCTTTTCGAATGAGAGTGTTACTCAAGCAAAACTCATCTATATTTTCGTTTGCAGGATTAAACTTATGATGATGCTCATATATGGTTAGTTTAATTTATTTTAATAGTAATATCTTTTTAAATTTCTAAATTAAATTATTTCTTGATGAATTATTTTCTATATTATATATTTGTTTGTTCAAATTAAATCCTTTTTTCCAATGCTTTGGCTGGTAACTTTTATCTAATTTATCCTCGCTAAAACTTTATTTGATAGATACATTACAGTATATATCTGCAATCAGTTCGGTGGTTTTTACAGCTGCATTTTTCTCGCACAAAGGTGTTTTATTCCTTGTTTATAATTATAACATAAAGGGCACTACTATCTAAATTTCCATCGCTGGTTCCTGACTTAATAATTAAAGTATAAAAAAATTTGCAGATATTGAAACAACATTCACATCGCATCCATGCCATCTCGCAGATGTTTGGTAAGTTTACTGCTTTTATTTCACTTACTTTATTAAGTTGCCAATTATGGTATGCTCTTGGCATATCTTTCATTTAAAATTTAAATGTTTTTCTTTGTCTAACTGGTATGTTTAACTGTGCACCTTGGCTGGATTCCACATTTACGTTGGCAGTGTAACTGATATGAAAATGTGAGCAGATCATCTCCAACTCTTGTGCTGAAAAGATCCTAAATTGCCTTTTATAAGGGGCCACTTAGCTATACTATCTCCGTTTTTCAAATAAACTGTAAAGTTCATCCTTGGATTTTGTGTCTTATTTTTGCTTCCACTGTTAAGCATTTTACTAGAGTTGAATCTGAGGGTATTCGCCTTTGACGATGTAAATGCCAGTAAAACCGACCATCTAATTTATTTTAAGTTTTCTGCAATAGCCATCTACTCCAAGATAAAATACTCTATAAAACCTGTTGCTTTAACCCTCTGACTGCTTATCCCGCGATTTCCACGGGCAAGACATTTGTAGAAAAATTTATATAATTTACAATTTTTGAAGCAATTTTGTATTAAAAATTTCACTGTCAAAAGTTGAAAATGAAAATGATAAATTTACTACATATTTCATATATAAGATGATTTGAAATATGTAACAGTATAGGAGATAAAGGTCGATTAGATAAAGGTCGAAAGGATTTTGAAAAAAAAAAGAGCAGTCAGAGGGTTAATCTTTGTACTTCATTACTTCATTCATCTTCCATCAATCTTCATTCTTTATTTATTTTTTCTCAGAAAATGACAAAATATTTTAGAAATCTTTAAAGATTCTACTTGAATACCTTGTCCTATTTCTCTGAAAAGGCATGTAATTCCTTTTTAACGTTATTCACATAATCTATTTATGTTAATAGAGCAAGAAGAAAACAACACAAGAGAGCTATCAAATAATTAAAAATAAATATATTTTGATCATTTTTCTCAGCTTGCCTTAAATCGACGTTTTGAAGGAAGCAGAGATGTATTACTTATTAAAAAGTATTTCAAGCACATCAGTTTATGGTATTAAAGGTTATCTGATATTTATATATTGGTATAATTACGCCTGACTTCATTTAATATTATAATTTTTGCAGTTGGTGAATAAAAAGGATTTTTTATTTATATGGAATGAACAAACTTGTATTCTAAATAAGTATACCGCCGTAAATTAAAAAAATATTTCCACCTTATCATCAAAGAAAAAAAAGAAAAAAATTAAATATGCAATATGTTAATGAACATGACCAAAGACAAGGGTAATAATTTTAACTTACTGTTTATCTTCAAGTTTGTTCTTCGCTGTATTCAAAACTCTCTTATTCAACTTGCAAATTAGAATTAAAACGGTGCTAAAGAAAGGTTGATTATTTTGTTTTTGTTTTTCGTCTTCCTGGAAAAGTTGGTAACTTTCCGGTAACAACACTAATTTGCATAGAACAAGAGCAAAGTTTTTATTCATTCTGACTTTAATCAGTTTTTGTATTTTCGTATCAGATGTGTGAGATTTTCGTCTTTTCAATTCGATTTGACGTGTAATTCTTTAAGGTTGATGTTATAGATTTTACGGTTAAGATAATTTTCCGTGTCCCTTTAAAAATAATTAATATCTATTTAGAGTACTTTCTTTATTAATAGTGACTGCTTACAAATAAACAACCCCATTAATGTCAAATAACTCGATTATTAAACTAGTGGAAGGATTAAAGAATATTTTTTATCTAAATGTTTTGGAAAAAACTTAAAATAATTCCTTTCGCTTTATAGAAAAGATATTCAACGCTATGTATCAACGTTTGTGGAAGTCACATTTTAGTTTGATTAATAGATTTAAAGTATTTTGTTCGTGAAGATTTCCTCACGCTATAATTTTACAGCGATAAGAAATAATCCACAAAATAATTCACAAACTTCTTTTTATGAAAAAATCAGAAATTATAAAGAATTTTGAATTTTATTTATCATAAAATCCATATACTTAAAGCTAACCTGCTTTTTAGTTTTTCGTGCAAAAATGCTATTTATACGCATGCGCGAGCATTCAGCTAATCAGCTAGAGGCTTTTACTATCTTCAGACGCGATGTTCCAGCCAATGAGGTGAAGGCTTTTTCCTCTCTCTAGAAGCGTATGTGTTCCATTTGGTTGTTCGGTTGTTGAAACTTTATAGATTTCTTTTATTAAGATATTTTTTCATTTTACCGTATTTATTTTCTTTTTAAGTCGTATGTATTTTACTACTTTGAATTTTTTATAACTAACCCTTTTTTTGAGAGAGAGAGAGATTTCGTGGCACGAAATTCCGCGAATCGTTTCCGATGTAAACAAACTAATTTTAAACTTTTAATATATGTAATTCTGTGTGATATGATTAAATTCAGGTTTTCTCAGCGACGATCACAGTATTTTTACCAAATAATTTTTGTATTAATCAAGCTTTTTTGGTTATTAAGCATAGCTAAACAGAAAGAAAACTTTGTTATTTTAAGATTTTGATGTGAATTATTTGCGTACATTTATAAGACGAGTTTCACTGAATAATTCAAGAAAAAAAAAATCTCATCATTATACATATTTAGTTATGCATTATTAATTATTTACTTGGCCTTTACTTTTAATATTTCAAACTTACAGCTGAATGTAACTATTAAAACATTTGAAATACTGTATTCGTAAAATGAAATTTCAGCTTAAACACTCGACAATTACTTTTAGTTATGCATTATTAATTATTTACTTGGCCTTTACTTTTAATATTTCAAACTTACAGTTGAATGTAACTATTAAAACATTTGAAATACTGTATTCGTAAAATGAAATTTCAGCTTAAACACTCGACAATTACTTTTAGTTATGCATTATTAATTATTTACTTGGCCTTTACTTTTAATATTTCAAACTTACAGCTAAATGTAATTATTAAAACATTTGAAATACTGTATTCGTAAAATGAAATTTCAGCTTAAACACTCGACAATTACTTTTAGGTTAAATTCAGGTTTTCTCAGTGACGATCACAGTATTTTTACCAAATAATTAAAAGTACTACTACATGCATGCATCTATCTATTTATATTAGAAATTGTGCAGGTTTCTGGTCACTGTTTTGTTTACATATTTTAAACAAAAATTTCAATTTAATAATGCACTGAAAATTATAATGAATGCTTACAATTAAACACAACAACACAAAACAAAAAATTTCACAAAAACACATTATTTCCCCGATATTTTCCCACAACTAATCAATAAATTTCATGATATTTTAAACCATGAACTTTAGTACTTTTCTGTTATACGGACACTATGCCAAAATGTATGTATGTATGTAAATGTATGTATGTATGTTTGGCGACAATGGTGTACGTATAACGGAAAAGTGCCTGAATTATTATTTATATATATATATATATATATAATATAAACATAATTGGCGACACAGCAAGTTTTCTGGATTTCTCCCTGTCTCTCTAACCACATTGTTAACAAAACAAAAAATTCACGAAAAACACATTATTTCCCCGATATTTTCCCACAACTAATCAATAAATTTCATGATATTTTATTGTGATTTTAAACCATGAACTTTAGTACTTTTCTGTTATACGGATACTATGCCAAAATGTATGTATGTATGTATGTTTGGCGACAATGGTGTGCGTATAACGGAAAAGTGCCTGAATTATTATTTTTTTATATATATATAAAATATAAACATAATTGGCGACACAGCAAGTTTTCTGGATGTGAAAGGCGGAGATGAATTTCATTCATTCAATGACCGTTTTAAAAGTTTCAAGTTTGGATTGAGTGCACCTGAACATAAAAACCGATACCTATTTCTATGTTCATGATTGAGTTATTTGGATATCTTTTCGTATAGCACAGAAAATCATTTCTCCCGCTTTCGTAATACAGATAAATTCTGGTGTATTTTTTTTTCTTCTTTTTATATCATAAGTACTTTTCTACTTTAAATTTTTTAATTGTCGAGTTTCTAAGCTGAAATTTCATTTTTCGAATGCAGTATTTCAAATGTTTTAATAATTACATTCAGCTGTAAGTTTGAAATATTTAAAATATTAAAAGTAAAGGTCAAGTAAATAATTAATAATGCATAACTAAATATGTATAATGATCAGAATGACATATTAAAATGTGTACAGAATGACATGAAAATTTAAAAAAACTGAAATTTTGCACTTGCAACTTAATTGTAAATTTCATTTTTTACATTGGAAACGATTTGTGGATTTTAAGAATTTGCTGAACTTCGTGTCACCAAATTACTAAATCTCTCTCTCTCACTCTCCAAAAAAAAAATAAAGGGTTAGTTTAAAAAAATTCAAAGTAGCAAAATACATACAACACAAAAAGAAAATAAATACGGTAAAATGAAAAAATTACTTTAATAATAGAAATCCATAAATTTTCAACAACGACATCAAACGAACGTATCTCATCTTTCGTTTGTGATAAGGAACGCTCTTTTGGCCCCCTCCACTCATTGGCTGAATTGTAAAGGGCAAAATTGGGGGACAAAATGACTACAGCATTTCTGAGAAAAGAAAAAATCAGAAAATTCACAGAAAATAATTATTTTTGTTGCGAGTTGGGTTAACTGTCTTTATGGTTCGAGTCGATTTCAGACTGAGTGTAGATTTCTGCAAGTTGGATTTGGGTTAACCCGATTTTTCAAAAGTTAGTTCAAGTTCAGTATATTATTTCAGATTAAAACTATACCTATCAGGGCTTGAATTTCAGGGCGGGATTCGCGCGGAAAATTTTGAAATCCCGCCCAAAAAAGATCATGAGCGGGAACCTCCCGCCCAAAAAATTTCAGCATTTTTGGAGAAATTTGCATTATTTAATTTACCTGCAACCGAACGATAAATTTCGTGATTTTTTTTCCCCGCAACCGATTGACGGACTTTGTGTTTTTTCCGCGACTGATCGACGAACTTTGTGTTTTTTTCCGTGACAGATCAACGAACTTTGAGTTTTTTCTGCGACAGATCGACGAACATTGCGTTTTTTAAGCGACTGATCGACGAACCTTGCGTTTTTTGGGGACAGATCGACGAACTTTGTGTTTATTCTGCAATCG
Organism: Maratus michaelseni; assembly: GCA_963931845.1. Classification (NCBI taxonomy): domain Eukaryota; kingdom Metazoa; phylum Arthropoda; class Arachnida; order Araneae; family Salticidae; genus Maratus; species Maratus michaelseni. Next base: position 6,671,294 of record OZ007588.1, read on the forward strand.
ATCGACGAAATTTGCTTTTTTCCCACGACTGATCAACGAACTTTGCGTTTTTTGGTGACAGATCGACGAACTTAGCGTTTTTTCCGCGACAGATTGATGAACTTTGCGTCTTTTCCACGATCGATCGGTGAATCTCAATCAAGTAAAATCTAAAGTCAGAAATTTATTTAACAACCTAATTGTTAAGGGTCCCTAACACATTTAATGGAACTTGAAAAATACACTGCATATATAAAACTTAACTTTCTTCCCTTTTTTATAATAAAAATAAACATTTTACATAATCATTCTCAGTTGACTTAATTTTTTCAATGGTATTTTGTCATGTCTGCATTAATGTAATTCTTTAAATAGCACGTAAAAGAATAGTGGGGTTTAAAGATTTTTTTTCTCCCTCCCAAACATTACAACTCCCCTCCATTTAAAAATGTTGGTAGGGAGACTCCCGTCTTTGGAAAAATTGAATTTCAAGCCCTGCCTATAATATGTTTGTGTGTGTGCTGTTTTTAATACAGACAGTTTCATTTTTCACACGAACCTTTCAAAAAATTCACATTCTTTGCGCAATCCTTTAACAAAATTCGCATTTTTTTTCGTGATTCTTTAATGAAATTCGCATTTTTTTCTGTATCTTTTTTTTGTCGAGATTCATAATTTTTCAGCTATCCTATGACGTAATTCGTGTTTTTTTTTCAGCGATAATTTGACGAAATTTGTGTTTTTTCTGCGATTTTTTTTTCACGAAATTTGCGTTATTTTCCACGATTCTTTTATGAAATTTGCGTTTTTCTGTGATCCTTAGACGAAATTTTCTTTTTTCGCAATGCTTTGATAATAATCACATTTTCTCTGCTGCCTTTTGATAAGATTCATGAATTTTCAGCAATCCTTCGATGAAATTCGTGTTTTTTCAGCAATCTTTGAAAAAATTCGCATTTTTCTCGCAATACTTTAACGAAATGTGCGTTTTCCAGCGATTTTTTGATAAAATACATTTTATTCCGCAATTTTTAGACGAAGTTTGGCAAGAAAGCGCTATCTTTGGGTGAAATTTCCTGTTTTGCGATTCTTTGACAAAATTTGCTCATCTTTTGTGTAAATCGCGTTTTTCTGTGGCCTTTTAACAAAATTCACGTTTTACATGATCCTTTGATGAAATTAGTGTTTTTCCCGTGATCATTTGACGAAATCTAGGATTTTTTTCCCGCGAAGATTGATTATGTGTTTTTAGTCTGCAGGTGCCCTAAAAAGTTTGTGACGCCTGTCGCTGCATTGCACGCATTCTGCCACGGTGTATCAAACAAACAAAATTCATCCTAAAGAATTATTGTTTCGTTTCTGGAAATGAACAACCGTCAACTCATTGGCTGAATTATAAAGGGTGAAATGTGTAGGCACTGAGTATCATCTATACTATTTATGTCGGTAAACGTCTGTCTGTGTGTGTGTTGTTGTGTCTGGCGTCTGTAAGCACAAAACTCTCCATGCAGACGACGGACATAAGTGCTTTTGGTATAAAAAAATTCGTAAGTGGAGTTTTTAAAATTCACAACATTTTGCGGGAGAAGAGGGGTGCGAACGAATATAAAAAATGAGTCCGCATCAATAATTATGGCGGCGGGGAGGAGTATGTTTTGCCTACACGGGGCGGAGACTTTTCTTTGTTGACACCACTCATATGATATATCGTTCGAAAGGCCTGTGACCGCCTTTTCATGTTATGCATCTGTGTGGTCCATCCCCCCCCGCCAATTGGGGTACTTTTGTAAATTTTGCACAATCCCTTCATGTTACGTATTGTTGGAAAGGTCTTTGACTGCTTATTCATGTTATGCATCTCCGGGGTCCATCCCGCCACTCCCCCCCCCCTTAAGGGGGGCAATTTTCTAAATTTTGTTGACACCCCTCATGTCATATATTGTTGGAAAGGTCTGTGACCGCTTAATGATATTATGCATCTCCAATGTCCATCTCCCCACTTTGTATTTGTTTATAATTCCTTTTTGTTTACTTCTATTTTTTTCTTTTTTCATCAAGAAGAAAATGTTTAAAAAAATTATATTTGCCATATATATCATGATGGTAAGTTAATCCTAGTCATTTTTACATTCTTTCTTGCCTTAAATATTATTATATTTGTCAAGAAAGAAAATACAGGGTGTTTCCTTAATTCCGTTTCGCCTCAAACAACTGGTGAACCTAGTTAGCTACTTCCATGATCTTTGTATCTAGGTATAGTAAAACGGATAGACGCTTCGCGATGAGATGCATTGCAGTGCCTTCTAGAGGAAAATTGTTGAGTTAGCTTTTCTATCTAGAAAACAATACAAGATACCAGAAAAATGTCAATTACAAAGCGGTAGAACGACTTCGATTTAGTATGAAATGCATGTAATACATGTAATACATGAATATACATGTAAATATAACTTTATTAGAATCCTTGAATATATATTTTCATATCCAATCACTAACATAAATCCGCCATTAATTGCACGCAAAAGTATGACATTTATGTGGCAGATGCACAATTACTAATAAATCTAACACATGTAAGCAAGCTTTGAGCAGGCTCAAAGTGTATGAATTTTGTATAAAAGAATTTTTGACACATAATTTATCTTGTTTCATATGAAAATATACGAATGAATTGTGAAAAAGTAAAGAAAAAGTCAGCACAATGCATAACTCCATGAAGAAAAATAAAAGTAAAAATATATTCTTTAAATTAGAAAATCAAAACTCCATAAATATAACAGAACGTCACTTAAACATAATTAATCCTATATTTTCAAGTAAACGAGAGAAAAACAGTAGCACTTAACAAATTAGAAGAACTATTTGATAAAAAATATCCAACGACAAAATAATATTTAAAAATAACTTTCATTTAATAATTATGTAAAGTATCACTTAAGCAAAATTCTCATAAATAATTATTGGCTCATTACAAATACGCAGTTTGTTTTATAAGAAAATTAAACAATAATTATGTTAGAAAATTAATAATTCATCCAAATAAGTATAAATTTCTTTCTAATGAGGCAATTATAAGCCTCCATTCTAACTTAGTTATTTTAATACTGCACTATAATTAGCGTAGATAAGTCTTATCTAGGAAAACGGTTCGGAAATAATTTTATTGTTATTCACTACATTGTGTAACCCTATATCTAGCTATATAGAATAAGTAAATATACATTTCCTCTCGTTATAGAACGTAATCTAATGTAAGAAAATCCTGTGAAAACTACTTAGTTCATGAATAATCCAGATTCAGATTTTATTTTTTTATCTTGTTCGTTCAATCAAAGCAGAGATTTCGAAATGTACTAACAAGAAAATGTTATCAGTAAAAGTCTGTCCGCTTTAAAGTAATGTAAAATAATAAAGAGAGAAGTTTCTTTGCATGTGCAGGAGTCAGTTTTCAAATTTACAGAAAAAAACCTACTCATTTGAGGTACCTTTTTCTTTCTAACGGTGTATTTTTTTAATATTAATATTTTCTGTTTGCAGAAAAATGTTTTCTGAAGTTCGTTTCGGTGTTTTCGCATTGTTTTTCAAGTTTTCTATTTTTTCTGCATTTTAAATTGCTACATTCGTCTCCCTGACGGAAATATATATATATACACACACACACACACATATATATATATATATACACACACACACACACACACACACACACACACATATATATATATATATATATATATATATATATATATACACACATATATATATATATATATATATATATGTGTGTGTGTGTGTGTAAAATACCCACTTACTCAGCATTCGTCTACGATACTTGTGGTAGCTTTGGTTTTAAAAAATATTAATGTTTACTATTTAAAAAAATATATTTCTCGGATGTCGATTGATTACATTCGTTTTCATCTTTTCCGTAATTTCCGTAATTTTAAAATGCCATCTTTTTTTTTTTCCGGACGAAAAAAAAATAATGCCGAAACTTTTTCTGCTCTAACGATATCTTTAGTGTAAAAAATATTAATATTAACTGTTTTAAAAAAAAAGTTTGAAGATAGTTTCTCGAATTTCCCAAAGATTTTTCTTCTTGTTTTTAGTGCCTTTGAACATACGATTTCCCTTTTAAATTGTCTCAACACTGGGAGATATAATTTTTGCGTTTTAAAAAAGCGAAGGGTGAAGAGGGGCGTTTTATAATATTATTTGTTTTTTTTTATCAGAAAATTTTGGCCACATGTAAAAGTTTAATATATCTAAATGTCAAAAATGAAATAGGCAATCACAATAACGATTAGTTTTCTCAGTGTGTATATGTATGTGTTTTACGATTCATGTAATAAATCAAGTTAATATTCAAAATTACCGGCTAATATTAATAAACCAGGTATTAACTAATAAACCTGAGTAATCATTTGAAACATGAGACATGTTCATATATAGACTTATTCTTTTTCAAAAACTGATATATATACTAATGATCAGTTTTAAAACATATATAAATACAATTAAAACATATACCATTAAAACATATAAGGACAATACTTAAGATGGTTGAACATTATTTACACTTTATATAGTTACTGTGATTGTGCGTTTAGTCGATCACTTTTATATTAAGTGATTCTAATGATAAATTATAAACAGTCTATAAAATATGCATTGTATTAAAATACTGTAAAATTAACTTATACAAAACCACATAAAATTATACATGGATAACATTGTTGATTATAAATCACAAACATAACTATATGCAATATATATATATATATATATATATATATATATATATATATATATATATATATATATATATATATATATATATATATATATATATTAATTTTATTTGAATGTTTAATTTTAAATAAAGTATTTTACTGCATTGCATTAAAATGATTGAAACACATAAGTAATCTAATTATTATTAATTAAATTTTTTATAAGTTTGAGATATTTTAAATTGTTTTTGATATATTAAATTTGATATTTAAATCAATCTCTATCTTTTTCCAATTTTCTATATATATCTAATTTTTTATGATGATATTAATTCATTTACTAATAAATAGAAGTGAAATCTTAATTATTTTCGGTAAATACTATTTGATATATAAGTAGATAGAAGGTAGCAATATTTATTATATAAGAATTCATTAACTTATTAGAAGTCGAAAAAAATAATTATTTTATGTAAATTCTATAATATATATAAGTAGATTACCATTAAATGAACGTTACAACCACCAACAAAAACTGTGAAATTATGAATAAAATTAAAATAACTAATTCACAACATAACAGATACCCCCCCCCCCCCCCCCAACAAACTGAGCATAGATACCAAAAACATAGTATTAAAAAAACAGAAATTGATTAAGGAAATTTGTGGAATTTAGACAGAATCTTCAGGTCCCAAATGCCTAAATTTCCACAAATGAAATGTGTGGTTTCATCTTCATTTTAGTCATAAAATAGCTAAAGAATATGAATTTGGGACAACCACACCCAGAATGTAGAGAAATACACAATGACACAACATTTAAGTTCAAAATAAAACATGATTAAAAAGGATTGAGAGGGGAAAAAATTAAGACCATGAAATTACCCTATTTGAAAGCAAAATCCAAATTTGAGTCTGCATATTTTACAAGAATTGGAGTTTTAAGCATATGTTGCCAAAAAAAAGGGGGGGAAAAGTTATTTAAAAATTGTTGGACAATGGATCAAGGAACAACATGTATTGCATAGCCAAGCACATACCCCAATATATAAAACCAGCACCCTCTGTAGAAAAATTAAAATTGAACTTCACCATAAATTCAAAAGAATAAATCAATGAGGTGCTGTCATCTATTAGTAAATATATACCACTATATAATAATTTATTACATTATTGGATGATGTTTTAAAACAAATACTGTCTTAAGACAGATAATTGAACACAATTTTGTTAATAAATTTATTGTATTAGAATAATGAATAAAACATGGATTAAAAAAAATAAAAATAAATAAAAAATAAATGAAACTTATGATTATTGATTAATGTATCACATAAATATTTGTACCTAGCGATAACATATCACCAGTTATATTACTGTGACACATTGCATCATATCTTAAGTTAATTTATAATTAATAAAAAATGCATATAATAAAGATGCTAAGGAATTAATATTAATAATTAAATTTTGAAATTAATTAGTTACATTTAATGTGTCTACAAACTTTCTTAAAAATTAAATACACATGATATAAGAGGAGAGGGTAAAATAAAAATATATATAAATTATTACATGCAATGTATTCTCATTTAAGAAAATAAACTATGTATAGAAGCTAATATGGTATTGTCCACAGTGGGCAAGAATTTAAATACAAGTAATTGTAAAATTATTAATGAATATGAATACATTTAATATGAATAAATAAATATATAAATATAACTAAACCAACATGCATATAAAAAATCGAATATATATATATGTGTGTCTGTGTATGTATATTAGTTTTTGAAAAACAACAAGAATATGTATGAGCATGAGATTATATATTCATTGGCAATTTCTGAAGAAAGAATCCATACTTCACTCCATATAACATTCCGCTGACAATTCGTTGACTCAAACATGAAACAATTTATAAAGGTAAACGTCCATATAATAACTATGTTGCTGTTGATGTCTTTTCTCGTATACTCGTGCTTTAATATAGGAGGGAATTTTACATTCCAAATCAAAAGTAATCAGAGAAATTAAGGAAATGAAATCGAAAGCATTTCAACGTTTCAGGTGCCGTAAAAAGCCGACTGCGTAACTGTGCTTGTTAAATTGTATTATCAGTCGTATATTAAAGCGATGAAACCTGTGAAAACGGCAACTGTCTACATCGGAAAGGTTGGATAGTTTCGAAAAAGAGAATACCATACAAATATACCGACGGAAATCTATCTGAAGAGGATTTTTTCCGGGGCTATAAAATGCCATGTTCCATGAAGAAACAATTGTTCCTTTCAAACATTTGACTAATGCTACAAATATATTATTTTTGGATTAAGTTTTTTGGCTAACCATCTGGGTATGATTCATCTTTCTCTTAATCTTATGTCTACTTTTTTTAACCACAAATAAAATCACTGAAAGAAATATAATTTGTGGAAAACGACATCAAAATTTTATCAATAATTTTTATAACAAAACAAGTGAAAGAGAACAAAGAATAAATACTTAGTTATTTATTCGTTGATAAAGATATCAAAGAATAAATAAGTAAGTGGTAAAAGAGAGAGAAATGAAAGATATAAATATACTATAATAAGTAATTTTTTTTCTATGGAATGGAAAATACAAAAAGAGCTGTAAAAAAGAAAAAAAAAAGGAATAACTGCTATCTTTTCAAAAGCGATCGAAGACTGATAAAGAACTGCTTTTGTCTGAAACAAATATCACTTGTTTTTTTCTCAGTGATCGAGGTGATTGTCTCTACTGAATTTCTAAGCGGATGATTTATCATCGTTTTTGGCTATTTAAACTGTCAAAAATACCTTTCGTGCGCATACAAATTCATTTAAAATTCATTATTTATTCAGAATTCCCTGGAAGATATTTTATAGATGTCACACAAAAGAATCTGTCTAAAAAATTTCAATACCAATTCTTTGTTAATACGGAATTTACTTAATCAAAAGTGAGATTATCATTCACCGATGGGATTATAAAAATACATCTGGCACAAAAGGCATTATAAAGACTTTTTTTAAGCTTAAGGGTTTTAGTGCTCTTAATTTAATATATATATTTTTATTGGACGCAAATTCTCAAAACATATGAAGTACAGTTTCTGACTGTTAAGAGTAGAATTAGGTTAATGGTTAAATGTGATTGACTAATATCGATTTTTTTAAATTTATTCCGTATTAACATAATAACATTCCGTATTCAATTTTAAATTTGGCCGTATTAAATCATAAAGATTAAAATATGAATATGTATTTTTTTCAGAATTTATTCATTGAATTATAACAAACCTATAAACATTTCCCCCCCAAAACAAAAATCTCGCATGAAACTAAATTTGTATATAGGGCTCCTACTGCCGACTATTTTTTTTACTATTTTGTCTCTATCACTGTTTCAAAAGAATAATAATGTACTTTGTAAATTAGTAAAAATATACCAGAATGATTATTGTTTTGAAATAGTGATAGACTACATATAAAAAAATATTTTATCTCCCCAGTGGTAGCCCTGTATATTTTTATCGTCGTAACGTATGCATATTTTTAAAGAGACACGTGAAAATTTAGCTGTACAATTATTAACAATTGTCGTGCATAAAAGTCCAAATTACTTCGAAAATTTTATATGCACTTAAAGAAGATCGCAGTATTTCTGACCTCTTACTAATGACGCTAAATTACTCATCTCTTGTGTATAATTAGATCAACAAAAGCGTGTTTGTGTGTATGTGTTGTTTAGGACGGCCGATTGTAGTCATAGGCGAAAAGATGGAGAGCTCTCCATTGGGGGGGGGGTCTTTCTAAGGTAACCTAACTCGCAATTACGCAAAGTTATTCAAGGTTCGAAGAAAACTGCGAACGATTAGGCCAACGGGCGCGATTAAGTTCGTATCCGTCTACCAGCTTTCAGAGCAGAATTTCTCGGCCACTAGTGAGGCTAGATCAACAAGAAGATTGAGAATTATGTGTTCAAATGCGTAAATAAACACCAACTGAATTTGGCCGTCATATGAAAGAATCAAATAAATAGTCGTTCCAAAAGTTATGTTAATAAATTCGTTTAAAAAACAGAGCAAAATAAAATGTAAATCTCTTAAATTATTCTCGAAATAGAACCCTTGGGATTGATACAGTTAATGTAGGGCTGTTTCGACTGTTTGGAGCATTGACCGTATGCTTCTTCCGGCCGGCTGTGTAAACTTCTTGTCACAGCTTCTTGAGTGTTTCATACGGTGCCAAAATCATGTCCCTTAAGGAACTTCTTGACCTAACTTTAGAAACAGAAAGATGTTTCAAGGTGCAAAGTCAGGGTTATAAACATGCCGATGTTTTTTTGAGCGAGATACTCTTTCACAAACAAAGAGACTTGAACCCGTGCGTTGTCATGGTGGATCCAGCAATTGGCTGTCTCCCTTCGGACCCTGATGACCATTTTCCTCATTCGTTCCAGTACATCCACATAGAAAGCGCATTCACCTCATACATTATTTTTCTGCGCTTTCTTTTCCAAAGGTTCTGGGGTTATCTACAACAGAAAGGCGGTCGCAACAAAAGAATGCAAGTCTCCTGCGTGGATGATCTTCTTTTGCAGTATGACAGAAGACTCACCACATCTAAAAAGTGACACCACATCTAAATAAACTGCTGCAGAGAATGTGGTCTGATCGCGCCTTAAATCTAAATCCCTGTAAGACAAAAAAATTCTCATTAATATAGGAAGGGAACCTGTGTTATACAAATCAAGTTATTTTTGAATTTTAAAAAAATAGGTGTGTCGGTGAAACTGGTGTAAGGTATTAAACATTACATTTCTGGTAAAGTGTAATATTGCTAAGGTCCCATTTAAAACTTATGTGCGTCTATTTTTTTTTAAATATAATTTTGTAGTTTTATGAACTGTTAGTTATCATACACTGAATACATACACTGAAATAATACACTGAAAAAAAGAAAAAAGAAAAAAAAAACAAATAAGTAAAAAATGTATCTTGCAGTTTGTTTATTTTTTTTTAATGTCATGCAAAGCGATCATACTCTTTATCAATTTTCTATCCAAGAACACTATCTACTTGTGGAAAATATATTTATATACTGCGTATAACATGAAAAAGTCCATCCGGCCTGTACCGTGAGGAAAAGGTAGCTTTAACAGAACAAGTTTTTAAAAATTCAATTCATTTTACTCAAACACCCGAATCTAAAATGCTTGGAACTTGATTATAGAAGATTCGATCCCAGTTTTCTTTAATATTGAATTTGAATGCGAATTTCAGCATGAGAGTTACAGCATAACAAAATTCAGATTGTTTCAAAATATCAGCCAATCTAGAACTTCAAACAGCTATATCTCAGCCGATTTTGTACGATAAAGCCAAAACAAAAAATTCTCTGGAATCCTTGTGTCACGATCTAACACTTAATAGAAACAATTGTTTCAATCTATGTTATTTTTGTACACATTTTGGAATTTTTAAAATTGTTTAATTTTTTAAATGGCTGCCATTTTTAAACAAGATGGCGGATTAAGTTGGCCAACGAACATGATTTAGACATTGTTATATCCTATTCACTTACTCAGTCACATCCAAATTGGTTCATAAATAAGAGAGTTACAGCATGACATATATATATATATATATATATATATATATATATATATATATATATATATATATATATATATATATATATATATATATATATATATATGGATATATATATATATATATATATATATATATATATGGATATATATATATATATATATATATATATATATATATACAGTAGAACTCCAATTATCCGAATCAATTGGGACCGGACCCCATTCGGATAATCAAAAATTCGGATAATTGGATTTTTTCCGAAAAAGGGGTCTATTTTAATTAATTACTGTATGTGTGTTGAAAATGGGAGAAAAAATCTATTTTTAAAGAAAAAGATCTTTTAATTAATTAAATGAAAAGGCAACACTTCATGTTAAGCGTATTTACAAGTGCTGTACATTAGTACAGTATGTACATACCGTACTGTAAATGAAAGTCATTGCTTGCTGAACATCTTGGTTAAAGTAAGCTGTTTAACAGTCTTATCCGTTTCCGGGCAGCCAAGTCGCGCATACGCTTGACAGTGAGAAGTTGCATGTCACAATCGGGCTGACGCTCCATCCACTTCAACGCAGTTTCAAGACCGGCAAATGCTTCACTAGCTGATGGTCCCGTGTCTGCTCCAACCCCGACATTAAGGTCACCTTCTTCCTCGACACTTTCTCCGCTCACACTTTTAATAAGTTCATCATCATTTAGAATTTGAAACCAAGGTGGGCCGGGCCGGCCACCTGTCGACGGACGACAGAAAATAATCGAACTGCACTATGAAACGGTGACTCACCATCGCAATAATGTTCGCGCAGTGCCTACATTAGATTCGCGGAGGGAAGGACAGTAGCGCGCGTAGATAGAATCATTATTTTACGAATCGTAGAACGTTTCTGTCTTAATTTTTTTTTCTGAAATTCTGAAAGCGATTCGGATAATCAGCGATTCGGATAGTCGGAGTTCGGATAATTGGAGTTCTACTGTATATATGGATATATATATATATATATATATATATGGATATAAAACAACATTTGAACGGAGGGTGGTTTAGGGGTTTGGAGTTCATGATCGGTGAAAGTAAATATGTAAATATACCAAAATTGTTTGGAATTGCTTTCCTCCGAACGGCTGCAATAGGTAGCTTTTTATAATGAAAGCTACCTAAAAGTACTTAAACTACATCATACTGAAGTTCTACATTTCGTTTATCAATTCAATTATTATCATATGTTTGCGTGCAGATGTTACTGATTGATCGTTGAATGGATTCATTCCATTGGGGAAGAATATGTTGCTTTTAACTAATTAAAGTTGATAGATACAATCTGCACGGAACAATTAATGAAGCAACTCGTTAGATAACGATATTTCGTTTGCAATTCGCTTAACTATAATGCTAAGGAGTATCTGTGGATGCAAATACCAAAATGCAGTTTTACAAGAATTGGAGAAATGTTTTCAACGCAATTGAATGGAATATTATCCGATACAAATGGACATTTTAACGTTTATTAAATTAAACTGTTGAACTTTAAAGGTGATTGTGGATATTGTAATGGACTTATAAAATGTTTCGGCTATAAAAATGAAATTATAGTGATTTGGAATAGATTATTTATTTGTATTAGTGGATTACTTCATGGAAAAATAGCGTAATCAAACAGTATTTAATCATTGGTATAAAAATTGACACACTTGTCAAAGATTTTGTATTCGATAATTTTTAAAGGTTCAAATATTAGTAGAAGATAATAAAGGAGATCAATTTAATATTAGTTGTTTTTAAAAGTATAAAAATATAACATAAAATGTCAAAAAAGATAACATGTACTTCAAATTCGACTATGACAAACGTTTACAAAAGCAGAGTCGAAATTTGAATCCATTTTTTTATAAAGTCCGAAGAATCATTTTTCAAAATAAATAAATAGGTATAGAAAAATGAAGCAAGGGAAAATCCCAAGTAAAGCATAATTTTTCCGGTCTCTTTTTTACTACACATGTGCACAATGATAATAAGATATTAACAAAAAGATACATGTATATCATTTTTTTGTTCAATTCACCATCTTTCTCTCTCAATACAATACTAATTCAAATGTTTGACAGCTGCTTGCTTATGTCAGTTTTATGCTTGCGTATGCATTATTTTTAAAACTGTGGTTAAAATTAAACTATTCACATATTAAACATCTCGCATATTTTATATTTTTATACTGTTACATTTTTAATTAAATAATTGCATTTTTTATTTTACTTATATCACAATAAATGCTAAATAAAAAAAAAACCTACATTGCTTTTTATTGGCAGACAAGTATTGCTCTTATGATTAAGAACAATGTATTTTTTATCACACTTTTTAAGCTTTCAAAAGAATAGCGCTCTGGTGCTAAAAAATGTCTTTTTCAGATTCAGTATTTATCTTTTTGATGACACTAGCATATTCCAACTTAAGAGAGGAATTGCAGGAAATGGCACAGACAAAACTCGATTGCACAAAACACTTGAAAAATATAAAAGAAATAATTACAAGAAAAGTGTCTAGTCATAAAAATATATTGAAGAAGCAGAAAACGTTAAATTGCTAAATTGTGCTTAAGAAATCTTCAAAAACTGGCTTGCCAGCAAGGAAAATACTTTTGTGAGATAGTAACCGAGATTTATTTTCGCTATAACGAGTTTTTGTAAAGTTAACTTTACTCGGAAGATCAATTATGCAAATCCGATTCCTTCCATTTGGGAATTTCTGGAATGTTCTTCTTTGATCACTATGCTTCAAATTATGTCTTGCAATTATGGCAAAATTAAGAAATTGCTCGACCTCAATAATTATCTTCCTTAATCTCTGAAGATATTAGATGGGGAAATCTCTAAATTCTTATAAAAACAATGTAAATAAATCTCAAAAACGATTAATACACTATATTGAGAAAACCGATTAATACACTATAAGACTAATCGGACCGAGAATCAGTGACAGCGATAAGAAATTTGTTTTCATAAATGATTTTTTAAATCTCAAAAATATATTTGTTTCTGAGATTTCTAAAGATAAAGAACACTTTTGGAAGTTGTTATTGTCTATTCCCGTTCGTGGTTATATTAAATTTTTGTCTTTTTTCAAAGTGTGGGTTTTCAGAAAGTTGGCTGTGTGTGTGAACCTATTACAGATTTTCACATTGTTTTCGTAATATCACAAAAACAATTACCCGCATAGCATGCACAGTCACAGTGACGTCACTGTGAGTCACGTACGTCACGTCACATCTGTGACCAAAATGACACCACTTTGTAACGTCACACTGTGATAAAAATGTGAACGTCTTGAAGATCTAAAGAAAACTTAAAATAAACTTTAGAACATCTTATGGCATGAAGAAAATTACTTTTTGACAGCTTTAAAAAATTTTGTGACGTTGCAATGACGTCACTGCAAGTCACATAAGTCACGTAAAACCTATGACCAAAATGCCAACACTCTGTGACTTCACGGTGTGATCGGAGAGAGAATTTGGAAAAAAAACTCATAAAATATAGAATTTAATTATGTCATGTACCTAAATCATTAATAAAAACATTGTCACACATTATTTAAATATATTGTATTTCCAAAATAAAATAATAAATAAATATTTGTCTACATATATGAGGCAAATATTTTTTTACAATTTTCATTGCCATTTTCATGAAATTTAACAAAATATACTATATAATACACAGGTAAAAATCCTTAAATAGAAATTTAGTAACGTAGGAAAGTTTTGGCGGAAAGTAATTCAGAAATAGATCTCCCATTCTAATAAAACTGTTAGAGATTTAGAGATTTGTTAGCATTTTAAATATAAACATTTAATTTTTTTCCTACCACCGCATAGAACTGATTTGCTAATTTTGTGATACTAAAAATATTTTAAAAATCTCCTATCTCTTATTATTTTGAGGGGCCACTCAACCCAATCATCAGCTTTCTGTTTAAAAAGTGAGGACACCATTATTGCGAGTTCGACATCGGGGGTGCTCGGGGGACCGTCGAACGCGTTCAAGATTTTTCTTGTACTGAATATTTAAGGTGGTTCTCAACTGACCTGCTCCACAACGCGAAGCTTTCTGACATAATTTCTGACTCATTTTTAAACGCAAAGGCATAAAATGGGCAGGACTGACTATGGAAGCAATTTGGAATCGAAATGAGTTTTCCATTTTTTGATAAATAAATTACTTATCGAGTTATAAGCAATTCGTGTCACGTGACGACTGGTTTTTCTCTTTTCTTTCCCTGTTACGTCGGGTATTTGGTTCAAAACGCTGACTTTGACATTCTTTTCTGAAAGATCTTCTGATTTTACTAAAAAATGGAAAACGTCTTTCAATTACAGAGTTTCTGAATAAAAACAAAAGCCAATTTCATGCGTTTCCGAACAAAAACGAATTAAAAATATGTCATAAAGTATATGTCATTCCTATAGCAATTTATTCCAAAACTGGTCAGTGCTTAATAAGATATCACCTCTGTTAAATATATTGCTCTTTTCAATAGAATGTAAAAAATGAAAAAATCGTATTTAGGAAATCTGATTGCAGAATAGTATTTATATTTATGTCGTAATTATTTTATAAAGACTATTAAATCCATTTTTATTTAAAATTTATGTTTACTTTGGACGCCTAAAACAAATGCAACTGATTAAAAAATATATAAAAATTTAAATTTTCACAGATTATTTCCAAGAATATTAAACTCTCTCATATAAAAACAGAATATTATAGTTTTATTAGAAGTTATTTGTCAGCCATATAAACTATAAAGCATTTGAAATGTCTTTATTTAACTGTTTTCTTTCTATTCTTTTTCTGGAAACACCTGCTAGATGTTACTTTGTGGTAAACATTACTGCGCAGATCATGATCGCAGATGTTGAGGGCAGACGATTATTTTCATCGGCGGATTAGAGTGTGTGGTGTTCTTTTAAGTTTGTGGAAGTATATTGTGGAAGTATATTGTGGAATTTATACCGTGAAAGTAAATTAACGTTTTAAAGTGAATCATCCATTTTAACCTATCCTTATGTCTAGCTGGGTGCGTTATTAAGGTCTGCGTGATATTTGATATCTCAGATCTATGAACACATCTAAGCTGGACACTTTGAAAATTAAAGCAGTGGATTTGAGTCTCATTTTTCAATGAAAAGGAAGCAGTCAACGACCATTAAAACTTAATCCCTAGAACTGGTGGTTTTACTTATAGATTAGCAGGTAACTTTTAATGTCTTCGCAGTTTTATTAACAGTGCATATTTAGTAATGGTACATTAATAGTGCATTATTTAAATGTTAAGATGTTTAAAAAAATTTTTTTAATCACTTGTATAAAATTTTATCTTTAATGTTTTAAATCGTTTTAAATAGAGAGTTTGGAAAAAAGCTTAAAGTATTTACTAACAATATATATTCTAAATGTAAAGTGTTATTTATAACGAGGAATGTATTTATATTTTGCGTTTCTCAGTTCAATTTTCATAGTTATTCATTGTAATTAAAAACATTGCAATTTTTAAAACTATTAATATTTGATTTACAATTTGAAAATTTCTTAGCTAGTGGAGATTTTGAGAAATAATTTTCTGGTATATTTGAAATAATTGCGACAATTTAACTCAGGTGCACAAAAATAATGAATATTGATGAAACAATAAAACAGCTATTCAGTTAAGGTAATTTTTCCAGTTATGTTATCGAATTTTTTCTATAGTAAAAATTGATATTTAAGCTCTGCATTTAGTATTCTATCACAAACTATAAATAAAATAATTTGTAAAGAAAAAAAAATATTTTTTTTTCTTCGCGTTTATGATCCGAAGTTTTAAATTTCATTTGCTTCGAAAAATGTTTTATTGCTTGATACAATGTTTATTATTTAATAATATCGCACAATAGGTAGATCTATTATTTAAATGGATTCCTAATATAAATTTTTCACAATGCTTATTTAAAAATCTATACTTTTATTTTCGTTAAATTTGTAATCAAATCCAAAATAACTAATTTCTGAATTCATTTTTATTCGGAAACACATGAAATTGGCAGGTGTTCTTATTCAGAATATATGTAATAGAATGGCATTTTCCATTTTTGACAAAAGATGTTTCAGAAAACACTATCAAACTCGGTGTTTTGAACCGAATTTCCGACGCGCAGCGTCAGAAACGGAAAAAACGTGACCAAAATTGCTCTTAAGCATTTCATTTATCTAAAAATGGAAAACGCTATTCATTCCAAATCGCTTTAATAATCAGGCATGCAAGTGCCAAGCGTTTAAAAATTTGTTCATAAATGTGTCAGAAAGTTTCGTGATACTGAACGAGGGGAAATATGGCAAAGTATACACATTTAAAAACTTCAATACTTAAAAGCAAAATAGCATAGTTTTAATTATTGTCAACATTTTTGGTGGTTACATAAAACAAATGGAAGTCGAAGTTATTTTTAAAAGTGGTTATTTGCACAATAGAATTTCATATTATTAAAATATTTAATTTTATTATAATTTTTAATGGATTCATCAATTATTTTTATATTAGTATGCGTTTTTTACATTTATAATTTTCTTGTTTAACAGCTACATTAGCCGGTTTCCCAATCAGATGCAAAGTTTTAATTTGAATACGAGTTGCATAAAAAAATGATTGCCGGTCCAATCCTTATCGTCGATCTTATCCGTATTTGGTGAAATCTTGTTATCCGAATCTATGCGAAATCATTTATCAGGTTCGGTCGGGTTGTGGGCCTACAGAATTTTTGTTGTTGTTGTTGTTGGGTTAGGGTAAGATTACGGGTTGAATGTAAATATAGTTTCAGTCAACCATCATTCATGTTCAAGTAGACATTCAATCATGTTCAAGAAGTATATAACCGGATTCGTGCATGACTCTAGATCCGAGCCGACATCAGAAATTGTATCGTAACACAATTTCTAATAAAATCTGGTTACTTGGTCGTATGCAAGATTCTATTCTGAACAAGACTTACAGTAAAAACATTATACCCGACTCGGGTCAGATCGGGTTCACGAAAATCAGGTCACACGACAACTAATCCAAATCTATTCTGTAGCCAAACAAATCCAAAAAGATCGATCCGAAGTTTCTGGATTGTATTCGGGTAAAATCTGGTCACCCGAAACGGTGCAGTGTCGTCACAAACGTCACAAACTTGAACCATAAAAAAATTTTGATCCGAACAATCCGTATAGGATTCGGGTAAAATCTGGTCACCCTATCCGATGCAGATTCGTCAGATTTTTCACATTGAAGTCGCACGGTGACTTCACAAAGTAGTCACATTGTGAGGTCACAGAAAGCCTTGAAAACGGCCATAACGACCTCGCATTTACGTCACAGTGACTTCACATCGACGTCACGTGACGTCACGACGACTGTCACAAAGTCACAGTGTGACTTCACAGTAACGTCGCCGTGATGTCACCATGACTTACGGGTAAGCGCATTAATCGAGGAAAACCTGTATAAGAATTTTCAGGCGATAATTTTCTTTTATTTAAAAGGAAAAAAGAAACACTGTAAAATAAGACAAATATTTCTTAATCTAGAAAAATATAATTTAACCACGAATGAAAAAAAATACAATAACTTCTTCCCAGTTATTAAGATTACGAAAAGCGTCCTTTATCTTTAGAAACATCAAAAACCAATATAAGTTTGAGATTTTAACCCTTTCCGGCGCGGAGTAAGTCTGTTTGTAAAATGATGAAATGATGGACTGACACCAGAATTTAAAAACGAATTCATTAGAAAATAAAAACTTGCTTATTTTCCCGTACTTTATAAAAGGAAAATTTTAATTAAATATTTTTGGTGCCGTTTGTCAGTTTTAGAATTAAAATTAGGTGTCCTTTTTTGTGGACACCACCCGCTAAAGGGTTAAGAAGCATTTATAAAAACAAAATTTATTTCGCCACCACGGATTTTCGGAAATGCTTCCGAGTAGTTTTTATAAGTGTATTAATCAGTTTTTTTCAACTCAGAATATTGGTTTTTCGGATGCTATTATTTCTCCAGTAAACATTTTCTTGCCATTGCCATCAGTATTGAGTGAGCCAGGCGTACAAGGAGAGTACAAAGGTGAAGTTTAAAAATACTGTTTATTTCAACTTAATCGGGCAGGGATTGAGTAGGTCTCTACTAGTTTTTTCTTAGGCCAAAATAAATAAATAAATGAATAAATAAACGTCTACCCGAAGCTCTACTCCGTGAAAGATAAAACTTTCAAAAATACATTACATAGAAGTATTCAAAAGAAAATGAACTCACGACTTCATAGACAGTCGAAAGGCAAGATGCATTTAGTAATTACTTCGATTCCACACGGTAGACCAGGCGAGTGTTGATGCAGTCGATCGACCGGGCCAAGAGCAACTATTCATATGCAGTTTCAGACTAGCAGTTAAATCGCAGAATCTAGCTTTCTTCGTAGCGAGAGAGGTCCCGATCCAAGTTCCACTTTTCAAACGTAAATTCGAAGCTGATATATCCCAAATATTGATTGACCACCTACAATAATATGCATGTATATCGATAAGAAACAGAAACTCACAATTTCCGAAATTCATACAGCATCCGTCGAAAGTTAGGGAAAGAGAGCCCTGATCAACTTTTACGCACATGGACTGTTAGTGAACAAAAAATTATGATCTCAGTCAAAACCTCACCTACTCACATGATCAGAGTAGCCGAGCCATTACAAATTTAACATCATTAACATTAACATTAAAATTAATATATTTTGTTACTCTGACATGTATAAATTCAATTACGCTGCTGAAAATATATAACTGAGAATTAAAATCATCCTAAAAACCAATATTCCGGTTTCAGAAAACTTATTAATATACCATAAAAAATATTTGGAAGCGTCTCGGAAAATCAGTGACAACAAAAGACATTTTGTTTTTATAAATCCTTTTTAAAATCTCGAAATTATATTAGTTTCTGGCGTTTCTATAGATAGAAGCTTTTCGAAAACATTGGAATCACACGAGAATCACCCATATATTGTAGTTCATGTTTATATTATATTTTCATAGATTAATTAACATTTTTAGGTGCGTTCGTAATTATATAAATGCGTAGCACTTATTGTCGTCGTCTGGTCCGTCCGTCTGCCTGTCTATCCCTTCGTCCGTCTGTCTGCATATAGCAGCGTAAAAACTACCCAACGAAATGATTTGAAATTTAATATATATAATCATTGCAGAATTTTGTAGAGTCTTTTCAAATTTTCTGAAAATCGAAACAAAACTTAAAAAGATATTGATAAAAATATTTATTAAGTAGTTCGAATTTTTTTAAAAATTGGTATTTCTTTTTTATAGCAGCTTCCGAGCGTTAATCGTCAAGCGACCGAGATGTATAATTCTATTAAATCCTATCATACGTCATTAATTCAATGATATCAGATCACCATAGGTAATGATACTGGGTTGCCGTGGTGATGACGTCCTATTTAAAATGGAGTCCTATTATTTCCGTATTACTGAATTTAAAAACCGAATTTGTATACTAAAATTGTTTCATTAGAGCAATCCTATAATCTACTAACAGTTTTTGGATAGTTGTCTCCGAAGAAGAATATATTAAATGAAATAAAGAGTCTGAAATTCTAATTTTTGAAATTTTCAATGGTAGGCTTAAGTTTCCCATTGGAATTTTCAGTCAATGTCAACAAATGATAAAATGTTGGCAACTTAAAATGTACTTATTTTATTACGGAAATTAATCATATCATAATAACAGAGGATATAAGTAATTTCACTGAAACTAGTTATAGTACGAACGCACCTCATTTGTCACGTTTGGCGTACACTTTCCAACTTGTTCTTTTTTACAGTGTACAGCTTGAATATCGATACTTAATCCTATATCAAGGAAGAGTTCCAGTAAATGATAAATCGGAAAGTTGTAAAGGGTTGCGTTCTATCCGTAATACTGTGAAAATTAAATAAATATATCAAAAGGGGAATATTAAAGCGACATTTCTAACGAAAGAGAAATGATTAAGGTAGCGGAAAAGTCCCTGGAACTCTTTTGCCGGGATATTTCCTGTGATGTGTGTTTTCTTGAAAAATGCAAAAATAGATTTCCAAATAACTGCAGAGTGAAGTAGTTGTAGAACTTCTTTTCAAAAAGTTCTGTTGTTAATATTGCACATTAACTTACATTATGAAATGAAAAATTGTATGTTTAATTTCGTAGTTTATTTCCGTATATCCTTATTTTAATTCCATAAATACTATCACTTTTATTTTTCAGCACTTAAAATATAGATTTGCCGTAATCGCAAAATTTATCACTTCATTATACTCTTTTATTACATTCAACCTGGTTTTTATATAAAGATTGTATTTTGCAATCGATTTTTAACCCACTTACTGACAGGCAAGAATTATAAAAATGACGTTCACAGGTGTGTTTCCGATGACACTAAAACATTTTAATATGTTAACTTAATTACAATTTAATATATTAATTTTAAAGAATTTTTCCGTTCGCCCGTCACTGGTGATAAATCGCCAAATATTCTTTGTAACCTGTACAATTGTATACCAGTTGAAACAACAGTGTATTTATAGATGCATTAGCCAACATATGCGAAATGGCTGTGAAATTGCAACAATGAAACATTTAAAAAGCTAAAAAGTAGAAAATAATCTATAAATAAAAAATAAAGAGTTTAATATTAAAACAAAAATGCTTTTATCAATTAATATTTTGATACTAATTAATTTGCGATTATACGTTAATAAATCCATTTTGAAATCCTAAAAAGAAATGAAAAAACAGTGAATTTTCAATTATCAAATTCGGTGCCCACGCCAAATTGTAACGGACATTTGAGTGAACAAGAACGAAAAATCATGCGTCATGCATAGATTATGTAACACTTCCCAACACTTAAAAATATTTTTAAAAATCTTTACCGTTTAAAAAGTTGAAAGATGATATCTAAGTAAATAATTTGGAAAACGCATAACATATTTAAAAAACAATTTCAGAATTACCAAAAATATTCAGAAGAAAAAAATCCGAACTCTTTTGTGCATCCCTGTACATGATCTATAGATTCGTATATATAACACAGAATGCTAAGTTTTAGTTCAGTTAAGAAACGCATAGCACAGTTTAAAATTCCCCTTCTTGAACTTCCGTCAATAAACGGAAATGTACTCAATAAGTTTGGTGCTGCCCTGTATATGATTTATAGAATTTATACACATCAAATAATAGGCAAAAAATGAGTTAAATTTAAAAACGCGTTCAGCAACTGAAAAAAACTTCCTGCAATTATTGTTAACATACAGTACCGATTTATTTTGTGTGTCCCTGTAAATGAACGATGAATGTTATACACACAATATTCTACAGTAATCCTCTTGTACTGCACCTTATATAAATTTCAATATGTTTGCAGCAGTGAAACATTCTTAAAAAAAACCGCAAAAGATTTCTCTATATAGACCGTAATGTAACGGAATTCTTTTGAGTGTCCATGTAAAGGACATATATGTACACCATATTCTATAGTAACTTTCTTATAGTGCACCTCAATGATATATATCAATTTCAATACATTTGAAATTGTGTAACATCATTAATATAAATAATTTTTTCCCATAGACCGTAGTGTAACGGAATTCTTTTGAGTGCCTCTGTAAAAAAAACTATAAGTGCTACACACTTCATTTTCAATACCGAACATGTCATAGTAAACCTCAATAACATATATCAATTGCATGTCAATAGAATATATTTGCGCAAGTTAGAGCACGGACAGACAGCGACACAGACAAACCGAATTCATAAATTTTTGTGTTTAAAAAAACATGGATTGCATTCAAAATATTAGGCGTGGCATGATTTTTCAAGATGAACATTAAATGCTTATAAAAGAGTGTTTTTTTTAAAGTATTTTTACTTTTAAAATTATTTATTTTTGAACTAATGTTATTTTGATTATACATAATTTATTGATTTTCTAATAGCATATATCGAATAAAATGCATAATGCTTAGCCGGCGTAGGTAACGCCTTTTTTTATTTGTAATGGGTGACCGTTTTGAACATAAAAAAATAAAGACATTTTGAACATGATCGAGAAATTCGCACTCTTACATATATCCTTGTATATAACTGGTCTTCATATCTATTGTATAAACCTTCTTCATAACTATTGTATTTCACAAAATATTCATAGTATATAGTTTTTTCAACACAACAGTAACATTAATTTAAATTTGTCATTGTAATAAGAGCAATACATAAACAGATTAATGCTTCAAAGAACTTGGATAGATACATTTTGCCTAGCATTTAAAGAATTTCTTATTAATATATCTTACTGATATCTCTATTATCTTATTTATATAATAAACGAAAATTTGAATTTAAAAGAAAAAGAAATTTTTATTACTTCCAGCAATATCTTTAATATATTACACCTTTAGTTCCATACACATACTTCAGTAAATAATCTATCATCATCGTTACTCGTTAACAAAATCTATATATTAAGTATCTATATATTAAGTATCTCAAACAAGTTGAGAAATTTAATTCAATCTATCATTTACTGAAACCTTGCCAGAGACAACCAATAGATGCATGCATAAAAAGGTTAACTCCAAATAAAATTTCCTAACATGTAAATATCGTTGCGGATACATACAGCGATACACTTGTAATGCTACACAGAAATGAATGAATAGTTATGAATAGTTATTAATACTATTAATCAATACTTTTAAGAATTACAGTAGAGTTAATTAAAATTTTTAAGTTTTAATTATTTATTTGTTTTATTTATTTATCTTTTTGTTTATCAAGAGAATTACAAGGACGTAATTTGGAAACTTGCACGAGTTCAATAAAATAGCCGGTATGTCAGTTAGGGCGATCAGTTTCATAATTTACATAAGATAATTTACTAATAATTTATAAGGATCATTAAAAGTAGACAGCCCTCAATAAAATACCTTCTGGCATTTAAGGAAATTAACTGCTACATTTATATCATAAAATATGCATTAAATAATAGACAGAGAGAACGAAGATGACACATTATTAGACAAGATTTAATTTATCTTACAAAAAGTTAATGAATTTTAACTTTTGCTTTAAAACTTCTGACAAAACATTTCCTGATTCTAATTTTTTTTCACTGAATATAATAATTATAAGAATTCTTCGAACAGAATATTAGGTCTATCCAGAAAATCAAATTACTTAAAGTAAGTATTCGATTAAAATCATAGTTACTTTCAGAATATATTTTTTTAATATTTCAATCTTAACTTAAAGAACGCTCAAATTACTTTTAAACTTCATTTTGTATAACATCATATTATAATATTTTCAAAATAATAGAAATAATGAATGTCTTAACAAACCAACGATAAAATATTAATTTTTAACACCCGTTTAGTTAAACAATCCCTATTTAAACCAATGAAAAATATCAGAAGGTTTTTTTCCCTCAAGAATAGCAAGTTCCTAAATTTGGCAAGAAATATTTAATGAATGTTATATAAAATTTGTAAATAAAATCTTTGTAGACTTTAGACATTACAAACAAACAAACAAAACATTAACATAAGAACTTTGAGGATATGCTTACCCAATAAGACGTGATCAGTTACACAATCTTATGATAATTTTACTGACAATTGTCAAATTGGTGACTGACTTATTTATTCGCCTACATATTACACCCATTGAAGTATATATTCGTTACATATTCGTCTAAACTACATGGTCGTTTACAATTGTCGCACGTAGGTAACCCCTAAGCTTATTCTTATTACATAAATTGCAAGATGACATAATTTTTAGTTGAACGATTATTTCTTTTTTTTGTGACAATTTGGTGCTCAAAATTTATGAAATGTTTGCTTTTTACGAGAGTAAGTCATTAAGTAAGTCACAAAAAATAATAATTTACAACTATATTCACTTCAAAACTATTTTTATTTCTCAACACATTCTCCACCCATATTTATGCACTTATGTCACCGTTTTATCAGTGCCCCAACACCAACACAACATTCTTTGCGTTGCTGGCTCAGTCACATTAGGACTTCAATTTGAACCTTTACATCCTCTGTGAACATCATCTTGCAACTTCTTCAACCTCCACCATACAGCTTCGACTTAGCCCCAAGCGGTTTTCACCTGTTTAGCCCACAAAAAACCATTTTGGAAGCAAAATATTGTTCACAGACGATGAAAAGGTTCAACTTGAAGTCCTAATGTGGACATAGCATCCCAAAGAATTGTATGCAGCTGGTGTTCGGGCACTGATAAAACGGTGATATAAGTGCACGAATATTGGAGGAGAATATGTTGAGAAATAAAAATAGATTTGAATTGAATATCATTGTAAGTTATTATTTAATTATCTTTTGTGACTTACTTAATGACTTACTCTCGTATTTTTTTTCTTTGGCCAACTATACCATTATATTACTGAAATGTCGAAAAGCACTTCTCTAAAGCAGTTTTATGATGAAAGGTTGAACCGAATTTCACAATTTTCTCTTAACCAAATTGAAGGTTTGACAAGATTTGAATTGAATATCATTGTAAGTTATTATTTAATTATCTTTTGTGACTTACTTAATGACTTACTCTCGTATTAGGTAGCTTTCAATACAAAAAAGTATAAAGCTACCTATTGCAGCCGTTCGGAGGAAAGCAGTTCCGGAAAATTTCGATATATTTTCACCGATCATGACCCCCAGACCCCAAAACCACCCTCCGTTCAAATGTTGATTTATATATATATATATATATATATCTCCATATATATATATATATATCTGACATATGTCATACGATAACGCTCGTATTTATAAATCAATTTTGATGAAACTAATTGTGTGTATTAAGCTCACCAATGTCTCGACCGAGTTCGTTGGCCAGCTTGGTCCGCCATTTTGTTTCAAGATGGCGGCCAATTAAAAATTTAAAACTAAAATAAATGTACAAAAAAGTTAAAAATTCAAATTTATTTTTTAATTCAGTGTTAGGCCTTGAAACGAGGATTCCAGAGCATTTTTTGTTTTACCTCTATCTTAAAAAACGGCTGAGATAGAGCAGTTTGAAATTCTAGGGTGGCTGACATTTTGAAACAAGACAGCACATTACAAAAATTTTCATTGTTGTAATAATTTTCCCAATCAAACACATAAAACTATATATTCATATCCGTTAGCGCCAAATTCTCGCCAAATTTGGCGACATTTGGTGAAATATCGCCAAATTTGGCGACCAAAATAAGTCTTCATAAATGAAGCCAATTTGGCTATTGCTCAATAATTTAGCGAATTTCTTATTCAAATTCAGTATTAACGAATCTTTTGTAAACGTTTTATTTACATTTTAAGTTGCTGTTTTCGTGTAACATTAGCTAAAATTTTAAAACGAAGATATAGGAAAGCTACCTTTTCCTCCCGGTACAGGCCGGAAGGACTTTTTTTTTCTTTGGCCGACTATACCATTATATTACTGAAATGTCGAAAAGCACTTCTCTAAAGAAGTTTTCTGATGAAAGGTTGAACCGAATTTCACAATTTTCTCTAAACCAAATTTATGGTGAATGTTTGATAAAATTTCAGGTTTTTATCTAAAGAAGATTACTGTGAAAATGTTGAAGGATTCAACCGGCATTCTGGCTTTGTTTTTTCTTACTTCGCAGTGAAATGTTGAACCACGAATACGGTTTTTAATTAAATATTTTATGTCGCAGTAGTGAACCAAGAGTCAGATTAAAAGTTCAGCCAAGAGTCTGTCTACCCAATGTTATGTTGGTCCAAGGAAGCACAATCTTTTTACGTTAATATTAAACTAAAAAATGAAAACAAAAATCATTGAATAGATTTCTTCCTGCTAAACCTCCCTTCAGCTAAACGAGATTATTACTATTAAGGTAGTTCAGCATATTATTAATATGCTTAGCTTAATTTTTACTCACTATTCATTAACCAATCGATTTTTTATCATGAAAAATAGAAAGTTAATAAGGTTGGCAAGGTTTCGGAGAAAAAAGAAGAATTCAATGGATTTTTACTGTTTGGATAAAAGTGGTATTTTTCAGGAAAATTGTATTTCACGAGAACAATGGCAAAATATTTTCAATAAACTCTCAATATTCCCAAACATACAAAATAATTTATTTTTATTACGGCTTTAATTATTGAATGTGGATATTTATTATTAATTTATTTAAAAAACAACTAAATTTAAACAGCAACTTAAAATTGCCCCAAAAATTTGGCTTGTTTCACGGATGTTGTTTTATTCTCATTCTGCCCAACAAAATGTTTAAGGTAAAGTTAGAGAGTCTGCGCACAATTCAAAAGAATAACAATAAAAAATCCTTTCGGCCTGTACCGGGAGGAAAAGGTAGCTTTCCTATATCTTCGTTTTAAAATTTTAGCTAGTGTTACACGAAAACAGCAAGTTAAAATGCAAAGAAACGTTTACAAAAGATTCGTTAATACTGAATTTGAATAAGAAATTCGCCAAATTATTGAGAAATAGCCAAATTGGCTTCATTTATGAAGACTTATTTTGGTCGCGAAATTTGGCGATATTTCGCCAAATACCGCCAATTTTGGCGCCAATGTCGCCAATCTTGAAACAAAATGGCGGATCAAGCTGGCCAACGAACTCGGTCGAGACATTGGTTAGCTTAATACACACAATTAGTTTCATCAAAATTGATTTATAAATACGAGCGTTATCGTATGACATAGGTCAGATATATATATATATATAAATCAAAATTTGAACGGAGGGTGGTTTTGGGATCTGGGGGTCATGATCGGTGAAAATATATCGAAATTTTCCGGAACTGCTTTCCTCCGAACGGCTGCAATAGGTAGCTTTATACTTTTAGGTAGCTTTCAATACAAAAAAGTCCTTCCGGCCTGTACCGGTAGCTTTCCTATATCTTCGTTTTAAAATTTTAGCTAATGTTACACGAAAACAGCAAGTTAAAATGCAAAGAAACGTTTACAAAAGATTCGTTAATACTGAATTTGAATAAGAAATTCGCCAAATTATTGAGCAATAGCCAAATTGGCTTCATTTATGAAGACTTATTTTGGTCGCCAATTTGGCGATATATGGCCAATTTTGGCGCTAACGAATATGAATATATAGTTTTATGCGTATGATTGGGAAAATTATTACAACATTGAAAGAAAGTAATTTGCAAGTAATGGCGTTAATGTGCTGTTTTGTTTCAAAATGTCAGCCACCCTAGAATTTCAAACTGCTCTATCTCAGCCATTTTTTAAGATAGAGGTAAACCAAAAAATGCTCTATAATCCTTGTATCAAGGCCTAACACGTAATTAAAAAATAAATTTGAATTTTTAATTTTTTTGTATATTTATTTTAGTTTTAAATTTTTAAATGGCCGCCATCTTGAAACAAAATGGCGGACCAAGCTGGCCAACGAACTCGGTCGAGACATTGGTGAGCTTAATACACACTATTAGTTTCATCAAAATTGATTTATAAATACGAGCGTTATCGTATGACATAGGTCATACATATATATATATATATATATATATATATATATATATATATATATATATATATGGATATATATATATATATAAATCAACATTTGAGCGGAGGATGGTTTTGGGGTCTGGGGGTTATGATCGGTGAAAATATATCGAAATTTTCCGGAACTGCTTTCCTCCGAACGGCTGCAATAGGTAGCTTTATACTTTTTAGTATTGAAAGCTACCTAAAAATCTAAATATTATTTTTTTACTAAACTATCCATGAATAATTTTTACTTCATTTGTTTTTTATGCATTTCCATTGCTATTTTGTTGTTATGTTGTAATTTAATAGAACAGTTGATATAAAACCAAGATAGTTATTTCGCGCAATCTGTCCTTATAGGGTTGGTGTGATTGCGCATATGGGTAGGATGATTGTTACTAATAATAACTACAATTAAATTGTTAACAATAATAATTACATTCCCGCATAGCATGCACAGTCACAGTGACGTCATTGTGACGTCACTGTGAGTCACGTACGTCACGTCACACCTGTGACCAAAATTCCACCACTTTGTAACGTCACGCTGTGACCAAAATGTGAACGTCTTGGAGATTTTAAGAAAACTTAAAATAAACTTTAGAACAACTTATGGCATCAAGAAAATTACTATTTGAGAGCTTAAAAAAATTTTGTGACGTTGCAATGACGTCACTTCAAGTCACATAAGTCCCGTCACACCTATGACCAAAATTCCAACACTGTGACTTCACAGTGTGATCGGAGAGGGAATTTGAAACAGAAACTCATAAAATATAGATTTGAATTATGTCATTTGCCTAAATCGTTAATAAAAACATTGTCACACACTATTTAAATAAATTGAGTATTTCCAGAATAAAATAATAAATAAATATCTGTCTACATATATGAGGCAGATAACTTTTTTACAATTTTCATTACCATTTTCAAGAAATTTAACAAAATATACTATATAATACACAGGTAAAAAATCCTAAATAGAAATTTAGTAACGTATGAAAGTTTTAGCGGAAAGTAATTCAGAAATAGATCTCCCAGTCTAATAAAATTGTTAGCAATTTACAGGTTTGTTAACATTTTAAATGCAAACATTATTTTTTTTTCTACTACCGCATGGAACTCATTTGCTAATTTTGTAATGCTAAAAATATTTCTTTAAAAATTTCCAATCTTTAATTATTTTGAGAGGCCACTCAACCCAAACATCAGTTTTCTTGTCAAAAAATGAGGGCACAATTTTTGCGACGATCCAACACTTTCAGGATTTTTCTTGTACGGTATAATTAAGGTTGCTTCCAATATCCGCAATTAAGATCTGCGCAGCATTGTTTAACCAGAAAGTAACACCTCGCAGATGTTTACAGCTTACCGCAAATGATAGTATAATTGGAAGCTTAACTGACCTGCTCAACAACGCGAAGCTTTCTGACATAATTTCAGACTCACTTTTAAACGCAAAGGCATAAATTGGGCAGGACGGTCTATGGAAGCAATTTGGATTCGAAATGATTTTTCATTTTTTTAAATAAATAAACTACTTATCGAGTTATAAGCAATTCGTGTCACGTAACGACCGGTTTTTCTCCTTTCTTTTACTGTCACGTCGGCTATTCGGTTCAAAACGCCGACTTTGACATTTTTTTTCTGAAATATCTTCTGCTTTTAACAAAAAATGGAAAACGTCTTTCAATTACATAGTTTCTGAATAAAAACACCAGCCAATTTAATGCATTTCCGAACAAAAACGAATTAAAAATATGTCATAAAGTAAATGTCATAAACTATATGTCATTCCTATAGCAATTTATTCCAAACTGGCCAGTGCTTAGTAAGATATCACCTCTAGCCATATAAATTATAAAGCATTTGAAATATCTTTAATTAATTTATTTGTTTTATCTATCATTTGCGGTAAGCTGTAAACATCTGCGAGGTGTTACTTTCTGGTTAAACAATGCTGCGCAGATCTTAATTGCGGATATTGGAAGCAGACGACTTTTGTCATTCGAAGTTCGAATTAGAATATTTTCAGTTTTATTCTTCTTCCAAAATGGCGGATGTGAACGAATTATGTGTCGAAGGATACGTTTTTGCACGTTCAAGGAGAGATATTTTTATTCAGAAAATGGAAATCATTGTGAAAAATTATTCTTCAAATTTGGACATAATTAACATCCTTATCATACGTAGTAATATTTAAGGAACTGCTGTAAAATATGAAGAAAAGCATCTGCGTCGTTTGGCCTTGTTTTTGCTGAGTGCTGATGCAGACTGCAGACCACTAAACAGTAAAACACGACATTTAATTGTTGGAACGGAACAGACAATGAATATTATCTAGAAAAAACTTTTTTTTATAAGGATTTATGTTCTGGATTTAAGAATTCCAATTAAAATATAAGTCCGAAAATAATTACAATAGCGTTGGCGTGTTATGATATGTATTCGTCAATGCATTTGTAATGTTTTTGTACCTAATTTACTTGAAAACACTTGTATTACTCGGATTACTTCGTTGATGCCATAAAAAATTACATCTGCTAAAGAAAGGTATGTAAAAATTTTATTTTTTCAATCTACATGATTAAAATATTTAACATAG
Source organism: Maratus michaelseni (assembly GCA_963931845.1). NCBI lineage: Eukaryota > Metazoa > Arthropoda > Arachnida > Araneae > Salticidae > Maratus > Maratus michaelseni. The sequence goes on from OZ007588.1 coordinate 6,701,867, forward strand.
AAAGAACACCAACAGCAAAGCTTGAAATTTTTTTGTTGTTGTGTATACTAGTAATAATTTAAATATTACCCTGCTAAAATATTTTAATTATCAAAATAATAATAATGATACATAATCTTTAAGTAATGAATAGCTGTAACATAATAATTTTATTTTTGATTTTCTGCTTTGAATTACACTACTCACTATTTTGATTCCTAAATGATTTTGATAAATTTCAAAGTATTCATTTAACATCTATACTTTAGTATATAAATTTAAAAGTATGTAGGATTATTGTGATCAGTATGATTAAAATAATCTTGTTACTTACAATTACCGTATAATTCAGTAAAAAAAATAATAATGATAAACCGATGTCTTATTACGCTTGGTGGTTAGACTGCATTTCTACACTTGATAAACATTAAAAGATGAATAACTATTTGATATTAATATTAGATTTATTATTTTTTAATTGTATCATATAAATATGATTATCTGTATTGTTAAAACAATGCAAAATAGCATCCTTAATGCAAAATATCAGTAACGTTCACTAAACTGCATTCTAAAACTTATATAATAGATCTCAAATCCGGTTGTATTCCGGATATACTATGTATTATGGTATCAGAATCACAGCAAATGTTACTGTGGTTCTTGCCCTGGAATCAGACATCAAGCCAGATAGATATCATGTCATCGGCGTCAACATGTATTACTATTGATGAATCGTAAATCAATAGAAAATTGTACATTTTCTTCACATCATATGCTAACTAGAGTGGCTGCGGTGCAGTGGGTTATCAACAAAAAATGATCGGTGTTTCTAAAAAATAATATATTGCAAAACTTATTATTTAAAAAACATTACAATTTCATAAATATATACATAATTTATAAATCAATTAATAATGGTAAAAAAAATAAGCAAAATATTGTTTTTATTTTTTTATAGTTATCATTTATATATAAAGTAATACCAGTCAAATACTGGAGTAAACGTAATTAAAACACATATAGTATTTAAAATAGAGGTCCCATGCATGATTTGTAGCATATCTTATTTTGAATGTTAAATTTTTGCTTTTCTCTTATTAAATATATAAGATACTGTTTAAAACCTATTGGAATATTTGATAAAAGGTATATTTATAAATTTAAATGGTTAAAGGAGAGAAAGAACCCCCCCCCCCAAAAAAAAAAAAAAACAGGGCAAAGTATTAGTTTTTTAAAATTATGAACTCAAATTATATAATATATAATTTTTTAACGTGGTTAAAATGTAAAATCTACCACTTTAATATTACTATATGTTTAATATGTACAGAATCGTAGATCAAGCAAGCCTCCTACTCTGTCCATTTTTGAATACCGCCTTTTTTAAAAATAATCATCGTTTTAGATTTTTCTTATAAATTTTGCAGACACCAACGCGGTACGTAATTTTTTCTACAAATGTTGTAAAAACCTAGCACAAATACTAATATTGAAAAAAAAAAAAGAAAAAAGAAAAAAAAACGAACCAGTGGGAGTCCTGTTCAAGGGGTACTTTTTCACAAAAGAAATCTGTAAATGGCTTTTTATCAATACTATTTTATTTTTCCTTCTTTTTCATACTTTAAAAATGTTAAAGTATTTTTTTTTTTTTTTGTATTTAAGGTTGAGCTTTACAATTTTCTGCACATATTTTTTTTATTATGTATTCGATAAAACTGTACTTTGACATTTTTAATTTTTTTTTTTAAACAAATAATATCATATGAAGAAGCGTTAGATTACCCCCACTTTTCACTAGATATGACAGTTAAAAATTATTTTTAATCTAATGTAATTTGTACCTAAAATTCATGCACTGCCTTGTATAGCATATAAGAAATGTAAAAAAAAAAAAAAAAAAAAAAAAAAAAAAAAATTAATTATTTAAAAATAATAAAGCATATATAAAAAAGTAGTAGGAATAAAAAATATTTTTTTAAAAAATATGATCTGTTAAAAGTTTTATTTTAAATGTGCTTTTAAATCGAAAATTAAAATGCAGTGCAGTAACAATTTTTAGAATAATTCTTAAAATTATATATTTATGTAGTTGTGGTCAGGGTCAAACTGATTCTATTATTATGGTTTCGCTCATCTCACGAAACCCAATTTGTCTCGATTCTCTGTATGTCCGTCACAGGGTGGGATCTCAGAAACTGTATAAGTTAGAGACTTGATATTTTGTGTACTTACAGCTGAAAACCTACTGTCACGCTGAAAATCATAAAATTTTGAAAATGTCTTCATTAACGCAAGATATTAATTAAAACCTTTAAAACCAAAAATAGAAATAAAACTTTAAAAATATAATTAAATGAACACGTGTTAAAAGCAGTAATTGTTAAATAATAATAATAATAATAATAATAATAATAATAATAAAAATATACTTGCGCGTGAATATTAAAAAGAAAATTAATTAAATTATTACGTGTTCAAAGCATTAAATAGGGAAACTTAAGTCATATTTAAAATGCTCAAATAACAATATTTCCGAACAGATTCAATATAAAAATATATTTACAGGATATATTAATTTATTTCGACAAAATATTTGACCTATTATCGCAAATTTTAAAACAGCATAAATATTAATATTTCCTTTCAATATATATTTTTAAGTTTAATAATAGAAAGAAAACTTTGAAAATTACGTTATATTGGAATCGATACATTTCAAACTTCTTACGGAAAAAAAAATCGGTACTTCTCCATTATACGGTTGACAACTTCCGAATGACAAAAAAAAAAAAAAAAAAAAACTATTGCCAAATTCTAATGTCCAAAAAACCAATGGAAGAATGCTGCCATTATAGAATCTAAAGCCCCACTCACTAAAGTGTCAATTATCAGTAACTTTAAATAATAAAATTTATAATACATTAACGAAAAGAGAAAAAAAAAGTAATCTTAAATCTTTATTTATTTACAATATTTTTCTTAACTATCCCCCTCGGCTGACGGATAAGTGTTTATGATGGCAGTTGACACGGGTATGTTGTGCATAACTATGCATAGCAACATTTTTTCAACGCAAGGTCGTTATTATTTTTTTAATTAATGAAATAATTAATAAATGGGTAAAATATCATTAAAAATACAGATAAATGTCTAATAAAAATCTCTTGATGACATAGGAAACACGTGTAACGCATCTGATGTCAATAGAATGTGACACCACTGTAACACACGTTTTTCCCCTATATTTTGGCGACTTTTTTTTTTTTATAGTGGTCGACGGGATAACGGATAAATACCCAATTTTTTATAACATCATTATCATATATTCCCCGATGAAACGACATTGTTTACTTAGCTATGTAACATAAGTTGATTTTCAAATGTTTAATTGATGTTATTTAATCTATCACGAAAACAGTTGTTAGCTCTTTCGACAGCAGTTGATTTGGCCTTAAAATTTCTCAGTGAAAGGAAAATGAATGGAAACCCGATTAAAGCCGATCGCCACTGGTCGCTTAATTCTAATTGAATCTTCTGTAATCATTTTAGAGTTAATCAAATTAGCGTGCTTTTAAAGTTTGCGGTGTCATAACGGGGGTTGGCGAGCGTAGCTCCTAGGGGGCAGAACTCCCTAGTAAAAAAAAGAAATAAAACGCTAATAGACAATGATGTACTTATTATGTGAATAGGGATTGTTAATAAAGAAGGGGAGAGGGGGGAAGGGAACTACTTTTTTTTTAATATCGCTTTTAGTTCACATGACAGATATTATTATGACAGAGTATAATAGCGGGCTTTGCCCGATATAAGGACGGTTCAGATATTTGAAAAAACGAAAAACTAGACCGGCAATTTTTTATTTTATATAAAACATGAGTTTTTTTTAATTTGGATTTATTAAAGACACTTAGTCACTTGTTTCGGATTCGTTTCGATTTTAGATTAAAATTTTATTCTTGCAGTTTGGGGTACGGGTTAATCTAATTTTTCAAAAGAATTACTATAATATTGTTTCAGATGAAAAACTATAGTTTAGTATGGATGAGTTTTTATACATGCTTATTTTTCTGTATAGATATGATAAATATTTTTATAGACTTCTTTTCTATAATTGTATTAAATTGTAGATATATTTTTTTATTTAGTATTTTGGGTCCGGAGGAATGTCGATCAAAACATTTATCAGGTTCGGACGGGTTATGGGTCAACGGAATTTGTTTTATTGAGTTACGGTCGGATTTTGGGTGGACTTGAAATAAAATTTAAAAATTGAAGTCGGGTTTGAATAAATTGAAATCATCCAGCACAGGACAGGACCCAAATGGCTTCACAATATTGTCACTGTCGTCACAGATTCATCAGAATGTTATGTCAAAATCGTCACAAATGACACATATTTCACAAATTGGTCATAATGTGACTTCAAAATGTTGTCGCTTTCGTCACAGATTCGACACAAAGTTAATGGCAAAATCGTCACAAATGACACACTCTTCACAAATTTGTCACACCGTGACTTCACAAAGTGGTCACAATGTGTCGTCACAAAAGAGCTCTAAAACGGCCATAACGACTTCACATTCAGGTCACCGTGACTTCACATCGACGTCACGTGACGTCACATCGACGGTCACAAAGTCACAGTGTGACTTCACACTGACGTCGCCGTGACGTCACCATGCCTTACGGGATTTAAATAACATTGTTGTAAGATTTTGGTGAACAAATATTATTGTATTAGGAGTGAATATTTCAATCTAATGATTAAAGAATCGGAAAAAGTAAATAATTTTAAAAATGATTAAAAAAATTTAATTAAAAGGAAAAAATTAAAGCATCAGAAAAAGCAAGTCCAAATAAGATTACAAAATAACATTACTTGATAACACGTTTAACTTAAAATTAGTTCTTTTTAATTTTTCATTTTTTATGCAAATTTACCAATAAGCTGCGTAATCTCTCCTAGCATGGAAACTAATGGAAACAATGCGTCATCTCTCCTAAGTAGCAGATGCGCAAACTCTCCAATTTCGGTAGGAGAGATTGCGCGGCCTCTTATATAAACATGGCCGCAACTAAAACGAACCGTTGATGTTCACACTCTTAGTTTAGATTAGTAGCTTATGAGAAATCGTTTAAGTTTAAAATATTTTGTACTACAGAGATTGTATAGAAAATCTGATGAATAGCTGTGAAAATTCAAGCACTTACTTTAGGAAAACAAAACAAAATAGCAATGCTTTATCTTAGAAGCTCAAAACAATCAACGTGCACTTTCAAGAAGACACTCCACTAATGCTGTTGTACAACTAACTGGAGTCACTGCGCACTCACTCTACTCCTTCCCCACGAACCTCTATGTGCGCAATTTCTCCGACCGCGCCATCTCTCCTGGCTTTACCTTATTGTTTATTTATTATATTAATGTTTCTGTTTTCATAGAAACATTCATAATAATACAATTTGCAAGAACATTTTCTTAGATTTATATATGAGGGCTTTTCCCATTATCCTTTAATTTAAGATCTAGAAAATACACCATCATTTTATTAAATATTACTTAAATGGATTTTCTTAATGTGTTTTAACTTTTAAATGAAATTGCAGAAACCAGAAGTTTTGATACAATTTATATTTTTTCTGTGTATTTCTAGAATTACTAGAAAGAAAACAACAAAAGAGAAGGACGGACACATGTGACATCACAAGATATTATTTGGAGTGGGTGGCATATGATATGGCGATATATTATCAACTAATTACTACGTTTAGACATTTTCCTTTATTTTATGCGAATGGCCTATTTTAATTTTACTCAAGTCTCTCTTTATAAACGAAAAAAATTCCTGTTTTTTGTTTAAGTTTTAATTTTTGCTTTATCCGCCATTAACAATATAATTTTCGCGCACTCCTAACTGTTTAACCACGTACCCCAGGTTGGGAACCGCTGAAATAACACATCAGTTAATGTAAATTGTTCCTATAATTCTCAATAGACGGCGGTACTGAGTTAATTTTTCATGTGAAAGCATCATTTATTATTTGAGGATTTTCGCATCCTTATTGCTAAAATGAACTTCATAAATTTTGTAAAATTAAAAAGCCTGGAGACGTCCAAAACAAATCTTTTACCAAAGTAAGTTCGCATACGGTACAATTTTATTTTAGAAAATTTACAATATTTATGAGAAGTATAGTTCTGTCTATTGCAGATGTGAAAAAACAACCTTTTAGTCGATTTTTTACATTCGTAAAATGATGAATTCTAAATTCTGACTAAAAATGTTTCAAATCGGAGCTGTTGAGTTGTAAAGAGTTAACATAATCGATTATTTTTACTAATGGATTTATTGTCTCTTCCGTATTCAGTGTATTCATCTGTCTGTTACCAAATCCTATCTGTACTTCCCGGACATGTAAATTCCTCTTTACTTAAAACTCAACGCAATAACGAAAATAAAAAAGTAAAAGTGTCATCGAGTATTTCCTTGTTGCATCCCTTTTTCAACAAAATTTGACTGAGGAAATCAAGCAGTTTCCTATCACATACATTCGAAGATAATGTGAAAGCGAATAACTTTCCTTTCTGAAAATTTCAATTGCTAAGCTCATTAGTTCCAATATTAAACAGAAAGAAATGACACTTTGCTGAGTAGCTACACATTCTTAATTTTCTATATAGTTTTCAAAAATTATCGCCTAATTATGTTGCAGTGCTATGTTCACATTTACTTTATTTTAGTGCTCTGCGCTTTCATTCAAGTAAACTGTGGTATTTTACATGAAAACGGGACTACAGAAGCAGAAATGGTGTCGAGTATTGAGCCTAGAGGGAAATGTGGAGCCGAGTTTTGCACATGTGCCGATATCTCCGTGTGGAATGGCGTTGTCTGCGAACACGTAGATAGCAGCTCCTTTCCTTTATTAGGTTTCTGGCATTTCAAATACTTGCCTGACAGAATGCTCGAAGGATTACGTATTAATGCTGTATATTTGTGGAATCCCGATATTACTGTTGCTGAAAATTTTCTAGAAGGAATCTTTGGCTTAGATAGATTTATAGTAATTCAAAGTAGCATTAAGGTAATTTATTTACTTATTTTAAAAGTAGTTGAAAATTTCTCTCTTTTACAAGAATTTAATTGCTTTCCCTCTTAAGGGGCATGTCATTTTAAAAAACGATAATTTTTTGATTGTTTTCTAAATTTATTCAAATTTAAGTTATATTCTTCATACTTATTGCGGCTAACTTTGGTCTAATGCAATAATTTATTGAACAAACATTTCTGAGAAACGAAATTGCATTGGTCCAATGTTGTTTATATATTTCAATTATCGTGGTTCTATTTTAGCTTACGTTGGAGTAATACTAACATGAAATATTTTGCAATTAACCCAAAGATTGTAAAGTATATTTGCACTATTTCCGTTAAATTGCCAAAATTATTAAGGTAAAACGAATATTTCATCAATACTGATATTTCATTGCAATTATTTCTCATGAATAGAATATTGGGCTAAATAGTACAAATATAACATATATTGGTTTGATATTGAGGCAAATTTAAAACAAATTTTACATACTCTTAAAAGAAAAATTGGACCTCTCATGGACTCTATTTCGCGGAAGTATTTGTCTAACTACTTTTGTACTTCAAAATTTTAATGTTTCCTCTTATTTTACTGAATGCAATTATATCTTCTTCCAACTCTGTTACCACTCAGTCTTATAATGAACAAGAACGATCTATGTTAATCTAAAGTAGGGGTAACCGTAGTATAATTACAATTACGGGGCATTACCACAACGAAACTTTACATACACGTGCAAACACTACCAATCCACGAACACTAGCTACAGTACCGTTCGGGATGAAATCGAGCAATGAAAATTTGCCTTAAATTTTGTATAAAAGTTCATTCTGATAAGGCGATTCCGTGATTAGTTTTGGGGGTTCATTGGTTAAGTATAAAGGGGAGAACGGAGGGGAGGTAATCTTCCTTAGTTTAGATAAATGGGTTTTTCATGCTGAATTATCCGATTTTCTTCAAATTTTGTAGGTTTATTGTGATAAGGCGCTTCCCTGATTAGTTTTGGGGGTTGATTGGTTAAGTATAATTGGGGGAACAGGGGCTCATACCCCCTTAACTTCGATAAATGGGTTTTTCATGCAGAATTATCCGATTTGTTTCAAATTTTGTATATAGGTTCATTGTGATAAGGCGCTGGGGCTAATCCGTCCACTTTATTTTTTGTCGATTTCTATATTTTTCCAGGGGCATTATTCTTTGAAATAAGACTATAATATACAATTAATATGAATAGCCTATGAGCTCAATGCCATCAGTTTAACTGGGCACTTTTCTTTTTCTTTTTAATGTTTGACTATTGTACTATAAGTAAGAAATCGTATGTTATCTGATATAAACAAAATTTAAGTTATGTGAGAGTGACACATGATCATAATGAAACTGCCATTCGTGAAGTAGATAACACGAAACTGTATTTTCTTGGATGAAGATTACACAAAATTAAAATAATGAAAAAATATTGCATTTGTTTCAGTTTATCATTATTTAATAATGCTTCCATGAATGTGCATCATATACTGTTAAAAAACTTAACAGTAACTGATGTGTAAAAAGCAGTGTAAACAAAAATGAAATTAGACATACACATAACATATATTCCCTGAAAATAACATCTACGTTACAGCATACTCGTTATAAAAGATCTATTCCGAAAATAAGCATATCCCAAATATAAACGCCATAACATTAAAATAGTCATTTTCTACGACAGTGCTCCTAATTTAAAAATGCACGCAATCATGCTGAAAATTTCAAAAATCTATATTTAGGTTAAAGTAATAATTTTAATTTTTTTTTCTTCAGGAAAATTTATACAATTATGAATGAAAATCACTTAATGAACTTCTCATTAAGTAACCAATTTAGTTTTCAAAAGAGGCTTGAATGAAATTCGATCCTCCACCCCTTTTTTATTTTCCATTTTATAAACAAATGTTTTCTTAAAACGTGACATCCTTCCGTTTTTTAAAGATTAGAGCCACAATCTCAGTGCCAGCCAAGTAAAATATATTGTATTACAAAATTTTACACAATCGTGTCGTTTAAAAATATGGTGCACGTTCGTCAGTAAAAAATAGCCCCATAAACTTACATTTTATCATAATACTGAAAATGTTTTACAATTGCGTCAACATGACGTAATGTTTCACTTACTTTTGCTCCCCCACTAAGACTAAGCCCTCTGGCCTGCAAATGTGGAGTTGGTAGAATTAAAAGTTTGTGAAACTGACGTCATTTTGACCCAATAATAAAACAAAAGATAAAGTTTATAAATTAAAATACATGCAAACCTTTATCCTCGATTTTTTATTATACGAATTGTTATGCTCGTGTTTTTCGAAGTGGACCTACAAATGGCATCATTAACTAGCCGTTAGAGGCGCAAGACAGTAATACCGGATTACTTGTACTTAAATAAATAGTTGTTTTAATAAAAATAGATTATTTATAGATATTAGCAGATTATTAATAGATTGTTTTAAATAAAAATACGAATAATTATAAATTATGAATTAGATGAATGATATGATATGAATAATTATAGATAAATAAATGCAAATTGTGATGCATGAAAAAAAATGACCTCCACCACCCCAGGATAGTGCGTATGTTTGGACCAAACATTAATCTAAGATTACATCTGATTATCGCGGAAACATGGTCTGTACAACAAAAAAATGTTTTAATAAATAGAATTTCTGTCTCAAATAATGGTTATTGGATTCGCGAATTACGTTGATTGTATTCCGAGAACTTTCGCATCGCAGAATGTATATCTTCGTGCTTCTCGAAATTATTGGTCAAGTTACACCATTAACTGGCCATCAAAAGCACAAGATAGTAACACGGTAATCCTTGTACATGTGGATGTGATGAAGATGAACAGAAGGATTTTAGTTTTCCCTTTTTAAAAATCAAAATTGTGGTTAGTGTTTTTCAATTTTCTTTAGTGTTTTTTAATCTAGCTTCTACAAGTTCCGCGCTAATATAGCAAATGCGATTTCTATTTATTTTTGCTCAATATATGTAAGAATTTTCGAATAAATCTATTTTTTCCCATTTTTAAAACATTTTCTCTGCATTTTTTCTCATTTACTAATTTAATGTTGAATAAATTCTTGCAAAGCGCCTTAGTTCATTAGTTAGTTGGCTTCATTCATTGAGCATTTAAATATCATTTAGTTTACTAAGAGAATTTATTTATTCTAGGTTGTTCCTGATCTTAGATTCGTAAAATATTCCATTACGCTTGTAAATATTACATCAAGCCACCTCACATCTCTCGAAGGGAAGAATCTCCAAGACTTGGCTTCTGTATACTTCCTGTCGTTCTTCAATAATTCTATTCGATACATAGATCCAGATGTTTTTGCGGTAATCAGCCATTTAATGTTTTTAAAAAAAAATGTAAGATAAATAAAATTAGGACGAATACGGGGAATATAATTTTGCGTAAAGCAAAAGAATTGCGGTAAAATGTCGTCTAACGAAAATAATTCGTTCCGAAATTACCTTCTGTAGCCGAAACTGATTTATTGTCCCATTTAAATTCTATGATGGTATGTTATGTTAGTAAACGTATAGTGTACTCGAAGATCGAACAAAGTGTTTCGTTTAATATTCCTTTCAAAAAACTTTACCCTTTAATTAATAAATCCAAATCTTTAACTTATAATTATTGAATCCCTTTTGAAGGATAAAATAAAAATGAAGTGAATTCTTAGCTTGCTTAGTAAATGTTTCGGTGAAAAAAATATCAAACTGCGAATCATCAGTTTAATTTAAGAATGTTTAATAATTTAAAATTAAGATGACAGCATTACTCATTAACGAGAAAATTATTTAAAAAAGAAACTTAATGTTTAAAATTAGAGATGTTTAAAAGAGCTATAAAATGTAATTTGTTTTAATTAAAAAAAAATATTGATTAGATATTTTTCAACAACTTTTGACCTTAAAGTGGGCAAAGAAATTTCAAAAATTGCGTAAAATTGAATCTATTCGATAATCTTGTCCAGGGATAAAATTTCAAACCCCAATGCGGTCCAGAGACCTTCTGTACAGCAGGCAAGCATGATCCAACGGAACACTGAGCTCACGCATAAAAATTAAGGTTTGTTTTAAAATCTGGTCTGACGTCATTTTTTGTAAAAAACGGTTGGATGTGTCTAAATTAATTCATTTAATTAAAATAATATAAAACTTTTCAAAATTTTATGATTTCTCGTGTGCAGAAGGTATTCAGCTATAAGTACGCAAAATTTCAAGTCTCTAACTTATACAGTTTCTGAGTACGAACTCTGTGAGAGACAGACAGAGGAGTGAGACAAATAGGGTTACGTCAGATGAACGAAACCCTAAAATACGTTCCTAAGCCAATTACAAATACGTTAGATAAGTCAGAAAAATACAGAAAAAAAAGATTGTTACCCGAAATATACGTTAGCCGAATGATCACTGTAAAAACAGAGATAAAGTAGCACGCGAAAATGTTTTATAAGACACTGTGTTTTCCGACATGTTTTTCAACAGACGTGTTTTCATAATTCAAAAAGCATCTCACAATTTCTGTAGTCTTACAACAAAAATGTAAGCAGAAAAAGTATTCGTGGTTGACCCTAAAGTTTTTATTTATTAAAACTTATTATGTTATTCAAAAAGAGTCTTTTGAATCATTTAATCATTTTTACTTTCTTCTATCTATAATAGAAGAAAGTATTGTAATCGAAATTTTTTTCGACTTCCGGTTTTCGACGGATTTATACGTTTTAGGGGTCAGAGATTCCGAAAAACACGTTTTTACAAAATGTCTGTCTCTCCGTCTGTGTGTCTTCATTGTATCATCGAAAAGTGTATGAAGTTATGCTTCAAATTGAACCTAATTTTTTTTCTATGTTTTTGGCTATGACAAGCAGATTCTATTAGAATTTGGGGATATTTCGACGAAAGGGGGCGCTGTGATCGATATTTTTGTTCCATTTTCACTATTGTACCATCTAAAAGTGTATGAAGTTATGCTTCAAATTGAACCTAATTTTTTTTTCTATGTTTTTGGCTATGGCGAGCAGATTCTATCAGAATTTAGGGATATTTCGACGAAAGGGGGAGCTGTGATCGATATTTTTGTTCCATTTTCACTATTGAACCATCGAAAAGTGTATGAAGTTATGCTTCAAATTAAACCTAATTTTTTTCTATGTTTTTTGCTATGGCTAGCAGATTCTATCAGAATTTGGGGATATTTCGACGAAAGGGGGCGCTGTGATCGATATTTTTGTTCCATTTTCACTATTGTATCATCGAAAAGTGTATGAAGTTATGCAGATAATTGAACCAATTTTTTTTCTATGTTTTTGACCATAGCCTGCAGGTCCAGGTTGAATTCGGGGATATTTCGACGAAAGCGGGCGTTGCCATCGCGATTTTTGTTCGATTTTCACTATTGTATCATCGAAAAGTGTATGATGTTATGCAGATAATTAAACCAAAATTTTTCAATATGTTTTTGGCTGTAGCCAGCAGGTCCTACTAGAATGTAGGGATATTCCGCCGGAAGGGGGCGCTGTGATAGCCATTTAAAGATTTCAAATTCAAAAAGATGTATAAAAAAATTAGAAATCCTAAAAGTTTTTTCCGTTAAATGTTCGGCCTTGATCCGGAGAATCTGGAGCAGTTTTTGTTTTGTCTCTATATTAAAAAATGGCGGAGATATAGCGGTTTGAAATTTTAGGGTGGTTGACATTTTCAAACAAGACAGCAGAATTCATCCATAAACGGGTTTAATCTATGAGTTTTAGTTAACAGGGTTTCAGCAAATTTTCTTTCATTGTTGTAACCATTGTTCCTATTCTTAAATGCTTAACACTATATATTTATATTCGCCAGCGTCAAATCTCGCCAAGCTTGGCGGCAATTGACGAAATATCACCAAATTTGGCGACAAAAATAGGTTGCCACAAATGAAGCCAACTTGGCTGTAGAGGACTAATTTGGCAATATTCTCATTCAAATTCAATGTTGACGAGAACTGGGAATGAATCTTCTTTAATTGGGTTCCACGCATTTTAGCTTCGTGTTTTCCAGTAAAAGTAGCTAAAATCGTAAAACCAAGGAATAGGGATGCTATCTGTTCCGGTCAGTACAGGCCAAAAGAACTTTTCGTAGTTTAGTATACATCAGTTGATTGCATCCCGGTAACCCGATGATTTGACGTACAGCGGCAAGCTGCGTGACGGCAAGCTTGCGACGTGACGGCAAGCATCTGACGTACAACAGAATGACGAAAAATATTGATTTTATTGGCGATGTGAGGACGGAATTAGAAGTATTAACATGATTGAGATAGAAGAAAGTTTTGGGATTGGCACATCCGACTAGTTTTAAATAGACAAAGAGCTAGGGAACATGCACTTTTTTTCAGTGAATAAGTTTACGATACCTTCATGACCACATTTTCATTCCTATTTGCCTGAAAGTTTAATGTATACTCCTTTAAGAGCTTAAAAATTTAACAGTGTGTTTGACTGCTCTGTTGGTTTGATGTAATTTGATTAACTGCGGTTTGCTTACCAGACGACTATCATTCCGTCATTGTCACAGTCCATTCAGTTCGAAACTACAAACCGGGATAAACCCTGCAGCGCTCCGGTGACAAGCGCGTTTGTGCTACAAATTTTCATTATTAATTTTTTATTCTTTTTATTGACGTTTAGTTTTCAAAAAAAAACCCATCTGAAAAAAACAAAACAATAATTATAAAAATTGGAGTATCCATTCCAAATCCACGCCATTTTATATTAGTTATCAACTATATTAAATTATGAAAAGAAAAAAGAACTGTTCGCGCATGCGCAGTTAAAAGTTATTTCATACAAATTCTCATATTTATCAAATATTTAATATATTTACTTTCTAAGTGCAATATGTTGTTTTTACTATTATTGCCTTAAAATGCTGTTAAATTTGATTTAAATTCTTGCGTGCTATAAATAAAACACATGTAGAATTTTTAAACACTTTTTAAAGCAATATTTATATTTCTAGGATAGACGTACTATTCTTACACAAATGAACACAGTTGTTATACAGGATATAAATAAGTCATCTGTTGAAGGTACAAATAATATCGAGCATTTTATTTTACAGGGTGATCGCAAATATTATTTTGTTTAGCCAATTTGTTTTTGGTTTCCTAACTGTCCTCGTTACTAAACCTTCAATGAAAAATACGAAGTCAAACATACTGTCTAGAAAAATGATACGTTGATGATGTAAAATAATCATTCAGGGATCGTAGGTATATTTGCTATACATTAAAATTATATATTAAATAAAAATATTATCACAAACACAAACCTAAATATATAACAATTAAAAATTTTAATTATCGATTTCGAAAACACTCTAAAAATCTTTACATTAGGTTACAAAATGTCAATAACACTAACGAACTAAATATTTGGATAAAAAGTTTTAGTCAAATAATTTTGAAAAAAATCTCAGACGAGAGTTTAAAATTACAAAAAAAACTTTTAAAATCGTAAAAATGTTTGTAAATATAATGTTAATTTAAATTTTCTTATCCTGTTTGTTTCTAAAAACACTTCATATCTCTTTATTTTACATAGATATTAAAATGCAACTGTTTTAAAATTATTTTTGTTTATAGACGATTTAAGTTGTTTTTGAGCAACAAAAAAATGGAGAAACCACTAGGAAAGTTGATGACACGTGTATCAGTCACGTGGTGAAACGATGATCACTGGGACCATTCGAACATAGTAAAAACATTGTAGAAAAACTAAAGAATCATAAAAAAACATAGAACAAAGGAAATAAAAATAAGATATAAAAAAGTTATCATCATCTAAATTAAGAATAAGAGAGTCAAGGTTAAATTCAAGAGGGAACTTTTGTTCTAACAACGAGGAAATTTTAAGGTCATTATTTAAAAGATTAGCAAACAAAAATCTAATTAATAACCATAAACTCACACAACACTTGAAGACTCAAATAGAAATGAAACATATTTTCGTATTTAGACTACCAAACTGTGCAGATGAACTGAATTCCAGAATATTGAGCGTGTAATGCATATATTTAGCCCGTAGCCCTTAATACACACAAATGTCATAAGTCGAGCATTTTATTACCTATAAACGGCCATAAGCGTAATAATAATAAATAAATCATTGGAACAATACACTTAGTAATGCAGCAATTACTTTTTGTAGGGAACGTATAGTGTTCGGAGCCTTGATCTCTCTTTCAATAAATTGACATCTATTCCACCGAAACTGCTCGACCCGATGCTGAGACTCAGATTTTTTTCTGCAAATCACAATAATTTGCTTCATGTGGATAACCTGCTCTCTGTTACGCGTCCATCGGTAAGTTCGTATTTTATATTTTCACTTTACACGAAGAAAAAACCCATCCGAGGAGCACTGCTATTTTTTTTACGTAATCGCCACCTTATTTAAACCCACGACTCTTTTAAATAAGTCAAAATTTATTCTACTAGGGGGCTCATCCCCCCTACTCGCTAACGCTCGCCAACCCCCCGTGAATTGCAAAGCAATTCACTTTGAGACCGCTAAGCGGTCCCAGCTCGCTTCGCTCGCTCGCCCCTTTTTATTTTTCTAGTAATTCTAGCCGGAATAAGTACTACAATAAATCATTTGAACATATGAAATTCACAATTTTTTAATGTAAAAAAAATAATTGAAAACACAACTAAAATTGCATTTAGTTGATGCTACTATTGGGCATATAAATCATTTAAATACTATGAAAAAAGGATCTTGGAAACATAATAAGTTTAAAACTTATTGCACCTATAATATTGTACAGCACGGCTTGAATTTATTTAAAAAAAAAAAAAAAAAAAAAAAAAAAAACACTACGTGGTAGGAAGATAGTTTATCATCAATGATTGTTTAAATTTCGTTCGGCATTTTATTATTTTAATTGATTATAGATTTCTGTAAAATAAATTATTTTTACTACAATAAAACAGCAACAGATGGCAGCAGGGGCATTCTAGAAAGTTTATATTTTATTATCTCCGATTTTTTGTGTGAGTGAAATTCGTAAATAAATTCTAAATAAGAGTTGAGAATTCATTTGAAATTAACAATAATACTCATAATTAAAATGAGGAATCATCTCAGACGCTTTGGATTACTTTCATATTATTTTTTTTTTAATAATTGCTAGCTTAAGTTTCACTGCTCTGACACTGACCGCCATATTGGAGGCGGAGCTAACACAATCTTGTCTGTTCATTGGTCTGATCTCTGGAAACTACGGTTGTTGCCAACGATAAGGTAGAAATTCAGCCCTATTTCCACGCCACGTAAGACAAATATATATAGAGATGGATACAGTGGTGAATTTGTGCTACTGTTTCCAAAATTTCTTAGTCGGGCCCTGTCTATTGACTTGTCAACAACTGAAAATTTAATGATGACAGAAAAAACAAGAACACAAAATCATGCATCAAGCATAGAGCATGAAATACTTTTCAACGTATTCTGCATTTTTAAAATGGTTGGATTGAACTTTGTGCCGTTGTATTAAAAATAAATGAACAACCTGAAAATAGCGCAAATGAAATACATGTGAAAATGATATACAGTTGTTTCGGAGTTTCCAATGCTCCATCATGAGTGTCAATGTTAAAAATCGATGTAAGTGTATAGACCATGTCAGTATGCAAGTGTCTCCGCTCGCCGCCAAAGTAGAATGGCGATGAGTGTTGAAAAGCAAACAGCGGAGTCGGGTGTCCCCGTGTGACGGAAGAGACCAATGAGAAGCGTTTAGCGTTAGCCAGTCTGGACGAGAAAAGGAGGGGGGGGGTGTATAAAGTGAATTAAAGGAAAGTTTTGAAAAATTTGGTGTTCTGGACATATCATTAACCAAGTTATTTGAATTCTTCTGCATATGGCAAGCTTCCCAAAAAATCAAGATCATAAATCTATGAGCATTTCTGAATTATTGAACCTTCATAAATATATAAATTGTGACCAACAATGGTTACAATTGCAGAGGGTTTAATGTCACAATTCTTAACAATTTTGACAGTAAACGCACCTATGTCACGCTGGGACTCCTGACCGTTGTTTGCTTTTCAACACTCATCGTCATTCCACTTTGGCCGCGAGCGGGGACGCTTGTATACTGACATGGTCTATACACTTACATCTATTTTTACTTTCTTCTATCTTTACAAGAAGAAAGTATTGGATTCATGAAAATTTTCGACTTCCGGTTTTCGACGGATCTATACATTTTAGAAGGCCCTGAAAACGATTTGACTATTTTTTAAAAATGCCTGTCTGTTACTCTGTCTGTCTGTCTGTATGTGACAAAAATTTTGTGGGCGCTCTATCTCAAGAACTAATGCTCTGAATTTAATAAAACTTAATATATTCAGTTAGTCCCTGGTATAAATGGGCGCTGATTAGTTTTTGGTAAAAATTGCCCAACAGATGGCGCTGCTATGCAGCATTTTTCGCGATTTCCGCAATAGCTCTATCGTAAGAACTAATGCTCGGAATTTAATAAAACTTTATATTCAGTTAGTCTCTGATAGAAATTGGTGCTGATTAGTTTTTGGTAAAAATTGCCCAGCAGGTGCCGCTGCTATGCAGCATTTTTCGCGATTTCCGCAATAGCTCTATCTCAAGAACTAATGCTCGGAATTTAAAAAAACTTTATATTCAGCTAGTCTCTGATAGAAATTGGTGCTGATTAGTTTTTGGTAAAAATCGCCCAACAGGTGGCGCTGCTATGCAGCATTTTGCAGGATTTACACGATTTTACAGATTGTCATATCTCAAGAAATAATGCACGGAATTTAATAAAACTTTAGTTTCAGTTAGACCTTGATATAAATTGGTGCTGATTCTTTTTCGTGTATGCGAAACCTGTGTGAGATAGAAGAAAGTTTTGGGATTGATGCATCCGACTAGTTAAATATGTCACGGAAGATGGAGCTTTGAAAGCTCCTAAACAGCTGTATGCAATTTTCAGATGCTTTCATATGTGCTATTTTCACGTTGTTCATTTATTTTTAATATTCACAATTCTCTAAAAAACTTCACCTTTTAATAAGGTGAAATATGTAGTTTAATTAAACTATTTGGAATACGTATAACACATTTTTAAACCCATTTTCAGAAAATATGATCAATAGTCAGGAAAACATCTGTATTATTTTGTGCAGCCATGTATAGGATCTATAGATTTGTATATATACATAGTCTACATAGACCATGTATATATACATAGACTACATATATACATAATATATATACATAGACTACATACATACATAATATATATACATAGACTACATATATACACAGTATGCTAAGATTTAGTTCAATTAGGAAATGCATAGCACAGTTGAAAATACCCCTACAGCAAATTCCGCCAATAAACGGAAATATACTCGACGTTTTTATCCAGCCCTGTATAGGAGATTTTATTGAATAGAAAATATAAGGGAAGTGCACAAACAATTAAAATAACTAATATTTCATTACAAAACAGCCATTAAGTGTGTTTCTTGTTAGATTTCTGAAAATAGCTGATATTTCATGCCAGTGCCAATATAGAAATTGAATTATGTATGTCACAAAATCTTCACTGAAATCGTTGGATGTACAAAAGAAATATATACATCGAACGGCAGTTATTAGAGAAATCTTGAAATGATATTTTCGTGTGTATCTTCGTTCGTTCACCAAAGCTGCCTGTTTTGAAATCAAGAATAAATTAATTTATCGTACACTTTTTTAATTATTTTGTAAGGGACGATTTATAATCGGGTTACTTACTTATCGACAAGAAATAAGCAGTATACCTCATTTGGTGCCCTGACGCAAAACTGAAAGTGGTGTTCTTTCGATGGTATAAGTACCAAAAATACTATTTGTTAAAAAAATCCATATCTGTATATATATAAAAGAATGTCCTGCATGGGGAAATCATCAACACGCAGTTCAAACTACTGAATACAGAAACATGGAAATTGGAGGGAATTCTTAGGGCGTAGACGAATGCTAAGAAAATATTTTTTTCTAAAACTCTACACCTAAAGAGGGGTAAAAAGGGGAACTTAAAAAAAAAATTCCTTAAAAATCAGCTATTATTTATGTGACAAATGATAACACATTTTATGGTGTTTTTGTATGCTGAATCGACTAGTACCAAGTACATTTTTCTAAGTCCAATAGTTCGTGTGATATTGAATATTTTCTGTGTTTTCCTTTATTGCATATTTTACTAATATTTTTGGATATATCTTTGGCGACAACACCTCAAAATTCTAACATCAGAAATGATAATTTCTAAAAATACATGTGTTATTATATCGCAACGGAAGTAATTAAAACTGTCGCTAAAACGCGATATCCATGGGTTTGGTATATTGCATATCTTTTTATCGTTCTTTACCAAATCCCACTCTAAATGGTCAACTAAAGTGCTTATCAGCCCAAATAGCGTCTGACAAATTTGAAAATATAACATCGCAATGACGTTCATATTGTTTTTAGAAATGCGGAAGGATATTCAGGGTAAATGTCCAAATTGCTTTAAAATACAAAACCACATTTACCGACATATTTCGTTTGGAGAAACCGACCAGCGTAGTGGGTGAAGCCTGTTAGTAATCTTATAAAGAAATGAAGGATTTAATTAAATTTTTCTTGTTATTTCAGTGGATTTATTTGGATTTCAACAATATCTCAAATTTCAGTTTGATTCATCTGTTCAATTTGGAGAAAAATCAGCCTTCATTGATGTTTAGGATAGAGGAATTGGACCTGAGTTACAATTTTATTAAAGAAACACATTCGTCACGTTCTACATGCAATTTAAATCATGGTACGTATTTAACGTGTTGAAATATTTTATGTCAAATATGTTTAACCAACTTCACGCAAATGAAGTTTCAAATTTTGTTTGTATCGTTTTCTTAATATATACACATAGTTTTTGAACGGATGCAAAAATTGTGATTCATTTATTTGGAGCTGTGAGCTTGAAACTTCTTTCAACATGACATAAAATTTAAAAACAGAATAAATTTATTTTAAAAGTAAGCATGGCATACAACAGTGGAGTGGTTAGAATTAATTCAGGTGGATCTAACTCAATTAAGAAAAACTAGGAGCGGGAAATCCGTTTCTAAACTTCTTAAATTATAATGTATTTAATTCATCTCACATGTCCTAACAGTTTTTGTTTTTACTAGAACCCAAAATTTACAATTATAACTCAAAACATCTCTAAATTTTAATGGAATTCTGTAGATTCCAGTACTTCTAAGTATAGGTTCATCTTACCAAATAGGTAATTCTCGCAGCTGTTTGTTCTTCTAAACACTAATGGAAACTCGAATCAAAAATTCTCCTCTAAAACAATAAGGAATAAAAGCAAAAGAACTAACTTATCGGAAAAATCTCTTCCAAATCAGAAGTTACTTGCTGAAATTTGATTATATATAATACACAACCACAGTATTTAAATAACATACCTTCGCCAAAACCAGTCACTTCCGAATGCCGTTCGCACTATATGAAAATTAAAGAATGACAGGTTATATTTCTCATTCAACCACAATGTTAATAAGGCAAAAATATGTAATCGCAAGCAATACTCACACGTCAACTACCCTTATTAAAGAGCAGCAGCTTAGCATACTGCCATACAATGTTTGTTGAGAAATGCACAAGAAAAGTGTAAAAAAAAAAATACAAAACAAATTTTTTCAAAAAGGAAAAATAAATCAGTTTTTCTGGCATTTAAAAAGACAAAAATAAATCATTTTGCATTGATTCATAAAGTACATGAATTTATATTAATAATATACTTTTTAAACATAGATAACGTTTTATATAATTTTATATCAGAACATGGTAATAAAGATTTTCATACATCTGCGTAATTCAGAAACTCAAACATACATACTTTGATTGAATATTTTAAAAATGTATTTAATTGAAAAATAAATTAAATTCTAATATTAATTTAAAATGAGTTATGAAATTATTATTTGAAAAAATTGTACATTCTAATTTTTAAAATCGTTATTGTATTCCACTGACAAATGCTTCTTCTTTGCGCAGGGTGTCTTGGAAATACAGTTGTTAGATATGTTAAAAAATCGTTGTAACATTAATTCAAGGGTTGATGTTATTGTTGAAAAAAACAAAAGTTTTGATGAAAAGTCAAAGGTTTTGATGAAAAGTGTGTAAATATAACGTTTTATATATTAAAAAATGTAGTTTCACTTTTTTTTTCTTTTTTTTTTAACAGAAATGTTGTGTTAAGTTTTTGCTAAAACTTTAAATGAAAGCACGTTTATTGTACCATTTTTATGGTTATTGTTATCAGTCATTAAACTAAATATGCACCTTTGTCAATCCACCTGACATTTAACTGTTTTTTTATTATTAACGCACGATTTATGTGTTGCAAATATATCAGAATGTTTCATTTTTTGTTTCATCAGTAAAAGTAATCTAGGGCATCATTGCACTGTATTTTAAAGTCTATAAACAAAACGTCAGTGAGTTATATGAAAATATTAAAATGGATTTTTAAAAGGTTGTTGGCGCATTCTAAGTTAATCTGAAAACAATTCTATCAGTATAAAAGGCAAACATATACACATTTTTTTTTTTTTTTATTGTTACATAAAACAAGGTGCATGGTATACAATAGGGATGGATTAATTTGTACCACATGATATATTAAATATTTTAAAGCAAAACAATATCGAAAATAATGTAGGCTCATTTAAAATTCATTGTGTTATATAATATAGCACCACAGAAAAATTATTAAAACGGAGCAGATTTTGTATATATTAAAGAAAGAAAATAATTAGATTTGGCAAACTCATTGTACTTAAAATATACAGACAGCAAAGCACGAAAGAAATTTGGTATGGTTTCATTACCAAATTCATAATTGCGATGATTGATTGTGAATTTGTGAAAATGTCAATAACTATTTAGGAAGAAAATAATCATTCATATACATCATCGTCATCATGAGTTAATTCTGTGACTGAGAAAATGCCTCTTTGGATTGAAATATGTGAATGCATCCTCCTTCTTCAGAGCTGTAAAAAAATCCTCTTTATTTAACCCTTATTAAAATTATTTATTATGGCATTTACTTTCGCTCTATCTTCATAAAAAATTTTAATAACATCTGGGTAACGTTTACTTTCCATAATTTACAAGTGCTAACGCAATAATCTGTTTAGTAGTTGTTTTTTGCTCTTACTGAAGTTTTCAGATGGTTATTGCTTCCATTAATATTCTTTAATAATCCGTGTACTAAATATTAGTTTTTCCATTTTTTTCTGTTATCAGAATGAAAAGAAAAAAATTAAATAACACTTCGTGGTTATTTCCCAGTCTTTTGAATAATGGGAAGTTACTCCTGTTTTGCTCGGAACCTCGAAAGTAGCATAGAACACATAATGATAAATAATCAGTATTTCAAAGGTATGATTTAAATAATAATGAGTCTCTACGCATAAATAAATGACTTTTAATTTTGAAT
Source organism: Maratus michaelseni (assembly GCA_963931845.1). Classification (NCBI taxonomy): domain Eukaryota; kingdom Metazoa; phylum Arthropoda; class Arachnida; order Araneae; family Salticidae; genus Maratus; species Maratus michaelseni. Next base: position 6,724,532 of record OZ007588.1, read on the forward strand.
TAATTAATATTCTCACAACAAAATAAACTATTTCCAAACTTGCAGAAAAAATTAAATAGTGCAGATTTTTTTAACAAACAATATTTAAAAAGGCCGATAACAAGTAACATAACTAACATATCGTTCCGAATCTCGGACAGAATCAAAACAGTTTGGAATTTATTATTAACACGGCCGACAGTTAACATCAAATATTTTTTCAAGATTGATGCAAAGTAACTCTTGGAGTTCCAAAGATGTTCCTGATTACAATATTTTTTTAGGGAAAGATTAAAAAAAGTTACCTCACTGATAATTTGTCTAGATTTTGTTAAGAGTATTCCACGTTAACATGCACATAACTATACTAAACTGTAGCATTCTCATAAATTTTATAACCTACTCGAATTTAATATCTCCAGTAATTCATTGTAGGCATTTTATTTACACCAATAATTATTTATTAAAACATTCTCAGTTACTTTCCACGGATATGAAGGCATACATTCAATTTTTAATTGAAATCTTCATGTAATGATTTTTTTTATTTTTCAGGTTCTATCATCAAGATTCGTAACCTGATTCTAAATGGAAACGAACTAATCAATTTGAATGACTGTTTGAGATGTTCGAAACTCAGCAAATTGGAAATGATCGGAAACCCAACCCAATTTCTCACCGAAAAAGACTTCATATCAGTTTATAATACTGAGGAGTTGCTTCTTCGTGAAAATAAAATAAGTCAGATAGATACATATACTTTCAGACCTCTCAATACCTCTCTGCAGAAATTGGATTTGAGTTCCAACAAAATCACATCAATCAATGGAAGCGTACAATATTTATCGAATCTAAGAATGTTAAATCTATCTCATAACTCAATACAGGTAAATTTTATATTTACAAATTTTTCAAATTTATTGCGTCTGTGATATTCCCGTCTTCCACATAATGTTTACCCTTTGTTTATCATCTCGTTCAATTTGACAGCTTTTCTTAATTAAAATAAATATTAATTTTATTTATTGATTTAATATTTTACTGTTAGGTAGCTTTCAATACAAAAAAGTATAAAGCTACCTATTGCAGCCGTTCGGAGGAAAGCAGTTCCGGAAAATTTCGATATATTTTCACCGATCATCACCCCCAGACCCCAAAACCACCCTCCGTTCAAATGTTGATTTATATATATATATATATATATATATATATATCCATATATATATATATATATATAAATCTGACCTATGCCATACGATAACGCTCGTATTTATAAATCAATTTTGATGAAACTAATTGTGTGTATTAAGCTCACCAATGTCTCGACCGAGTTCGTTGGACAGCTTGGTCCGCCATTTTCTTTCAAGATGGCGGCCAATTAAAAATTTAAAACTAAAATAAATATACAAAAAAGTTAAAAATTCAAATTTATTTTTTAATTCAGTGTTAGGCCTTGAAACAAGGATTCCAGAGCATTTTTTGTTTTACCTCTATCTTAAAAAACGACTGAGATAGAGCAGTTTGAAATTCTAGGGTGGCTGACATTTTGAAACAAGACAGCCCATTACAAAAATTTTCATTGTTGTAATAATTTTCCCAATCAAACGCAAAAAGCTATATATTCATATCCGTTAGCGCCAAATTCTCGCCAAACGTGGCGACATTTGGCGAAATATCGCCAAATTTGGCGACCAAAGTCAGTCTTCATAAATGAAGCTATTGCTCAATAATTTGGCGAATTTCTTATTCAAATTCAGTATTAACGAATCTTTTGTAAACGTTTTATTTGCATTTTAATTTGCTGTTTTCGTGTAACATTAGCTAAAATTTTAAAACGAAGATATAGGAAAGCTACTTTTTTCTCCCGGTACAGGCCGGAAGGACTTTTTTATAATTGATCCAGTAAAAACATATAATTGATACATTAAATTGTATATGAATTCATTATTAATTGTTTAGGATTTGCTATTCTTTATATGTATGATTATATATATATATATATATATATATATATGTTATGTATATAATGATAATTAGGGGTTTATTATCTAATAAACATACTAGCAAGCTACGCCCGCTACGCTGGTCAATTTCTCTTAACGAACAAAATATTGACATTTAATAATTCACTCTTATATTTTAACAGAATAATAAGGGTACTATAATTTGTGACTCGTGACAATATACACGTCAGGACACGTCGCACTTATCATTATCTTTTTACGCATGAAGGTTTCGCTATGGTACTCCATTGTGAAATTTGGTAATATTTGAAATTCAATATTTGAAAAACGGCATAATCATTAGATTTGAAATTTATATCAAGAAAAATACAATTTTTTACCTTTCAAACGCAGTTTGTCTAACAATTTTCTGACAAATACTTTTCGAGCTACTATTTTTTTTTCAGTAACTTCAAATGTTTCATTTCCCGAGATTAATCTGTGGCAACAATTAGCGAAAAACCCAGTCGTCAGCAACGCATAGATTTTTATTAAAGAGGCTGTTGGAGCAGAAATTGTCACCATCAATTTGCCACCATCACTTTTGAAATCGGCTCTGTAGTTCCAGAGATTCCATACAAATTGTAATTTAGAAGGATTTTAGAACGCTTTTCGCTCATTTCACCCTTTCAAATTTCGATATTTTAAATTATTCTTAGAGAGCATGTACATCTTATAAGTAACTACAATGCCAAATTTAAAATTTCTAGCTCCTTCAGTATAAAAAAATAGTAATTTTCGAACGTTTTTCGCTCCTGTACCCCCCTGGGATTAGTGGCACCGACATAAAATATATCCTATGTTGGAGCAGGGTTGTCACCATCAATTTGCCACCATCACTTTTGAAATCGGTTCTATAAGTTCCAGAGATTCCACAGAAATTGTAATTTAGAATATTTCTAGAACGCTTTTCGCTCATTTCACCCTTTTAAATTTCGATTTTTTAAAAATTATTCTTAGCGAGCATTTACATCTTATAAGTAACTACAATGCCAAATTTCAAATTTCTAGCTCCTTCAGTATAAAAAGTCGCAATTTTCGAACGTCTTTCGCTACTGCACCCCCCCCCCCTGGGGTTAGTGGCACCAACATAAAATATAGCCTATGTTGGAGCAGGGGTTGTCACCATCAATTTGCCACCATCACTTTTGAAATCGGTTCTATAAGTTCCAGAGATTCCATAGAAATTGTAATTTAGAATGTTTCTAGAACGCTTTTCGCTCATTTCACCCTTTTAAATTTCGATTTTTTTTTTAAATTATTCTTAGAGAGCATTTACATCTTATAAGTAACTACAATGCCAAATTTCAAATTTCTAGCTCCTTCAGTATAAAAAGTCGCAATTTTCGAACGTTTTTCGCTGCTGCACTCCCCCCCTGGGGTTAGTGGCACCAACATAAAATATAGCCTATGTTGGAGCAGGGTTTGTCACCATCAATTTGCCACCATCACTTTTGAAATCGGTTCGGTAGTTCCAGAGATTACCCCCTACAAACAAACAAGCAATCTTTACTCCTTTATAATATTAGTATAGATAACATTTAAATTAGTTCTTTCATTTACTCTATAATTTTTACGATAATATTTTTTAACTTTTTCTTTTATAAATTTAAATTATTTATAATGAATATTTTTATTTTATTATAATATGTTTTATTGAATTTAATTTTGTCATTTTAATCTGGATTACTTGTGATTTTCTTTCTTTTCTTTCTTTAACGTTCTAACTAATTATGGATTGTTTTTCAATGCTTAAAATAGAAAAAAAATATTTTTTTATTAATTGTATTTAGCCATTTTAAATTTTACCTGTTGGACATACAGTGGCAATGTACATTGCAAAAGTGTTCAAAATAAAGTAGGAATTAATGTGGATTAAAATAAACCTAGCATTCAGTTTCACAAAGTTATGTTTTATAAATGTGTATACTGTTCTCGAGTCCAATAAAATATATTTACAAACTTTTCTCGATACTCGGAAAAGTGCAACATTTAAATTACATTTTTTTGAGACCAAAAGTCACCAAGTTATATGATACTTCAAAGTTTATGAATTTTAAAACTTTCCGGCACTAAAACCGAACGGATGATTAGGTAAAGCCAGGAGAGATGACGCGGTCGGAGAGATTGCGCACATAGAGGTTCAGGGGGAAGGAGTAGAGTGAGAGCTCAGCGACTCCAGGTAGTGGTACAACAACAGTAGTGGAGTGTCTATTTGAAAGTGCACGTTGATTGGTTTGAGCTTCTAAGATTAAGTATTGCTATTTTGTTTTGTTTTCTTCAAGTAAGTGCTTGAATTTTCATAGCTATTCATCAGAATTTCTATACAATGTCAATAGTATAAAATATTTTAAACTTAAACGATTTCTCATAAGCTACTAATCTAGACTAACAATGTGAACATAAACGGTTCGTTTTAAAAGCGGCCATGTTTAAATAAAAGGCCGCGCAATCTCTCCTACCGAAATTGGAGAGTTTGCGCATCTGCTGCTTAGGAGAGATGGCGCATTGTTTCTATTAGTTTAAATGTTAGGAGAGATTACGCAGCTTATTGGTAAATTTGCATAAAAAAATGAAAAATGAAAATGGACTAATTTTAAGTTAAACGTGTTATTAAGTAACATAATTTTATTTTGTAATCTTATCTGGACTTGCTTTTTCTGATTCTTTATTTTTTTTAACCTTTAATTAAAAATTTTTAATCGTTTTTAAAATTACTTCCTTTTTCTGATTCTTTAAGCATTAGGTTGAAATATTCACTCCCAATACAATAAAATTTTTTCACAAAACCCCTACAACAATGTCATTTAAGTGTAATTATTATTGTTAACAATTTAATTGTAGTTATTATTAGTAACAATCTCTCCTACCCATGTGCGCAATCACACCAACCCTGTAAAGACAGATTGCGCAAAATAACTTTCTTGGTTTTATTACAACTGTTCTATTAAATTGCAACATAACAACAAAATAGCAATGAAAATGCATAAAAAACAAATGAAGTAAAAATTATTCATGGATAGTTTAGCAAAAAATTAATATTTAAATTTTTTATTGCTTTTCTTTTGAATTGTGCGCAGACTATCCTAGCTTTACCTTATATATTTGCGAATATAATCAGAGAAAGAATTATTAATTGGTAGCCTATGAATTTTTTAGTAGGAATAGATTTTAATAAGCTTTAAATATGCAAATCTAAATTTAGAGCTATTTCTGATAAGTAGTTTTTGAAATGTGGTATAAAAACTACATCCATTGCAATCTGATTTGCAATGATTAAAAACCAATTTAAGATTAGGAATACTGAAATTTTAACCTTCATAAATACTAAACGAAATTCCGCAATTACTTCCTGTTTCGTATCTGAAGTTAAAATGTGTCGAAAGATCTAAATATACAGTCAAATGTGGGTGTTCGTATTTAAAATGTCAAGCATTTGGAATAATTTCAGTATAAAAAACGCCCTTATAAGCTCATTTTTTAACATAAAATAAAAGAAGACAGGATTTCTAATTGAGTGGCTATTTTCTTTTTTTCTGCAACAATTTGGTGATTACATTTTAAAGAATGTATCTTTTTTTTATACAGACTGCACATTGTTGTATTTCAACTTACATTATTGTGCATTATTACTGTATGGGGAGACATTACTCTAATTAAAACAACAATATTTTTTTCCATTAGAGTGCATTACTGAAAATCTTCCTTAGTACAAATTCTGGATATTCTAGTACAATATGTTGTTCATAATGCATAGCAGAAGCTCTAGATGAAACAAATCTATGCCGATATGATTGAAAATTTGGATTTGATGTTCTAACCCAATGTCTAGGTTAATTAATTGGACCTACACTTGGACCATGTAATAAGGACCTACACCCGGAAAGTACTTCCGCATTGGTGAATAGAATTCCAACGCAATTGCTCTTTTATATTACCTCTTTTATACGGTCAAATAACTCAAGAAATATACAAACTGAAAAAATTGTGTTCAATATTTTAGAAAAATCTATTTATGGATATAAAATTGCCATTTTTCTAAAACATCGAACACGTATTTTTCCGTTTTTCAATCCGATGTGTAGTTCTCCAGTTTTTCGATAGTTTCCAGACATTTCAGTGGAAACGATTCTCGCGGCATTTTATTCAATTACAGCGCCATCTACGATTTTTCGAAAGAAATTTGTTAAATGCAAAAGTTACGTTTTTTTTTCTCGTAGAATTGGAATCTGCAATTAAAAAAGGGGGGGTTATCATTTAAGATTTCAAAGTTGCCCCTCTTTCCAAGTAAGCATAGTAAGCATAAGTAAGCATAGCCAAGTAAGCATAGTAATCATTGGTCTTAAGATGATGTACAAGAATACACACTTGATTCCTCCTAACTTCTGTTTCGGAGCTGATTGATCACAAAAATTTATATTTCAGTTAAATTTTATGATAGGAAAATTAAAATAAGACAATTTTCTTTCAACAGACATTTTCGGAAAATGAATTTACTGGCCTTCACTCAGTTATCGGACTTTATCTCCAACACAACCAGATCAAATCTCTCGGGACGGCATTACAGAATTTGGCAGTGTTGGAAGTTCTAAATATCACTTACAATGATGTCAAATTAATAAAGCCTGACCAAGTACCCAGCACTTTGAAAACCATTTATTTAGAAGGTGAGTCTCCTTAATTTCATGCAAAAATAAAAGAGAAATTGTGAAAAGACATGCATTTTGTATACTAGTATAATACATCGTTAAATTGCCTTTTTTAATATTTAATTTGACCTTATAATTAATATTCCGTAATCGAATTCATAGTGAAATGTCGTATTTGAGCAAATGTGATTTGGCGCAAAAGTGTTGTTTAAAATCTTAAGTTGTATGGACAAGGGTCAGTTGCCCTAAAATCAATTTACTCTTTGTTTCAAAAATTAACCCAGTTGTCCTGATAATCGAAATAGATCAATTCGCCTGTCAAAAGATGTAATGTAATTAAACCAGAACTTCTAGAGACGAAAATGTCGAAACAACTTCGTTTTAAATGATTTTCATAAATAGTTTTAGGTAATGCCATGATCACTTTAATGCCTGTACAAAGGCTTCGTGTCCATGAAAACCAAGAAAAAAATACCTAGATGGTGCAATTTCGTAGGATCGGAATAAAAAAAAAAAAACATGAAAACAGTGATGCTGCCCTAAATATAACGCCTTCGCACCCTTGAAAACAAGAAAAAAAATTTACAGGATGGAACATCCTCTCTTTGTACAGGAATCTCAAACGTAGGTGAAATTCGGTAATGCCACAATCATTATAACGCATATACGTCCACTTTGTGTCCATGAAAACCAAGAAAAAATATCTAGATGCAGCAATTTCGTAGGATCGGAATAAAAAAAATACATGAAATTAGTGATGCTGCCATCAATATAACGCCTTCACACGCTTGAAAACAACAAGAAGACAATCACTGGATGCAGCTTCCACTCGTTGTACAGGAATCTCAAACGTAGGTGAAATTCGGTAATACCAAAATCATTATAAAGCATATAAGTCCGCTTTGTGTCCATGAAAACAGGTAAAACATAACGGTTGCAACATCGCTGTACAGGAATCTCAAAAGTACATGAAATTTGGTAATGCCGCTATTGCTATACCGTTAATTATCACTGATTTTTAACTTCTGGTAATGAAAAAGCTCGTTTTCGCATCTCACTCTAAGACACCATTCATACTTGGCAGTGAGAAGAAATCAATCCGGGCAACTGGGTAATTTCTGTATACGAACTTCCAGGAAAATTAACACTTTTACTCTGAATGCCAGGGCAACTGTGAATACCCAATGATATTCATATCCATTTTATAACACATTGTAGCCATGGTGACAACGCCTGAAAATGGACCCAATTACGGAAAATTAAAATTAAAAAACATTGAAAGAATTTAATTTGCTCTAGTCATCAATTCCCGATTATAAAATCTGTCACTAGCTAGTTAAAATTATTGTAGAAAACGAATGTTCTTTGTTGACATATATAACATAACAAAATATATATATATATTACTGCTAATATTACATAAATACTGCTTGGCGGAATGCGCTAAAATTTTGGATTGGTATAACTGAAGCTTGTAAAAATCAATTTCTGTTTAAAAAAAATCATATGTTATAATTCTTATATTTTTTCGAATATTAATTTTACATATGCATATATTGTTTGAAAATAATATTCTGGAAACAAAATAGGAATATTTACCTAAGAGTTTTTTTTAACATAAATCGATTTCTAGAAGCTTCAAATATGCAAATCCAAAATTGCAGTTCATTTAGTCAATTTATTTTGATTTATTCTTATAGAAAGTATCCGCACTGCAATCCGTTTTGCAAAAATTAAAAATGAATTCAATATTATGAATTCCAAAATTTAAGTCGGCATAATTGCTGAACTACTAGTAAACTTCCTGTTTGGTACCCGAAGGTAAAAAGTGCCGCAGACTCCATATATGATGTTAAAATTAGGTTTTAGTATTGAACATTTTAAAGTTTGACACCATTTCAGTATTTAGACAACCCCTCAAGTAAATGTCACTGTATCAGGATTGCAGAAAATAATAAACAAGCATTGCTTTGATGCACTGAAAAGATTTATTCTGCGACTTTTAAAATTAGAATATTGACTATCGTTCGGATTTATTTCTTCTTATTATTGTTTTACGAACCGTTGTTTAGAAAGTAAGAAGAAAACTGAAACAAATTCCAGAATCGTATGAAAAATAATTAAAAAAGCCGACATTAATTGGGAGTAGATATAGTATAAGAAACGACCTTTATTACATTAATTTGTTTCGGAATAAAAAGGGCTGACAAGTGTAAATAAGTTTTCAGTTGTCCTCTTATATATGTCATACGAGCAGTGAAGATCGAGCTATGCTCGGTCAAAATAAAATTTGAGTTAAAATATCTTGACCTATGACCAAAATGACCCACTAATTGAATTTTCTCGAACATGTGACTTAGTCCAACAGTCTTCTCGTGCCCGAAAACCATAAGATGCAAAATTTAGTGTAAATAGTCTGATCCGTTTTTAAGATAAAATAGCTTGACCCATAATGACCCATGACCAAAATGACCCACTAATCGAAATTTCTCGAACATGTGACCTAGCCTAATAGTATTCTCGTTCCCTAAACCTGTAGGATGCTAAATTGATTTCAAATCCTCGGAACAGTTTTTAAGATAAAATAGCTTGACCTATAATGACCCATGACCAAAATGACCTACTAATTGAATTTTCTCGAACATGTGACTTTTCTCGACATGCCCAACATTCTTCTCGTGCCCAAAAACCATAGGATGCAAAATTTAGTGTAAATAGTCTGAGCCGTTTTTAAGATAAAATAGCTTGACCCATAATGACCCATGACCAAAACGACCCACTAATTGAATTTTCTTGAGCATGTGATCCAGCCCAACAGTTTTCTCGTGCCTGAAAACTATAGGATGCAAAATTTAGTGTAAATAGTATGAGCCGTTTTTAAGATAAAATAGCTTGACCCATAATGACCCATGACCAAAATGACCCACTAATTGAATTTTCTCGAACATGTGACCTAGACCAACAGTCGTCTCGTGCCCGAAAACCATAGGATGCAAAATTTAGTGTAAATAGTCTGAGCCGCTTTTTAGATAAATTAGCCTGACCCACAATGACCCAGAAATGACCCACTAATCGAATTTTCTCGGACATGTGAACTAGTCCAATGATTTTCTCGTGCCCGAAACTCGTAGGATACAAAATTTAATCAAAATCGTTAGAGCCGTTTTTTAGATAAAATTAATTTGACCCGCGTTGACCCAAAAATGACCCACTAATCGAAAGTTCTCGAACATTTAACCCAGCCTAATAGTCTTCTCGTGTCCGAAAACAGTCGGATACAAAATTTCGTCAAAATCGTTTGAACCGTTTTTTAGATATAATTAGCTTGACCATGACCCAAAATGACCCAAAAAGACCCACTAATCGAATTTTCTCGAACATGTGACCTAGCCCAATGGTTTTCTAGTGCCCCAAAATGGTAGGATACAAAATTTCGTCAAAATCGTTAGAGCCGTTTTTAAGATAAAATTTGCATATATATATACATAACCACACACAAGATTTGCTCGTTTTAGAATATATGATTTATTTGTAATTATGCTTTCGACTAAAATATAATACTTTCATCTGTTGACGTTTAACAGAATAGAATATTTTATTAGTACTTAAAGTTATTAAAGTATTTTCATATCAGAAAATGGTTTTATTAAATAGGATCGTTTATCTCTAATTTCATATGTCTCATACAATCACTGTAAAAAAATTGTCGCAAAGTATCCGGTCATTCGACCGTTTTTATAAAAAAACGGATACATAACCGTAATTTAACGCTATTCTGACCATAAAATGGACAATATTATGGTCAGAATACTGTTAAATTACGATTATATAACCGTTTGCTATAAAAACGGCCAAATGGCCGGATACTTTGCGACAAAATTTTTACAGTGATATATAATGCATAAGGGAAGTGCGTCTAATATCGCACCCATTTTGAAATTTTTATCCAAATCGGCTTGACTGCACAACCAATTGAAAGTGATTGACGGTATGGGTTAATAAAACATTGTAATCAAACATTTTTTGCTTTTAATGGTTTCCAATAAAAGAAACATATTTTTTTTCGAAATAAATATGCAAAACGCCTTAGTACAAACTTTCAAAAAGCGTTTCTAATATTGGCGATTATTAGGAACACAATAAAATTTACTCTTTTCAACATTTTTTGTAAAGACAATTAATCTTACTTTCAGACATCTGATTTCATCATATTTCATTGCTGTTTTGTTTCATTGATCAATTAATCACAAACTTTGCTTTTGTTGAAATTTGTTATATTCCCTACTCATTAAAACAGCCTAATATTTTTAGGTGCAATTCAGAAGACTGGTGGTCCAACTTAGGCGACCAGTCGCTGAATTTGGACCACTTTTGACAAAATTTTCAAATTAAAATAAAATTTAAGATTTTGAAAAAGAAATTGTTCTAAAGATTTATTTAGTTAGTAGATGAATAGATTGACCACGTGTAGCTCAATTCATTTTGCAGATATTCCAAAAATGAAGTGAGTTACACCTGAATATAAGCTAAGAGGTCCAAATTCGGCTACTCTCTCCTAATTGTGTATACTTTGTCCTCTACTGTCGATTTTGGAACTTCATAAAATTTTGAAGCACTTCACAAACCCAGTTCCTACTGCCTTAATTGCTTTAATCATATTTTAAATAACTAATGGACTAAAATTACTAATGGAGGATCCGGTTTAGAAAACGACCATCAGAATGCAGCAGGTATAGGGTGCATCATGGCGCAAATCATGGGGTGCAATATTAGACATACTTCCCCTATTAAAATGTAGAATATTTTCTTTATTATTACTTCTATTTCAATATTGCTATTATATCATCCGGCGCATGCACTGACTTTTTTCCAATCTAATTATGGCAACACATTTGTACGGAATTACTGAACTAAATAAAGTTTTATATTTACGTGGCCAGTAACTAACTGTAGCTCTCTTTCAATAGAGATTCCTCTAAAATGTGAGTGCAAAAACCTGCTGCTTGTCGATATGCTTAAACATGACAAGAAGAATGAGATGTGTTTAAGATCTGAACTTGAAAATAGTCTACGAAAGCATCTCAACTGCCCAGACATGTGCTCGTGTAAATGTACTGAATATGAAGATGGTTTTTCCATGTTTGTTGACTGCAGCTCAAAGAATTTGTCTCTTGTTCCGAATTTTATGGAGAATAATCTAACACAGTTGGAAGTAAGTATTAACACGTGTCATTAAATCTCTAAGTAAAATATTGTGTAAAGTCAGCCAAACAATTAATTGTGCCATGCATTTTAATCATCAGTTTGTCCCAGAAAAAAGACGACAGTATTCATTCGAGTGGAAATTATATCTTCTTTCAATTTATGTTTAAAAAATATATATAGGGGATTAGTCTCCTTTAAAAATTACACCAAACTCGATAAGAACAATTTTGAGATGATATTTGGCTTTTTCTGTACTAACACTTATTTTAGAATACCAAACGGGAAGTCATTCCGTCAAGCATTGTACGAATTTTAAAGGTTTAAACCTCGAGTGGAAATTATATCTTTTTTCAATTTATGTTTAAAAATATATATAGGGGATTAGCCTCCTTATCAAAATTACTCCAAACTCGATACGAACAATTTTGAGATGATATTTGACTTTTTCTGTTCTAAGATTTATTGTAGAATACCAAACGGAAAGTCATTCCGTCAAGAGGTGTAGGAATTTTAAAGGTTTAACGTTTGGAAATTGTAGTATTAATCGATTTGTAATCATCGCAAAACAGATTGGAATGCGAGAGTTTTTAAAACATAACTCAAAACTAGAAAGGGCGTTCCATAACAACTGAGAGTAAAATCCTAAAAAATCAAGAAATGTATTTACAGCAAAAATACACCATTATTTTTCAAAATATCTTCCCTCAGATGATATGCAATGGTTCCATCGTTCAACACACTTTTCAACACAAGTAGAGAAGCCTTTTTTCTGGAAGCTGATTCAAAAAATCCTATATTGCTAAAATAACTTCAGAATCGGATTTGATAAGGGAATAAAAATGATGCACCCAAGTTTCATCAACTGTTATTACAGTCTTTAGGAAATTCGGATCATTTTGAAGCATCTGTTTCCACTCACAACATTGTTGATTTCTTGTTTGCATTTGTTCTTTAGTAAGGTGATGAGGGACCCATCGGGAACAAACATGGTGAAGCTATAAATTGTTGCATAGAATTCGAAATATCGATGTTTTTGAAATGTTAGTTGATGCCACTATCTCCTCACATGTCATTAACCGATTTTCTTGCAAGATTTCCCACACACAGTGTTAACATTTCGATCATTCACAACACTTTCTGCTCGGCCAGGCTTAGGATCCAGTTCTTCAGACAAACGACATTTTTTAAAATCAACATGCCATCTAAAAATCGTAGACTCACCAAAACATTTGTTCTTGCAAGCTTCTTTTATTAACTTATTTGTTTCTGGAGCTGTTTTGTCCAAACGATAACAAAATTTTATGTCACAACGCATTTTGTTTTTTAACTCTGAATCACTCACCTTCATTTCTGTAGGGCAAATAAAAACAGTTGTTTAAACAAGCACAAAACTAGGAAAATAAAATCGTGTGATTCGTTTAGAATACTTATAAACGTACAGTTAACAATTTGAAAATATCGCCTACAGTTTTATATTTTAGTTTCGCGGTGTTGCTACTACGTAAAAAAAATAACTCTCAGTTTTTATAAAATGCCCTTTGTACTTGACGGAATGAGCTACACTTTTCGATTCACATATTTGAGGTGTCTATAAATAGATTTCTGTTAAAAAGTTTGTAGGTTACGATTCATATTTTCTTTTTTGAAAAATAGATATTTTCGAAATAAATAAGAGTTATAATTTTTGAACGGAAATATATATCTAGAAGCTTCCAATATATGAATATAAAATTACATTTCGTTCCGTAATGTAGTTTCAATTATGCTGACCCGCATTGCAATCTGTTTTGAAGGATAAAAAATAATTCAACATCAGGAGTTCCAAACTTGAAACCTGCATAATTCCTTAATAAACAACATGACCGAATGATTTCCTGTTTTGTATTTGAAGGTAAAATTTACCAGAAAATCTAATTTAATGCCAAAATCCTGTATTATTCTTGAACATTTTCGAATTTTGTAGAATATCTGTATGTAGACGAAACCCTAAGCAAAATTTATGCAAATAGTTTATTTAACTAGTAGACATGATTATTTAACGATCGTTACCGGCCATATTTTTTTTTCTAAGTAGAATACGTTTGCTCTTTAAATCGCCGAAGAAAATACATCGAATTTCGTCGAAAATAAATATTCAGAAATGCTTGTTTTGAAACTTTAAAATGTAGAGTTCACGAATGATATATTGGCCACTATAAATGCATTGAATTTATTTACTTATTCACTTCACATTTACTTATTGCTTCATTCATTTATGAATGACTTCCTAATATCTAAACATGTCCGTCAATTAGAATTATATAAATTTTATACATTTTGAAATTGGCTTTCAAGGGGACTAAATCATAGTTCGAATTAATTAAAATTTCGATTTAATCAAAATGGAATTTTGTATGATTGGCTCTGTTACTGCCTGAACGAGAGTATTCTAAATCAAAATTTTCATTGTTTAGAAAAAATCTCATTCACATAAAAAAAACTGAACTTCTATTAAATATAACCAAATCTTTTTTATATGCATCTGCCAAAACAGTCCCACAGAAGTCGACAATCTGTTTTAAGAGACAATTTCAAGTTAAATGTTTACATAAAAGAAAATTCGAAATGGATGAACCCGTTCAACACATAACAAAATCATTTAGCATATTTTAATATGAGGTAGGATATTGACGAAATTATTCTAATATAACAATATTGTACACGCCGTCACTTCATTATTACTTTATTATCCCAGTCGTTTTTGCCATCACATGATAACTCTGTAAAAATGCAATTTACTTTAATCTAATATGTAAAATTTTCCTACATTGTATATAATAATTTTATCAAACAGCTTCATGTTGTTTACAAACATCACAAGTTGTGTTCTAGCACAGTGTCATAAGTTGCGATCACATCTTTTCGACATTGCAGTTACATCTCTCCATAATGCTATGTGACTCAGCTGAATGTCCAAAACTATACTGTACTTTGATATATATATATATATATATATATGATAAAAGATGCAGCAACTATACTAGACGCTACGACGTAGTGCCTATTGGACAAAAAAACATTTCTTTGCAATCGGAGGCTATGTTAAAGTGCATCGACATTTTTTTAACGATTCCAACAGGATTTTTACTAGAACGATTTTGCTGAGTTATAAATTATTGAAGAATAAAACATTTGCTTTCAGACATTCAATGTAATGGTCGAAAACTGAGTATATATAATGCTGTTTCATTGCAATTCTAAAGGTGCATTTAAATTACGGCGTTATCGTCCTAGACTTTGGCGTTCCACGCGTTAAATCATTATACCCAACCAATCAGAGACGCGTAAAGAATCAATAAATCGCGCTGATTGGTTGAAAAACCTGTTCCTTGCAGACCTCGTAGTTCTGGAGAGACGGTTACGCCATAATGTAAACGCAACATAAAAGTCCATTTACATTTCGGGGTCATCATCCTAGGCGTTGGCGTTCCAGGCATTAAATCATAAGACCTAACCAATCAGCGAGACATAAGCAACCAATGAAGCATGCTGCTCAGTTTGAAAACTTGTGCCTTTCAGACCTCGTAGACCTAGGGAGATGGTTATGCCATAATGTAAACACAGAATTAGCTGGCTTAGAAGAAATTAAATTTTACAATTATTTGGTTTGGTAACAATTGCAATATTATTTATATCCGCGTATTTTCATTATATTACGTAGAAGTCATAATTTTACTCGATATTATTTGTACACGTTTCAATCTTTTCCTTTCAATGACAGTTTTAATACTTTTTACCAATAATCTGTTTGTCATTCAAAAATAAGCAATTAAAAAAGATTCTCTTAAATTGTTTTAGGTGAATGAAATGTTTTCTTCTGATGGTCAGCATCACCGTGTAATGTATCAGAATACTGATCCCTTTTTACACTTTGAAGGTAACGTTTTAGGAATCAGTTTAGAAAACAATGGATTGGCTGTTCTTGATGCATCACAACTACCTCCGAATCTTGTCCAACTTTATTTATCTGACAACAAGTTAAGAAGGTTTCCTCAGCATGTGATGGACAATCAGCTGAATCTCAAACAATTGTCTCTATCTGGCAACCCGTGGACGTGTGATTGCGATGCATTGAAATTCAAGACATGGTTAACATCCAATAACCATATAGTAAGAATTTTTATTTATATATTATTTCTTTTATATAAACAGTTTGTAATGTAAGTATAAAAAAAATCAGAAATGACAATATTTTTTCTTACCCAAGTAGAAAGTTGAATAGTTCGACCTGGCCCCGTTCAATGTCATGGAAAATCTCACCCATACAATCAGTGATTCATCGTATGATTATCCCATAGATGTGTATCACATGATATTATTAATTTTCCATTAATCAAAGATCCCCTCCAAAAATCAGACAATTACATTTTGTGTTTTAACATAAACATCGTGATCCACGAATTACTGAGTAACAACCGAATGCCTACAGAAAAGATGTTTTCAGCATAAAGGAAGGAAAACATCAATGTCGAAGCTCAGACGGTAGAGCGCTGGCTTTGAATACAAGAAGGACCGTGTTCATTACATTTCGCATCCAACGAAAATGTTGTGGAAAATAACTTTACGTGATTTCGCAAAGTTTCCTTATATGATAGAGCTAGAATGGAATGACTGAGATCAATCTTTTGTCTTTGAGATAATGAATGATAAAAATTTCAAAGTATGTAAAAGTAATAATGGAATCTTTAATACAGTACCGTAATGCACTAACGCAGAAACGCTCCAATACTTATATAGAAAAGAACTTACGTTATAATATAAATTTCAGAATTTCTAATGTTTTCAGTAAGTTTTAACGTTTTAACCATTTATATCTTCAACTTCACGAAAATTACCTAGAACAACAAATCTAGCTAAACTATATAGTATCTAATTTGTTCTGTTTTGCCATTAAATATAAAGAGGAATAATTTTTTTCACGAGATAATTTGAGATATTTCACGTAGATTTATGGTAACACTAAATCTATAACACTAAAAGATGTTATTTTTATCATTCTTGCACTTTGTACTTTAAGTTATTCTTGAGAGTAACTGTACAAACATTGTCGGTTGTTTCACAACTGCAGCTAAGCTGTACTTGTTATTGATGAAACAAAACTGTATTTAATTTTTTTGAGCGGGCCCCGAAAAGAATTGTCCGCATGTGAGCAACTACGCACTTTATGATATGAGAAAAATTGGATTGGCAAAGGGAAGAAAAGGGGATACTACATATTCAAAGCCAGTTAAAGCTGTATTTATGTACAGTTCCGAAAGAAATTAGAATTGACTTTCGATTATAAGAAGGGCCATTCTGATGAAGCAATTTTTGGAGAAAAAATAAAATAAAGCGAAAATGAACAAATAAATTATACAAGTAGTAAAATTCTCAAAATATCAGCATTAAGGTTATATTTGCAGGATAACATTTTTGACCTGCTTTTAAAACTTGTTTAGCCACTTATCGTTAACTTGTTCACTGGACATAGTCAAAAATTTTACAACTCAAATGAAGTAAAACAATCAATATATTTTGACTTAAAGACTTATATATTGACTTTTAAAAAATGAACTAAAAACATTGCTTAACTGAAACAACATAAAAGCTCAAGAACATTGATCATTGATCATAGACTACAATTGCAACTTCATTTTAAAGATCACAAATAATGACTTTGTAAAATATTTAGTTTCTACTATAAATTGTATCTCTAAAAACAAGATTCACAAAACCGGCTCAATTTTCAATAACGTAACAAAAACAATAGTTTACTTCTTATACCGGTTCTAAAACTAAGCAAAGTACTTTTAGCCCAGTGGACTCGCAACAAATCTTAATTCAAAAATTATCTTACCACTCGGTAAAGTAAACTTCGAAACAGAAATTCCAACCTAAGATAGCAACTCCTAAAAAGCACACCCTACACTCGGGTGGGCGCACCTTTATAGTGGAATAAAGCTGGGAAAGCGACTATCATGTGCATGAGTACAAACAGATAAGAGTCGCTCCTTTGGCTGCCTTCACACTTTGAAAGATAGAAGAGGTTTAGAACAGAAAAATCGTAACTTAAAAATCTGTTTAAAATATTTAATTTCATAACATACACTGGTCTCCAAAAGTTAAGGTATAGCCAGTTTTTTGACGTTCACTGTTAAAAGAATGAAAATAAAGGTACGAAATATGATTTATATGAATGATCATAAGTAACTTCAATAAAATCTTATGAAAAAATTATAGCTATCTCAATTATTTTAATGTATTGGATACTTATATGTTTGTCAAGAAGAACTACGAATATCCCACTTTAGGAATTTGTGTGAACTTTTTTCTATGGTTGCTGATCTTGAATTATTGATACTAAAATTGAGTGTAGGAGATGTCGTTTACTTAATTTGTTAAGATGGCGGGCAATCTGATGGATGGAAATAGGGTTATCACAAGCTGGTGCTGCTAGACGTCTTACTGTGTTTCGTAGTGTGGTCCAAAGGCTCTGAGATCGATTTGAATCCAAAAATTCACCCCATTTACACGGTCTGGAACACTTATTCCAGACCGTACATGGGTTACAACACCTGTACAAGATTCCTTTTCTAACTCTTTTGGCCCGCAGGAGTAGCATTACTGATGTGGCTCAGCTCATTTCAGATCATCGTAAAGCAACAGGGATGACAATACCTGCGATGGCGATGCATAGACGTCTTCACAATTAAGAACTCTATGCAAGACGACCCGTTGTGTGTGACCCTCTAAATAGACAGCACAGAAGCGCCCGTTTCTGTTAGCGAAGAGAGCACGTTACCTAGAACACACAACAATGGACTTCCATACTGTTCACAGATGAGTCCCGGTTTGCTTTGGAGAGGGATTCAGTCCGTGTGCTGATCTGGAGAGAACAAGGCATCAGATTCTACCTATGTAACACTGTTGAAAGACACAGTGGACTTTTGCAAAAAATGAAATTTTTTATTTTTAAATCCTGCTTGGTGTTAAAATTAAGTAAAATTCGATAAATAGCTGTTTGAAGCACAATTCTTCTAAAATTCATGTTTAAAATTCATGTTTTTATCTTCATTTTTTTTTTCAAATTAGACATAAAAACTGGTTGTACTTTAACCTATGGAAGCCAGCGTACTTTCACATTACTCAAAAACCTACTTTTTTTTACCAAAATACAACTATTTACCAAAACTCTGCAAATCTATTCTAAATTCGTCTTGTCTTCGACCGTATTTATAACGTAGTTTAAAAAGACGAAATCGGATTCCTTTTATAAAACTATTTGAGATGACTCCGGTAGAGAAATGATTATTACATTGATTTCTCAGCGTCTCCAAGGAGTCTAATGTTCAATATAGAGTAAATTTATTCTGTTGAAACCACAAAGTTCGGATCCAATGTTCGTAATATACGCAGGAATGATCTTTTTTGTCAAAAACTTCACGTAGCGTTCTGGACTCAATCCCTGACAAAAAATATACAGGTCGAAGATTCCATAAGCACCTAAAGAATATCAGAAAATAAGTTTTGGATAAAATTTTCACTAACACATGTTGTTTTCTATTGAATATGGTTCATTTTTTAAAAATAAATATCGATAAAAATAAATAGACTACTATTTCCTTTGAACATTTGCGAATGTACACAAAATTTGGCAACATCAGCTCTGCAATGTGAACAGGTATTCAACCATCAAATTATTCAAATCTCCTGAATCACAGTGTACATAAAAATAAATGTTTGTTCTGATATTCACTTCTCAAAATTCAAGATATAATTTTTATAAAACAAAATTCATTAATTAACTATTATATAGATTTAATTCTTTGTGTAATTCCATTTTTTCAGTTTACTCTCCAATAATCTCTAAAATTCAGCAGAACCACTTACACTAGAGAGTACAACTGTCAGTTTTGTATTTTTTATTTTAAATTCCATCAAATTAATATTCGAGTGGAAATGGAAGAATATAAATGTGTTGATGATGTTTAAATGTTTTACATAATAGAATTTTGTTTTCTTTTAGTTACATTCTAAAGATAGACTTAATGTTAGATTTAATTTTATGCTTCATATAGATAAAAGACTTCGACAACGTTCGATGTGGAATGAGCAATGAAGGAGGGGGAAATCTGAATGGGTCAGTTATATGGAAGCTAAATGATGCCGATCTTTGTCCTACAACGGACTTTGTATGGATTATTTCAGCGTCTTCGCTGTGTAAGCATTTTTCAATTTCTGAATTACTTTGCTAATTTTATAATATTCTTATTAGCCATTTTGTCCATTAACTGAAAAAAACTACTTTAATAAAGTTTAGTAATGAATAATGTTTGCGCAAAAATTAGCAACTATTTTAAAATAACAAGAACAAAAATTCTTGCGCCAAGCATAGGGGAGACCGGGGCAAGATGACTATGTTAACAATTTTTGTTGTTTATTAATTTATTTTGAAGTAATAGTAAAATTAATTTTACATGAACTGATAGAGTATACCTTTGTAGTATTAAATACATTACCATTTAATTTTTCAAATAAAAAAAATAAAGGATAATTTTATTTTTCACAACATTAACAAATCGTCATCTTGCCCCAGTACTGGGGCAAGATGACAACACTGAAAAAATTTGAACATATTTTATCTTTTGAATATGTTACATGGTTTAACAAATGATAACTGTGTTTTTACATCTTACAAAGTATCAAACTAAGCATAATGCATTGATTGTAACGTAATTTTGAAGTGTTTAGTTGTGCAGCTAACAATAGTCACAAATAAAAATGCCATTTTCATAATTGGAACATTCCTCATGCCACCACTCTTGGAATTTACAGCACTGGATCCATTCTTCTGTTGGTGGGTCACAATGCCGGAAGTTGGCCTTAAACGCTTTTTGAATTTTTTGGGAGGAGGGGGACCAGCGGGGGAGGGGGAAGGTCTTGACCCCGTCGAACGGTACTCTCTTCGTACCGATCGGACGCTTGGAAGTGGAGATACGGACCCCGATAGGATTTTTCTTTCGGGAAGCTAGGGGGGGATTAGCGGATGGCAAAAATGTCTTCCTCTGGTCGCCCCCTTTCGAACGACACCTCCCCGATCCCATGCGCCCCTTAGCCCCAGAGGAGATAGAAGCGCAAGGTCGTGCGAACAAACACACAGACAAACAAGCGTTTACAGGATTTCAATAGAATGGACAACATAGTTAGTTTAATAAATTCCGAAACACAGGGCCAGATGACGAGCTCGTCATCTTGCCCCGGACTGCCTGTTTAAAAATATTCGTTTTCATTGCCATGAAGGAAGGTGATTAATTGGCATTTATTCATGGTAATAGGTAGTATTTAAACTAAGTTACTCATAAATATTAAAGAGAAACGATATATCTTACCTGTATCTGTAGCAGAGCTTATTTACACATGCATAAAAGTTATAACGTGGCAGCGGAAAATAATCAAAGCTTCACAACTGACACAAAAATGGCGATTTCAGCGTCTCTATAGTATTGTTTAACAAACGGCCAATAGGAGAGCCAGTAATGTCCGGTTGATGCTGCCACCTAGCGGAAAACGGGAAAATTAAGACATTCGTCATCTTGCCCCGGTCTCCCCTACATTATAAAATTCTTCCAGAATACTTTAAACTAAACTTCACCGTTTAATAAGGTAAAATATGCTGTCTATGGGAGCATTTTCAAATTCTAGATTATTTTGATTCGTTTATAATATTCTTATTGGCAAGAAGGTACTTTCAAGTAAAATTTGTACCTTTAACTAAAAAAATAAGTACTGTCAGAAAGCTTAGTAGTAAATAATGTTTGTGTAAAAATTAGCAACTAAATTAAAACAGAAGGGCGATATTTTTTTTTTTTAATTTTCCGTCTGTCACTTTGTAAATTACCATATAATAAATATCCAATTAACACATAAAAAAATCAACCTTGTTTAAATAAGTTAAATAAATTACTGTTTTCTAGTCTATAACGACTAACCTTAACACTGAAGCCTTAGCTCGACTAACCTTCATCTATTTCTGAGTGACAGACGCGTAGTTTTATATTCATCGCACTTTTGGCATCTCTCGCCAAATAATCAGCCTTTATGAAATAACCTTTAAAAGTTTTCGCCGAAAGTCCGTCTATAATCGCTTTTATGCACATTAAACATTTTAAAATTCATTTACTTTTCTCTTGTACGGATATGAATTTCACTGGTAATTTTAGAATCTTTTAAAAACACGAAGGGCATCCAACCCGAGCTTCCCGGGATAGAGAGTATATGTGAAAAGCATTTATTTATTTATTTAAATTGAAAACTCTTAATAGACTTTTTACATTTAATAATTATTTAAGATTGCCCCCGAATAACACCAAAGAGCAATTTTGTATGAAATATGCCAATTATATCCAAATAAAATTTTAAAATTTATTAAAAATTTTAATTTCGTATTCGCTTTGTGCCAAAAGTTGATAGCCGAAGAAATCGCTACAAATTTCATTATCTGCAGCAGTTTTTTTTATTCTCATAATTTCAGAGGTTTAAGCGCTTATCTCTATAATAAAACCGTAAGTCATGTGACTCTCATCAACAGTTCCGGAATGCCCGCTTCACTTTTTCATATGCCAGGCGGCCATTTTTATTCAAAATTACTTTTTCGAATAAAACTTCATAAATGTTACATTTTTAGAAAGATCGTTCAAAATAAATTAATATTTGAGAGATAACTTACGTTCAATTATGTATGTATTCTCCAATAACTTCAGTTGAAATTAGCTTCGCAGTTCAAATTCTCTATCCATGAAAGTAAACAAAAAAAAAAAAAGATTCATTCGTCGTGAAGGTTTAAAATATTAAACCATTAAACCATGGAGATAATCGTTCGTAAAGTAAGTTTTCCGTGAAAGATTTTTTGGAGCGCTGCCTGGTGTCAAAAAAATAATTCGTACCAGTGACACAATCAAAGTTTACCATAAATTATGTGCTATACAAATCAACTTCATTGTTTATCTTTTCTTGATGTAAACTGAATGTAAACAAATACAACTGATGTAATGATATTTAATGAATCAAATTTCGAAACAAATTGTCAGTTAATTTGGTATTTATGTATTATACGTGCAAGGAAGAGAGACCACTGAAAATGATTGTTAATCACCAATCATATTTACCATTATTAATGACCAATCGCTTTCAAAACAGTAATTTAATATACATTTACGAAATACATAACATCATTAAGTACTTTTGTGTTATTTGGGCGCAAATTTCGCCAATAGCATATTTAAAATCGCCAATACCAGCTTTTATTTTTCGCGTGTGCAAATTAGAAACGATACTTAAATGTGGATATCATTAAAGACTTTCACAAAATAGACTTCATTGCACCAAATCATATTAACTAAAATACGCCATCTGGCAATGGATTTAATTACGGAAAACTACTTAATATGTTTAAGAATAATTAATATGTTTAAGGGAGACCAAACTTGTCGCCAGTGGCGGCTTGTTTCAAAATAATGTCTGTTAAATTTGTATACTATTTCATTTATTGCCCAATGAAGTTTTAATTTCGTTATTGAGTATTAGCTAGAATCAAATGCTGAACTTTTTTAATTGTTTAAAGTGCAAATGAATTAATATTTTGTAATCGTCTGCAAGAGATAGAGATAGATTTTTTTTAAAAATCATGCTTCAAATTTAATTTAAATGCTATAATAAATGAGTAAAATGCGATACGGTTTTCAAACAAATGGCATTTCAAAGTAGCTTTTTCCCCCTATACAACAGTGTAAAAATTAATAATGTGCGATGTTTAGAAATAAAAAAAATTGCAGTAGTAAAAATCGCAAAACCGAAATTTCATCGCCCAGTGTTGCCATTCGCAAAATGACGTCAGCGTTACGCACGGACACGTTTGTCCTTTATAATATAGACGAGCAGGGAAGACCGAGCTATGCCCAACAGTCTTCTCGTGCCGGAAAACCATTGGATGCAAAATTTAGTGTAAATTGAGCCGCTTTTTAGATCTTGACCCACAATGACCCAGAAATGACCCACTAATCGAATTTTCTCGGACATGCGACCTAGTCTAATGATTTTCGCGTGCCCGAAACTCGTAAAATACAAAATTTAATCAAAATCGTTAGAGCCGTTTTTTACATAAAATTAATTTGACCCGCTTTGACCCAAAAATAACCCCCTAATCGAAAGTTCTCGAACATGTGACCCAGCCCAATAGTCTTCTCGTGCCCGAAAATGGTCGGATACAAAATTTCGTCAAAATCGTTTGGACCGTTTTTTAGATACAATTAGCTTGACCATGACCCAAAATGACCCAAAATGACCCACTAATTGAATTTTCTCGAACATGTGACCTAGCCCAACAGTCTTCTCGTGCCCGGAAACCATTGTGTGCAAAATTTAGTGTAAATTGAGCCGCTTTTTAGATCTTGACCCACAATGACCCAGAAATGACCCACTAATCGAATTTTCTCGGACATGCGACCTAGTCTAATGATTTTCGCGTGCCCGAAACTCGTAAAATACAAAATTTAATCAAAATCGTTAGAGCCGTTTTTTACATAAAATTAATTTGACCCGCGTTGACCCAAAAATGACCCCCTAATCGAAAGTTCTCGAACATGTGACCCAGCCCAACAGTCTTCTCGTGCCCGAAAATGGTCGGATACAAAATTTCGTCAAAATCGTTTGGACTGTTTTTTAGATACAATTAGCTTGACCATGACCCAAAATGACCCAAAATGACCCACTAATCGAATTTTCTCGAGCATGTGACCTAGCCCAATGGTTTTCTGGTGCCCCAAAACGGTAGGATACGAAATTTCGTAAAAATCGTTAGAACCGTTTTTAAGATAATTTTTGCATATATATATATATATATATATATATAACCACCCACAAGATTTGCTCGTATTAGAATATATGATATAATACAGAGTACTTGATTTTATTGTCGATGTGAAATATACCTATTATTTTGAAAACCAATTCATGTTTTTTTTTTCAGCTTTCTTTATACTTTGTTTATTTGCCAAAGTGATTTATGCAAGATATGAACTGCACATCAAAGTCTCTCTTTACTCCCACGGGTTCACTTTTGTGAAGGAAGAAATAATCGATCGTGATAAAGCCTTCGATGCATTTATCTCCTTTTCTCACAAGGATGATGAATTCGTCATCACGACCATCATTTCAGGTATGACGATTTTCAGATCTTGCGTTTAAGCGTAGCCTTTGTTTCACTTTACTTTATTTTACTTAATTGAAGGTTCCGACAACTGCAGTTCAGATACTTCAAATTATACTTCAAGAATATATAAGAAGACTTCATATAAAAAGAAACTGCTAAGAGTGACTGTTCAGAAAATTTAGAGCATAGAAATATATATATGTATATATATATATATATTTGTTCTAGCAGAGTAGTAATAAAATATTTTGTTTCGATTTTATTTGCATTATTTTATTTTGATTTCAGTTGTATTTGATTTGGTCTCTAATGATTGAACCAAAACTTTTGTTAATTTTTTTTTTGAAAATGCATTCAATTTCCACTATGTTTTGTTAATTATTTTTATTTGTTCAATGGGACAGTTTATAGCAGCGCCTAGCTACTCTCTTTATGAAGGTAGTCTAGTATCAAAAGTATTGTATGTAAGCATGTTGTACCGTTTCTAACTTTTTGTGCATGAATGAGCCTATTCTGTTATTTATCTGACTTTCGCAAGTACGATTGAATCTCCCTTAATATTATCGAGACTGTTGTTTTATGCAGTTATATGCTAATGAAGGTTTTGTGGTGATCTGGCGAGTACAGCCATGGAAAAAATTATAAGGACAAGCGAAAAGTCGCCAAATGTAGGAGCTGCTTGGTTAAAAAATCATGCAATTAGTTGTATGTTAAAAATGCTTTTAACAGAACGTTTCCAAACAAACTCTAAGTTGAAAATTTGAAAAATTATTAAAAGGCATGAATTTAAAAGGTTTTAATAGCTTGCTACTCGGAAAAAATTATAAGGACACGCATTTGTTTTGAAATCTCAAACAAAATTTTGCATATCTGGTAATATCATATGATTGTTTAAAGTTGCCTAAAACTGTTGCGCAGTTAGATTTTTCAGTTTCTCTCGTTCTTCATCATGCCACAAGAGCACACAACTATCTGAATTGGAAAAGGGAAAAATTATTGCTTACAAAAATGTGAAATGAGTAGACGGAAATTTCAAGGAATACAAACAGATCTAAAACAGTAATTTATAATTTTTTGAAGAAACCAAACGAAGTATACATGCCTGTTTCTCTGACTATGCGCCAGAAACGCGCAATTGTGTATCGAGCTTACTTAAAAAAACAGAATTCGACTCAAATTAAAACAGAAATGAATCTACCATGCAATAGTCGAGCAGTGTGTGATGTTCTGCAAAAGAATCCGAATGTTATATATGCTAAACTATGGTTACGACCACCACTTACGAAACTACATAAGAAGCTTAGATTTGAATTTACTAAGAAACACATTTCTTTTGGATCTCGCTGGAAAGATGTAGTATTTTCGGACGAAAAAGAATTATTTCGACATACGACATTGTTTTCGCCATTATTGCATGACTTGCGACAGGAAAAACATTTTTTTAGCAAACGCCAATTCGGGAGAGGTTCTGTGATGATGTGGGCAGGCTTTGGAGTCGATAGAACAACACCAATCGTGTCCATTCGAGGCTGCATGAATTCAGTACCACATGTGGATATGCTAGCTGACAAGTTATTGCCTGAAGCACCCCTTATTACAAGTGATTATTATTTGTTTCAACAATACAATGCAAGTTGTCATGTGTCTCGTAAATCACGTTCAAGGTTCGAGGCCAATTCTGTCAAACGTTTGGATTGATTTCCAAGCAGCACTAATTTGAACCCCACGGAGAATATGTGCGGCATTTTAGCTAGAGAAGTATATAAGCATGGCACACAATATGCAAATATATACGATTTGACATCATCCATCAAATTAGCATGGAAAAACATTTCTAAACAAACTTTAACTGGAATTTTTGAGTCAATGACTGCACGTTTAATAAGGGTCATTGAAAATAAAAGCTGATTTTGTAGAATATCAATTTATTTCCAGACATATTTCAATATGTCCTTATAATTTTTTCCATGTTTCACGTCATATATTTCTATTAATATGTTATTTTAAAATTTTATTGTAATTTAATTTCCTATTAATAAGTTCCTAAAGTTTCCTAATTACGAGTAATAATTATGTTTTATTTTGTTTTCAGTTGATGATTACTTTAATGCATATCACTCATTTTTCAACGTGTCCTTATAATTTTTTCCATGGCTGTATAAATATTGAAGTAGAAGTTTGATCCAGCGGATTTTGTGGGGTCTTGTTCTTCGTGGAATCTTGAGACAGTTTTCGGAGCTTTATTTAAGTATTTTGCCGTGACGGCTGACGTAGATTGAAAGTGAAGTTATATTCTACAACTTAAAAGCGTGCATTTTGGTAAGATGTCAATCTCATAACTTCAAATAATGTGAATTTGGGAGTCCACGGGATTGCATTTATTTAGTGACACTAAAGTATTTTGCAGTACTAGTTGTTTACATCGTTTTCACTATCATTAGTGATCTTCTTTATGGAAGTTTTTCATAAATATGATTAGAGTAGTCATCTTGTATGAAGTAGCTTTATAATTTAGAGGATTTATTGGAGTTAACTTCTGCCCCTTTCGTTAGTTCAGTACTTTTTTTTAAGTTGATCTTCGTTAACGTAGTTTCCGAGCTCCACTTTTTAACTTTTTTATCTTATTGTTTTCCTTACGGCTGCTGATTTAAGTAGTGGGCAACAAGGATCATGCACAAATTGAACTAATAATTGCTACTGTGTGAATTTCAAATAACGAGCAGGGAAGACCGAGCTAAGCTCGGTCAAAATTAGCTTTGAATTCAAATCCATATATTTTTCTCTCTGTATTATTACTATAATGCTTTTTATTTTTTTTTTATAAAAATAGTTGACCATAATCAAAATTACCCACTAATCAAATTTTCTCGAACATGTGACCAAGCCCAATTGTCTTCTCGTGCCCGAAACCCGTAGGATATAAAATTTAGCCAAAATAGTCTGAACCGTTTTTTAGATAAAATTAGATTGACCCAAAGTAACCCAAAAATGACCCACTAATCGGATTTTCTCGAACATGTGACCTAGTCCAACTTGTGTATCACGACTACGATACGTCCTTGTGCACATGATTTACCTGAAAATAGAACTTAACAAGTAATATAAAAAAAATTAAAGATACCTACTTGGGTCAACAAAGAAAATTTGTATTTTAGTTTCTTTTTAATAAATTAAATTAAATTAATGAATTAAATTTTGAAAAAACTGTATTAACATCAAGTGTCATCCACTACAAGTTTGAAAAAATGTATTTGAACTTGAGTGGATGAATAAAAAGTGTTTTATTAACGATTGAAAATTTGAACAAGATATATAAATATAGAGAGAGAGTGTGAACTAATAGTGGGAATTGAAAAAAGAAAATAAAAAGATATCTTATGACAAACCTGAATAAACATCAAAATACAACCAACAGATAAAAAAACATAGTGAAATATCGTCGTCGATGCCGGTTGACATGTCATCTCCGTTGTGCTGTCATCTTACCAGAGCACCGTCATATATTCCAATGATTTTCTTGTGCCCAAAAACCGTAGGATACAAAATTTATTTCAAATTGAACTAATTTTGTATCCTTTGTGATCCATAATATCTTAAAAACGCCAAGTTTTTAAGATAAAAATAGCTTGGCCCATAATGACCCATGACCAAAATGACCCACAAATCGAATTTTCTCGAAAATATGACCTAGTCCAACAGTCTTCTCGGGCCCGAAAACAATAGAATGCAAAATTTAGTCTAAATAGTTTGAGCCGTTGTTTAGATAAAATTAGCTTGACCCACAGTGACCCAAAATTGACCCACTAATCAAATTTTCCCGAACATTTGACCTAGCCCAGTGATTTTCTCGTGCCACAAAACCGTTGGGTACAAAATTTAGTTCAAACCCTCTGAGCTGTTTTAAAGATAAAAATAGCTTGACCCATAATGGCCCCTTACCAAAATGACCCACTAATAATATTTTCTCGAACATGAGACCTAGCCCAATGATTTTCTCGTGTCCGAAACTCATAGGATACAAAATTTAATCAAAATCG
This sequence comes from Maratus michaelseni, assembly GCA_963931845.1. NCBI lineage: Eukaryota > Metazoa > Arthropoda > Arachnida > Araneae > Salticidae > Maratus > Maratus michaelseni. Next base: position 6,753,630 of record OZ007588.1, read on the forward strand.
TTAGAGGATTTTTTTAGATAAAATTAATTTGACCCGCGATGACCCGCGATGACCCACTAATTGATAGTTCTCGAATAGGTGACCCAGCCCAATAGTCTTCTCGTGCCCGAAAATGGTAGGATACAAAATTTAGTCAAAATCGTTTGAACTGGTTTTTAGATATAATTAGCTTGAACTTGACCCATGGTGACCCAAACTGACCCACTAATCTAATTTTCCCGAACATGTGACCTAGCCAAATGGTTTTTTGGTGCCCCCGGTAGGATACAAAATTTCGTCAAAATCGTTAGAGCCGTTTTTAAGATAAAATTTGCATATATATATATATATATATATATATATATAACTACGCCCACACAAGATTTGCTCGTATTAGAATATATGATAAAGTCAGAAAATGAATGCAGTGATGGATCCGTGGCTGAGCATTTGGGCGATTGTCACCGCTAAATTCAAATTGTATTCTTCGTCTTACTTAAAAACTAAATTTCTGAAAATTTTTAAGCCAAAAATTACAATTAAAATTTAGTGGTGACAATCGCTCAAATGCTGCGCCACTGTTCCATCACTGTGTATGGAATAATTAAAACTTTATAAGCTTTTGTTTAAATAAAACGCACTAAAAAGTAGAAAGTACGTATATTTTGTTTTGAATCTACGAGTAAAATAAAAAATTTCTCTATTTTTAATAGTTTCTATATATTTATTCTTTATCATACATGTAAATTAAGGAATAAAGGGCAAGGCAGAATTTTTTCTTATTATATATATTTTGATAAAATTTCTTTATTATCTTCTTGTAAAGGAAAAACCTCTAATTATATTAGCTTTTTTCAGAAGAGATTAATGAAAATGTTCCGCCCTTGCCTTTCATAAAATGTAAATATTTGAAAGTTACGAATGAGTGAGAGGATAATTCTTTTTGATCGCTGTTTGAAAAAAAAAAGTACTTTCTACTTTATAGTGCGTTTTATTTGAACATTTTTAAATTTTATTTGTAATTTATATTTATTTTCTGATTTTTGTACCTTTGAAAGAGATTTGCAATCAGATATCGTAGTTATCATCTACCAGATTTATTTCTATAAATCTTTCATAAAAAAGAAAAAATATATAATTTTAAATTTTGATACTTTAAATCACTTTTGATAAAAATTTACTGGTTTTCTTCAAAAATAAATGTTTATTCTAAACTAAAATTAAAGTTCGACAACTTTAAGAAAAATTCATCAGATTTTCTTTTATCATGGTAACTTCTTACATTTCTGAAGTAGCTTTTATTTTTTATTGTACATACTTAAATACGATTAGAGTAGTAATCTTGTATGAAGTGGCTTTAGAATACAGATGATTTATTGGTGTTAACTTCTCCACCTTTCTCTAGTTTAGTACTTCTTCAGTAGTATAGTATATTTCTTCAGTAGCACTTCCGCAGTATATGTGGTCGACGCCCGTAAAATTACTGGCAAATAAAACTCAATGTCTATAATGAATTACGAAATGAATCACCTGTTTATATTTTTAAAATTATGACATTATATAATTGTTAAATATGAATTCAGCGACCATATTCTCCGCTAGGGGTATTATAAGCGCAAAAGAAAGTTGTGATTAATCCGTCCAAATTATTTTTAATAATTTTCCAGATTTTGTATATTTTACTTTATGACACATAAAATGCGTCATAAAGTAAAATATCAAAGGTCTATTTGATTTAAATTTGATTACTCTATTTCCCATTAGGGGGTCTGATACTCATAAAAGGAAGTTTAGTTTAATTTTTTCTTTATAATTTTAACTTGTGTTTGCTATAGGAGAAAGTATAAATAATGCATTTTACAATTTTGATTATGTATAATATCGCACCACGGCCACTGCTAGTCTAAATAAAGCATAATGTTTTTTTTTTATTCAAAACATAACTTTGACCATGACAGAATCTTAATCTGAAGATTTCAGCTAATTTCGTTCGTGGTAAGTGAATTTAAAAATTAAAAATATGTAATAAATGGAAATTAATTGTGAAAGGATGTAATAAGTACAAACTAGTCGCATGAGTCAATCTCAAAATTTCCTTCCATCTCATACAGGTATCGCATACACCGAAAACAAATACGCACCAATTTATATCAAGGTGTAACTGAATCTAAAGTTTTATTAAATTCCGTGCAATAGTGCTTGAATTATGACTATCGTTAAAATCATATAAATTCTGATAAATGCAGCTACACCTATAAGGAGATTTACACCAAAACCTAATCAACAACAACTTATGTTTTCGTCTAACTGAATCCGATGTTTGATCAAATTCTGTGCATTAGTTCTTGAGATATAGCTATCGTGAAAATCATGAAAAAAGGTAGCATAGCAACGCCACGTTTTGGACGATTTACACCAAAAACTATCAGCACCAATTTATATCAAGGTGTAACTGAATCTAAAGTTTTATTAAATACCGTACATTAGTTCTTGAGATAGAGCGCCCACAAAAATGTTGTCACATACAGATAGACACAAAGAGAGACAAAGAGACAGACTCATAGACAGACATTTTCTAAAAACTGTCAAATCGCGTTTAAGATCTTCTAAAACGTATAAATCCGTCGAAAATTCTCATTAATCCGATACTTTTTTCTTGTAAGGAAGGAAAAGAAAAGCTAACAAAAATAAAAAAATCTGGCAAATGTGAAAACTATTTAAATGGTAATATAAGATAATGAAATGCGGATATACAAATAATAAAATACGTTTCTAACTATCAAAATGTTTATAAACACATTTTCAACCTCATCTTCAGTCTGCTTTCTCGCGAAATATATTAAAATGCGTCAAATGATTTCGGAACGCTACTTTGGGTAGCTGATGTTCCTAAAACTATAATTATAGAAACTGGAATTTTAAAATCTAACATGCTTCTACGATTTAGTTCCGGAAAAAAATATATATATATATTATTTCAATGTCACCAGCTGAGGAATAAAAAAACTTCGATATTTCAGTTTAGTTGCGGAAAAAGGATCTAATTGAATAATCATTGTGATGATAAAAAGTTGCATGTTATATTATTTTAGTTAGCATGATATACAGGGTGAGCAAAATAAAACTGAACAGGAAGATATTTATAAGTCTGACGCGGAATTGACACTTGTCAGGAGGAACATGAGAACAGTCCATCACAGAAAATGTTGGAAATATCCACCGTCGACTTCGATTCAACACTGTGCTCGATTTATCAAACAGCGAGACAAGCGTGGCATCTCTGCCTGGGAGTTAGCAGTAATAGCGTTTTAATTTTCCCCACAATTAAAACTGACAGGGAGAGAAATCAGGCGATCGAAGTGGCCAGGAGAGTACACAACCTCTGCTGATTGTCTTCTCGTCACCGAACACCTCACACACTCGTGATAAGGTTGCCAACGCAGTATGTGCTGTTGTATCGACGTCATCGTTTCCAGCATTTTCTGTTATAGGCAGTTCTGCTGTTCATTAAAAAGGGTCATTTTCGCGTCAGCATTATAAATATTGTCCGGCCAGTTTTTTTTAAATTTTTACCCACCCTGTATTACACTAGTGTGCAAAACTTAAGAAACAAACACAAAATGCTAATTTCTGAACATGTGAGTACTCAAAAGGAAATTCTATAAACAGCAAGTGTAGAAAATAGGTACTCCCCTAACAGCACAGACAGTCGATGTGAAGTCTTCTTGACATCACAATTGTCACAGTCACTACAATGAACAGAAATGTGATATCTTTCATTCGTCTCATTTTTACTCTCATTTGGTCACTCCACTGAACAGTCACCATGACTGATGCTTTTTGACGAGTCGCCAGGTGACTTTACAACGAAGTCATCTTGTGATTCTCATGTGACTGTCATTTTGACACTCCATTGTAAAGTCATCCAGATAGCTGTTCTGTGACGAGTTCCTAAGTGACAGAAAATGAAATCATCTGGTGACTTTTCACAAAGGAGTGCAATGATGGCTTCACAATAGAGTGTCGATCACCGGAAAGTCACCATGCGACTTCATTGTGACATTATTTGGCGACTCATCACAATGCAATGCTCACAGTGACTTCAAAGTTCAGTCTTCAACTGACAATGACTTGATAATCACAAGGTGACTCCATTGTAATGTCACCTGGTGATCCATCACAAAGCAACAGTTACAATGACTTTTCAGTGTTAACAATCATTTGAGAGTAATAATGAGACAGTGAAATATCGAATATTTTGATTCACCGTAGTGATTGTGACACTTCTAACCATGTGTGACATCAAGGGGACTTCACATCGACTGGCCGTACTGTTAGGGTAGTACCTCTTTTCTACACTTGCTGTTTACACAAGTTCCCTTTGAGTACTCACGTGTTCAGAAATTAGCATTTTGTGTTTGTTACTTATGTTTTCACACCAGTGTATTATGAATGATAAAAGTAATGATTAAAGTTACTTAAAAACTTTGAACGTATTAAATCTAATTCTAAATTATCCAGTTAAAAAAAATCTTAAATTAAAATTATTAAAATTTCTAATCTTATAGAAGGAGATATTTAAGACAATAAATGAAACAAACAAACCATGTATCTTGTATTAGCAAACCATGTATCTTGAACTTTGTGACCCAGAATTTGTTTTTGATTCATATTGCCGGTTAGAACTCCAACATTCATTCAATAATTTACGATAGCTTCAGAAATTTTTAAAAAATTACATGTTACTTTTTAACTCTTGAAACCTGTTTCTCGTGATACTTTAAGCGTGGAGACAGTGAAGAACGAATTACTTCGTTGAAATTAAATCAATTATATTATTTTTTAATGAGAATGATATTGAAAATTATTTATAATCTTTAACATTGATATATTTCTTCAACGAGAAATATACTTAATGAGAAGAAAAGGGAAAAGGAGAAAATAGTATTTTTGTTTTACATACGTGATTAAATAGAAAATTATTCAATTATTAAAATTTATTAAAATATATAAGAATTAAAAAAAAGGAACTTGCAAAGCAAATTAAAAAAATAAATTTATTTCTATATTGTTAAGCCCGAGAAGGGACAGATATTAAAATTATTTTATTTAGTCAATGCTACAATAATGTTGCATTTTTATATTAAATCTTGCTCAGTCTATTTAATCTTAAAAAATTAAATTTAAATTTGAAACATGATATTAAAGCAACTTTAAAACATTTCATTTAGAAATCTAAATAAATCTTCAACTTTTTAAATTATTTGAACTACTCATGTTTCTTGTCTGTTAGAATTTGCTACAATACAAATTTTGCATAATGCATGTAAAACTGAAAAAAAAAGTTGAAGATTTATTTAGATTTCTAAATGAAATGTTTTAAAGTTGCTTTAATATCATGTTTCAAATTTAAATTTAATTTTTTAAGATTAAATAGACTGAGCAAGATTTAATATAAAAATGCAACATTATTGTAGCATTGACTAAATAAAATAATTTTAATATCTGTCCCTTCTCGGGCTTAACAATATAGAAATAAATTTATTTTTTTAATTTGCTTTGCAAGTTCCTTTTTTTTAATATCTCAAGTTTTTTAATAACAATTTAATATGAAGCAGATAAGATTCAAACGAGGCAAGTATGTGAAAGACTGCACATATCAAAATCAGTATTGGTAATATGAAATATACAGTTCAAACATTGATTATTCTGTAAACAATTAAAATAATAAAAGTAATTTTTAACAAAAAAAATGTATATAACGGACTTTAACGGATTGTTTCTCATCTTCATAATGATAATAAACGAATCATGTTCATTTTTGCAAATAATTTTATTCCATCGTGTAAAATACATTTGCAACCACTTTGGAAAGAGACACTAGTAAGCGGTGTGTGAAAGCTATTAATAAAATCTTATGTTGTTTTATCACATAAGAAGCATAAAAATAATAATGAGTATATATGAAACAACTGTATTCTGATTTTGTTATAAAATGTGTAGTTATGGAGGATGAAATTTTCAGCAAAATATTTCTTTTTGTAGCTGAATAAATATTTTACCTTATATTGACAGTTTCTTAATTTAACATTTCTGTAGAAGCAAAATGTAAACATCTGCAAGATTTTTTACAAAACGTGTACGATCTGTTATTTTCATATCGTCACAAACAGTCCATTTATTGATCTCGTTTTCATTTGAATGCACCGGTTGGTTCCTATTTGAGACCACCATTTGGCGAAATCGTGCCAAATCGTCGATAGTTAGCCAGATGTAGCTCTTTTATTGTTGGAAAGGCTGAGCAATGATATTTTTTGTGATGACGCGTTTGTTACGTATGACGTATTTGTTACGTCATCAAGTGATTCTTTATTCGACGTTTATTTATATTTTAATGATATTTAATGATTTATAAGTTATTTAAAACATGTTTTTTTTAATACAGTTAAATAACACTTACGTCATTAAATGGTTATGTGATATGATATTAAAAGAAAAAAAAGCATTGAAAAAATTTCATCATCTGCTTCTTTATTTAAAGCTTGATTTTTTTTATGTATGTGAGTGGCTACTCTTGTTACTTTAGAACAGTATAAATTAATTGATTGCAGTTTTCATGGAAGTCTCATGTTCACGAAGCGATCATACATGAGGTATAGTGATCGCCGCATTTACAAATTTCGTGTATTTTTGTGATCTCTATACAACGAGGTTGCTGTATCCAGTGATGTTTTTGTTCGGTTTCATGTTCGCGAAGCGATCATACGTGCGGTACAGTGATCGCGGAATTAACGAATTTCGTGTATTTCTCGGGGATTCCGATATGACGAGGTTGATGTATCCAGTGATTTTTTTTTCGGTTTCATGTTCGCGAAGCGATCATACGTGCGGTGCGGCATTAACTAATTCGTGTATTTTTGGGGATTCCGATACGACGAGGTTGCTGTATCCAGTGATGTTGTTGTTTTTCGGTTTCATGTTCGCGAAGCGATCATACGTGCGGTACAGTGATCGCGGCATTAACTAATTTCATGTATTTTTTGGGATTCCGATGCGAAGAAGTTGCTGTATCCAGTGATGTTTTTTTTTCGGTTTCATGTTCGCGAAGCGATCATACGTGCGGCGTGTACAGTGATCGCGGAATTAACGAATTTCGTGTATTTCTTGGGATTCTGATACGACGAGTTTGCTGTATCCAGTGATGTTTTTTTTTTTCGGTTTTGTGTTCGCGAAGCGATCATACGTGCAGTACAGTGATCGCGGCATTAACGAATTTCGTGTATTTTCGTTTTTTCAACTTCACATTAATCGTTAACTTTTACGTAATATCGATGAAATGTGTGTAAAATGTTGTTTTTTATTGCTCATATCATCTTTTTTATATCTATCTTTTTAAATTTGTCAAATAAAATATTTTATTTCTCTCATAAATGCAGTATCTAAAAAAATCAACTGTGTATGGTATAATTTAATAATTCTGTATTTAAATTATCATTCTTTTGTCCAAATTGTTTTGAACGAATAAAATTTTACATTCGTTACATTGTTACTCTCGTATAAATGCAATATATTTTTCAGTGACGTTTTTATCGCTAAATTCATTACTTTTCCTATGTGTAACTATTTAAAAATTAAGAATGGCAACATTTTACCACTTGCTTATTGTGGGTTACAATATGATAAATGTAAGTAAACAATTTAGAAATCGCCAATGTGGCATCATTTTTAAAAAGCGCCAAATGGTGGCTTGAAATAGGACTATGCCGAATGCACCATTGTTATATAATGGCCTGAATCAATGAACTTTCCTTTATGCAAAATAGCAGATTTTGTTTAAAGGTTATATTATTTATTAAAACCTTTTGGTTTGAAAATCCTGTTATAGGGCACGTAATTTAAAAAGTTCTATTCGGACCCATAGAGACATTTGTTGAAGAAAATCTGGATAGTTGCACAAACAAATATTTTCCACAAGAATTTAATCGAGTTTGACACATTTTAGTTCTGTTTTTGCAATGAACACAGGCAATGTTTTCAGTCTGCCATCGTGTTAGGAGATCATTGAAATCAACTGCATCTTCCCTATTATTAAAGTCATGTGGAAATCTCACAATAAATGCATTAAATGGTTCTGTACTAATACATATATCTCGATAACTTGGGCAATTACCACATTTCTCCCAAAGATCTTGCTTCAGTTGAAAAAGATCTATGGCATTGACTTTTTGTTTTGACAAATTTTCCAGTAGGTAATCAAGAAATTCTAACGGGTCTTGATCAGTACCATCATGAAACTTTACATGAAGTGTTTTTCTGACTTCAAGTGTATCTACGGTTTCAATCTGTGGATTTTGCAAAGTAGTGAATATTTGTTTCAAAGCTTTTGTTGTAGGACCAGGATCAATAACTCTTTCCTGAATTTTTTAAACTAATTCTGGGATACAGAAGAGAGTTTGCAACATAGCATTTGCGTAACACAAACGATCTGTATTTGTAAAGCCTTTTAAGACAAAGTAATTTAAATCAGTAATATGGTTTTTATTATTTTTTTCACTAACAATTACTGATATGTCAGATGAAACAACCATTTTACTCTCAGGGTATTTTCTGGAACATACAGCTAATTGTGGCAAATCAGATCTGTATTCCTTTCTAAGACGATTATATTCCTTAATAGCATTTGGTGAGGCATAAACTTTACTTGCATCAAATTTAAGAAGATGTAAACCTTCTAAACTTGTGACTCTGGATAAAGCAACATAAGACATGCCACTTTCAAAAATGTTAGGACCCAAGTTAATCATTACACAATTCAGGCTCATTCCTTGACTTAATTTCACGATTTCCTCGATAATATCGTGAATATTTATTCGATGTATCACTTAACGGTTCAGACAGAGATACTCTTTGTATAGGGTTAGGATACTCTTCAATTGGGCCATTTAAATCAATGAAATGCCGAGAGCAAACATACCAGTCTCTAGTCACCGTTTCTGTATTTGTTATACCACAAGCAGAAAGCCATTCGTTACATTTACTCAAGTTTTTCTGTGGTTTAGGAAAAGGGAAAAACAAAACTCCCAGCATATAGTCTTTGTAAAAGTATCGTGCATCACTCTTGCAACCAGAAAATTTGCATTTTTTCACCATGTTGAATTTTAGTAATCATCGATTAAGAGAGAAATTTAAAAACGCATTTCGTAACATCACAGATCACTAGATAAGTAAATATCGAACATTCATCCAATTTTGATAAAGACAGTAACATCTAAATTAAAGTCCAAATACTGCTTAAAGTGATAAAAACATAACACGGAATATTTAAAATACCTTTTTAATGTAGATCGTTCACAACTATTGGTGACATCTTCGGATCTTAAAGATAAATACAATATTCTCGCATATTTTTGAAATAGTAAACATATACCACGCGATCGCATGTCCAAGGCTAGCAGATGCTTAAATTGGCCAAAACTGGGAAACGTGAAAAATTATTATTTGTTTTTATTTTTATTGCTTCTTCAATCTATCGATCATCGCGTGCCAAATTTTAGCTAATTATTTTAAATATTCCGTATTATGTTTTCATCACTTTAAGCAGTATTTGGACTTTAATTTAAAGACTCCACGTTTACTACATTTAGAGTTTTTTGATTGGAGGATTTATTTTTTTACAGAATTAGGTGTTTTGAAGAAATTTTGTGGAAGCGCGTACAAAAAGTCGGAAAAACTCTAGTAAATTAACTCGTTCAATGGGATTTCCTGTGTTAAATTAACATTAGGATGTCACACTGGAAATAAATAAGCCTTGCGCTACCGCGCAAGGCTTAATACTGCAAATCAAACAACCATGTCGTAACCGTGACATAATTTTCGGCAGAAAAAACTTTCCTTTATGTTCTCCATGTCTCATTAAAAAATAATTTAATACAGGAAAATTCGCATTTCGTTTTAAATAACGCGAAATGCTCAGAGTAAAATAGTTTTCGTAAGTGATAATTAAATTATTTTCAAGCTTTCTTTCATTTTCAGTATCCATCTGTATATTTATGTTTCAATTGAAAATAAATTTTTGTGACAATAATATTATTCGAGCTTTTTAAATGTGTCAACTTTAAATAAAAACCGGCTAATAATTATTTAACAAATATAAATTCATTTTTCATAGAAAAAGGGAAATTTGAACCAAAAAAGGAAAAAATAAATAAAAAATTAAAGAATTAAAAAAAAAAAGATTCGACATTGTACACAGCAATCCAGTCAAGCAGCGTCCTACTAACGAGAGTTAATTTGCTATGCATGGTTTATGGCCCTGTAAAACTTATATAACTGAATTATCGTGATAGATTTAAACGTTAATTAGTACTTAATATATTTTTTTTGATTTAAAACTATTTTATTCAGCATGTTTCTTATATTTTCATACCATATTATAAAAAACGCCAGTTTTCATATTTTTATATGAATTTTTTTTAGTGTAAACTGCTAAATTGAAAAAAAAACATCGTACATTCAAAACTAGTACCGTCGGCGGGGGTTTTAGTAACTTTATTTTTGTATTTGAGAAACAAAATTGCCTAATTCCGATTATAGTATAATACGACTAAAAAATGTTAGTTTAAAAGCTAAAGAATGTCTCCTATTCATTAATGGTAGCTTTGGCTACATAATAAAATTTGGACATACTTAATATACTTAATAAAATTTGGATAATGATTTTCCGGTGTGGTTAATTTATTGACTTATAATATAAAATTCTCATTGCGGCATTTGCTGAGTTATATTAAGCTTGCGGAAGTTTACCGATTGTTGCCCACCTCCCATCTCCACAAACACACACGCACAATTACTTGCCAAGTTGAAATCGGTTAGGAACAGCTGCCGCAGACGCACCGGGGTTGGCGCGATTTTTGTTTTGCGCCATTTTGACGAATTCTGGTGTTAGGTCTAGCTTGTTGAATCAGCATGTTAGTTTCATTTCCTTTTCAAACAGTTAATTTTATTATAAAAAGTGCACATTTCTATTATAAAACACAAGTTTTATTATAAACACACAAGTTTTATTATAAATACACACAAATTATTTTATTATAAACACACACAGATTATTTTAATATGAAACATACATTGTTTGAGTTAATAAAAAACACGCGCAATCTGCTGTACTGGGTTGCCATATGAAGCAAAATCTCGTCAAAATCGTCGGGTTTCCCAGACCTAAAGTCGTCAATTTGGCATCAAAAAGATACCCCTCTTGGTTCGTCTGCGACAGCTTTACCATCGGTTACGCTGATCCTACATATTCGTCACTAAAAATAAATTTGCCAACGCTATGTGAAATGCACCTATCTGAGTACCTTCCGGGTTTTTTGAAATGTTTCATATTATAAATTATTTATACTTATAAATCAAAAATCAAAATCAGCTTCTGAAATTGAATAGAACATTGCTCTAGATGGCAATTGATAAGGTTTATTCTGTACATGTCTTTTATATTCTTTCCAGAGATTGAAGATAGAGATCCTACTATTCGATTGTGTCTGCACTATCGCCATTTTAGACCGGGAGTACCCATTATTGATAACATCACATACGCAGTTCAAAAGTCAAAAAGGACGGTGATGATTCTTTCACGGTATGCACGTTAAATATTTTATATAAAATAAATGTAGCTTATTCTGTTATTTGTGCTAAAGGTAAAATATATATATATATTGCCTCCAAAATATTTCTCAAAAAGCAATTTCTGTCTGTATCCAATACAAGTTGTTTCACTATGCATTGTTATTAAACGCTGAATAGTTAACTTTCGACAAATGTACGTGATGATGAACAGAACACAGAACACAAGATTAATAGCACACGAATATGAGTTTAATTGTATCTGGTAACCATTCCAAACTGGAAACCACATATCCAGCTTTAAACAGACAACGCAAGAACGTGTGGACGAATAAATCATATTATATAAAATGAAACATACAGGATGCAGGATTAGCTTCCTTCGTAGCTTTATTCCTGGTTAGCAGAAAATTGTGTTCAAAATGAAGAATGCCCGTACATATAGAATAGAGGAATGGATGAATGGAGGGTGGTTATTAACTGCTATCAAATAGTTTTAAATGGATGTTTAAGTTTGACATGGGACTTATTTGATAAATGAATAACAAATAAAATTTTCAGTCCTGATTTGGCAACGTATGAACGTATCCCTCTTACATAATATGTATTTTCTTTCTATTGTTTTAGTACCCATAGAAAGTTGCCTCATGCTACCGTGTTTCTCGTTCATGGCCACGAAATTTGGGAATACTTTGTTAGGAAGTTAAAATTTGAGAATACTTTGTTGCACGTTTCATCGTCAGAGGGTTAAGTGTCGGTGATAATCATTTAATACATATCAAGAATAAAAATACAGCGAATTTTCTAAACAAAAAGATTATAACTATAAATATGTAAGTATTAAACTTTTTTAAGTAAAATATATAGTGTGAAATATGATGCAGCTTTAAATATAAATGATTATATTCGAAATGTATTTTGAAGTTGTTATTCAACTAAATCATCTTGATAAAGTAGTTCTAGATGATGATATTTTTACCACAGTTTCCAACTACTACAATTTTTTGGCCTTACTATTCCAGAAAGAAGTGGGTACGTATGATCGAAGATCGCACAAAGGGTTTCGTTTAATATTCCTTTCAAAACACTTTATCCTTTCTTTAATAAATCCAAATAAATTTCATTTATGTTTTTTATAAAGTAAAAATGTATCGGTCTATTTTTTCGTTTTTTCGAATATCTAAACCAGCCCAATAGCAGGCGAATCCCGCTATTATTCTCTATCATAATAGTATCTGTCATGTGTACTAAATGCGATATTAAAAAAAATCAAAATTAAACATGTTGTACACCTTCAAAATGTTAAAATATGTGAATATTTCATAATAGGGTTTTTATCATGATTCAATAAGTTCCTCAAACTCATATATTTACTATTCTCTATTACTCATATTGATACTCGCTTTGTATTATTTTCAAACATCTGAGAAATCTGTTAAAATTCCGATTTGACGTCAGATTAATTTTCTTTTTAATTCTGTAATGACGTGATAATAATCTTCTTTCTGTACATACACATACTCATACTCCTTGTATTATTGAGAAACCTTTGAAAATTTCCGTTTATTACCAATATGACGTCATAATCTTTATTTTTCAATTGGTGAAACTTTTTATATCATTTTCATTTTTCACGCGGAAGTCTTTCAATAGAAAATTAATTATTGTAGAAAGAATTTTATTGTGGAATTTTAAAGGTTGGCTACTGCTATAACGAAAAATATGTAAATTTAACAGGAAAGAGCTGTTAGAATTTTGGTTTTTTATCTCTAATTATTAAAATAATACGGTTTTTTCAAATTTTAATATTTTGAGCTTCATATCAGGTATTCAGTTATATATATATATACAAAGTTTCAACTCTGTAAATTACATAGTTTCTGAGAACGGCTCTGTGACAGACAGACAGTGGAGCGGGAGTAATAGGGTTTCGTGAGATGAACGAAACCCTAAAAAATATTTACACCTTATTTGATGACATAATTCTTCGATTAAATAATGAGAATGTTTCTTTTCATAATTAGTGGTGTCAAATGTACATTGGCAGCTATGTACTGTAATGTGTGTGTTATCCGTCTCTGTTTTGAGGCCTAGAAGTTCCCTTCTGAGTAACTTTTATCAGAATATGTAGCGACGAATCTTATTGTAACTTATAAGATTCATTTAGATCAAGTTATAAAGCACAGTTGAAAATGAGGAACGACCGAATTAAGAAGGAGAAAGAAATGACAAGCGACTCTGTGAACAAATTTAAACAATTTCACAGTTGTTTTATATGAAGCCAGGGCATATTAAGAAATGTTGGTATTTATCAATAGGTGAGAAGAATGCACCAAATGAAATTAAATTATAAGCTAAATTAAAGAAGGCTAAATGGATTTTAAAGGGTTTCAAAATATTCTCAAGACCAATTTTACATATTGACTCATGAATGACTCATAAATGATAGTTATTATTTGTTAATTAGTCGACATTAAAAAGTGTATATGAAAATTTAGTTAAATATATAGGAACAGACAATGAATAAAATATATGAAGATTTCTAGTGTTTTGCATGAAGCAGGTCATAATAGAAGTTTACTATCAAACATGCATAAACACATGCATTCCTCATATAGTTTCACTAGAATAATACACTGTTTAAAATTTGTAAAAAACTGTCCAGTCATTCGACTGTTTTTTGAAAAAAGCTATTATGTAACAGTAATTTAACACTAACTTGACCACAATATGAGTAATAATATGGTCAGAGTAATGTTAAATTACGGTTATGTACCCGTTTTGTTTTATAAAAACAGTCGAATGACTAGACAGTTTGCTGCAAATTTTAAACAGTGTAGCAAAGTAATGGATAGCTCACACGTAGACTGAATCTTAATACTGTGTAGGGCTTGTACATAAAGCTAGGACAAAAAATGTACGAAAATCAAAGCCAATATTTATTCATGAAAAAGTATAAAATGGCAATTGAGCAATCATCGTATGAACTAATGAAAAATTTAGTAATTTCAATGGACAATCATGTTTTTGAAGTACAGTAACAAAATCACTATTAAGTAGTAGCATTTATAAGAATGTTGTTAAACTTTAAAATTTATTTATAAAACAATCACGGCTTGTAACTGGACATCCTAATTTGTAATTTTAAATAATAAATAACACATTTGTTTTAGTTTTCCAATAAATTAACGTCAAATTAACTTTCTTCTAGTGTTTATAATCATACACATAACATATTACATTCATTTTAAATATATTTCTTTTTGAATGGTAATTTAAGCATTTGTCTATATTCATTCAGAAAGACATATTCAAATTTATTCTAAAAAGTTGCCACTTTTATAGATTTACTCAGAGCAGAAAACACAATTGTAATAAATTTGCGGAAATTTATTTTAGTGGCTTTGCCAAGGACGATTTGAATGCTAAAAAAAGTTGTTTCTGTTTATAAATATTTATTAATTAATGTTTCAAAAACACATTAATCTTGATTAAAGATTCGTATATTATGATATCTGGGATGATACAAAGCGCAGTATAAAACAAAAAAAATTAAAAATATAAAAATGCGATCGAGTTGTGTCTGGATAACCAATGCTGTCATTTAAAATTAATTGTTTTTTTTTCTTTCGATATTTTTTATGTCTGTAATTTAATTAATCAAAATTGATGAATGCGTGCACGTTATCCACCATGTTGAATTTAAACAAGTAACAAAATTAAAAAAATATTATTTGTAATGTACTTTATAAAGTTTGGTTCAGTTTTATTGTGTAGATGACTCTCAACTATTTCAAGATTTATGAAGGATGTATTAAGAATTAAAATGTTACTTTATTTTACCTACAGCATTATTTTCGTTTCCTTTTCTTTTCTTGTACCTACTGTAAAATTGGTGTATTTATATTTCATAATGTCACTTTTTTTTCATTTCAGTAATTTTCTCGAGAGCGAATGGTGCCTCTTGGAATTTCAGACTGCCCATGTACAAACCATCCAGGACAAAGTGCATCGCATCATTGCGGTTAAGATTGGGGAACTGCCGAAAAAGATTGATCCAACAATTAAAGTCTATCTGGACAGTACAACGTACTTGACTTGGGGGGAGAGTAATTTCTGGAACAAATTGCTCTATGTACTTCCCTCCCGGAGTAGTGACACAAGTCCTGTCCTAAGATTTGTTGCATGATTGCTGAACAATGTGTGAATTATGCGTGCTTAGTACAAATTGATAAACAAGCAACAGATTATTCAAACTGCTCCCTATTTATGAATGCAATTTTTCTTTTAATATAACAAAGAGAAGATGAACCATTATGTGAACATAATGTAAATGATATAAATGACGTTCATGATGTAAATCATGAACAATTAAAACATTTTTGAATTGTTAAAAGTTTAAAATAGTTTCGTTCAATAATACAAATCTGTCTCCTTAATTTATAATTTACACATTTGTAAAAGTTTCGTAAATATGGTTTTATCTCAAGAATTTTGACTTATTTTATGTAAAAAATGAATGACTTTACTGAAAAAATATTTCACTCATTCTGTTTTCTTTCACACATTATATTTATGTGAAAAGATTATCATTATCATTTCTTTTTTTTTTTTTTTTTTTTTTTTTTTTTTTTTTTTTTTTGCTAATGAGCTACATAACATTCTCGCAAAATCCCTAAAAGCAATACAATACATGTACGATATTAATACATTTATAATTGATTTTTTTATACTTTCTTCAAATATTTCTAAGTGCTAAATGAGGGGGGGGGGTTCACGATTGACCCGCTCACCACTTATTCATCTGTATAATTTTTATGGCAATTTTGTTCTATTTTTAGATTCATCATTCGCGGTAGATTTTTAAGATTTTAAATATTTCCGTTAAAGATTTTTAAATCTTTGAAGAACTGGTTGTATGTTATTTTTACCACAAAATGTTAATCAAAATTTGTAACAGTTTCTTTTACTAAATAAAATTTTACATTTATAACTTCGGTAAAAATAGATTGTGAAATTTTGTTTCCTTATTTAGAATGAGCAATTCCGAAAATTCTAGAGTAAATTTAATGTTACAGATGCACAAAAAAAAATATCTATCACTACAAGTCTTCAAACTAGCCACATATGTTATTTTTTTTGTACAGTTGAACTAAAAACACAAACGTAGCCTCAAAAGGTATATAGGAAAGCTGAAACGAGCTGTCTTTAGAAGCAAAAAATGTATTTGTGGCCATATTGCATTTATAATAAAGATTAATTTAAAAAATAAAAAATTTAAAACGAAAAATGCCACAAAAAGGTGGTTAGCCCTCCCCATGCTCTCCGAAATTACCCAGTCAAACAGAAAATCTGTGTCTTCTACACTTATGTACAAAATTTGTTCTGATTATGCTTCCCTTAATGCTGAATTTAATTACTTAAAATCTGTTGCTGTCAAAAGAGGTTTCAACCCTTCTGATATCGATAATCCTGATAAAAAATTCAATAGACTCTCTTGTAAATCTACTCTTTCTATGTCTGTCAAAACCAAAGCTGATAATTTCAGTGTTCTACCTTTTTATCCTATTTTATGATTCAAATTAGATAAAGTTTTGAAACGTTTCAACTTTAATGTTATCTTTAATCCTGTCAATAAGTTTAAGTTCCCCTGCTGATTTCATCGCTCGAGTCTTCATTTAATTGACTCCAGAAATTATTCACAATTTCAAATTCCTTTCAATCTCCAGATGAATCATTTAAACTTTTCCGAATCATGTGATTACAAGTCGAAAATGGGGTGACGTCGATGAGGTTGTCCCACACTGTCTTGCCCACTTAGCAACTTTTTTATAATTCCGTACCTCAAAGTTAAAAAAAATAATTAATAAATAAATAAAAAATATATATAAAAACCGTAGACTTCGGAATCCTTATAGGAACGATTTGTTGTCCGTCTGCACTAATTTCGCTCAATGCAATGAAATGTTACAGCCTTTAAACGATGTTTTTTTATACTAATTCACGAGTTTGACAAGTAATGTATAGACACAGAATTGACAAACTAAAAATTTTTAATTTTTTCATTTACATGTTCTTATAAGATTTCCTTCGCGATCGACGTCACCCCATTTTCGACTTGTCATCACATGATTCGGAAAAGTTTAAATGATTCATCTGGAGATTGAAAGGAATTCTGGAGCGATGAAATCAGCTGGAGCGATGAAATCAGCAGGGGAACTTAAACTTATTGACAGGATTAAAGATAACATTAAAGTTGAAACGTTTCAAAACTTTATCTAATTTGAATCATAAAATAGGATAAAAAGGTAGAACACTGAAATTATCAGCTTTGGTTTTGACAGACATAGAAAGAGTAGATTTACAAGAGATGTTCAATACCCTTTTCTTTTCAGGAATGGCGGTGTGTATCAAATTGAAATCAATTTCAAACATTAAGTTCTACGTCCCCATTATTTTATAAAAATATCAAGTTTCTAGTGATGGGCTATTCTGGAATATCGATAAGAATCGACTTCGTATAAAACAGCTTTGATCACGATGATAAGGGATTCACAAATATTACTATCGGATGTTCTAGAATCTACTCACACAGATAAGTTAAAACAGTAATTCGAAACT
This sequence comes from Maratus michaelseni, assembly GCA_963931845.1. Lineage (NCBI taxonomy): Eukaryota > Metazoa > Arthropoda > Arachnida > Araneae > Salticidae > Maratus > Maratus michaelseni. The sequence goes on from OZ007588.1 coordinate 6,771,852, forward strand.
TAGATCAAATGGCAGAAAATTTGATCGTTAATCGTGATAACGGGGATAGATAAATATTTCTAGTGCTAATGTCATAGCAATATATTTATTCTTTCGATTTTACTATTTTAGAGCCAGGACTGCTGCCAAATTTCGTATAATGGCTTTTTCCTTTCTATGTTAAATTGTTATATTTTTACTTTTGAGCCTAATTATTTAGGTTACTAGTTTCTTAAGTTGTATTCCCCCTCCCTTCCCCCTGAGAACATAACTTTTTAAAATATAATCCGATTTGAATGGGACCTTTTATGACATTATTTCCAAGTCCTTTGGACACCGATTAAACATTGATATTATTTCTGCAACTCTTGGTGACCACTATTTATGAACACTAATAAAAATTTTCGCCTTTTTTCAGTTCAAACACTCTATTTTTGGTTTAGAGCCACGATACTCGGGGTTCTCATTAGCTAAGTTGTATCTGTCAAGTTTAGTTTGTCACCCTCTTTCCTACCTATCCCCCCAAATTGTAATTTTCTTAATTATAATCCGATATCAATATGACCCTTTTTGTCATTCTGACCAAGTCATTTGGTTACTAACTAAACACTGATATTATTTATGTAACTATTGGTGACAACTATGTATGAACAATAATCAAAATATTCGGCTTTTCTTGCTCGATAATAATAAGACCGTATTCGATATCAAAATCGGATAGGAATAGCAAATTGATAAAACGTATCGATATAGCCCATCACTGTTGGCCATAGTCTCGATATAATCGATAAAAAATATCGACATCGCGCATCACTAAGAGCTTCTAACTCAATGCAATAAAAAGTTAGGCCTTTAAACATCTTTTCATTTTCATACAAACTTACTCTCAAAATCTATAGGGTACTTCTCTTCGACATAAAATCTTGAAATTTCGCATGAAGGCAGGTATTATAGAACATGTAAAGAAAAAAAATCGGAAAATCCTTCATTTATAATTCTATGTCGATTAATTAAGCAACAAACTCGTGAATTTCCCATAATCGCTACACACGTCAAATTAACGTATCTTAACGGAATTTGTGTGGTGCAACATGAATTGCAGTCATGAAATTATGTGTAAATTTTCAGATAAATATTGAATGCTTTCAAAATAGAGTTGAAAATAAATTTGTTTTTTACTTATTTTGTATATTTTTTATCTGTTACATGCTTTTCAACCTTTTTAAACGTAACGCTCGGTACTGGAAGAGTGTCAATGTAGTTGATCGGTTATGTAGTTCAAACACAAATAGCCCAAAAAGTAAATATTAAGATAATTCCTTTGTAAATAGCTAATGTCATTTTTCGCAGCTCCATGTTTCCGTTATTCTTTGTTGTCGAGAATATCGGCAGCATCTCATGGAATCTGTTGGTGTTTTGTTTTGATAAAAAGAGAGCGCCAAATATATATACAGTGGAACTCCAGTTATACGTTTTGCCCGGGACCGGACAAACGAAACGTATAACTCAGTAAAACGTACAACTCCATTAATGGTTTACCGAAACAATTTTTTAAATATATCGTGAAAACTTTGAGTTTGCTACCTTTTATATTGAAAACAGAAGTTTCCTAAGTAGTACTGCAGCCCTGACATAAATTTTTGGAAATGGAAATGAGAAGAAAAAAAGTACATAAAGAGAAGTACGCATGAAGTTATTCTATCATAAAAGCTTTATTAAAATTATTTTTTATACACATAGAGTACTTAGAAGAAATCGTTGGAATCGCCTTGGCATATAAATCATTTATCAAAAGACATTTCAGTAGTTTACTGAATCTTGTTTAAATAATCACTAATCTTCGGTTGTTTCTTTTCGGCAGAGCCGACACTGAAGAGCAAACTTTGCATTTCTGTTAATAATGCAGCCGTCTTATGGTTATTGCTTTTACTACTGACGAATCGCTTTACTACGTCAAAAGCTTTCACATCAGCTCTGAAGTTTGAGTGGGATCTTTTAAATCAGACTCCTTAGCCGCGTCGTCAGTGTTTCCGGTTTCAAAATAGATAAATAAAAAATAAATTCGTCCGGGGATGCAAAAACATAACGTATAAATGAAGGAAATGTGTGATTCAAAACGTATAACTCAGCTAATTTTTAATGGCAAGTGGTCGGGACCGCTGAGTTGAAACGTATAAGGGAGGGAAACGTACAACTCAGGTAACGTATATCTGGAGTTCCACTGTATATATATATTGCAGAATTGGGGTATTTGATGATGCAGGCATTCTGTATTTATTTTTGTTATGCTCATTCAAATGTATTATCCTTGCTTCTCCTAACCAAGCCTCCCATAACAAAACAAAAAAGTTATTTACAGTATTATTAGTATCTTACTCTATTTCGTGAGTATAATAGTGTCATTTAAAGAAGGATATCGGCAGCTTCCCTTTGGAATGGCGGGTGTTTTAAAATTAAAGATGATCGATAACACAATACAGTTGCACCAAGTATGCGACCCCAATGATAGCTATCTGCTCCAGCTTTTTCGCTGTATAATTCTATCGATTTACAGGAAACTAATCGTATGCGAGATACAATAGTAGATTATGTTTATCATAATTAGAAATATTATAGTATGCAGAATCCTCCAATTCATTAGAAGAGTATGAAACGTGTATGTTTCAAGCAGTATTCAACAAATCTGGCTAAGATTTAATAGATATTTGATTAAATTACATCTTTACGATATAACAACTACAATAGTATCATGGTATAGGTAGACACTTTACATATTATATTAGTTCTTTTGTCAACATCCCTTTTTCTATGCATTTACAAAACGCACAACAATGAATGAGGTAACATTCAAAAAGTTTTTGAACTGGCTTCTGACATTGTACACTCACATTTTGCTAAAATATGTTTTTTGATTCAAAATTGCTGTTAATTAAAATTTAAGTCAGCATTGTTTTCATACGTGAAATGAAAGGTTTTCTCAAACCAATGTTGCCCCAAATTTAATTACCGCATTATATCATTACCGCATTATATTTATTACTGCTCAGCTATGGTCATGAAAAAATAAATAGTACAAAAAGATATAGTGTGGGTGTCTCCACACAGATTTACGTTATATTTATGATTAAAAAACAAAATTGACATTGAAATGTATAGAAAAAAGGCACCATGTAGCGATCGAAGCATTGGTATATCACATGTAGGCCTAAAGTTATGATTTGTTATATTAGATTAAATCTTATTTTATATGATTCAATTTATTTTTCTTCGTCCCATTTGGTTTTTCCGAAGAAGATTGATGTCATCCTCTAATGCAGTTAAAATACGATTGTTAGTTTTTTTTCTCGCGCTGCCTTTTGCTATCATCGATACGTTTTACTGTAACTTTGATGCAATAAATGAGATCATATTCTGGATTGAGTAATGCTGTTTGGAGATATTTTTATCCTTAATTTTTATTTAGAATTTTAAATCTGCATCTAAAAATTATTAGATATTGCTGAAACATATTGGACTGCAGTGCAAAACCCTCGCACGGATCCACTGGTATTTGTATATTTATCAAGAAACTCAATACTTACAAAGATTTACGGTATAACGACGTAATGGTACGGAACCCTCAGGTTGCAAGTCCAACTCCCACTTCTCTTGTTTTATTTATTCCAAAAATAAAAATTATTTTTTACCAGAATTTATGTATAATAGTTTTTGTTTTGTTTAATCTGCAACTATCTGTCATTAAATAAAGCAAAAAAATGCATAACAGAAATTCTTGTACGATAGTAGTTTCTGTAATAAAAACCCTGGAAGCACTCTGCGCCATGAACCCTTTGAACACCCGTTAATGGCGGTCCTGTAGATGGTTAGTGTCTGATTAAAGTAAAATGAAAGAATTCCTAAAAATACATTTGATTATAACACACAAACACACACAATTAAACAACCTTTAAAATTAGTGACATTTATTAACTTTCGTTAAAAAATATTTTGTATATGACAATTTACAAGCTTTTGCAAATTGTGATCTTTTGAATCAACTTTATTGCTGTGCTAGAATAAAACAACGCTATTTTCATGATAAGATTAATTTAAAATGAGGGCAAATTTTCAGCAATTTTTATTTTAATTTCATTAGCAAAAAGGATTTACAAATGAAAAACAACGAAAATTCTTTGAAAAATAATTCCCTTTACGGTTTTCTAAGGATGTGACGTACCAGGCAAGGTCGCCACATTAAAGTTCAGACATTGCTAGATTTTATAGTTAAAAACATCTTTATTTAAAACTAATCAGTCAAGAGACGTGATGGAGTGTCTTTACAATTGTGCCTACGATATGCGGCGATTAACACAAATTTCTCTTTAAATCAATATTTATTCACAATAAATATACAAAATTTCAAAAACTCACTTACGTGCAGAATGCTAGCGTTTCTAATCACTATTAAGTCCAAGAGCAAGCAAAGCTTTGGCTGCAAGCCAGACGTTAACTCGAAACTTTAAACGCAGTCTAAACTTTATTAAAATTAGCAACCCGTGGTTGCCTATGAGCTTTATTAAAACTATAAACTGCAGTCAATGATTCCCAACCGGCACGTTTCACTCGGCTAGATTAAACTCTACATAATCTCTTGTTGAAACAGCAACTCCAATCCTTCAGCACTGGACTTGAATTGCGGAGCGGTAGGACTCGGCCAAAACCCGCCGATACACACTTTTGCTTCTCCTTTTAAACTCTGCAGTTCGACCAACCAAGCTTAATTCGCACAAACATACAGCAAAAAGCACTAACCGCAGGCTCCTAAAGCTCCAAGCACACTTCGGAATATTAAAGTAAAAGAAAGTACAGATGTCGCTGTTGTGCCCACAGGTTTACTGTTCACGAAACTGTAGCATTCTAAAAACTAGAATCCGTTTCTAAGAGAGTTGCTATTCCACTACAAGGAAAGAGAAAAGCGTTGCGCATTTTAGTTGTACATATATTTATTTTTGATGCAGTCTCCGAGATAGTTTTTTAATCTATCTATATTATAAAGGACAAACGTGTCCGTGCGTAACGCTGACGTCATTTTGCGAATGGCAACACTGGGCGATGAAATTTCGGTTTTGCGATTTTTACTACTGCAAATTTTTTATTTCTAAACATCGCACCTTTTTAATTTTTACACCGTCATATAGGGGAAAAAAATCTACTTTCAAATGCCATTTGTTTGAAAACTGTATCGCAATTTATTCATTTATTATAGCATTTAAATTAAATTTCAAGCATGATATTTTTTAAATGTATCTCTATTGCTTGCAGACGATTACAAAATATTAATCTGTTTGCAATTTAAACAATATAAAAAGTTCAGCATTTTTCTCCAGCTAAAAATATTTAATCACGAAATCAAAACTTCCTTAAGCAATAAATAAATTAGCATAAATAAAACACAAATTTAACAGACATGTAAGCGCTTAAAACCGTTGAAATTATCAGAATAAAAAAACTTTTGTAGATAACGAAATTTAATTTTTAGCGATTTCTTCGGCTATTAGCTTCTGGCACGAGGCCAAAAAAGAAATTACCGCTTTTAATAAATTTCTATTAAATGTAAAAAATCTATTACAGTTTTCAATAAAAAAAATGATTCTCACCTATATTCTCTATCCCGGATAGCCCGGGTTGGATACACTAGTACTTATAAAAGAAAAGAGTTTGTCTGTGTGTATGGTTTTGACGATGGCTACAAAAATCTACCGCCCGTAGTGGTCAGAAAAGTGGAATGAAGATAATCCAAGACAGGTCCTAATGCACGGGAGGCTCAGACATTTCATTTTTTGTTAATTAACCGAGATATTAACAAGAATAAAAAATCATGCATTAAGCATAGATAATGAAATACTTCTCAACACATCCAGAAAACTGCGACGAAATGTGACAATTAAATAAGGTGAAAAAAGATACGCAAGTAAATAGTTTAGAACACATATAACAAATTAATTTTCTAGCAGAGCTGAAATTACGCTGGAGGTTACTTATATGCCAAAAAATATGAATTATCACTTACTACTCAGAGTATAACCGAGAGATTGAGAAAATGTCTAGACCGGGGATCAAACCCGGAACCTTTGGTATTACGCAACATTGCTTTATCATTCGGAGCAATCCAGGCGACATCCAGTCTAATATTTTCTCACTTTTAAGTTTTGGTGCAGCAGAGACTTTTGCAGTACAAGATAGAAAATCAACCATGAGCACACATCTTCCGTGGCATTCATAAGACAAATTAAACCAAGCATCGGTGATAGAATATGCTAATTAATTTTTCGAGCAGAGCTGAAATTACGCGGCAAATTACTTACCGGGTGGTTATAATATAAGTATCTCTATTTGGAGCTGTCTGTAGCTTGAAGGAATAACCGGGATGAAACCAAAATCGGTACACTTACTATTCGAGTTGGGGTAAGAAGAATAGAAAAATATAAATAATTGATTGCAATAATCGCCGACAGATGGCGCTGTTGAGTGTGAAATGTAATGTGTAATATTGTGTACCGTGGAAGTGTCGCAAACCTCAATGACTTTACCACATATCACAACATGTTCGAAACATCACTCCTGATGCGTTACATTCCGCAGTTGAGCACGTCATGCACCGCCTGGATCGTGTCCTCCCACAATCGCATAATGACCATGTGGAACTTGAACATGATCGTAACCGCCGAACAAAAGCGTAACGACGTTTACTGTGACATTTTCCGATAAATTAGGTGTGCACTCCAGTTTGTCGCCTTAATTTTTTGTTGTATTACACATTACATTTCACACTCAGTAGCACCATCTGTCGGTGATTTTTGCAATTTTTTTATTGTTCCATTCTTCTTCCCCCTTCTCGAATAGTAACTGTACCGATTTTGGTTTCAATCGGATAATTCCTCCGAGCTGCAGACAGCTTCAAATAGAGATATTTATATTATAACCACCCTGTATATAACAAAGGATATGAATTAGCACTTACTACTCAGCGTATAACCAAAAAATTGAAAATGCATAAGAGTGAGAAAATGCTAGATTGAATGTCGTCTGGATTGATTCAAATGGTAGAGCATTTATGCGTAATACCAGAAGTTCGGGGTTCGATCCCGGTCTGGACATTTTTTCACTCTGTTGGTTATACGCTAGTAGTAAGTGATAATCCATATCCTAATACATATAACAAATTTAAAAACCCAGTTTAAGAAATTACCTTTTATAGTCAAAAAAGTCATCTAATTATTTGTGCAGCCCAGTATATGATCTATAGATTTGCATATTACTATTGGATATACTAGGCAGCATGCTAAAATTTAGTTCAGTTAGAAGTTCAAATATATCATAAGAATTATTATTTTTTAAAATTTTAAATGACCCGATAGGGAAAAAAAGTGAGAAAATGTATTTCTTACAAGACCTTTTACCACTAAATATCAATCATTTTTACACAGGCATCGGAATTAATATATTTACTAGATGGAACCCGTCAAAATTTGACGGCAAACAACTTGATAGTACCATAAAAATAAAATTTATAGTTGCTTTAACTTGACAAATTTCATAGTGGGGAGCATAATATGATTAAGTGGTCACAGACCTTTCCAATGATATATAACATGAGGGTTGTGTGCAAAATTTAGAAAGTACCCCTTGGGGGGGGGGAGATGGGCATCGGAGATGCATAATATGATATAAGTGGTCACAGGCCTTTCCAATGATATATAACATGAGGGTTGTGTGCAAAATTTAGAAAGTACCCCTTGGGGAGGGGGGGGGGGCAAAGTGGGGAGATGAACATCGGAGATGCATAATATGATTAAGCAGTCACAGACCTTTCCAACAATATATGACATGAGGGGTGTCAACAAAATTTAGAAAAGTATCCCTTGGGGGGGTGGGGGGGGGAAAAGTGGGGAGTTGAACATTTGAGATGCATAATATGATTAAGTGGTCACAGACCTTTCCAATGATATATAACATGAGGGTTGTGTGCAAAATTTATAAAGTACCCTTTGGGGGGGGGGGGGCAAAGTGGGGAGATGGACATCGGAGATGCATAATATGATTAAGCAGTCACAGACCTTTCCAACAATATATAACATGAGGGGTGTCAACAAAATTTATAAAAGTGCCTCCCTTAGGGGGAGGGGGGGTGGCGGGATGAACCCCAGAGATGCATAACATGAATAAGCGGTCAAAGACTTTTCCAGCGATATATCACATGAGAGGTGTCTGCAAAATTTAGAAAAGTGTCCCACTTGGGGGGGGGGATAGACCCGAGATGCATAATATGATTAAGCAGTCACAGACCTTTCCAATGATATATAACATGAGGGTTGTGTGCAAAATTTATAAAGTACCCTTTGGGGGGGGAGGGGGGGGTGGCGGGATGGACCCCGGAGATGCATAACATGAATAAGTGGTCAAAGACTTTTCCAGCGATATATCACATGAGATGTGTCAACAAAATTTATAAAAGTGCCTTCCTTAGGGGGGGGGGGGTGGCGGGATGGACCCCGGAGATGCATAACATGAATAAGCGGTCAAAGACTTTTCCAGCGATATATCACATGAGAGGTGTCTGCAAAATTTAGAAAAGTGTCCCACTTGGGGGGATAGACCCGAGATGCATAACATGAAAAAGAGGACACAGGCGTTCCAACTTGCAACTTTTTCTCGAAGGCATTTGACAATATTAAATTTTTTTTTACCCAAGACAATTTAACGATATTCTTAATTTTTTTGCGTAATTCGTCAAACGTTCATGGAAAAAATCATGAAATTCGCTAATCAATAGTTGATAAATTATAAAATTCAACAATCGATAGCAGTAAAATCGGTCAATCGATAATGGAAAAATCACAAAATTCATCAAATGGTTCACGTAAAAAAAATTGTCCTGCACACTGATGATATGATCAAAAGGGTTTTGAAGTATAGGACAAAATTAGCACTTGCCAAACAGCGAGTAATCCTGAAAATTTGGCAATGGACTTTATTGCCACCACTGGTCAAACATAATAGTCACACTCACCAATAGCGATGATTGAATGGAAAAAGATTTTTTTCTCCGCTGTCGCTCGACAAATTTCGAAACCATTTGGCGAATTTCACGATTTTTTCTCCGAAATTGACGGATTGTGATTTTTTTTCTTGAAGCCATTTGACGATATTCGAAAACTTTTTCCCCCGAAACCAGTTGATGAATTTTGCGATTTTTCCACTGTCGATTAATGAATTTTGCGATTTTTCCGCTATCGATTGACGAATTTATCAACTATCGATTAATGAATTTCATGATTTTATCCATGAACGAACAAATTGCGCACTTTCTTTCCGCTAATGTTTGACACATTTCGCCCTTTACAATTCAGCCAATGAGTTGAACGTTGTTTCTTTACAGAAATGTCAAGAATGAAACAATGATTCTTTAGGATGAATTTTCTTTGTTCGATGCACCATGGAAGAATGTGTGCAATGCAGCAACGGGCGTCACAGACTTTTTAGGGCACCTGCAGACTAAAAACATCTAACCAATCTTTGCGGGGGGGGGGGAAATCACAGATTTCGTCAAATGATTGAGGAAAAAACACTAAATTCATCAAAGGATCATGGGGAAACATGACTTTCGTTAAAAGACATCAGAAAAAACATTAATTATGCAAAAGGATCGTGAAAGATAAGCAAATTTTGTCAAAGAATCGCAAAAAAGGAAAGTTCACCAAAAGGTCATGCTTTTTTACTAAATTTCGTCTAAAAATTGCGGAATAAAATGTATTTTATCAAAGAATCGCTGGAAAATGCGAATAATTTCGTTAAGGATCATGAGAAAAATGCGAAATTCTTCAAAGGATCGCTGAAAAAACATGAATTTCGTCAAAGAATTTCTGAAAAAACATGAATCTCGCCCAATAATAGAAAAATCATGGTTCATAATCATTATATCTAGTAGTATATGTAAATACAGTTTGTGATATAAGACAAAATTAACACTCACCAATCGGCGAGTAATACTGAAAATTGGTAATTGATGTTATTGCCAGTACTGGCTAAACTTAATAGTCACACTCGCCAATTGCGATGATTGAATGTAAAACGAAATTTTTTTCCCGCTGTCACTCAAAGAATTTTTAAACCATTTGGTGAAGTTTTTCCCGAAACCATTTTGTGAATTTCCCGATTTTTTCTTCAAAATCATTTTTCAACAATATTCGACCCAATACGCATGCGTCAAAAAAATCGCCGGCCAATGAGGTGAGAGTCTATTACTGTCTCTATTAACGTGTTTGGGATCATCTCCTGTTTTTTTTTCTTGCACATTGCATTAAACCTAGGAAGGTATTTATATAGAACTCACTGTGGAGTGTTTAGAAGGTATTTATTTTATTTATTATAATTTGTATGAATACTTAGGTGTCCATTTCGGATTTACTGTTTAAAAATGAATTTAGGCTCATTTAACATTCGCGAAATCAATCCCGATGGAAATTGTGTTTTTAGATCTCTATCATTTTGTATATATAGTACAGAAAATAATTATTCAAACGTACGTAAAAATATCGTAGAACACGTAATACAAAATTGGACCACTTATAGTCCGTTTATTATCGGGGATGAATCTTATGGTGTTCCGATTGCTAATGAAAACGATTATGTAAATATATGGTTCTTCATAGAAGTGTGTGCTTCTTCACACTTCAATAGAAGCATTGTTTAAATTAATATAATTCTACAAATATGATGCAGTTTTAAAATATTGAGTAATGATTAATATAGTCAAGGAATCTACTCATATACGTAATTAAGTTTTGGTACTTCTCTATTATCTCATCGACCACTTTTCATAACAAAAAACTATCGCCAAACTGTAACGCCAAATAAACGGGAGAACGTTGTCATTAATACGCGCAAATGTTGAATTAAAAACCACTTGACGACATAACAAACACGTATAATGCTTCCGACATCAAGTAAATGGGATTGCATTTTTCGCATTTAATCATACATTTTGGCAATAGTATTTTGTTATGAAAAGTGGACGATGGGATAATAGAGAAGTACCTAAGTTTTTTATACCAATTTTGAAAATTTATCTTTTTTTGACATTTAAAAAAAATAACAGAAAAAACATTACAAATTTGCCCATCAAAGGATTAAGAAAATATTAATGATTAGCGGAACTGGTTCTAGCTATGAAGTAATATTATTTTGCTCAAAAACCCCCAGCAAAAAAATAATTACAAAGAATAAGTAATCGTCTTTAAATATACAAAAAACAATGTGATTAATGGCCAGGATTTTTTTACATATAACATTTTTTATATACAAAATAAAAACCGAAATAACCTCATTCATTTCACCCGATGTCAAAAATAGTTTTTTTTTCCACATTCTTGGGCAAAGCACTAAATCAATAAAATCACCAATTTGTGACAAATTATGAGTTTCATATGAATCGCCCATGAACGGACATGCAAACTGGTAAAAAATGAATGTAATAAATTAAAACATTCAAGATTTGTATACATACAAACAATACAATGTAAATATTAATATTGTTTGTATATATACTTCTTTGTATACATATATTGTTTGTATACATACAAACAAATATAATGTAAACATTATTCAAATATTAAGAGTTTACAAATCAAAACATTCTAAACATTTGTATACATACAAACAATATAATGCATACATACTCTTTACAAATAAAATAGCACACTTATGTAATGACAAAACTTTTAAATCGAATAGAGATAATATATTTCTGTTAAAAAATAATGCTACAGTTCAGACTTACATATATTATACATTCACATAAAGCTAGTCACATTCCTGCATATTTATTAAATATTTAGTTGCTAAATATAGAAATAATATTTTATAATTTATATTCAGGCGCTCAGATTCGCTTTTTTCGAACACATAATAATAAAAATATTACTACCGTGCGTACTGTCTTTTGACATTATATTTACATAATAGTTTTCATTAGCAATCGGAACACCATAAGATTCATACCTGATCATAAACGGAATATAAGTGGTCCAATTTTGTATTACATGTTCTACTATATTTTTATTTACGATTGAATAATTATTTTCTGTACTATATAAACAAAATGATTTGATTTCGCGAACGTTAAATGAACCTAAATTCATGTTACACAGTAAATCCGAAATGGATACCTAAGTATTCATACAAATTACAATAAATACAACTTTAAATACCTTTTAAACACTCCAGAGTTTTTTATATAAATATATTCCTATGTTTAACGCAACATGGAGGAAGCCATCAAAGATCAAAACAACAGGAGTTGATCTTGATCCCAAATACGTTTGGAGACAGGAATATACCCTCGTCTCATTGGCCGGTCCTTTTTTGACGCATGCGTACTCGGTTGAAATTCGATGGAATATTTGACATTATTAGCAAACTGCTTTAAATAGATGGATAACTGCTAAAAATTTCAAAAAGTTTGGTTTTCGTTTTTGCACATGTGTTGGGAAACACATCTTCAACAGCGAGATATATTATTTTCAGTTTAAAAAAGGGTTGAGTGAGGAGGGATTTATATTATGTAGGTTTACTCAAGAACTTTTGCTCAGATTTGAAAGTTTAATATATCTAAACATCAGAAATGAAATCGGCAATCAATATAACGAGGGCCCTTTATTTCGTTTGAATACGTTTTTATTTATAAAATGTAAAATCATACAAATTTGAAGGTGTACGCTTCCAAAGGTAGTAGGGTACCCGACTTTATGTTCATTTGGAAAGATTTTTGTCTAAATATATAAATTTATTCCACACTAATCTTAGGTATATTTAAAGTTATGATCTGGGACACAGGCTAAGCCAGTCTTTCGTTTCAAAATATAAAATCATAACAGACCGGAGCGTGCATAGAAGCTGGATACAGTGGGTCCGCAGCATTAGCTTTAACAGAAAAAGGAAAATATCCAATTAAATGTTTGTATTTGATGTTTGACCTGTAACTAAGTCGTTGGATGTGGTCAAGTGGTGAAGCGGATAAGCATTCATTCTGTATTGGCGAGTAACGAGGTTTTTAAAAAACGAATGCGATAATATGGAATACAAATGCCGATACCGTATACATGTGCATTAGTATATAGATATATAATTGTTATACAGTTTTTTTTAAATATTGCGTTATTTATTTGTAAAAAGAGATATTTATTTATTTGTATCATATTTATTTGTAAAAAGAGAAATACCCCTTCTTGAAAGCGGATGACATTTTGCGTTTTTTTACAGTGTAGAATAAATACGGTTGGACGATTAAATTATTCGCATATATCTGAAGATGTGTTTGTTTCCGAAACGGTGTTTGTAATTTTTAATTACATATCTGTACTTAAGGCAATAAATTATTCATTTTTGTAGACACAAAAGTGAAAAGGGGAAGTCGTAAGGAATATTAAATTAAATTTTTCAAGAAATTTCTAAGAAAGAAATCGCATATTTGGTCTTTATCAATCATTTTACTCTAAAATAGAAAATATAGTCTTTCGACAAATTGTCATTTATAAATCAACTAGCAGGCTTTGCCCGCTACGCTGGTCGGTTCTCCAAACGAAATATACCCCTGAATTTGGTCATCTTGTGTTTTAAAGCAATATGCACCTTTACTTTGATTGCCCTTCGCAATGCTGTAAAACGAAATAAACGTCATTGCTCTGTTATATTTTCTATTTTTTGCACAAAATTTGGCTATTAAAGACCAACTTCTTTATTTAATCATTTACAGTATGATTTGCTAAAGAACTATGTAACAATATGCAATATACTAAAATTACCCCTGGAAATTTATTAATGCAAGTTCAATCGAAATCCATTCTGCAGTATTTTTTATAAAGGCTAATGTTTCACGGCTTCAACTGATTATAGAAATTTCAACCCTAGTTCTATAATTAGACAACGTAGAACTATTAATAACGATAATCGTTACAAAAATATGCATTATCTCATTAACAATAGGACTTAGAAGAATGAAATTTATACCATTCTATTCAGCATACAAAAATACATTAAAATATATTGTAACTGTCGCTTAACTATAATACTCGATTTTTAAGGAATTTTTTTTTAAAGTTTGTTCATTTTTTTTACCTCCTTTAGGGTTGGAGTTTTTGAAAATCCCGTCTTAGTGCGCCTCCACATACTAAGAAGTATTTTCCCCCCAAGTTTCGTGTTTGTAGGTTCAGTAGTTTGGGCTCCGCGTTGATCATCTACCCAGTCAGGATTTTCATTTATATATATAGATAACAGTTTGCGGGAACAGATTTCGCCGCATTATCTTATAACAATGAAAAGAAGTCCGTCGCGTTTTATCGACAATTTGAATTTCTTCCATTGCTATAATAACGCGCGTATGTACAGAAATTATCATTTGTAATATTAGAATTTTGAGGTTTTGACGCCAAGAACGTCGCCAAATTTGTAAAATATGCCATATCTCACTAACTATAGGACTTAGAAGAATGTACTTTGTACCATTCGATTCAGCATAAAAAAATACATTAAAATTAGTTATAATTTTTTTACTTAATTGTAATACTCGATTTTTAAGGAATTTTTTTTTAAGTTTGTTCATTTTTTTACCCCCCACCCCACTTCTTAGGGGTGGAGTTTTTGAAAATCCCGTCTTAGTGAACCTCTACATACTAAGAAGTATTTTTCCTCCAAGTTTCGTGTTTGTAGGTTCAGTAGTTTGGGCTGCGCGTTGATCATCTTCCCAGTCAGGACTTTCATTTATATATATAGATAATGCACTACACCAAAACTATCTCTGAAAAATTAACAATGCAAGTTTCATCGAAATCCATTTAGCAGAATCTTTTAAAAAGGATAATGCTTCATAATCGGGTTCAATTGATTATAGAAATTCCCCCTAATTCTATAACTAAGCAACGTAGAATGATATGTTATGCACTAAAACCTTGCTTCAAAATTTAGCTAACTAACAGTGCAAGTCCCAACAAAATTCCAGTTATAAGTGGCCGGATCGAAATTCCCCTTTGCATTATATATATACAGTAGATAGGTGAATGTATCTTTCATAATCATCTTGTCCTGATGATAGAAGTGGAATTTTCTTCTTGACCTTCTGGAATTTTCAAAAAGAAACTCTGCACACCCTCCGTAACTGTAACATATACTCTCTAGTATACACCCTCTGCCTATAGCGTATATGCACAGTTTTTTTACTACACCACTGACAACTTTCTCCCATAGCTCCATAACTAAACAATGTAGAAAATCAATACCTGAAATATTATCTAACTAACTGTGAAAATTCCATCAAAATCCGTTCAGTAGAACTTTAAAAAAGGTAATCTTTCATAATCGGGTGCACCTAATTTTATCTAAAACTTCCCCCCGTAGCTCTATAAATAAGCAATGTATAACAATGTGCTTTCTTTTTAAACCTTTCTAAAACAAATTACCTAACTAATAGTGAAATCCTATAAAAATCTGTTCGGTAGAACCTGAGTTTTAATCAATCTGATTGAAATACGAATTTGCGTTTTATAAATATTGTAGATGATGATGACATGATTTCTGTAATCGGATTCGTTGTCAAGCTTTTGCTTCAGAAAAGAAACGCAGAGGAAAACTTGTCTACAGATAATTGCCAACCATCTCCACAAAATTGCGTAACTAACTGTGTAAATCCCACCAAAGTCCGTCCAGCAGTTTTAAAATTATAAACAGTCGGAATGAAATACGAATTTGCATTTTATATATATAGTAGATATATCTTTCATAATTGCACTCATCTTTCCCAATCACTTTTCCATTAGCTCTATCACTAAGCAACATAGAATGATATATAATAGGGTCATTAGCCATACTTGAAAAGTCACTTCCATCAAAATTTGTTCAGTAGCATTTTTTTGTAAAGGTAATCTTTAATAATCGGGCTCACTTAATTTTAGAGCTTTCCTCTGTATCTCTATAACAGAGTAACGTAGAATAGCTATACTCTATAAAACCTTTCAAAAAACATTACTTAACTAACAGTGTAAAACCTAACAAAATATCATGAATAAACGGATTAAAATATGAATATGAGGTTTAGAGTCATAGTAGATGATAATATGATTTTCTGTAATAATATTCATCATGAAGGTTTCGCTTCAAACGTAAACGATGCTTTTACTCATTGGATACTTCTCTATTATCCCGTCGACCACTTTTCATAACAAAAACTATCGCCAAATTGTAAGATTAAACACTAACAATGCCGTCCCATTTACTTGATGTCAGAAGAATTATACGTGTTTGTTACGTCATCCAGTGGTTTTTAATTCGACATTTGCGTGTATTTTTCATTATGTTTTACTGATTTATTAGTTATTTCATTCATTAAAATAACAATTGTATCCTTACAGTCTTATATTTTATTTATTTATTTTGACATTCCAATGGCAACGTTCTCCCGTTTATTTGGCGTTACAGTTTGGCGATAGTTTTTTGTTATGAAAAGTGGTTAACGGGATAACAGAGAAGTACCCAACATGGTAGCTAAAACTCCAATTGACGAGGTATCTGATTGCGGGAAAATTAGCCCGAAATCGTATGAATAACTAACAACCCAAAAAAAAGGGGAAACATGGATGAAGACTGAAAACAAATAAAGAAGCAATATACTTGTATAATACTAAACAGACCTTCGAAACTTTATTTTAGCAATCACGTTTTATTTTAAATCGTGGATTTTGTAGAATTAATAATTATACACAATTACATAAATATCCGTAAGAATAATATTCCATTCCCAATTGAACAGTTAATGTTTCTATCTGTAAAAATAAACAAAATAATTAAATAACAAAAAGATTTAATTTGAATTTCTTCCATTGCTATAGTAACGCACGTATTTTTAGAAATTCTCACTTGTATTGTTAGAATTGTTAGATTATGACGTCAAAGACTTCGCCAAATTAGAAAAATGAGCAATATCTCACGAACTATTTTACTTATGAGTATTTATTTGATAGCATTCGATTCAGCATACAAAAATACATTAAAATAGGTTATCATTTGTCACGTAAATATAATACCCGATTTTTAAGGAATTTTTTAAAAGTTTGTTCCTCTTTTAACCCCCCTTAGGGGTGGAGTTTTTGAAAATCCCGTCTTAGTGCGCCTCTACACACTAAGAAGTATTTTTCCTGCAAGTTTCGTCTTTGTAGGTTCAGTAGTTTTGGCTGTGCGTTGATCATCTAGCCAGAAAGGACTTTCTTTTATATATATATAGATACATCTTAGTTTTTTTTTCATTTACATTCATTCAAGGAGTTTAAGCAAAATCAAATTTTGACTCGTTGTTACATTTAACTAGAGAATTATTTTCCATATTTACAAAAAAAAAATTTAAAGAAGAAATCTGAGTTTTTACCTGATTATTTCTTAATGATGACATTAAAACTTTTTACACGTCCACTAATAACGGAACGGTGTAGCTAGAAAAACGGCATTTTTAATAGCACTTCCTTAGTTCACAAATCTAACATATTTTTGAACCCAAATGACGTCATTTTTGTGTAATTTCGTCCAAATGACTTCATTTATATTTTACCAGATCCGAAATTCGAAGCCAAATCTTTAGAGAACGAAATGATTTTGACAAATGAATGCAAAACGAACACTGCGCCTTCTTCGTAGAATAAACTTTATCCCACATTGTAAATATGCTTTTTTACTCTAAATTTAGTATTTAATAAAATTAATATTACAGTTATTTTTTAAACGTATAATAAAATTAGATTTCATTTCCACCTAAAATAATTAAAAAATCTCATGCAATTTTAACGTAACAGACCGGGTTGCTACACCAAATAACAACATGAAAAATTATCGACAATTTAATATTCAGTTCATTTAAATTGAAAGCGAAAGTGAAAATAAATTTTTGTAAGTCATGCAATTTTTCATGCAACTTTCCTCGTGTTAATAAATTTAGAATAGCACTAGTATCCGAAGTAATCTGCCCAGAATAAGAACGAACAGTAATTTCGCAAAAGAATATGAAAACAAAGACCAGTTCTTAAGAAAAACTGGACACAAAATTTCGCCATTCTTGGATTAGACAAAATTTTTCGATCCTCAAAAAAAGTAAGGAATGACTAAATACTGAATGTACTTAATCCTTATATATTATTTCTCCTGTCAACATCCCTTTTACTCAGAAAATATGAAACGCTGAACAACGAATGAGATACCATATGAAAGGTTTTAGAACAGGCTTCTGACATAGCCCACTTAACAATTCGTTAAAACATGGTTTTTATTAAAATTTGCTGAAATTAAAAAAATAAATCGGCATTGTTTTCATGAAAGAAATAAAAGGTTTCCCTGAAATTATTGTTGCCAAAAAAATAAAATACCACATTATATGATGCTCATAGCAATTATTATATAAAACACCGCACGGGTTTATTTTATACTTATGATTAAAAAGCGAAATTGAAATTGAAATGTTTAGATTTATATTTCTAAATCCCATGGTTTTCCCGAAGCGGATGACGTCATCCTCTAATGCAGTCAAAATACGATTGTTAATTTTTTTTTTTTTCTCGCGCGTGCCTTTAGCAATCTTGGATCAGTTTTTAGTCTAACTTTGATGGAATAAATTAGATGATATTCTGGCTTGACTAACAACTAAATGTTGTTTGCAGATATTTTTATCCTTGCTTTTTCTTTAGAAGTTTAAACCTGCATCTAATAAATATTACATATTGATAAAAAATTATACTTCTCTATTATCCCGTCGACCACTTTTCATAACAAAAGACTATCGCCAAATAAACGGGAGAACGTTGCCATTGGAATATCAAAAAATAAATAAAATATAAGAATTTAAGGACACAATTGTTATTTTAATTAATAAAATAACTACTAAATCAGTAAAATATAATGAAAAATACACGCAAATGTCGAATGTAATACCACTAGATGAACAAATACGCGTAACAAACACGCATAATAATTCTGACATCAAGTAAATGGGATTGCATTTTTGGCGTTTAATCTTACAGTTTGGCGGTAGTTTTTTGTTATGAAAAGCGGTCGACGGGTTAACAGAGAAGTACCTAAAAAATATTAGATTTCAGTGCGAAATCTTCGCACGGGACCTCTGGTTTTTGCTTAAGGCTGTATACCTGCATTTAGCAATATACGATAGAATAACGTAACTGTACAATTAATTCAGTATTTAGAAATTTTATCTGTATCATGTTCTCCTTTATACTTCAGAGCTCTTACTTAGTGCAACAAGATTATGATATAAAATATGTAGCTTGAATTTTGCAGGAATTTCTTGCCCCTGCAGCGTACTAGAGCATTTTAAAAAGATCTCACCAGTTGACCAATATAATGTCCCATTGTCCAATTGTGGGATTACCTAGATTGATAATTCAATTAAAAGGGACACGAAACCGAAGCATTCCTTGAAAATGTACGTATCGTGGAGTAAAAGAAATATTACATTTAGTCGCCCAAAAATTTGTCAATTGAATGAAGTTGAGTGAATTAAAACCAGTGATTTACTAACTTTTATTATTTTTTAAATTACAAGTTTTACAAATTATTTTTTTGTGTTTGCATACTTGGTTTTGTGATAGCATTTCTATGCCGTTTTAAATTATTGTTGTCTTTAATTTCCAGTACTTGTATTTTTGCGGCATTTTTCATTATAAATTTGCTATTAATGAAATGAATCGATATTATAAATACGATGTGTCCGCATCATTCATTTTTTTGCTTCTAAAGGCATCATTTCAACTTTTCTATATACCACACTTTAAGGCTAACTTCATGTCTTTAGTTTAATTATACAAAAGTTTTACGTTAATTATGAAAATTTTTATTATTAGGTTAATTTACAAAAAGTCTTTAGTTTAATTATGCGTAAGTGGTCATTCTGAAGTCTTGCTGTGGCAAGTAATTTATATGTCTGTAATATTGAATTCATACTAGAATTTTAGGAATTCCTACTTTTAAGTAAGAAAACAAAATTTTGCAAGTTTTGTTTTTATTAAGTTATAAAAGTAAATTTTTATTTTTAAGAAACTGGTACAAATTTTGACTAGCATTAAACTGGTAAGGGGTTGAGGATAAGCTCAATTCTAACATGAATGCTGAACTGAAATTGATCCAAATTCCTATAAAAAGGATTCAGATGGAATCATGAAAACCAATCGTGAAAACCACTTTATCATCCTCGAAACAATTGAACAAAGTATAACAAAATTGAATTAAAAATGTATTCTACCACAAACGCCTTTAGAGGTTTTCAATGCGAGAGAATGATATGTAAAATATTAAGAAAAATTCTGAATAGAAAAAAAATAATCTCAAAATTCTCATAAATAAACAATTATTATATGTGCAAGAAAATATTTCTTGATTTTTCTGAAAAGTTATTCATTTTTTTATGTAAAAGAACTAGAAATTATTAAGAGAAAACCTTTTCTACGACATTTTGCAAGACACACTTTATTTTTACAATGCGCAAGTTATTAATTAAGGAGACAGAATGTTATCATCATACGAGAATATTTTCAACTTTAGATGAATAAAAAATATTTTGATGTTTCATGATTTCTACAATTTGTCTCTTTCGCTAGATTGAAAAAAAAATTACATTCATAATGAGTAATTGTTTATTTACAAATTTGTACTCAGCACTCATAATTTACACACAGTTCAAAGATCAGAAGATGAAAAATTAAACACAGTTTCGGTATCTCCAACAAATCTTAGGACAGGACTTGTGTCACTACTCCGAGATGGAAGTATATAGAGCAATTTGTTCCAGAAATTATTCTCTCCCCAAGTCAGGTAGGTTGTACTGTCCAGATAGACTTTAATTGTTGGATCAATCTTCTTCGGAAGTTCCCCGACCTTAACCGCAATGACTCGATGCACTTTGTCCTGGAGGGTTTGTACATAGGCAGTCTGAAATTCCAAGACGCACCATTCGCTCTCGAGAAAATTACTGAAATGAAAATAAGTGACATTATGAAGTATAAATACACCAATTTTACAGCAGCTGCAAGAAAAGGTTTTCACATTGCATATATTTATTTCCTGGATGCTAAGTTTAATATCATTTTGTCTTCTCGCACCGTTGTTCTTTTTTTGTCTACTAGGTCTTCTCTTATTAGGCTATCTGTAACTGTTTGGAAAATTTTATAAATTCTCCTCAAAAATCGCTTTAAAATCTTCCGAATGTTTTTCAAAAGTTTCACTGTAACTTTTAAATTTTTAATTTTTAATACCTTTTTTATTAAAATTTTTTCAGCTCTCGGCAGTTTCGGATGAAATTACAAAACAGAATAACTTTAGAACAAACTAAAAAAATAAAGTGACAAAATCAAGCGATGAGTTATTAAGAAGAATTGTTAATAAAGTATCGTGTGTGATAAATTAGAATAATTTAAGAGAGTTTGCAAATAATTAAAAATATGTTTTCAATTTTAAATCAGACTATGTCTACTATATATTTATTGGAAAGAAGAACTATCAATTTTATGAAGTTTTATGCTATTTTAATTTATTGCCTTATGTGTTTTAAAATAAATTCGAACAAAGCATTGAATAAAATTCAAGCCAAATCATTTCTTCAAGCACATGATGTTTATTTTAGAATGACATTTTCGATTTGGCTCTATATTTTTGGAACACGGAGTATTAGTTAATTACAATACTTTCAGAGAAAACAATAGTTTTATCAATATATGAACTGTTTTAAAATTATCGCTCTATATTCAATATGCAATCCTTAATACTGACGAAACCCTCAAACGAATTTTAATTCTTACAGCGACGAATATTGTATTTAAGCAAGTACGGCATCACAAATCCAAAAACATAAAGAAGTAAAGATGTTCGGAATTCTGAATTTCGGTGAACTTCAAAAAGTTGATTTGCGAATTTGCGTGAAATAAAGGGACCAACTTTACATACCACAGCATGATCTATAAAACAATGCGATCTATTTTAGAATGTGCTGTTTTGTGCTTCCAACTCTTATCTAACAATGGTCAATAGCATTATGAAAATATCTTCCGCAATTTGTAAGTTTTTTACTATCACTTGTATTTGATAAAATTTCATTAAATATTTTTCTATTTCATTCAATTGCGCATTATTTACTATAATTTGTAACGGCCATCATTAAGTACCAGGCCGAGCGGTAGAGCAAGAGAGAACAAAAAGTTTAGGTTTAAATTAAAACCAGTTTATTAAGTCAAATCGGGCAGGGAGGTTGAGCGAGAACTACTCGTTTTACCTAACTTTAACCAAAAAAAAACTTAGCCTTCGACTTGAAGCGGTATAAAAATAAAAAACTACCCAATAATTAAAAAAAACTCTATCAGGGAAAATCATTCGCAGTCCGTCGACAGCGGAGAGTCAGGGTGCAAATTCGCGATAAAACAATTTCACGTTTAAATCCTGGTAAGTGAGGGGCTTGAGGGGGTGAGCGAGGGCTGATACAGGCTTATACCAGTTCAACAGGCACGTAAAGCTATGCAGCTTAATCTTAGATCCTACGTACTGCTATTAAGTACCGATGCAAAGTACCGCTTTAAACGAAAATTCACCGCTTATATATCCACCGTATCGATTGACCAGCTACAACTAGTAAATCTACAGATCAGAGGCCTCAACGTCAGCTCTACAAATCCCTCATTTTTAACATTATCTGTATCTTCTTATGTGACCTATATTCAATTTACGCATTCAACGTTTTTATTATTTTCATTTGGACAACCGATTTGGTAATAATTTTTTAGTAGTTAAAATAAATTCTCATCTATTTCATTTAAAAACGCATATTAAAAACTTATGTAACCCGAAAATTAGCTATTTTTAATAAAATTTCGCGTCAAAATAATGCGATTCACTTGAATTTTCCTTTGTTGATATTCTTTGAAATAGAGTTGCTTAGCAACCATTTAATAAAAGAGAGAAAAAAAATGCATTGGAATCTTTTGTAAAAAATGAGAAATTAAAATGTTTGATATATTTCGAAATTAATGCATAAATAGTCCTAATAATTTATTCAATTAATTTTGAAATTCTAATAAATATATTGGCAAATTTTCAAAGCAATAGGATTTAATTAAGATCTCCATTTCGTAAATTTAGAATCCATAATTTAGCATTTACAATTATTCCAATGCGACATTTCCTTTTCGGTGAATGTTAAAATTTAAAAAAATCGTCTGACTTTCCATTGAAAAGCATTATGACCTAAAAAGAAATGTTCTATATTTCTCGAACGAATGAATCAAATATAACTAAAAACTATACAGCTAATTCCGGGTACCTCACCAAAAATCAGCCTAATCGAACTTTTTTTACGGCAGTTATCGCGGAACAGACAGACAGACAGACAGACAGACAGACAGACTGATAGACAGACAGACAGAAACCAAAAACTTTTCGCGTCTCCACAATGAGCCTTCACTGACGTTTCGGCAATTATTACATATATATACTTATACGCATATAAAATAATTCGAAGGTTTCAGAAATTAAAAACGTTAAATTAAACACGGTTTATGCAATAATATTCTGACATTCTTATGAACTTCTTATTCTATTTTTTAGATTAAAACAATACATTTCTTCAGGGGGGCTCTGCCTCCCTGAACCCCCCGTAATCTTATTACATTTATATTCGTGATTTCCTATTGTTTGTGTGAATGATTCTAGTATATCTTGGATTTCGTTCTATACACAGTGGTTTTATTAGGATAAGCAAAAATTCAGAAAATAATTTCATGTTATCCTAGTACCTAAATAGCAATATTTACTTACCTGCCAACCACAAAACACTCGCATCTGATAGATAAGTTGAATAATATCTCGTGTACAAAAGCAACTTATGGAAATGTAAACTGAATTTACTGTATTTCACTTATATCTATTGCAGAAATCTAGTGTTATTACAATTTTTGTTTCGAAAAACAGTTTTGATGGTCATTCTATAATATTTATTTTACATACGTACATCTTGTTCTAACTCGATGGCAAAAGCATACTAAAATCTCTCAAAAATAGGATTATTTGAAAACTTTTAAACCTATTGTGTAATCATTCATAATCGTGCCCACTGTCAATTCACTAAATAGCAACCGTGATTTGGCGCTATAAAGTATTTTTTGTGATAACTTTTTATGAACTCAGTTTCCAGTAATTGTGCTATTTCAGGCTGTATGGATGCGTTTTACTACGCTAATTTCTTTAGATTAACCATCTCGTTGTACGATATATTATATCCTATTTTAAAAATAATACTAATTTTCAACCACGAATAATCCACATCTCTTCCAGAAATGAATAATATCTTATGTAAAAATGCTTCGGTTATCATTCTGTAGTTAAAAGGCAACTTGTATCAAAATTAATTCTCATTTATTTCAATAAAATATTAAAATCACCCAATAAAATATTGGGGCAAAATAGTCTGAATTATTTGAATTTTATTATTTTGATATTCTTTAAAATTTAGTTGCTAGGTTACGGTTAAATTAAAGCGGAAAATAAAAATAAATGCATTTTAAAAATTGCAGAAAATGATAGAATAAAATGTATTATATTATTAGAACAGATGTATAAAATTGCACCAAAAATTATACACCTAATTTAAAAAATCTGACGAATGTATTAACAAAATTTCAAATTAATTTGAATAATTTAAGATCTGACTTGATAAATTTTAGCCTTCATAACTTACCGTTTAAATACATTAATCAAATGCGACATTTTATTTTCAACGACTGAAAAAATTCAAAATCGTCTGAATTCCCATAGGAAAGCATTATGATAAAAAAAAGAAATGTTCTATATTTTCCGAACGAATGAACCAAATGTAACTAAAAACTATACAGCTAATTCCGGGTATCTCACCAACATACCTACCAAAAATCAAACTAATCGGATCATTTTTACGGCAGTTATCGCGGAACAGACAGACAGACAGACAGACAAACAGACAGAAACCAAAAACTTTTCGGGTCTCAACAGTAAGCCTTCACTGACGTTTCGGCAATAATTTGCATAATTACCGAAAGAAAACAGCAACTCACAATTTCCGAGATTCACACATCCATCGAAGGTTAGAGAAGAGAGAGCATTGATAACCTTTTACACACATGGACGGTTAGTGGATAAAAATTACGATCGCATTCAACAACATTGCCTGCTCACGTGACGAGAGTAGTCGACCTGTCACAAATTAAATGGTCACTTTCCATTTTTTGACTATTGTTTGCCAACAATTAAAAATGTCCTTACGTTTGGTGAATTACGGTACACGATTGTAAAACACACTCTCCCCTCCAGACTGTCAACCCTTTGATACCTCTTTATGCCTCTTTTAGTGTTTTCTTTTTTATGACCCTCACAGGTGCATTTGTTGGTACACTTTTAAAATATTTTTTTAACATACTAAGTTATTCTGTACTGCGGCTCTTACAGTACAGCATTTTGAAATCCCAACTTCAATTATAACTATCTTGCATAACACCATGGAATAAATGTCCAACTTTTGTTGCTGTCTTTTCACTGCATTTGGGATAAATTTTGCTAATTACTTAAGCATTTGTACAAAATAAACATTTCATTCCTTTATATTCGAATCAAGGACTATATTATTTTTCTAGTTTTATTATTTTCTGCTATCATACATTTCCTACTTCCAAAGTTTGTAGCATTCTTGAATTCGTTGAATGTGTTTATTCATAGTAAACTTCTATGAAAACTTGCGACATGCAAAATCGTTGAAATATTCATATATTTTATTGATAGTCTGTTCCTGACATCATGTGTTTAACTAAATCTTCATATAAATATTTAACTCCGAGTAAGTGACCGCTAACAATTGTCACTTGATCATATTTTAGCTTACTTCAGAATATTAAACATATTTACCATTTATAATGTAACAAAGTTACTATGTAAAATAGATCTTAAGAATATTGTAAGAACCTTTAAAACATGGAAACGTGTCTTCATCGATCACTTCATCATTTTTCAGTGTTTCTTTAAATTCTCTTTTAATTTTAACTCTAATTAGTTTATGCTGCACTCTAAAAAAACCTTTCAAAACTGAGCAAAAAAATACTCAAATCTGAGAATGTCGCCTAGTCAAAATGGCTCCGAATTAAAATGACTCAAGTTTGAAACATCTATATGTTCATTTCTGAAAACATGCACACACTCAAGAATAAAACATCATATGCTCATATTTGAGTATGTCCGTGTTTCAAAAATGAATATGAACGGACTTCTATGTGCTCATTTTTGAGTATGTCCACGTTTCAAAACTGAGTACGAACATACCCTAATCATTTTTGAGTATATTCATGTTTCAAAAATGAGCATCAACTGACCTCTATATGCTCAGTTTTGCGTATGTCCATGTCTCAATATTCTGGGTATTTCTGGTATTTCAGAATTGATATCATTGGCTCGTCCTATTTGAAACAAAAAGTTTCATAACAAAATGAAAACATGGATTTACTCAGATTTGAAAGTGTCATTTTTTTCAGTGTGCTCACCGTTTCAAAAGTAACAAAAGTCCTTAATATGGCATGATTTCTGACAAGAATGGTGAAATTAATTCAGTTTCTTCACAGAGTCATTTGTCAATTCCTTTTCCTTTTCATGCAATCTTTAATAATTTTCAACTGTGTTTTATCAATTTACATATTTCTAAACGACGTTTATAAGATGTAATAAGTTTAGTATTTATATAGTCCAATGATAACTAGTACTCAAGAGAGCGAGCTTCTAGTATTCAAATAAAGATACATGACATTCTGAAGAACACCCAGAACAGGTTTGACACTAATAATTACGAAAAGAAATTTTTCCACATTTAATCAAAAAATTCTGTTATCAAATAAGGCGAAAGTAATATTTTTGAATTGTGGTACCAAAACATCGCAGCAGTTGGAGGCTGTGGTATATTGGTATTAATATCATCATCTAGAATTCCCTTATCTAGATCATTTAGTTGATTAACAATCTTTAACACAATTTGAATATAATCATTCATATTTAAAGATGCATCATATTTCACTGTACATTCGTTTTAAAGTTTAAAGAAAGGAGTTTCGTTTTAAAAAGCAGTTTTAAACCTAAATTTTTTATGAGCTTTAAGTTTTAGAATTCCAAATAGTTTTAGTGTGTCTTTATGCTTGATATGTTTAAAAGATCATCATCAACATTTAATCCTGTGACGATGAAAAAGGCAAACGAGTGTCCCAAGTGTCAGTTACTTTGCAACAACAAATTTTATATCCGTTAACAGAACACGTGGCGCGACGGCAGCAACTTCCCATGGGCGCGCGTACATATTAGAATACAATATAAATAGAATAAACAAAACAAATACATTTTCTCGAGTATAAGTCGCACCATATTAATATTCACTTCACAAAATAAGGAAATAAAAAAAATAATAATAAACTACCGACAATCTGATTGACACATAAAAATTTCCCGAACATAAATTTACATATTTACTCACATAACTTAACATAAATTTAATCTTTTTGCAATGTGCATTTTTCACCGATTGACAACTTTAAAAAAACATTATCTACAGACACTGTAATTCCATCAGTAATTGTGTGGTTTAATGCTCCGTAACTGTGTGCACTCTAAAATCGACATTTTCAAAATTGAGCAAAAAATACTCAAATCTGAGTAGGTCGCATAGTCAAAATGGCTCCGAATCAAAATGACTCAAGTTTGAAACATGTATATAGCTATTTCTGAAAACCTGCACACACTTAAGAATAAAACATCATGTGTTCCTATTTGAGTATGCCCATGTTTCAAAAATGAGTGTGAACTGACTTTTAGTTGCTCATTTTTGAGTATTTCCATGTTTCAAAAATGAGTTTGAACTGATTCTAATTATTTTTGAGTATGCCCATGTTTAAAAAATGAGTATGAACTGACCTCTATGTTCTCAGTTTTGAGTCTGTCTATGTTTCAATATCATGAGTAGAAAGCACTGGGTCGTCGTCCTATTTGAAACAAAAAGTTTCATAACAAAATGAAAACTTCTATTTACTCAGATTTGAAAGTGTTATTTTTCTCAGTGTGCTTGCGCTTATTCCGTTTTCAGAAAATCAGCAAATATGTCGGGAAATAAAAGAGATATCCGCCCGCCACATTGAAATTGCACTTTTAGCAAACTGAAACGTGACTTGAGATTGAAATTTTATGTTGGGGAGTCTTGAAACGTTTATGTAGGAAATTTACATTCTCTTTAACAGTTTTATTTATGAGTTTCTAATCTAATAAATTTCAGTGATAGATTTCTGATAAGTTTTGTCTTTGTTAGTTATTTAAATTTAATTTTTTATTACGATAAAATAAAATTTACTCTTTTTGCAGCCATTTTAGGAGAAAATGCAGAACCATGTACTCACTCGTAATACACAAACCACTGCACTTGCAATTATTTAACTTATTTTACATTTGTACCGTTTCTCGTATTGTTATTTACACATCGTTGTTTAGTGGTCCATGTCTACTGCGCACTTTCCTTTTAAGGCTTAAAATGTTGGAAAAAAATGCATATTATGCAAAAGTTAATAATGTAAGCTGTTCGGAAAAGAGCAGTGAATGTTGAAAATGCGTAAGGATAACTTAGTAGTGACTCGACCACACCGAGGACAAAGTGAGCGAAATTCTGTGTGAGTTTCAAATGTTAATTTTAGTTCGTCATCGACCGCTATCGATGTTATGAAAATACGTTTCGAATATTGGCCCGTAAGCAGTGAGGACTCAATCAAGTGTATCGTTAATCATTTTCGAATTTGTGCAACCTTTCGAAATGTATCGCTATAGGTAGGGAGGAAGAAGAACATTTTCACAAACTGTTGCAATAGTTGGATCGCTTATACTCAATGAACGTACTTTTTTTGTTATTTGTTTCGGGAATTGTGAAATAAATGTGGTACAGTTTGTTTCGCATTCTTATGTATGTACTTTCATATGTTGTCAAATTAAGACTGAAAATTTTCTTACTTATATATACTTATATTTTCTTACTTATATGTCACATATCGAATTTAAACCACCATAACTGTGTATATATGATTCATTCATTCCTCTATACTTTATGTACTGGCATTCTTCATTTAAGGAACAACACTTAATTTTCTGCCACCCAGGAAAAAAGCTAACGCTGTTTTCTCTGCGTTTTATTTTAAGGAATGTATAGAGATAATGATAGAATCACTATATCAAGAATTTAAAGTAAATGCCAGATATGACTGACTTCGCAAAGTGGTTTCCTCTGGAAAGATGCTATCTACTTGTTGCCAGTTCATGGAGGGGGAAAAGAAGAGACACCCAATTCCCTTTCGCTTTCTGTAGGGTACGTTTAGAAAAGTAGGGGAAATTCAGAAGTTAACAATTCTAGTTGCTAAGAGAGCCTTGCTGTATGGCAACAGATAGGAGGAATGGTTTTTGTTAGTTTCTTGAATCTGTAAAGTGCTGGTTTTCAATTTGCTGGTACTACAGAGGTGTGGATTGTTATTAGACTTTTATGTAGGGGAACCTTTCACTACAGAATGCAATTCATTCATTCCTCCGTACGTACCTGGGCTTAAAGCTAGAAATTAGGTTTTCAATTTGGAATGAAAATAAAATATGTGGTCTAAATAAACTCAAATTAGTGTACCTTTAATCTTGGGATCTGTGTTCTGTTCATCAGTACGTATACACTTGTCGGAAGTTAGCCGTTTCAGCGTTTATTAGCTATATACGGTGAAACAACTCCATTTTGCTCGGATACAGGCAGAGATTGAATTTTGAGAAACATTTTGGAGGTAAAACAAAAACCACTCACACACAAATATTTTACCTTTATCATAAATAACGGAATAAAATACATCTTAATTTATTTTATATGAAATGTTTAACGTGCATACCGTGAAAGAATCAACACCGTCCTTTTTGACTTTTGAACTGCGTGCGTGATGTTATCAATAATGGGTACTCCCGGTCTAAAATGGCGATAATGGAGACACAATCGAATATTACGATCTCTATTTTCAATCTCTGGAAGGAATATAAAAGACATATAAAGAAAAGCAATTGTTGATTGCATGTAGAACAATGTTCTATTCAATTTCTGTAATTAATTTTTTATGTGTGATGAATATAAATAATATAAAATGTGAAATATTTCAAACTATCCAAAGGGTACACAAATATATACATTACACAGTCACTGCTAATATTTTGTAATGTCTCTGAGTAAGAATCGTACATTTTAGATTAAAGTATATTTTAACATACACCAGACTGTCCTATAAATAGAACAGTCTGATGTAGTTTAAACATCTATATTAAACCTCTTTAAAACAAAACTAGTCGTTGGGGGCCACCGTAATACTTACCCATCATGGATATGCATAATGTAAAATATTAAAATAAAAATGTGTAAACTACTTATAAAATGCATTGCCATTCAAATAAAATCGTGGCTTGATGACGTCACAAACTTTAAAGGCTCGATTACTGAATTGCTTGAAAGAGGTTTTTCCTTATAACTCCAAAAATAATAATCCTATTAACTAGCGGTTTATTGCATCTGATTAAGCGTTAAATTTCCAATTAAAATATATCTTTAAAGTGAAATTTGGATGAAATACAGGGTCATGAAAAATCGAAGAGTGTGGAAAATAGGATTCCAAATATCTCGGCAACTCATTGTCCGATCGACTTCATGCTTTATTCAAAATTTATGTTTTTTTATTGTCTTTTATATTCATTTCTTAAAATAAACAATTTCGAAAATTTTTATATACCTTTCATCAGAACGAATATTTTGAGAGTACGAAAAAAATTGTTCCGGTTAATCGAGGTTATTGAAATGAAATAGGCTTCTTCCCATTATTACATACTATGTACATACCAAATTGCAAGTCTCTATCTCAATTTTTTCGGGAGATAGAGCGTTTACAGACACACACACAGACACACACACAGACACACAGACGGACGCAATTTTTTTTTCTAAAAATATGTTTTTCGGAATCTCCAGTGTCTGAAACGTGTAAATCCGTCAAAAAATTTTTTTCGATTTTCAAAACGATTACAAGACTTACCCTATATACTACGTATGATGGGTAAGTAAAAAGAGGAAAAGTTATTTAGATATTGTTCCTCGTAACGGTGTGAAATAGACCTAAATTTAATATGTTACTTATTTTAAAAGGGTTTTAATAAACATAAGTTTTACGCTAATTTTAATTTATATTGTTTTAATTTAACTATTTTATTCATATGAGGATGATCAAATATGGTTTAAGAAAATCAAATTTTATTTCATTTATTTTATCAAATCATACACCAATATGAAAATTGCAAAAATTTTCTTCGTGATGAAACTTTTATTTCTCATGCACCAAAAATATGATTCGTCAAAAATAAAAATAATAATTTTAGAAATTGTATTACTTATTCACATTTGATGTGGTGACAAATGTATGATGTAGGCCCATCGCGTCTGTATGTCTGAGCCTACATAATTTGATAATATCTATCAATATTGTTATTGCAATTTAAAGTAAATTTCCCTAAGGATATCCAGAAAAATTATTGAGACAAATGTAATTTTTGTTGTCACTTTAAACACTACTATTTATGTAGTAAAATTCATTAAATCTTCCTTTGTTTACATTAAAAGAATATATCTTTGGAGATTTTACACTTACAAGTATTTTTTAACTGCATTATAAATCAGAGAATTTACAGTAAGACCTTGTAAAATTGTCACTCGCATATATCGTAAGTTCCTAATGTTACGGACATTAAAATAAAGAGATAGTGCTAAAACTCCTAATAAACATCACCAAAAAATATGTAATCTGATAATCTGGAAATCTTTTGATTTACGAGATGATTCCATTTGCATCATTTTTAGTTTAACAGAAAGAAAATTTCGTGATAAACAATTAAGTGTGAGTGACAACGAACTCGGTAAAAAGAAACCAACAACACTCACATACCAAGACGATGTTTTAGTATTATGCACCTTGCATAGAAATTTTCTTTTCTTTTGAGAAATCCTTCTGAAAGAAGTGAATTTCGAAAGCTAATGAAACAAGAAAATAAAAGTCAATAAACACAATACCACAGAGAAATCAAATTGCTTTGGCAGACTTTTTGTTAGGTGATGATTGTTTGACTGCAGAATTTTTTTGATTTTAACAAACATTTTGTAATAAATTTTAATAATCGAATAATTTTCCATTTAATTGCTGATGTAAAAATTTATGAAGATTTTGCTATTTTTAGAAGGATTTTCTCCGCTAATGTTCCTTTTCTCATTAAATGTATTTATCATCCAGAAAATAAACTAATGTTAATGATTATAATTAATTTTCAATATCATGCTCATAAAATAATGAATATAATAAATTTAAATTCAATGGAGTAATTCGTTTTTCCATATCACCTTGTTTTAAGCATTTTGAATAAAGAGTTCCAAAGCATGACGGTTTAACGAAGATTTATTATATAAGATATCCTGTTAAATGAGGTAGCGAAATGCAGTGTGTTAGTAATTTCTGAAAATATCACTGATTTTTGAAAGTATGATGGAGTTTCAAAAGCTAATATGACTCTTAACTGCAGTTCAATATGATTAAGTCATTTCAAACCTTATTTTCAATGAAAATATGAAAACAAAGTCCAGGTCTCAAAGTTCAAAACATACGGTTTGCAAATGTTTTGTTCGCTTGTTTCTTTTTTGTCTTAAATATCTTCTCCTAAGTAGAAATAAGGGTACTTACGTATTATCCGGGCCAGGAGATAGATCGGCAAAAATGGTTGTCAATTGCCAATCATTTTTATCGTTGCCAATAACGGCAAAACAGTAATTTAACTAGTATTAAAAAATGCTCTGAAGAGCACCAAAAAAGGTTAATATGTTTAAGTATGAAAAAGGGTTGGACAAGTGCTTCTAATTGAGCATGAGAAAGGAAAGGGGTTCCTTCTTGGCTGAAGCTCACTGTCAATGCCAACTTTTGAAAAAATCATATTCGCGCTTTTTCATATAAAAGAAATTTGCTGTACTGTAGTAAAACTTTCCAACCTGCTTTATATTTCAACTGCACTGTTCTACTGTTGTACTGTGCGTGCGTCTGCAATGCAACTTTGTACAGTGCACTGTGTACCACTATTGATTAACAGACTATACTAGGACTTCCCTCAAAGGGATTAGTCTGAGTGATATTGCTGAGAACATAAAGTTAACAATTACGATATAAAGAAGATATCAACAAGAATCTAAGTGAATATACAGCATATGATGGACAAGAGATAGATAAAGATACAACATATGAAAAATAGCAAATTAAATGATATAATTACAAAATATCATATATAAATTCATATACTGTTATGTTTTCATATGCATTTTTTTATAACATTTGGCAAATAATCTCATTTTCTTAAGCGGGAATTGCTCAAAACTTAAAAAAAACAAAACCGCCGGATCTTTTAAAACGATATTTTTAAAGTCACATAATCAGATTTGCAGCCAATAGCGTATTTTAGCAAGCGTAGTTTAACGCAAATTTAATTTAATTTTTGCAACATTTTCTTTGTGACAAATATCTAAATAAAATATTAAAAAATAAAATATTAAATATTGAAATATTAAATCAAATATTTAATATTTGAATTAAAAAATTCCCTTTGTTTATTTGTATAACTATTTATAGAAACTCGTATACTTCAAACCACATTGATAACATGCTTTCCTACAAACGTGTCTACCAGTCTAACTACTCGTATGTCTTAGCTGTGTCTCTCTCCGTACTCTTCTGTATACCCGTCTCAGTATCCGTCTGTCTTTCTACCCGACTCTTTAATCGTGTCTCTACTTGTCTCGCTTCCCGTTACACTACTCGTCTATCAACACGTCTGTCTGTCTATATACCCCTCTCTCTACCCGTCTGTCAAGTCGTCTCAGTACTCGTCTCTCTATCCACCACGCTACCCGTCTCCCTACCCATCTCACTACCCCTCTGTCAACCCTTTTTTGCACCTGCCTCGCTACCCGTCTGTCTATTCGTTTCGCTACCCGTTAGCTTATCTCTGTCGCTATCCGTCTCTCTACCCGTCTGTCTACCCGTTTGTTTACACGTCTATCTATCTCTCGCCAACTCTTCCCAATATTTAAACAATTTAGTAAACGGAAGCCGTTTATCTGTTATTAAATGCAAACAGGAGTAATTTATCTAAAGAGTATAATCAGATGCAATTTTTTTAAATACATACATAAACCAGCGTAATAATTCACCAGTTTTATTTTCATAGTAGTTTATGTCATTTGACAGTAAATCTCAACTTCTTCAACCCGAACTGCGTCAAGCTTTTTAAAAAAGCCCCAAGGTCCGTATAACTGGGAAGGGGAATTGTCCTCAGGGCTATTAGATACATGTTATTAAGTTAAGTGAAAGTTTCGTAATCGGGTTCGCAGCCAATTTCTTATGTCAGAAAGGGTGGCTTCACGCCATTTTAAATTCATTTCTGAAACTTTCTTTTTCTTTTTTGGTGGGTGGTTGGGGGGGGGGAGGCGGGTTCCAAATATATACACTTAAATTCAAACTTTTGCCCCCATGTTAATATTAGTGTTGTTTGTATTATCAATTAATACTTTGTTGATCGAGCTTCATTCGAAACAAATGTAAAAGACTTCTACAGTTTTTTTTTCTAGGAGAAAGTTCCGTAATCGGGCCCTAAGCTAATCGGGGAATTTAATATCATTATTGTTTCTAACTCTTATAGAGTTAAAACAATATTGTTGCTAGCATTACTCTTGTTTGTGACCAACCTCTTCTGTGTATCTGAATAGGGAAAAGTTCCGTATCATGTACTGGTTGGTGCCAAAGGCAGTTGTAGAATCTTACAAATTTTTCTAGAGAGCGGAAAAACATGTTTTTTAAAATATTTACAAATATACGTTTATTAAACCATGTTTTTGAGCCATTTTAAAAAATTAAGTACGGTGCTAAAATAAAATTTTATTGCCATTTTCGATATTTTAATAAGAAATGAAAATACATAACAAACAAATTTAACAAAACTAAGCCATTTTTGGGTACTTCTCTATTATCCCGTCGACCACTTTTCATAACAAAAAACTATCGCCAAACTAAGATTAAACGCCAAAAATACAGTCCCATTTACTTGATGCCAGAAGCATTATACGTATTTGTTATGCCATCAAGTGGTTTTTAATTCGACATTTGCGTGTATTTTTCATTATGTTTTACTGATTTATTAGTTATTTCATTCATTAAAGTAACAATTCTGTTCTTAAATTCTTATATTTTATTTATTTTGATATTTCAATGGCAATGTTCTCCCGTTTATTTAGCGTTACAGTTTGGCGATAGTTTTTTGTTATGAAAAGTGGTCGACGGGATAATAGAGAAGTACCCATTTTTTGTGATAAATAATTGTTATTGCCAGGGGGGCAAATTGTAAACAATTAATAAGCGAACTAAAAAAATTACCGGAAAAAACTTGTGAGAATCTCAAGAAAGAAATATCTGATATAAAAAGCATTTAAAATCTTAAAATGGAGAAGTGGTCCGTATAAAAATGCAAAACATTATACACCTGATATAACAATTTTTTAATTTTTTTATATTTCCGAAAGCACAGATAAAAGGGTAAAAATCCCGGCTCAGATGCCATATACTCACCACGTTAGCGCGATTTTTCCCCCGCCCATTTGGCGAAAACTGTTTGTTGTGTTTGTTTACTTTTATTTTTTATTTTAATTCTATAGATTATTTTTATATGTATATTAATATTAATTTAGGCATAGATGTTATATACGCACCAGATTGGCGCGATTTTTCCCCCGCCAATTTGGCGAAAACTTTGTTTTTGAATATTAGTTACAAATACCATACAATAATAGCATGTAATTTTTTATTTCAATATAAAAATAAAATAACGTAATAAATGAAATAGCTCCTATTATTCAAAAATGGAAAATAAAAATAAATAAATGATAGTTTGATATAAATAAATATTGATATATATAATAAAAACAATTTATAGAATTAAAATAAAAAATAAAAGTTAATAAACAACAATTGAAACAAAATAACCGGGTTACCATGTGAGACATAAAATTGCCATTTTTTTGCAATCGCGCCAATGTGGTGCGTATATGACATCCGCGCCTTTATTTATATCAAACTATTATTTATTTATTTTTATTTCCTTTTTTAAAATAATAGAAGCTGTTTCATTTATTACGTTATTTTATTTTTATATTGAAATAAAAAATCACGTGTACTATTTGTCACACTATTTGTAACTAATATTCAAAAACAAAGTTTTCCCCAAGCTGGTGGAGGGAAAAATCGCGCCAACGTGGTGCGTATATGACATCTGTGCCTTGTTTCATTTCACATAGAGGTACTGCTCTATTATCCCGTCGACCACTTTTCATAACAAAAAACTATCGCCAAACTGTTAGATTAAACGCCAAAAATGCAGTCCCATTTACTTGATATCAGAAGCATTATACGTGTTTGTTACGTCATCAAGTGGTTTTTAACGCGACATTTGCGTGTATTTTTCATTATGTTTTACTGATTTATTAGATATTTCATTCATTAAAATAACAATTGTGTCCTTAAATTCTTATATTTTATTTATTTATGTATTTTGATATTTCAATGACAACGTTCTCCCGTTTATTTGGCGATAGTTTTTTGTTATGAAAAGTGGTCGACGGGATAATAGAGAAGTACCCACATATGTATTGGTACTTTTATGTTAACTTGGAGCAGTTGATAAATCGCCAAATATTTTTCTCATAACATCTTCATATTGCATTCATTTCATTTAAATATAAATCTTTCACTGATTTCATTTGAAATACATACATTAAAAATACACGTCTTTCACTCATTTAATTTAAAATACACGCCTTTCACTAATTCCATTTAAAATACTAAAAAGGAAAAGAAAATAAGAAATAATGCCACAAATCGAAACCTTTTATTTAAACATCAAAGAATTGTTCCTAACATACACACGCGAAATAAAAAAGCTGCTAATGGTGTGATTTACGCCAAATCTCTAATACTAATACTACTCTTACTAATCTCTAATACTTTTCAAACAGAAAAAATTCCAGATTAACTTTCCATTTTTATTAAATTGAAATATATTTTATTGTGCTGAATATTAGTGCTTGCATATTTTTTTGCTCCATGTATTCCATGAACTTTTCAATTCCGATTGTCTACGAAAATCTCCCGCCGGTGAAAATGACGTACGCACAAAATTTAGTGACGTATGTACTTTAATTGTGCTTTTTTATCTATTTTTTTAATATAACTTCCAAACGGTTTGACACTTATTCTTGGTAATAAATAGACGACGTTGTCACCTTTATAGGTACCTGCTGTAAAAATTTGAACGAAATCCGTTAAATATTTTTTGAGTTATGCTTGACGAAAGGTTTTAATATCCATCGTAGCTATATATGGGGCAAAGTAATACTGCGCTGTGTATGAGTCTTCGTTGCACTCAGACAACTACACTGTGCGCTCCTATTATACTTTTGAGCCTCAGTGCACATCCGCACTGTTTCTTTGTACTTCCGTATTAAAGGTATATGCGCCTAATGTTCGTTTATAACTTACATATGCATTGCTGTACTGCATATTGCATTGTGGAGCCACAGCCACTTGCATATAATTTCAATCAATGAATGCATTATACTGTAATGCGTGCATATGTGAAATTGTTCCTGTTCAGAATGCTGCAACACTCTGCACTGCAATACAAACCAATTTTCTGCGCTGTTCTACACTGCAGGCATGCTTGGTAGCACTGCATGAGTGTGATACACTGCAGGAACTAATGTTTTTGGTACTATGTCGCCTTACATTCATGTCTAATCAAGCTGCGTCTTTACTGGCTATGTCTTTAAACTATACATTTTTATCGTAACTGTGAGTGATTTCATTTATATGGAAAAAGCGCGAATATGATTTTTTCAAAAGTTGGCATTGACAGTGAGCTTCAGCCAAGAAGGAACCCCTTTCCTTTCTCATGCTCAATTAGAAGCACTTGTCCAACCCTTTTTCATACTTAAACATATTAACCTTTTTTGGTGCTCTTCAGAGCATTTTTTAATACTAGTCATTTAAATTTTTTGATAAAAACTAAAGATTTTTCAATATCTTGAAAAGCAAAAAATTTTGCTATTGTCAAAATTTTATTGTTACATTGTTTTTACGACACTCGCCAAATCGTTGACTTTTCATCGCCAAAGTAACATTTTTTCATGTCTACCTGCTCTCTCAAATGTCAGGGGACTGTCACATCAATAATTAAATGGTGGTTTTCCATAGCTGTTACCTCATAAAGAAACTGGATTCTATAACTGTCTCGGTCGTATCCATGGACTGTTTCTGCTGCACTGAAGTCACCTGTTATAGGCTCAGTTGTTCTTTCAGTGGTATCTTTCCTTACTACTCTTCTTAGTCTTTTTTAAAATCGCTGAATAGGACCGAATATTAGGTTCTGATAATTATACTAACGATCAGTTCAGTGATGATGCTATAAAAATTGAGTTTTGATTTTGAATCGTTATTTGGTGCATGAGACTGTTATTTAAGAAAGTTATGCCGCGATATATATTTTTTTATGTATATCAAATGTCAGGGGACTGTCACATCAATAATTAAATGGTGGTTTTCCATAGCTATTACCTCATAAAGAAACTGGATTCTATAATTGTGTTATAACAATGTTCATTGTTAGCTCACTGTATTCAAATTCGTACCAAAAGTTGAATGCACCAACACCACCAAACAATTGTTTCACTTTGTTTAAAGGCAGTTTCTGAAATCAAAATTGGGCCTTTACGGGTGCTAGCTGCAATAAGTCCCCAAACAAAATAATGTTTTTGCTACCAAAACAGTAATCTCGCTTGTTTTTACAACATTCGCCATATCGTTAGCTGATCATCGCTAAAGTACATTCGAAACCATACTGCACTCACCCATAATTACTAAATCCAATGATTTCCATTGTTGCTTAAATAATTTCAAATCGTCAGAATCAAGCTTAAATTATTCTGCTTCATTCGTATGTTGGACGGGCAATTTGAAAAACTTGTGAATTGTACTTCTTCCAATGCTGAAGGCAGCAATTATCGTTGGTGCTAGTACTGCAGCAGCATCATTATTGTGATTATTCATTAAACGAACTTTTTGACTGAGTGAATAAATTAGGAAGCTTTTTACTCTTCCAGCAACTACGCGTACAATCAGATTTATGGGTGGAATAGACGGGTCTTGCTTTTGTTCTTCTATGTGCTTTATAATTGATTAGAATATTTTCCTTTGGTCAGCATTCAGTTTTTTTTGTTCAATTTATCTTCATTAATAACAATTTCCTGGTGAGTTTCAGTGTTATCAGAATTTGCGGCTATCATATGAACGTCATCATTTGGTTCTTCGATATTTTAAAGCTGGTTGTGCAAATCACTTTCTTGTTGCAATTTTTCAGCCAAGTCGATTGCAAATTGTAATCGTTGTTTTGTTTCGCGACATTCTTCCATCTTTTGAAAAAATTTTCACATTGTTCTCAAAGGATTCACGGTAGAGTTTAAATTATCCCAATAGGTCTTCTTAGTTTCGCCAAGGCTTGAACAACATCAGCAAAGAATGATGATAGTACAACTCAATTCCAGCGTCCGTTTTCGTGTTATGATAGGGCGTTTTCAAAACAACTGGTTTCAAACGTTTTCTGAACCAACTGTGGTTCTTTTTTAATTCGTAATATTCTACAGACTTTGGTTTATTTCGTTCGTATTAGTACCTAGTGGCCAATTCGTATAAACACATGTTTTCCAATTTGTCATGTCGATTCATGTAATAATCATCAATAAAATTCCGACAGTAAATTTCAGTAGAACATTCATCCTCTTTTGCCAATAAAACCAAATCATGGTGACTTTCAGTTTTCTTCGTCGGTCTTTTTTCATGCTGGTATTTAAGTATTGCACAGCATCCCATGAATAGAAACATTTATAACCACGAATTTTGTCTACGACTTCGTAACTTCCAGTTTCTCGACTAATCCTGTTTTTTTCTGGCAAAAGCGCGTAATCTGGCACCAAGAATTTAGTTTTTGTCAATGGACTTCCAAATCTCTTCCTTACGATTTTTTTTTCGGTTTGGTTATATAACGCGTAATGTAACGATTTAACACCAAACTGGGTTCTCCAACAAACTGGATGTCAATATTGGCGGCTCACATGAACGAAATCGCGGGATTATAATCATTGATCCAAGTTTGTTTTTCTGATCGTTTCAAACCACATAACTTTGTAACATGGTGTCCACCTTTTCAAGATAAAATGCAGTCTTTAACAGAATTTAAAGTTCAATGTTTCACCAAACCATACATGAAAATTATGTGTAATAATATGCAGCCTGATTATGGCACATTATCCATGACCGTTTAGATGATAATAATGATAGATTTTCTAATATTCCGTAATAGAGTCTACAGACAATGTTAGCGAGAAACAAAAAAATTAGGTACTTTTCGGCTAGCCGGAAGTCAGTGAAATGTATATATATATATGTATATATATGTGTGTATATATATATATATATATACTTCACTGGCAGCTGGTTAACCGAAAAGTACCAAAAGATATTATAGCAACAATATGGATACAGTGTAAATGTGGATGTGATTGAAGGTTTTTCACAAGATCGCAACAACCACATCAAACATTTATCGCCAATAAGAGCCCACTAAATCTAAAAGTACAGGATTTTTCCTTTTATTGTATAACAATTATTTGTTTTCTTATTTTAAGTATATATTTGTGTTTTAATTTTAATAAAATAGTGCTTAAAAGTCTGTAAATTTCAAATGCTCACTTTCGTTTCAACATTGTTTTTTTTTTTTTTCAAGTGTTTTGATTCACGGGAATTTCATTTTGTGCTTACTATTACGCTTGGCGACAATGGTTTTTGTATAACGGAAAAGTACCGAAAAATGTTTTACATTCAATAAATAACAAATCAAAATGTTTGGCACGGTTTGCATGACAACACGATTTGTAGACAACATCTGCTCGGTCAGGGTTGAAATAATTGGCGCATTAGCAAACATTTTGGCATGGTGTTGGTATAATGGAAATGTACCAAAATAAAAGACACAGCACAAGCTGTACAGGAACGACTTAATAATGAACATTGAAAATTGGGTACTTCTCTATCATCCGGTCGACCACTTTTCATAACAAAATACTATCGCAAATTCAAAGATTAAACGCCAAAAATGCAGTCCCATTTACTGGATGTCAGAAGCATTATACGTGTTTGTCATGTCATCAAGTGGTTTTTAATTCGACATTTGCGTGTATTATTATTCACTAGCCGCCACTGGCGACCAGTTTGGTCGCCCTTAAATGTATGTTAAGC
This sequence comes from Maratus michaelseni, assembly GCA_963931845.1. Lineage (NCBI taxonomy): Eukaryota > Metazoa > Arthropoda > Arachnida > Araneae > Salticidae > Maratus > Maratus michaelseni. The sequence continues at coordinate 6,813,422 of OZ007588.1, forward strand.
ATTGTAACAAATTATTTTTATTCATAATTTATTTTTTTCCTTAATCCCTCGCATAACTGGAAAAATCTAATTGACAAATCAAGAACTTTTGCGATCGCGGTAGCATTTCGCTTATTTTTTGTTGTTATGTATTTCATCTTTCTTGACAAAAACCTCTTAACCCACTTAAGAATTTATGCTTCATGTCCGTTTGCTTATCACTTGCAATATGTTCGCTAATGCGGAGATTCTTAAACATATTTGGCGCAAAACAAAAATCGCGCCAACCCCGGTGCGTCCGTGACAGCTGTTTCAATTTAAAATACATGACGTTCACATTTTTCATTTAAAATAGAAAAATAATAATTATCATAAATCAAAACATTTGATTTCAAATTAAAGTATCGTTTCTAATTTGCACGCGCAAAAAATAAAAGCTGACAATTCTTTTCGAAATTTGATCCATTAAATATTATTACATGAGTTCAACTTACGTCAAAAAAAGATCCGGAAGTTGAGTTGTATGGAACAGAATTAAGGTAAAATTTGACTGTCTCACTGGTGCGGATTATTTTTTTTACGCCAGGCAGCGATCCAAAAATTCATGGTTTAATATTTTAAACATTCACAATGAATGAATCTTTTTTCTTTGTTTACTTTCATAGATAGAGAATTTTAACTGCGAACCTAATTTAAACTGAAGTTATTGCAGAATGTATACATAATTGAACGTAAGTCATCTCTCAAATATTAATTTATTTTGAACGATCTTTCTAAAAATGTAACTTTTATGCAGTTTTATTTGCAAAAATAATTTTGAATAAAAATGGCCGCCTGACATATGAAAAAGTGAAACGGACATCCCGGAACTGTTGATGACAGTCACATGACTTACGGTTTTATTATATAGATTATGTTTTACTGACTTATTAGTTATTTCATTCATTAAAATAACAATTGTGTCCGTAAATTCTTATATTTTATTTATTTATTTATTTTGATATTCCAATGGCAACGTTCTCTCTTTTATTTGGCGTTACAGTTTGGCGATAGATTTTTGTTATAAAAAGTGGTCGACGGGATAATAGTACCGAAAATTGTTTGCCGCATATTTTACGTGAATTAGATGAAATTATGAAACACAATTCTTTTACATAAGCATATAAAATGCTTAGTGAGTTTGAACGTGAAGAGCAGGAGCCCGTTAGGCGATATAATTTTCCAATATATATATTTCCTCATTGTCAATTAATAGTATGTGAGTATTATTTCAAATTTAATGTGAAAACCACGATTTCTACCTACGATTACTGTCCTATAACGGGCATTTACACTAGTATGAAAATAAAAACAAATAAGCATGTTTGTCACGTGATTTAATTAATTTGAATGAATTCTGTTACATACATAATAATAATATTTATTTAAACTTTCGTGCAAACGCGCGCGTTTGCTACGATAAAAAAAGAAAAGAAAAACCAATGTTCAACCGAAGCTTTACAACATAAATTCGATTTTCTCAGCGACCGTCAAACATACAAAGATAAAAAAAAAAACCTATTTTAAGTTTTACCAAGAGGAAAAAAATAAAACAAAAACGAAGTTAATACAGCCAGTGGAAGTTTGGCTACAGTTGGTTGAACTTTTCGTCTTCATTTTTTCGTTTAAAGTTAAATAATTAACTACAGTAAGCTACAATAATTTTTTGAATGCTATCATTTTATTAGTCTCGTTGAGTTCTATCTTTCAAAAAAAAATCATTGTCGTATGTCAACTGGTTCGCCAGAAATTTCAGAAAAACGTTTGCATTTTCTATTTCTTAAACATATTATAGCAAACGCTACCGCGTTTGCTATGCTATTGTTAAATACATAAATTGTTTAAAATGGTAAATAATATAAATAAATAAATAAACGATAATAAATAATAACAAAAAACTGTAAACTATAATAAATAAATAAACTATATACTTATCAAAAAATAAGGTTACTGTAATTAGTATAGTTGGCGTCATGCTTGGCTCAGTTGTATCTGATCTGGCCCGGATAATACGTAAGTACCGAAATAAGTTACATTAAGACTAGAACTCTTATTAATATTAGCTTCAGTATTTTAGTTGGGTAATACAGAACTATATTTTATGCGTTCAAAGTTTTTAAGAGATATTAAGCCATTGTAGCATTTATTGAGCTAAAATAATAGAACACGTTTATATCAACACAATGAATATTCGAGAAATTTCTTTTTACGCAACCAAAACGAAGCACTTAGAAACTTTTATTTCTCAGCTGAAGCACTGAAACAAAATTATTTTCCTTTATGGAACTAAACTATAAAAACATGTTTAATTTAAAAAATTCAATAAATGCAAGCGTAATCTAAAAATTTTCATTTTACTAAAATATTTAATGACCGGCAACTTTCAATTTTAGATATTTTGTGGAATAGTTAAAAATGTACTTGTCAGATTCTTCTTGAATTTTAGAATTAAAAAGAACAGGTTTGACTTCATATTTATCAACGTCGATTTGATAAGGAATATAATTTGGGGGCCAAAAAAAATTAAAGAAAAAAAATAATATTTGGGACCACCCTGTGAAAAAAAATTCACGAAATGATCTATCGCTACAGAATATACATAGGCAGACATTGTATAATATGTGTATTCATTTGTGTAAGAATAGCATGTATATTAATAGAGATATAGCCATTTTTTAAAAAAATTAAAAAAATTCTTGCATGTTTTTTGCTTATAACATATGAGGTTTTTAACCAAATTTAACGCCAGTTTCAGAAAAATTGACAAAATATAGTAGAAACAATGTAGTGCAATTGAAATGTAAATATATTAAATATTTAAGGAAATATGGGCAGTTGTATAAAATATTATTTATCTGCGCATGCGCGAACGATAAAAAAGAACTTTTTGCATAATTTAATAATCAACTCTATGGAGCAACTTACTAAAAAATATCAGTCAATTATCGTAAAAATTCAGAGAGATATCGGCGTTAGAGTGAGCTGTTTTTTAGTTTCTCACTAAAACTCGCTAAATGATAAGGGATTGTTCACAAATTGTCATGTTTAATTTTTATACTATATTTCATTTTTTATTGATACTTTAGTTCGCCTTGGAAAACTTTATTGCACCAAGTTATAATACTTTTGGAATGGATCCTTTGATTTTGATAATTATTTTTTTGTTCGAATAAGCTCGTTAGGGTAGTTTTTCAAAGAGAACTAAAGTATCATTAAAAATTGGAAAATAGTATAAAATAAAAAATGACAATTTGTGGAAAATCCCTTATCATTCAGCGAGTTTTAGTGAGAAACTAAAAAACAGCTCACTCTAACGCCGATATCTCTTTGAATTTTTACGATATTTGACTATTTTTTTTAAATTTTGAATTCTATTTTAATTTTGAATCTTTAAAATTGATTGCACTTTCAGTAGAAAAAAAAATAATCAAAAGTTTTGCTTCAATCATTTGAAAATGAATCCACTACAACTGCAATGAAAATAAAGAAAAGCAAATAAAATCAAAACATAATATTCCACTTTTAACTGTATTGGAACGATACGATAAAATCGGAACAAAAAATATTATATTTCCAGGCTTTGATTTTACTAAACGGTCATTCTTTGCCGTTTCTTCTTCCATGGATTTGAAGTGTCTGAACTGCAGTTGTCTGAACTTTCTATTAAGTAAAATTAAGAAAAACATAAAAACAAATGCTAAGCTTAAATGCAAGAAGTTTTGAAAACCGTCTTACCTGAAATAACGTCTTTGATGACGAACTCGTCATCGTCGTGAGAAAAAGAAATAAATGCATCGAAGGCTTTATCATGATCGATGACTTCTTCCTTCACAAAAGTGAACCCATGAGAGTAGAGCGAGACTTTGATGTTCAGTTCATATTTTGCATAAATCACTTTGGCAAATAAACAAAATGTAAGGAAAGCTTAAAAAAAACATATGCTCTGTAATATATATAATAAGATACACCAGTTTTTATTTTATTTGTGAAATTCATATCAGTACTGAAAAAAAGTAAACAAATTTTTAAAATCTTAATTTACTACATACAAGCTATTTGAAACTTAGTGCAAGCGATATATTTTAAAGATATTTCAACGAGGTTGAATGTTTGTCGAGATAATAAAAGTGCCATGAATATAAAATTACGCATCTGCCACTCAGAAATAATCACTTTAAGGTTAGTCGTTAAAGACTAGAAAACAGTAGGCTTTTAATTTATAACTTAACTTATAATAAGTTTGATTTTTTATATATTATTTGAGTATTTATAAACACACACAAAGAATGTGAATGAATTTTCACTTTGCTAAACAACGCTTAACCAACATAGTGAGAAATATGTCCCTACCGGCGATCGAACCCAGATACCTTAGTACAGCGCACCAAGTGCTTTACCATTTAAGCCATCTGGACGATATCCAGTCTGGCATTATTCACTTATACGTTTGCAAGGCTGCAACTTCGCAGCAAATTCCCTCATGTACGCCACTGGGAAGTGTGCTCGTGTGTGACATTCCATCTTGCGCTGAGAAGTTGCAGCCTTGCCAACGTATAAGTAAATAATGCCAGACTGGATATCGTCCAGATGGCTTAAATTTTAAAGCACTTGGTGTGCTATACTAGGGTATCGGGGTTCGATCCCCGGTATGGAGACATTTTTTTACTCTGTTGGTTATGCGTTGTTTAGCAAAGTGAAAATTAATTCACATCCTTTGTGAGTTTCATTAAATTTACGCGCAGTTTCAGTCCTGCTAAAGATTAAATTGGAATTTGAGTATTTATTATGTGTAAATTTACAAAGCGGCACACGCAAAAGAAGTGACATATTAAAGGCAGACAGTAGTTCACTTTCTAATGTCATTTAAGGTATTTAAAAAAGGTGGTTTATAATATTTAATTGGTTTTTACATAAATGTGTATTTAAAATTGCAGACTGAAATTTGGTAATCAAAATCTGGCAGACGCTTAAACGTCCACCTCCTGAAATCAAGCAAGATGACGCAAGATCGGGATTATAAAAAACTTTAATAGGGAAAATATACTTTAGAATATTAATTTTTCTGTTTACTTTGCTATTTTAATTGTAATTTTTTTTATCTTTCGCATTATTTATTCGTTCTAAATTTAACGAATATAATACGATACACTAGTTTTTATGTTTAAGAGTGAAATTCATATCGATACTGAACAAAAGTCAACAATTTTTTTTAAATTTACTGCATACAAACTATTTGAAACTTAGTGAAAGCGATATATTTTAAAGGTATTTCAACGATGTTGAACATTTGTTGAGATACAAAAAATGCTATGAATATAAAATAACTGGTTTATTCATAAATGTGCATTTAAAATTGTAGACGGAAATTTGGTGATCAAAATCTCGCCGAGCTTAAACGTTCGCCCCCTGAAATCAATCAAGATGACACAAAAAAAACTTTATTAGGGGAAATATATTTTAGAATATTTATTTTTACTGTTTACTTTACTATTTTAAATGTATTTTTTATCTTTCGCATTAATTAATATATTTATTCGTCCTAAATTTAACGAAAGTACTATTTAAAAATAAATACTATTATTAAATGATTTAAATATTTTAAGAATAAATATGAATACCTTCTTAAATAAATCTAGCTGCTACGAATTGGAAAAATAAAAAATAATAGACATTTAAATAAGGCTGATAATTTGAAAGGTTTTTCCATTTTAATGAATAGACTTTCATCAATCTGTGATTATTATTATTATTATTATTATTATTAAAAACCTGGTTTAAAAATTTTTCAAAATGTCTTAGTGATGGTGAAAAGGCAAGTGATAATCACAGTATATTGAAAAATTCCCGTTTGTGGCCGATTCATTAAAGCGGTTAATATAAACAATAATAGCGTATTTGCAGTAATTAAATTAAAAGTTGTTTTAAGCGTGCTATTGCGTTCTGTAAAAGTAACAAAAATCACCGGAATTAAAAATGGTATTTATAAAATCACTTAGCGCGAAGCTAATTTGCTACGAATGCAACCAGAACTTAAATATGTTTCATTTTCTTATCTTTTTAACACTTTCCAACATAGGTGAACAATGTTTATGAATTCGGTTTGTCTGTCTGTACGTGGTTTGTCTGTTTGTAAGTGCTCTAACTCGCGTAAATATACTCAGATTGTCATGAAATTGATATATGTTTGATATATGTTGAACTGTTTGGTATTCAAAATACAGTATGTACTATTTGTAGTTCTCTTACAGGGTCTCTTAAAAGAATTCCGTTACATTACGGTTTATGGGAAAAAATCATTTTTGGTGTATTTTAATATTGTTACACAGTTTCAAACATATTGAAATAGACATATATCACTGGAAGTGCACTACAAGAGACTTACTATAGAATATCGAGTACATATCATTCAATTTAACTCAGTTTTTCTCTATTTTCTGGTATGCATAAATTATATAGATCATATACAGGGTAGCATAATATTTCGAGTACATTTCCGTTTAATAACGGATATTGCTGAAGAGAAATGTTCAAACGTGTACGCTACTTGTTTATGTGTTTGAAAATAAAATAATGTCTTTGGGTAGTGCAAAGAATTATTATAAACTGTAAACTTTGCTAAAATATTCTAGAAGTGTTGGAAAGTGTTTCATAATCTATGCTTGACGCATGATTTTTCATGTTATTTTAATTTAGTTGCTAATTTTTGCGCAAACATTATTTATTACTAAGCTTTGTGAAATTGTTTTTTCAGTTAAATGCATAAATTCCATTTAAAAATGCCTTCTTGTAAGAAGACGTGGCTAATAAGTATAATATACTAAAATAATCAAAATAATGCAGAAATTGAAAAATGCTTACATAGAGAAGACACTGAAAAAATCCATACAAAGTCTGTCGTAGGACAGAGATCGGCGTCATTTAGCTTCCATATAACTGACCCATTTAGATTTTCCACTCCTTCATCACTCATTCCACATCGAACGTTGTCAAAGTCTTTTATCTGTATGAATCATAGAATTAAATTTAATATTAAGTCTATCTTTAGAATATAAACGAATAGAAAAAAGTCCTTCCGGCCTGTACCCGGAGGAATAGGTTTTATAATTTTAGCTAATATTACTCAAAACACCAAGCAAAAATGCGAAGAACCCGATTACAGAAGATTCGTTAATACTGCATTCGAATAAGAAATTCGCGAATTAGTCAGCTACAGTTAAGTTGGTTTCATTTATGGAGACTCATTTTTGGCCGCCAAATTTGGCTAAAGACGCCAAGTTTCGTGAGAATTTGACGCTAGCAGATATGAATATATAGTTTTATGCGTATGATTGTGAAAATGATTACAACAATGAAAGATAATAATTTGCGAGAAATCAAGTTCACTAAAACACATAAATTAATCGTTTTTTTTTTTTTGTAATCTGCTATCTCTTGTTTCAAAATGTCAGCCACCCTAGAATTTGAAGTTACTATGTCTCAGCCATTTTTAAAGAGGGTGAAAAAATGCTCCGGAATCCTTGTATCAAGGCCTAACATTTAAACAAAAAATAAATTTGAATTTCGAAATTCTGTAAATTTTTGTCAGTTTTAAATATTTTAGTGGCTGCTATATTGAAACAAGATGGTGGACCAAGCTGGCCGATTTATAAATACTACGAGTACTATCGTATGGCATAGATCATATATATATATATATATATATATATATATATATATATATTACGCTATCGTACGTGGCACAGAAATCGCGATTATTTGTTAACTGTTTAATGGCAATGCCCGAATGAAACGGATCTCATTGGTTATTGTGTAAAAGTCCTTTGACAGGACTTTGGCCAGGATTTTTTACATTTAACTGTTTGGTGCTGCCTTCTACAGAAATAAAAGCGAAACAAACAATGATTTCTTGATTATAAATATATATAGTGCAAGTAAATTGTAATTATAATTTGTCAACATTAAAAATTAAATAGATATATTTTTATACATTTTCATTTGAAATATTCATTTTTGTAAGCATTTAATATTTCTTATTTAAAAAATACAATTAGCAATATAAAACTTAAAATTTAAGCAAAGCAATGATTTTTAAAAAGTGATTTTTAGTAAAAAGGGAAAAAGTAAGTCTAATAATTTTTACTGACCGTTCCATTTTTAAAACGTAACTGTTATACTTTTGAAATTTTAGCTCTTATTTTATCTCAAGTTTTTACTATAAAGTAAAGCCAGGAGCGATGGCGCGGTCGGAAAGATTGCGCACCTACAGGTTCGGAGGGAAGGAGTAGAGTGAGCGCGCAGCGACTCCAGGTAGTTGTACAACAGCAGTAGTGGAGAGTCTATTTGAAAGTGCACGTTGATTGTTTGAGCGTCTAAGATAAAGCATTGCTATTTTGTTTTGTTTTCCCAAAGTAAGTGATTGAATTTTCATAGCTGTTGGTCAGAATTTCTATACAATGTCAGTAGTACAAAATATTTTAAACTTAAATGATTTCTCATAAGCTACTAATCTAGACTAACAGTGGGAACATCAACGGTTCGTTTTACTAGCGGCCATGTTTAAATAAAAGGCCGCGCAATCTCTACTACCGAAATTGGAGAGTTTGCGCATCTGCTATTTAGGAGACATGGCGCATTGTTCCCATTAGTTTCCATGCTAGGAGAGATTACGCAGAATATTGGTAGATTTGCATAAAAAAAAGTAAAAATGAAAAGAGACTAATTTTAAGTTAAACGTGTTATCAAGTAACTTAATGTTATTTTGTAATCTTATTTGGACTTGCTTTTCCTTATTCTTTAATTTTGTTTTCCTTTAATTAAAATTTTTTAATCGTTTTTAAAATTATTTCCTTTTTCTGATTCTTTAATCATTAGGTTGAAATATTCACTTCTAATACAATAACATTTGTTCAGAAAAACCTTACAACAATGTCATTTAAGTGTAATTATCATTGTTAACATTTTAACTGTAGTTATTATTGGTAACAATCTCTCCTATCCATGTGCGCAATCACACCAACCCTGTAAGGACAGAATGCGCAAAATAACTTTATTGGTTTTATTACAACTGTTCTATTAAATTGCAACATAACAACAAAATAGAAATGGAAATGCATAAAAAACGAATGAAGTAAAAATTATTCATGGATAGTTTAGAAAAGTTATTATTTAGATTTTTATTGTTATATTTTGAATTGTGCGCAGACTCTCCTAACTTTACCTTAAACAAATATTTTTTAGTATTTTTTTTATGAAGTCCACTCCACTGTTAAATTTTTCCATGACAGTCTGCCCGGGCAACGCCGGGCGGGTCAGCTAGTATATATATAAATCAAAATTTGAACGGAAGGGGCTTTTGGGGTTTGGAGATCGTAAATCGGTGAAAATATACCAAAATTTTCCGGATTTGCTTTCCTCCGAACGGCAGCTCTTTACTTTCTGCAATGAGCTACCTAAACCATCCTATCAAATGGAAAATTGAAATCATTAACATAGTAAATTCCATTTTTTTTAAATTAATTGGAATTTACATGTATGTGTTGTCTATGCTGGACTTCTAAAATGTCGTCTAAAATTTGCCTTAGGGTTGTGTGCTCTGGATGACACCTTCCATCTTGTGCTGCGGTTGCAGCCTGTCCGACATACACTGCTCAAAACAATTAAAGGATATTGCAGTTTTAGGTGGATTTTGTATCTGGGAAACTTTTTAGCTGATTGATACATGGTCGACAGACATAGTAGGTTATATGAGAACGATTCCTTCCTCGAAAAGGAAATCCTCCACCAGGTTTGCACGATGTGGCCTGCAATTATCGTCCATTAAAATGAAGTTATCTCCGATTGCTGCAGCGTAAGGGACTACAATAGGTCTGAGGATCTCATCCCTATATCGGCGACCAGTCAGAGCTCCATCTCGAATGATGTAGAGGTCAGTGCGCCCGTCAATGGAGATGCCACCATACACCAACACTCCTCCACCGCCAAATCTGACACTTTCGTGCACGAACGCAGGATTATTCCTACTGCCACGGTCCCTCCAGATGAAAATACGCCTATTATCCGGATGCACAGAAAAACGGGACTCGTCAGAAAACAGAATATTGCTCCATTCATTTCTCCTCCAGTTGACATGCTCGGTTGCCCACTCCCTGCAGTCGCGACGATGCCTTGATGTTAATCTAACACATACCATCGGTCGGCGAGCATACAGACCTACAGCATGGAGCCGGTTTCGGACAGTCTGAGTTGAAATCGTGGTGCCTGTAGCCGAGCGAAGGTGTTGTTGGAGAAGAGTAGCGTTCATGTTTCGGTGTCTCCGAGCTGTTAACGCTAAATACCGATCTTCATTGGGCGTTGTTGCCCGTCTACGACCTTGCCCTGGTCTTCGGCCTGCACATCCACTCTCCAAAAAATGGTTCCAGATCCTGGAAATGACACTTTGTGACACTCCAATGGCTTGCGCTACTTCGGATTGAGTTTGGCCCCCTTCTAACCTACCAACAATTCTCCAAGCTTTTGAATCTGTCAAATGACTTCGCTGAGACATCGTACTCATCGAAACAAAGCAATCACTGAATGCCGATCATCCTTGTCTTCATTCTGTTTTATCCAGTTGAAAGTCAAATTTCATTCGCTGCCGCTGAAGCGACGTTTTTGACGTCGAACTCAAAATTTGCATACTCCACAGTTTGAAAACCTGAAAAATTTGCATTTGTGATTCTCTTCTTCTATTTTCGGCAAAAAAATTTCGTTTATATCTTTATTTTATATAAAACTTCAAATATCCTTTAATTGTTTTGAGCAGTGTATATAAGAGCGAGGGATGCCGAGTTGGGATATCGTTCCTTGTAGCTGAGTAGTAGATCCGTAGAGCGCAATTGTGAGGTCCCGGTTTCGATTCCCGGCTTGGGACATTTTTTACTCTGTTGGCTTAACGCTCAGTTTAGCAATGAGAATCCACTTGTTTGTTTAATCATTAACCCATTGACTTCTTTAATTTCCACTCTAATATTTTTTTTATGGTATTTCAAGTTAAAATACAGGGTGGCCATAAAGTGACAGTACGCAACGTGCTCTGTAGCGCGATCTAATTGCGAGAATAAAGCCAAATTTCGTCTTATGATTAAACAAGATTCAGAACGAAGGTTTCTTTGAAAAAAAAGTTCCAAAAGTTGCCGCTAGTTGGAAATGTGGCGCAGTGTAATAAAAAAGACAGTTTAAAAAATGCAGAATGAATGCTTAAATAAAAGTAACTTTAAATTCGCACATTAAACAAGTAAAATCAATATTAATATGGCAACTTTTCTGTTACACAACGCCACATGGTGACTATAATTTAACAAACAGAACTCAGCGTGCTATGTAGCGCGATCTAATTGCGAAAATGGAGCCAAACTTTATATTATGACTATTGAAGACGGGGAACGAAAGATTCCGCGAAAAAAATAGTTCCAAAAGTCGCCGCTAGTTAGAAATATGGCCTTGTGCAATAAAAAAGAGAGTTTAAAAAAGTAGAATCAGTGGTGAAATAAAATAAAATTAAGTTTAGCACATTTAACGATTAATATCAATTTTGATATGGCACCTTTTCTGTTACACAGCGCCACATTCCCACCTGGCGGTGTCTTTGGAACTAATTTTTTGTCGCGGAATCCTTTGTTCTCCATCTTGTTTAATCATAATACAAAATTTAGCTCCATTCTCGCAATTGGATTCTCGCAATTCAACTAACAGAGCGCGTTGAGTACGGTCACTTTAATAATGGCCACCATGTGGCGTTGTGTAATACAAATGTTGCCATATTGAGATTGCTTTTACTCGTTAATTGTGCTAAATTAATGTTACTTTTATTTCAGTATTTATTCTGCATTTTTTAAACTATCGTTTCTATTGCAAAGCGCCACATTTCTCCTAGCGGCCAATTTTTGAACTATTGTTTGCGAAATACTTCGTCTTCCGTCTGGTTTAGCCGTAATACAAAATTTGGCTTTATTCTCGCAATTAGATAGCGCTACAGAGCACGTTGCGTACTGTAACATTAATTATGGCAAATTTAACTCTGGATACCCTGTACACATGTAAAAGTTACACCTCTTTAGTGGTATGAGATTACGTCAGATTTTAGAGAATGTTGGAGAGTCAAAGGAAAAAAATGGATTTTCACAAGCTCTCTGTTAATTAATTAAAATTATTTATAAAATAATATATCTTGAACATTATGAGAACTTATAAGAATAATGAATTGTTTTTATGTATAGTGTGATTTAAGAGACCTCAGTAATTTATTAGTTAAATAACTGCATGAAGTGCGAAGCTGTTGTTGTCAAATTATGTGTACATGTGGATAGTTCCAATGGGAAAAGTAGCATGTTTACTTTTGAAGAAAATAATTTTTTAAAAATGGACCATATTCATTCGATAACAATATTTTGGTAGTTAAAAGGTAATCAAGAGTTTATTTACTGGTATTATGTTTTTGTTGATAGTATCTTGGATCCCTATATTTTTGAACAGGGACTGAATCCAGAACGTTGGTTCAGTTTATTTTGATTCTTTATGTATGTGAATTGTTTTCTTTGAAATTTCATTGTTCCCCTTTATTTTTTTTCTAAATCTTGATTTTAATTCCTAGCACAGCATGATTTTGATTTTTATTGATTAGTCTTCTCTTTGACTAAAAAATGGCAGCAGCCTCACAGACCGAATTCACAATGCAACTAAAAGAAAATACAAGAAAATAATAATTTTGATACTCATGGGCAATTTATGCCCCCATTATGTGATCAATGCGTATTAATAATTTGGTATTACTGAAAATTTCATAACCATAAAATATCCATAAAATTCATGTCATGAGTTGCTTCGAAATTTACTTTACCGATAGGTGAGATAATTTTGGATTAATCTTTGAATTCGAACTTTTAAGTAAAGCTGCAAATTAAGTTTACACTGAACCTTCTATAGTGCTTAAGTTGAGCAGTGTTTATTTATTATTTTCAGTCATAGGCGTAGCGTGACCGAAAATTTTGGGGGGGGCACAAATGTTTATTAAACACACACGCGCGCACGCACACATTCCCATATATAACATAGTGGTATCTTGGTTAAAAACGGCATCGCAGAAATTTTTCACATTTGGTAAAAAGAATTCAGTTTCTATCTTCTAGCCCCCTAGACCTAAAAGTTTATTTTTCTTAAACATTCGTCGTGCAGTAATTTTTGAATTTTTTGCGAAATATTTGTGATTTTTAGCGTTTTTTCGCGTTTTGCGACAATTTCTTAACATTTGTGTTAGGAATTAAGTTTCAATCTTTTTAACACAATATAGTAAAATTTGTCCTCTGGCTTTTTCTAATTTTTCACGAAGTTTTTATGTTAATTTTTGCGTTTTTTATCTTTCCGAGGCAATTTTTTAAACATTCGTACGAGAAATCTGGTTTTATTTTTTCAGCCGATATAGTACATTTTATACTCTGCGATTTTTTAATTTTTTGAAAATTTATTATGCGATTTTTCGCGTTTTGCGGCGATATTTTTGATATCCGTAAATGGAATCAAACTTCAATCTTTTAGTCCAATATAGCGAATTTTGTGATCTGCGATTTTTAGATTTTTCACGAATTTTTTAGGCAATTTTAAGCGTTTCGTGGCGATTTTCTTAAACATTCGTAAAATACATCTGCTTTTCATTTTTCAGCCCGATATAGTAAATTTTGCCCTCGGTGGTAAATTTTGCCCTCGGTTCTAAATTTTTCTTAAATTTTTTATGTGATTTTTAGTGTTTTTCCGCGTTTTCTGGCAATTTTTTAACATTTGTGATGCGAATCTGGTTTCAACCTTTTAACCCATTATTCTGAAATTTGTCCTCTGCGATTTTAAAATTTTTCAGGAATTTTTTATGAGATATTTTGTTGTTTTTTCGTGTTCTGTTGCGATTTTTAAACATTCGTAAAAGGAGTCCAGTTTTAATCTTTCAGCCCATTATACTAAATTTTTAACTCTGCGATTACATTTTGTACTCACTGATTTTAATCGCAAAATTTTCATGGGACTTTTTGCAGGGTTTTTTTCGCGTTTTGTGGAAATTCTTAACATCTGTAACAGGAATCCAATTACAACGTTTTAGCCCAAATTATTTTAGCTCAATATAGTAAATGTTGGCTTCTTTTCAATAATGTTTATTCGGAACTCGTTGTAGTGAATTTGAATTCGTTCGCGAATTTGTTATTGCGGGTTTTAGCGTTTTTTTGCGCTTTGCGACGATTTTTTTTTTACATTCGTAAAATGAATCCAACTACAATCTTTAACCCAATATAATAAATTTGGTTCTCAGCGATTTTTAAGTTTTTCGTGATTTTTTTTTCCGTTTTTACGCATTTTGAAGCTATTTTTCTAACATTCGTAAAATAAATCAGGTTTCAGTCTTTAAATACAATACCGTTAATTTTGTCCTCTGTGATTTTTTAATTTTTCGTGAATTTTTTTATGTGATTTTTTGTTCACGTTTCGTGGAGATATTTTCACATTCGTAAAAATAATCCGGTTTTGAGCTTTTAGCCCAATAGAATATTTTTTTTTCTCTTTTCAATAAAGTTTAGTCGGAATCCGTACTATGATTTTAATGTTTCATGCAATTTTAACGCTTTTTCGCGTTCCGCGGCGATTTTTTGACATTCGTAAAAGGAATCCAGCTACAAATTTTTAACCTAATGTAATAAATTTTGTTCTCTGAGATTTTTAAGTTTTTCGCGATTATTTTTTGCAAATTTTACGCTTTTATGCGCTTTGCGGCGATTTTTTCTACATTCGTAAAAGAAATCTGGTTTCAGTCTTTGAACACAATGTAGTAAATTTTGTCTTCAGTGTTTTTTAATTTTTTCGTGGATTTTTTTTTTTTACGTTTTGTGAAGATATCTTCACATTCATAAAAAGAATACACTTTCAATCTTTTAGCCCAATACAGTAATTTTTTTTTCTCTTTTCAATAAAGTTTATTCGTCATTTTTTTTTTTTTTCGTTTCGCAGCAATTTTTTAACATTTGTCACAGGTTTCAATCTTTTAGCCCAATATTGTAAATTTTGTCATTGTAGACCGCAATGTAACGGAATTCTTTTGAGTGTCCCTGTAAAAAAACTATAAGTGCTACACACTTCCATTGAAATAGGGAACATGCTATAGATAACGATTATAACATATAAAAATTGCAGGGCAATCCGAGCATATTTACGAGAGTTAGAGCACGGACAGACGGCAGACGGCCAGACGGCAGCCGGCCAGAAAAACCGAAGTCATAAACACTTTTCAACTAGGTTGGAAAGTGTTAAAAAGAGAGAGATTTAGCATTTCTTCGCATTCTGCGGCGAAAGGAATCCGGTTTAAATATATTGTATTAAAATCGCGTACATAAAAAAATTTTCTGCGGTTAGCGGCAATTTTTTAACATTTGTAAAATGAATTCGTTTTCAACCTTTAAACCAATATAGTACATTTTGTCCCCTGGAAGTTTTGAATTGCTCGCGAATTTTGTGTTTTTTCGCTTTTTCGGCAAATTTTTTAACTTCTTTTTTCGAAATGGAAAGAGCTAACTCTGCTAAATTTTGTTTTCCTGCGATTAAATTTAAGTTGGAAGAGTACAAAATAGTCGTAACGTGAACTGCGATGCTCCAAATATTAAACTAATTTGGGTCGAAAAAAAAAAAATTAAAGGTTAGTTTGATTCGAGACCAGATCAGGCGTAGCCTGCACGGGTGTAAGCTGTTGACAGCAGTTGGACCCCACTACTAGGTTCTTTTAATTCGAGGTTCACTTGGAAAAAAAACGACCCAATAAATGAGGAAAGCTCCGCTAGATCATTTTATTGAAATTAATATTTTTGTAACAAATATAATAAACAGCACCACAACAACTGTATTTGGCGTAGGTGTGTGTGTGGGGGGGGCATCGAACCACCCTTGGTACGGCCCTGATAATAAATAAAAGACATTTATCAAACTTTTAAGACATTTGAAATAAGTTTAAACGGCACTTTTAAGAAGTAACTAATCATTTAATATATGTGCTCCTGCAAAATTGTATGGAAAATTGCACCTTCGATAGCAACGGTTTTGCTTAACAACGGTATTTCTGAAACGGATTACCATCGTTTACCAAGGTACAGCTGTATATTCTTTAAAACAGCTCATTCAAGAAGACTTACATTTTGAAAAAAAAAAATCATAACCATTGCATCTCAAAAATGCGAAGGTATAGTAGAAGATTAAGTGCTGTCAATAAAAAAAAATAACAAGTAAGAGAGAGGAACATATTTAATAACTAAATGAAAAAAATATTAATTATTTTTTATAATCATAGTGATGTATGGTTGCATTCCATTGGTAAATAACTCCAGCGACACAGCTTGGAAAAGCAGGATATTTATGACTTGATCAAATTATAATTAAAGTTACAACAAATTAAATGAAATATATATTGCGGAGAAACAGAACTACCGCACTGATAAACACAACTACATTTTCTAAAGTCTACAGACGGAATGAGAAGGAAAAAAAAAGTACATGTACATACTAACCGCAGACAGCGGAAAAACAGCTGACCCATTGAAATTGTCCACAGCTGTAAGAGAGTGGCAGTTCAAATTTTTGTTTAATGAATGTTCGTATCAGGGTTTGTACTGCACAACACAATTTTTGCTACCAAATTCATTACTTTAAAGAAAAAGAGCAGAGCTATCTATACTGATCTGACATCTGATTAAGTAAAAATAAAAATGAAGAAATATAAAATGAAAATTAAAGTAGTTATTTCATTTCCATTTTGGGTCAATACAAGACAAGTCTTAATTGACTGAATCCTATTTTAGAAATTGATATTCAGAAAGTTGGAGGGGCACGTGCCCCCTCGTGCCCCCCCCGAGGCTACGCCTATGTTTTCAGTAACGTCAAATTAGTTTCTACAAAACCTTTCTTGGAGGCGCCGGGTAACGAACACAGTCCTTTTCGTATGCAAAGCCAGCATTTTACTGTCTAAGATACGACATTGACATTTGCATTCGTCAATTCAGAAAATAATTTTTCTGTAACTATTACAGTGTTAGTCAGTTAATCAGGGTTTACAATGTTATAGATGGTTAAGAATAACACAAAATATAATATTTTGGTTTTGTGGAATTGTTACCTTTGATTAATGGGAAACTTTAATATCATGTGATCAATATCTATGGAATAATTATACGATTGCAATCGATGAGTCATCCATCTTGTTATAAATAAATGTATACACTTTTTGCTTGTAATAATGCCAGTTATTGTCCATTCGGCTTACTTTTGTAGTTACGTTAACAACTTTTTTATATTAGAGAAATAATATATATATATAAATATTCTTACGATATGGTTATTGGAAGTTAACCATGTCTTGAATTTCAATGCATCGCAATCACACGTCCACGGGTTGCCAGATAGAGACGCTTGTTTGAGATTCCGCTGATAGTCAATCACATGCTGAGGAAACCTCCTTAACTTGTTGTTCGATAAATAAAGTTGGACAAGATTTGGAGGTAGCTGATCTGCATCAAGAATATCTAATGTATTATTTTCTAAACTGATTCCTAAGACACTATCTTTTAAGTGTAAAGAAGGATCAATATTCTGATACATTACAAAGTAATGCCGGTCATCAGAAGAGAACATCTCATTGACCTAAAAAAATTTTAAGAGCATATTTTTTAAATAATTACTTTTGAATGAGAAACAGATCATTAGTAAAATAATGTTAAATCTGTCATTGAAAGAAAAACATATTGCAACATAATCAGAAAATATAGGGTAAAATTATAATTACTACCTGATAAAAAAAAAGTCTAAATACTGTTGTAACATTTACCAAACACAATAATTTATATCTTAAATTTGTGTTATGTTACTTATTAATCCCAGTGAAACAGCATTATATACAATCGGTGTTTGACAGTAGAGCATCTATGAAAGTGAAAAAAAAAGTCTTCAATAATTTATAAGTTCGCAATAAAATTCTAGAAAAGAAATATTTGAATCGTGATAAAATTTTGACACACTTTAACGCTGTCTCTGAATGCAATGAAAATGGTCTTTTGTCTGATAGTCACTAAGTCGTAACGTCTAGAGTAGTTGTTGCATCTTTTATCATATCATAAAATTACCGTACAGGTTTATCCAATCAGCTGAGATACGAATGAGAGAATGAAGAGAAATACTTATGAAGAGATGTAACTCCAATGTCGCAGTTGTAAACAAGAGGTGAACACAACTTGTGATATTTGTGAACAGCACTAAACAGTTTGATAACAGTACACTGTAACTTTACAATTTAGTTAAAATAAATTGCTTTTCCATGGAGATAGCATGTGATGGCAATAACGTCTAGGACTTTAAAGTAATAATCACCTAATGGATTAGATACAAAAACGCAATGAAAAGTGAAATACATTTCCATTTTTGTTGATTCACGCCAGCACGATATTATGTATGCAGTATTGCAATAGTATTATTATATCAGAATAAATCGTCAATAATCGCGCTCAGATTTAAATATGCTGAGTAGTTTTGTTATGTGTTGAACGGATTTATCCGTTTCCAATTTTCAGTAACGTAAATATTTAACCTAAAAGTTAAACTTCCTCTTAAAACTGATTAAATTAGACTTTTGTGGGAGTATTTTGACAATTGCATGATAAAAATATTTGATTTATTTTTTACTCAATTGCAGGAGGATTTTTATGGGAATGACTCAACAATACAATAGAGATATTTCCTAGACAATAAAATATTTGATTAATAGCACTCTCGCTCAGGCAATAACACAGCTGATAATTCTTAATTCGAGTTTGGATAATTTGAAATATTTGTTAATTAGAACTTCAATTTACTGTTGTAAGTGTAGAAATTCAAAGTACATAAAAAATGTATAACATAAATTGTTTGCCAATTAATTCTAATTGACACACTTCTTTACATATTTTCATATTTCGAGTGTAGTCATGTCTGATTTATTGTGTTTGTGAAACAGTAGATAAGATTAATGCACCTATAGTGGGCCATGTACTAGTAGTGAGTCACTAATTTTGAAAGTTTCAAAACAAGCCACAAATGCATTTCTGAAAAATTACAGAAAGAAATCTCATTGGTTGAATTACTTACCTGTTAATTGGCCATAACACTGTTTGGAATAATTGTTTTGGAATGAATAGTCCACAGCCATGTCGAACAGCAAATATGAACTGTGCACTACCTTTGTCTTGAGGATACTTCCCCATTCTAAGACATTTTTCAGCTATTGAAGGATGCGCGAGCAAAAAAAGCTTTTTCTTAATGTATATTTCCATAGCTGTTACAGTGACAGAAACTTCCACTTTAATTTACTGAGCATTATTTAACATTGATAAAAATCTCTTCAGCGGTTGGTAATTAATTTCATCAATAGCTTGTATAAACCCTCGAGTTCAATAATATAACAAGTTTAGTTGGATTGTGGCATAAGTTTCTTAAAGTGGCAACAACAGTACCAAATTGCCCTGTAAAATAACTAATATTGAGACACCTTTATATGTAGTAAATGCTGAGGCTATTTAAAATTTGTTTTATAAAACTTAGCAGAAGCTAAACTATAAATTGATCATTCGACAGTAATTATAATAAAAAGCAATACTAAGGTAAATTAAAAAACACTATATTATTGTTTATTTTCAAAATCACGTAAGTATTGCTAATTTATTTTTTGTCCAATTTGATCAATTTTTATTTTAGCTACTGATGAACTTTAATTGCTTCGAAATTGCTTCAGTATCGAAATTGCCTGAAGAAAATGTACATAAATGTTAAATATTTTAAATGTGATTTTGTAATTGTTTTTATCCCTTTAATATAACATCGAATTATGCGCATCTATGATATTTCCAATTAAATATTCTTTGACTTCATGCAGGAATAATTTTACACACCCAATCACGAAAACAGCCGTCAGATGTCGCGACTGTAGTTGATGTGGCCTTGAGGCCGCATCATTGCACAGTCAAATCAGAATGAACTGCATCTTGATTATGCATCACTTCCACATTATCATGCAAACATCCGTAATTAGAATACCGTTCATTTCGAATAAAATCAGCTTGCATGATGTCACTTAAAAGTGCTGCTGCCTGCCTGACTTTTAAAGATTTTCTTCCAAATAAAACCTCTACATTCATATGGTTTTGCGAGGTGTCTGCTCTCATATCAGTTGAGGAATAATTTTTGAGAATGCAAGATCTATTAGGTTGCAGCATACGTGCCTAGTTACTTACTCTCTTATGGTACTTTGGTTATGGTACTTTGGTCTCTTAAGATACTTTGGTGTCAAATGGATTTTTGAGTTTTGTGTGTGAAGGTGTTGTCCATGTTATAACAATCTAAGGAAATCTGGTTTATTTCCAAGTATACTTGGAGCAATAATATGATAATTAGGTTTCTGTGATAGTGTAGCTAATAAAAAACAGTGGTAGAAGTTAGATACAGTGGTTATAGTAGCATCCTGCACTTTGTGGAATAACAGTCTGGTGTTTCATCGCATCAGAATTTTGAAGTTACTTTCTGCCAGCGTCCATTTTGAGCTTTTTTTTTGGAGCTTAATCTTCGACTGAGAGCCTTGATAGCATGGTAAGGTGTTGAAATTTTGCATATCAAATTAAAAATAAAAAGCTGGAATTCACAGGATTCAATTCTTAATGCTATTTCAGTATTCTAAAATGACATTTTTAGTATCTCCAGTTACAGTTACCATGCAAACTACAGTATTCCTTGTGATATGAGGTGAACCCGTCAATAATAGTCATATTACAGTAGATTAGTGTTTGAATTTAGTGTATACCGTGGGAATAGAATTCTCCTATTCAATATTTTAGTGTTTCCAGTTCACTTTCAATAATCTTTCTTCAAAATATTTGGCTTAGATGCTTTACACTCACGCTAAAAAAAAAAAAAAAATTAATCTGTTAAAAAAAAGAAAAAAGTCGCCAAATTTAGGGGATTTTTTCCTTTAATGGCAACCTAGCCATTGTATTAAGTTATTCGTTTGGCGCAGTCTTGGAAATCGCGCCAACCAAACAGTCGCCAATCTTTTGTTTACATTTTAGCGTGAGTGTAACACATCTGTTCCAAATATTTTTTCAATCAATTATTCTTTAAAGTAAATAATTGTTATTGATAATTTCTATGTTATGGTAGTTTGTTTTACTGACGAGTCCGAAGGGCTCGCCACGATGTTAAAGCTAAAGCAATTTCACTTTGTATGGGGGGGGGGGGGGATATCGTATTGATGTTCACGTGAAAATTTATTTGGGTTTGTTCTTTGAAAATAACAGACTTGTATTAATAAGGTATCGCAAGTACATATTTTCTGCAATATCTTGAAATAGGGATTAGGTTATTTGGGAAAATGGAGGATACAAATTGAATATATCTTGTTTTTTTATGAAAGGTAAATTTAATTATGTTGTATTTACCCGAATAAGTTTCATATAATATTCTCTCAGTTATTCAGAAATCAGCTATAATATTAAAACTATAACAGTCATTTAAAATTGGGTTTTTTGTTAAGTTTTCCTTCGTATTGATAGTTATTATAAGTACGAGTAAATGTAATGTCTCTGCCATAGTCTGTTAACTAATTATGCATTATTTTGCTCCTTTTTAGCTTCGCTGAAAATAATATGGACTTTTTATAAATCATCAGCTAAAACATTGTAATTTTCGATTGTAATTGGATAAACCGTTGACCTTAACAAAAGCAATGAGGCGAAACATTTTCTTACTTATTGCCGCAAAATATTTGCCAGAGAAATTCGATGTAATTTCTTCGACGATTTAAAGAACAAATGTAAGCTACTTAGAATGGTACCATCGATAAAAAAACTAGTCGTTGGGGGCCACCGTAATACTTACCCATCGTGGATATGCATAATGTAAAATATTAAAACAAAAATGTGTAAACTACTTATAAAATGCATAGCAATTCAAATAAAATCGTGGCTTGATGACGTCATTACTTTATAGGTTCGATTACTGAATTGCTTGAAAGAGGTTTTTCCTTATAACTCCAAAAATAATAATCCTATTAACTAGCGGTTTATTGCATCTGATTAAGCGTCAAATTTCCAATTAAAATATATCTTTGAAGGGAATTTTGGATGAAATACAGGGTCATGAAAAATCGAAGAGTGTGGAAAATAGGATTACAAATATCTCAGCAACTAATTATCCGATCGACTTCATGCTTTATGCAAAATTTATGTTTTTTTATTGTCTTTTATATTCATTTCTTAAAATAAACAATTTCGAAAATTTTTATATACCTTTTATCAGAACGAATATTTCGAGAGTCCGAAAAAAATAGATCCGGTTAATCGAGGTTATTGAAATGAAATAGGCTTCTTCCCATTATTACATACTAAGTACATACCAAATTGCAAGTGTCTATCTCAATTTTTTCGGGAGATAGAGCGTTTACAGACACACACACACACAGACACACAGACACACAGACGGACGGCAAAATTTTTTTTCTAAAAATATGTTTTTTGGAATCTCCAGTGTCTGAAACGTGTAAATCCGTCAAAAAAAATTTTTCGATTTTCAAAACGATTACAAGACTTACCCTATACTACGTATGATGGGTAAGTAAAAGAAAGAGAACACCACAAACTAGCACTTCCGTAAATCAACATGTAAAATGGGACTGATGCCAGTCGATTAGTTATAACGTGTACTAAATGCTATACCTAAATTTTGCTTAAGGGTTGTCTGTATATAGAAATTGTACCAAACTCGAAAATGTTTATTACTAACACCTAGATTTGACATCATATTTGGATTATCCGGTAAATTTTACATTCGAATGTCACACAGGAAATCATTTGGTCAAGTAGTTTATTAAATAAGGAAGCAGGTTTAAAAATTTGGAATTTATAATGTTAAATTCATGTAACTTTGGAGGTTGCATATTTGAAGCTTTTAGAAATTGATTTCTTTTTCAAAAAAATTCATATTTTACATTTCTTTTTTTTTTTTTTGGAAATTAATTTAAAAGAAAATCTATAATTTGAAATAATGTTAAAAAAAAATATGAATTGTAAACTATGAATGTTTTAAACAGAAATTGATTTCTAGAAGATTTAAATCTGCTAATCCAAAATAGCAGCGCATTCCACTAGGTAGACTTTGAGTTATACTTTGAAACATACACTCATTGCAGTGTGTTTTGCAACGATTAAAAATGAAACCAGGAGTTCCAAATCCTGAGTTCAAACTTTAAACCTGTGTAATTTCTTAAAACATTACTTACCCGATTCACATTTCGCTCACAACCTAATGCCCGTGGTATCTTGATACCACTACTGTTTCCAATTAAGTAGATTTTTTAATTCAGATATTCCATTTTCACTTCAGAAATTTAAAATAGCAATATTTAGTTCATTTAATAACAAACATTCTGTCATTAAATGAAGCTAAGTTTATTATTGAAATTTTCTCGTATAAATTCAGATTTTCTGAATTACGGAATTTCTGGAACGTAGTCTACGATGGGAATTAAAGGGTTAAGGTAAAACTTATCGAAGAATGCCAATATGATGACAAAATGAAGTGTTAGTACTGAGAAGTTTCGAGTTTAGTTCAACTTCTTTATGGAGACGGCCTTTTAAACAAATTTTAAGGCCAAAAATAAATAGTATAAAAATAAATAGTAAATGTTATTATTATTCGACTGATATGAATTACATTTTTATATGATGATTTGTGGGAAAGTTATTGTGGAGTGTTCTCTCTGTGGTTTTGTTTTTATCTTTTTCGGGGTTTTTTTTTTCGACTATACACTCTCAGAAAAAACTGTAAATTTATGAGCGTTTGCCCTTCAATTTTTACGGGCAACAGCCTTATTTGATAAAAAATGGTCTGATCCACTAAATAAGTGACCTAATCCCTTAGATACTTAGAAAATTAAAGACAATCTACATATTCTTACAGTTCTAGCCCATCCGTTAGCAAAAATACGGTACGACTCCCTACATTTTCCTCCGCTAGAGTGTAACCCTTCATTTTAGTTGTGTTTCGAAAAATAATGTCGCTTAACCGCGACCGTAACATATTTTTTAACCAAAAAAGCGATTCTGTGATGATTATCTAATGTGCTATGTGCTACGGAACAGTAAGTAAAGTATTCTAATGTTACTTTGCCCCGTAAAATTATGGGCTGCACAAAATAATGATCATGGATTTTTTTTTTTTTTTTTTTTTTTTTTTTTTTTGTACGGGGTATGACTGGAATCTCTGCAGCCAGCCTCTGCCCGTAATTTTACAGAGGTATTTTTAACTACATAATATTTTACTTAGAGATTTAATGACATGCATTAATACTTACTTCCAACTGTGCTAAATTATTCTCAATAAATTTCGGAACAAGGGATAAATTCCTTGAGCTGCAATCAACCAACATGGAAAAAAATCCTCCATATTCAGTACATTTACATGAGCACATGTCTGGGCAGTTGAGAGGTTTTCGTAGGCTATTTTCAGTTTGAGATCTTAAACACATTCCTCTTATCTTGTCATCTTTAATTATATCAATGAATGGTAGGAGTTTGCAGTCACATTTCAAAGAATTGCCTATTAAAATAGTACTGTAATTAACTGCTGGTGATTAACATTAAAAATTTTACTCAGAAAAGGAAATTTCATACAACGAGTGTTAATTAATTAGACAGTTTTAAAACAAAACACTCCCTGGTCCGCATGCTGAATTAGCAATATTGAAATTAAATTAGTATTAAATAAAATAATCTACATTTTGATATCGAAATTTTATTGTGCGTAGTATATGTGAAACGTTAAATAGAGATAACGGTATCTTATTAAATAAATTACTTTCTGATATACAAATACTTTATTACACTGTTAAAAATTTGCAGCAAACTGTCCAGTCATTTGACCGTTTTTATAGAAAATGGTTACATAGCCATAGCCGTTTTTATATGAAACGGCTACATAACCGTCATTTAACTCCATTCTGACCATATTATTGCCCATATATATGGTCAGAATAGAGTTAAATTACGGTTATGTAACCATTTTCTGTAAAACGGTCAAATGACTGGACAGTTTGCTGCAAGTTTTTAACAGTGTAGCTACAAATTGTTTTGTTTTAAATACCAATAAAAATATTCTATTCTGCAAAACGCTAACATGTGAAAGTAATATATTAGAGTAGAAATCATAATTACAAATGAATATAAAATATATAAGACAGCAACTTAAAAATTGTTTGTACTTCTCAGTCATTTTTACACCGAAGCAGATAACTGTTATAAAGGTCCTTTGTTATACTATATTTACCCTCAATTAAAATGTACTTTTTCAGTTACTTTACGTCGCGTCACGGTTTTAGGTAGATTTCGTAAGAAATATTACCTATTGCATTCTCCCCTAAGTTGGAATTTTTGAAAAAAAAGTGCAGATCTACACCGATCATGACTCCTGGAACCCAAAACCACCCCCCAGTTCAAAACTTTATCTATCTATCTACCTATCTATCTACCACTTTTTTTTGGACACGATAACTTCCAAAATTCTGTACAAATCTTTTCCAAACTGATACATAAAATCAAGGGGTATAAAATATCGGTCAAGTTCATTAATGGGCAAAATAGAACCAAGGGGAGGGGAATAGGGGGAAGGGAGGCATTTTGTGAAACAGAAAAAAAACCTTAACTTCTTAATTATGATACATATCGAATCCGTTTAAAGTTATTATTACTTCAAGGAAAAGGGCCAACAATTTATGTATGATAGATATTTGATTTCATTAAAAATGCTCAAAGGAGGAAGGGGAGGAATAGGGGTTTAATAAGAAAAAAACTCATAACTTAGTCTATTCACAAGATATCAAATCCGCTTAAATTTATTATAAATCTCCTTAATATTATCTACAACTTTTATATTGACAAGTTTTTTATAAGACCAACTCTTACAGCAATAATAATAATAATAATAATAATAATAATATTAATAATAATAAATTAAAATATATATATATCTGCTGGATCCGCCTATAGGTAGAGGTGTATTTCGAAGCGGGCGGTCCCAAATGCCGCATGATGGCAAGCATATAGGTCTTTCTTCTGCAATTCCCAATAAACAGGCGCCCCACAGTCTGCATCTTAGAAATCTACCTGTGCCTGTGGGCCGAGCCGTCAGGGATTTTTTTGAAAACTTTTTAGCTTTTTTTCTTTTTTTTCTAAAACGTAAAATAATAATATACAAGAAAGAAACTGAATGAATCAAGAATGGATTATGAAACACATTCCATCACTTCGAAAATGCTATAACAGAAATTTTCAGAAAAGGTAATGTTGCAATTCATGAATAAATCATGATTTAAAGCGAATGAACATTCGTGTCTGAACTGGCCATCACATATTACCTACATAAATCTAGTAGAAACATTGTGGAGAATATTAGTGAGAGTTATTTATTTAAAAGGCAAGTGGTATGCCAATAACAACGAATCTGAATCTGAAAACAAAATATCATCGAATAAATTCCCAATAACATGCTTTCCAGAATGATAAAATTATTAACAAATTCAGAAAGATTTCAAATTATTAACATGCTTTAGAACTGAATTAGAAGATGCATAATGTACATAAAGTGCAATAATATGTAACTTTCTGACCCCCGCCCGGCGTTGGCCGGGCCGTGATAAAAAATTTAAAAGAAACATCAAGTTTTTATTTTTGTATATCCTTAACCTGATTTTGTATTATATGTTAAAATGAAAAATTCGCAAAAAAATATTGTTATTTAGTGATAAAAGCTCTCTCTTTTTTTTTTTTTTTTTTTTTTTTTTATATAGTTTTAAAGTAAAAAGTTCTTTATGTCCGAACTCTTTGAAATCTTTATCGGTGATAACTAAAACGGTGGTTTTAAAAATTTCGTGTAAAAATTTCGTAAAAAAATATTGTTATCCATTTGTAAAAGAAATGTTTTCTTTTCGCTTTTTTGTTTGTTTGTTTTTACGTCGGCTTCTTTAACATAGCAATAAAAAATAGTTCTCCTCCTCCGAACTCTCTGACATTACGATCGGTTATAAATATAACTGTATTCAAGCTCTCTTTAAAATTTTGCAAAAAAATATGCATATTTAGTAGTGAAAACATGAATTCTTGAAAAAAAAAAGCTTTAGCTTTCAACCCCAGAGCAAAAATATATTAGAAGATCTATGCTTGCAATGCAATGGTACACCTCCATCCGCTTTCAATCAACCCTTTTCAATACCCCTAAGCTAAACAGGCTAATCAATCAGGTTTCCCGTTTCTGAGGGCAGAAACCTTCAAAGCAACGTTGACGCATGCGCAAAGAGATGATATTCGTGTGGAAAATTTGACAGAATGCGCTTTTCGTTTTAAATATCTACAGTTGTCTATGTCACTTTTTCTAATTTCATTCCTGTACGCACATAACTAAAACAGCATAAAAATGAAACTTCATAATATATTACCTAATTATCGACAGTATAAAGATTTTTAAATTTATATACTTTCTTACATTTGAAAAGGTTTTCTAAATGGCAATTATACTTTATATGCAGCAATTACTAATGTGCACCTATTTTTGTCAACACTGTAGCTTCTTTTCTTGAAATTCTGCCGCATTTCCCAAACAATTTTATAAACGGTTGTTTTAATTGCATTTTCTGTTTATTGTTTGTAGGCGTCAATTTACAATGCAAAATAAACGAACACCTACAAATAAAGATAGGGTTACGGCGATAAACGATATTTACACGAATGATATTTAATTATGCTAAAGATCACACCCGTCAATCAAATACAAACACTTTTCAGCAGAACATTACAGTAATTAATTATTATCCATTATGGTGGTTGTAATTTACCAGTATACAGAATGCATGTTTTATTTTCACATTTCACTTTTATTAGGTAGCTTTCATTACAAAAAGCTACCTATTGCAGCCATTTGGAGGAAAGTAATTCCAAAAAATGTTGCCATATTTTCACCGATCATGAGCCTCAGATCCCAAAACCACCCTCCGTTCAAATGTTGATTTATATATATATATATAATATCTTACATTTGTCATGCTGTAACTCTCTTATTTTTGAACCAATTTGGATGTCACTGAGTATGTGTGTAGGACATACCAAGGTCTCGATCGAGTTCGTTGGCCATCTTTATCCGCCATTTTGTTTAAAAATATATATTATATTATTTTTAAAATATTTTTAATATTTTTAAAATTTCAAAAAGATATATAAAAAATTATAAATTGAATAAATTGTTTCCGTTAAGTGTTAGATCTTGATACAATGAATTCCGATTTTTTTTTCTTTTGGCTTTATCTTAGAAAATGGCTGAGATATGGAAGTTTGAAATTCTAGGGCGGCTGACATTTTGAAACATTCTGATTTTTGTTATGCTGTAATTCTCATGCTGCAATTCGCATTCAAATTCAGTAGTAACAATAACCGGGATTGAATCTTCTGTAATCGGGTTCCAAGCATTTTAGCTTCGGGTGTTTGAGTAAAATGAGTTGAAATTTTTAAAAACATGGACTCAGAAAGCTACTTTTTCCTCCCGGTACAGGCCGGAAGGACTTTTCGTAGTTTAGTATAATACATCGTCATGCATTACATTGTCATATCCGAAGCAGATAACTGTTATAAAGGTCCTTTGTTATACTATATTTACTCTCAATTAAAATGAACATTTTCAGTTACTTTACTGTTTTTGAAAACGTTTTGCCTTTTTTTTTCTAAAGTACGGTGAAACTTCATAATATATTACCTAATTATCGACAGTATAAAGATTTTTAAGTTTATGTACTTTCATATATTTGAAAAGGTTTTGTGAATGGTAATTATACTTTAGATGTAACAATTAATAAAGTGCACCTATTTTTCTCAACACTGTAGCTTCAAAATATACTTTCTACAAGATTTTCTTGAAATTCTGCTGCATATCCGAAAGAATTTTATAAACGGTTGTTTTAATTTGAATATTCTGTTTATTGTTTGTATGCACGGATCTACAATGCAGAATAAACGGACACCTACAAATAAATATGTGGTTACTGCGATAAACGGTATTTACACGAATGATATTTATTTATGCTAAAGATCCCACCCGCAAACACTTTTCAGCAGAACATTACAGCAATTAATTATTGTCCAATTAATTGGTGGTTGTAATACATCAGTATACAGAATGCATGTTTTATTTTCACATCTAACTTTTATTTTTGAATGCAATTAACAAGAACTCACCTTCTAAATAAATGGATTTCAAAGTGTTGGGTACTTGGTCTGACTTTATCAATTTGATATCATTGTGAGAGATATTTAAAACTTTCAACCTTTCTAATTTCTGTAATGCCGTCCCGAGAAATTTGATGTGGTTCTGTTGGAGATAAAGTCTGATAAGTGAGCGAAGGCCTGCAAATTCATTTTCCGAAAATGTCTGTTGAAAGAGAAATTTCACATTTTAATTTTCATATCATAAACATCTAACTTGTATATAAATTTCTTTGAACAATCAGCTCCCAAACAGAAGTATGGAGAGACCAAGTTTGTATTCTTATTCATCATTTTTGAACGGAAGACCAGTGATTGCCATGTTTACTCATGCAATTTTATCCCCCACGCATTTTTGCAGTCCTTAATTTCGGGGATCATTTTACTAGGAAAAACAAACGCATATATTTTACATATGAATGGCGAACACAAAACATTTCTGAATAGCAATGTAATATATACAGGGTGTCTTAAAAACATTGATCTCGGCTTTTATTTTTAAATATTGATCATAGACTTATTTTATAAATTACAACGTTACGTACACCCAGAAAAAAGTTTTGTTGAATCAACAAAAATTTGGTTGAACCAAGAAAACTTTTCGTTTAAATATGGGTCAATGGAAATTTTGTTTGAATCAACAAAAAAAATATTGTTGATTTTTTTTGCAATTCCAAAAAAAAAAAAAAATTCATCGTCAGCAAAAAAATGTTTTGTTAATTTAAGTAAAATGGTTCCATTTTATTTGAATTAACAAAATTATTTTTGTTACATAGATATATGCTATGTGTTATATTAACAATCGATGTTCTCTTTTCAACAAAATATATTTTGTTTGTTTAAATAATAAAATATGTTATATTACGAACTTGTTTTGTTTATACTACCAAAACTTTTGTTAAATGAACCAATCTAAATAAGCAGTTTAAACTATTTTTAATTCACTTTCAGCAGTGAATTACGCCTGTAATCCTTGAATAATAACAAGTGCATTTTTATCCTGCTTTTTTCCAAGCGCAAACCGAGAGAGTGAAAAATGCCCCAAGCCGGACTTGATCCCGGGTCCTCAGAACAGCGCTCTGACGCTCTCCCACTGAGCTACAAGGAACGATATCCGAACTCGGCATTTCCCACTCTTATATATGTCGGACCGGCTGCAACCGCTGCACAAGATGGAAATGTCACCAGGAGCACGCAAATTTCTGCGGCAAACATGAGACGACAATACAAAGCCCAGCATGCGACAACACATAGTTAATTTTTAATTCATTTTCAGCAGTGAATTACGCCTGCAAAAAGCAGGATAAAATTTCACTGGTTATTATTCAAAGATTACAGGCGTAATTTACTGCTGAAAATGAGATAGAGCTATTGCAGAAATCGCGAAAAATGCAATATTTTGATGACAGTATTTTGATATCACAGTCAGTATATATGAGTATATATGGTTGTTATTAGCTGATTAATGAGAAAGGTAAGGAAACAAATTCCAAGCAATTGCAATATTCTCAATCGACAATATTTTGATATCACAGTCAGTATATAAAAGTATATGGGTGTTACTAGCTGATTAATGAGAAAATAAAGAAACAAATTGCAATATTGTCAATCGACAATATTTTGATATCACAGGCAATATATACGAGTATATGGGTTGTTATTTTGAAGGGACGAAGCCAACTAGGTAAACGCTAAACATCAGAATATTAGATTCTTGGAATTAAAATTAACTCTAGTCTTCAACATACAGAAAGAAAAGGAATGGCTTACCTTTTCTATGGTCTATCCAATTTATAAAATATCCGACGATGTAATCCAAGAGAACGTTATATTAATTTTCATGAATCTATTAATAATTCAATGTAGACACTGCAGAAAAAACTTGTAAAAAATTATATTAAATTCAAATCACAATGAATAAATGAGTTCACGTTTGTACTGATTTTAAAAATTATATTCTACATTAATTATAATTATTTGAAAGGTTTACAATTTTAGAATTAGATTAATTTTAGCTTTAGGAAATATTTTTTCCTGTGACTTTACAGAATGGGATTTAGTATTATACTGACTCATTTTCACACACAGTCTGGAAAGTTACAAGTAATGTTGCATCAGTTCTTTGAAATGAATTGACGTCACTAACATATATATTTCACAAATAATTAAGGGTTTTTCTGAAGAATTTTGTTGCACAACTGTAAGTTCATAAGTTACATTTAATGATGAATAATTGTCTTTTTAGATGTTTTTAGTTCTGTAATAAGTTTATAATAACATAATCACAAATCACAAATCACGAATTATAACCATACTTCACATTATTAGAAGAGTGATGATTATAACGATGTAATAAATATCTATTGCTTGGAAACTTGAAACTTAAGAGTCATAAAATAGGTCACTTGTTTTTGAAGAGATGAGAGAAAAATTATCGTTGGGTTTTTTTCTGTGCTTTATAATTTTCCTTCTTTCTCTATTTACTTTGAGTGGAAAATATTAAGTTGATTAAAATGAATGGATTAGTTTTCTACAATTTCCCCCTTAATCCGTTCATGGGGATTAACTAATATTTTCATTGAATTTCTGTGTTCGATAAATTGAGGTTTGGGTAAAGGTTTGGTTAGTGCATCGGCTATCATTTTTTCTGTTGGAAGATATCTTAACTCAATTATGCCTTCTTCGCTTTTATTGTTTAATGGCATTAAGTTTGACGTCGATGTGCTTTGATCTTTTCGTGATTTTTTCTGATTCAACCATTTTTATGGTACATTGATTGTCTTCATATAAAGTAATTGGTTTTTGCTGTGGAAAGCCTAGATCGTCTAATAACTTTAATAGCCAAATTATTTCTTGGCTAGCATGTACTGCGGACACATATTCAGCCTCTGCTGAAGATAAGGCAATGCAACTTTGCCTTTTCGTCGCCCACTGAATTGGGTTGTTGCCCAACATATATAATATCCCCGATGTTGATCTGTGGGTTTTGGTATCACCTGCCCAATCGGCATCAGCGAATACCTTTAATATTGGTTCTTCATTGGTGTTAATTATTAATTTTTGTTCTTTAGTATGATATAGATATCTTATTATTCTTTTTACAGCTTGCCAGTCTTTTTCGCGAGGATTCTCATTTCGTCTGCTTAAAATGTTTACAGCTGCTGAAATGTCAGGTCTCGTTATTGTTGTGATATACAGAAGTGATCCAATTGCCTGGCGATATTTAATATTATTTGGCATTAAATTATCATCATCATTTAATTTGTTATATCCTGGTTCCATTGGAGTTTCGCACGGTGTGGAGTTTTCAAGATTGAACTTTTTCGCTAAATTTTCAATCTTAATTTTTTGATCAAGAGAATAACCGTTAGGTAATTTTTAAATTTGAGTACCTAAATAGTTACTAATATTGCCTAGATCCTTTAATTGGTATTCTTGTTTTAGAGAATTTACGATTTCTTCTATTATTTCATCTTTGGTGGCGATGAGTATATCATCAACGTATATTATTATGTACGATGTATGATCTTTTTCTTTTCTAGTGAAAAGACATGTGTCTGCTGTACTTCGGATAAAGTTTAATTTGTTAAGTGTTTCATCGATTTTAATATGCCAAGCTCTGGCGACTTGTTTGAGGCCATAGATTGCCTTTTAGGTAGATTTCGTAAGAAATACTACCTATTACCTATACTACATTCTCACCTAAGTTGGAAATTTTGAAAAATTTTTGCAGATCTACGCCGATCATGACTCCCAGAAGCCAAAACCACCCCCAGTTCAAAAGTTTATATCTATCTATCTATCTATCTATGTCACTTTTTTCTGACCACGATAACTGGAAAAATTCTGCATAAATCTCTTCCAAACTGATACATAAAATCTCGGTCAAGTTCGTTAATGGGCAAAATCGAACCAAGGGGGGGGGGCTTTTTGAGAAAACAGAAAAACCATCATAATTTCTTTATTATTATACGTATCGAATCCGTTTAAAGTTATTATTACTTCTAGGAAAAGGGCCGAAAATTTATGTATGACAGATTTTTGATATAATTAAAAATGGCCCCTAGGATGAGGGGAAAGGGGGGGGTTTAGAAGAAAAAAAATCATAGCTTCGTCCATTCACAAGATATCAAATCCGCGTAAATTTATTATTAATCCTCTTAGTATTATCTAAAACTTTTATATTGAAAAGTTTTTTATAGGACCAACCGTTATAGCAAAAAAAAAAATTAAAAACAAAAAAAATCCCTGCCGGCTCCGCCTGCAAACAAGTTATTTTTCGAAGTAGGCGATTCCAACTCCCGCATCTTTTCGAAACTTATACATAAAATCAAGGGGCATAAAATCTCGGTCAAGTTCGTTAATGGGCAAAATCGAACCAGGGGGGGGGGGCTTTTTGAGAAAACAGAAAAACCATCATAATTTCTTTATTATTATACGTATCGAATCCGTTTAAAGTTATTATTACTTCTAGGAAAAGGGCCGAAAATTTATGTATGACAGATTTTTGATATAATTAAAAATGGCCCCTAGGATGAGGGGAAAGGGGGGTTTTAGAAGAAAAAAAATCATAGCTTCGTCCATTCACAAGATATCAAATCCGCGTAAATTTATTATTAATCCTCTTAGTATTATCTAAAACTTTTATATTGAAAAGTTTTTTATAGGACCAACCGTTATAGCAAAAAAAAATTAAAAACAAAAAAAATTCCCTGCCGGCTCCGCCTGCAAACAAGTTATTTTTCGAAGTAGGCGGTTCCAACTCCCGCATCTTTTCGAAACTAATACATAAAATCAAGGGGCATAAAATCTCGGTCAAGTTCGTTAATGGGCAAAATCGAACCAAGGGGCTTTTTGTGAAAACAGAAAAAAACCCATAATTTCTTAATTATGATACGTATCGAATCCGTTTAAAGTTATTATTACTTCTAGGAACAGGGCCAAAAACTTATGTATGACAGATTTTTGATATAATTAAAAATTGCCTTAAGGGGGGGGGGGGGGAAGGGGGCTTTTAGAAGAAAAAAATTCATAACTTTGTCAATTCCCAAGATTTCAAATTCGCTTAAATTTATTATAAATCCTCTTAATATTATCTAAAACTTTTATATTGACATGTTTTTTATAGGACCAACTCTTATAGCAAAAAAAAAAAAAAAAAAAAAAAAAAAATCCTTGCTGGCTCCGCCTGCAAACAAGTTTGGTTTCGAAGTAGGCGGTTCCAACTGCAGCATCATCGCAAAAAGGTCATTTCTCCCGCAATTCCCGACAAACAGGCGCCCCACGGTCTGCGTCTTCGAAATCTACCTGTGCCTGTAGGCCGAGCCGTCAGGGATTTTTGTACTTGCAAACCTTTTCAGGAAATTGTTCGTTTCCATAACCTTCAGGTTGATTTATATATATTTTTTCATTTAAGTTCCCATGAAGAAAAGCGGTATCAATATCAATGTGTCGCACATTCAAATTATTATAAGCTGCTGCTAAAAGAAGTGTTTTGGTTGTACAATGTTGTGCTACTGGTGAAAATGTTTCTTGATAATCTTCCCCATATTTTTGACTGAAACCTTTGGCAACTAAACGTGCTTTATATTTTTGTGTATTTCCTGAACTATCAATTTTTCGTTTGAAAATCCATCTACTTCCTATGATTCTTTTATTAAGAGGAGGATCGACTGGATCCCATGTATTATTTTTCATTAACGATTGTATTTCGTTTTCAGTGGCTTTGAGCCAGTTTTTCTTTTCTGGTGGATTGTTTATTTTGATAAGCTGTTTCCAGTTTTCAGGTTCTGTTGTATCACAATCGTTTGCTGAAACAATAAAATTGTTGGAAGTATATCTTTGAGGTGGTACTCCTCTGTTCGGTCGTTCAGATCTACGAGGTTGGTGTGTTTCTGATTGTTTGGGCGCGTCAGGTGTACAGCGTGTGTCACCTATTTCTATTTCAATGTATTTTTTATCTTCAATTAATTGTTCGTGTTCATTCATTTTCTCATTTAAATTGTTCAGTTTTTCTTTCAGAAATTTTACAGATCTGGAGATTATCATTTCACCATTTTTAGTGAATACGCGGTATCCCTTTGTATTATTATCATAGCCCATGAAGATACCCTCTTCTTCTGTGTCATCTAGTTTAGATCTTTTGTCTTTATTTATATAAGTGTATGCTTTACAGCCAAATACACGTAAATAATAGAGGTTTGGTTTTCTTTTGAACCAAATTTCATATGGCGTTTTATTTATTGACTTAGTGGTGAGCCTATTTTGGAGGTGATTAGCAGTATTTATCGCTTCACCCCAGAACCTATGAGGTAAATTTGCTTCGATAATAGGCTTCGTGTCATTTCAATTAAGCTTCTGTTTTTTCTCTCAGCAATCCCATTCTGGCTGGGACAAAATGGAACTGTGTACTCATGTTTTATACCATGTTCCCTTAGAAAAGCTTCTGTATTATTTCCTATGTATTCCCCACCGTTGTCCGATCTAATCGCCTTCGGATATTTTCCTTGTCTGGTTTTGACCATTTGTACATAGTCTTTTATTTTTTCATAAACTTCATCTTTACTTTTTAATAAGTATATAACAGTGAATCTAGAACTGTCATCTATGAATGTAAGGAAGTAATTTTTTCCTCCTATTGTGGGTGTTTTAAAAGGACCACATAAATCAGTATGTACTAAATCTAATACTTTTGTTGTTTTATGTTCGATAGATTTAGGGTACGGCGCATTTGTTGAATTTGTTTTAATGCATGTTTTACAGTTTGTTTTATGATTACAGTTATTTATTTTTATCACACTGGCCAAGTCATTTTTAACTAACTCTTTTATACTTTCGTTATTTCTGTGGCCAAGGCGTTTATGCCAAATTTCGAGGCAATCTTTATTTCTGCAATCATGTGCAATGTTTATTTTATTTTGAGAACTTTCTTCTGGTGTTTCACCTTGATATAAGTTATGTTTCATGCTTCTAAGTATATTTTTCCATTGCACGATAGTATGCATTTTTCATTTTCGAAAAATACTTTGTAGCCGTGCTCTGTGGCTTTACTTACGGAAATTAAATTTGATTCCAATTGTGGAACAAATAACACATTTTTAAGTGTAATTCTATTTATACATCCATCAGATGTTTTTGTCATTATTTGTGTTTCACCGGTACCGTAATAATTTAATGTATTCCCATTAGTAATTATTACTGCAGTTTTTTCAGTATCGTTGAATTTTGTAAATATATCCCTATCGTTCGCTATATGCGAAGACGCTCCTGAGTCAATTAACCAGGTTTTCTTAGCGGGATTTACAATTATGAATGCTGCATCTTTATGTTCACTTTTATTTATTTGTACCTTTTCATCTGTTTTTGATTGATTCATTTTATTTTTACTATCACCTTTTGTATTTTCAAAACACAACGATGTGTACTTTTTGTATTTGTATTGTTTTTTAGGTGTAGTGGTCTGTGTGTTTCTGTTCTTGAGATGTCAGCATTGTTTATAAGTGTGGTTTGATAGTGTACAGTAGGTACAGTATTTGTTTTGCCCTTTATAATCTTGAGTGTATTTCTTTTGTGTTTTAAACACCTTTTGTGAGTTTTCAACTTGCTCACTATTTTCTACCCGTTTATTAAATTCATCAGTAAGTTTGCTTTTGATGAATTCGGGAGTTAATTCAATCTCATTTCGGGCTTCGAGAGCTGTTATTAAGGTATTATAACTCGCAGGTAAAGAGCACAATAGAAGTGCAGATAAATGCGAGTCGGTTATGTTCTCTCCTATTGCGGAGAGCTTATCTTTTATTTCCAGCATATTAGTAATGTGTTTGTGCATGTTCCCATTTTCGGGAAGTTTTGCACTATATAATTTTCTTAACAAATATAATTTACTGGATAAATTAGCTCTCTCGTGAATATTTTTTAAACTATCCCATGTCTGTTTTGCTGTTTCTAAATGTTTAACGTGAACTATCTGCGTATCATTTATACTCAGATTTATTAAAGCGCGAGCTTTCGCATCCTTTTTTCTCCAATCTTCGTTAATTGGTGTAGGGCGTTCCTGAGTTACAAGTTCGTACAAATCTTCTTTTATTAATAACATATTAATTTTAAATTTCCATGTATAATAATTGTTATTGTTTGATTTATCTACTATTTGCATTTCCTTTATTGTCGCCATCTCGGAGAACTTGTTTATACAGTTTTTAAAGTTCGATTAGTTTAAATAGTTTCTTACATTAAATTCTGTTTTCTTGATTTTTTAATTTAGCATAAGAGCTGAGTATTATTTTTATTAATTAGAGTCAATTATTAATCCTTAAGAATAAATTCTGAGTTCATATATTCATCTCTCATGATCACTTTTGAAGGGGCGAGGCCAACTAGGTAAGCGCTAAACATCAGAATATTAGATTCTTGGAATTAAAATTAACTCTAGTCTTTAACATACAGAAATAAAAGGAATGGGTTACCTTTTCTATGGTCTATCCAATTTAGGAAATATCCGACGATGTAATCCAAGAGAACGTTATATTAATTTTCATGAATCTATTAATAATTCAATGTAGACACTGCAGAAAAAACTTGTAAAAAATTATATTAAATTCAAATCACAATGAATAAATGAGTTCACGTTTGCACTGATTTTAAAAATTATATTCTACATTAATTATAATTATTTGAAAGGTTTAGAATTTTAGAATTAGATTAATTTTAGCATCAGAAAACAGTTTTTCCTGTGACTTTACAGAATGGGATTTAGTAATACACTGACTCATTTTCACACACAGTCTGGAAAGTTACAAGTAATGTTGCATCAGTTCTTTGAAATAAATTGACGTCACTAACATATATATTTCACAAATAATTAAGGGTTTTTCTGAAGAATTTTGTTGCACAACTGTAAGTTCATAAGTTACATTTAATGATGATCGTCTTTTTAAATGTTTTTAGTTCTGTAATAAGTTTATAATAACATAATCACAAATCACAAATCACGAATTATAAACATACTTCACATTATTAGAAGAGTGATGATTATAACGATGTAATAAATATCTATTGCTTGGAAATGTTGAAACTTAAGAGTCATAAAATAGGTCACTTGTTTTTGAAGAGATGAGAGAAAAAATATCGTTGGGTTTTTTCTGTGCTTTATCATTTTCCTTCTTTCTTTATTTATTTTGAGTGGAAAATATTAAGTTGATTAAAATGAATGGATTAGTTTTCTACATGTTATTAGCTGATTAATGAAATGAGAAAATAAGGAAACAAATTCCAAGCAATTTCAATATTCTTAATCGACAATACTTTGATATCACAGTCACTATATACGAGCATATGGGTTATTATTAGCTGATTAATGATAAATGATTAATTTAAATATATGGTCTAATGATCTAACATATTATATGTGGAAAATGTTTAAAACAAAAATGTTAGAATGTTGCCCTTTGTCATAATAAAAGTTAAGAAAACCATTAATCGGATGCCAAACATTAAAAATTCCTGCATGAAATTTGAACATCCTTTAAACGTTCATTGTATTATAAAAATTTAGATTCCTAAGTACAATCTAACACATTTAGCATATTTAACATATTTAGCAATCAATCATAAAAAAAATCAATGTAGGGCTTAGTTTCATAGATGCTCCTACCTATATAATAATATCATTTTCAAAAGAAAAAATATGCATTTTTTATTCATAAACCAAACAGTTCACTGCAATTGCATCATAATGCAGCCATTTTCGAAGCCTTTCATTCCACTGTTAATGATATTAATTCACATAATTTATGAAACGCTTTTACATAAAATTCTTAAATAGTGTTTAGAAATAAAATTATTAAAAACTTTCATTATAATGTAAAATTATCCTTACCTCGTATTGTAAACAATATTATACAAAAAATGCTATTGTATATTAATTTTCACGGAGCGGAGCCACGTGTAATAACAAATAACAATAATTAAAAAATTCGACGTTACTTTTATAATAGAAAACACAATCTTTTCTATTATAAAACTAACCTCGAATTTTTTAATCTGTTTTTAATTTGTTTTCTAAAAAAGTAACTCTGTTTTGAATGTAAAGTCAGCTCGTGTTTCGAAACCTACAAGTTTACAGTAAAGGGGGGGGGGGAGGGTGTAAGTTAATTCTGTCTGTCAGTCCACTGATGAGAAACAGACAGTGTTTCGCCTGTGTAGTTTTTATGTTTTAACGTTATAAGTGTTTATAGTTAATTGTTATAAAAAAGTTTTCTATACACCTTTTTTCATAAAGTTTAAATATCTCATATTTTGAGGAATTATATATATATATATATATATATATATATATATATATATATATATATATATATATATATATATACATACATAATTAATTCATATACATAACGTATTGTAGACAGAAATAATTAATAATGCATTATATATGCAATATATATTGTAAATGCATTAATTATAAAAAAGAGAATAAATAGATAAATAAATTAATATTTATTTCATTAAAGAAATTTTTGTCCAATTGACTGAGATGATACGCCCTCGTTCAAAGGGTTAATAGTGTGTGGAAAGAGTAAATATCACAGCGATGAAATTAATTTGACATATATACATATATATTTAAAGAAAAATTACCTGTATTGAGTTATGAGATAGGTTCAAAATTCTTAGAGTAGATAAATCTAAGACGCTTCCATTGATTGATGTGATTTTGTTGGAACTCAAATCCAGTTCCTGCAGAGAGGTATTGAGGGGCTTGAAAGTATTCGTGTCTATCTGACGTATTTGGTTTTCACGAAGAAGTAATTCCCCAGTTATAGAAACCCATATGAAGTCTTTTTCCGTCAGAGTTTCAATTGGGTTTCCTATCATTTCCAATTTCTTGAGTTGTGAGCATCTTAGGCAGTCATTCAAATTGAGTAGTTCGTTTCCATTCAGATTCAGGGTGCGAATCTGGATGATAGAATCTAAAACATAAAAAGACATTAGATGAAGATTTGAAAAATAAATTGAATGTATACCGGGTGTCCCAAAAATGACTGATGGATTTTAAGATTCAATAACGTGCAAACGGTGACAGATATAAAAAAAATATTTTAGGAGGGTTACGTATGTTGTCAGGAGTTTTCTTACTGTGATTCTTGATTTTAGTTCGAATTTCAAACAATAGATGGCGCTGACAGTGATTGTCGCTCAACCGAGGCCGAAACTGACTCTCCTCAGCATTGATGCACCGCCACCTGAATACTAGGCCTGCGCGCTACAAAAATGGCGGCTGTCGCAGGAG
Organism: Maratus michaelseni; assembly: GCA_963931845.1. Classification (NCBI taxonomy): domain Eukaryota; kingdom Metazoa; phylum Arthropoda; class Arachnida; order Araneae; family Salticidae; genus Maratus; species Maratus michaelseni. The sequence continues at coordinate 6,854,099 of OZ007588.1, forward strand.
GATTTTTTTTCAGCGTTTGTATGGTTCCTCGAACTTCAACACCAATAATATCTAAAAGTTTTCTTTGACTTATTTGATCTCAGAAAAACTATGCGAAGAAAGCTTTTAAAAATTATTGGTGTTGAAGTTCGAGGAACCGTTCAAACGCTGAAAAGAAAAATCCACCTGCGACAGTCGCTATTTTTATCAGCACGCAGGCCTAGCATTCAGGGGGTGGTGCATCAATGCTGAGTGCCGTCAGTTTCGGCCTCAACGGAGTGCTAATTGTTGTGAGCACCATCTATTGTTGGAATTTCGCAAGAATCACTGTTAAAAAAGCTCCTGACATCATATATAATCCACCTGCAAGAATTTTTTTAATATCTCTCATCGTTTGCAAGTTATTGAAATTTAAAATCTATCAGTCATTTTTGGGACACCCAGTATTTTCATATACGCTGAAAGTAACTGAGAGTAAATTTAGCAATATTTATTTACGTCAATGAAATGCCTACCATTAATTACTACAGCTATTAAACCCCATTAGGTTACATGTAATGAATTTGCTACAGTGTTGTATAATTAGGAGTATGTTAACATGCAATACGCTTAACAAAATCTAGGTAAATTAAGTAAATAAAGTATCTCTTGTGAATCGTTGCAAAAAAAAAAATGTCATAATCCAAGACATTTTTGAACCTATAAATGTTACTTTGCATTAATCTTCAAAAAAGATTCAACGCTAACTATCGGCTTTGCTAATAAAAAATTCCAAACTGTCCAAGATTTGGAACGAAATTATATTTTTGTTACTGATCATCCGACTTTTTTGTTATTGTTTGATAAACAAATCTGTAGTGCTGGATTTTTGCTAGAATATTCTAAAAGTCAATAGTGTATTTTATACTCAGAATACTAATTAATTAAAAATTTAAAGTAATTTACATTTGGGCATACATTCACTATTTTCAAAATACCTTTGAAATAGTACTTGACTGATTATTTATCATTATTTGTTCTATAGCAATTTGGAGTTTATGTTCATTGCAAGTCAGAATCACTTTTTACCACTCAAAAACTAGTGAAATAACCACGCACTATTATTTAATTTATTCTCTTCATTCTGAAAAAAGAAACAATGGAAGAATTAATACTGCCCTCACCGAATGAAGAGTCTATCTCAAAAATGCAAAAAGAACAGAAAACCATCAATAAACAATTATTGCATTAGCACTTGTAAATTACGGAAAGTGAACCTTACTCAGGTATTATTGAAATTGTTCGCTGAAAATAAAATGGGTTATCAAAATTGAGTAAAACGTACTGAACTTTAACTACATCACATACTCAAAATAGCTCCGATCCAAATGTTCTCAAAATTGAGAAACACTTGTACTCATTTTGTATTCCATTTATGTGTTCAAATATGAACCGTTATGTATTCATTTTTTATCTCATGAATGTATTCAAATATGAACTATGGTGTACTCATTTTTGATCCCATGGATGTATTCAAATATCGATTATTCAAATATTCTGTTAAATATTCAATAGTTTTTTTCTTATTTTATACAATCAGCAGTACCTTCTGTAAATATTAAGTGTATGTAAATATTAAATTATGCATAGTATTTTAAAATAATTTAAAAGTGCTTGAAAATCATGCTCTTGGTTATAAAAATATGAAATAAAACGAGATGGTGTCCAAGGTGGCCGATTAGTAACACGTGCAAAACCAAACTTTAGGTAAAAACATGGGTTAAAAGAACACTTAATACAAACACTTTTAAATTGAAATCAGTTAAATGGAAAAATGATATTTTCTTAAACTAAAGTTAAACTAAAACTTAAAACTTTAGTAAACCAAATTTATTACAGATTAAATTGAATATACACTGCTCAAAACAATTAAAGGATATTGCAGTTTTAGGTGAATTTTGTATCTGGGAAACTTTTTAGCTGATTGATACATGGTCGACAGACATAGTAGGTTATATGAGAATAAATTACACATGTTTGGCAGAAAAAAATGCATTTTATTGCGCATTTGTGTACAAAAGGAAAAAAAACACAATTTGTGCATATGAGAAAAAAAGAATAAGAAAAGGTGTTTTCTTCAAAGAAAATCATTTTCAGTAGGGGGTATGGTTTCCACGGGCGGCCAGCAACGTTGAACACCTTTGAGGCATGGACTCAATGAGGCTATTAATGACGAGTTGGGGTATTCTGCCCCACTCTTCCAGAAGAGCTCTTTCCAGTTCTTGGAGAGTTTGTGGGGGTTGTTGGCGGCCAGAAACTCGTCTTCCTAGAGCGTCCCAAACGTGCTCGATTGGATTCATGTCTGGAGAACACGCTGGCCATTCCATTCGAACGATTCCTTCCTCGAAAAGGAAATCCTCCACCAGGTTTGCACGATGTGGCCTGCAGTTATCGTCCATTAAAATGAAGTTATCTCCGATTGCTGCAGCGTAAGGGACTACAATAGGTCTGAGGATCTCATCCCTATATCGGCGATCAGTCAGAGCTCCATCTCGAATGATGTAGAGGTCAGTGCGCCCGTCAATGGAGATGCCACCATACACCAACACTCCTCCACCGCCAAATCTGACACTTTCGTGCACGAACGCAGGATTATTCCTACTGCCACGGTCCCTCCAGATGAAAATACGCCTATTATCCGGATGCACAGAAAAACGGGACTCGTCAGAAAACAGAATATTGCTCCATTCATTTCTCCTCCAGTTGACATGCTCGGTTGCCCACTCCCTGCGGTCGCGACGATGCCTTGATGTTAATCTAACACATACCATCGGTCGGCGAGCATACACACCTACAGCATGGAGCCGGTTTCGGACAGTCTGAGTTGAAATCGTGGTGCCTGTAGCCGAGCGAAGGTGTTGTTGGAGAAGAGTAGCGTTCATGTTTCGGTGTCTCCGAGCTGTTAACGCTAAATACCGATCTTCATTGGGCGTTGTTGCCCGTCTACGACCTTGCCCTGGTCTTCGGCCTGCACATCCACTCTCCAAAAAACGGTTCCAGATCCTGGAAATGACACTTTGTGACACTCCAATGGCTTGCGCTACTTCGGCTTGAGTTTGGCCCCCTTCTAACCTACCAACAATTCTCCAAGCTTCTGAATCTGTCAAATGACTTCGCTGAGACATCGTACTCATCGAAACAAAGCAATCACTGAATGCCGATCATCCTTGTCTTCATTCTCTTTTATCCAGTTGAAAGTCAAATTTCATTCGCTGCCGCTGAAGCGACGTTTTTGACGTCGAACTCAAAATTTGCATACTCCACAGTTTGAAAACCAGAAAAATTTTCATTTGTGATTCTCTTCTTCTATTTTCGGCAAAAAAAATTTCGTTTATATCTTTATTTTATATAAAACTTCAAATATCCTTTAATTGTTTTGAGCAGTGTATATTGACATTTATTTCCCGCTCAAAATTATTAACAAGAAACATTTAATTGATTATTTATTTTGTATAAAAGGGCACAATTAATATCAAGATACCTAAATCAAATATTTTTATGACAAGAGCATTGTTTTCAAGCACTTTTAAATTATTTTAAAATACTTTGCATGATTTAGTATTTACAAGAATTCAATATTAACAGAAGGTACAGCTGATTACATAAAATAAGAAAAAAATGTATTGATTATTTAACAGAGAGCTATTACTTTCAAAGTTCTCGGCGAAATCTTTAAAATCCAATTCTTCTAATTTTCTTTTCACAAACAAATCCATGTTAGTTCACGCAGTACACATACAGGACCGACTATATATGAATTATGAATGTATGAAGCGAAGCACTCATAACAACAACATAATGTAATCATACGCATTATAAAGGAGGAGCAAGATATAGTTCCTTCCGAGGAATAAAAATGTAATAGTATTCCCTGATTTCCAGGGTATATTGCATTATTTTCTTATTAATGAACATCTTTTATGCCGCAATGAATGAAATAAACCATTACAAAAGTACAAAATTATCGTCTCGTTTAAGTTTGATAATATGTGATGTTTCAAAATTGAGAAAATTGTCATTTTTATCCAAATATACTCATTTCGACATGAGTACATCAACTTACTCATTTTTGAGTACTTCATGTTTTCAGCGTTTATGAAAATGGAGCGACAGAAAGTGTCATAATGAATTATTTGAATAAATGGAAATAGACAGTGAATAAAGTGGATTTTTTTTCTTTTTTAACATACTCGAAGAAGAAGGTAGAATCTATTCAAACATCTTAATCGAAAGAGGCATATTCTCAATAACAGAACCAACCGATTACGATGATGTATATTAGTGATTATTTTCTTTCTATAGTTATTGGCATTTTCACAAATTTGCATTCAATAACTGAATTTTTGCCTTTTATTACAGAAGTAATACCAAATTTCTTTCGTGTTTGTTACTAAATGTATATGTTAAGTACAATGAGCTACAATTTTGGAAATTTTAATTATTTCATCCTTTTACTATCTAAAAAATTTGCTCTGTTTGAGTATTCCGTGGTGCTATAGTATTATACAATGAAGTTTAAGTGCCCATAGATTAATTCAAGATATAGATTTGTTTTAAAATATTTAATATATCAGATGGTGCAAATTAACCCACTCTTACTGTATATTTAACTATGGACTAACAATATATATTTTTTATTTCATTTGTGAGATTAATGTTTATAAATGCATTAAAAATCATCCATTAAATGATATAGTTGAATGATATAGTACCATTGTATCCGATAATATGAAATATTTCTGTCGGGAACGACTAAAATAACTGTAAGTTAACCTTTGTTATTGTAGTCACATTTTCCATTTAGCCTCCCTGAATTTCCATCCATAGCGTTAAAATCTGTTTCTTGCATTAATCTATTAAAATAAGTATGACTATGTTTATTCGAAAGAGATAAACTCCGAGAGGGAGCTATATAGATTTTCTAATCTTAGTAGAAGAAAGTTTAAATAGGGCTGATCGGATTACATTTGTAACTCTTTGGATTAGTGTAGAAGCTTGGAGTACGATAACATTTGAATTTATGCACTAATTTCATGCAGTGATATGATGTACGGTTGTACGATATTACTTCTTAGTTCTGAATTTCAAAAATCATTGCCAACTATCGCCAAGGTGGCTCCATCTATGAAGATTTATTTTTATCGCCAAAATTAGCGATATTTCGCAAATTGTTTAAAAAAAAATAGAGACTAGAAAGTAAAAAAAAAAAAGACAAGAAAATAGATTACAAACATACATTCAATTTTGGATTCTTGGAGAAATACATACGAGACAGCCACCAAAATGAACCCTTTCCATGAAAAAATATGCATCAAAATTGGTGCATCTCTTAAGAAACTATTTGTATACATTCAAAATAAGATACATTTGAAAAAGTAACAATGAATTTTGTGACATTCTTTGTGTGAAGTCAGCTAAAAATATTTGACATAAAATATTTCAACACATTAAATACATACTCTGATTTAAACTGCATGTAGAAAGTGACGAGGATGTTTCATTAATAAAATTGTAGCTCAGGTCCAATACCCATATATCAAATCCCGAGAAAGGCTGACCTTCGTTCACTTTGAAAAGTTGAGTCAAACTGAAATTCGTGATAGTGTTGAAAGACAAGTCAATAAGCTGAAATAACAACAACAAAAAAATTAATCAAGTCCTGCTTATCTCTGTAAGATTACTCGGAATTTGTTGTTGTCTAAGAAAGACAATTTTCAGTACTTTCTTTCAGACGTATGCTATTTACAGTATCGGGTCCAAACGCTGAATGTGGTAAACTGTTTCGTCGAAAAGCGAAGTAACCCAATTATAAAATGTCATTTAGAAACTATTTTTTCTTTCTGTATTTTTACAGTAGGTATTAAAAAGGAACACGCAATTTAAATATTGTGATTGAATTATTTTAAAATAAAGGTACGATGAAGGTATGATTTTTATACCTAGAAGCATACGGTAAAATGACGTATTATTGATTTCAAAACAATTATACGTCTCTGTGGTCAAATAACAAAGATATGCACACCAAAAACTTATTTAAAGATTCACACATTCCTCTAATATCTTCCGTTCGATTGATGTACTTTTGGTGTACATCCAACGATTTCTGTGAGTATTTTTGTGACTCATACTTAATTACATTTCTATATCTGCACTAAAAGTCAGCTATTTACAAACTATTTTTTCTTTCTATATTTTTACAGTAGGTATTAAATAAAACACGCAATTTAAATATTGTGATTGAATTATTTTACGATAAAGGTATGATTTTTATACCTAGAAGTATACGGTAAAATAACGCATTATTGTTTTCAAAACAATTATACGTCTCTGTTCTCGATGAACAAAGATATTCACATCAAAAACTCATTTAAAGATTTCTCACATTCCTCTAATCAGTGGCGGATTGTGACTTGCTCTTTTGGGGGCACAAAATGCATGACTGAAAATTTTATTCTTTTCTTACCATTATTTTTTGAAGAAAATTTGTCCTTGTTTTAATGGCACAATTTTCTATCAACAAGTAAGTCAAATATTTCTTTTACAAAATAGTGATAAGAAAATAATAATTTTACAACCACGCATTTAGTACCCCGAAATAAAGGCAGTCAAGGGCCGCCACTGCCTCTAATATATTTCGTTCGATTGATGCACTTCTGGTGTACATCCAACGATTTCTGTGAATATTCTTCTGACTCATATTTAATTCCATTTCTATATCTGCACTAAAAGTCAGCTATTGTCAGAAATGTTAAATGAAATGAACTTCATGGCGAATGTGTAATGAAATCTTCATTATTTTTGTTATTTGGGAATTTCTCCTATATTTTGTATTCGGTAAAATTCGATACTTTTTATTAAAGTACACGTCAGTTTCCGCGTAAATTTTTTGTAATAATTACAAATGGTCTCTATTTTAGCTTACGTGCCAACATTCCCACTTGGCGCGAAATGATGTTCCTCTAACGGCAAAGTAAAGTATTTGCATATTAAAAAGACTGTTCCCTTCATTTGGCAACATTCAATAATTTTAGACATAACTAATATACTAGCTGACCCCTTCCCGGCGATGCAGGGCCCGTGATAATAATTTTTTTTTAAATCAAGTTTTTATTATTTTATATCTTTAACCCGATTTTGTATGAAATTATATTTTTAAATGAAAAATTCGCGAAAAAATATTGTTATTTAGTGATAAAAGCTCTCATTTTCTTTCTTTCTTTCTTTCTTTTTTTTTTACGTAGGGTCGTTTCATAGTTTTAAAGTAAAAAGTTCTTTTTGTCCGAACTCTTCGAAACCTTTATTGGTGATAAATAAAACGGTTTTACAGTCCGTGTAAAAATTTTGTGAAAAAATATTGTTTTCTAGTTTTAAAAGAATTGGTTTCTTCTCACTTTATTGTTTGTTTGTTTTCGCGTCGGCTCCTTTAACATAGCAATAAAAAAATAGTTCTCATCTTCCGAACTCTCAGATATTTCAATCGGTTATATATATAACTGCATCCAAACTCTCTTTAAAATTTTGCGAAAAAAGTTGCATATTTAATAGTGACATGAGTTCTTTGAAAAAAAAACTTTAGTATTCAACCTAAGAGCAAAAATATATTAGAAGGTCTATGCTTCAATGCAATCGTACGGCTTCAGCCGTTTTCAATCAATTCTTTTTAATCCCCCTAGGCTACACAGGTGAGGGTTGGATTAATCAATCAGGTTTCCCGTTTATGAGGGTAGAAATCTTCAAAATAACGTTGACGCATGCGGAAAGGGACTATTTCCATGTGGATTTGACAGAATTCGCTTTTCGTTTTAAATATATACATTCTGACAAAATAAAGTAAAGATATGAGAATTATTAATATCCGATAAAGGCCTTTTTAATGTACTCATCTTCCTGTAAATGTTAAAATCTTTATTTTTTTTCATGCAAGATGCCCAACCCGAGTTGAAAATATTTCTACAAAACAGTAGTTTGTGTTAATCACTATTCAATTGAAATACGAGTTGATATTAGAGAATGTAGGTTAAATTATATTTTAGCATGTAGAAAATATAATCTATGTTTGGCATATTTTTAATGCGAAACATGTAGCGTTGTAATATATATCTTATAAATGCTATTTTCTTAGTTAATGTTGTTTAAGTGTAATTGTTCTGTCTAATAAATACAGAGCAATTCAATTTGTCTGAATGTCTGCCTGCCATTCAGGACAGTCTTCGAGGAAAATCTGAAGTAAAGACAAATGTCATTAAATGATTGCTTGTCATTCTAATTTTTTGAGAAATTCCAAATTTGGTTGCAAAATTACATCTTTAAATATGTCGCCAACTCTTTAAATATGTTGCCAATAACACATTGTTGAAAATCATATCCAAACACTAAAAACACATTAACAATTACTTCTTTTGTTCACCTATTAAAATATTTTATAATTAAGACATTTTGATCGATTTTTTTTTTACATTTACAGTAGTAAACATCAAGACAAGACTCAAGTATACTACAAATAATTAGATTATCGTAACATTTATCCCAATCAAAAACTGTATATACCAGGACTATTTTTTGAGACAATAGGCGGTAATTACTTTAAATTTAAACTCATTTCCAACACATTTTTAAATAATTAATTTGGAAGTAACTACAAATTAGCAATTCATTACGTATACTAAGAAATCAACTAAACTGTTACATAAAATAACGAAACGCAGGACATGTGCAAATAATCTCTCCTGTCCGTCATTACATAATTTGTATTTTTCTGAAAAGCTTTTAAATCCAGAATTTGTTATTGGGGTAGATTAGAGTGTGTTTGTCAACTGAATTTGCGATGTTGTGCTACATTGATTGATTGATTGTCTATGAATTACGCCAGGAAGCATTTTTATATTAAAGACATCAATTAATGCATTCAAATAACAAAATGTTTAATTTTATTAAAAATTACAAGCTTAAATAAGATGAGTAGTCTTTGTCTTTATCGCGTTTATGATCTTTCTATATACAGAGTTTCAAATTAATTCCGCCGTTTTTTCATTTTTACGAAAGAAAATACTTTTTTAGCCGTGTGAGGAAGATGAAAAATTACTTCCCCTCGAATATATATGAAAATATTGCCAATTCTGGAAAGATGCCACTTTCTCCTTTGCTTTGCATACATATTTATATTACTGTAAATGTTAGTTTATGTTACATTAGCAAGAAATGTTTCTTGTTGAGGCAGGTTTTTGAAAACAAGCTTGACAATTATTTTAAAATTCATAAAATTTAAGTAAATTCAGTTATAGTTTTCAAACAAATTTTATTTCGAAGGAAATTGTTGCTCTTTTCAATGGTGTGAGAATTGAAAATAAGTGCTATTTAGAGGCGAATAGATGTGCGATGAAAACGAATACGATAGAGCAGTCGCGCTACCATCGTTATGACGTCAGCGTTAGTGACGGACATGATTTTGCATTTTAATATCGATTAAATCAAATTAATTGATTTATATAAAATTATATTTATTATTTTTTCTTCTGTTTTGAGTAAATTCTCAATTGTTGACAAGTCAATAGACAGGGCCCGACTAGGGTTTTTTGAGAACTTTCACACAAATTCACCATTGTATCGTTCAGTAAATCTCGCCTTATTAAAATATATATATATATATATGTATTTAAATAAGGCGACAATTGCGGTTCGGATATAGCGGTATTCCTAGGATAGACATTTCCTCGTGTTCTTGTTCTTTAATATGTCACTGTAAAAAGAAAATATTAAATTGGAACTTACCAATGGACGCGTTACAGAGAACAGACTATCCACATGAAGCAAATTATTGTGATCGGCAGTAAAAGATTCAAGTCTCGTCATGGGGTCGAGCAGTTTCGGTGGAATAGACGTCAACTTATTGTGAGAGAGAACCAGACTCTGAACATTATGTGTACCCTACAAAAAATAATTGCTATATTACTAATTGTATTCTTCTAATGATTTAATTGTGATTATTACACTTTGTGATTATTACGTATAAGAATTTCGTGTGTCAAAGGAACTTTCTCCTGACACGTGTGCCATAGTTTCGCAATCCCTGAACTAGGTTAGCATCATCATCCCAGTTTCAACACAGTTACCTTCCTCTTGGTCACGTGATTTTTTATGAGTTAACAAGGGGTCGGGGTTGACTTCCTATCGCCTTACAATACTGTTTTTTTTTTGTTAACATTGTTTCATTTTAAAAGGGTGCGTTTCGGTTAGGAAAGGTTTGAAAACTCTAAAGTATTAAATACAATTTTAGATTTTTTAGATTAAGACAGATTAACATTCCATATACGAAGAGATGCTTATTTTAATAAAATATCGCAGTGTAACATGCACCCGTAGAGTAACTAAAGTATTGAAATAGTATAAATAATCCAAACTACGAATGTAAAATAAATAAGACAACTTAGATTTCATGGGATAAACCCCACGCCTCAACTCTTTCTGAGAAAGAGCATTCTTTATTTGAAAAATTTAAAAGAACAAGAAATCCAAGTACATTATTGCGTACAATCGCGTTGAAAGCGACAGCTCTTAAGAGTTACATTTCCTGATTTTCGAGAATTCTTATATGCTAATTTAAAAAAATCTCTGAGCATGGATTTCAGATAGTATTGAAAGTGTGATTAAAATTAAAAACTAACTTCAGAATTTAAGGTCGAGGACCCTGGTCTGAGGATTTAATATTATTAGGATTAGTGTTATAACGGTTGAGCAAGCCGGAATATTGCATGTCTTTTATATTTTTATCCTCTTTAGTCTCAGCATCATTGCTGACAGTGATTTGTTTTTGTAAATTAATTCAATGAACTTCAAATAATGAACCATTTCAACATAATTTAATGTACTGTAGAGAATTGCACAGCTGACAAGTCTTTTAACTGTATAAATTACCCATTCATAACTTTTACACTGACAACAATCGTTAATAAGAATTTTCGATAAAACAAACTAACTTCTGTCCAGCTAGCAATTCGCATGAGCACAAGTCTATTGTAATAAATTTTACTAAGGCATGAAGAAGAAAAAAATAACCATCATAACAAAATCAACCGTAATTTAAAATTTCAATTTGCCAATGTTATCAATAATCTAAAAAAATGTATTAAAACAGTAACTTGTCCTTGATTTAGAAATTGTCAACGAAAAGACAGATTTTAAATTAAAATTTTAGTTATATATCACCACAATCGGTAAAATGAGTTGATACATTATATATTTGTTATGGTGATATATTCTATATTTTTTTAATAAATTTTATTGTTTCTTGCGATTGATCGTATGTCTGTGCTTAAATTTAAAATTAATAACCATATTAATCATGTTATCAAAGAGAAAATCGACGAAAATGCCGATTTTTTTCGTTAGCTGATATATTTACTGTATTTCTTTTGTGTTGCGTATAATTGTATGCATATTCATCATAATTTTACTTATCTTACTTTTTATAAGAAATTATTAAACGGCGCTGATTACCGAAAAAACGTCTGGATCTATATATCGAATAGAATTATTGCGGAACGACAGGACCCAAACAGAAGTCAAATTTTGAAGATGATTCCCTTCCAGAGATGTGAGGCGACTTGATTCAATTTCCACTAGGTTAATGGAATGTTTTATGATCCTAAAATCAGGAACAGCCTAGAATAAATAAATATCAATACTTGTAAAATAAATGTTAGACAAACATTCAATTAATACAGAATAACTAAAGCGCTTTGAAAGACTACAATCCCCATTTGATTAATAGATAAGCAGAAATGCAGAGAAATGTTTTGTGACAGAGACAAATAATATTTACTTAAACATTTGTGTATATATTCATAATCAAATATACCATAAATCAAATTTCGCGTCTTTGTGGACATTAGATGCAAAAACACTAACTTAACATAATTTTGATCCTTAAAAAATCAACACTCCTTTCCATATTCATCCATATTCATCCATTTCCATATGTACAAAGATTCCGGGGTTACTGTCTTGCGCCTCTGACGACCAGTTAATAATATAATTTTATATATACTTCCAGAAGCACAAGGATATATGTTCTGTGATTCGAAAGTTCTCAGAAAGCATTCAGAGTAAATCGCGAATCAAATATTTGAGACAGAAATTCCATTCAATAAAACATTATTTTATAGCACAAGCTGTGTTTCCCTGAAAATAAGACCGAGACTTGTATTAATGTTTGCTCAAAATAATACAGGGGAATGTATTTTTTTCCTTGCCCTACAATTTGCATTTATTAATCTATAAATATTCATGTCATATTATTCATCTGATTCCTAATATATAATTATCCAAATATTCATTTAAAACAGTATTTAATTATGCATGGATGTTTTATTTATACATAAAATTTATATTTTTTTTTTATATAGTTATACAGACTGTTATTTCTACCTGTTCTATAATTGTAGACCAGCGGCTCAAGTATTAGTACTAGGGGAGCAAAAAGCGAATGAAAAGTACGCCATTTTGGCGTAATTATGAAACTTTTTTCAGCATTATAATAAAATGTAAGTTTATGGGGTTACTTTTTACTGATGGAAGTGTTCTATATCTTCAAACAACACAATTTTGTAAAATGATATCATACAATATTTTTTATTTCGCTGGTATTGAGATTGAGGCCCTAATCTCAAAATACCTAAATGTTGCCACCCGCGAAATTGATATCATGCTTTAAAAAAGCATTCATCCATAAAACTTAAACAAAAAGGGGGTGGTGGGTCTATTTCCTGTTTTATTCATGCCTGTTTTCAAAACCAACTGGGCTGCTTTATGACACATTCATGAAGGGATTTTCATCAGGAAATACCAAAATATTTTAAAATAATTACATTAAAATAAATATACATTATTTAAAAGTTTAATGATGATTGCTTGAATTTCAAAATTCGGAGCACAGTCGTAGAAAATGACTGTTTAAAGAAACTGAGTTGTGCTTATTTTTCGCGTAGGCTAAAGTTAAATCAGAATCTATGCATGTTTGAATGTAACTCATCTCTAAAATACAATTTTTTGAACGATCTTTCTAAAAATGTAACTTTTATGCAATTTTATTCCAAATATAATTTTGAATAAAAATGGCCTCCTGGGATATGAAACTAATCGGATGTGACAATCCCAAAACTTTCTCCTACATGTTAATATTTCAAAAATCGCTATCACATCGTCTATAAAATCAATACTTTTCGTCATTCTGTCGTACGTCAGCTGCTTGAGAATTGTCAGGTTAACGTGGTTGCAAAACATCTTTCGTTGCACGAGCAGCCGATGTACAACATGATAAAGAAAAGTTCTTCGGTACTGTACTACTGAGAAAATATAGCCTCCCTATTCTTTGGCGTAAGGTTTTAGCTCATTTTACTGGAAAACACGAAGCTAAAATGCGTGGAACCCGATTACAGAAAATTCATTTCCAGTTCTCCATAATATTGAATTTGAATAAGAATTTTTCCAAACTAGCTGGCTATAGCCACGTTGGCTACCTTTATGGCAACCTATTTTTGTAGCCGAATTAGACGATATTTCGTGAAATATCACCAAGTTTGGCGAGAATTTTACGCTGGGGAACATGAAAAAAAGTGTTAAACATATAAGAGTTGGAACGATGGTTGCAACAATGAAAGAAAATTTGCAAGAAAGCATGTTCACTCACTAAAACTCATAAATTAAGCCCTTTTATGGGAGGAATACTGCTGTTTGTTTCAAAATGTCAGCAACCCTAAAAGTCCAGATATCTCGGCCATTTTTTTAGATAGAGGCAAAACAAAAATTGCACCGTAATCCTTGGATCAAAGCCGAACGTTTTACGGAAAAATCTTTTAGTATTTATATTTCTTTGGCACATCTTTTAGAATTTGAAATCTTTTAATGGCCATCACAGTGCCCCGTCCGGTGGAATATCCCAAATTTTACTGGTACCTGCAGGCCATAATCAAAATCCTATACAAAAGTTTTGGATCAATTATCTGCATAAGTAAAAAGCAATAAAGTAAAAAGCCCGTATTTGTCTTCCTCAATTACATGACTTGAGTTTGAGATACAGTTTTCAAACAAATTACATTTGGAAGTACATTTTTTCCCTATTGGACGGTGTAAAAATTTAAATTGTGCGATGTTTAAAAGTTAATAAATTTATTATTCATGTTGTATCGTCATTTTTATTTCAACGTTACTGTTACGGCTATATTTTTGCTGTATAATATAGATATTTTTCACGCGTAGTTTCTTTTATTATTAATACTTTTTTATCACATTTTGCCTAGCACTTGTCATTACAGACCGAACTTTTTTTTTATCTTACTCGCTTTAACTCTCAAGTTGTTAAAAAAAAACATGACCGTGATAATGTTTTTTCCAGCACTGTACATTTTTAATTCAAATATTAACTTCAAATATAAAATTTCATACATTTACCAATAGAAATTGAGTTTGAGCTAAATTCATCACAAAAAACTAGCATGGCAGTCTAATTAACAATGGCAAAATTGATTAAACATAATAAACATCTTGAAACTTAAATATGACGAAATTTCCTCACGTAAATGCTGAGATATAGCTTTTACGAAAATCGTGGAAAACGTAGCAGACCAGCGTCACTCTTTAAGCGATATACATACAAACCTAATAAGCACTAATTTGTGTTGAAGTCTAACTGAATCTGAAGTTTGGTTGAAATTCTATTCTAATATATCTCTCATGGAAATCCTATTTTAACTATTAATAACTGCTATCCCCAGTTTAGATTAACGTAGATCTCTGTATATAATACTGAGTGGTAACATACATTTGTAAAAGGGATAACTGTCTTAAATAAGATAAGCGGTTCCTTCAATAAAGTTAGGTAAAGAAGTAATTAGACTAATATTTTCGCGAAATAGAATATTCACGGCTCGCGTTTCCTGGTAAAAGCCAATAAAACTGGTTTTAACTTTACACTAAGGGTAACCAATATGGATTAAACCAATATTGATTATATTGGTACTATTGGGGCCAATTACTGTATTCATGAGAAATATATGTGCTATGAAATACGAATATTGAAGAAATATAGACTTTGCAATAGAAATGTAACGGAAATAGTCGATACATATTGGCTTTACAGTCGAAAAATTTGCAATGAAGCAAAATATTTTTTAACATAATGCTAAATAATATAATATGCACTAATATAAGATAAAATAGATCCAACATAAAGGAAATATTCAAGCAACCATGGCGCAATATTGTTTTGTTCATAAGAAATATTTGTGGAATAAAGGGAATTATTATGTCAAAGTTAGCCGCATAATGTGTAAAGGATATAACTTACTTATCAATGAATTAAAAATGATAAATTTACAAATTGTTCCGTTTTAGAATAGAATGTCACTTTAGAAGGAAAACAATGAAATACTTTTTAAAAGAGAAAATGTTTGAATTATTTTTAAAATAAGCAAATAAATTACCTTAATCCTACTTTGATACACTGAAAATTTTTCTAAACCAAGGATTCCTTCCAGAAAATTTTCAGCAACATTACCTTCGGGATCGAACAAATTTATTTGATTAAGACGCAGTCCTAGGAGCATTCCTTCAGGGAAATACTTGAAACGCCTGAAATTTAATCTAGGAAAGGCAGTCCAATCAACGGGTTCACAGTCGACACCATCCCACCTGGGGATATCAGCACATGTACAGTACTGGACTGTACATTTTCTTTTAGGTTCAATGTCGGACAATGTTGACCCTTCTCCATCTTGCAAAATACAGTGGTTTACTTGAATAATTACATAAATCAGAAAAATAAAGTAAATATGAAAATTGCATTGCAACATGATTATACTATAGTTTTTCTATATATATACTGTATAAGTAATTAAAAATATATAGTTTCTCATCAAAGCGCCTTTCAATATTGGAACTACTGGATTTGGTAATTGAAATCATTAAAGAAAGTTGCTAGCTTTCACTTTATATTCGAATGCACGGGAAACTGCTAGTCTGCCCTGACATTTCCAAGTGAAACTAATAGATTTACTCTGTGAAATTTTGTTGAATAAGAGATACAACATGGAAATGTTATATGACACTTTTGAGCTTACTCTCATTATTGCGTTGTGTTTTAAGTAAAGAGGAATTTACATGTCCGGGAAGTACAGATATAATTAGGTAAAAAACGGAAGAAAACCAAGATTCCGGAAGAGAAAATCAAGCCTGTGAAAAAATCATCAAATATGCTTTGTCTCGTCTAGACTCTAGTGTATTAAATCCTTCATTTACCTGGTAAACGTACAATGCTAAACCAGACACGCCGTCATCTGGAATATACTTCTACCTTTTATAAATAAGCGTCTTAAGTAAAATGCTTCAGTTAAGAGTAATAAGATGAATTAAAATTATAATTTGAAATGTAAAAACATTTTCCCTCATCACCCACACCGGCAAAACAGTAACAAGTTGTCCAACAGAAAGCAATAAAATACACTCATCTATATCAAGATGCGAAAATTGCTAGTCATTCACATTTCCACGTTATATTCACATTGTAAATCACATAAAAGCAAAATAAATTACTATCTAATCATTAAAGCATTTTATTCGACTAACTAGAAATTTCCTATTTTCTGCAGACTAGCCATTTTCCCCTATGTGACGTTTGCTTCAAAACTATATCCTCCGTAATTAATTTTTCATTTTTACGTATACGTATATAACACAAAGACAGCAATTATTTACCTTTTTATACGAAAAATATTAAAGAATATATATTTTCATAGCAATTTTAATCCTATTACTGGTTAGTGCTTCATTTTATTTTCCTATAACGAACGGATGGGTGCTTAAGATTGCATAAAAGTGGAAGGAAGCGGAGTTAGAAAGTTTCAAGAATTTAAAACTAAAACTACCGTATTTTGCCCATTATAATAAACTTTAAATCTAATAATCTGTTCGCTAAATAAACACCGTTACTCAAAAAAAAAACTTTTGTTTATAAATTGTTGAAAAATAACATCGCATTTCATTAGTAAAACGTTGTTCTATAAAGTAATAAATCTAAAAAAGAGATATGTCTAGTAAATATTTTTACCTGGTTTTTCATATAGCGTTTCCAACTAATAACGTAATAATATCAACGTAAAAAATGTGTCCGAAGTGGTACCAGCTTATTATTGCGAAAATGGAACCAGCAGAGTACGGGGATCGAACAAACGTAATATTTAAACTCTCTAAAAGATTTTTTACATTTAATATATTATTTTAAATTGCCCATTAACAACATCAAAAAACATTTTTATATCAATAATGTTTTGAAATAATAAAGTTTTGAAGTTTATTAATAGCGATACTTTCGTATTAGCCGCATGCCAGGAGTTAATAGCCGAAGAAATGGCTAAAGATTTCGCTACTTCCTGCAGTCGTTTTGATTCTGATAATTCCAGCGATTTAAACGCCTAGTTCAATTACTTGTCTGTTAAGGTTGTGTTTTATTTATGTTACATAATTTTTATTTATTTATTTATTTATTTATTTATTTATTGATGAAGTTTTAAAATCGTTCTGGAATATTAGGCAGAATTATTATATTAGTTTATATATATTATTTTAAGTGTAAACGGATTAATATTTCGAAATCAGTCACTGCGCGATAGAAACTGATTAAAAAAATTATTCATGCTTGGAATTTATTTTTAAATCCATAAACAATCAATAAACTCAAATACAGTTTTCAAATAAATTATATTTGAAAGTACATTTTCTTCCCTATTCAGTGTAAAAATTGAAATTGTTCGATTATACATAAGGTAAATTTGTGTTTTATTTTATTTTATATTATTTATTTATTCATTTAGTTTTAATTTCGTTATAGAAAATTAGTCGGAGGCAAATGCTATACTAGTTATATTGTTTTAAGTGCAAATGGGTTATCATTCTTCGGTATAGGAAATTGCACATGATGAAGATAAGTTTAAAATTTTCATGCTTGAAAAACATTTTAAAAACCACTATAAATGAGTAAATTGCGATACAGTTTTAAAAAAAAAATTGCATTTCCAAGCATTCGTTTTCTATTACAACGTTGTAAAAATTAAAAATTTGCGATTTTAGAAATTTAAACTATTTGGATGTGCCAATCCCAAAACTTTCTTTTATCTCATACCGGTTTCACATACAACAAAAACAAATCAGCACCAATATATATCAAATTCGAACCAAATCTAGTTTTATTAAATTACGTTCTTGAGATATGACTATCTCTAAAATCGTATAAATTCTAAAAAATGCAGCATAGCGGCGCCACCTGTTGGAAGATTTACATCAAAACGTAATCAGCATCTTTTTAAGGTCTAACAGAATTTGAAGTTTGATGAAATTCTGTGCATTTGTTCTTGAGTTATAGCTATCGTGAAATTCATGAAAAAAGTAGCCTAGCAGCACTACCAGTTGGAGTAAGTGAACCAAAACGTAATCGGCGTCTATTTATGTCAAGGTCTAACAGAATCTGAAGTTTGGTGAAATTCTGTGCATTAGCTTTTTAGATACAGCTATCGTAAAAACCATGAAAATCAGCATAGCAGCGCCACCTGTTGGACTATTTATACCAAAACGTTATTGGCGTCTATTTATGTCAAGGTCTAACATAATCTGAATTTTGATGAAATTTTGTGCATTAGTTCTTGAGATATACCTGTCGTGAAAATCGTGCAAAATGTAGCATAGCAGCGCCAACTGTTAGGCGATTTACACCCAAACGTAATCAGCGTCTGTTTGTATCAAGGTCTAACATAATCTGAAGTTTGATAAAATTTTGTGCATTAGTTCTTGAGATATAGCTGTCGTGAAAATCGTGCAAAATGTAGCATAGCAGCGTCAACTGTTAGGCGATTTACATCCAAACGTAATCAGCGTCTGTTTACATCAAGGTCTAACAGAATCTGAAGTTTAATGAGATTCTGTGCATTAGTTAGAGCGCCCACACAATTTTTGCCACATAACAGACAGACACACAAACAGACATTTTCTAAAAACAGTCAAATCGTGTTCAGGGCCTTCTAAAACGTATAAAACCGTATGAAACTGGAAGTCTGAAATTTTCATGTTTCCAATACTTTCTTCTCATAAAGATAGAAGAAAGTAAAAATTTGCAGTAGCGACAATTTCAAAACCGAAATTTAATCGTCAGGTGTTGTCAACCTCAAAATGACGCCAGTGTTACGAATGGACACGTTTTTCCTTTATAATATAGATTTACACATATCGCCTCTTATTTAATAGTCCAGTCAAATTAGGAAGATTTTGGGTCATTTTGGGACATAATTACGAAAGTTTTGAAACTTGAAAATATTGTTTGGGAGGGTCTACTAACGAACATACTAAAAGTACTGATGGGTAGGGGGTCAGCGCGAGGGGGGTAGGTAAAAGAAGGTACCATTTTTCGGGTTTTTGTTAATATCTCGTAAGCTATAAGTCCTACGGAAAAATCGCTAATACAAAAAATAAAGACAATTAAATTCTCTACAAAATAGGTTATATACATTTTTCTCTAGAATCCATAATAGGTAACGAGATAATCGCATTTAAAAATGAAGAAATTTGTCAACAGTCACAACAGCGCCAGAGAGCGGGTCCACGGGTCTTACATTATTACACCTCCTTAACCTAAACTTAAACGGACATTAATAAATGTTGTGGTCAGAAGAATGGAAGCCTGAGCAATAACTTTATCAAATGACATTTTTTGTTAACATAAAACATACAAAAATGAAAAATGCGCAAAATACAATAATATAGGAATAAACATTATACTCAAGTTCTTGATCATTTTGATTACCCCGTGTTCAATGGGAAATTTCAAAAGATGTTGATTTATGCTCCATTTCCATTATGACATCCTTGAAATTAAGTATTCATGTTGGTGAGGTACCCGGGTATAGCTGTATTGTATTTTGTTACATTCGGTTCATTCATTCGGAAAATATAAAATACAGGGTGATTTTTTTTAAAGTTGTGAAAGTAAAACCCTATAACAAAAGAACCACGGATCCAAATTACCTGAAATTTCCCCAGTATGCTCCCAAAGCAATGGGGATTTTTTAGGCTTAGTTAAAAAAAATTAAAAACGCACCGACAGATGGCGCTGTGGTTTAACATCAACTGGTTTCCTTCCTCTACCGTGTTTTAGGCTCAGTGAACCAATCTGTTCAAATTTCAAAACTCTCTTCCGTAGGTCTTCTGTCGTCATTGGACCTTTTCTTAAATTCTTAAATGTCCTAAATCTCCTAAGAGCAGTTGCTGCGCTGTCATTATTCTGATAATACAGTTTCACTAACAACGCACGGTCCGTCAGTGGCACAGTCATTGCAAGGATATCTGTAGAATGTAGAATAATGAACACGAGGTGAGCGTGCTTCACGTTTTAACGCCACTCTACGTGTGTCGTGCACAAGCTCGTCTCCCGACTTTACTGCATATACAGCGCCATCTGTCAGTGAGATTTTAAGTTTTTTTAACAGCGTAGAAAAAATTCCCATTGATTTGGGAGTACACTAGTAAAATTTCGGGTCATTTGGATAAGTTTTTCTTTTGTTATAGTGTTTTACTTTCACAACTTTAAAAAAATCACCATGTATATTATGTTGCGCCATAATGCTATGCTATGGCAATTCTCGCGATTTTCAAATTTCCATTTGGCGAAAGAATAAATTTTGGTGGAATTTCATACATGTTTTCGAATAATGTAAAACATTTTGTTTTATAAATTTACTTATTTGACATTCATTTTTTTCTTTTACTTTTATCGTTACTTAGCTACTGTTTTTCATAGTCTATAAAAATATTCATTCAAATAATCCCGATTGCGAAAGAAGAAATATGAAACCTGGCTAAGGGAAACAAAACATTAGTTAATTTTTCGTAATTTGGTCTGCAACACAGAATTGCGTCAAATATGAACAATGTTATTAACATTACGGTTTTGAATTGAATCTGGATACTACTCGTATTAAAAGGCTATCACAAAAAATACTTTATAGCTCCAAATCACGTTAACAACTTTGTCAATTGGCAGTAAACACGATGATGAATGACTATCCATTAAGTTTAAAAGTCTCCAAATATACCTATTTGTCGGTGATTTTAGTAAGCTAATGCTATAGAGTAGATTAGGATGTATTTAGATAAACTCTTAGACATAAATATTACAAAACGACAATCAAAACTGTTTTCGGAAACAAAAATCGTAAAAACATTAGATTTCCTGATATTATCTTAATTATAACTATTATAACTGTATTATCTTTATAATTATTAATCGTAGATTTTTATAATTATTATATTTAATGTATCTTTATAATTATTAATTTAATTAAAACCTCTGTTTTTAAAATTCCACAGTCCTTTATTATTAATATTATTATTAATAAACCATATTAAATGAGTTATGTAGTGAATATATTTATGTATATACTTATACACATCTATTACATGCGCTACCTACAAATATTTGCGTATTTATAGTGTTAATTATAATAGTATACTAGCTTACCCGCTCGGCGTTTCCCGGGCCCGTGATAATAACCTTAAATATACCTAAAATCCAAAATCTGTTAGTTTCACATACCACCGCCAGGGGGCACATTCTATTTTAAATAATCCTCTATCCCAACGAAATTCCGTTATTCAACCTATCGGTAGATATGTTAGTTAAGGGAGTGGGGACTCAAATAAGTTTAGGTTAAGTAAGTGCAATGTAAGTGCTGTTGACTCGCTCTCTGGCACTGGTGTGACTTTTGTCAAATTTCTTGATTTTTAATGCGATTATCTCGTTAACTATGAACTCTAGAGAAAAATGTAAACAACCTATCTTGTAGAGAATTTAATTCTCTTTATCTTTTGTATTATTAATTCTTCTGTAGCACTTATAGATTACGGGATATTAACAAAATACCGAAAACCTTCTTTTACCTTCCCCCCCTCGCGCTCACCCCCCCCATCCATCAGGACTTTTAGTATGTTCATTAGTAGACCCTCCCAAACAATATTTCCAAGTTTAAAAACTTTCGTAATTATGTCCAGAAAAAAACCTAATTTGACTGGACTATAATACTTTATACGCCTTACGTAATTTTTACTCGTGCGACATACGAGTATAACATTATCCACATATCTCGAACCATATACTACCGCAGAAATTCATTTATAATCCTGTATAGATACCGGCTCTTATTCAACAATTTATACACTTTTTCCTAGTGCGTGAAACATGAGTATGACATTATTTACAACACAATGATCCATCTTCCACACCAAATACTTACCTTTGAATTTAATTTTTAATCTCGTTATAAAACCTGTTCTTATTCAACTCTATTTACGTCCATACGAGCATGAAAATAAAAATCGGACACAATTCGGCAAATTTTAATCCAGTAGAATTCAAATAACAGTATTATATATTTTAATTACAATAACTCAAGCGCTGTATAGGATCTATAGAATTTGTACACAGCAAATATAATGTAAAAAATTAGTTAAATTTAAAAAAAGTGTAGTACAATTACAAACGCGTATTATTGTAAATTATAATATCCAATATATAATTTCTTTTTAATGTCAATCGGTGGCAGCCTATGTCCCAGGTTTCGCTTGTTCCCCAGATGTTTAAGCCCGGAATGAAGATAGCTAATTTAAGAAAAACGTAATAGTAATATCATTAAAGTAATGTCATATTGTTACTCAGAATATCTCAAATGTTACTAAGACATTGGCGGAAAAACTCTAGGTTATATATCTTGATTTAGGAATTGGATTAAATTTTCAAATTGAAATATCTCAGAAGTTCAAAAATGTGGTTTAGAACTGTTTACCCCGACCCTCTCAATTATTGCTCATAGACAGTAAGCTGTAACCGAATTATTTTTTGTGTCCCTGTAAAAAAGGAACGATAAATAACCTTTTCTATAGTAAGCATCTTGTAGTACAGTTCAGTGATGTAATATCAATTTCATTATGTGTGGAATAGTGTAACATGCTTAAAATACACTCCAAGCGATTTTTCCTCATAGACCATAATATGGTGGTATTCTTTTGAGTGCCCCTGTAAATAAACTATAAATGCTACACACTTTATTTTCAATACCAAACATGCCATAATCACTGTAAAAAAATTTCGGAACGTTTCAGGAAATTATCCTGAAACATTTCGCATATTTTACCGGAATTTCGAATTTCTTTATGTCCCACGTCAATTACGGCAATAATTCGTGTAATATTTTTGAGAGGTTTCAACTTTTCCGTAAACTACATTCTGCGCATGCGTGCTTCATGTTTTATGTTCCATTAGCCATTTTGATAGCTAAAGAAGAATAAAAAACAGCTGCCTAGGCAAGTAGAGACAAATGCAATCTGAACAAATGCCATTCTTTATTTGGATATCGACCGATAAAGTAAGCAGCTAATTTTAAACTTTTTATGCTTTATTATTTAAATTTTCATTTTATCTGTAATACGGAACTTTAAAATTTAATTTCTTAAATAAGACACTGAATAGAAAAAGTATATTGATTCGTTTTTATAATGTCTAATTATGAAATAATTATTCTTTGTAATAAAAACTGAATGTATCTGCCAATTGAGAAAATGATTTTTAATTAAAATATATAGATAAGTAAAATTTTTCAATTTTCTTTTGAAATAAGCTTCCTACTATTTAATACGAATAATGCATTAATAAGTTTAAAACATTATGAAATTTATTTTTTAAGCTAAACATCATAATTTATTTTAAAAATTACATAGAATTGCATTTAACTTTTGAACACTTTCCAACCTAGTTGAAAAGTGTTTATGACTTCGGTTTGTCTGCCGTCTGGCCGTCTGACCTTGCTCTAACTCTCGTAAATATACTCGGATTGACCTGAAATTTTTGTATGTGATGGACACTTATTATAGCATGTTTCCTCTTGCAAATGAAGTGTGTAGCATTTATAATTTATGTACAGGGGCAATCGAAAGTATTCACTTACATTACGATCAATGGGAAAAAAATCGTTTCAAGTGCGTTTTGATGATGTTACGCCATTCGAAACATAATGAAATTGATATACAATTATGTAGCGCACTAAAACATGCTTTTTCTAAAATATGGTGTACAAAGCATTCGTTATTCATTTACAGAATCACACAAAATATTTCTGTCACGCAAGGTTCTACGGGAAAATATCGTTTGCCATGTAATTTAATGGTGTTTCAATATTTAAAACATAATGAAATTTATATGTATTGTTGTGATGCATTATAAATTGCTTACTAAATAGCATGGTGTGCATTGCGTTTATCGTTCATTTACACGGACATGCAAAATAATTCGGTTACAGTCTTTGTTCGATATTTACAGTCTATGTGTGATAAATGCGTTTTCAATTTTGATTTGGATTTTTAGGTTTGACTAAATGTTTGCATAGTACGTGGTGTGTATATATTCTGTTGATCATATACAGGGATACACAAAGAAATTCGTAAATTTTACTAACTATGAGAGTAAATTGCTTAAGGGTATTTTTAATTGTGTTACGCATTTTCCTGCTCAACTATATCTAATATACTAATAGACGTTTATGGAATATAAATAAATTCATATACAGGGCTACGCAGAGAACAAGATACGCTGTCGTTTATGGTTGGTAACCGCTGGAAGTGAGTTTTAAGTTGCCTTGTGCGTTTTTTATATGAATTAAATTTTAGCGTAATATGTGGTGTGTAAAAAGTCTTTAGATAATATACAGGTCTGTACAAAAGATTTCGAGTGCATTTCCATCGATTGGCGAAAATTGCTAAATGCGAATTTTCTAACTGAACTAAATTTTATCATGCTATGTATTTTATATCCAAGTCTGTAGGTTATATACAGGTCTGCACTATATAATTTGACTACTTTTTGACTATGGAAGGGAAATGCTAAAACTGAATATTTAAATGTGTTAGATGTTTCCTAAACTATTTAATATCTTGTTTCACCTCATTTAACGGTGAAGTTTCGTTGCAGTTTTCTAGATGTGATGGAAAGTGTTTCATAATCTATGCCTAACGCACGATTTTCCGTTCTTGTTTAACCCTTTAACGGGTGACGTTTGCATGTCGCAAACACCGAAAATTCACAAATTTGCCACAAGTATTTTCGAATAGAAATTTTGGCTTTTAAATTTAGGAGATTTTACACGTAAAAGTTATTATAGAAAAATACTGGTTGTAAAATATCGTACTTTTGCCATATATCGGTGCCCTTCAAAGGATTAATGCATTTGGAATCATAGAGGAAATGTTAGGGCTGCAAGTGTTTTCATTTATTTATTTATTTATTTATGTATTTTTTAAATGAGTAATAAAATCAAGTCCATGTCCCACTTTTGTTATCTTTAAAAAATTTATATATTTTATTAATCAGTTTTTGTACTTTCTTTAATTTATAAAATTATTTAATATGTCCTTTAAATACATCATTAAGCCTATGTTATATGTAAATTGTTTTCAAAAATCCGTTGATATCTTATCCGTTCAATCAATCTTATCCGTTGATAGAACCATACACTGTCTTTTTTTATTGTTTAATTAATTATAAACAAAATGATTTTAATAAATTTGTGTCTTATGAGCAGTTGAAATAATTTTAGAATATTTAATGTCCCGCCTTTCCTATTTATAAAATATGATATATGCAAAATAAGTATAATGTACTATTTCTCTCATTTTATTATGTAAAATTTGGAAAAAAAATTAACACATAAAAGAAGTTTTTCCACATTTTATATTCATCTTTAGTATTGCTTATCGAATGATCTAGCAAAGATGTAAATTATCAAATCAGAAAAAAGTGATTAAAGGGAAATTTTATATTTTCTAAAAACTTATGATTTTAATAAAGGAATAAAAATAATGTTTGCGTTTTAAAAAAATATAATTAACAGTTTTACACTTTATTTATTCGCGCAAGTTCGAGCTCTGAATTCAGTTTTGTTATGAGTTTCGATTAATAAATTTTTGTTGTACAGCTTCGATTTTGTTACCTGATAAATAAAAAATATTATTTTCATGATTAAAAAAGAAATAGTTCCGAAAAAAGACGCTCCGTGAAACTGGAACATTTCAGTATTTTGATATGAAAGGTTCCGAAAAAAGGCGTCCCGTAAAGTAGGAATGTTTCAGCATTTTGACATGAAAGGTTCCGAAAAAAAGACTTCCCGTAAAGTTGGAATGTTTCAGCATTTTGACATGAAAGGTTTCGGAAAAACGCGTATCGTGACGCTGAAACCTTTTAGTATTTTGATATGAAAGGTTTCGGAGTATATATTACGGAATGTTTCGGAAAAATTGGAATGTTTCACTACTTTTCTGTGAAACGTAACAGCAAAAAGTGGTGGCATCTTAATGCCACCATTTTTTTCCGGAACCTTCCGGAAAATTTTTTACAGTGATAAACTTTAATAACATATATCAATTACATTACAATCCGCACTGTAAAAAAAAATCCGTCAAATTTACGGCAAAAACTGCTGGCAGCAATGTTGCCAGCAGTTTTTACGTAAAAATTGCAGTAAAATTCGATGTAAATTTTATCGCATATTTTCCGTCATTTCAACGGTTATAATTGTAGTAAATTTCACAGCCATTTTTCCGTACAAACTACCACAAAAAGTTCTGTAATTTTAACAGTCATATTTCCGTACAAATTATCACAATAGCTGCTGTAATTTTAAAAGCCATATTTTTTTTAAATCATTGATTTTAATCGGCTTTCATTTTTAGATGATTATTAGAATAGTCAAAGTTCATCGTTTGTTTGAAAAATATTGGAATTCATTATTTTATATATAGAAATTCAATCCAACATTAAAACATTTCTTTACTGCTTTGTATATGATATATATAAGAATTCAGAATTTATTAATAGAAATTTTTTTAATGTGGCAAAACTGAGACATCAAATATTCATTATAATACTATGCGTAAATACATATATAGAGAGAGAGAGTATATTTGTAGTACTAAAAATAGAAACACTTCAATTCTGAAGGGCGAGAAGAATTTAGATAATATATAATATATATATATATATATATTAGATAATTGAACAAGAATTAAAAGCTTACGTTTGTCTAATACAAATATAAAAAACCATTTGTAATTGAACACTGATATATAAACGATTCAGGCTCGTAAGCGTACGTTAACACACCATTTTGCTCGCTTTGGCAGTCTCGCGGGAAAGAGCACGTACTCAAAAGTAGAAGTTCCTTGCGCAGATCATGCTAGTAAGATGTCATTGCGCGCAGGCGCCGATCTTCAAAATGAACGATGTGATCTGATTGGTTGTTCGCATGATAGGATGTTGAAATCGAAAACACTGGTTAAATCTACTGTTATATTTGCGGTATTTTTACCTACGGAAATATTACGTTGCGATCTACTGCAATAAATGTAGTGAATTTGACAATCATTTTTTACAGTGCGGTTATATTTACGAGACTTAGAGCTCGGACAGGCGATAGAGAGACAGACAGATTGCCAGGCAAGCCAGATTTCTGAACACTTTTCAACGATATTGGAAAGTTTTATACAAATCACCATATTTTTAACTACAATATCAGCAATTTTATACATTGTATTAAGAAAAGCGAGATCACATGAAAAGTACATGCAGAAGTGCAGAAGATATTTTCCGTTTTGTGAATCATTTACCTGTTTCTATATCTGCATTTTTATATGTTTGTCTGATTATCACAGGAATAAGTACGAAACATTTCCGAATTTCATTTACTGGAACTTACAGAAGGAAGAAGATAACCTAAGAGAAGGAAGTAACCGTCAACGGAACTTTGAGGATTTTTTCTATTAGAAAAGTATTAGAAATAATCACCGGGAAATTCATTTTCCCCTTTTTTACTGTGTCTAACTGACGTAGAAAATACTTACTGTAAATAATTTTGAAACATAATTAGAAAACATATTTCATAATATGATCATAAAGTGAAAGCTTATTGAAGCATAATATCTGATCTATTACTTGTAAATAACCCAGCTGAACAATGTTTTAAAATGTGTAACATACAATCGTATATAAAACAAGAACGAAAAATCATGCGTCAAGCATAGATTATATAACACTTTCCAATACTTCCAAAATAATTTTCAAATCTTACCGTAAGCTGTAAGATGATATCTAACTAAACAATTTTGAAAGCGCATAACATATTTAAAAATCCAAATTCAGGAATGAACAACAATATTCAGAAAAATATATGAGCTCGTTTGTGCAGCCCTGTATAGGATCTATAGATTTGTATATATACTAAATAGAATGCTAAATTTTAGTTCCGTTAGGAAACGCGTAGCACAGTTTAAAATTTCCCTTCTGCAATTTCCGACAATAAATGGAAATATTCTCGAGAACTTTTGTGCTGCCATGTATACAATCTATACTATTTATACACACCAAGTAATAGACAAAAAATAAGTTAAATTTAAAAACGCGTTCAGCAACTGAAAAAGCATTCCTAGCAATTATTATTATCAAGCAGTACTTTAACCGAATTCCTTTGTGTGTCCCTGTAAATGAACGATGAAAGTATACACACAACATTTTATAGTAAGCCACTTGTAATCCTCGTGTTAGTGATATATATCAATTTCAATCTGTTTAAAATAGTGAAACATTATTAAAATAAACTGAAAACGATTTTTCTTCATAGATCGTAATGTAACGAAATTTTTTGAGTATCCTTGTAAAGAAATTATAAGCGTTATGCACACCACATTCTGCAATTAGTCTCTTGTAGTGCACCTCAGTGATATATATCAATATCAATCTGTTTGAAATAGTGAAACATCATAAAAATAAACCTCAAATGTTTTTTCCCCGTAGAACGCAATGTAACGGAATTCTTTTGAGTGTCCCTGTAAAAAAAACTAGAAGTGTTACACTCTTAATTTTCAATACGGAACATGCCACAGTAAGCCTCAATAACATATCTCAATTGCATCATAATCCTAGCATATTTACGTGTTAGAGCACAGACAGACAGGCGTCAGACAGACAAACAAACCTAATTCATAAGCACTTTTCAATTATGTTAGAAAGTATTAAAAAGTCTAATATTAATTTCCATACTATAAATATTACATTAAAGTTTATGAAAATAATTCTACATGTTTACATGCTATTTAGTACGGGTGTAGTTCAATTTTCAATAATTGATGAATACAGTTTTTAAATGCCACGTTCTCACATGTTTTATACACACGGGGACTTTTCCCTTCTTTTGTCCTAAATGGCTTTATTAATTAGTCAATTCTTAAATCGATACTCATACATGTAATCCTGCAGTTGAAAATTATGGATAAAGATTTATGTTCAAGTAAGGTTTTATTTCTAAAGTCATTTAAGTACGACATTTCTAACAAATTACGATGAAGAAATATTTTTACAGGATCCTTAACATAACTTATATTTAATTAATAAAAAATAAAAAAATGCATTAAACATAAATTACGAAACACTTTCCAACGCACCCGAATACTGTAACAAGACTTCACTGTTTAATAACGAGAAATATGATATTTAAATAAAAAATTTTAAAAACGTATTACACATTTGAAATAGCAATTTCAGAAATTGCCATTTACAGTCGAAAAAGTATTCAAATTATTTTGTGAAGCGCTGTATATAATCTATAGAATTGTATATGCACTACTTAAAATGCTAAAATTTAATTCAGTCGGGAAAGACATAACACATTTAAAAAAATTTCCGTCACAATAAAATGGAAATGAGTTCTTTTGTATATGATCTCTAGAATTTATACATACCAAATAATATGCAAAAAATAGTTATATTTAAAAACACATACAGCAACTGAAAACGTACTTGTAGCAATTATCGCTCATAGGCAGTAGTGTAATCAAATTCTTTTGTGTGTCTCTGTCAATGAACGATAAATGCTTTCTTTGCACACCCTATTCTACAGTATAAGCATCTTGTATTGTACATATGTGCTGTATATAAATTTCCATATGTTTGAAATAATGTAACATTATTAAATTACATAGCAAAAGATGCTTCCACAGAACTCTTTTTTACAGAAATCTTTTGAGATTCCCAGTAAACGAATTATAAATTCTACAAACTTATGCAATCGGAGTACATTTATGCGCCTTAGAGCATGGGCAGATAGACAGACAGACAAACTGAATTCACAAACACTTTTCAATGGTGTTGTAAAGCTTAAAAAGAACATGGAACAAAATGTAAAAGAAAAGATTTAACAAAGCTGATTGTGTAATGTAAGTAGAGACCACAGATTATATACAATTTTTTAAAACCAAACTGATGAGATCGTTCAACAACAGAAATTATTTTTACTGTTCGCATTAATTTTATTGGATGCTTTTTCTCATAGTTAACCAATAGCTATTTCCGAAACCGTTTGTGTAGGTTTTCTATTGAAAATATTTAAAATGTTGCTCTTTATCGTGTAAAAAACATTCACGTCAAAAATGTTTTTTTTTTTTTTTACTAAATTACAATTTTTTTTTTGCGCTATAAAATACATTTAGGAAAACTTCTCCAAGCTCAAACAAGGAAAACAGTAAAAATTACTTTCTTCTACTACTAAAACTCACCAAGTTAGTTTACTTTGACTTTATTGAAATAGAATTTGATTGTTTTATTTTAATTTTCATCAAAAAATTTTTGGAATAGTTGTTTAACTGTTAATAACTGTAGCAGGAAACGTCCCTACTGTAAGTGTAATGTCGTGCCTTATTATTCTGTGGCGGATGCTGTACCTCTGCAAGGTCTGCTGTTTCAAGATTTCATAATAGGAGTCACTTTTTAATGCATAATGACTGATAGATAGATCGTGGAACAAAAGCAACAGAGTATTAGAGTTACCACTATTGCTGTTTATTACTCTCTTTCATTTCTTTTAATCAAAAAAATTGGAGACCGGGCTATTTTATGAAACCTTAAAACCACTTAACAATATTTTTATTTTGGCTGTTGGAGCTATTTATTACGTCCTATTTTTCTCAACACATGCGTCCAATCAAATTCAAAAAACATTTACGTTTTCATTGTAAAAACATTCATTATAAGGAATCGCCAATCTGCGCGGCTCAGCGTTTACGAATGTACAACTGCAATTTTAAGAATTTTCCTA
The DNA here is from genome assembly GCA_963931845.1 of Maratus michaelseni. NCBI lineage: Eukaryota > Metazoa > Arthropoda > Arachnida > Araneae > Salticidae > Maratus > Maratus michaelseni. The sequence continues at coordinate 6,885,337 of OZ007588.1, forward strand.
TTGGACCAACTGCATGTCATTCTTAAAAGTACAAACGTTATACACCAAAAAAAGGAAAAGAACAAGTACGAAAAATGATGCGTCAATCATATATTATGTAACACTTTCGAACACTTCCAAAATACTTTTACAAATCTTTTTTAATAAGGTGAAAGATGACCACGCATAACATGTTACACAATCGCAACACAATCGAGAAAACGCATAACATATCTGAAAACCAAATTTCAGGAATTACCAAAAATATTCGGAAAAATATACGAACTCTTTTGTGCAATCCTGTATAGGATATATAGATTTGTATATGTACTACATATAATGCTAAATTTTAGTTCAGTTACGAAATATGTAGCACAGTTTAAAATTCCCTTCTGGAATTACCATCAATAAACAGAAATGTGCTCTATAACTTCTGTGCTGCCCTGTATATGATTTATGGAATTTATACACACCAAGTAATAGACAAAAAATGAGTTAAATTTAAAAACGTGTTCAGCAATTGAAAGCACTTCCAGCAATTATTGTTAACAGTACCGAATTATTTTGTGTGTCCCTGTAAATGAACAATGAATGCTATTCACACAATAATCTATAGTAAACTTCTTGTAATTCACATTAGAGCCTCTTGTAATTCACCTTTATATCAATTTCAATGAGTTTGAAAAAGTTAAACAATATTAAAATAAACCACAAACGATCTTTCTCCATACACCGTAATGTAACGGAATTCTTTTGAGTGTCCCTGTAAAGGAACTATAAGTGCTATGCAAACCCTATTCTATAGTAAGCCTCTTGTAGTGCACCTCAGCCATAATATAAATCTGAGTATGTTTGAAATAGTGTAACATAATTAAAAGAAAACGAAAATGATTTTCCCCATAGACCATAATGTAACGGAATTCTTTTGAGTGTCCCTGTAGAAAAACTATAAAAGATACATGCTTCATTTTCAATACTGATCATGCTATATTAAACCTCAATAATTATATCAATTGTATGACAATACGACTATATTTACGTGAGATAAAGCAGGAGCAGTTAGACAGACAAACCGAATTCTTAAAAACCTTTCAACTATGTTGGAAAGTGTTAAAAAGTATATTTTTCGCTATTTTAATTCCGTCTGGTGCTCTTAAGAATTTCAAAATTCCTTTTAAATTAATTACACATGTACTGTTTCAAGTTGTATGTGGATAGTTTTGTTCTTTCAAAAAATGACCATCAGCGTACGTGCTTCATCTATCTTCATACCGTAGAGCATGTTATCGGAATTCAAAACAAAGTTTCAGTCCAATATCAGGTAAATAACATTAATGTATGCATTTTTAGAAACTAATAAACCTAATTTGTAAAGCTTTGTATATATTTATAGCAATGAGCAATCAATGAAAAATAAAGAGATTCAGAGTAATTAAATTCTGACAAACAGGAAAATTGCGTTTTAGTGACATAAAATTCCAATTTTGCAAAAGCACGGGATTATAGAAAAGAAATAATTATCATTTACATCCGAATTACTTGGAATTCTCTAATAAAATAAATTAATCATTTTATACACTGCGTATGAAGTTACATTCCAGTTTTCTAATTACAATGGAAACACTGGCTATAATCCTATAATTATTAGAAAAGCGACAATCTCAAAAGGAATTTCGTAACAGGGATAAGTTATTGATCAACTACTTTGCAGTGCATTCAAAGACAGATTTGTGGGATTAATGGAATAATTTCTGTTCAAATTAACTTTTAAACCAGAACAATGATGGATTTGTTCGAAGATTTAGTAAAAATGCGTAATTTTATTGAACAGATTTAAAATAGAATAACAATTTGTTTAAAAATCGCTTTATTAATTGGATAATAACAATAAGATCAAATCATTTTAATAAAAGAATGAGTGAGTGCTGCATTAGTTTTTAAAATTAGTATTTAAACCTTTTATGACCTATAATATTTTTTTTTTACAGAATCATGTTCGTTTATCACCAAGAGTAGGTAGTAAAGTTATGTAATACTACGTTGAATACATGTTGTTATTGATAACAGTGAACCAATCTGATGTTAATATATGCACTAGTTTAAACTGCAATCCTATTTCTACTAAATCAGTAATCAGATGATTAGGCTTTGTGAAGTTATATCAGAATATTATACCACAATACTGTAGGATTTTGTTTTATAATCTTGCAATTGTTTTAATGTTTACTCGACTTATAACTATAAATCACTATAGCTCTTCAATTTAACTGTTAACAACATTTATTACTTACTCAAACGAATAATATGCTTGTGAGATCACAACACTTTATAATCTTACAATTGTTTAAATGTTCACTCGACGTATAAGCTCTTCAATTTAACTTTAAACAACCTTTATTACTTACTCAAACGAACAATATGATGATGAGATAACAATATTTCATACCCATCAATGCTATAACGTCTTCGTAAACATAAGTAAGAATTCACTAACACTGCAAATTTTTATACACTTTTCAGAACACTTATTTTGTCACCTTTTTTAGAACACTTTGAATCGCACGTTTTGGAACAGTTTTTAGAATACTGCTGAGAACAGTTATTTTGCTAAGCACACTTTCTAGAAGCGATGATTTCACAAGTGTGTCCAAATATGCTCCCAATCCGTTCTCAAATGTGTTTCCAAGTTTAGATTTAACAGATATCCTGAGCAGAACACTTTCGGTACACTTTCAGAACCCTACGAAGTATATTCGAAACACATTAACAGAACACAACCAGTACACATTAAGGTAACTGGAAGACTTTTTTTGAATAAAAGTGTTCCAGATGTGTTCTCAATGTGAGCTGGGGATTTGCAGAGAAGGATTCTACTTTAAATCCTTTACTTTACACATATCGGATTACAAACACTTCATATTGAGATATAAAACTATGGAACACCGTATTTTCCTCGTTTTCTTTTTTTATTATTTCATGTTTCACGAGCCTCATAATCATCTTGCGATATCGTTACGATATATATTTATTGAACTCTTGAGTCTATTATCTTGTACCGTTAAGGATATTGATTTAGAGATGAGTATTATTCCCAAGCCCACAATACGAAAACATCAAGATGAAATGAGTGATATTTGGAAGAACTCAAATGTTCATGCGAAGGATTGGAGGGCAGGACTCAGTTTCGAATGTTATATAAAGAGCTTTTTAATTTTTCAAACAAAATTCTTCTCAAAATCATTTGATCTGTAATTTTGTTTTGCAAAAAGCTTATTCTGAAATATTCTGATATATTAACTGAATATATTAACTGAATTATGCATTTTCCATAAAATACTATTATTATATACAGCTAAAATTAAAGCAGACTAACAAATTTAACATGTTGTAACTTACGTTAACTGAAGTTTTCACATACCTACTTCACTTTAATAATTCTTCCATTTTTTTTTCTTTGGAAAAAGAGTTAACCTGTAAGTTTCGCTTGAAAAAGCCATAATGTCAGAAGTTCTTATCGGAGAATCATTTCCTATTTAAAAATTAAGGACCATCGATCAACATGTTTCTGCTTAGAATAAAAAAAAATTACGTACATTATTTTTCTAGTTTTTGTTTGAGGTTTTATCAGAAAAAACGTTAAGATATTTTCAATAAAATATTATAAATTGTTTAAGTATAGTTTGCGTGGTTTATTTTTGGATCTCGAGTAATTTTTAAGTCTTCTTAAAAAGAGGGAAGTCAGATGTTTGAATTTCGATTTATTCTGTTTTGAATTACCAGTTTCTAAGAAATAAAAAACTTTTTTTTGTTAAAAGTGTACTTATTTTTTAAAGTGTATAAAAACTTTATAGGAAAAAAGATAAATTACAAAAAACAACACTCAAAAAAAAGAAAGGGGAAAAGTGAGAGAGTATCAAATCCAATTTCGTATCAAAAAGGAAAACAGTGATATTCCTTTGTAATGATATTCCTGTGTATAGAATCTGAATGATATAAACATTTATAGTAGAAAAATGGATAGGAAAAAACACAGGAAAACGAAAAAAATAATACGAATGTTTTTGATTTAATGCCGACATCAAAAAGCTAAACTAAAATTGAAGCAAACTAACTATTTTTAGATACTATAGCTTAGGTTATCTCGAGTTTTCACAAAACTACTTCACTTTAACCATTCTTCCACTATTATGCGGATTTTTCTTTGGCAAAATGTAACTTTTAATTTCCTCTTGAAAAAAGTTATAACTTTAATAGTTCTTATCAGAGAATAACTTCCTATCTAAAAATTAAGGACCATCGATCAAAATGTTTCTACTTGGAATAAAAAAAGTTTACAGACATTATTTTTCTAGTTGTTTTAAGTTTTATCAGAAAAACGGTAAGTTCTTTTCAATAAAAATATTGTAGATTGTTTAAGTATAGTTTGCGTGGTTTATTTTCGGATTTCAATTTTTGTCTTCTTAAAAAAGGTGAGTTAGATGTTTGAATTTCAATTCTGTTTAAAATTACTTGTTTCCAAGAAATAAAGAACTTATGTTTGTTAAAAATCTTCATTTTTTTAACGTGAATAAAAATTTTGTATGAAAAAGAGATAAATTACAAAAAACAACAGGCATTAAAAGAAAGGGGAAAGAGTGAGAGAGTATCAAATCCGATTTCGTATTAAAAGGGAAAACAGTGATATTCCTTTGTAATAATATTCCTGTGTATTGAATCTACATGATTTAAGCATTTTTAGTAAAAAATGGATACAAAACGAAACAGGAACACAGAAAAATAAAAAATAAACAATACGAACGTTTTTTGTGTAATGCCGACCTCAAAAAGCTAAACTAAAATTGAAGCAAACTAACTATTTTTAGATACTATAGCTTAGGTTATCTCGAGTTTTCACAAAACTACTTCACTTTAACCATTCTTCCACTATTATGCCGATTTTTCTTTGGAAAAAAAGTAACTTTTAGGTTCCTCTTGAAAAAAGTCATAATGTCAAAAGTTCTTTATCGGAGAATAACTTCTCATTTAAAAATTAAGGACCATCGATCAAAATGTTTCTACATGGAATAAAAGAAATTTAAATACATTATTTTTCTAGTTTTTGTTTTAAGTTTTATCGGGAAAAAAAGTAAGCTCTTTTCAATAAAAAAATATTTTAGATTGCTTAAGTATAGGTTGCGTGGTTTATTTTCCCAATTTTTCAGCCTTCCAGGAACACAAAAAAATAAAGAATACCAGCGTTTTTTATATAATGCCGACTTCAAAAAACTGAACTAAAATTGAAGCAGACTAACTAATTTAACTTGTTATAGCTTATGTTATCTTGAGTTTTCACATACATACTTGCACTGTAAAAAAAATCCTGAGCTTACTAAAATGTTTTTAGTATCCACAGTTTGTTTTTAGTATTCCACAGATTTTTTTAGTAACCGGTACTATAAAATGGAATCGTTGCTAGCTGTTTTCTAGTAATTCTTACAGATCTTCTTGTAACTTAGTAAGAATACAAAATTTTTTTTAGTAATTCCAAAAATCAATGCGAAAAACTAAAAAATTTTTTGTAGATCGACCCTTTTTTTTACAGTGTGAGTTTAATCATTCTTCAGCTCTTATGCGGATTTTCCTTTGGAAAAAAATAAGTTTTAAGTTCCTCTTGAAAATTTCATAACTTCAGAAGTTCTTATCAGAGAATTACTACCTATTTAAAAATTAAGGACCATCGATCAAAATGTTTCTGCTTAAAATAAAAAAAAGTTTACATACATTATTTTTCTAGATTTTGTTTTAAGTTTTATCAGCAAAAACGGTAAGCTCTTTTCAATAAAAATATTATACATTGTTTAAGTATAGTTTGTGGGGTTTATGTTCGGATATCAAGTAATTTTAAACACTTCTTAACCTTTACATGGGGGCTCCGACAGCATCTGTCCGAGAATACATGCAAACTTGGACAGATACTGTCCGAACCCCCGTGTAACGGTTAAAAGAAGCAAGTTAGATGTTTAAATTTCGATTCATTCTGTTTCAAATTACTTGTTTTCATGAAATAAAAAACTTATTTTTGTTAAAAATCCTCATTTTCTAAAGTGTACAAAAAGTTTGTGTAATAAAAGATAAATTACAAAAAAAAAAAAAAACAGACAATAAAAGAAAGAGGAAAAGTGAAAGATTATTAAATCCACTTTCGTATTAAAAAGGAAAATAGTGATATTCCTGTGTATAGAATTTAAATGATTTAAATATTTATAGTAAAAAAATGGATAGAAAGCGAAACAGAAAAAAAAATACGAACGTTTTTGGTGTAATGCCGACTTTATAAACTAAAGTAAAATTGAAGCAGACTAACTAATTTAACATATTTTAGCTTATGTTACCTTGAGATTTAACATACATACCTTACTTTATAATCATTCTTCCACTCTTAAGCGGAGTTTTCTTTGGAAAAGAAATTACATTTAAGTTCCTCTTGAAAAAGGTCATAACGTCAAAAGTTCTTATCGGAGAATAACTTCCCATTTAAAAATTAAGGACCATCGATCAAAATGTTTCTGCTTAAAATTTAAAAAAAAGTTTACATACATTATTTTTCTAGTTTTTGTTTTAAGTTTTATCGGAAAAAAACGGTAAGCTCTTTTCAATAAAAAATATTTTAGATTGCTTAAGTATAGTTTCGTGGTTTATTTTCTCAATTTTTGAGCCAAAAAAAAAAAAAAAAAAAAAAAAAAAGATAGCTATTTGAATTTCGATTTATTCTGTTTTGAATTATTTGTTTCCATGAAATAAAGGAACTTATATTTGTTAAAAATCTCCATTTTCTAAATTTCGTGTATAAAAACATTGTATGAAAAGAGATAAATTACAAAAAACAACAGACAATGAATGAAAGGGGAAGGAGTGAGAGAGTATTAAACCAAATTTCGTATTTAAAATGAAAACAGTGATGTACCTGTGTATAGAATATAAATGATTTAAATATTTATAGCTAAAAAATTAATACAAATAGAAACAGGAACACAGAAATATAAAAACAATACGAACGGCTTTGGTATAATGCCAATCTCAAATAGCTAAACTAAAATTGAAGCAGACTAAATATTTTTACACCTAGCTTATGTTATCACGAGTTTTCATACACCTACTTCTTTTGAATAATTCTTCCTCTCTTATGGGGATTTTTCTTTGGAAAAAAAAAGGAACTTTTAGGTTCCTCTTGAAAAAAGTCATAATGTCAAAAGTTCTTATCGGAGAATAACTTCCCACTTAAAAATTAAGGGCCATTGATCTAAATGTTTCTACATAGAATTAAAAAAAAGTTTACATACATTATTTTTCTAGTTTTTTTTTTAATTTTTATCAGGGAAAAAACATTACATTATTTTCAATAAAAAATATTATAGATTGGTTAAGTATAGTTTTCGTGATTTATTTTCTCAATTTTTGAGCCTTCTTAAAAAAGAGAAGTTAGCTATTTGAATTTCGATTTATTCTGTTTTTAATTACTTGTCTCCATGAAATAAAGAACTTATTTTGGTTAAAAATCTTCATTTTGTTAAGTGTATGAAAATTTTGCATGAAAAAAGATAAATTACAAAAAACAACAGACAATGAAAGAAATGATAGAAAAGGTGAAAGCTGATTAAACCCAATTTCGCATTAAAAGGAAAACATTGATATTCCTGTGTATAGAATCTAAATGTTATAAACATTTGTAGTAAAAAAATGGATACAAAGCGAAACAGGAGCACAGATGAATAAAATACTTTACAAACGTATTCGATGTAATGCCGACCTCAAAAACTTAAACTAATATTGAAGCAGACTAATTATTTTAACATATTCGTAATAATTTAACATATGCTTATGTTATATCGAGTTTTTGCCTGCTTCACTTTAATAATTCTTTCGCTCTTACGTGGATTTTTCTTTGGAAAAAAGGTAACTGTTAAGTTCTTGCTGCAAAATTTTATAAATTCAAAAGTTCTTATCATGGAATAATTTCCCATTTAAAAATTAAGGGCCTTCAAACAAAATGCTTCTGCTTAGAATTAAAAAAAGTTTACATATATTATTTTTCTAGATTTTGCTTTAAGTTTTATCGGAAAAAATGGTAAGCTCTTTTCAATAAAAATATTATACACTGTCTAATTATAGTTTCCGGGGTTTATTTTGGTATCTCAAGTAATGTTTAAGATCTTCTAAAAAGAAGGAAGTTAGATGTTCGAATTTCAGTTTATTCTGTTTTAAATTACTTGTTTCTATGAAATAAAGAACTTATATTTGTTAAAAATCCTCATTTTCTAAAATGTATAAAAAGGTATGTAGGAAAAAAGATAAATTTAAAAAACAGCAGACAATGAAAAAAGGGGAAAAAGTGAGCAAATATTAAATCCAATTTCTTATTAAAAAAGAAAACAGTTATATTCTTGTGTAATAATATCCTTGTGTGTAGAATATAAATGATTTAAATATTTATAGTAAAAAAAATGGATACAAAGCGAAACAGGAACACAAGGAAAAAAAAAAACAAAAAAAAACGAAAATTTTTGGTGTAATTCCGACTTCAAAAAGCTAAAGTAAAATTGAAACAGACTAACTATTTTAACATATAATAGTTTATGTTATCTCGAGGTTCTACATACCTACTTCACTTTAATCATTATTTCTGTCTTAAGCGGATTTTCCTCCGAAAAAAAAAAGTAACATTTAAGTTCCTCTTGAAAAAAGTCATAACGTCAAAAGTTCTTATCGGAGAATCACTTCCTATTTAAAAATTAAGGACCATCGATCAAAATATTTCTGCTTAAAATAAAAAAAGAATACATACATTATTTTTCTAGTTTTTTTTCTACGTTTTACCAGAAAAAAACGTTAAGCTCTTTTCACTAAACTATCATAAATTGTTTAAGTTTAGTTTTCGTGGTTCATCTTCGGATCTCAAGTAAAGTCTTCTTAAAAAAAGAGGAAGTTACATGCTTGAATTTCGATGAAATAAAGAACTTATTTTTGTTAAAAGTGTACTCATTTTTTTAAAGTGTGAAGAAACATTGTATGAAAAAGGTTAAATTACAACAACAGACAATAATAGAAAGGAAAAAAAATGAGAGAGTATTAAACCTAATTTTGTATTAATAAGCAAAAAAAAAAAAAAAAAAAGAAAGAAAGAAAAAAGAAATCTGGTATATTAAGCATAAAATAATCTCATATGATTAATATATGCTGCAAACATTTTTTTCCATTTAGACCATTATAACCGAATTCTTTTGCGTGACTCTGTAAATGAATGATAAATGCTTTGCATTCCAAATGTTGCAGTCAACAGCGCCATCTGCGCAGGCACTGCAACAGCGCCATCTGCTTGATCACGGTCGACCTCTACACAATGGTGTACCGGTGTCTTGCACGTTAGCGTTCACCTGCTGTGTCGTCTTTCACCCATAACCCTTCAACGCTTCTTCCATATTCAAAACTCTCATTTTTTCCTACATAGCTTTTTGAAGCTTATAAAGTGGTATGACAAATGTCTCAATAGACTTGATACTTATGTGGAAAAATAAAGTTATGTTTTATCTTTAATGACTCATTCCATTTTTTCTTCTTTCATACAGACCTCTATCCACACTCATCATGGGAAACTTATTTTTCAACTGTCCCTCGTATATAGTTTTCAACTATGTTGAAAAGTGGTAAAATATTGTGAGTAATTAAAAAAGTAATTGAATATTAATAAAGTAATATTAATATTAATATTAATAAAGTTGAATATTGAGTATAAAAGATAAATTTAGCATAAAACAATTTCAAATTTAATGACTCCTCTTTTTCGAATCCTTAGATACATAATTCTGATATATTTGTTATGTTTTCAAAGTTAAAATTAGACATGATAAGAGAGATCTATCATTTTTACTGAATCTAAGAAACACGGCATTGTGGTTCGGGATTTCGACACTGGGTGGATCGAAAAGGATGACTGTGTGATGATTTTTTTTAAACCCAAAAAATCCGTCACACTTTTTAAAAATTCTCCCTATAAACTTTCATCTCATTGCAGTGCGACATAATTTCGTTGTTACCGTCAATTTTAGTAGCTTTATTTTTTAGTAATTTTAATTTGTTTTAGAGTAATGGGGTAGTTCTTGATATCATGGTGGAGCATAACATTTTACAATAATTGTTAACTTCATAAGTAAGTGAAACAACATTCTAAATATTGCAATCAACGCGCCTTAGTTCTAGATTTTGGGGTACTTCCTGGCTATTGAGCTCTTGCTGAAACATATGAAAATAGATTTTGAAAATAATAAGAAATTTTTCAAACTGGTTTTTTGTCTACCAGACTAACTAATTTACTAATTTAATTATAGCTTATGTCATCTTGAGTTTTCACATCACAGGCAAAAGAAAAAGTTTAAAAACCGTAATTATAAATATCAATATAAAATTAAATTATAAATTCATGAATAATTGCTATTTTATCAGGAGTTGGGGTAACCCTAATGAATTGGCTAAGTAGAGAAAAATTAGAAGAATGATTGAAACATAATGTGGAACGGAGAAGAATTAAAAATATTTATTTAAAAGTATCATTTATTCAAATATATAAGCACATGGAGCTGCAATTTCTATTTAAAATAAACGGAGTAGGTGGAAACGGAATTCGATACAATTGCATAAATTTTATACTATACATTGTACTATACTTAATATTTGGTATAACATATCTCTATTTACAATGTATTTATTTCTATTGAAACTTTGACAAAATCTGAAAATATTTTAACTTGGACTAAAAACGCCGAGACTTTATCAAATGTAGAATCAAATTAAATTAAATTAATAAAAAAATATTTTTTTTTAAGCGTAATTATTTAAGGATTTGCATATGGGACAGCCAACATAAATATTTTTCGAAGAATATGGAACCACTCGTAATAGGCGATCAATATTTTCATTAAAATAAATATTGTAGCATATCTGAATGAAAGTTAAACATTTTCGTGATACAAAAGTAAAATACATTTCTATTCACAGCTGCTTCCAATTGTTCTTGATTATGCAATTTTCAATCACATTTATATTTCTATAATTTCTACAAAAGTATAGCAAGATATCAAATGGAAATAAATACTAATGAAATAGAGTAACGTGAAGTGATTTTTCTAATAAAAACATTTTTTTTTTAATAGAAACTATCATTTCGTAATTCACCATATTAACAAACATTTACAAAGAAACCCACTATAATTCGCATGTATATGTGAACATGAAGCCAAAATATGACTTCACATGACATGAAAAAGGAGTTCGTTTTTATTGGGCTTCCAACATATTTTTTAATGTATTACTTTTTAAAATTAATTTAAAATTTCTTTCCTTCAAAAAATAGTAAATTCAAGAAAGATAACAAATCACTTCCTTTCCCTTTTAATGCTTTTGTCGATAACAGTCCGCAGAAAAATGTGAATCCAATTTTTATAAGAACATTTAAATCAAGTTAAAGACGCTCGTAATGAATAAGACGATTTCTCCCTTGTGGTTCATTGTTTTTCAATTTTCATCCTTTTTATTATTTTTTTATCTGACTGTCTTTTACTTTATAGAATTTTTTTAATGAACAGCGGTGGTATATTCTGTGATGATGATTTATCGAAATTGTTTTCTGTACCCGTAAAGTTAATCGAATTCTACGATTTCCTACATTTTAAAGATGCTTTCAGTTAAGTTATGAAATTTCACATTTAATTGAATAAGATTGATGGCAAATCGTAAAGTAATCTCTGAAGGATAAAAAATGTACTTAAGTTATTTAGAGGCTAAATAATTTTGCTTCCTTGACGGAGAAAAAACAGAAGATCTTCCATAAATATAATAAAAAGGAAATTTTTGAGATTATGTTTCTTGGGAAAAATAAAGTAGATGTTTAAGAGCAAAGGCCATTTAATTCTATTAAAGTGTATCAAGATTTGAGTTTTGCATCACGAAGTTTTACTCAGTTTTACACTTATGGATTCCGATAGGTAACAGTATATGGAAATATGTTCAGCAATTTTTGTTTTGTCAAAATTACTTATTGATGATGATTCATCATTCTCGAAGTTAATAAAATCTTTTTTTAAAATAATATTATTTTTTCGTGATGCAAGCCACTGTGATCCAATATTATATTATTTTTGTATTACTTTTTATTAAAAGTAAAATTAAACAAAAAATTCTACTTTAATTTTTCGTGTTTTCGATAAAATCCATAATATTTTACTTGGGACTTTGTGACTTTTTTTCTAAGTTTCTGATTCCATATGTGGATACAAATCGCGCAAAATAAGGCATAAAAATCGTTAAAATTTCAAAAATCGCTGAGGACAAAATTCACTATAGTAGGCTAAAACATTGTAATAGGCGTTTTTTCACAAATATCAAAAAATCGCGGCGAAACATGTAAAATACACAAAAATATGCATTAAAATTCACTAAAAATCGCATTAAAATTCGCCAAAAATTAAAAAATCGCGAAGGACAAAATTTTACTTGTAGTAAGCTAAAAGTATGAAACCGAATGAAAAACAATTCCACTTATTAGTTTGACTCGACCTGTTAGAAACATTTTTAAGGAAGGTTTTAGTATATAACATATATTTCTACGTTGCATAGTTATAGAAATATGGGAACAGTGCTATAATCGGATGAACTCGATTACAAAAGATTAGAGCTATTTAAAACAGATTCTGCTCAACGGATTTCGATGGAACTTACACTATTAGTTAGATAATTTATCAGAGAAGGTTTTAATATAAAGCATTTTGTTCTATGTTGCTTAGCTATAGAATTATGGAAAAAAGCTCCATAATCAAATGAACCTGATCACGAAAATTTAGCCATTAAAATGTGTGATGAATGTCAAAGAGTTTCAATAAAAAATAAATCATTAAACCCCGTTATCCAAATGAAGTAAAATATCCCTTAATCCCTAATGTCCCTATAATCATATACGTGGTAATCAATTTGTTTGACTATCGATAAATGATGAACAGGTTTTGTGTAGAGGAGAAGTTATGTAGGTTTCGCCGTCACTGTGAAGAATATTGGCATCGACGTTTATTGAGAAATATCGGATATTTAATAATGTATATCAAAGAGGATCTCAACTAATGTTTTCGATTATCCGAAGGAACAGAAATATTAATTTTGCGTCCAGAGATCTGAGCAAATTCACCAACCTTAAAAGATAGTGTTTAAAGTTTTTATAAAGTTAATTAAAACAAATCATCTTTGTTGCTAAAATTTAGAGTTTTTGAATAAAATACGCAATATATAGCTACTTCATAGCCAAAATTCCCCGAATACTTTAAATTTTAAACATTTTCTTCAAATTTCTGAAAAAGTACAAAATTAGTTTTTTTCATCTTCGGGCGTGCACATAAAAAGCTCCATATTGTATAAGTTTCTCATGAGTGCTTTTAGGGGAGATAAAAGTAATAATATGTTAGCCATTTTATCCACGTTAGCCGGTCGTGAATTTCGACAACAGATTCTTTTCTTTTCTAATAGCAGCTTTTATGTTTCACGTGTGTAAATTAAAAACAATGCTTTGATGTTTCGGTTTATGATATTATTTCTTATTTTCTTTTTCTTTATCTGTTTCTTCCTTTTTCTTCTTCTCATTGTTATTATTACTATTTTTATTATTACTATTGTTATATTGTAACTGAAATGAGTAAAATTTTTATGATTTGAAATGATATGCATGTAATGAAAGATGGTGATGTTAGCAATATTTAACGATATATCACCTGATCAAAAATTTGTTTAAAAATTGTTTTCTGATCATCCTTCCTCATAAAGAGATAAATTATGTGTAACATTCACAAATGATTTTACTTGTTAGATGCGATGCTTTTAGGCCTTTTTTATAAAAATAGAGCTTCTATTCACAAATATAAAAAGATTTCTTTTAATTCCGATTTCTTTCACACGGTTTTCTTTACATAAAATGTTTCAAACAAATTTCACGAAAATTACAGAAAAATTGGCAAAGAATTGGAAAAACGTTATGTTGAAATTTAAATTAGTTACATTGGATATTCAATGAGATTGTACCATTTATAGATATTAATTTGTAACTGTGAATTTGCAAATTATAGCGTTATTTCTTTTTCATGATTTGTTAGGTATGTATATAGAGCAACGTTTATAAAATTACAGTTGAATAATGTGAAAATTAAAAAAATATATAGGCGATAGAGTGAACTGCATTTTAGGTATTTTCTAATAGTAACTGGATGATTCTCTAAAAGCTTCCTTTATGTAGTCTAAACTATTGCAATTTAAGAAACGCAGCTTAATGCAGTTTGTGATTTATAGGTATCTCAAGGTGCATACACTCACTTGAATTTCTAAAAAGTATGACACAGCTGTATCATATTGGATAACTTCTATTTAATATTAAAAAAACAGAATTTGCAATAACCACGTTTAATTAGAGATTTCGTAGTATTTTTCAGAGTTTAAATAAAGCAAAACATTTTACTCAAAAATTGTGGGTAAAATTTAAGCATCCTAATATCTATATGTGTGTGTGTGTGGTATTTAGCTTATTTGTAACTTTCATGTAATTCAGTATAACTTTCCTATGATTTTTTATAAAAACTTACAATTTGTGTAAAATATCTTATCATGCAATTTCTTAGCTGAAATGAAGCAGCTGAAACACAATTCACAATGTCACCGATATCAAAGGTCGAATTTTTACGACATCCAAGGGCAATTTTTATGTTTTCCTATAATGTGTGTTAATAACATATAAATTGTTAATAACATACAAGTTCTGCCATTCGCCACTACACTGTTAAAAATTATTTTCTGCAAATGTTAATATCTCACAGAATATTCAATTTCCTCGCCTATATCGTATAAAAATTTTCCTTGGATGTCGTAAAAATTCGGCCTATAATATCGGCGACATCCAACGGAAATGTTTGTTTCCTTATAATGTGTGCTAATAACATATGAATTGTTAATAACATACAAGTGCTACCATTCGCACCTGCACTGTTAAAAATTATTTTCTGCAAAGGTTAATACCTCACCGAATATTTAATTTACTCGTTTCAAAATCCAGTCTAATCTTTCTCTATCTTTTCTTTTTGTTAATTTTGCAGTAAGTTGATTGAAATTATATAATTATATATATATATATATATATACTATTATATATATATCTTATATAATTTGTTTTTGATCTCTTAAATCCACTCGTGATTGGATCTTTACTGGAAAGTGTGAGTTCTTAAGCATTCTAAGAAAGACTATTTATTCCCTTCAAAATAATTTACTTCTTCTATTCTCACGAGACTGAGTAGCATATAAGTACACATACACCTATACAAAATAAATGTATTATTTTTTTTTCAAAATTGGAAGTTATTTTAATTTATCTGTATCTCATTTCGAAGTAAATGTTCATAAAACCAGAAAAAAACAGTTAAAAATATTTTTTTTTTTTGTATATGAATATTAAAAACGAAACGGCCATAAAAATGTTCCTTAGCTTTTTTACAATTCTGAACTTTTTAAGTAATATTTTTTACCACAGTTTTTAATACCTTCCAGAGTAAAAGTACGGTTGGAAAACATAAGTTCATAAAATCATGAAGCATACTTCATTCTCTTAAATCTCTCTAATTTGAACATGTACAGGGCTTTATAAAATAATTCGGATATTTTTCAGACAGTAGATAGTATATGCTAAAATTATTTTTCGGTTATGTTATGTGTTTTTAAAAATTGGTTACTTAGACATTATCTTTCGCTTTATTAATCGGGGAAGATTTGTACCAGTACTATGAATGTGTTGGAAAATGTTTCATAATTTACGCGTGACATATGCCTTTTCTTTTTTATTTTAAAATTCCATATGTTATTAACCATGATATGACTTCCATGTAAACCACAGTTGAACTCTATTCCGTTTATTTAAAAAAATGGAGAGTAGCGATGAAAAAGCACATTGCGAATAAATTAAGTCAACTTATCAGTATAATCTAACGGTAGTTACATATTGAAAACAAGTGGATTTCATTATGTTACAAATGTTACATAATGTAAACACATCTATGGAAATTAACGTGCTCACTTGTTGATCTAATAATGCTAAATAATAAAAGGATATAAGCATAGTGAAATAGCCGTCTGAAATAATATTTATGAAAAATGGATAAAATTTCGAGTTTTCTGATACAAGTATCCTCTTCTTTTATAATTACTTCAATTATTTCCTTTAAAGTGAAAATATAAAAACTTTTGATACACAGTGTGTCGGGAAAATTTTAGGCCACACTGTGTATCTACATTTTTTATAGTTTCCTAAAATTTGCCCTAAAACTTCCCGGACAGATACTATAAACAAAAAATTAAGAACTGAAATGAAAATTGTGATCTATGTTTATAATAAAGATTCCCCGGTAGATTCAACACATTTTTTACAAAGACTGTAACAATCATCAAAACACTTCTGGAAGTCTGCCTTTGCAATGTGCGTCAAATAGTCGATCGCAGTCGCTTGAGGTTTCAACTTGGGGAACAGGAAATAGTCACAGGGGTATGAATGTGGGGAGTAAGGAGGACGGTTGAGCAGGATAATCCCTTTAGAAGCCAGAAACACCTGCACAATTGACGAAGTGTGTGCTGGCGCGTTGTCGTGCAAAATTAACCAGCTGCCTTGATGTCGGTACCGAGAACGAAGTCTGGGCATTAAGGCCATGAAACGCTTCAACACTTCCAAATAGCAACATCCAATAATAGTAGTAACTTCAATTTTATGTTCATCCATTGTTCGACGTTCGTTAGTACCGACCCAACTAACACAGAACTTGCGGGCCACTGATGGCTACGTTAGCCTTGGCCCAAACTAGTAGATGAGGGGCCGCAATCGTTTGCCGTAACGGCAACTTAAAAAAACTGTCACGCCGGCCACAATGTGGCCGCAACAGAATTGGCCATAACTACATTAAGATGCCCATAATTGTGCCACAAGTGGTTAATCATAATTGACGGATAGCCTAAAACTGGCCACAGTTATACTTTAAGTGGCAATTATTAATGAAAACTAGCCACAGTTTGGCCATTAACGATCATCGTGAATAAAATCTAGCCAGAAGATCGCCACAGCCATGCCACCTGCGTTTGTTAAGAATAAAAGCTACCCCAAAGCTGGCCATAAATGTTAATTTATTGGTCATCATAAATGCAAACTAGCCTTAAGCCAGCCATCCACATACCATCAATGCTATTCATTAATGAATGCATGCCGAAAGCTAGCCACTTTGTTGCCATGAATGGGCATCATTAATGTATGCAAGCCGAAAGCTAGCCACTTCGTTGCCATCATTAATGAATGCAAGCCGAAAGCTAGCCACTTTGTTGCCATCAATGGTAATCATTAATGAATGCATGCCGAAAGCTAGCCACTTTGTTGCCATGAATGGGCATCATTAATGTATGCAAGCTGAAAGCTAGCCATTTCGTTGTCATCATTAATGAATGCAAGCCGAAAGCTAGCCACTTTGTTGCCATCAATGGTAATCATTAATGAATGCATGCCGAAAGCTAGCCACTTTGTTGCCATGAATGGGCATCATTAATGTATGCAAGCCGAAAGCTAGCCACTTCGTTGCCATCATTAATGAATGCAAGCCGAAATCTAGCCACTTTGTTGCCACCAATGGTAATCATTAATGAATGCATGCCGAAAGCTAGCCACTTTGTCGCCATCAATGGGCATCATTAATGAATGATAGCCCAAAGCTAGCCATATTCATGCCACTATTAGATATCATGAATGGAAGCTGGCCAGAATTATACTTTTTATGGTCCTCAAAAAAGTAAAGTTGAGCAAATCTCCATTTTTACTCCTTTGGCAGGGACAATTTTTTTTCTTTTTTTAAGTTATTTTAAACATTAGAATCTAAATTTACTGGTCCATAATTTTTGTCTGAAAACTCTAAATATTTTATTCAAAATTTGAAAAAAAAAAAATAATAATAATAATCTATTGGAATATTTTTCTTAACAAGAGCTCATAACACCAACCTGACTTTTATGCAAACATGTTTCACTTTATTATAATATTTTTCAGTTAAAATCTGCAATGGTGTTATAAGCACCCCATATTAAAAAGGTCAAAATACAATAAAATCGAAAGTGCTTCAGATCTTGTATAGAATACTTTCAATCTGGAAGCAATAATAATAATTTTTTTTTTAAAAAGTGTCCCAATGGAGGCAAAAATTGGCCGTATCCACTCATCTCATTAGATCGGAATAAAAGGCCATATGGTTATGATTTATTTTTTAATGTTATTCTGAAAAAGTTGCAAAAGCCATAATTGTAATTAATAAAAAAAAAGTTGTAAAATAAGGTGTAACACAAGGTGTAAAATATATATTGAGCGTTAAATTACCAATGATGGTGAGAATACGAAAAAAAAACTAATTTTCTTCAATTTTTAATTAAATTATAGGTTTAAACATTCTATTCAAAGGAGTAAATTTTTAAGTAGTTTCAATTTATGTTTCTTCAAGCTAATTCACCAGGTGGATTGTCCAGCCAGAATTTCCATTGAAAATTGTTATCTAATGATTATATTCAACATCCCTTTTTCGAAGCAAATAAAAAATGTATAATGTTAAATGAGATACCATATGAAAGGATTTTCAAGCGACTTCTGACATAGTACACTCACATTTCTTTAAAACATGTATTTTGGTTAAAATTGCAAGTAATAAATTAAATAGGCATTGTTTTCAGAAATAAAATGAAAGTTTTTCCTCAAATTACTGTTGCCACAAAAATTAAATTCCACAACAATGATTATAAAAAAAATGTTCAATAAAGATAAAGTGGACATGGTTGCTGCATGGGTTTATTTTATATTTATGATAAAAAAGCAAAATTTAAATTCAAACGCTCAATTTATTTTTTTTTATCCTTTTTTTTTTTTTTTTCAAAACATTATGTTACCCTCTAATGTAGTTAAAATACAATTTATATATATATATATATATATATATATATATATATAGCTCTTGATATTTTCAGTCAGTTTTTACTGTAAAGTATGAAAGAATAAATTGGATTATATTCCGGCTTTATTTTTTTTTAGAAGTTTAAACATGCATCTAAAAAATATTAGATATTGCTAAAAAATATTAGGATGCAGTGTGAAATCTTCACACAGGCCCACTAGTATATATTATTTCTGTTATCAACATCCCCTTTTCTCAGAAAATATGAAATGCACAACAATGAACGAGATGCCATAAGAAAGGATTTTGAACCAGCTTCTGACATAGTGCA
This sequence comes from Maratus michaelseni, assembly GCA_963931845.1. NCBI lineage: Eukaryota > Metazoa > Arthropoda > Arachnida > Araneae > Salticidae > Maratus > Maratus michaelseni. Next base: position 6,904,663 of record OZ007588.1, read on the forward strand.
CACACATCTCGATAAAACATATTTTTTGATTAAAAATTGCTGTAAATTAAAAATTAAATCTGCATTGTCTTCATAAAAGAAATGAAAGGCTTTCCTCAAATTAGTGTAGCCACAAAAATAAAATACAACATTATATAATGCTTAAAATGATTATAAAAAATAAATACTACAAAAAAGATAAAGTGGGACATAGTTGCTGCACGGGTTTATTTTATATTTATGACTAAAAAGCAAAATTGAAATGCTCAATTTATTTTTCTTTGTCCCATGTTTTTTTCCGAAACAGATGATGTCATCTCTAAAGCAGTTAATTAACTATAGATATATATATTTTTTTGTCTTTGCTATGCTCGATCAGTTTTTACTGTAACTGTGATGGAATAAACGAGATGATATTCTGGCTCGACTAATGTTGTTTGAAGATAGTTTCAGTCCTTAATTTTCCTTTACAAGTTTAAACCTGCATCTAAAGAGTATTAGATATTGCTAAAAATTATTAGACTGCAGTGTGAAATCTTCGCATGGGTCCACTGGTGCTTTTATAATACAATTTCTTACCTGGATGTTTCTTCTAATTATCCAGCTTGAAAATAAAACAAAAACGCAGGAACTCTATTTTATAAAATTGGTAAAATGTTGACATTACTGATCATTGAAATTTAAGAATTTTTTTTAATGATGTAACTATATATATATGTAAATTAGGTCCGTTCAAAAAATGTCATTTCACTATCTTCATCTCTTTGGCATATAATATCAGAAAAATGTAGCAGTATTCCTATAAAGTAATGTTTTAGTCTGTTAAGGACTCTTCCCCCCTTTATACACATCATAGAACAAAATTTCAATGTATATATATTTACAAAATATTACTAATTGACAGAAAGCCAATTGTCACTATTTTCCTTCTTATGTAATCTTAAAATTTCTCTTATTAAATAAGTTTAATATTTTTTGAAAATAATAGTGGCAGTTGATCTTCTAGAACACGGCAGGTTCACCATTCATACACTAAATCTTTTTTTTTTTTTTTTTTTTAAATGGACTAAACATTACTCATAAATAATAATATATCATTGTTTTTACTTTTTAAAAATTAGCAAGTAATGAGTACTGAATATATATATATATATTTTTTTTTTAATATATTACCAATAAAGAAATCTTTAAAATATTTTTCCTTCCAGCAGGAGGTATGTGACTTTTTGACTAACAAAATTTCAAACTGATTCATACAATATTATGTACATTAAAATTTTAATCTCAACTTCTAATGAGATTATGATGAAATTTTTATTAAAATTTTCAAAAGTTTTTATACAGCAAATTATTTTTAATACCTGATCTCCAAGCAATGCTAATTTATAATCAACCAACAAAAACAGTTTATCAGTTTTTAAAATATAGCCTACATAAAACACTTTTATTCAATTATATCTTAACCTGTAAAAAGAAGGGGGAATGTTCTCAGAATGAGAAAGAAGGGGAAAATATATAGTACATCCTTTTTAACAACATCACTTGCATAAATAAATATATATATTTAAAAACACTAGAACTGAATGCTTTTTTTTTTTCATATAAATTTTATTTTTCACAACAAATGTAAAACAAACCAAACAAAAAACATTTATTTATGTATTTACAAGATGCTCAAAATTTATCAGAAATATTTTACAAGAAAATTTAATCCTGTTACAATTAAATTTCTGATGTTTCTTAATTTAAGTTTAAAAACAAGAGCTGAAAATCTACAGTCATCTTCACAGAGAACTTTTTTCTTTCCAGATTTTTATTCTTCTTCTTCTGAAAAACAAAAAATAAATTTTACAAAACAAAATTAAAATGCCTTACTTTAAAACACCACTTATTAATTAGTCATTTATAAATATAATCGGAACAGAAATTATAATTTAAAAAAACTATTCACAAAAAGCTTTGTAGTTCAAGTTATTTGTACAAAATGAAACTATTTTATTGCAGTATACCTATATTTGCTTTTAACAAAAACTCATGAAAGGGCAGCGTTGTCAAATGACGCCTAATTCCTTTTTTTTTTCTAGGTGCGAAACTGCATTTCATGGTGGCAATTTTATGTTATATCATATTCTCTCATTTCTTTTTGCAACCATGTTAACAATAATATTGTTTCTATTTTTATGTGTTAAGAGCAGGGGGGGGGGGCTGTATATATTAAATACTTTATCTCTGTGTTAATCACTAAAACAAAATAAAAACAGGCTTTCTATAAATTCTTTTGAATAACTTCAAATATATAAATTCATATTCTTTACATATGATGTATGGGTGCTCTTTCTGTTCATTTCATAAAAGTCGAATTGCTCACTTTGTAAATGTTTCTAGAATTTGTATTGCTAGAAACCAGCAGTTCTTTATTTTTTTCACTTTATTTTTTCACATAACATTTCCTTCAAAATGGCTTTGTAAAGTAGGAAAATACATTGTGTACCTTATTTTTTCACATAACATTTCCTTCAAAATGGCTTTGTAAAGTAGGAAAATACATTGTGTACCTCCAAGCTATAAATCTGATATTATCACTCATGAAACGATAGCATTTCAATTCTCACCGTAATTTAGTTCAAAATAAGGAAAAGCAATTTTTCAACTTTTCCCCGTCAAAGTTAAAAAAGTAAAATTTAAATTAGGTGGGATATAATATATTTTTTTGGTATAAAATTTTGGATTAATATATTTTTTTATTTATATAATATAATATATTGGGTTTCTTCCGGAAGAAACTGGAAAAAATGGAAAAAAACCAACAGAAAACCAACAGAAACCAACAGAAAACAAAACAGATGTTCAAAATTAAAATATATTAACTATATAAAAGAATTAAATTCAAAACCTAATTATATGAAATTTAAATTGGAAATTTTAATTAATATTAAAAATATTATTTATGGAAAAATAAGTTATTTTTTAATAACAAACTTCAGGTTCAGCAGGTATTTACAGGTTATGTTTTTTACAACTTTAGAGGTAGGGGATATTTTTTTATTGTTTATATAATTTCTGTAAAAAAAAAAAAAACCTACCAATTCCTTATTTATCATATAAAAATGCAATATTTTAAAAACTATTGTGCAAAACTTAAAACAAACAAATTTGTAATTATGTATACTAGCATGCTGATTTAAAAGATAAATGTTCTGAAAATAAACTCTACAGGGATAAGAATTTTTTTCATCTTTTGCATTCATCCATTCTAAGTTGAGAAATTGATTGCAGCATCTTAAAGCTAAATTACTTCCGTTTTGTTATACAATGTTGCACTGTAGTAAGGAAAATGGAGATTTTAATGAAATCCTTCAATACAGTAATTACTGTATATTAGTTTCCTTAATAAAATGGGCGTAAATTCAAAGCACTGTCTTTTATTTAAAAGAGTTTCATTCTACAATAGGTAAATGATCCACATACTATTTACTACTGGTTACAGAAGTTTAAATTATATATATTAAAAAAAATGTGCCTCTTTTGAATTGAATTACATTTAATTGATTTTGTGTATTTTGGATAAATTTATTTGGTACATTTCCATTATACCAACACCATTGTCGTCACCAAGTGCAATAATTGGCACAAAAGGAAATTCATGTGAAAGGATTCAATTGGAAAAAAAAAATGTTGGCACAAAATTGAGCATTTAAAAATATAACATTTGAAAATTACAGACTTTCACGAACTATTTTATTAAATCGACACGAATATAGACTTAAAATAAAAGAACAAATAAATATTATATGATAAATTAATAAAATTAACTCAATTTAAACTACAGGCATAGCATTGTAAATGTCTCTTAGTATTGCAGTAAGCATTTCACTTTTTGAATGAAGACGTTCATACTTTTTTTTTGTATCCAAAGTCCTGAAACAATTTTATTGCAGCGTCCTCATCATCTGGTAAATGCCTAATGGTAAAATCCACATTAGTGTCAACAATAAATATAAGTTACTACTTAATATTAAATATTTTCTATTTGAAAAATAGCAAATTAAGATGTTTTGCGAGGTTACAGAGTAAATTAAGTAATAATAATAATTAAAAAGTGTCATGTTCAATAAATAGCAAATCACAATGTTTGGCACGGTTTGCAATAAAAATATTTACACGTTCAGGGTTGAAATAAATAGCACATTAGCATACATTTTGGCATGGTGTTAGAAAAGTCCCATTTATTTTATTCAGGTACACAATGATTGGAAAGCTTTAGACAGGTGTGTGATCTTGGCTAAAAAACTGGTGTAATTATCAATTTATCATACATAATTAAATTTTTATAAGTCTAATTAAATTTATGTAAGGTTATCTATTAGAAAATACATTTATTTTTATTGTATTTTACAAAGTTGTAACTTATATGGTAAATTCTTAAAGAAAAACAGTTTCTTCCATTTTTTCCACTTGGAAGAAACCTATTTCTTCAGGCCGGTTTTTTCCACTTTGGAAGAAACTTGCCAACCCTGCTTTGACACATCATAGACAATCTCTGACAAACAGATTTTTCCATTTTAATTTTGTTTTTTTAACAGTTAAAACTGTTTTGGCCAATAATTCAAAAAATTTTAGTAGCATTTGGGACTCCTGAAAATCGGGGACCCTGGGCCCGTGCCCCGAATGCCCTGCCCATGACAGATATATAAATTTCTCTATTTTTAGCCGCAATCGATTGACAAATTTAGCAATTTTTCTCATGCGATCTTGGAAGAATTTCGCTATTTTTTCCCATGACTGACTGAATAGTTTTGTGATTTTTCCCGCAGCTGACTGATGAATTTCAGAATATTTTCCTGCTACCAATTGCCGAATTGTGCAGGGAGGGAGGTTTTGCGACAAATAAGCAAATTTCCCAATTTTTTTCCTACAACAAACTGCCGAATTTTGAGATTTTTGAATTTTGTAATTTTTCTTGCGACCAAGTGACAAATTTTGTGATATTTTACTGTGACCAATAGACGAGTCTTGCGATATTTTCTCATGACCGATAGATGATTTTTGTGATATTTTCCCGCTAAATTTTGGTGAAATTCGCGAAAGCAAATTCTTGCGAATCCACAATAATCAGGGCACATTTCCAGCTATATAAAAACGGGCAGGGCGCATTTACAACTATAAAAAAATGGGCAGGGTGCTGCGCCCTCTCGAAAACGTCTAGGGGAAACACTAATTACTCCAATACAAATATTGCCACAGTTATTTTATTCTAAAAACTTGATATTTGAGTAATTTTAATTTATTTTCAGCAGTGAAATTAACTCGAAATTATTGAATAACAAACATGTGAATTTTTACATTGCTAACTAAGCGTAACCAAGCTTCCAGGCTCGAACATATTTCACACTGTCAGTTTTACGCTTAGTTAGCAATGAAAAAAAAATCACCATTTTTATTACTTGATATTTGATTTAAAGGAAAATTTAAAAACATGGATTTGAACCTTCAGCTCCTCTCCAGAATCTTACATTTGCAAAATATTTTGGGCAAAACATAAGAATGTTTTAAAAATACCTTGAATTTAAATATCATTTTTTAAAGTTTCTTAAGAAAAAAGGGTCAAAGAAAGTATTAAAGAAGGTCCCTTTCTCCAAAGAATCTGCTTTATTTTTAATTTCTTAAAAATTATACATATTAGTGATGCAACGAATAATGGTTTGGCCGAATAACCGAATACCGATTATTCGGCCAAGTTATAGCCGAATATTCGGCTTATTCGGCCGCCGAATAATGAACTCATTTTTGTCTAAAAACAAAATATAGTATGCACTATATGCACAATTCTTGTATATTTCACAATTAAAATGTATTATTTTCTTTTTAAAAACTATTTATGTGCAAATTTTTAATTTTTTAAAGCATTATTTTATTTTGAAAAAATATTCGGCCATGTTCGGCCTAAAAATTGCCTTAGTAATATAATTCGGCCCCCAAAAAAATCCTTAGCAAAAGTTCCTTATTGGTTACTGTCTAGTTACATTTTAATAGATAATTATGTATGTATGTTGTTACATTTTAAAATAATGACAAAATTTTAAAGATACTAGAAAACATAAATTTCAACTTTCTGATGAAAGAAAATAAGAAATCTTACTATCCTAAGAAAAAATCACTGATAGAAAGGAATATCTTCTAAAATGGTGAAAAGAAATCAGTGTAGACTAACTTTATAAAGCTCACAATTATCAAAAGAGCCATGTATTTATTTATTTAATTTAATTTTTTTATTTTTGCTATGTCAGTAGACAGCACTATTAAGAAGTGTATAATTAATGTTTTCAGATTCAGAGGAAGGAAATATCTGTAAGGAAAAGCAAAATAGATATAAATATCAAAATAATGAATATGTAGTATCTTAGGTACTGTAATGTTACATTTTAATAGATATGTATGTTTTTGCTGTTACATTTTAAAAGTAGTAGACAACATAAATTTTAAGTTTCAGATGAAAGAAAATATAAATTAAACAGTGAAAAACAAATGAAATGCACATAAATGGCAAGAACAAAAATTGAGGTGAAAAAATTGTTACACATTTTAATAATTCGCCATTAGCATGTTCAAGATTAACTTATATACAAATTAATGAGTTGAAAATTCCTAATAAGAAATTAGTTCAAAGTGTGGCAACACACTGGAATAGTTCCTATTATATGCTAGATAGATTACTGGAACAAAAAAAATGCACTTTCTCTACATACAACTAAATTTGTCGAAATAAATAATCTGACAACGAACCGGTGGACTATTTTAGAAAAATTGCTCAATCTATTGAAGTAATTTGAACCATTGAAGCCATTTGAAGTAATAACAAAACAAATTGCCTCATCAAGAACATTAATTTCTGAAGTCATCCCTATCCCGATAGCTATAACATTAAAATTATATTTATCTAAATCTGGAGATTTTTTTGCTGTAGGCACCATGAAAGACACAGTTCTACAAAATTTGGAGAAGCATTTTGGATCAATTCAAGACAAGGAACACTATTTCATTGCAACTGTTTTGGACCCCAGATTTAAAGTGTTATTTTTCAACAAAGATGTAGATGTAAAGTCCAAATTAATTGCTATAGTAAGACTAAGAAAGGCTAGTATAAAACCAGTAACAGAATCTGCACAAAATATTTCCTTCCAACATAACCATTCCAGTTTCTCAAACTCAAATTTCAAATTCTTTGTGTGCATGCTTTAATGAAATTGCAAGCCAGTCACAGAGTGAAGCTGCTATAGAAAATCCCCCTCAATGTGAAGAAGTAAAAGAAATTTAATTTTCTTTCCCAGTCACTTCTAGAAAGACAACAGTGTCCTTTGGAGTGGTGGGCAAAAAATTCAGAAAACTTTCCTAACCTTTCATAATTAGCCAAAAAATACCTTTCTGCACCTGGAAGTACCATATATAGTGAGTGATTATTTTCAGACGCAGATATCATTTATGAAAAAAAAAAAAAAAAAAAAAAAAAAAAAAAGAAATAGACTATAACCTGATAATGCTGAATTATTATTATTTCTGCATTGTAATCTACATTTATTAAAAACATTTAACTTTGTTTTTTAAGGTAAATATAAATTTAGACATTACAATGATGTTCTTGAAAATATGTAAAACATACATATATAATAATTAAAAGAATTTAGTATATTTACATTTCTTTCATTATTTAATATTAGTAACACACTTTAAAATCACTTAAATTATATTTAACTTTTAAGCGTATTTTACTCCCCCCCAAAACCCCCCTAAGTATTGCAGCATATACGACTTAAATATCTATGTTATACATGCAATACATCTATATCTAATCTATCGTACATATTTATGTTCTTTATGGGTATAATTAAAATATCATTGAAAACAATTTTTTTTTTTATGTAACAAGGGATAAATATTAAACTTACCATTATGCTTTAAAAATTTAGAATTTGCATGTATGGCTCTATTAGGACAATTTTGAATAGATTAAATTTAACAGATTACCTTAGCTTATTACAGATACTATTTGTACTTATTGATATAGCATATAAAAGTTTTAACATGATAATACCCTCTTATACAAAAATGGGTAGATAGGTAAAACCTATTCAGGGTATGAAAGTTAAGGGGAGGAAAGTGTTAGTTAAATTTCAAATAAAATTTTTATTATGCATGATGAATATAAAGTGTCAAATTAAAAGCATTTTCTGTGCAAATATAAAAACATTTCTTACATTTACATTTTTCTACACATTTACATTACATTTCATCCATTATTCGGCCTTGGCCGAATAATGGACTTGATATTCGGCCGAAGCCGAATATTCGGCATGTAGGCCGAATGGGCCGAACATTCGGCTTCGGCTGAATAATCGTTGCATCTCTAATACATATAATCAAAATCCAAATTAATTTATATGACAACATATTAAAAAAAAATCCTTAATTTAGAGGTCAGAAGATTAAATAATTTTATCACATTCTCCCTTCCTCTTCTACATACATAGCATAAATTAAAAAAAATTATTTAGCATAAATCTGTGTAATCTTAAGTATTGTCAAAGTTCATGAAAGTCAAAAACCCTGTTAACAAAAATTATTTGACACATTTCTGCAAAACTTTAAAAAATACTCAATCTTTTTCTATTAAATTTTACATTTCAAAAATTTAAATTAATTTAATTTTTATTAAATGTAAGTCCAGATTAGATGCACTATATTTCCAGAGGTGTCACAATAATCACAAAACTGAATCATCACTCTTGAAACAAATATTAAAACATTTAAAGCAAACATTTTCTAAGCACATGAGCTGAAGCATCAAAATTTTGAGTAATTTGAAGGACCCATTGTACAAGATGTTTACATTTCATGAAACTCTGCTAAACTGTTTTAACAAACTGTAAAATAACAATTTTGAATAAAATAATTTTAATAAAAATGAACAATTCCTATGCAATATGTAATAGACGAAGATTTTTTTATGATAACTTTTTGAATACAATTTTGTTAAAATATTACAATTTAACTAAATTTTAATATGAAAAAGTTTACAAAATGATTTTTTGGCCATTTAAAAGATATCGCCAAATTTATCAGCCAATCGTGGTAAAAAATCTTAAAATTAGTCAATGGATTGTTGGGGAAAAAAAAAAATTCGGTTAATGTACGCGAAGCGTACATATACAAGTTACTGACCGCGGCTTGAATGAATTTCGTGCATTCTACAGATTGCTGTACAGCGAGTTTCATGCGTCCAGTGATGTTTTTTTTTTTCGGTTAATGTACGCGAAGCGTACATACACAAGTTACTGACCGTGGCAGGAATGAATTTCGTGCATTCTACAGATTGCTGTACAGCGAGTTTCATGCGTCCAGTGATGTTTTTTTTTCGGTTAATGTACGGCAAGCGTACATACACAAGTTACTGACCGCGGCTTGAATGAATTTCGTGCATTCTAGAGAATGCTGTACAGTGAGTTTCATGCGTCCAGTGATGTTTTTTTCGGTTAATGTAGGCCAAGCGTACATACACAAGTTACTGACCGTGGCTTGAATGAATTTCGTGCATTCTACAGATTGCTGTGCGGCGAGTTTCATGCGTCCAGTGATTTTTTTTCGGTTAATGTAAGCGAAGCGTACATACACAAGTTACTGACCGCGGCTTGAATGAATTTCGTGCATTCTAGAGATTGCTGTACGGCGAGTTTCATGCGTTCAGTGATGTTTTTTTTCGGTTAATGTACGCGAAGCGTACATACACAAGTTACTGACCTCGGCTTAAATGAATTTCGTGCATTCTAGAGAATGCTGTACAGTGAGTTTCATGCGTCCAGTGATGTTTTTTTTCGGTTAATGTACGTGAAGCATAGTCAACCGCGTCTTGCATGTATTAGAAAAATGAAGAATATCGAAATTTTCCTCAATTATAACGTGTGTGGTGTGATGCAGAGAATTGACTATTTATAGAGTTTTTATGAGAATTTCTTTCATGAAGTAAACGTTGATTTTATTCCGTTTTGTGACAATTTTCAAGTTTAAGCCTTATTTTACTAGAAATTTTTTAATTGTTAAAGGTAATAAATTATTAAACTTGATAAATATTTCAAAAAAATTCATAGAAAAAAAAAAGATAATTTGTAAAAATGGATACAGCTGGAAGAGAAAAGCTATAAATATGTAAAAATAGAAAAAATTTGATAAAAGTATGTAAAAATGGAAATATCCGGAGGAAAAAAATAGCCGAAAATTTGTAAAAATGAAGTATCCGGAGGAAAAAATAGCTAAAAATTTGTAAATTGAAAAAGCTAGAGGGAATAGATAACTAAAAATTTTTTTAAATGGAGAAATCTGGAGGGAAAATAGTTAAAAATTCATAAAAAAAAAAGGAAAAATCCGGTGGGAAAAATAGTTTAAAATGGAAAAATTGGAGGAAAACATAGCAAAAAAATTGGAAATTCGGAAAATATGGTGGCAAAAATAGCTAAAAATGTGGGAAAATATGGTGGCAAAAATAGCTAAAAATGTGTGAAAATTGTAAAATCTGGAGGAAAAGTAGCTAACAATTTGTAAAAATGGAAATATGATGAGGAAAGAATAGTTAAAAATTTATACAAATGAAAAATACAGAAGAAAGAAAATTAAAAATATGGAAAAATCTGGAGGAAAAAAATGGCTAAAAATTTGTAAAAATGGTAAAATCCGGAAGAAAAAATAGCTAAAAATTTGTAAAAATAAAAAATCCAAATGAAAAAAATAGATATTTTTTTTTAAAAAATTGAGAAATTTGGAGAAAAAATTGCTAAAAATTTTTTTTAATTGAAAAATCCGGAGGAAAAAGTAGCTAAAAATTTTTTTTAATTGAAAAATCCGGAGGAAAAAGTAGCTAAAAATTGTTTAAATTGAAAAATTCGGAGGAAAAAGTAGCTAAAAATTTTTAAAAATTGAAAAATTCGGTAGAAAAAGTAGCTAAAAAATTTTTAAAAGCGGAAAAATCCAGAGGAAAAAGTAGCTAAAAATTTTTAAAAACGGAAAAATCCGGAGGAAAAAATAGCTAAAAATTTTTAAAAACGGAAAAATCCGGAGGAAAAAATAGCTAAAAATTTCAAAAAATGCAAAAAAAACAAAGGAAAAACATAGCTAAAAATTTATAAAAATGAAAAAAAAAGTAAAAACATAGCTAAATATTTATAAAAATGAAAAAAAAAAGTAAAAACATAGCTAAATATTTATAAAAATGAAAACAAAAGAAATAAAATAAAAACGTAGCTAAAATTTGTAAAAATGTAGAGGAAAAAATAGCTAAAAATTTGTAAAAATGAAAAATAGATGAAAAATAGCTAAAAACTTGTAAAAACGAAAAATCCAAATGAAAAAAGTAGGTTAAAATTGAAAAATCCGGAGGAAAAAATAGGGTAGAACTTCTCTCATTTCTTTTTGCAACCATGTTAACAATAATATTGTTTCTATTTTTATGTGTTAAGAGCAGGGGGGGGGGGGGGGGCTGTATATATTAAATACTTTATCTCTGTGTTAATCACTAAAACAAAATAAAAACAGGCTTTCTATAAATTCTTTTGAATAACTTCAAATATATAAATTCATATTCTTTACATATGATGTATGGGTGCTCTTTCTGTTCATTTCATAAAAGTCGAATTGCTCACTTTGTAAATGTTTCTAGAATTTGTATTGCTAGAAACCAGCAGTTCTTTATTTTCTTCACTTTATTTTTTCACATAACATTTCCTTCAAAATGGCTTTGTAAAGTAGGAAAATACATTGTGTACCTTATTTTTTCACATAACATTTCCTTCAAAATGGCTTTGTAAAGTAGGAAAATACATTGTGTACCTCCAAGCTATAAATCTGATATTATCACTCATGAAACGATAGCATTTCAATTCTCACCGTAATTTAGTTCAAAATAAGGAAAAGCAATTTTTCAACTTTTCCCCGTCAAAGTTAAAAAAGTAAAATTTAAATTAGGTGGGATATAATATATCCCACCACGCCTCAAAGGGTTAAAAGACAATAAAGAAAAAATGAAGTTACTTTGACACAGGGTTGGGTTTCTTCCGGAAGAAACTGGAAAAAATGGAAAAAAACCAACAGAAAACCAACAGAAACCAACAGAAAACAAAACAGATGTTCAAAATTAAAATATATTAACTATATAAAAGAATTAAATTCAAAACCTAATTATATGAAATTTAAATTGGAAATTTTAATTAATATTAAAAATATTATTTATGGAAAAATAAGTTATTTTTTAATAACAAACTTCAGGTTCAGCAGGTATTTACAGGTTATGTTTTTTACAACTTTAGAGGTAGGGGATATTTTTTTATTGTTTATATAATTTCTGTAAAAAAAAAAAAAAAACCTACCAATTCCTTATTTATCATATAAAAATGCAATATTTTAAAAACTATTGTGCAAAACTTAAAACAAACAAATTTGTAATTATGTATACTAGCATGCTGATTTAAAAGATAAATGTTCTGAAAATAAACTCTACAGGGATAAGAATTTTTTTCATCTTTTGCATTCATCCATTCTAAGTTGAGAAATTGATTGCAGCATCTTAAAGCTAAATTACTTCCGTTTTGTTATACAATGTTGCACTGTAGTAAGGAAAATGGAGATTTTAATGAAATCCTTCAATACAGTAATTACTGTATATTAGTTTCCTTAATAAAATGGGCGTAAATTCAAAGCACTGTCTTTTATTTAAAAGAGTTTCATTCTACAATAGGTAAATGATCCACATACTATTTACTACTGGTTACAGAAGTTTAAATTATATATATTAAAAAAAATGTGCCTCTTTTGAATTGAATTACATTTAATTGATTTTGTGTATTTTGGATAAATTTATTTGGTACATTTCCATTATACCAACACCATTGTCGTCACCAAGTGCAATAATTGGCACAAAAGGAAATTCATGTGAAAGGATTCAATTGGAAAAAAAAAAATGTTGGCACAAAATTGAGCATTTAAAAATATAACATTTGAAAATTACAGACTTTCACGAACTATTTTATTAAATCGACACGAATATAGACTTAAAATAAAAGAACAAATAAATATTATATGATAAATTAATAATATTAACTCAATTTAAACTACAGGCATAGCATTGTAAATGTCTCTTAGCATTGCAGTAAGCATTTCACTTTTTGAATGAAGACGTTCATACTTTTTTTTTGTATCCAAAGTCCTGAAACAATTTTATTGCAGCGTCCTCATCATCTGGTAAATGCCTAATGGTAAAATCCACATTAGTGTCAACAATAAATATAAGTTACTACTTAATATTAAATATTTTCTATTTGAAAAATAGCAAATTAAGATGTTTTGCGAGGTTACAGAGTAAATTAAGTAATAATAATAATTAAAAAGTGTCATGTTCAATAAATAGCAAATCACAATGTTTGGCACGGTTTGCAATAAAAATATTTACACGTTCAGGGTTGACATAAATAGCACATTAGCATACATTTTGGCATGGTGTTAGAAAAGTCCCATTTATTTTATTCAGGTACACAATGATTGGAAAGCTTTAGACAGGTGTGTGATCTTGGCTAAAAAACTGGTGTAATTATCAATTTATCATACATAATTAAATTTTTATAAGTCTAATTAAATTTATGTAAGGTTATCTATTAGAAAATACATTTATTTTTATTGTATTTTACAAAGTTGTAACTTATATGGTAAATTCTTAAAGAAAAACAGTTTCTTCCATTTTTTCCACTTGGAAGAAACCTATTTCTTCAGGCCGGTTTTTTCCACTTTGGAAGAAACTTGCCAACCCTGCTTTGATACATCATAGACAATCTCTGACAAACAGATTTTTCCATTTTAATTTTGTTTTTTTAACAGTTAAAACTGTTTTGGCCAATAATTCAAAAAATTTTAGTAGCATTTGGGACTCCTGAAAATCGGGGACCCTGGGCCCGTGCCCCGAATGCCCTGCCCATGACAGATATATAAATTTCTCTATTTTTAGCCGCAATCGATTGACAAATTTAGCAATTTTTCTCATGCGATCTTGGAAGAATTTCGTTATTTTTTCCCATGACTGACTTAATAGTTTTGTGATTTTTCCCGCAGCTGACTGATGAAATTCAGAATATTTTCCTGCTACCAATTGCCGAATTGTGCAGGGAGGGAGGTTTTGCGACAAATAAGCAAATTTCCCAATTTTTTTCCTACAACAAACTGCCGAATTTTGAGATTTTTGAATTTTGTAATTTTTCTTGCGACCAAGTGACAAATTTTGTGATATTTTACTGTGACCAATAGACGAGTCTTGCGATATTTTCTCATGACCGATAGATGATTTTTGTGATATTTTCCCCCTAAATTTTGGTGAAATTCGCGAAAGCAAATTCTTGCGAATCCACAATAATCAGGGCACATTTCCAGCTATATAAAAACGGGCAGGGCGCATTTACAACTATAAAAAAATGGGCAGGGTGCTGCGCCCTCTCGAAAACGTCTAGGGGAAACACTAATTACTCCAATACAAATATTGCCACAGTTATTTTATTCTAAAAACTTGATATTTGAGTAATTTTAATTTATTTTCAGCAGTGAAATTAACTCGAAATTATTGAATAACAAACATGTGAATTTTTACATTGCTAACTAAGCGTAACCAAGCTTCCAGGCTCGAACATATTTCACACTGTCAGTTTTACGCTTAGTTAGCAATGAAAAAAAAATCACCATTTTTATTACTTGATATTTGATTTAAAGGAAAATTTAAAAACATGGATTTGAATCTTCAGCTCCTCTCCAGAATCTTACATTTGCAAAATATTTTGGGCAAAACATAAGAATGTTTTAAAACTACCTTGAATTTAAATATCATTTTTTAAAGTTTCTTAAGAAAAAAGGGTCAAAGAAAGTATTAAAGAAGGTCCCTTTCTCCAAAGAATCTCCTTTATTTTTAATTTGTTAAAAATTATACATATTAGTGATGCAACGAATAATGGTTTGGCCGAATAACCGAATACCGATTATTCGGCCAAGTTATAGCCGAATATTCGGCTTATTCGGCCGCCGAATAATGAACTCATTTTTGTCTAAAAACAAAATATAGTATGCACTATATGCACAATTCTTGTATATTTCACAATTAAAATGTATTATTTTCTTTTTAAAAACTATTTATGTGCAAATTTTTAATTTTTTAAAGCATTATTTTATTTTGAGAAAATATTCGGCCATGTTCGGCCTAAAAATTGCCTTAGTAATATAATTCGGCCCCCAAAAAAATCCTTAGCAAAAGTTCCTTATTGGTTACTGTCTAGTTACATTTTAATAGATAATTATGTATGTATGTTGTTACATTTTAAAATAATGACAAAATTTTAAAGATACTAGAAAACATAAATTTCAACTTTCTGATGAAAGAAAATAAGAAATCTTACTATCCTAAGAAAAAATCACTGATAGAAAGGAATATCTTCTAAAATGGTGAAAAGAAATCAGTGTAGACTAACTTTATAAAGCTCACAATTATCAAAAGAGCCATGTATTTATTTATTTAATTTAATTTTTTTATTTTTGCTATGTCAGTAGACAGCACTATTAAGAAGTGTATAATTAATGTTTTCAGATTCAGAGGAAGGAAATATCTGTAAGGAAAAGCAAAATAGATATAAATATCAAAATAATGAATATGTAGTATCTTAGGTACTGTAATGTTACATTTTAATAGATATGTATGTTTTTGCTGTTACATTTTAAAAGTAGTAGACAACATAAATTTTAAGTTTCAGATGAAAGAAAATATAAATTAAACAGTGAAAAACAAATGAAATGCACATAAATGGCAAGAACAAAAATTGAGGTGAAAAAATTGTTACACATTTTAATAATTCGCCATTAGCATGTTCAAGATTAACTTATATACAAATTAATGAGTTGAAAATTCCTAATAAGAAATTAGTTCAAAGTGTGGCAACACACTGGAATAGTTCCTATTATATGCTAGATAGATTACTGGAACAAAAAAAATGCACTTTCTCTACATACAACTAAATTTGTCGAAATAAATAATCTGACAACGAACCGGTGGACTATTTTAGAAAAATTGCTCAATCTATTGAAGTAATTTGAACCATTGAAGCCATTTGAAGTAATAACAAAACAAATTGCCTCATCAAGAACATTAATTTCTGAAGTCATCCCTATCCCGATAGCTATAACATTAAAATTATATTTATCTAAATCTGGAGATTTTTTTGCTGTAGGCACCATGAAAGACACAGTTCTACAAAATTTGGAGAAGCATTTTGGATCAATTCAAGACAAGGAACACTATTTCATTGCAACTGTTTTGGACCCCAGATTTAAAGTGTTATTTTTCAACAAAGATGTAGATGTAAAGTCCAAATTAATTGCTATAGTAAGACTAAGAAAGGCTAGTATAAAACCAGTAACAGAATCTGCACAAAATATTTCCTTCCAACATAACCATTCCAGTTTCTCAAACTCAAATTTCAAATTCTTTGTGTGCATGCTTTAATGAAATTGCAAGCCAGTCACAGAGTGAAGCTGCTATAGAAAATCCCCCTCAATGTGAAGAAGTAAAAGAAATTTAATTTTCTTTCCCAGTCACTTCTAGAAAGACAACAGTGTCCTTTGGAGTGGTGGGCAAAAAATTCAGAAAACTTTCCTAACCTTTCATAATTAGCCAAAAAATACCTTTCTGCACCTGGAAGTACCATATATAGTGAGTGATTATTTTCAGACGCAGATATCATTTATGAAAAAAAAAAAAAAAAAAAAAAAAAAAAAAAGAAATAGACTATAACCTGATAATGCTGAATTATTATTATTTCTGCATTGTAATCTACATTTATTAAAAACATTTAACTTTGTTTTTTAAGGTAAATATAAATTTAGACATTACAATGATGTTCTTGAAAATATGTAAAACATACATATATAATAATTAAAAGAATTTAGTATATTTACATTTCTTTCATTATTTAATATTAGTAACACACTTTAAAATCACTTAAATTATATTTAACTTTTAAGCGTATTTTACTCCCCCCCAAAACCCCCCTAAGTATTGCAGCATATACGACTTAAATATCTATGTTATACATGCAATACATCTATATCTAATCTATCGTACATATTTATGTTCTTTATGGGTATAATTAAAATATCATTGAAAACAATTTTTTTTTTTATGTAACAAGGGATAAATATTAAACTTACCATTATGCTTTAAAAATTTAGAATTTGCATGTATGGCTCTATTAGGACAATTTTGAATAGATTAAATTTAACAGATTACCTTAGCTTATTACAGATACTATTTGTACTTATTGATATAGCATATAAAAGTTTTAACATGATAATACCCTCTTATACAAAAATGGGTAGATAGGTAAAACCTATTCAGGGTATGAAAGTTAAGGGGAGGAAAGTGTTAGTTAAATTTCAAATAAAATTTTTATTATGCATGATGAATATAAAGTGTCAAATTAAAAGCATTTTCTGTGCAAATATAAAAACATTTCTTACATTTACATTTTTCTACACATTTACATTACATTTCATCCATTATTCGGCCTTGGCCGAATAATGGACTTGATATTCGGCCGAAGCCGAATATTCGGCATGTAGGCCGAATGGGCCGAACATTCGGCTTCGGCTGAATAATCGTTGCATCTCTAATACATATAATCAAAATCCAAATTAATTTATATGACAACATATTAAAAAAAAATCCTTAATTTAGAGGTCAGAAGATTAAATAATTTTATCACATTCTCCCTTCCTCTTCTACATACATAGCATAAATTAAAAAAAATTATTTAGCATAAATCTGTGTAATCTTAAGTATTGTCAAAGTTCATGAAAGTCAAAAACCCTGTTAACAAAAATTATTTGACACATTTCTGCAAAACTTTAAAAAATACTCAATCTTTTTCTATTAAATTTTACATTTCAAAAATTTAAATTAATTTAATTTTTATTAAATGTAAGTCCAGATTAGATGCACTATATTTCCAGAGGTGTCACAATAATCACAAAACTGAATCATCACTCTTGAAACAAATATTAAAACATTTAAAGCAAACATTTTCTAAGCACATGAGCTGAAGCATCAAAATTTTGAGTAATTTGAAGGACCCATTGTACAAGATGTTTACATTTCATGAAACTCTGCTAAACTGTTTTAACAAACTGTAAAATAACAATTTTGAATAAAATAATTTTAATAAAAATGAACAATTCCTATGCAATATGTAATAGACGAAGATTTTTTTATGATAACTTTTTGAATACAAATTTGTTAAAATATTACAATTTAACTAAATTTTAATATGAAAAAGTTTACAAAATGATTTTTTGGCCATTTAAAAGATATCGCCAAATTTATCAGCCAATCGTGGTAAAAAATCTTAAAATTAGTCAATGGATTGTTGGGGAAAAAAAAAATTCGGTTAATGTACGCGAAGCGTACATATACAAGTTACTGACCGCGGCTTGAATGAATTTCGAGCATTCTACAGATTGCTGTACAGCGAGTTTCATGCGTCCAGTGATGTTTTTTTTTCGGTTAATGTACGCGAAGCGTACATACACAAGTTACTGACCGTGGCAGGAATGAATTTCGTGCATTCTACAGATTGCTGTACAGCGAGTTTCATGCGTCCAGTGATGTTTTTTTTTCGGTTAATGTACGGCAAGCGTACATACACAAGTTACTGACCGCGGCTTGAATGAATTTCGTGCATTCTAGAGAATGCTGTACAGTGAGTTTCATGCGTCCAGTGATGTTTTTTTTCGGTTAATGTAGGCCAAGCGTACATACACAAGTTACTGACCGTGGCTTGAATGAATTTCGTGCATTCTACAGATTGCTGTACGGCGAGTTTCATGCGTCCAGTGATGTTTTTTTTCGGTTAATGTATGCGAAGCGTACATACACAAGTTACTGACCGCGGCTTGAATGAATTTCGTGCATTCTAGAGATTGCTGTACGGCGAGTTTCATGCGTTCAGTGATGTTTTTTTTTTCGGTTAATGTACGCGAAGCGTACATACACAAGTTACTGACCTCGGCTTAAATGAATTTCGTGCATTCTAGAGAATGCTGTACAGTGAGTTTCATGCGTCCAGTGATGTTTTTTTTCGGTTAATGTACGTGAAGCATAGTCAACCGCGTCTTGCATGTATTAGAAAAATGAAGAATATCGAAATTTTCCTCAATTATAACGTGTGTGGTGTGATGCAGAGAATTGACTATTTATAGAGTTTTTATGAGAATTTCTTTCATGAAGTAAACGTTGATTTTATTCCGTTTTGTGACAATTTTCAAGTTTAAGCCTTATTTTACTAGAAATTTTTTAATTGTTAAAGGTAATAAATTATTAAACTTGATAAATATTTCAAAAAAATTCATAGAAAAAAAAAGATAATTTGTAAAAATGGATACAGCTGGAAGAGAAAAGCTATAAATATGTAAAAATAGAAAAAATTTGATAAAAGTATGTAAAAATGGAAATATCCGGAGGAAAAAAATAGCCGAAAATTTGTAAAAATGAAGTATCCGGAGGAAAAAATAGCTAAAAATTTGTAAATTGAAAAAGCTAGAGGGAATAGATAACTAAAAATTTTTTTAAATGGAGAAATCTGGAGGGAAAATAGTTAAAAATTCATAAAAAAAAAAAGGAAAAATCCGGTGGGAAAAATAGTTTAAAATGGAAAAATTGGAGGAAAACATAGCAAAAAAATTGGAAATTCGGAAAATATGGTGGCAAAAATAGCTAAAAATGTGGGAAAATATGGTGGCAAAAATAGCTAAAAATGTGTGAAAATTGTAAAATCTGGAGGAAAAGTAGCTAACAATTTGTAAAAATGGAAATATGATGAGGAAAGAATAGTTAAAAATTTATACAAATGAAAAATACAGAAGAAAGAAAATTAAAAATATGGAAAAATCTGGAGGAAAAAAATGGCTAAAAATTTGTAAAAATGGTAAAATCCGGAAGAAAAAATAGCTAAAAATTTGTAAAAATAAAAAATCCAAATGAAAAAAATAGATATTTTTTTTTAAAAAAATTGAGAAATTTGGAGAAAAAATTGCTAAAAATTTTTTTTAATTGAAAAATCCGGAGGAAAAAGTAGCTAAAAATTTTTTTTAATTGAAAAATCCGGAGGAAAAAGTAGCTAAAAATTGTTTAAATTGAAAAATTCGGAGGAAAAAGTAGCTAAAAATTTTTAAAAATTGAAAAATTCGGTAGAAAAAGTAGCTAAAAAATTTTTAAAAGCGGAAAAATCCAGAGGAAAAAGTAGCTAAAAATTTTTAAAAACGGAAAAATCCGGAGGAAAAAATAGCTAAAAATTTTTAAAAACGGAAAAATCCGGAGGAAAAAATAGCTAAAAATTTCAAAAAATGCAAAAAAAACAAAGGAAAAACATAGCTAAAAATTTATAAAAATGAAAAAAAAAAGTAAAAACATAGCTAAATATTTATAAAAATGAAAAAAAAAAGTAAAAACATAGCTAAATATTTATAAAAATGAAAACAAAAGAAATAAAATAAAAACGTAGCTAAAATTTGTAAAAATGTAGAGGAAAAAATAGCTAAAAATTTGTAAAAATGAAAAATAGATGAAAAATAGCTAAAAACTTGTAAAAACGAAAAATCCAAATGAAAAAAGTAGGTTAAAATTGAAAAATCCGGAGGAAAAAATAGGGTAGAACTTCTCTCATTTCTTTTTGCAACCATGTTAACAATAATATTGTTTCTATTTTTATGTGTTAAGAGCAGGGGGGGGGGGCTGTATATATTAAATACTTTATCTCTGTGTTAATCACTAAAACAAAATAAAAACAGGCTTTCTATAAATTCTTTTGAATAACTTCAAATATATAAATTCATATTCTTTACATATGATGTATGGGTGCTCTTTCTGTTCATTTCATAAAAGTCGAATTGCTCACTTTGTAAATGTTTCTAGAATTTGTATTGCTAGAAACCAGCAGTTCTTTATTTTCTTCACTTTATTTTTTCACATAACATTTCCTTCAAAATGGCTTTGTAAAGTAGGAAAATACATTGTGTACCTTATTTTTTCACATAACATTTCCTTCAAAATGGCTTTGTAAAGTAGGAAAATACATTGTGTACCTCCAAGCTATAAATCTGATATTATCACTCATGAAACGATAGCATTTCAATTCTCACCGTAATTTAGTTCAAAATAAGGAAAAGCAATTTTTCAACTTTTCCCCGTCAAAGTTAAAAAAGTAAAATTTAAATTAGGTGGGATATAATATATCCCACCACGCCTCAAAGGGTTAAAAGACAATAAAGAAAAAATGAAGTTACTTTGACACAGGGTTGGGTTTCTTCCGGAAGAAACTGGAAAAAATGGAAAAAAACCAACAGAAAACCAACAGAAACCAACAGAAAACAAAACAGATGTTCAAAATTAAAATATATTAACTATATAAAAGAATTAAATTCAAAACCTAATTATATGAAATTTAAATTGGAAATTTTAATTAATATTAAAAATATTATTTATGGAAAAATAAGTTATTTTTTAATAACAAACTTCAGGTTCAGCAGGTATTTACAGGTTATGTTTTTTACAACTTTAGAGGTAGGGGATATTTTTTTATTGTTTATATAATTTCTGTAAAAAAAAAAAAAAAACCTACCAATTCCTTATTTATCATATAAAAATGCAATATTTTAAAAACTATTGTGCAAAACTTAAAACAAACAAATTTGTAATTATGTATACTAGCATGCTGATTTAAAAGATAAATGTTCTGAAAATAAACTCTACAGGGATAAGAATTTTTTTCATCTTTTGCATTCATCCATTCTAAGTTGAGAAATTGATTGCAGCATCTTAAAGCTAAATTACTTCCGTTTTGTTATACAATGTTGCACTGTAGTAAGGAAAATGGAGATTTTAATGAAATCCTTCAATACAGTAATTACTGTATATTAGTTTCCTTAATAAAATGGGCGTAAATTCAAAGCACTGTCTTTTATTTAAAAGAGTTTCATTCTACAATAGGTAAATGATCCACATACTATTTACTACTGGTTACAGAAGTTTAAATTATATATATTAAAAAAAATGTGCCTCTTTTGAATTGAATTACATTTAATTGATTTTGTGTATTTTGGATAAATTTATTTGGTACATTTCCATTATACCAACACCATTGTCGTCACCAAGTGCAATAATTGGCACAAAAGGAAATTCATGTGAAAGGATTCAATTGGAAAAAAAAAAATGTTGGCACAAAATTGAGCATTTAAAAATATAACATTTGAAAATTACAGACTTTCACGAACTATTTTATTAAATCGACACGAATATAGACTTAAAATAAAAGAACAAATAAATATTATATGATAAATTAATAAAATTAACTCAATTTAAACTACAGGCATAGCATTGTAAATGTCTCTTAGCATTGCAGTAAGCATTTCACTTTTTGAATGAAGACGTTCATACTTTTTTTTTGTATCCAAAGTCCTGAAACAATTTTATTGCAGCGTCCTCATCATCTGGTAAATGCCTAATGGTAAAATCCACATTAGTGTCAACAATAAATATAAGTTACTACTTAATATTAAATATTTTCTATTTGAAAAATAGCAAATTAAGATGTTTTGCGAGGTTACAGAGTAAATTAAGTAATAATAATAATTAAAAAGTGTCATGTTCAATAAATAGCAAATCACAATGTTTGGCACGGTTTGCAATAAAAATATTTACACGTTCAGGGTTGAAATAAATAGCACATTAGCATACATTTTGGCATGGTGTTAGAAAAGTCCCATTTATTTTATTCAGGTACACAATGATTGGAAAGCTTTAGACAGGTGTGTGATCTTGGCTAAAAAACTGGTGTAATTATCAATTTATCATACATAATTAAATTTTTATAAGTCTAATTAAATTTATGTAAGGTTATCTATTAGAAAATACATTTATTTTTATTGTATTTTACAAAGTTGTAACTTATATGGTAAATTCTTAAAGAAAAACAGTTTCTTCCATTTTTTCCACTTGGAAGAAACCTATTTCTTCAGGCCGGTTTTTTCCACTTTGGAAGAAACTTGCCAACCCTGCTTTGACACATCATAGACAATCTCTGACAAACAGATTTTTCCATTTTAATTTTGTTTTTTTAACAGTTAAAACTGTTTTGGCCAATAATTCAAAAAATTTTAGTAGCATTTGGGACTCCTGAAAATCGGGGACACTGGGCCCGTGCCCCGAATGCCCTGCCCATGACAGATATATAAATTTCTCTATTTTTAGCCGCAATCGATTGACAAATTTAGCAATTTTTCTCATGCGATCTTGGAAGAATTTCGCTATTTTTTCCCATGACTGACTGAATAGTTTTGTGATTTTTCCCGCAGCTGACTGATGAATTTCAGAATATTTTCCTGCTACCAATTGCCGAATTGTGCAGGGAGGGAGGTTTTGCGACAAATAAGCAAATTTCCCAATTTTTTTCCTACAACAAACTGCCGAATTTTGAGATTTTTGAATTTTGTAATTTTTCTTGCGACCAAGTGACAAATTTTGTGATATTTTACTGTGACCAATAGACGAGTCTTGCGATATTTTCTCATGACCGATAGATGATTTTTGTGATATTTTCCCGCTAAATTTTGGTGAAATTCGCGAAAGCAAATTCTTGCGAATCCACAATAATCAGGGCACATTTCCAGCTATATAAAAACGGGCAGGGCGCATTTACAACTATAAAAAAATGGGCAGGGTGCTGCGCCCTCTCGAAAACGTCTAGGGGAAACACTAATTACTCCAATACAAATATTGCCACAGTTATTTTATTCTAAAAACTTGATATTTGAGTAATTTTAATTTATTTTCAGCAGTGAAATTAACTCGAAATTATTGAATAACAAACATGTGAATTTTTACATTGCTAACTAAGCGTAACCAAGCTTCCAGGCTCGAACATATTTCACACTGTCAGTTTTACGCTTAGTTAGCAATGAAAAAAAAATCACCATTTTTATTACTTGATATTTGATTTAAAGGAAAATTTAAAAACATGGATTTGAACCTTCAGCTCCTCTCCAGAATCTTACATTTGCAAAATATTTTGGGCAAAACATAAGAATGTTTTAAAAATACCTTGAATTTAAATATCATTTTTTAAAGTTTCTTAAGAAAAAAGGGTCAAAGAAAGTATTAAAGAAGGTCCCTTTCTCCAAAGAATCTGCTTTATTTTTAATTTCTTAAAAATTATACATATTAGTGATGCAAAGAATAATGGTTTGGCCGAATAACCGAATACCGATTATTCGGCCAAGTTATAGCCGAATATTCGGCTTATTCGGCCGCCGAATAATGAACTCATTTTTGTCTAAAAACAAAATATAGTATGCACTATATGCACAATTCTTGTATATTTCACAATTAAAATGTATTATTTTCTTTTTAAAAACTATTTATGTGCAAATTTTTAATTTTTTAAAGCATTATTTTATTTTGAAAAAATATTCGGCCATGTTCGGCCTAAAAATTGCCTTAGTAATATAATTCGGCCCCCAAAAAAATCCTTAGCAAAAGTTCCTTATTGGTTACTGTCTAGTTACATTTTAATAGATAATTATGTATGTATGTTGTTACATTTTAAAATAATGACAAAATTTTAAAGATACTAGAAAACATAAATTTCAACTTTCTGATGAAAGAAAATAAGAAATCTTACTATCCTAAGAAAAAATCACTGATAGAAAGGAATATCTTCTAAAATGGTGAAAAGAAATCAGTGTAGACTAACTTTATAAAGCTCACAATTATCAAAAGAGCCATGTATTTATTTATTTAATTTAATTTTTTTATTTTTGCTATGTCAGTAGACAGCACTATTAAGAAGTGTATAATTAATGTTTTCAGATTCAGAGGAAGGAAATATCTGTAAGGAAAAGCAAAATAGATATAAATATCAAAATAATGAATATGTAGTATCTTAGGTACTGTAATGTTACATTTTAATAGATATGTATGTTTTTGCTGTTACATTTTAAAAGTAGTAGACAACATAAATTTTAAGTTTCAGATGAAAGAAAATATAAATTAAACAGTGAAAAACAAATGAAATGCACATAAATGGCAAGAACAAAAATTGAGGTGAAAAAATTGTTACACATTTTAATAATTCGCCATTAGCATGTTCAAGATTAACTTATATACAAATTAATGAGTTGAAAATTCCTAATAAGAAATTAGTTCAAAGTGTGGCAACACACTGGAATAGTTCCTATTATATGCTAGATAGATTACTGGAACAAAAAAAATGCACTTTCTCTACATACAACTAAATTTGTCGAAATAAATAATCTGACAACGAACCGGTGGACTATTTTAGAAAAATTGCTCAATCTATTGAAGTAATTTGAACCATTGAAGCCATTTGAAGTAATAACAAAACAAATTGCCTCATCAAGAACATTAATTTCTGAAGTCATCCCTATCCCGATAGCTATAACATTAAAATTATATTTATCTAAATCTGGAGATTTTTTTGCTGTAGGCACCATGAAAGACACAGTTCTACAAAATTTGGAGAAGCATTTTGGATCAATTCAAGACAAGGAACACTATTTCATTGCAACTGTTTTGGACCCCAGATTTAAAGTGTTATTTTTCAACAAAGATGTAGATGTAAAGTCCAAATTAATTGCTATAGTAAGACTAAGAAAGGCTAGTATAAAACCAGTAACAGAATCTGCACAAAATATTTCCTTCCAACATAACCATTCCAGTTTCTCAAACTCAAATTTCAAATTCTTTGTGTGCATGCTTTAATGAAATTGCAAGCCAGTCACAGAGTGAAGCTGCTATAGAAAATCCCCCTCAATGTGAAGAAGTAAAAGAAATTTAATTTTCTTTCCCAGTCACTTCTAGAAAGACAACAGTGTCCTTTGGAGTGGTGGGCAAAAAATTCAGAAAACTTTCCTAACCTTTCATAATTAGCCAAAAAATACCTTTCTGCACCTGGAAGTACCATATATAGTGAGTGATTATTTTCAGACGCAGATATCATTTATGGAAAAAAAAAAAAAAAAAAAAAAAAAAAAAAGAAATAGACTATAACCTGATAATGCTGAATTATTATTATTTCTGCATTGTAATCTACATTTATTAAAAACATTTAACTTTGTTTTTTAAGGTAAATATAAATTTAGACATTACAATGATGTTCTTGAAAATATGTAAAACATACATATATAATAATTAAAAGAATTTAGTATATTTACATTTCTTTCATTATTTAATATTAGTAACACACTTTAAAATCACTTAAATTATATTTAACTTTTAAGCGTATTTTACTCCCCCCCAAAACCCCCCTAAGTATTGCAGCATATACGACTTAAATATCTATGTTATACATGCAATACATCTATATCTAATCTATCGTACATATTTATGTTCTTTATGGGTATAATTAAAATATCATTGAAAACAATTTTTTTTTTTATGTAACAAGGGATAAATATTAAACTTACCATTATGCTTTAAAAATTTAGAATTTGCATGTATGGCTCTATTAGGACAATTTTGAATAGATTAAATTTAACAGATTACCTTAGCTTATTACAGATACTATTTGTACTTATTGATATAGCATATAAAAGTTTTAACATGATAATACCCTCTTATACAAAAATGGGTAGATAGGTAAAACCTATTCAGGGTATGAAAGTTAAGGGGAGGAAAGTGTTAGTTAAATTTCAAATAAAATTTTTATTATGCATGATGAATATAAAGTGTCAAATTAAAAGCATTTTCTGTGCAAATATAAAAACATTTCTTACATTTACATTTTTCTACACATTTACATTACATTTCATCCATTATTCGGCCTTGGCCGAATAATGGACTTGATATTCGGCCGAAGCCGAATATTCGGCATGTAGGCCGAATGGGCCGAACATTCGGCTTCGGCTGAATAATCGTTGCATCTCTAATACATATAATCAAAATCCAAATTAATTTATATGACAACATATTAAAAAAAAATCCTTAATTTAGAGGTCAGAAGATTAAATAATTTTATCACATTCTCCCTTCCTCTTCTACATACATAGCATAAATTAAAAAAAATTATTTAGCATAAATCTGTGTAATCTTAAGTATTGTCAAAGTTCATGAAAGTCAAAAACCCTGTTAACAAAAATTATTTGACACATTTCTGCAAAACTTTAAAAAATACTCAATCTTTTTCTATTAAATTTTACATTTCAAAAATTTAAATTAATTTAATTTTTATTAAATGTAAGTCCAGATTAGATGCACTATATTTCCAGAGGTGTCACAATAATCACAAAACTGAATCATCACTCTTGAAACAAATATTAAAACATTTAAAGCAAACATTTTCTAAGCACATGAGCTGAAGCATCAAAATTTTGAGTAATTTGAAGGACCCATTGTACAAGATGTTTACATTTCATAAAACTCTGCTAAACTGTTTTAACAAACTGTAAAATAACAATTTTGAATAAAATAATTTTAATAAAAATGAACAATTCCTATGCAATATGTAATAGACGAAGATTTTTTTATGATAACTTTTTGAATACAATTTTGTTAAAATATTACAATTTAACTAAATTTTAATATGAAAAAGTTTACAAAATGATTTTTTGGCCATTTAAAAGATATCGCCAAATTTATCAGCCAATCGTGGTAAAAAATCTTAAAATTAGTCAATGGATTGTTGGGGAAAAAAAAAAATTCGGTTAATGTACGCGAAGCGTACATATACAAGTTACTGACCGCGGCTTGAATGAATTTCGTGCATTCTACAGATTGCTGTACAGCGAGTTTCATGCGTCCAGTGATGTTTTTTTTTTCGGTTAATGTACGCGAAGCGTACATACACAAGTTACTGACCGTGGCAGGAATGAATTTCGTGCATTCTACAGATTGCTGTACAGCGAGTTTCATGCGTCCAGTGATGTTTTTTTCGGTTAATGTACGGCAAGCGTACATACACAAGTTACTGACCGCGGCTTGAATGAATTTCGTGCATTCTAGAGAATGCTGTACAGTGAGTTTCATGCGTCCAGTGATGTTTTTTTTCGGTTAATGTAGGCCAAGCGTACATACACAAGTTACTGACCGTGGCTTGAATGAATTTCGTGCATTCTACAGATTGCTGTACGGCGAGTTTCATGCGTCCAGTGATGTTTTTTTTCGGTTAATGTATGCGAAGCGTACATACACAAGTTACTGACCGCGGCTTGAATGAATTTCGTGCATTCTAGAGATTGCTGTACGGCGAGTTTCATGCGTTCAGTGATGTTTTTTTTCGGTTAATGTACGCGAAGCGTACATACACAAGTTACTGACCTCGGCTTAAATGAATTTCGTGCATTCTAGAGAATGCTGTACAGTGAGTTTCATGCGTCCAGTGATGTTTTTTTTCGGTTAATGTACGTGAAGCATAGTCAACCGCGTCTTGCATGTATTAGAAAAATGAAGAATATCGAAATTTTCCTCAATTATAACGTGTGTGGTGTGATGCAGAGAATTGACTATTTATAGAGTTTTTATGAGAATTTCTTTCATGAAGTAAACGTTGATTTTATTCCGTTTTGTGACAATTTTCAAGTTTAAGCCTTATTTTACTAGAAATTTTTTAATTGTTAAAGGTAATAAATTATTAAACTTGATAAATATTTCAAAAAAATTCATAGAAAAAAAAAGATAATTTGTAAAAATGGATACAGCTGGAAGAGAAAAGCTATAAATATGTAAAAATAGAAAAAATTTGATAAAAGTATGTAAAAATGGAAATATCCGGAGGAAAAAAATAGCCGAAAATTTGTAAAAATGAAGTATCCGGAGGAAAAAATAGCTAAAAATTTGTAAATTGAAAAAGCTAGAGGGAATAGATAACTAAAAATTTTTTTAAATGGAGAAATCTGGAGGGAAAATAGTTAAAAATTCATAAAAAAAAAAAAGGAAAAATCCGGTGGGAAAAATAGTTTAAAATGGAAAAATTGGAGGAAAACATAGCAAAAAAATTGGAAATTCGGAAAATATGGTGGCAAAAATAGCTAAAAATGTGGGAAAATATGGTGGCAAAAATAGCTAAAAATGTGTGAAAATTGTAAAATCTGGAGGAAAAGTAGCTAACAATTTGTAAAAATGGAAATATGATGAGGAAAGAATAGTTAAAAATTTATACAAATGAAAAATACAGAAGAAAGAAAATTAAAAATATGGAAAAATCTGGAGGAAAAAAATGGCTAAAAATTTGTAAAAATGGTAAAATCCGGAAGAAAAAATAGCTAAAAATTTGTAAAAATAAAAAATCCAAATGAAAAAAACAGATATTTTTTTTTAAAAAATTGAGAAATTTGGAGAAAAAATTGCTAAAAATTTTTTTTAATTGAAAAATCCGGAGGAAAAAGTAGCTAAAAATTTTTTTTAATTGAAAAATCCGGAGGAAAAAGTAGCTAAAAATTGTTTAAATTGAAAAATTCGGAGGAAAAAGTAGCTAAAAATTTTTAAAAATTGAAAAATTCGGTAGAAAAAGTAGCTAAAAAATTTTTAAAAGCGGAAAAATCCAGAGGAAAAAGTAGCTAAAAATTTTTAAAAACGGAAAAATCCGGAGGAAAAAATAGCTAAAAATTTTTAAAAACGGAAAAATCCGGAGGAAAAAATAGCTAAAAATTTCAAAAAATGCAAAAAAAACAAAGGAAAAACATAGCTAAAAATTTATAAAAATGAAAAAAAAAGTAAAAACATAGCTAAATATTTATAAAAATGAAAAAAAAAAGTAAAAACATAGCTAAATATTTATAAAAATGAAAACAAAAGAAATAAAATAAAAACGTAGCTAAAATTTGTAAAAATGTAGAGGAAAAAATAGCTAAAAATTTGTAAAAATGCAAAATAGATGAAAAATAGCTAAAAACTTGTAAAAACGAAAAATCCAAATGAAAAAAGTAGGTTAAAATTGAAAAATCCGGAGGAAAAAATAGGGTAGAACTTCTCTCATTTCTTTTTGCAACCATGTTAACAATAATATTGTTTCTATTTTTATGTGTTAAGAGCAGGGGGGGGGGCTGTATATATTAAATACTTTATCTCTGTGTTAATCACTAAAACAAAATAAAAACAGGCTTTCTATAAATTCTTTTGAATAACTTCAAATATATAAATTCATATTCTTTACATATGATGTATGGGTGCTCTTTCTGTTCATTTCATAAAAGTCGAATTGCTCACTTTGTAAATGTTTCTAGAATTTGTATTGCTAGAAACCAGCAGTTCTTTATTTTCTTCACTTTATTTTTTCACATAACATTTCCTTCAAAATGGCTTTGTAAAGTAGGAAAATACATTGTGTACCTTATTTTTTCACATAACATTTCCTTCAAAATGGCTTTGTAAAGTAGGAAAATACATTGTGTACCTCCAAGCTATAAATCTGATATTATCACTCATGAAACGATAGCATTTCAATTCTCACCGTAATTTAGTTCAAAATAAGGAAAAGCAATTTTTCAACTTTTCCCCGTCAAAGTTAAAAAAGTAAAATTTAAATTAGGTGGGATATAATATATCCCACCACGCCTCAAAGGGTTAAAAGACAATAAAGAAAAAATGAAGTTACTTTGACACAGGGTTGGGTTTCTTCCGGAAGAAACTGGAAAAAATGGAAAAAAACCAACAGAAAACCAACAGAAACCAACAGAAAACAAAACAGATGTTCAAAATTAAAATATATTAACTATATAAAAGAATTAAATTCAAAACCTAATTATATGAAATTTAAATTGGAAATTTTAATTAATATTAAAAATATTATTTATGGAAAAATAAGTTATTTTTTAATAACAAACTTCAGGTTCAGCAGGTATTTACAGGTTATGTTTTTTACAACTTTAGAGGTAGGGGATATTTTTTTATTGTTTATATAATTTCTGTAAAAAAAAAAAAAAAACCTACCAATTCCTTATTTATCATATAAAAATGCAATATTTTAAAAACTATTGTGCAAAACTTAAAACAAACAAATTTGTAATTATGTATACTAGCATGCTGATTTAAAAGATAAATGTTCTGAAAATAAACTCTACAGGGATAAGAATTTTTTTCATCTTTTGCATTCATCCATTCTAAGTTGAGAAATTGATTGCAGCATCTTAAAGCTAAATTACTTCCGTTTTGTTATACAATGTTGCACTGTAGTAAGGAAAATGGAGATTTTAATGAAATCCTTCAATACAGTAATTACTGTATATTAGTTTCCTTAATAAAATGGGCGTAAATTCAAAGCACTGTCTTTTATTTAAAAGAGTTTCATTCTACAATAGGTAAATGATCCACATACTATTTACTACTGGTTACAGAAGTTTAAATTATATATATTAAAAAAAATGTGCCTCTTTTGAATTGAATTACATTTAATTGATTTTGTGTATTTTGGATAAATTTATTTGGTACATTTCCATTATACCAACACCATTGTCGTCACCAAGTGCAATAATTGGCACAAAAGGAAATTCATGTGAAAGGATTCAATTGGAAAAAAAAAAATGTTGGCACAAAATTGAGCATTTAAAAATATAACATTTGAAAATTACAGACTTTCACGAACTATTTTATTAAATCGACACGAATATAGACTTAAAATAAAAGAACAAATAAATATTATATGATAAATTAATAAAATTAACTCAATTTAAACTACAGGCATAGCATTGTAAATGTCTCTTAGCATTGCAGTAAGCATTTCACTTTTTGAATGAAGACGTTCATACTTTTTTTTTGTATCCAAAGTCCTGAAACAATTTTATTGCAGCGTCCTCATCATCTGGTAAATGCCTAATGGTAAAATCCACATTAGTGTCAACAATAAATATAAGTTACTACTTAATATTAAATATTTTCTATTTGAAAAATAGCAAATTAAGATGTTTTGCGAGGTTACAGAGTAAATTAAGTAATAATAATAATTAAAAAGTGTCATGTTCAATAAATAGCAAATCACAATGTTTGGCACGGTTTGCAATAAAAATATTTACACGTTCAGGGTTGAAATAAATAGCACATTAGCATACATTTTGGCATGGTGTTAGAAAAGTCCCATTTATTTTATTCAGGTACACAATGATTGGAAAGCTTTAGACAGGTGTGTGATCTTGGCTAAAAAACTGGTGTAATTATCAATTTATCATACATAATTAAATTTTTATAAGTCTAATTAAATTTATGTAAGGTTATCTATTAGAAAATACATTTATTTTTATTGTATTTTACAAAGTTGTAACTTATATGGTAAATTCTTAAAGAAAAACAGTTTCTTCCATTTTTTCCACTTGGAAGAAACCTATTTCTTCAGGCCGGTTTTTTCCACTTTGGAAGAAACTTGCCAACCCTGCTTTGACACATCATAGACAATCTCTGACAAACAGATTTTTCCATTTTAATTTTGTTTTTTTAACAGTTAAAACTGTTTTGGCCAATAATTCAAAAAATTTTAGTAGCATTTGGGACTCCTGAAAATCGGGGACACTGGGCCCGTGCCCCGAATGCCCTGCCCATGACAGATATATAAATTTCTCTATTTTTAGCCGCAATCGATTGACAAATTTAGCAATTTTTCTCATGCGATCTTGGAAGAATTTCGCTATTTTTTCCCATGACTGACTGAATAGTTTTGTGATTTTTCCCGCAGCTGACTGATGAATTTCAGAATATTTTCCTGCTACCAATTGCCGAATTGTGCAGGGAGGGAGGTTTTGCGACAAATAAGCAAATTTCCCAATTTTTTTCCTACAACAAACTGCCGAATTTTGAGATTTTTGAATTTTGTAATTTTTCTTGCGACCAAGTGACAAATTTTGTGATATTTTACTGTGACCAATAGACGAGTCTTGCGATATTTTCTCATGACCGATAGATGATTTTTGTGATATTTTCCCGCTAAATTTTGGTGAAATTCGCGAAAGCAAATTCTTGCGAATCCACAATAATCAGGGCACATTTCCAGCTATATAAAAACGGGCAGGGCGCATTTACAACTATAAAAAAATGGGCAGGGTGCTGCGCCCTCTCGAAAACGTCTAGGGGAAACACTAATTACTCCAATACAAATATTGCCACAGTTATTTTATTCTAAAAACTTGATATTTGAGTAATTTTAATTTATTTTCAGCAGTGAAATTAACTCGAAATTATTGAATAACAAACATGTGAATTTTTACATTGCTAACTAAGCGTAACCAAGCTTCCAGGCTCGAACATATTTCACACTGTCAGTTTTACGCTTAGTTAGCAATGAAAAAAAAATCACCATTTTTATTACTTGATATTTGATTTAAAGGAAAATTTAAAAACATGGATTTGAACCTTCAGCTCCTCTCCAGAATCTTACATTTGCAAAATATTTTGGGCAAAACATAAGAATGTTTTAAAAATACCTTGAATTTAAATATCATTTTTTAAAGTTTCTTAAGAAAAAAGGGTCAAAGAAAGTATTAAAGAAGGTCCCTTTCTCCAAAGAATCTGCTTTATTTTTAATTTCTTAAAAATTATACATATTAGTGATGCAAAGAATAATGGTTTGGCCGAATAACCGAATACCGATTATTCGGCCAAGTTATAGCCGAATATTCGGCTTATTCGGCCGCCGAATAATGAACTCATTTTTGTCTAAAAACAAAATATAGTATGCACTATATGCACAATTCTTGTATATTTCACAATTAAAATGTATTATTTTCTTTTTAAAAACTATTTATGTGCAAATTTTTAATTTTTTAAAGCATTATTTTATTTTGAAAAAATATTCGGCCATGTTCGGCCTAAAAATTGCCTTAGTAATATAATTCGGCCCCCAAAAAAATCCTTAGCAAAAGTTCCTTATTGGTTACTGTCTAGTTACATTTTAATAGATAATTATGTATGTATGTTGTTACATTTTAAAATAATGACAAAATTTTAAAGATACTAGAAAACATAAATTTCAACTTTCTGATGAAAGAAAATAAGAAATCTTACTATCCTAAGAAAAAATCACTGATAGAAAGGAATATCTTCTAAAATGGTGAAAAGAAATCAGTGTAGACTAACTTTATAAAGCTCACAATTATCAAAAGAGCCATGTATTTATTTATTTAATTTAATTTTTTTATTTTTGCTATGTCAGTAGACAGCACTATTAAGAAGTGTATAATTAATGTTTTCAGATTCAGAGGAAGGAAATATCTGTAAGGAAAAGCAAAATAGATATAAATATCAAAATAATGAATATGTAGTATCTTAGGTACTGTAATGTTACATTTTAATAGATATGTATGTTTTTGCTGTTACATTTTAAAAGTAGTAGACAACATAAATTTTAAGTTTCAGATGAAAGAAAATATAAATTAAACAGTGAAAAACAAATGAAATGCACATAAATGGCAAGAACAAAAATTGAGGTGAAAAAATTGTTACACATTTTAATAATTCGCCATTAGCATGTTCAAGATTAACTTATATACAAATTAATGAGTTGAAAATTCCTAATAAGAAATTAGTTCAAAGTGTGGCAACACACTGGAATAGTTCCTATTATATGCTAGATAGATTACTGGAACAAAAAAAATGCACTTTCTCTACATACAACTAAATTTGTCGAAATAAATAATCTGACAACGAACCGGTGGACTATTTTAGAAAAATTGCTCAATCTATTGAAGTAATTTGAACCATTGAAGCCATTTGAAGTAATAACAAAACAAATTGCCTCATCAAGAACATTAATTTCTGAAGTCATCCCTATCCCGATAGCTATAACATTAAAATTATATTTATCTAAATCTGGAGATTTTTTTGCTGTAGGCACCATGAAAGACACAGTTCTACAAAATTTGGAGAAGCATTTTGGATCAATTCAAGACAAGGAACACTATTTCATTGCAACTGTTTTGGACCCCAGATTTAAAGTGTTATTTTTCAACAAAGATGTAGATGTAAAGTCCAAATTAATTGCTATAGTAAGACTAAGAAAGGCTAGTATAAAACCAGTAACAGAATCTGCACAAAATATTTCCTTCCAACATAACCATTCCAGTTTCTCAAACTCAAATTTCAAATTCTTTGTGTGCATGCTTTAATGAAATTGCAAGCCAGTCACAGAGTGAAGCTGCTATAGAAAATCCCCCTCAATGTGAAGAAGTAAAAGAAATTTAATTTTCTTTCCCAGTCACTTCTAGAAAGACAACAGTGTCCTTTGGAGTGGTGGGCAAAAAATTCAGAAAACTTTCCTAACCTTTCATAATTAGCCAAAAAATACCTTTCTGCACCTGGAAGTACCATATATAGTGAGTGATTATTTTCAGACGCAGATATCATTTATGAAAAAAAAAAAAAAAAAAAAAAAAAAAAAGAAATAGACTATAACCTGATAATGCTGAATTATTATTATTTCTGCATTGTAATCTACATTTATTAAAAACATTTAACTTTGTTTTTTAAGGTAAATATAAATTTAGACATTACAATGATGTTCTTGAAAATATGTAAAACATACATATATAATAATTAAAAGAATTTAGTATATTTACATTTCTTTCATTATTTAATATTAGTAACACACTTTAAAATCACTTAAATTATATTTAACTTTTAAGCGTATTTTACTCCCCCCCAAAACCCCCCTAAGTATTGCAGCATATACGACTTAAATATCTATGTTATACATGCAATACATCTATATCTAATCTATCGTACATATTTATGTTCTTTATGGGTATAATTAAAATATCATTGAAAACAATTTTTTTTTTATGTAACAAGGGATAAATATTAAACTTACCATTATGCTTTAAAAATTTAGAATTTGCATGTATGGCTCTATTAGGACAATTTTGAATAGATTAAATTTAACAGATTACCTTAGCTTATTACAGATACTATTTGTACTTATTGATATAGCATATAAAAGTTTTAACATGATAATACCCTCTTATACAAAAATGGGTAGATAGGTAAAACCTATTCAGGGTATGAAAGTTAAGGGGAGGAAAGTGTTAGTTAAATTTCAAATAAAATTTTTATTATGCATGATGAATATAAAGTGTCAAATTAAAAGCATTTTCTGTGCAAATATAAAAACATTTCTTACATTTACATTTTTCTACACATTTACATTACATTTCATCCATTATTCGGCCTTGGCCGAATAATGGACTTGATATTCGGCCGAAGCCGAATATTCGGCATGTAGGCCGAATGGGCCGAACATTCGGCTTCGGCTGAATAATCGTTGCATCTCTAATACATATAATCAAAATCCAAATTAATTTATATGACAACATATTAAAAAAAAATCCTTAATTTAGAGGTCAGAAGATTAAATAATTTTATCACATTCTCCCTTCCTCTTCTACATACATAGCATAAATTAAAAAAAATTATTTAGCATAAATCTGTGTAATCTTAAGTATTGTCAAAGTTCATGAAAGTCAAAAACCCTGTTAACAAAAATTATTTGACACATTTCTGCAAAACTTTAAAAAATACTCAATCTTTTTCTATTAAATTTTACATTTCAAAAATTTAAATTAATTTAATTTTTATTAAATGTAAGTCCAGATTAGATGCACTATATTTCCAGAGGTGTCACAATAATCACAAAACTGAATCATCACTCTTGAAACAAATATTAAAACATTTAAAGCAAACATTTTCTAAGCACATGAGCTGAAGCATCAAAATTTTGAGTAATTTGAAGGACCCATTGTACAAGATGTTTACATTTCATGAAACTCTGCTAAACTGTTTTAACAAACTGTAAAATAACAATTTTGAATAAAATAATTTTAATAAAAATGAACAATTCCTATGCAATATGTAATAGACGAAGATTTTTTTATGATAACTTTTTGAATACAATTTTGTTAAAATATTACAATTTAACTAAATTTTAATATGAAAAAGTTTACAAAATGATTTTTTGGCCATTTAAAAGATATCGCCAAATTTATCAGCCAATCGTGGTAAAAAATCTTAAAATTAGTCAATGGATTGTTGGGGAAAAAAAAAATTCGGTTAATGTACGCGAAGCGTACATATACAAGTTACTGACCGCGGCTTGAATGAATTTCGTGCATTCTACAGATTGCTGTACAGCGAGTTTCATGCGTCCAGTGATGTTTTTTTTTTCGGTTAATGTACGCGAAGCGTACATACACAAGTTACTGACCGTGGCAGGAATGAATTTCGTGCATTCTACAGATTGCTGTACAGCGAGTTTCATGCGTCCAGTGATGTTTTTTTTTTCGGTTAATGTACGGCAAGCGTACATACACAAGTTACTGACCGCGGCTTGAATGAATTTCGTGCATTCTAGAGAATGCTGTACAGTGAGTTTCATGCGTCCAGTGATGTTTTTTTTCGGTTAATGTAGGCCAAGCGTACATACACAAGTTACTGACCGTGGCTTGAATGAATTTCGTGCATTCTACAGATTGCTGTACGGCGAGTTTCATGCGTCCAGTGATGTTTTTTTTCGGTTAATGTATGCGAAGCGTACATACACAAGTTACTGACCGCGGCTTGAATGAATTTCGTGCATTCTAGAGATTGCTGTACGGCGAGTTTCATGCGTTCAGTGATGTTTTTTTTTCGGTTAATGTACGCGAAGCGTACATACACAAGTTACTGACCTCGGCTTAAATGAATTTCGTGCATTCTAGAGAATGCTGTACAGTGAGTTTCATGCGTCCAGTGATGTTTTTTTTTCGGTTAATGTACGTGAAGCATAGTCAACCGCGTCTTGCATGTATTAGAAAAATGAAGAATATCGAAATTTTCCTCAATTATAACGTGTGTGGTGTGATGCAGAGAATTGACTATTTATAGAGTTTTTATGAGAATTTCTTTCATGAAGTAAACGTTGATTTTATTCCGTTTTGTGACAATTTTCAAGTTTAAGCCTTATTTTACTAGAAATTTTTTAATTGTTAAAGGTAATAAATTATTAAACTTGATAAATATTTCAAAAAAATTCATAGAAAAAAAAAGATAATTTGTAAAAATGGATACAGCTGGAAGAGAAAAGCTATAAATATGTAAAAATAGAAAAAATTTGATAAAAGTATGTAAAAATGGAAATATCCGGAGGAAAAAAATAGCCGAAAATTTGTAAAAATGAAGTATCCGGAGGAAAAAATAGCTAAAAATTTGTAAATTGAAAAAGCTAGAGGGAATAGATAACTAAAAATTTTTTTAAATGGAGAAATCTGGAGGGAAAATAGTTAAAAATTCATAAAAAAAAAAAAGGAAAAATCCGGTGGGAAAAATAGTTTAAAATGGAAAAATTGGAGGAAAACATAGCAAAAAAATTGGAAATTCGGAAAATATGGTGGCAAAAATAGCTAAAAATGTGGGAAAATATGGTGGCAAAAATAGCTAAAAATGTGTGAAAATTGTAAAATCTGGAGGAAAAGTAGCTAACAATTTGTAAAAATGGAAATATGATGAGGAAAGAATAGTTAAAAATTTATACAAATGAAAAATACAGAAGAAAGAAAATTAAAAATATGGAAAAATCTGGAGGAAAAAAATGGCTAAAAATTTGTAAAAATGGTAAAATCCGGAAGAAAAAATAGCTAAAAATTTGTAAAAATAAAAAATCCAAATGAAAAAAATAGATATTTTTTTTTAAAAAATTGAGAAATTTGGAGAAAAAATTGCTAAAAATTTTTTTTAATTGAAAAATCCGGAGGAAAAAGTAGCTAAAATTTTTTTTTAATTGAAAAATCCGGAGGAAAAAGTAGCTAAAAATTGTTTAAATTGAAAAATTCGGAGGAAAAAGTAGCTAAAAATTTTTAAAAATTGAAAAATTCGGTAGAAAAAGTAGCTAAAAAATTTTTAAAAGCGGAAAAATCCAGAGGAAAAAGTAGCTAAAAATTTTTAAAAACGGAAAAATCCGGAGGAAAAAATAGCTAAAAATTTTTAAAAACGGAAAAATCCGGAGGAAAAAATAGCTAAAAATTTCAAAAAATGCAAAAAAAACAAAGGAAAAACATAGCTAAAAATTTATAAAAATGAAAAAAAAAGTAAAAACATAGCTAAATATTTATAAAAATGAAAAAAAAAAGTAAAAACATAGCTAAATATTTATAAAAATGAAAACAAAAGAAATAAAATAAAAACGTAGCTAAAATTTGTAAAAATGTAGAGGAAAAAATAGCTAAAAATTTGTAAAAATGAAAAATAGATGAAAAATAGCTAAAAACTTGTAAAAACGAAAAATCCAAATGAAAAAAGTAGGTTAAAATTGAAAAATCCGGAGGAAAAAATAGGGTAGAACTTTTTTTTATGGAAAAATCCGGAGGAAAAAATTTGTAAGAATAAAAATATCCGGAGGAATAAATAGTTCAAAATTTGTAAAAATTGAAAAATTTGGATAGAAAAATTGCTAAAAATGAAACAATACGGAGTGAAAAATAGCTAAATAGTTTTTTAAACGGAAACATCCGGCAGGAAAAATAGCTAAAAATTTGTAAAAATGGAAAAAATCGGAACGAAAAAATCGATAAAAGTTTATAAAAATTGAAATATCTGAAGGAAAATATCGGTAAAAGTTTGTAAAAATTGAAATATCTGAAGGAAAATATTGGTAAAAGTATGTAAAAATCGAAAAATGTGGCGGTAAAATTTACTAAAACTTTGTAAATATTCTTAAAACGAAATAAAATCAATGCTACGTTCACGGTGTACTTTGTGAAAGAATTTGCTTGACGATGTGTGTAAGTAATAAGTCGTCTGCCGAAAAGCTCGTGTTCTGATTGGGTAGAATTCGGAGGTTGCCGATTTCTCGGTTGGCGCGCGTCGTTCCTTGGCGTGCGTAAAAAAAATCGCCAAATCGGGGACCCTCGCTTATTCGAGGATTCTGCCGAAAAATATTTTAATAGTTTTTTTTTTCTATAACTTTTAAGAGTAAAAAATAAGTACATTCTAGCTGTAAAAAAAGGTTAAAAAGTGTAAATTTTACACTTAAAGTGCAAAGGTTGGAAAGCTTTGTAAAGAGCTTTAACGTTTACCAACTGTATGCAGCTAAAATACAAGAGTGCACTTCTATTTTATGAATGTGTGAAATTAAATTTACTAATGTAAATTGATCAATACAGACAAAATTTGGAGCCTATTTAGGGGACCATCCCAAAATTCTTCCTAGTAAAGCAGGTCCCTTCACAATATACCTTTTAATAAACAGGATCTCTTCCCATTTTTTTTTTTTAAATAACACAGGCAACTTAAAAAAAATTGAGTTTTAAAAAGGAAGAAGTCTTTAAAGACAAATTTGTTTTTGCATGTAGGGTAGCAATACTTTTAAAATCTGGAATTTTCTGAATTGACTATTTTATAAACAATCCATAAAAACATACTCTTCATTGTTAATTTTTATTTTATGTTTCAAAATGTGTAATTTGCAAACAAATTGAAAGGAAAACTTTAACAGAAGGACTTAAAGAAGTTATCAATAAACGTTTGGTTCAAATTTGAGTAACTAAATTTCATATTCATTACAAAATGTTATCTTTCACAAAAAAAAAAAAAAAAAGAATAAATTTCACACAAATAACTTTTACTTTTTTCAAAATGGGCCCTAAGATAAAAGCCATGCGTTACAAACTGAGTAAATTGACAACTTACCTTTGCTTGAATGCCAAACGAGTTTATGCTGCACAGTCATCTCTGCTGCCATCTCTGAACTGCGCCACCACAGTCTCCTGAAAAATATGAAAATAAATTGTAATAGGTTGCAATATTAAGCATTTATCATATTCAACTAGAAAATTAAAAAGAAAAAGTACAACTGATTAATGTATATAACTGATGTCAGTGAATCATTTTCTTCTTCTTTTAAATCAAAACTTATTTCAACATGCACACACACATAATTTGCATTAAATAAAATGTCATCTTATCTAAATATTGCTATGGGGAGGAAAAGAAAAAAAAAATTACTGAATTAGCCACACCAGCAGAAGTGCTGTGCACTTAGACTGTTTTAAATTTTTACACACATATGCACTATAGCGCTTTTTACTGAAATTATGGTACTGAAAAAGAAAAACACTGCAGAACATAATATAAAAGATGGAGATAAATTATAGTTCCAGGAAAGTAATTAAGGAAGATAATTGATACAATGTTTGGTACTTTTCGGTTAGCTGGACACCAGTAATATATATACATGTATGTACTTGTACACATCATTGGCACCTGGCTAACCGAAAAGTACCCAATGTTTTATTTAACATAAAATTAAAAGTGTAATATCAGACAGGCTCTCTCCTCTTAATATTTTGGATGGGTATAAAAAAAAAAAAAATGTAACAGTATAGTATAACAGTGTGCAACTATTTTGGATTCCAAGAAAGAAATTGCATGCTTTGAGAGTATGTTGTCACAAACACAGAAAGAAAATTTCAGACTCGGGGGAGATGAGGTTAAAAAAAGGCTTAAAACAAGTTTTAAAAAGGAAGACGTCCTTAAAGACAAATTTGTTTTTGCATGAGGGGTAAGGGACGATGCAATACTTTGAAACAAAAAAAGGTACATTTCGGTTAGCCGGGCGCCAGTGATATATATCAACATATATAAATACATAATGTATATACCTATATATGTATATACATACATATATGTATATAAATATATGTATGTATATATATGTATATGCAGACATATGTGTATATACATAGATATGTGTATATATAATACATGTATATATATCACTGGCGCCCGGCTAACCGAAATGTACCCAAACAAATTATGTGCTTTCATTAGGAAAAAAAACCCATTAAAAATTAATCTGGTTTGTTATTAAAAAAATATTTACAACATGAAAATATATTAAAAGCAACTGTTTATAAAAAGTTTGGGTCCTTTTCTGCTATACCAACACCATTGTCGCTAAGCATAATAATCGGCACAAAAGGAAATTCACATGAAACGAATCATTTGAAAACAAAAATAACATTGTTGGCACGAATTTAAGCACTTAAAAATAAAACGTTTGAAAATTGCAATACAAAATATGCACTTAAAATAAAAGAACAAATAAATATTACATAAGGTAATAAAATAAAACTCTATTTAAACTACAGGCTTGAAATTGTAAATGTCTCTTAGGATTGCTGTAAACATTTCATTTTTTGAATGAAGATGTTTATGAGTTTTTTTGATAAAAACTTTTTTTTTATGTATCTAAAGTCCTAAAACAATTTTATTGCCGCTTCTACATCATCAAGTAACAGCTTAATGGTAAAATTCATTTCAGTGTCAATAATAAATGCAAGTTATAATTTAATAAATATTTTCTATTTTAAAAGTAGCAAGTTAAGATGTTTTATGAGGTTACGATTAAATAATAATAATAAAAGATTCACGTTCAATAAATAGTCCAATCAGAATGTTTGGTACAGTTTGCAATAAAAAATTCTTTACACGGTTAGGGTAGAAATAAATGGCAGATTAGCGTATATTTTGGCATGTGTTGGTATAACAGAAAAGTACCAAGTTGTGTTCCTATTACACTCTGATAAGTGGAATTTAAAAATTAAATCAGATTACTTAGCTTTTCGGCTAAACCAAAACATTTTGGGCACTATTGCCATGACTAATTAAAAATCACATTAATGAATTAAAAAGAAATTACCTACTTTATTAAAATCTTAAAAATAAAGTGAAATTTTGCAAATGGTCATTAATTAGTACATAAAATTCGAAGTTTTCTATTACTATCAAAATAAAAATATGCCAGTATCATCAGAAAATACAGAATATATATATATATTAGTTAATTAAAACCAGATCTTAACATATGAAGTATAATTTCACTGAAAGACACTGGAGCTGTAAAATATTACTTTCCGCTTCCTGACTGGTTTAAGATTGTCAGCAATAAAGCAAATTATAAAACAGGCAACGGAGAATTATGAAAAAAATAAAAGCTGAATTTTTATTGGTTAATTTTTTTATAAACCAAAAACTTCCGAGATTGTTCATTACGGACACATTTTACTCTGATATATATATATAATTACAATCAACTTATTAATAGCATATTCAGGGCAGATGTAAGATCAGTAAAGAACTTTTTTTTTTATTCACTTCTGTAGAATTAAGTCGCATAATAAGCAAAGCAATGCAGTTAATTTTACACAATTGCTGATGCTTTTTCTCAGCTTTCTTTATCTTGAACTTAAATCTGTCCCTGAGAATGATGAAAACTAATTTTTAACTAACTCTTGGAATAATATAGAAAAATAATCTTACCTAATTTGTAAATCTAAATATCCAAAAACCAGTGAATGACGAGACTTAGACATAGACGACGCCACGATGCAGGAAAGGGAAATGTAAACAACGCTGCGATGTGCGATGACGCTGCCAAAAAGACATAAAAATCCCTACGAGACCGCAGAAAAAAAGCTATATTTCAATAGATTTATTTTTTCAAGATTTTTTTTTTTTCTTCAAAATTTCTCATACAACATTAAATAATTTTAAAAGTGGAAATTTTTCAATGCTGATTATTACAAAGCGGAAAACATTTAAAAATATATTTACAAAAATCCCCACTGGGAAAAAAAATGTGTTGGAAAAGGGAAATCTTGTTTCATCTTTCCCTGCATTACTCCCGGCTTGCCGTGTGAAAGGAGTGGGAGGGGGGGATCGGTATTTGCTATTATTGCTTATTTAAGATAGTTAAGATTTTTTTTTCTTTTAAATCTAAATTTTGAGTGTTTCAAAAAATGAAAATAACTTATTTTTTGGAACTGATTTATAGATAATATACAGATAATATAAAATCACCGCCCCCCCCCCCCTCCAAGAAAAAAAAGATTTTTTTTTTTTTTTTTTTTTCGTTTAACAGTAACTGCTTTTTGGTAAAGTGGCATTTATTTCTTTTGACAAATATTTTTTCATTGAAATTGAAATTGAAATAAATTCCCATTTATCATTAATTTTTTTAATAGGGTTTATATAATATGTATGTCTAAAGATTGCAATATTCATTTTCATTCTAGGTGCTCACAAAAAATATTCATTTAAAGATATTAATGCATACTTTAAAAGCAAAAACATTAACAGTTTTTATGATTTTTTTTCCATAAAAACTCTTTAAATTAAAGAAGGGTACTTTTTGTGTATTTTTTATTGCATAAAATATTTAAATGCAGCATATTTTATCGTTTCACATAAATCCAGGTTTAAAATAACGAAAATCATCTTATAAAATGTGAAGTAAAGATACTTTTTATTTCTTATAATAAAAATGTCGAGAAGATTATACTGGGCCACTGACTTTTAAACAATGATAGATTTGTATACCTTG
The DNA here is from genome assembly GCA_963931845.1 of Maratus michaelseni. Classification (NCBI taxonomy): domain Eukaryota; kingdom Metazoa; phylum Arthropoda; class Arachnida; order Araneae; family Salticidae; genus Maratus; species Maratus michaelseni. Next base: position 6,949,092 of record OZ007588.1, read on the forward strand.
GCCGCAAACGTACTTTCATTCGCTATTGGGCACTGAAATTGCATTAAGTTTCCCCGCCATTTGCCCGTTAACGATTTGGCGATAGACATCCGGTGTGCGGGCGCTTCAGTTAAAATACATTAATGGCTGGATACAAATTGCCGCAAACTTTTTTGGCCACAACGTTTACAACAGGTGGCCAAAAATCTCGTGTTTGCTGGGGACATGTTCACGTTACACGGAGACATCAAATGGTATGCACTTAGCATCACACAACAGATAGCAATGTGAAATTGTACCGCTTTACAAAGCGAATTATAATCGTGATTTCGACATTACCTGCGAGCACGTAGCGCCATCTATTGGCCGGAAATTTAAGCAGAACGGGAAATTTTGGAACGTACTGTGTATACAGTGTATACCATATAGGTTGAAATACGTTTTAATTTTTATCTTGTTGGAGAAGTCGACAATGTAAATTTCAAAAGTTTTATAGTAAAGCAGGAAATAAAATTACAATTATAAAAAACACCTGTAATCATATTTTAATTTTTTCACTTTTATAATTTTATTATACCTTCCATCAATTTAAGGTTCGTCAATTAAAAAAATAATAACAAAAAACTGCATACCTGTAACCTTAAAACTACTAGAATAATAATGAAGCAATAAAGCTGGCTGATACCACTTTTTTCATATGATTTGAAATGTTTACTCATGAGAAAAATAGATACCATATAAAAATTAAAATCTTTAGATTAAAAATATGAGAAAAAATGCATCATTCATACATCTAAATAAAGTATTGCATAGTCAGAGGTCATGTAAAGAGACAACTGTAGTTTTAAATCCAAGAAACACGATTAAAAAAACTCATATCTCAAAGCATTCTTGTTTTTTTTTCTTTCAACTCTAATACAAAACTACGTTTTTCTAATAAAGAGTGAAACATTATTAGGAATATTCTTAAACATTATCATTAAAAATACCATTTCACAATTTAATATAGTATTACATTTCAAGTAAAAATAATTGATATAATACGAGTTTATTAAATTGCAAATTACGTGTATTCTTTCTTTTTAGTTTATTAGGAGATTCGCTGCTTCAACAATAAAAGAATCTTCCTTAATAAAAGAATTTCCTGAATGTTGAAAAAAATGATGACGAGGGAAAAGAGAAGAAGAAAGTTGCCGAATAAAGTTTTCCTTTTTTCCTGTCTCATGACCAATGGCTTTGTTTTTATAGCAGCTGACACTTCCGCATTAATTCAATAGTCAAGAGCGTAACGTGTCTCATTAGTGCGTTATTATGCTTTCATCTGTTCAAGTTCACGCTTTTGTAGCAAGTTTTATTGAACATCAATAGAGCACAAAAGTTTAGTGCAATAGTGGAATAGAATTTCATTACTACTGATGTATTTGTATATGTTTAATAATAATACATATGCATAATCGTTGATTTACCGATTCGATATTTTGAATCTGATTGTCACTTCAGGGTTAGTTTACAATAATCACATCTTCAATAAAAGAAGGAGTACAGAGAAAATAGCATTCAGACTTTGTGGACAAAACCTTCCCTAAAGAAGTTGTAACACGCATTTAAATTAAAAGACTTTAGTATACACACTAAACATTAATTTATTTACGGTTACAATTCTCATGGAAAATATACAGCACACGGGATATAGAAAGTTGTTAGAGTTCGATTTATTGTTCATATCCAGGAAGGCCCCAGCGGTTTATTCCAAGCTGACTCAATCTTCTAGACAAAGTCCTTGTTGTTTGATCATCTCTAGCATCTGAAATTTGTATTAAAATATTTAATTCTCTGAACACTTGAATGTTAAAATTTGAAACTATGAAAAGTTTTATTCGAAGTTCGTTTTAATTTTGTCTAAAATATTTTAAGTTAAATTTAAAAAATACAATTTAATTCCATTTAAACATTTTAGCTAATTTTAGTTATATTTAAAAATGGTTAAATTTCTATAAAGTTTGGATCATATTATCCTTTTTATTGTTATTATATAGTTTCTCGAGTTAATACTGTACTTAAATTATTTTAAACAGAGTGATATTTTTATTTTACTTTCTGTTAAAATTTAATGAATGTTACAAGACTTTTTTTATGCAAAGTATTTATAGAAATTTTACGTGTTTCCATTTTTTTGAAAAACAAATTCTATTTTTAAAAAATCATTTACTTATTTTTAAAAAGACTAAAAAAACTTCAACAAAATATGACTATATATTAAATTTTATTTTTTGAACAGAAAATCACATTACAATAATAATGATAATAGTTATATTTCAAAATTTAATCTTTTATTATTTAAACTCATTGAAAATAGTGTATCTTTTAAATAAAAACCTAATGAATTATTTAATGTTTTATCATATAATGAATTTATTAAAACAAAGTAAAAAATATTTTAAGCGATACACTTTCTAAATATATTATTTTTCATAATTAAAAGCGAAAAACTGCATTGTAATAAGATAAAACAATACAAATGCGCATAAATCTGTCTTTAATTAATTATTATTATTTTAAAGAAAAAGCCTCGGAAGCTTCCCCAGTTTTTGAAAATGAAAATTAGTGCAAGTTTTAATCTTTAATTACTTGGTTTCTATATAATTGGTGAATTTGCTGTTGTATAAATTTTTTTTTTTTGTTTGGTGCTTATTTTGTAAAGCTAATAAGTACTAGAAATCAACAATGCTACCTCTAGTCAAGCTGCTACTATTTATCATACATACATTTTTAAATATTGATATAGAAATTTTAGTATTCTCAACAATATGAAATTCTTTAAAATTTCAATTTTAGATATATTCTATTCTTTTAGCGTAATTAGAAATTTGTCTTTTAAAATATCTTGAAAACTTTGTCAAAAACTTCCAAAAGATCCTATTAATTCTCTCCTAAAGAACATTAGTTTCATTTTAAAATTTGTCTCAATTTATTTGTTTGATAAAAAATTTTAGAATCTCGCCACACGCGTATTCTAGACATAATATTGCAGATAATTACCATTTTAGTAAAAGATGTGTTTCGTAACAAATTCGCCTGAATTTTAAAGCAGCTTACTGAGGTAGGATTAAGCATTTCTTTGTCACCGTATAGTTCAATTATTTACTATTTATTAAATTTTTCTATATTTGTTTTAATTTATCTTAGTTGTATTTAGATTTTCTATAAAGTTTTTAAAAATATGTAAGCAACATCTCGAAAATAATATATTCTCATATGTGGTAGATGGATCGAAGATTGTTAATTAGAAAAGATTAAAATTACGAAACAGGATTTATTTGTATATAGAAGTCGATTATTTTCCCCCAGATGCTTGGTAAAATAACACTACAATAGTTTCGAGAACCATTAATGAGCAGCTCTCATCAACAGGAGACCCACAACAAAGACTAATTAAACCGACAATGATAAACCCTTCTGGTGTTCTACAGTCAATTTATCCTGGCAGAAGGTGTTTTAAGCTTGTTGGTTTAACTACACCCTGTGTTGGATCACCTGTTGCTGAGAGCTGCTCATTAATGACACTCGAAACTATTGTCGTGTGATTTCACTCAACATCTGGATAATAAAGAATGCTGGATAATACTTCTATATGTATACTCCATCTCCAGTTTTTTTTTATTATTGTTGTTACTAGGGGTTTCCTTCTACAAGCTACTATCGGCAACATTCTTCCAGACCCCAAAGGCTCTGAAAACAGGCTAATTTGCTCTGTTAAAATATTACCCGATTACGGAAGATTGAATAAATGGAATCATGGGAATCATCAACTTGGGAATCATGATTTATCATTCCCAAGACCACATCTACTATTGTCGTGATAGCTGACGGCTGTTTCGTGATTTATTAAGTAATTTCTATCACACATTGAAAATCAGTTTGTACACGATGGTTAAGTGAAACCTGTCGCTGCCTCCCGGACTTTTATAATAACGCCTAGAAAAAAGTTTTCTTTTAGAAGCTGTAAGAAAATCGTTTTAAATATGACATTTTAAATATATTGTTTTAAATATGACGTCATTTTCATCATTAAATGCAAGAAATAATTTAATTATTTTAAAATATTCTTGCTCTTTCAATATTCACGTATAAATATATTAGCTAAAATGCTATTCATAGTCGTTGATCCTATAAATCATTTTGATTGAACTATTTTCACCTATTTAAACATTAAATAGCGGTAAATTAATTCTTCGATTTAAAAACTGTCTACTTCAGCTTGTTTATCATAAATTTCTCAATAAAACTATAATATTTTTATATTTATATATGGAATAGTTTTTAATATGAGCCGAGAAAGAGTTTCGGTCACAATAAATGCAATTACGGTAGCGACAGCGACAGCAGCAGCGTTAGTTATTAACACTTTCCAACAAAGTTTAAAAATGTTTAAGAATTCGGTTTGTCTATCTGCCTGTCTGCCGTCTGTCTGTATGACTGTCCGTGCTCAAACTCGCGTAAATATACTCGAATTCTCATGCAATTGATATATGTTAGCGAGGTTTATTATGGCATGATCAGTATTGAAAATGAAGTGCGTTGCATTTATAGTTCATTTACAGGGCTACTCAAATGATTTATTTTACATTACGGCCTACGGGAAAAATCGTTTGCGGTGTATTTTAATAATGTTACTGTATTTTAAACATAATTGAATTTCATATATACCACTCAGGTGCATTACAAGACGCTTACTATAGATTAAGGGGTACATTGCATGCATCGTTCATTTACAGGGACACACAAAATAATTCGGTTAACGCACTGACAAAGAACAATACTTGCTGGAAGAGCTTTTTCAGCTGTTGCAAGTGTTTTTAGTGTTTTTAAATTTAAGTAATTTTTTTGCATATTGCTTGCCGTGTATAAATTCTATAGATCGTATACAGGGCTGCTCAAAATATCTCGAGTACATTGCCGCTCACTGACGGAAATTGAGGAATGGGAATTTTCAACTGTGTTATGCGTTTCGTAACTGAACTAAATATTAGCATAATATGTAGTATATATACAAATCTATTGATCCTATACAGAGGTGCACGCAAAAATTCGGATATTTTCCGATTATTACTGAAATAGGGTTTTCAGATATGTTTGCTTAGATATCATCTTTAAACTTATTAATCTATGAAGTTTTGTTTCAATATTCTGAATGTGTTGGGAAGTGTTCCATAACCTATACTTGACGCATGGTTTTCCATTCTTGTTTCTGTTTTTAAAGAGACAGATTATTTCTCATTATTAGCATGGCCATCATGAGATAAGCTTTAATGTTCCGTCTAAAGGTTCATATATTTTTCTATCATTGCGATAGTATTCTAGATTCTAAAAAAATGATTATTGAACATTTTTTCCTCTCCGAGTCGGGAATTTATTTCGATAGGAAATGCGAAGATCTTCCGCAGTCCATTTCCTTCTGAGTTTCCAAAAGAATAGGAAGAAACAGAAGTGTCATTTCCTCTTTAGCGTATCGAAGAAAAGATAACTAAAAGTTTTGCAAGAATATCAAAGCGATATTTAGTGCACAATGTCTCAAAAAAAAACGTGATATATTTTTAAAATTTATATAAATTTAAGTACATAAAATAGGAACTTGAACTTCTTTTTTCTTTACTTTCAATAAAAGAATGAATAGGAAAACGCTACATATTAATGAAAATCGATTCATTTGACGTATGTGAGAGTGTTTTAAATATATAACACCCTAAATTGTAAAAAAAAAATGACTAATGTTTCTTAATCAACGACAACATAATATATCCACGAACGAAAATATACAATAAGCTCTTTCGAGTTGCATACAATTACGAAATACTTTCTTTATCATTAGACATATTTACAGAAACTAATATATTTTAGATATTTACGAAAACATTTATAATTCAAGATTTCTTTTGCTTCCGCCAATTTTCGGAAACGTTTCCGAGTAGTTTTTGTAGAGTATTAATCAGTTTTCTTAAACAGGAGTATCCGTTTTTAGAATGTTATAAATTCTAAATTAAACATTTCCAGCTACATAAATGAATTTGTTCATGCAAGAGTAACAAAATATTTTTAATTTTAATGTTAATGCTAATGCTGTTCATTTTTACTTACCCATCATACGTAGTATAGGGTAAGTCTTGTAATAGTTTTGAAAATTGAAAACTTGTTTTCGACGGATTTACACGTTTCAGACACTGGAGATTCCGAAAAACTATGTTTAGAAAAAAATTTGTCGTCCGTCTGTCTGAAAGTGTGTCTGTATGTGTGTCTGTGTGTGTCTGTAAATGCTCTATCTCCCGACCAAATTGAGATAGAGACTTGAAATTTGGTATGTACCTAGTATGTAATAATGGAAAAAAGCTTATTGAATTTCTGTAACCTCGATGATCCGGAACAATTTTTTTCGGACTCTCGAAATATTCGTTCTGATAAAAGGTATATAAAAATTTTCGAAAATGTTTATTTTAAGGAGTGAATAGAAAAGACAATAAAAAAACATACATTTTGCCTCAAGAATGAAGAATCCTATTTTCCACACGCTTCGATTTTTCATGACCCTGTATTTCATTCAAATTGCAATCAAAGATATATTTTAATTGGAAATGAGACGCTTAATCCAACGCAGTCAAAAGAAGATTATAGATCAGTACATTTTTTTAATTTAATGTAGAACTGGCTATTTTCCCACTGCGTTAAAATTTTTGTCTCTTTCTATTTAACGTGATTTCGAAATTCTTTTTAAATACCTCGAATCTTTCTCAGAATATGCAAACAATCCATTTACAGGATGTTAGTTTTACTTTAAAGTATGTTTTAATTTAGGTGTTTGATAAAGAGTTTTAATATCTTTCCAGATGGTGCATTCCAGACAAAATATTTCAAATAATTATTGCTATAGTAACGGACATATTTCATAACAAACTAGCGATATATTAGCCCCTTTAAAATGCAGACAGGTTAAATATTTGTTCATCGTAATGCATTTCAATTCATTCCTATTTTGTTTATTTTAATACCTTTTTGTTTTATTTTATGTTGGTCATCCCTGAATTTTCTATAAAGTTTTAAAGTCTGAAAGTAATACGTCGAAGTTAACATATTCACATTTGCAATAGGCAGATCATATATTGTTATTTAAACATTAATGTGCTCATAAGGTAATAAGCTTTGAAAGCAAAATATTTTTTGAAGCAAAATATTTATTTATTTTGCTGCCAATATATTATAGATTTCGAGATTTTGAGAATGTAGTTATAGGACAATTTTTTCTTTTATAGTTGGGAATAGTTTTCCACAGGAAAAACGTCCCCTTCGCAGTCCATTTTATGCTGCGACTCCAAAAAAAAATCGTTTATTTTTAAATAATATATCGAAGAATAGGGTAGTATACTACAAGAACGTCTAAGAAATTTTTATTACAGCGTGTCTTAAAAACCTTGGTATACTTAAAAAAAAATAGAACTTGCTATTCGCATGTCCAAATCTTCTGACTTCATACCGTAATCTGAACACTGTTTTGTTACCTTGTAGAGGGCTACTCTCTTATAAAGGGAGTCTAGTTTTTTGAGGTGCGAGCGTTCTCTCCGATGTTAACCAGTGTGTGTGAAAGCGACCTCTGTCTTACATTTTTCTTTAATTTTCTCATGTGAGTTTGGGAATATTAAAATCAGCGTTTCTTGGTTATCGCATTACTTTTATGTTAATTATAGCATGTTGGTCAATTGAGGGGTATAAAAGTGGGATTGGAATTTTGTTTCGGTAGATATTGGGTCGATCTCTGCCTCATTGAAGACTACCAGACCGGTTCTTTTACTTTTCGAGATTTGAAGCTCGCCGAAAAGAGAAATTTCGCTCTGAGAAATTTGGCAAGAGTTTAGCCTAGAGTTAGCTGAGAGAATCTGCTATTTTTGGGAAGAAAGTATTTCGCCGTAGCTCAATAAAGCTCTGTTGCAACCACCAGTTCCTAGTATTTAGTGACATTTACATAAGTTTTGAATTTATGAGCTAATAAATTATTTTGTCAAATAGTAGTGTTTGACATTGAATGGATATAGTTGAGTAGGCAGCCTTTGAATTGTGTGTTACATTTAAATTTAGTGCAACATTAAAGACGTGAGTACAAAACATTACAAATTTACTGAATGGTGCATACTAATGGCAAATTAAAAATTTTATACTTACTTTAAAATTAAAGTGTGAATAAAAAATTTTATAATGCTGAGAGCTTTTGTGTACGATTCTGTTAAACTGAATAATTTTAAAAAATCAAAACAAAGAAATAGATTTTTAAAGAAAATTTTGAAATTAATGACCTTAGGATAGGTAAGTTTAAATTTGGACTTGATAATTTAGTTTAAATTAATTTAGTTTAATTTATAAAATTATAAACTAACGAAATAAATTATAAACTTTACAAAATTATAAACTAACGAAATAAATTATAAACTTTATAAAATTATAAACTTTATTTTTTATAAAAGTAAACAAAAAGGTTATTAATTATTTTTTATAAATTTAAAGAAAACAATATGAACTTCGTAAAGTTATAATTTATAAAATAATAAATTTTAGTTTAATTCACAAATTTATAAGACAAATCACCTTAATTTAACACCTACTTACCGATAATTTGCAAAAATATTATTTTATGAAACCTTAAAAATATATTAAAAAAAATAGATTTTTAGCAAAAATTTTGAAATTAATGACCTTGGGATAGCTATGTTTAAATTTGGATTTATTAATTTAGTTTAATTTATAAAATTATAAACTAACTAAATATATTATAAACTTTATAAAATTATAAACTTCATATTTTTATAAAAGTAAGGAAAAAATCAGTCATTATTTTTATAAATTTAAAGAAAAAAATATAAACTTTCTAAAATTATAATTTATAAAATAATAAATTTTAGTTTAATTCATAAATTTATAAGACAAATCAGTTTTGTTCAATACCAATAATTTGCAAAGATATTATTTTACGAAACCTTTAATAACCTAATATTGCCTCACGTTAATAAAATTAAAATAAAATTTTTAAATGTCAGTGAAAAAATTCATAATTTGAAGCACTATAAAGAAAAAAAAAGTAGATTTAAAAAAATATTTTTCTGTAATTTATATAAATAAAGTAAATTTCTAAAGATTTCACTCAAAAAAAAAAAATATATATCATTATTATTTTCCCAAAAAATTACCGTCCATACACTAGCCCGGTTAGCATGAGCTCCAGGATTGGCCCGAGTCTAATGACAGAAAATAGCCCCACGGGTAGGACCGGTCCATGCCTGGATCCTAGAAGACCCTGGACCCTAGTAAATACAACAATCTTAATTCGCATTTCAAACAAGACGATATCTGTATGCAAACCTCTGAACGTTATTTACGGAAATGGGGAAATACGGACATACTGTTTTGAAAAAAATACTCCAAATTTACGGAAAACTTTCTGTATATCTACGGATTTGAAATCTCCTTTACGGAACTAATGTCATTTACGGATATTGTACTGTTGTTTTGAAAAAATGAAACTTTTCCGTAAAATTTTACGGAAAATCTCTTGTATTTTCACGTATTTTTTTTAGAGTGTCGTGTGTGTGTGTGTGTGGGGGGGGGGGGGTCATACCGAATACCTCACTTGTCCTGTCCAATTTAGGCTTAATTTTCGACTGACTGAGTTTAATTTCGAATATTAACATGTATGAGATAGAAGAAAATTTTGGGATTGGCACATCCGACTCTTTACCTGTTGTAAAGGTAGAAACAAAAAATGGTATATACACATGTATTCTTTTTATTATAGGCCGGTCATCCTCACTATTTTCATTATAAATGGCATTGTGAATATTCAGTAGGGTTGATTGGATGGAACTACCAACCTATATGATTTATAGATTTTTTAATGTCTCCACGTATTAATTTTTCGCGGAATTTTGATCGTTACCAGAATTAAAATTTCGCCGGCTCCGTATTTCTCCTTCTAGCAGATGTCTCAGCGAAAAAACTCTGCATGCCACGTATTTTACGCACAGATAGTATCCACAGGGAAGCCAACAGTACGCATTATTCCTAAGTTTCCACACTCCATGCTGCTTCACTTCGGTGTTCGGATGGAAACCTGGCTATTGCAAAATTTGTGGCCGTTGAATAAATATTCAACCACTGTTTATTTTAATCTACACGTGTCTAATGAATGAAATTGTTTTGAAATTTGAAATTTCTGTATGTTTTATATGCTTTGTGTATGTTTTATAGCATGTCTTATACATGTTGAATCTTTTGTTGTCTTCATCCGTACTCTGGATTTTTGTATCTTTAATAATATACCAGGTTAAAACGTTCCAGTACTTTTAGTTACACTTTCAGAGATCATCACTTCAGTACTAGATTCATAATGAATTCAAACGAAACATGTATTTAATTTAGAAAATAAAAAGTGAAGTTGATATACATATCTTTATTATTTTAAGATACTATAAAAATCTCACATTTAATTTAGAATAGTGAAATCAAAACAACCCACGACAAGATGAAAAAAAACATTTAAAGACACTAATGTCAAGTAACAGCAGTTGCTAAAAAAATTACATAAATTAATTAATCCATGCGCTCTTCAAATTTTCAAATTTTCCATCATAATTCCATTCTTATACTGGATGCAGTCTATAACGTTATATTTTGAAAATGAAACTTAATTTATCAGATTAATATTAAAGTTCTATGATATATACATATATATTTATGGTATTTCTCTTTTATTAAGAGATGCTTAGAACTGTAAAAGTTTAAAATTTGAATTATTTAATTTATAACTGTTCAAAATTTTGCATTGAGAATAAATAATGTTCGGTGTTAAGGTATTTAATAGGTTTCAAAATTTAATACATCGAGAAAATGGAAATCGTTCTTTACGTAATGCTTTTATGAAATATAACTCCACTAAACATTTGTAAGATATTATAAACGTATCGGAATTGAATTCATTTAAATAATAAAAATGTTTTCACTACATTTTGAGAAAATTGTCTTACGTACAAATCGGCTATTTTATTTGAAATAATTTAACATACGTTTTCAGTTAGCTGTCATTTTTATAGCTAAATCAAATATAATTATTTAAAATAATATGAGATATGGGATAAAGTGTAAAATATAGAAAATTAATAAGAGTTCGTGAATTAGACGTAATGTTTCAAATTAAAAAGAAATCTGTATTTTGAAAATGTGCATCACAACATCTATAAATGAAAATGTAAATGTGGTTCAAAAAGATATAATTCTATTTACTTAATACAATTGTTCACGATATAATTTTTAACATTTTTTTCGTGCAAACAAGTAATTTAAGAAGCATAAATAAATCTAGCTGTAAATATCTGGCATCTCTTGTTTAAAAAGACCCAGTATAATGAAAGAAAATTGGCCCGAAACAGTCCCGCGGATATGTTATAATAAATACCAAATCAATTTCACACAAAAATTCAAAATTGGATGTCTGAAATGCATTCGGACAAACAGACCGAAATTGGAACATCTTTCTTTTATGATGTGACAAAGGTACAGATACATTTGAAAAGAACGGTAATGGCTAATTTATTTCATTAGAAATTCGAAAGGAAAACTTATTTATTAAGTAAAATTCACCAATGCAAAATTTATTTTAATCTCAAAGTCTGTTTAACACTGTTAATACACTGTTAAAAATAATCTGCTTAAAAATGAGAACTTCTATGTCCTCGTTTTTTTAAAGTAGAATTGCTTCAGAGACGACTACATGATGTTTTCAAATATAAGTGACAATCCGGACTGAAAAGTAAGCTTGTGAATAAATATTAATATAATCTTTTGTTACTCTATGTGTGTTTCTATATATACTTATGTTCGAGTCCCCGTATGTACTTAAAAAAATGAGTATATGCCTTTCTCAAATTTAAGAGTTAAGTTCTCGAAGCTATTATAAGATCGGAAAGTACTCAAAAATGAGAACCTTTTGCTTATTTTTAAGTATCCAGTTTTAATAGTGTGTGTGCATAATAAATGAGTTTATATATAGCACAAACATTTCAGATTTAACCCAAATGTAATTGTTGTAGATTCCTGTATGTATTTATGTAGGAATACAGAATTGTATTTCAAATTTGAAGACAAATATATTAATATTTGATTCATTTATGTATTCAAAAATAAGCACATACAGAAAAGAAATTTTATGTTCGAGGCCAAATATATTCATTATCGTTTATTCTATGTATTCAAAAACTAGTATTTAAAAGTATAAATATTTCAGATTTAAAACTTAACATAATTATAATGGATTGATAAACGTATTCAAATACGAGTACATATAGAAAAGAAGTTAAAAATTTTAAGCAAAATATATTCATTGATCCCTCTATGTATTCAAAAATGAGTATGTAAAATGTACATATTTCAGATTTAAAACTTAATATGATCATTATTGATGCATAATTGTATTGAAAAAATAGTATATATAGTCCATACATTAAAAAATTGAAATTGTGTATACTTAAACTTGATTTATATATGTATTCAGAAATGAGTACATATATTTTATATTGTAAGTCTAAATAATCATGTTTAAGTCCTATATGTACTCAAAAATATGAGTATGTGTGTTTCTATACATACTTATGTTCCTATCCTATGTATGTACTCAAAAAATATGAGTACATGTGTTTCTCAAATTTAAGAGTTAAGTACTCGGAGCTATTATAAGATCGGAAAGTACTCAAAAATGAGTACATTTTGCTTATGCTTAAATATCCAGTGTGAACAGTGTAGCAGATTCAATAGTATCCTTAAATTAAAATATTAAGGATAAATTAAAAAAACCAGCATTTTGTATTACTTATGACATTACAATGACGCCAAATTACTCTTTAAAATTGCGTTTTATAATATTTACTATTAATCCCTAACCATGTTTTCTGCTGAATCTAAATAACCTTATTGCCTAAATTTCAGGGAGTTAAAATTTTTCTTTCGTGTTGCATTCTTTTTGTGCGCGTGTGTGTGTGTGTGCAAGTTAACTTTCGATTTATGTAATTTCCATATTTAAAACTCTGAATAAATATACAAAAAACTCAATCTTTAACAAATATCCTTCCTGAAATATTTACATAAAATGACATTAAATTTCATTACAAATATTGTATTTTCAACATTTTAAAATTTGCTCTTCTATATTAAATGGAGTGTATATATATTTTTTATTTTTTTTATTTAGGGCGAAGCAATTATGGATGCAATTATGTTATTGCAAACATACTTTAATAAGTTAAACAAAGATAAAACTTTAAAAAGATCCTTTATTTATCCTATTTTATATTAAATTAAATTCTTTTTCATAGATTGTTGCTGAATGTAAATAGTTGTTTTAATTTGATTTATAATTTTTCACGTAGATGAAAATTATTTTTACTTGACAAATTAACTATGTGCTGCTTCATTCTAGTTGTTAATGAAATAAAACGTTGCGCTTTTCATCCACTCAAATTTATTGGTTTTTATTTTTATATTCAGCGTTTGAACAAAAATGACAACGTAATGAATCAAAGTATAAAGCTTCTGTTAAACAGCTTTCACTGATGACACACATTGAAATTCATCAGTGAAAGAAAGAAAAACACACATTGAAAGAACACATTGAAATTCATCAATATGTTTCATATATTTTACTCTATTGGTCGTTTTCATAGGATGCGCTAAAACCACATAAAGTCTCATTTATCTATTCATATTCATATTTTCGGACTAAGATTTTTCAATAAACTGAACTTTTTTCTCGCTTTCAAATAAAATGATAATTACAGTATGACTTCAATCCAATTATACTTTTTTTTGTTATTTGAATTACCTCGGTAAAGTTAATTAAAAATTTTCAATATTTTATGAATGGCACCTTGGTAAATAAGACTTTTCTGTTACATGGAATATTAATTAAAATATTATATACATTTATTCACTATTTTTTGTATCCTTCTCGGCTTATAAAATCTCTAACTAATTAAGTCTCAAATTTGAAAAACACCCCGTACAAATTTAAAATACCTACTCAAAAATAAGAACTTGAACCTTCGCGGTGCTTTTCTAAATAGTTTTGTTTATTATATATATTATTTTTATATCACCGATACTGGATTTTATTTTTATTTTGGTTATTGAAAGTGAAAATCCTTCAGATGTCGCGTTCTTTTTACCCTAACTAGAGTTCTGCGTGGAGTCTTTTCCTCGACACGAACTCAAAAATGTTGATTAATATAAACCCGAACCCAATACACTTCAACCCGAATCCCATTCGAACCTGAATGGAAAGAAAATCAGTACATATTATACAATTCTGAAAATTCTACAGTTATGTCTCTAATATCAATTTCATCTTTTTAGTATAAAAAGTAACATATATACACTCATTAATATTCAAATTTATAGTGCGTTTTCTATTGAAAATACTCAGGACTTTCCTTTCAATAATAGGTTCAACCCGAAAGAATCAAAACTTGACCTGAAACTGACCCGAAAAATCAAGTCCAATAAAATCAAGTCCCATCCGCAACGAAAGAAATTAACATCACCCCGACCGGCGCATGTCACTCGGGTAAAATCGGGTTAACCGACCTGATGCATGACACGACTGTTAACTACATTCTAAAAACGACATTTTCAAAACTGAGCAAAAAGTACTCAAATCTGAGTACGTCGCATAGTCAAAAAAGCTCCGAATGAAAATGACTCAAGTTTGAAACATGTAATATACTCATTTCTTAAAACATCCACACACTTAAGAATAAAAGATTCCTATTTGAGTATGTCCATGTTTCAAAAATGAGTATGAACTGACCTCTATGTGCTCAGTTTTGAGTATGTCTATGTTTCAATATTCTGAGCATTTCTGGTATTTCAGAATGGAAAGCATTGGCTCGTCCTATTTGAAACAAAAAGTTTCACAACAAAATTAGAACATCGATTTACTCAGATTTGAAAGTGTCATTTTTCTCAGTGTTGGGTGACTAGATATTAAAGTGGCGATGCACGATGCTCGAACTTTGCTTAGACAGACACGTTTGTCAAAGTATGGCAGCCCAGAACTTGGCAATCTTCTAGAACTTTGCAATACTCACTGCTGAGTGGCGACTGTCAAAACTATAACAACCCAAGATTTGTGTAAAGTAGACAAAAATGGCGATAATCGCCTAAAAGAATACACATGTAAAAGTGCTAGACTTATTTCAGGATCCATATGAGAGTCAGTTGACATTGATTTGCGTTTTCATCGTCTTGAAAATGTGGTGTTAAGATTAAAAGTTAGCCAACTCGAAATAATTCAGCAAATCGAGTTAAAAATTTGTGTTGAATGCTGTAAAATGTTTGTAATTTCTTATGCAACACACAACATGGGTTACAACATTTGTAATAATTCAGAATTTGTATTGTAAACGAATAAACTTCACTTTTTAGGACTAAGTGTTTAATTCATCAGTCTATAATAATTCGAGCTGTCTGTGCCCATTTTAAGTTAAAATTGGCTACTAAAGATGAATTTGCGGGAATATAATTGAAACAGCTATTCATTAGATTTTTCTAAATAGACTCGTATTTCTCATCTTGATGAACGCATTTTAACAATCTTTAAACACAAATCAATCAGATGCCAGTAAATATAGATCTTAAATTATATTAAATTAATCAAAATATCTTATACAAAAGAAAATCAAATGTTGACCCTATCAGACTAAAAAGCAATGCTTTTAGCATAATCTCTTTTAGCATCGTTTACGGAAATTCAAATAAATGAAATTCAATAAGCCAATTTTTTTATTGGTAAGCAACGAAAAGATTGGTAAGAATGGTTTTAAATACAATAAATTTTAATTTAATAATTTAAATGAATTAAGACTATAAATGATCAGTGATACAGTGATTGATTGCTAATATAAGAAAATGGTTGGTTCAAGTTCAAAATTGGTTCAATGAACAAACATGATGTAAACAAACACTAGCTTGGCGATGTTGGTATGCTTCTTATAACCACTACTGAGGCAAGTCGACAAACATTAGCATGGAGACAATGGCAACGTCTTGACGATTAGGTTTTGTCCAAAATCATCTCCACCAATCAAATTTTATATCCCGAATGTCACCACTCTCGTATCTACGCACCCTACCCTTAAGAGGCTACTTCACTCACGAGTAAACACCCACTCTCTAATGTTAATCCTATGGGGAAAATATTTTAAGATATCTCGTTCGCATTTACATATTTCTAAATGATTGTTTTGCATTGGATAGCTGAGGTAGGTCTCTATGCCGGCTCTTTTTTCTAATTTTGGTTGCAGTTTTTTTTATTGAGGATACTTTCACATTCGAAACAAGTTCCGAAAGTGAAAGTATCTTAATAAATAAAAACTTGTAATCAAAATCGAAAATGTACAAAAGGTTCTGCATAGAGATTGATCTCAGCTATCCAATACAAAAAAAATCATTTAAAAATATTAAAATGCGAACGAGATATCTTAAAATATTTCCCCCATAGGATTAACGTTATTGAGCAGGCATTTTAGCGTGAGTGAAGTGGCCTCTTAACCAGTGTATCAAATTCAGAACCTTCACTGAAGTCGTTTATTATGTATGAGACAAAGGGATCTCTAATTTACTCCTACATTGAATTATAGTAAAAGGGTAAAAATTTGAAACAAACCATCTAAGTACTATTAATAATAGGGTGTGTTATATTCTAGCTTTTTTATTGTAAAAAGTCATTTACAATTCGATGGCGTTTTACAAAAATGATACAATACTGCGGTAAAATTACGACTGACCATCAGTGAAGCATCGGAAATTTATGTGAACTTTTCCAATGTGAAATTTCTGTGTAAAAGTAACAAGAAAAAGAAACCCTAGGCAAGGTCGGACTATCAAACGGCAACTGTGGCAACGTGGGTCACTATCCTTTTACTTATTTATTTATGTTACTGTACATGCTGCTTTAAATTATTGTAGCAAAAAAAAAAATTACATCACGTGATGATAGATTAAAAAATTACACGTTTTAATATCAAAATATTAAAACTGACTAAAACATGACTGATCAAAATATAATAAAACTGATCAAAATATTAAAACGACTGAATTACAATTTCCACACAAATTTATGTGAAAGTACAATTTTTTTTCAATTCAAAGGAGCATTCAAAGGAAATTATGCATTGTTAGAAGCAAAAATAGATGTGACCAAAGCAGAAATTATCACCCATTTTTAGTATTTTTTTTTATTTTGAGCTTTCTGTTACACACGTACTTATCTATGTTTCATAATATATAGTTAATTGGTGTATCTAAACCTGTATGATACCCGCAAAATTGAACAGAATATATAAGGCAAACTCTTTTTTTTTTAACAGAATTAGGAAAAATAAATATATAACACACTTAGTAGTTAATTTATATGTGAAAAAAGAATATTTTAAAAAGTGATATTTATAACATGTAAATGCAAAAATGTTTAATTATTTTAGGTCTACTAAACTATCCTACTAAAGTATCTTAATTGTAACTTTTCGAAAAAAAAAACGTACAATTTCATGTGTACTCAATGCTCTAATTTAGAAATACTCAGATAAGTTGCATTCTTTCACAAGATTTTAAAATAATGAAAAGCCCTTAGTTTTTAAAACGGCAAATAAAAGCAGGGGATTCCATAGAAAACTTAACTCCATATGAAGAAGCATTTTAATTAAAACATTTTGACTGTAAGTCTTTTAAAAGATGAAAATAGGAGCAAAAGTAATGTCTGTTCATTTCAAAATAGTATGATTAAAAAGGATAGTATATTCACCCATTTAATTAATATTTAAATTAAAAATGCTGCAATTTCATTTAGGAGAGGAACGGACACACTATATTTGCATAATCATGACGCTCAGTGACGGATCTAAGGGGGGGTTAGCCGGGGCAGCTGCCCCGGGTGCAAGACTTGGAAGGGCGCAAAATTGAGGAATCATAAAAGATTAAGAATAAAAGAAAATCAAAAATTCACATGAAAAGATATTCAATTTTATTTTGTTCAACGGCGGTTTACTTTCGTTGCATATAAGGATCAGAAATAAAAAATAAGTTACATTATATAAAATATCACATTGCCACCAGTATTTTTAAGAAAATTTTTATTTATTAAAAAGTCAAGGATTTTGCGTCATCTTTTTTCAGTCATCGTTCTATATTGTTTTACAGCGTGCGCAGTATTTTATTTGGTTATGTCTAAAACACATTCGGGTGATTATTACAGAAAGAAGACTAAAAAAAGAGAAAAGGAGGCTTCACAGCTATAATTTAGTATGTCCTCATGGCTTAAGCCGAACGATATTCATGAAGGTAAGCTAGAGGTCTTCGCGGTCTCTGGCCGATTTTTATTTAGGAAGTACTGGTTAGGTTCGCGTGAAAAAAAATATTAGCAATAATATGGTTTAATGTAAACATAGATATCATGAAAGGCTTTAAAGATATTAGATGAGAATAATGATAACCCGGGTCGGGTCGGGCCGGGCCTAGTCTTCACTCTTTCCGGGCAGGGCTCGGGCTTTATTTTATTTTGAAAACTCGGGGTTCCGGGTCAGGGCTGGTCTTTACTTCTTCCGGGCCGGACCGGACTTGTCCCTTTCTTAATTCTGCATATTCGGACCCGGTCGAGCCTAGTGTTTACTCTTTCCGGTCTTTACTTTTTTCTGCAGACTCGGTTTGGTTGGGCTAGACTTTGTTTTTCTGGGCCGAACCTAGCCTAAACTTCATTCTTCTTAGAGGTGCAAAGGCCGAAATTTCCACTTACGATCTAACATTATTGGCCGGATTTGATCCATGCAAAAATCAGTAAAATGTGTCCCGAGTCCTGACGCAACAATCAAGGGCGTATTCAGCCCTCCATTAAACGGGAAGACGTGGCTCTTTTTTTTTTTTTTTTTTTTTTTTTTTTTTTTTGAGTGGGGGGTGTCACATATCTTAATAAGTAACTTTTATATTAAAGGCTGTTGCCATATCCAAAATGGCTACTTTTCCGAAACTTTTAGAAAGTCATTTCTATTCGTAAATACAAAAATATTGTATTAATATTTGTAAAAATATAAAATTTACACATTTTATTCAGATACCAAGAAATTGAAGAATTTCCCATTTTCTTATAAAGGCAAAGAATCATCCAGAAAATGAGCATTTTAAGCCAATTTTTAAGACTTGGCAGTTACAGAAATGCGGTCATGAGGAAGCAATCGGCTGCTATGGCCTGAAATTCAGATTAAAACACCTATTTTACGGAGATTTCTCCGCAGGTTTCTTTGCCTTTATCGAAAAATGGAAAATGCTATTCAATCATATTTGTTCTGAATAAGTTCACTTGCAATTGTCTTGCATCTGAGATTAAAATTGACTTCATGGATCTTTCAGAAATTACCTAATTTGGATTTGAGTAGAGCTTCAGACAGTGAAAAAGATTCTCTTTGTTGATCAAGAGGAAAATTTAAAAGAATTTAATATAGATTTTTAAAACATTCTTTAGAAATTTTCTTCGTTCAGGGGAGTCATTATGAACCACATGACCTCTTCTTTGGATCAGCCGTTGGCAACAATCTTTGTAAAAAGTACACATAATTTTATTCGTAGAATAATGATCATTTTAAACTATTTTAAACCCTTTATGTCCCAAAATATGAATTAATGAAAATTTCATCTTCTAAAGTATGTTTCGTGAATTTTTGAAACCACGTTAGAGGATTTACATAATCATTTAATAAATTTTAGAAGGATTTTTCCAATTAAAATTAATAAAACATACTTTTAACTTTTATATCGGGCCGGGCTCGGGCCGAATTTTCAGATTTTATACCGGGCCAGGTCGGGCCGGGCTCGAGCCGAACTTTTAACTTTTATACCGGGCCGCGCCAATCACTTTTTTGCATGGGCCGGGCCAATTTTTTTGTAAGGATCGGGCCGGGCTCGGCCCTGGAAATTCCGGTCCGTGCGGATCTCTGAGGTAAGCAACCAAGTTACTTGTTTGTTTTATACGTGCTGCACCATATTATAATTTATATGTATTATTTCTGTTCTAAACATCTCCTTTTCTATGTAATAACTGAGTTGATATGCAATAAAAGAATTATAAATCGATTTTTTATTAATTTCTTCTAAATTTAGATATTTTTGTAATTAACAGACATTTACGAAAACGAAATTACAAAACGAACATTAGACAAAACATTCATTAGAAAACGAAACTTATACTCTGTTGAGAATTCAACGTGTTCTGGCCCTTTAAAGGCATTTTATTTATGTAGTTAAAAAGGTTTTCTATCCATGGGAGTCAGTTTTATGTCTTTATGTTTATCAGTTGTTAATAAGCCTTTTAAATTTGGATTTCCAAAATATCGCACCTATACTTTTTTTAAATTAATTAAATCTTCCATTAGAAATGTTTATCTAATAAAATATGTTAACTTAAGTTGTGCTTCACAGTCACCCCACTTGTATTAATTTTGAAGCAAAAAAGTACATTAATTAAATTTAAACGGCGTAGGGTAATATAGCAATAAATTTAAATGTTACTTTTAATCGAGATCGTCATGATTGTTTACATTTCTTGCTATGCTTATATTTTCGCTTCAAATCTCCTGTTTCTTTTTACGTACTATAACGAATAAAGTTTATAACAGTTCCACTATAATCAGTGTTGAATTCAGGGGGTGGCCCGGGGGGGGGAAATGTCCCCCCCGGAAGGTTTGAGATTTTATGCTTTTAATGGTTAAAAAGTGCAATTCCCCCCCCCCCGGAGCCGCAGAAATCCCTCCCGGAGAAAAGTGTCTGAATTCAACACTGACTATAATTTTTAAGAAGTTAGTTATTTGAAAAAATGTTTCCTGCTTAAAAAAATTGCTTGCTTCTTTATTTCTAATGTAGTTCAATAACAAATATTTTGAAACTTATTAATGGAGCATTTACTCAGCAACCAAGTATAGCTGACGAAAAACTGAATTACCCTTTTTAGAGGTAATCTTTTGCAGTTAGACTCATGGTCATCACACTAATTTTAATTCGTTATATAACCGTGAAAGTTGTAACAGAATATTTGGGGCATGTTTTCAGATTTTTGTATATTAAATATTTATTTTTAAACTTTTGTAGTATTAGTCAAATTTTAGAATTGTTTATACCGTAATAAATGAGAAAGACCAAAGTATTCATTTTAGCATTTAAAGATTATTATTTGAACCGCGGGAAATTTTACTAAAGTTTTATAAAAAATATTTTATATCAGAATTTTTATTTAAAACCATTTAACTTGCATATTGAATTTATTTTTGTAAAGCATACATGGTTGGGGCTTATTAAACTTTAGCTCTTGGGTAGGCCTTCTCATCTAGCTGAACCTGGGAAACATACATTTAACTTATACTTATTTTATATAGAGTTTCCTGATACGAATCGACGTGTATTTATTTGGTAATGATTTTCATCAATGACCCATTACCGTAATTCTGTTTTAAGACTAAAACAAGCCTGCACTGCACATGTTGACTTGGAGACCTTTTATCAGCGCCCAAGGGTGGGGCGATCGCCACATCACTGCTCCTTTGAATCCACCATTGTTATACATAGATAAAGTTACTGTTTCTAACTGATGTATTTATATTTATAGTACATTGTTTGTATAAATAAGAATATAGTGTATATTTTTGAGAAATTTGAAAAAAGAAATTCCCGTACACAGAGTTTGACAAATCCAAGTGACTTGAATTCAAAAGGCTCACTTTCATTAAAGGAATTAAAGAAAAATGAAGGGGGGGGGGAGTATTTTTAATTAAAAGCGTTGAATGAGTTGAAATGTTTAAAAGCCTTGGGAGTAGGGGGGGGGGCGCAAATCTACAAACTTGCCCCGGCTAAATTTTAGTCTAGATCCGTCTCTGATGACGCTAGGCAAAAATTTAAAAATGGACAAGGAAAGTCATTTTTACATCTAACACCAAAATCATGCGGAGTACATTTAATGCATTTTAAACGAAAAATGGTTCGTCTCACGAAATGAGAGATGAATTTTTTATCCTAGAGAGATGAACTCGCTTCTTTTGTTTTATTATATTTAAATCTTTTAGCTAAACATGAAGGAAGATTTTAAAACTATTTTAATTCACTTTGTTTGTGTTTGCTTAGTTATTTTGACAAAGAAACGTCAAGAAATGTGCTGATTGTTTCTTCTCTTTTTCACCATTTTAACATGATTCAACTTTAAAAGATTATTTCAGTACATTATGACTCTGTCAAACTAATTAAAGCTTAACTTCAGATTTTTTTTCCTCATCAAAGGGGAAACGCGACTAATTTTCATATTGATGATTGATATATACTTTTAAGCACTTACGATAAGTTAAACATTTTAATACCTATAGAGATATCGCTTCGCTATTTCAAGAAACAGCAAAACATAGTTATAAACTAGAACGAAAAATCATACGTTAAGCATAGATTATGTAACACTTCCCAAAACTTCCAAAATATTTTTACAAATCTTTACCGTTTAATAAGGCGAAAGATGATATGTAAGTAAATTTTTTGGAAAACGCATAACATATTTAAAAACACCATTTCAGGAATTATCAACAATATTCGGAAATATATCTGAACTCTTTTGTGCAGCCCTGTATAGGATAGATAGAGTTGTGTATATATTACATATAATGCTAAGTTTTAGTTAAATTAGGAAACGCGTAACACAGTTTAATACTACACTTCTTGAATTTTCTTCCATAAACGGAATTGTACTTGAAAACTTTTGTGCTGCCCTGTATATGAGCTATAGAATTTATACACACGAAATAATACGCAAAAGCAGGGTTAAATTTAAACATGCGTTCATCAACTGAAAAAGCCTTCCAGCAGTTATTGTTAACAGGCAGTACCGAATTCTTTTGTGTGTCCCTGTAAATGAACGATGCATGTTATATACACAATATACTTTAGTAAGCCTCTTGTAATGCACCTTATATTGATAGGTTTATGTGAACTACGGCAATTGGTGCTTCTTCTATTTTTAGTTAAAATCAATTAAATCTTCACAATTGGATATAAGGTAGTGAAAGTTTGTCATACCTGTTAAGTCCAATTGTGAAGATTTAATTGATTTTAACTAAAAATAGAAGAAGCACCAATTGCCGTAATTCACATAAACCTATCAGATTATGAGAGCAGAGGGTTGAACACGGCAAAACCACTCTCTAATAAGAAAAAGAAATAAAATCAAAAACTATATTTTAAATAATAAACTATTGTTTAAGGATTAATAGAAACAAGTTTAAATCAAAGTATTAATAAAATTAATAAAAATACAACATCATGGCTTCAAATATGAAAGAAATGTGTAACATTGATAAACTGAACTCCAATAATTACTCAGTTTGGAAGTTTAAATTTGAGATGTTATTAATGAGGGAAGATTTAATCAACCAGATAACTGATGATCCGCCAAACCCCTTAACAGGCGATTGGACGAAGAGAGATAATAGGGCCAGAGCTATAATTAATTTGAGCTTAGAAGACTCCCAGCTGATTTATATTAAAAACGAAACATCAGCTAAAGCCACATGGCTAGCATTAAAAACAATACATGAACGCGCAAATTTATCTAGTAAATTATATTTACTACGAAAATTATACAGTATAAAACTAGCTGAAAATGGAAATATGAATGATCATATAGTTAAAATATTAGAAACTGCGAACAAATTAAAGGCAATAGGAGAAGAGATTAAGGACTCTCATCTATCTGCACTTTTGTTGTGCTCCCTTCCACCAAGCTATGACACTCTGATCACGGCATTAGAGGCCCGATCAGAGACCGAATTAAATTCAGAATTTATAAAAGGGAAACTTACAGATGAATTTCAAAGGAGACAAGAAATCTCCAATTCATCGCATGAAAATGTATACAAAACCTTTAATAAACAAAAACAAAACACTAGGGCATATCCAAAAAGAGAACAAAACATTTTTTGCACGCATTGCAAAAGAAAAAATCATGTGCGACAAAACTGTTGGTTTCTTAAGAATAAAGATTCTAAGAACCAAACAAATGAAAAATACAGACAAAATTCGTCTTTATGCTTTGAAGCAAATGATTTTACTCCGGAATCAAAAGCAGAAACAAACACACAAATTCAGGAGAGTAAAAGCGAAGAAAATCAAAACACTTTCGAAAATCCAGTGTCTCAAAAGCAATATCCTTAACTGCACAAAATGAATATAAATCTACTTGGGTAGTAGATTCTGGAAGAAGTTCACATATATGTAACGACATAAATATATTTGTTGACATTGATAACAACAACAAAAATACTGTCACGATAGCAAACGGAACAACACTAGAATCGCACGGGACAGGTACAATAAAATTGCGGACACAATCAAATGACATAAATTTAAAGGACGTTTTATATGTCCCTGATATTCAATCAAATTTAATGTCGGTTACGAAAGCCACAAAGCATGGTTATGAATTCATATTTGCAAATAACACATGTAACTTATCCTATAATGGAAAAACTCTCTTAGAAGGAAAAAAGAGAGAAAATTTATAGGAAATTGACCTTTATAAACCTAAGCAAGAAATCTATGTCAATTTTGCTGCACAATGCAAGAATAAAAACTGCATTGAGCTTTGGCATAAGAGATTAGGTCATAGAAATGTTAATTCAATTAAACAACTCTTATCCAACAATTTAGCAACAGGTCTAGAAATTCAAAATTGCAAACATGACATAATTTGTGAGAGTTGCATAAAGGGTAAACTAACAAATGCACCGTATCCAAAAAAGAGTGAGAACAGAGCTAAGGAGGCGATCGATCTGGTGCATACGGATGTATGTGGTCCGATGCAAACAGAAAGCATAGGAGGGAAGAAATATTTTCTCACATTCACAGATGATTATAGTAGATTTACAATGGTATTTCTTTTATCGAAAAAAAGTGAGGTAGTTACCAAAGTCAAAGAATGTGTAGCCATAACGAAAAATAAATTCGGTCGCACAGTTAAAGAAGTCCGATCACACAATGGGGGTGAATATACAAGCGAAGAATTAGAAAAATTCTTAAAATATGAAGGTATTCATCACCAGTTCGCTATTCCGGATTGTGCACCTCAGAACGGTGTTTCGGAAAGAAAGAACAGGACTTTAGTCGAAATGACATGGTGCCTATTATCGGAAGCCCAGCTACCAAATAAATTTTGGGCCGAAGCTATAAATACAGCTGTGTATCTTATAAATAGACTTCCAACGAAGTCTCACAATTGAACTCCATACCAGCTATGGACAAACAAAAAACCGGATTTAGCAAACATAAAAATATTTGGCTGCAAAGCTTATGCTGTTCTCGATAAATCCCAAAGAGGAAAACTCGATGATAAAGCAATAAAGGGTACATTTATCGGTTATGATAATAGATCCAAAGGATATAGGATCTATATTGGTAATAATAAAGTAATAAGGGTAAGAACAGTTAAATTTATAGAAAACTCTAATTCAAATGAGAAAACACCAAACATTGATATGAGAGAAGGATTAGAAGTTCAGAAACAACCTGAAAAAGCAGGGGGAGATCCCTCAAAATTCTTTATAGACATGCAGGAAGATAAACAAACAGACAATGAGGAAAATTGAAACGAAAACGAACCTAGAAGATCTCAACGATCAAACAGGGGAGTTCCGCCCGATAGATTCGCTTATATTACTAAACAAAAAGAAAAAATTGAACCAACAGAGTGGAAATATATAGCGAAAATCGAAAACCCGTATGATAGAAACAAATGGTACGAAGAAACTAATGAAGAAATTAATTCATTAAGAAAAAACAAAACATGGGAACTAATTGATCCACCACCTGGAATAAAAGTTATTGGGAATAAATGGGTATTCACAATAAAATATAATGAAAATAATGAAATAGAAAAATATAAGGCACGTCTTGTAGCCAAAGGTTTTTCTCAAACATACAGAACCGATTATTTCGAAACCTTCGCTCCAGTAGTAACGTATACAACAATAAGAGTTTTTCTAGCATGTGCTGCATATAAAAATTTAGATGTTAATCATATTCACATAAAAACTGCATTCCTCCATGGAAATTTAGATGAGGAAGTTTACATGTCACAACCAGAAGGGCATGTAATAACGGGAGAGGAAAATAAAATTTGCAAACTAAAAAAATTAATTTATGGATTGAAGCAATCCGCATTAAATTATTACATTAAATTAGAAGAAAGTTTAACTAAACTTGGTTTTGTGCAAAGCACCTCCGATCCATGTCTCTTCACACGAAAATTAAAGGATAGTACAACATATATCATTATATATGTTGATGATTTATTAATTTCAGGGAAAACTAAAGTAATAAATGAAATAATAGAACAACTAAAAAAGGAATATGAAGTCAAAAATTTAGGACTTGTAAATTATTATCTGGGGATAAACATAAAACGAAGTAAAGAAGGAAATTTCGCACTTGATCAAAGAAACAAAATAAAAGAACTGATCGAAAAATTCGATTTAAAGGAAGCGAAACCCTGTGATACTCCGATGGAACCCGGGTACTTAAACATAATTGATGAGGAAAATTTACTTCCTAATAGCAGTAAATATCGGCAAGCTATCGGTACATTGTTATATATAGCTACAATAACCAGACCAGACATAGCCGCCGCTGTGAACATTTTGAGTCGCAGAAACGAAAAACCCAGAGAAAAGGATTGGAACGAAGTAAAGCGGGTTATTAGATATTTAAAAACAACACAAGAACTAAAACTAATTATTAGTAAAGAAAATGAGCCAATTCTAACAACATATGCTGACTCCGATTGAGCAGGGGATAAAAATGACCGTAAATCAACAACGGGAAATTTATGTAAATTAGGAAATACAGCAATTTCCTGGTCAACTAAGAAACAAAATTCAGTTGCATTATCATCCGCTGAGGCTGAATATATCTCAGCAGCAACTACAGCACAAAAGACAGTTTGGGTAATCAATCTTCTAAAGGACCTTGATCTACAACAAAATTTGCCCATAACTTTACTCGAAGATAATCAGGCTTGTTTAAATATGGTTAAAAATTATAAACATCATTCGAAAACAAAACATATAAACATCAAATACAACAGTATAGAAGATCTTAAGGCAAAGGGAATAATTGATCTACAATATTGCCCAACCAAAATTATGACAGCCGACATTCTAACTAAGCCCCTTCCCAAGCATAACTTTACAAAACACAGAGTAAGTTTAAATCTTAAGAGCATTTATACTTCAGAAATCAAGCAGGGGTGTTAGAGAAGTAATTTCTGAAATATAAACATTTCATCTCTTATCATGAGTCTGACTAATCATCCTACAACTGCAACGAGATGATGAAATGAAACACGTGTGCTTGCAAAGAAGTACTTTTTTCTGCATATGTGAGATACTCATTAAAGAACTGCTGACACGTGTGACCTCCAAAAGTTCAAGGCTCAATGACGTAAACTTGACTATGTTTTTCTCATCTGTGAACTAAAAAACTCAGTCTCTAACTAACTTTCTTCAGATAAAGAAGTGCAGAAAATTCTCTGAAACTAACTGTTTAAATTTTAATAATTTGATGTATAATTTAATGATGTAAATTAATAATTCTTTTTCTTTCTTTAATAGTAATTAAATACTTAAATTAAACAAAATCTTGAAGCTACTTACTTTCGTAAGATATTGTGGTTGTTGACTCATCACATTATCGGAAAAGTGATTATTTAAAATTGTGCCATATTTCACTGGATTAATTACGGATATTGGATTACTAATGCACCTTCGCGGACTTAATAGGTATAACAAACTTTCACTACCTTATATCCAATTGTGAAGATTTAATTGATTTTAACTAAAAAAAGAAGAAGCACCAATTGCCGTAGTTCACATAAACCTATCATATATCAGTTTCAATATGTTTGAAATAGTGAAACATAAATAAACCGAAAACGATTTTTCTGCAAACGATGGACCGTAATGTAACAAAATTATTTTGAGTGGTCCCTGTAAAGGAACTATAAGTGCTATGCCCGCCATATTCTACAGTCAGCTTCTTGTAGCGCACCTCAATGATACATATATCAAATTTAATATGTTTGAAATTGTGCAATATCATTAATATAAACCGCAAATAATTTTCCCCCATAGACTGTAATGTAACGGAATTCTTTTGAGTGTCCCTGTAAAAAAAACTATAAGTGCTACACACTTCCTTTTCAATACCAAACATGCCATAGTATACCTCAATAACATACATAAATTGCATGACAATTCGAATATATTTAAGCGAGTTAGAGCACGGGCTGACTGACGGCAGATAGACAGACAGACAAACCGAATTCATAAACACTTTTGAACTATGTTGAAAAGTGTTAAAAAGGGTACGATAATTTTTTTAACACTTTCCAACTTAGTTTAAAAGTGTTTATGATTTCGGGTTGTCTGCCGTCTGCCATCTGCCGTCTGTTCGTGCTCTAACTTGCGTAAAAATACTCAAATCAACCTGAAAGTTTTGTATGTTATTGTCGTTTACTATAACATGTTCCCTATTTCTATTGAAGTGTGTAGCACTTATATTTTCTTACAAGGAGAGTCAAAAGTATTTCGTTACAATGGGAAATAATCGTTTCAAGTGTATTTTGATGATGCTACGTCATTTTAAACAAGATGAAATTGATATATAATTATGAAGCGCGTTAAAACACGCTTTTTATAGAATATGGGGAGCAAAGCATTAATTATTCATTTACAGGGTCAAACAAAAGAATTCTGTTACACATTGTTCTATGGGGAAAATCGTTTGCAGTGTAATTTAGTGAAATTTCACTATTTCAAACATAATGAAAATTATATGCATTAATGAGGTTCACTATAAATTGCTCTCTTGAAAGTGTGGTGTGCATTTCATTTATTTACAGGGACACACAAAAGATATCCATTACAGTTCATGTGCGATATTTACAGTGTATGTGTGATAAATGCGATTTCAGCTTTGGTTTGCGTTTTTAAGTTTACCTAATTTTTTTCATAATACATGTGTGTTTATAAACTCGGTTGTTCAAAAACAGGGCTACACAAAGGAATCCGTAAGTATTACAGACTATGGGAGTGAATTGCTTAAGGGTAGTTTTTAATTGTGTTACGCATTTTCTTGCTGAACAATAATTCATTTAGTATACTAATATATGTTTATGGAATATAAATACATTCATATACAGGGCTACGCAAAGAAAAGGATACATTGTCGTTTACGGTTGGCAATTGCTGCGAGTGAATTTTAAGTTGCCTTTTAGTTTAATATGTCGTTTTTACAAAAGTATTGAGATAATATACAGGACTGTACAAAGGATTTCGAATACATTTCCATCGATCGGAGAAAATTGCTAAATGTGAATATTCTAACGGAAATAAATTTTATCATGCTATATATCCACATCTATTGATCCTATACAGGACTGCACAAAAGAATTAGACTACTTTTTTGACACTGGAAGGTAATTTCGAAAACTGTATTTTTAAATGTGGCATATGTTTTCTAAACAGTTTACTTACATATCTTTTTTCACCTTATTTAACGGCGAAGTTTCGTTACAGTTTTCTGGTTGTGTTGGAAAGTGTTTCGTAATCTATGCTTGACGCATGATTTTTTTGTTTTTGTTTTAATCTTCAAGTTGTAATCGCTTATACTGATCTCGCATCAGGATATTTTGTATGTATTCAAAACGTTAAAAATATGTTTCATTTGCAAAATTTATTTATTAAAATATATGGTTTAAAATAAATATTTAAAGCATTCAGCCTCGCTAGAATGTCTGCTAATAAGGCAGTCTATTTATCTAAATATTTTTTATCTATTCATCTAAATATTTTTCCCATTTATTGATTTCGATTTTGTAAAATTAATGCATTGGACTTTTTGGACGATCTATGAAATAAATGCGTGAACCAACATGATGAATCATATTCAGTTTTCTCCCTATGAAAAATCGTATATATATCAATATAAATTCTAATTATGACATAGTCAGGAAAATCATTGAATGAAATAATTGAATTATACATTTTTTTAACCAGTTAACATCTATGCTATAACAAGCATAAGAACCTATTTATAAAATATATGTATGTTTTTTAACCTTGATTGTCTCGGCACCCACTTGATTAAATACCATTATGCGGGAAGTGGTTGGGTTGGGGGGGGGGGGTTAAAATAAATAAATACAAATGGAATCAGTTTTTATAATTTAATTATTAACAATACAAAACATAGCTAACGATAAAAATATAAAACAAAAGAATTTCTCATTTTTGTAATAAAGTAAGTAACAGTTAATTAAAAAAATTTTCAAGTGTACATATTTATTTTTATTTATTTGTATTACGATTGACCATTTATTATGGTACATTAACTTGACATTTTTTAAATTTCAAATATCAAATTCTTTTTGTAAAGATAAATATTGGATTCTTAAAATAATTTTAAAAATAATTTAAAAAAATCATGGGTATACATTTATTTTTATTTGTATTACAATTGAACATTTAGTATGTTACATTAACTTGACATTTTTTTTAATTTAAAATGTCAAATCCTTTTTGTAAAGATAAATATTGGATTCTTACAATAATTTTCCATGGATAGTTTTTCTTTCTTTCTTTTTCTTTTTTTTATAGAGTTGTTGGAGAAAACTTCTCACATATACGATATTGAAAAAGGACACCGGTACTCTTTTTATTATTTTACATTTTAATTTTTTAAGAATATTTTAAGACCTTACATTTAAGACAGAACCAAATGAAAATTATTTAATTAATGCTTTTACGTAGAGTTTTTCGTAACACACATGAAATCTTCAAGCGACACACCAGCAAAAACAACTGTGATAGGCAACGTCAAATCAGTTTCAGCTATTTATGTTATGGATTTTCAGGAGAACATATTAAATCGAAATCCAAAAAAATATTCAGATGTAATAAGTAAAATTTTTTCTTGATAAAAATAGAGAAAGTTTCGAAATTATTTTATATCCTGTATAAAATTGTATGTTTTCCCTATTACAAAACAATTTTTCTTTGTGAAATTCAAAACATGTTTGATCTCGTTTCACTTCATTCTTTCGTATAATGAATTTTCGTTTGTGAAAATATATTTCTAAGGTAAATAATATTTTAATAAAAACTAACACTTTCCTTTGAAAAGATTTTCTCATGAAGGATTATATTTTACTAGTTTTTTTATGTTTTTTCAGCTTTCCTAGAATTATTTTACATAATTTCCTTTTATTATTATTTTTTTCAATTTAGAAAACATTAGAAGACCTTCACTTAACTATCTGAACATGGTATGAAGATTGTATCAGACAATATAAGATACTCAACTGATAATTCTCGGATAGACTATTTTTTCTAAAAGCAATCGGAATCTTATTCTATGCTATAAAATATTTTTTAATTGTTACTTTATAGTTTCTTTTTAATGTATGCAGAATTTAATAAATTATATTCGCTATGTTTTTTTTTTAATATAAATTATATTATTCCATGGCAAACTCATAAGAAGAATTAAGTTGACTTATTTCCTAAAAACTATATCTTGTTTCAAATTCAAAATCAAAGTATAAAAACAAAGATTCAAATAATATATCCTTATTTAGAACTTACTGTCAGCATTCAGAAGGTTCGTATAATTTTATGACAATAAATAGTGATATTAATGGTGAAAGTTAAAGACGAGTCAAACCAAAGACAACATTGTCTGGAATTATCAACTAATAAAGCCGACCTATCAATTTCCCTTGTACAGAATGCATCTCTTCTCGAATGTTACTTTATATTTTCAGTTTACATTCTTTGTTCTGGATCTTCTTATTTTAAACGCATAATTTGCATATTAATGATATGAAATCTGACTGTTATTCCCTATAACAGCTATTTTACTTTGTAAGTAGAAAACTATTTTCTGTCTATGGTTGCATAGAAAACATCTGTGCTTCCTGGCTTGAAGATTTCTTACACACACACAAAAAAAAAAAAAAGGTTTATACAAAAAGGGAAAGGTTTTACACAAACAGAAAATTTTACTATTTCATTTTTGAAAACGGGACTGTTTGTTTCATAAAAGAAGGGGAACAGAATAAATTGAAATTTAAAAACTTGCTCCGAAAAAACTATGTTTCTGTATTTTTCAACTATTTAACTTATAAATTAATTATCAAAATTTAATGTGATTAGGAAAATGAAGATTGTAAATTAAGACATTGTAAAATAGCAGCATGATTGAAAATGTAATAAATTTCAGCTGTCTGTTATCTATGAGCATATAAAGTGTATTGAAAGTAACCAATTTTAAAAAAATATATATTACGAAAATAAAGTTTGAAAATAAGAAATACTTCGGGATTGGATAGCCAATACTCAATACTCATAAAAGCATCAGCTCTATATTTTTCTTAATAATTTGTTCCCCATGTTGCATTTCCCAGCTTACGCAAAAGTCAATGTCATTTTTACAGCAAGCATTAACCAACGATTTTATTGATTGCTTCTATCTTAGAACACTGCAGTTAAAGGTCTATTAGGTGCGTTTGAAGAACAACAATTAAAATATTTTGATAGTACTGTAGAATACAATTAACATTGTTATTTCAACTATCATTTATTAGTAAATTTTTACGACATTTTCAAGGAAACACTAGTACTTGTTCAACTTTGTCATCCACCTAAAAAAAAAAAAAAACTCAAGGAACAAATATTTGAAGAATTCTGTGATCTCTCCAAGGTTTACAGTTTTTTTTTTCAAGAATTTTAGACATTGATTATTCTAAAAGAAATGTTTCATTATTTAGAAGCACAACAAAATTTGCTACATGCAGATAGTTAGCTTTTCTCCAGCAAATTGACAAGAGTTTATGCCTTAAAATTCTTTATTTTTTGGTATTTTACTGCGAAAATGTCTGCAATCCCGAAAACATTTCGAGAAAAATAAGCTGGATTTAGTTCTTTCAGTATACTAAGCCCCAAGTCTGACGTTTCTGGTTTTCCCAATTTCTTGCATTTCTTTGCACATTAAAAGCCTGCATACTGACAACGAAGATAGAAAAATGCTATTTTCGATCACTCCACTTTGTGCTTGCAATGTTTAGAATGAAAAGGAATGAAACATTAAAATGTACAAATACGAAAAAACATGTTCATTAGACTTTTATATATACGTTTGAATGGCTCTACATTTGATTCAGAATTTCAGAATCAAGACTGAGATCAGGTGTCTGAATGTTGTTTAGACACCTGGACAACATTCAGGTGTTATTTTCATCTTTTGCAATCAGTGTCCGATATGAAAATGGTGTTAAATGTTGTATAAATGTAAAAAAATAAGTAACGATAACCCTTATAAGCTTCACATAGCCATGCCTGCAGAACTTCCAATAGAGACGGGTTGATGCTCTTTTAAATTGAATCTTTATTGAAACAAGACTCGGATTTTTATTTCGAAATATTCTCATAAGTATGTCTAATAAAACGGGGCGCATCCCGCTGTCGAGTGAGTCTTCTTCACATACACGTGATGGTCATTGCTACGTCCCTTATATACCGATACACTAGCGGAAGCCAGATAGAAAGGGAAAAAATATATTCTGAAAATTGAAACCGAACAAATTTAAAAGGAAAAATGAACAATTAAAACACCTCGAAATGTGGCAAGGGAAATTGGGGCTCTCAAGCTATCGACGAACCCTTGCTGCTTCGAGCTCTACATTCGTCTCGGGCGGCGGTCGGGCGTGGATGGGCTGGGAGACCACCGCCGAATTCGCATCTAAATAATTCGGTGAATGGTATCAGAAAACAAAGAAAATAGAAATAATCAACCTTTAATCACACAAAATTTCTCAGTAAGCCAGAATACACATTCAACATCATTCGTGAAGCGGCTAAAAACAATCAACGAAGGTTCATTTGGAATCGATCGGAGCGTTGATGTCACATGTTATTGAATGGCTGGTATATCTGCAACAATCAAACCTTCATGGGAGCTTTTGAAGGGGGGAAACAAAACAAGTCCACAAAGGCCAGAATTAAGTTTAGACAAGAGTTAAGACGCGCTTAGAAAAAAAGTTTTGTACATGGATCAATGTGTGCTGGTGGGCGTTGTCGTGTGCAAACTCCTGCACAACTCTGACCAGAACACGCCAGATGCGTGGTGTCGGATGCGAAATAAGCATTTAAGTTTATGCGTTGCTCCATTGCACTGTCATAGGGACTCAATGCATTCAAATGGTTGAAACAGTCAAATAGGCTTCTGTGTAATGTATTCGATGCTACGTGACGTTTCAGGACTTTTTGTCAATGCGCATGCGAATTCCGCCTTTTATACTCTCTAGAAATAGATCCATTTACTGAACTTTTTAGACGAATTTTGTATATATACTAATGGAATAACAAAAACAAACAATCCATTATATTTAATACTGAATCACTATATACTTTTACCTTCTAATCAATATACTGATATTCTATAAGAATTACAACAAAAGCACAAAAAATAATTTTATGAACCAAAAGAAATAGACTAAAATAGCATGTGACCCTCTTAACGAGCGACCTAATTTTCTAAAAAACAAACACAGTAAAGTCTAACGGAAAAAAGAAAAATTTATTTGGTACCTTGCATTTCTTCTTTTCCTTTCATCGTTAGTTTTTCTTTTTTCCCCTCTGTCAGAAAATTGCTCTTATTAAGAACGTAAATCGAGGAAAATAAACAAAAAAATATAAGGAATGTGGTTTTAAAATCGATCACATGATATAATTAAAAATATTTTTAGTAACTCTTTTTTAAGGTATGTGAAACATTATTTTGTGCGTTTTTCCGCCCTATGGAAATTAAAGACTGAAAGAAATGGAAAAGATAAAGATATAAATATTATCAAAATTGCAAATGTTTTTGAGTATAAATAAAATAATGAAAAAAAAACGTAAAGTGCCCACAAACCTTAAGCTGAACATATAACATGAAAATTTTAAAAATATTAGTACGAACAAATACAATTAAAACCTTTTGAAGTTATTAGTTCGTTTGAATTCTATACTTCAAACGAGTATAAATATCTTACTTTAGAAAACAGTTTTAAAATGAGCCGGTGGATTTAAAAAACTTTCTTTTTGAAGAAAACCCTATTTAAAAGATTATTCTGAGATTCTATTTTAAAGATTAAACTGTTGGCTGTCTGCAAAGGATTAGTTTTTACAAAAAGTTGAAAAGACGATTTATGGTTTAGTCTGCAAGATCTATGAGATTAAAATACGCCAGCAACACTTTAAGAAACCGGTATTAAGAGAAAAAAATAGAAGTTAAGAAAATCGAATTGAAAAGATCAAAGTAAAAAGTTGCAAAAGAATTATCAAACAGATAAACTCATCACAAAGAAAAAATAATTTTTGGAAAACAAATAGTTTCTTAAGGAACGTGTAGTTTATTTGGTACTTAAATTAAAAAGCATCATTTATAACTGTAAAATATGAAACCTTTTTACTTAGCCTTTTTAATTCGATGTGTTATGGCAATTTTTAAGAAGGCAATGATAGTTGTAAAATCGTGGAAGGAAACTGATATTGACATTCTTTTTTCTGTGTAAATACTGTGTTAATTTTTTAAAATATTTTTTTCTATTATAATTAGCTCTATTTTGGTCATTTTGATTTCCTGAAAAATTAATTCTTTTCTAGTAACTTTAATTTTAAAGAAAAATGGAGCGTTTGCGAAATCGCGTAATTATTTTGTTTTTATTTCCTGAAGAACAACCAAAATATATAGTTTCGTTGCAGCAAAAACTATTTTTGAAATAATATTCAAATCGCTCCAGTAGTTTCTGAGAAACTGGAGCCTTAATATCAACTGTTTTACATACGATTTTTCAAGGTTTGTTGGTCCCTTAAGGCAACTGTATTTTTTCACGGTACACGTAAATAGTGCTGCAATTCTAAATCGACTTCTCAAATGCGTTACCGTTCACTAAATTATGTCACTCTAAAAATATTTAAAAATTTTCGTAGAGAATAGATTGCAGAAAGTGAAGTGAAATTCCAAGATTACACAAAGGACCGTCATGATGAATGCTTGATTACACCAGAGACTGCACACTTTTTGTTTCTTTTTTAGAAGAGTTCAGAGAAATTGATCGAAGTTGGAAGGAATAAATTACGGATGTCTGGGAGAAATTTTAATAAACTGCTTAAGTCAGGCATTTCCCCTTGCATATGAAATGGAAGTGAAAAAGAAAAGTTTTTATATGGAAGAAATATTGAAATGATTTTTTTATGTGTGATAAATGATTTTTGTCGTAGATTATTTATGAAAAACAACAGATTTCTTTTTTTTGCGTCTGTAAACTTTAGTCAATTAGTGGTCTTCTGTTAGTGGTCTTTATTATTTTCAAATCTTCTAATAGACCTCAAGGGGTTCAAATTTATACGAATTCGAAGACTCATAGTCTTAAAAGAATGGTTCAGGGAAGGTAAGAAAAGATGGAAGGAATAAATTACGGATGTATAGAAGAAGTTTTTATGCCCTACTAGATGGAACCCGTCAAAACGTGACGGAAAAAATACTATAACAATATCAGTAAAATAAGCTTCTTTATTACATAAGTAATAAAGTATGAAACATTCTTTCAAACACTATTCAATTTTAAAAGTTTTTTCCCCCACTGAAATACAGTACTATTTCCAATGCAAACTCCAAGCAAACAATCCGTAAACAACTGTGTAATGCAAATCAGTTTGACATTACCGTCATTTGCCCCGCGGTAAGACCTATCAATTTTTATGCACCTATGAAAATTCATATAAATAGTATATCCCTACTTTCATCTCATATTTAGTAAATAAAAGAACATAGTAATTAAAGCACACATCCCCCTCACTGTGATAATGGTACCGAATGAGCTCCTATGCGCATGGGCATTGCATCTTCCCAAAGGCACCGTTGAAATTCGACTTAAAAAAAAGTTTTAAAATATTTAAATTAAAAGTTTTAAAATGCCCTCTTTAATCATTGTTCGTTTCAAATCCATATATTCTAAAACGCATCCATTGTTTTAAGCTAATCAATTTTTATGTAAAGATGAAGAATTTTTTTTTTTTTACAATAATAAATCAATCTGCAGATGAGGGAGATTTTTAATGTTTTCAAGTGTAATTTATTTGTATGGTTTCTTCGGTCCCTTTACATAATCAGCATGATTATTCCCTTTCCCCCTTATACAGTTAAATATCCAATGGTTCTTTTAAAAAAATAAAATACAATTCCTAGCATATTCTGATGCAACATATACATCAACGAATTCAACATATCAATTTTATGTTAATCATAAACAGATTTTTTTGTCTGACAGATTTTAGTTTTGCGCCAAAATACTCTATCTTGTGGATAATCTCATCTTATGATTTAGCAGATTTTTCGGCGCGTTCGTAATTATATAAATATGTAGCACCTACAGTCGTCGTCTGATCCGTCCTTCCGTCCGCATATAACAGCACAAAAACTACCCCCAAAAAAGGGTTTGAAATTTAATATATATAATCGTTTCAAAATTTTGTCGGGTCATTTCAAATTTTATGAAAATCGAATCAAAACTTAATAAGGTAATTATAAAAATATTTATTAAGTAATTTGAATTTTTTAAAAATCGGTACTTCATTGTTATAGCAGCTTCTGAGGATTAATCGTCAAGCGACGGAGATGTATCGACAAGTTATTTTACATGTATGACGTTATAGTCATATATGACGTATATGACATTTTATAACCTCTATGACCAAATTATAGTCACGTTATTCATTCTATTAAATCCTATCATACGTAATTAATTCAACAAGATCCCATGATTGGTAATGATTCTAGGTTGCTATGGTGTTTACGTCCCATTTAAGATGGAGTCATATTATTTCCGTATTACTGAATTTAAAAATCGAATTTGCATTCTAAAATTGTTTACTTATAGCAATCATATAGTCTAACGACAGTCTTTTGGATACATGTTTCCAGAGAAATAGATACTAAATGAAAAAAAGTCTAAATATTGATTTCAATTTCTGAAAATTTCAAAGCTAGGCTTAAGTTTCCCATTTGGATTTTCAGTAAATGTCAACAAAAGTTAAAATGTTGCCAATTTAAAATGTACTTATTTTATTACGGAAATTAATCATATAATAACAAACAATATAAATCATTTCACTGAAATAATAACAGTACGAACTGACCCAATTTGTCACGTGTGACGTGCAATTTCTAACGTGTTTTATTATTATTATTATTATTCACTTTTCATGATGGTTAAGGAAATCTATTTTCAATTGTGGCAACTTTCCCAGGGGCTATTATACATTATTAAAGCAAACTGATGGTCATTGTTGAGATAGAATTGAAAAAATTTTCATGCTTGAAAGTTATTTAAAAAGTCGTTACATTAAGCGGCAGTTTTCTAATAAATTTCAATCGAAAGTTAATTTTTTTTCTAATTGATGGTGTAAGAATTGAAATTGTAAAATGTAGTAAAAAATTGAATTTTGTAGTATGTAGAAGTGATGTAAGCGCGATGAAAGCTAAAGCGATAGCACCGCTTGTTGTCACAACCGTTATACATTTCTAAAAATTGCCACTGTGTTTTGGCTGGCGTCTAAAATTAGACTACCATTTTTTGACATCGAAAAAGAAATTCACAGTTAAAGAAATAGGACTATGACTAATAAGGAACTGTTAAATGAACTTATAACAAACCTACCAAGGTAATTCCTATAAAATATTAGCCTTACATTGTTTATTCTAGCTAAAAATGTAATCATTATTTCAAGTTTTTTTTTCTTTTTTTTTACCGCAACACTGTTTTTAACAATTTTAATTTTCCTGAAATACTTTACTTTTGTAAATTTTTTTATTAAAATATGAAATCTTCTAACCTATAATTAAAAAAAGTAATTGTTAACATGCAATCAAGGTATGCAATCAAGATGAAACAACCAATAGTCTCCAGTTCTAATCTTTAAAATTAAAAATTGAAAAATCAGTTAAAACTACGTCATGGTGACACAATCATATATTTTTTTCTTTTTTGTTTTATCAATGTTAAAATGCATTTCAAGCTAAGCAGAACGTCATTTTTCCCGGCGCAAACTTTTCATACGTACTTTCTATACTTTACTTTTATGCTTAAACTCCATGTTTATTTGTATAAAATAAAAATATATTTTGTATTTAATTGTAATGGGAAAATGGCATCAACAAAGTTATAATGCATAATGATAAAATAAACCCAATGGACAATATTCCGTGACGTCACAATAAATATGAATTTTTATTTACTTATAAAACACGCGGATAAATATTTTTAGCTATATTTAACTTGCAAATTGAAAAATTTGGCCGAAAAGCCACGTGCTTTTATTATTTATTATTTCTGTTTTATCCTCGCAACCACAGAGTTTTTCGTTACCCTGTGCCTCACAACAGTGGCGTCATCCGATTGCCGACTTTATGACGTCATACGCAGAAGTAAAAGTTTAATTTAAAATTACGGCTAATTAATTTTCGAATAAACGTATGTACTATAACAAATCTGTGTCCAAATATATTTCATTTAAAAAAAGAATGATGTAATTTGACGCAGCAGTTTTTTCTCACGGACAGTCGAAAGAAAACGCTTAGCGTTTTAAATATATAGATTTTAATAAATATCTGAACATTCTAACACTGGTTATTAACAACTTGGTGTATCCTAAATCTACATGTAACGCATCCCGAAAAGAAGAAATATTCAGAAATTAAAAATTCTATATGGTGAGATACGGTAACAATTCTTCTATTCATTTCGAATTCAAGATGTGCTGTCGTTATATAGCATATGGCCAAAAGTCACCGGACATTTTTGAGTTTAGACGTTTTGTGGCAGATCTAGAGCAGTGTTAAGTTTTTTGAAAGTGGCGTTAAATTTGGCTGGCAACCCTGGAGGCTGTAAACGAAATATATTAAAAACAATTTTTGCATTTTTTAAAGAAACCTTTATATCTCCATTTGCTATTTATACACAGCCGATGAACAGAACCCGTATAGTCATGTGCTAGAAGTTATCAATCATTTCGCGCATTTTATTTCACAAGGTGATTGCATAAATACATGAAGTCTTTTGGAACTTCAGAAATACAAAATACATGTTTGACATTTTTACTGGGGGGGGGGGGGGGGGGCATCAACAAATGAATAAAAAAATAATATTTGGGATTACCCTGTGAAATAAAATGCATGAAATGAATGATAACTTGTACCACATCACTATGTAGGTCCTGTTCATCATTTGTTTATAAATAGCACTTATATGCATGGAATATAAAGGTTTCTTTAAAAAAATCAATATTTTATTTAATATTTTTCGTTTATAGCAATGAGGGTTTTCAACCAAATTTAGCTCCATTTTCAGAAAACTTGACAAAGTACAGTACACATAGCATACTGCAATTATAATACAAATATACCAAATATTAAAATCTGAGCATTTGTATGACATACTTTTTAACTGCGCACGCGTGAAAGATGAAACAAATTTGGGCATAATTCAATAGTCAACTATATAGGTGAACTCTTATAAAAAGGCCAGTCGAATATCGGGAAAATTCAGACGGATGTCGACGATACAGTGTGCTGAGTATCAGTTGCTTTCTAACAGTAGCTGTCCAAATTGACCTTTTTCTATTAGTTGATTCCAACAAAGGAGATATAATGATAAAGGATAAAATCCCTTATTATCCAGAAAATTTTAGAAAACAACTGAAATTCAGCTCATTATATCGTCGATATCTCTCTGGATTTTCACGATATGTGACTGGCTTTTTTATATAATGTGGCGTACGTAGTTGACTACTAAATTATGCAAAAATGTTATAATCTTTGGCGCGTGCACAGTTAAATATTACTTCAAACAAGTGCTCACGTGTCATCAAATGTTTAATAAATTTATATTCTAATTTCAGTTTGTTAATTCTATTGTTCTTTGTCAACCTTTTTGAAAATGGCATTAAATACATTAAAACATACTATAAACAACAACAACAAAAGAAAAACATGCGAAAAGTTGATCATTTTCTTTAAATAACCTTTATATTCCCATGAATATAAGTGTTATTTTTACACAAATGAATAAAAATAATATACAGAACCAGCATAGTCATGTGCCTCAGCTACAGATTATTTCGAGCATTTTATTTTACAGGGTTCTCCCAAATATTATTCTATGATTAAATTTGTTAAAAGTCCCCAAATTGCCTTGATGATTAAACCTTCAGTGATAAACATGACATCAAACTTGTTCTTTCTATTCCCGAAGTTTCATAAGACTGCGGCATGTACTTCTCTAGATATTCAACAAAACGTGTGAAATCGAAAGTGTACGGTGACTTTTGTCCATATTTATATGTACTTGTATTGTTGCGAAACATTTTACCCTTGATAAAGTGTTTCGCAATGCAAGTTTCTTGCTTCTTGCAATACTTTTACATATTCGTCGTGGGATTTTATCTAAACATACATTTATTCATTTTCTCATAATTTTTTTCAACTTCTGAATTCCTGAATTTCTGAACAAAATTTTTCCATATACTTGGATATACATTTTTGCATTGCATTATAATTATTGGTTCATATACAGTGGTGGCCAAAAGTTTGGACATTTTTTGAAAGTTTCATGTTTTTCAAATTTGTGTGCTTGTAGAATATATTAATTTTCACTTAAATGCAAACGTTTATATAGCAAAATTAAGCTAATTTAATGTAGAATTTAATAATAAAAACAGTATTACAATATCTGTATTACAAAAAAGTTATTCTCATTTCAGTAGAACAAACAAACACAAATCGTTTTGAATAGGGACGTGTTTTGTAATAAAAGCGTACTAGCCAATCACAAACACTGTTCGGAGGACCAATCAAATGTCTGTAACTATAGTTTAGGTTATTTGGATGGTTAAAGAGTTAATGTTGTGGAAATATTTTGCGGAATGATGCATACTAGTACAATTAAATAGAGTATTGCTGTTTTTCAATATTTAAAGTCCTTTTTTTAATTAAACTAATTTTAAACAATGTCATTAACAAGAAGAAGTAATTGGACATCTACAAAAAGAAGCCGAATTGTTATATTGAGAAAAAATGGCCTCTCTCCTGCTGAAATTGCAAGACCAGTTGGTGGTTCAGTGACTTGTTCTGGTGTACGAAAGTTCTGTTTACGTTATGAAAAAACGAAATCAGTGGAAAATAAGGCTAAATCAGGCCGAAAAAAATGCACAAGTGCTACTGCCGATAGAAAAATTAAACGGCTATGCCTTCAAGATAGAAAAATATCATCAGATGCCATTAGATGCGAAATGAATGCAGCGGGTATTGCAGTAAGTTCAAGAACAATAAGAAGAAGGTTATCAGGATTTGGACTACAAGCTAGAATTCCAAGGAAAAAACCATATTTAAATCAAAAGCAACGCCAAAAACGAGTTAAGTGGGCAAAAGAACACATTAAATGGTCAGAAAATCAATGGAAGCAAGTAATCTGGAGCGATGAGAGTAAAATATCGCTCTTTGGTAGTGATGGTAGAAAACACGTGAGACGTAGAGTAGGAGAAGCACTTCATCCTGATTGCATTGAAGCAACTACAAAAAACCCAACAAATGTCATGATTTGGGCATGTATGTCTGCAGATGGTGTGGGCCGAATTTAAGTGATTGATGGCATCCTGAATGCCAAAAAATACATCGAAACTGTCCTGGAACCAAAATTGATACCTTCCATCAGGGATCACGTCCCCAACAACGCACCATTTATTTTTCAGCAGGATTCAGCTCCATGCCACACAGCAAAAGTATGCAAAGCATGGTTTCAAAATAAAGGCATAGATATATTACCATCGCTAGGAAACAGCCCTGATCTCAATCCAATTGAAAATTTGTGGCGACGTTTGAAAATTCTTGTACGAAAAAAACGTCCATCCAATAAAAGACAACTTATTGAAGCTATAATTGATTCTTGGCACCATGTGATTACGAAAGATGAACTCCAAACACTTGTTCACTCGAGGAAAAGACGCTGTGAAGCTGTCTTAAAAAATAAGGGTTATCCTACTAAGTATTGATTGTGCAAGTATCACTTTAAAAAAAATGCAAATCTAAGATAGATCTTACTATTAGTTGCATAACTTTTTTTGTAATACAGATATTGTAATACTGTTTTTATTATTAAATTTTACATTAAATTACCTTCAATTTGATATATAAACGTTTGTATTTAAGTGAAAATTAATATATTCTACAAGCACACAAAATTGGAAAACATGAAACTTTCAAAAAATGTCCACACTTTTGGCCACCACTGTATATTCACAATTTTCATGAGATTTAAGATTTATTATATCAAAAAGTTTTATTATTGCATATATATATTTTGCGTATACACCAAAATAAATGAGTTCGTATCCCATAAATTGAAACGATGTGAAATGAATAATAAATAAGTTATTATGAATTGTCGTATAATCTATCGTATAGCTTTATTTATAATTTATTTTATAGTGTCTATCTTGCATAATACCGGGTATATAATAATAGATAAAATACACCTGCTTCATAACTTTAAAAAATACACAAATAATTTTTCTTTTACGATGGACTATAGATTAATGGCCAAAATAATTAAGAGTTAAAAAAATAACAAAAATTATTTCAAAAGTTAACTTAAAATCATCTAAATAAAGTCATAAGGTTAGATTCTGAAAATCCGATTGATTAACCCCTTGGGGACGAGCGACACGTATACGTGACGCTTTAGATGCTCAGAATCCTCGATTATTCCCACCAGTTATTTTTTATTGTAAGCTTTGCCTTATGTAATCCTAACATTCCTGCGATTCAACTAAGCGAAAATTTCTGTTTTGAAAAACCAGTGGTAAAAGATTAAAAATTCTGTAAAGGACGCTCGTCGCGAAGGGGCTAAACAAGATAACGAAACAATAAATTTTGTATCTACGTATGTATTTAAAACACAAGGCTGTTTGTTTTTGGTTATTTGCCACGAATTTTCTACTGAACCAACTTTGACATTTAATTAAAGTATAGCTTTTATTTTCCTCACTGATGACTTTTCAACTGCAAGACTCACTCGTGCTAAAGACCCTTTTCATTGTTTCACTGCCGAATAATATTCCCGTTTTTATCCTGAAATAAACTTCGTAATAACACCTCTTTCTGTCCCTCCTTGTATTTTCTGTCTTCCCGTTTTAACATTAATTCATTTACGTAATGAATATTTATTCACTACATTTATTCTCTATTATCCACTTCGGATGGGATATTTTGAGTTCATTTCATTTAAATAAATCATTTTTAGAAATGGGAGAAACTTTCTTTTCTAATTTTATTTCCATTAAATGGAAGCTGAATTATTTCATTTTGTTTTATTTCATGCACTGATTTCCCAAGATATATAAAAGGATTTCTTTCAACTACTTGAGAAATATTTAAAGTAACTTTTATCTATCTTAAATTAT
Organism: Maratus michaelseni; assembly: GCA_963931845.1. NCBI lineage: Eukaryota > Metazoa > Arthropoda > Arachnida > Araneae > Salticidae > Maratus > Maratus michaelseni. Next base: position 6,993,776 of record OZ007588.1, read on the forward strand.
TTTATGCAAAGAATTAACTTTTTAAGTATTTTCTCCTTACTGATCAAAAGAAGAGAATTTTGAAATAAATAATTTAATAATATTATTATTGTAAACATTGCTAAAAATAAAATACTTTTGTTTATAATGTAATAAATGAAAATTATAAATACCTCAACCTTTAGTAATATAAAAAATAATCATATTTATTTACTTTTATTTTAAAGGAAATAATCTTTGCAGGTGATGATTAAATTTTCCAGTGGTCTACAATGGTCAACAAAACCAAAAAATGTGTCATTTAGAAGCAGCAGCCTATTTAAACTAGAGATAAGCTTGTTTTACAGATTTTAATTTAAGCTGCACACACACGTGTGTTTCCTTTAAAGAGAACGAACAGATGAACTTTTAAAATTAGAAGTAAATCTAATTACACACCAGACACTAGAGTTTTTACCATTGCATATAAAGTGAATAATTTTAAATATGTAGTAAGAAGGTAATAAATTGAATTCATCTCTGCCTTCTCTCATTTTCTATAAGAATTAAAAAATTGGTTAAGAACAGTGAGTCATAGTTTAAATTTGACATTCTTAGAAAATGCGTAAAGTCTTTTATTACACAGACCGCTTAGCAATTAATTTATTTGTAGAATGCTTGAAAGTTTCCAAGCCATTGTACTGTTTCAAGAGCAAAAAGGAATTTATAGAACAGATTGCACTTTTATAGATGATATTTACCAGTCTAGCCCAGGCATTTACAAATTTTATAAAATTTGATAGCCAGCAAAAATTCTAGTCTCCAGTAAAAAAAATATTTACCCCCCTCCCTCCCCCATCTTCCCTTCATGGATTTTCAAAAAACACAAAAGTTTTTTATGAATTAATCGAGAAAAAAATAACAACAACCATGGTTTGGAATTATTGCTTACATAATTTAGAATAGTACATAATTTAGTTTTTTAGATTTACTTCAAATAAAGAAGCACTTAAAATCACATATATATATATATATTATTATTCGTTACAAATAATGTGATAGATTAATTAGTTTTAACTCTGAATAAAGAAATTTAATTTTAAACTTACAAAAAAAAATTAAGCAATTTTTAGCACTGTTTCCAATTTTAGTTGCCACAGAGGCTGGATTGGCAGTATTTCTTACTGTTTTATTGACCCCTTTTGCCTCTCCTTTCTCATTCTAATCATGTGATATGTTAGCTGGCTAGTGAGGTGAGGTAAAGAATGACGTTTTGGAAAATGTCTTTTAAACTTTGTTTTTCCATTAAAAGTACGAGAAAAAATGAAGATCACTGCTTGCCGTGCACCAGTAGGGGTTGAGGAAAGAAAAAATGCCGTTTGTGCTTATTTCATAGGTCAATTCATAGGTCATCAAAAAAAGAGAAAAGAAAAAGCCAGATTAAATAACTTGGTCGCCAGATAGAAAAACTTATCGCCAGTAGCGATCTGGCTACCGTATTTGTCAAACTCTGGTCTAGCCTCTATCATAGAAACTCGACAGAGTTTCTCGCCAAGCATAAGAAACAGCAATGCATTGAACCGTAAATGAAAGGAATTTCCGCCAATGGATGCCAAACGATTTTACAATTTTTTTTTAACTCTGTCTAGTTTATATTTTGCGGACGGGACAAAACGGGTTTTTGACACATCTATATCTCGCGTTCTATTTATGATAGAAACAAAATTCTTGATTCTATGGAATGGGGCGTGCCAAGGGACTAAGAATTCAAAAGTAAAGCAAAATCCGACGAATAGGTTTTCAGTAAATGCGATTTTAAAAGTGCTGTTTTTTGCACTTTTTAAATCTTGTTCAGACCAAAAATTATTGACAGGGCTACAGCAATGTGTAATTATCGGATTTTTACGCGGTTTACGTTATTTGAATCGCTTTTATGAGTAGTTCGGACCTTTGTAAGTTTCATGTAAAAATATTAATTAGTTTTTGATTTATATCAGTTTAAAGTTATTGATTCCTATACTTAACATAGAGCAAAAAACTGTTGACAAGGCTACAGCAATGTGTAACTATCGGATTTTTACGCGGTTTACGTTATTTGAATCGTTTTTATGAGTAGTTCGGACCTTTGTAAGTTTCATGTAAAAATATTAATTAGTTTTTGATTTATATCAGTTTAAAGTTATTGATTCCTATACTTAACATAGAGCAAAAAACTGTTGACAGGGCTACAGCAATATGTAACTATCGGATTTTTACGCGGTTTACGTTATTTGAATCGCTTTTATGAGTAGTTCGGACCTTTGTAAGTTTCATGTAAAAAGATTAATTAGTTTTTGATTTATATCAGTTTAAAGTTATTAATTCCTATACTTAACATAGAGCAAAAAAATATAAATGACCCAACTCTTTTAGCAATGGTCGTATACACATGATATTAAGATATGTTATTACACTCGACCCGAGTGAGCTTCCTATTATAAAAAATAGTAACATTTAAGGTTCGTTTTCAGGGTCTCTGTACTTTACACAGAGGAAAAACAATAGTAAATTGCATAACTTTTGTCAAATTGGCTATACACAAGATATTTAAATATGTTACTACATCCTCTCTATTGTAAAGCGGCATTGAAGCATATACGTTTCGTTTACAGAGTCTCTTAGAAGATCTTGATTACATTACAACCGATGTATATTTACTGAGTGAGATGTATTTTAAGGATTTTACACTGTTTCAATCTCTGTAAGGTTTCATTATCTTGCTTTAAAATTTAATCTGAGTTCATTTTGTCCGTCTGAAATCTCGTCGATGATGTATAGCTCTAAATCTATTAAAATATAGTATTTTCATCGATTAAAAAAACAGTGTTTATTTTTAAATATATAATTTAGCGTATCAGGAATTGATTGAAATAGCGATTACAAAATTCCAACTTTACGTTCATGCGCTGAGTAATAGAATGTAAAAATGTTGCTACCCCAAGATTACAAGTTTTGAGTTTAAATATTTGCCGTTCATCGAATCTCCGGCTATGACGAACTTAAAATGCTAAATTTCGTATACAATAGGTGATCGGTAACGAACTGTTCGGTTTACGAACAAATCGGTTAACGAACACTTTCGCGTGAGATTTTTATGTTCGGGGAACAAACACCTCCCGAAACAAAGCCATGATGAAGCAATGCCGTGTTTCATATTTGCCGAGCTATACTTATTGCCTCTATTGTCAACTTTGAGAACATTTTAACAGTTGCATACATATGTCCTAATTAATTCATGGACTGCCGGAGATTGGGGACCTATATTTTAGGATCACCGAATTGGAATGAACAAACTATATGAACAGAAATCACTTTAATAGTTTTTATACTTTTGCAAACGTTGCGAATTTTATATATTTCAAATTCTCGAAACGTTGAGTTAAAAAACTTAAACAAATAAAAAACTTCTAAGGTGCTCAGTAATTTTCAAAAATAATATATTTAATATGTTAGTATAAAAATCCCTGTAAATTTTTATACTAATAGAAATAGGTTCGTAGAAATAAAAAATGTTGATTATTCTCGGTAAAGTATGCTCCATAAACTTATCGTTGTAGTTGACCGAAAAAAAGTGCTTCTTATTTTTCCACATTTTTCTGAAACTGTAGTATTTTAAATATTTTGTAAACTACTATAAAATTGTCTATTTTTTTGTTTTTGAATGTATATAAACGGAAGAGTGATATAAACAAAAGAAAAAGGAAAATAAATATGTCATAAATAATCTGATGAATACAATGTAAGGAAATTAATATAAAAGTTTCCCCGTTGTTATGGTAGCGACATGTACATTGGAATAAGTCACTCAATAAATTGTATAATTCTGTTTATAGCCTCACTATTATTTTTTTTGCCCCTTTCATCTTTTCTTTTCTGAATAAAAATGGAATCCGTATAATTGAAATTAAATACCTTACAAAAAGGAGTGATATCTCATCAAAAACAACTCGTTGTAAATGATCCCGCCAAGCCACAAACCTAAAACGTCAGTCATAAAAAGAAGTGATATCACATAAAAATAAGCGATATAGAAGTGCATACTCCGAGTCCCGTGTAAAAATCTATCACCACTCATAATGTTTCCAAAGGACTCGGAGTGAGGTATAGTATGTGAAAACTGCTTGGCGACCTGCAGGCTTTTATAATGTTTGCGTTTCCTGCAATTACATATGGCTATATTATTTTTCTTTTCTTTTCTTTTCTTTTCTTTTCTTTTCTTTTCTTTTCTTTTCTTTTCTTTTCGTTCTTTATTTCTTTCTTTATTTTGTTCCCATAAAATTGTAAAAGTTGAAGCTTCTGTGTTTGCATGTCCTTTCTTATTTATGAGCTTGAAAAATCAATTTGTTGATTTTATTTACCATTACTTAAACTAAAAATACCACTCTTACGAAGAGGATTTTTTAACTAAACGTATAAAGATTTTGAGTTTGTAATATATATATAAACCTTATAAGTAAAGTTAACTAAATTGAGATATATTGCAGTGATTCTAGCGTAAGGGAATGGCATAGATCTGGGAGAAAATCCGTTCTGTCAGTTCTTTCGCATACAAAAATATTTATAAAAGTGGTATAACAAAAATATAAAATTTATTTTTCGATTTTCAAAATTGATATACTACATATATTATAAAAGCTTGCAGGTCGCCAAGCAGTTTTCACATACTGTACCTCACTCCGATTCCTTTGGAAACATTATGAGTGGTGATAGGTTTTTACACGGGACTCGGAGTATGCACTTCTATATCGCTTCTTTTTATGTAATATCACTTCTTTTTATGACTGACGTTTTAGGTTTGTGGCTTGGCGGGATCATTTACAACGAGTTGTTTTTGATGAGATGCAATTTTTTTTACAAATTTTATATCAAGATTTAATTATAATAATAGAGAGTGAAAACACAATAATATCATTATTATAATCTCGTAAAAATTATGCATTCTGCTTTAAATTTAGAAAAAAAAATTGTGAACTCTTGCCACCCCGCGATAATCTACTCCTTTACTTGCTTTAAAAGGTGCTAAATTAAAATCATAAAAAGAGTAAAAAATGTTTTTTATAAACTGCTTATATGTTTCGGCTTCAACGAAGCCTTTTTCAAGACAAATTAAAACATTCTACAGTTACACAATCTATAATGCAATGAATTGATTTTTTTATGCGTATAAAAGTAAATCGGGTATAAAACTTTGCTACGCCGACGTATAGGCGAACGTACTTCACTGCCGGTTCTAGTTTCTCAGAACCCTTGTTAGTGATCCGCCAGGAGGGATTCGGTTTACCCGAGGTACCTAACATTCGAGCCTTCCCTCCCCCTAGGCTAAGAGGAGCACCGCCACCTGCGCATCACTCTTCTGCACCCAAGACTTTGATGAAGGTCGTTACAACAGCAGAGCCTATGTACTGGAAGAAATGCCGCATAACACTCGGGGTCGTGCGGGAGTCCCCCATAAGCTTCGGAGCCAGAAACCCAAAAGGTAGCCGGGTCCTAAGCCTTCGACCTTGTTTTCTCGACACGCACTTGATTTGCCTAGGCCTTCGAACGTGAAAATCTACAAAGAGGATTATGAGTAATTTGAGAGAGAAAGTGTAAAACATAAATGATGGTGTTTCATTTCATTACATTATAGATCACGCAACTGTATAATTTTCTAATTTGTCTTGAAAAAAGTTTCGTTGAATCCGAAACATGTAGACAGTTTTGTATATAAAACATTTTTTATTGTTTTTATAATTTTTATTTAACACCTTTTAGTAATTAAAAAAGTATATTACATGTATCACTCATATCTTACTTTTCATGTATATATTGATTTGTAATTCGTCCCATGATAGGAGAGAGAGTTACGATTTAGATGTATGCTATCAATATAAAATAAAATTGTCATAAACTTTTCGCTCATACAAAAGTAAAGGAAAAAAAAATCAGTCATTTCCAACTGAATGTTTTTGTCAATAACACTTTGTGAAGCGAAAAGAATAAAAGGAAATTTTAACAGAATTGAGGCTATCCATTATCTCTGAGATACTTTAAACTGGCGGTTCATTATTTTTCATTTCTCGTCATTATATCTTTTTTGGCTTATTTCCAGGTTTAAAATTTTAAAAAACAATACGGAAAATAAGATACTTATAATATAATGATAATATATTTAAAAATAGTTCTTTCGGCAGCTTAATGTTTTCCGATGGCTAGGACATTGCGGCTTTTTTGAGAATTCACAATTTCTTTTAAATAACAAAAAAATTTAAACAAAAGGTCTGGAGACAGAAAAAGTAGAATTGTTAAGGTAGGAAATATTTATTTTAGAGGGAAACGGATTAGATGGCGTTTGGAGAAATAAGGAGCGAAAATGTAAAAGTAGATGTATAGGTGTATTTTTGGTACTTTTCCTGTACTTTTATGTTATCCGGGCGCAGATGATAAATCGTCAAATATTGTTTCCATCAATCGTAATTGCATTCATTTCTTTTAAAATGTAGACCTTTCCCTCATTTTATTTATAATATATAACTTTAATTTAAATCACATACTTTTAAATCACATACTTTTAAATCACATACTTTTAAATACAATTAAAATGCATGCTCTTTACTCATTTCGAGTGAAAGTTTAAAAAGAATGAAATAATAATATAAACTATTTTAACTATAAACTATATATAATAGTACTATAAACTATAACAATATTATAGAATCAATTTCAACATCAAAGCATTGTTTCAAATTTGCAAACGTGAAAAATAAAGCTCCTACTGGTGAAAAAAATGTTATTGGCGAGAGTTGCGCCCAACTAACATAAAAATAGCCTTTCCCGTTTTATCAACACTATTTTCGCAAAGCTTAATATTTGGCACCAAATATTATATATATTGTTGAAAAATATTTTAACATTGTTGTTGTAAAAGTGATTATTTTAAAAATGAACATGTGTAAATTACAGACTTACACAAACTACTTTATTAAATCGATACAAATATATTTTTAAAATAAAAAAAATAAAGTGAAATAAATATTATGCAATAAAATGATAAAATAAATCTGAAATTTAAACGACTCTTAGCATTGCAGTAAACATTTCATTTTTTGAAAAAAGTCGTCGCGCAGCCACATGAACTCTATGAGTATCCGAATAATGACGACCAGTGCTACGCTATCTTTTATAACGCCATTTTACGATGCCCAATAATCTGTCAACAGATTGGGTATGATATCCAGTGTTACAATCATCAAAACTATATTTGTGATTTAATGTAAAAATTTCCTAAACGGCAATCTCGCAAAAAAAAAAAAAAAAACTTTTTTTTATGAAATTTCTCTAGATCTGAATTCTATTGCAGTTTCCTCGTCATCAGATAACTGACAAATGGTAAAATTCATGCCAGCGTGAGCGAAAAATGTAAGTTATAACTTTATAAAAAACACATATTTTCGTTTCGAGAAATAGCCAATTCACGTATGTTTACAATGCTTACAATTAAATAAAAAAAATTAAAAAAAAATTTCAAGTTCAATAAATATAGTGACACAATGTTTGGCACAATTTGCAATAAAGTCCTTTGCTCTGTCAGAGTTGAAATAAATAGCGGATTAGCCTATATTTTGGAAGGGTATTGATATAACGGAAAAGTACAGTATTTTTATTTATTATTGTTTGTTTTCCATTAAGGGTTTTTTTTTTCTTTTTCTTTTCTTTTCTTTATCATTCTTTTTCTTTTTTTTTTACGACCGAAATAATTCTACTACTTTGTACAACAAAATTTTTAGTTTTACATAATTTATACTCAGAATATAATTATTTAATATAAAGTATAAAAACATCATCCAGACCGACATTTTTCATTGTTAATTATATCACTCCCAACAACTTTTTCTGTATTCTTGAAAATATTAGTGATGCATTACTAGAGATTAGAGAACACTTTCTTCTTCAAAATACAGCATAATCCTATGCATTTGGGGTAATTGTCATTCATTCCTATTTTATTCTCTCTGAGAGAAATATTACGATACAAATTGTATTTCATTTTCTGCCTTTTTTTTCTTGCACGTCAAATAATAAGAAAAAGCTTCTTCCCATGCTGTTTCTAGTTGCATTAGGGAAGTATATTTCTGTAAAACTTCCTGACTATATCTGATCAAGAAGAAAATGTAACCATTTTATATGAGCTAGTTTTTGTGCTTTAGGAAATTCACCAGATTTTCCTATGCGTTCTTTATTACACATTGTAAACATTTGCAAAAAATCAAAAATAACGAATATATATCATATTTTAATAATAAAAATCTCCCACTTGTCAAATTTTAATAAAACATTATCTTAAAATAGGCGAAATCCACGCTTGTATTCACATAAAAGAAAACAAATCCATCATATACATAGAAATCAAGTTTAAAGTCAAATAATACCACTGCTTAGAGATAAAACCTAGCATACGTATATGAAGGTCGTTAAAAGAATTCAAGTGAAAAGTTGTTATTTTGTAAAAGTTATATAGAAAATCTAACAATTATAGAATGTTTCGAAAATAAACAGCCTCTAATCTGCTAGATCTTTCAGAAGGATTAAAGGAAGATTTTCGTTTATCACTGTGTTTTCATTCTGAAGATATTTTTTCTTTATTTATTTGCTAGATTTTGCATGAAATGTGGTGAATAATGATGTTAACATATTATTTTGATAACTTTCCCACTCTTAGCCTTCTTAAATACACTGGCCTCCAAAAGTTAAGGTACAACCGGTTTTTTGTGTCTAATTTGCAAATGAATGAACATAGAAACAACAAATTTGGAGGAAATGTGCGCTAAACTGTTATTTATTAAATGCGACATAGAAATTTACTTAAGTTAAACGTATAAATGAAATTAAAACAAAAAGCACTCATGGTGGAAAATTCCATTCTTGGAGAAATAAGTACATCGCAGCATTATGCAGTAAAATGTGACAGAAACATTAAAAAACTGGTTATAATACGGAATATGTCCACCCCGGACTTGAATGCATTCGCGGCATCGACTTTCCATGCTCTCAATTAAATTGTCGGACACCGAAATAGGTAACACTGACCAGTGGTAAGCCTTGGGTAAGCCTTGTTCCAGCTCATTTAATGACCTTGGAGGAGGACTTAAAGCCGACCTGTATTTCGTCCCAAAGATGTTCTATCGGATTCAAGTTTGAAGAGTGAGCTGGCCATTCCATTCTCTCCAAACCGTTATCCTCAAGATAAACCTCAACAACCACAGCTCGGTGTGGTCTCGCATTATCATCCATTAGAATGAAACCATTTCCAATAGCACCGGCATATGGGCGCACATATGAATCAAGTATCTCATTCCGATATCTCGCACCAGTCAGAGTTCCTCCATGGAACACATGCAGGTCAATGTGGCCGAGTGAGATCCCTGCCCAAACCATGATTCCAACGTTTCTGTACTCATGTGTTTCGACAGTGTTTGATTGATGGTATCGAGTGCATTGTTCCCTCCAGATCAGAAGACGTCCTGAATCGCTCTCCAGTGTGAATCTGGACTGGTCTGTGAAGAGTACAGAAGCCCACTGTTGTCTGGTCCAGGAAACATTTTCTCTTGCCCAACATAAGCGGGCCCTTCTCTGTCGTCTGTTGAGGGGGACACGCACAACTAGTCACCTTGCATAGAGACCTGCATTGCGAAGACGCCTTCGCACCGCAGTAGCGGAGATTCTTCTCCCTGATGTTGCAAAGTGGTCTGCAATGAGTTGCGGCACAGTAGTGCGTATTCTCCTTCGGGCCGAAAGAGCTAGAAACCGGTCTTCTGCAGGTGTTTTAACACGTGGGTGGCCTGGAACATGTCTTCTGGACACAGAATATTCGGATTCATACTGATCTCAGAGTCGTTGGACTACACTGCGAGACACATTGAGCCGTCTAGCAGTATCGGCCTGTGACAACCCCATTTCCATCCATCCTACCGCCCGCCACCTTAATGAATCGGGCAAACGACTTCTTCTAGACATTTCTAGACTCTACTGGTTGTTGTGAACAAAACTGACAACAATAGTTCGAATACAACAAAACTTACACGCGAAATTACGAAAGCTTCGTAATTGCATATTTTTCTTTCATTCACAAATACCTATTCTTTTCTATAAAATAAAAGTGGTAACTGTAATTTTTGCGTAAATTTTTTTAAAGCTTATTATTGTCATTCATATAAACTATGAAGTTTAACCTGACTGCCATTTTTTGTCTTGTGAGCTTCGAAAAATATGTTGTACCTTAACTTTTGGAGGCCAGTGTAGATTAAAGAAGACATTTTAGACATTAATTTGATTTGCACAAAGCAACAAAGATTCAAATTCATTTTCCTATTAATCTGTTACTTTTTGCAATTTTCAAATACTATTGCATCAATATATTTTGTAAATCTTAAAAAGTAGATTGAATTATTTAAATTAAATCATGTTTGAAATTTCATACATTAAAATACGAAATTTATACACTCAATTTTATACCATTATGAATTCTGAATTCGTTAAATATTAAGTTAATAATGTTTCATACAATTTATGTCTCCACTTCTGAAACGAAGTTACTCGTTATATTAAAATTAATAAAATTTCAGTCATCCTTAATTTATAAATAATATTTTGCGATGTCATTATTGGATAATCATTACAATTTTACTACCTCTTTAATATCGGCATAACTTTCATTAAATCTCTCGACAAAGTTTCACTCATCCATTCCACTTCTGCATCGTTTCAATTAACAGTGCAAAACATATTTTCTTAATGTTATTTCATCGCATTTTCAAAGATAATTAGAAATGTAAACAGATTTTATTAATAACATTACTGAAAATATCTTTCCATATGCCTTTCAGAGATTATCTCTCTAACTAATGATATAGCTGTGTTGTAAAATAGATTCTAGAAGTTTCTATTAAACTGCTTGTCAACTGTTTGCAACGGTTGTTTGGTTGGTTTATTTAAGACACCCAATTATCTACTCGAGGGATATAGACCCCAACTGTTTGCAACAGAGTTGAAAAATGTTTATGACTTCGGTTTGCCTGTTCTTCAGTTCTTACTCTAACTCTCGTAAATGTACTCGTATTTCCAAGAAATTTTTATATAGTATTGAGGTTTACTAGAGAATGTTGGGCATTGAAAATGAAGTATGTAGCATATATAATTTGTTTAGAGGGACACACCAAAAAATTCCGGTATTTATGGTCTAGAAAAAATCGTTTGCGGTGCATTTTAATGATCTTTTGGTACTTCAAACATAAAGAAATTTAAAGGATCACTGAGGTACAGCTATGTTTTCGATACTGTCATTCTATACCCCAATATATTTTCTATAGATTATGGAGACAGTAGCATTTATCGTTTATTTACAGAGGCGCACAAAAAAATCCGACTTATTCGTACATGTATACATGGGCTGACTATGATCGATAATGTCTGAAAGTGGGATTTTCGCTGTGGTATGCATTTTTCAACTTATCGAGATTTTATGTAATATGTAGTGTTTTTAAGTTTTATAGACCCTATACAGGGCTGCACGAAAGAATTCACACATTTTGCCTGATATGGATAGTAATTGCTGAAAACAGATTTTGACTGAGTTATGTGTTTTTTATTTGCATATTTAAAGGGGTTAGAATGCCAGTGTAGTAAGTCAAAAAGTTGAAAAATCTAGATAAGCATGTTTTCACTAAACGTATACCAATTTCTGTTCTGTGCAACAGTCAAATAAGTCATAGTTCACTTAGGGAGTCACTAGAGGGCAAAACAGGTTGAACCACGTCATGCGACGGCAATGCAACAAGTTTCACAAGATGCTTCATTTCTCAAATTACTAAATATTCACTTACTTCATTGTCATTCTAACCCCTTCATTTATAGGATTTAATTGTATGTAAAAATGAAATATCTTAATATTGTTATATTAGTGTTTGATAATATATGCCTGATTCATTATTTTTTGTTCTTCGAAATACTTTGTCTTGACTGAATTTCACTTCGTTTTGAACAGTTATTTACATATCACTTCATTATTTAGTAATTCTTCTTAATCGAAAGTGCATTTCGACTTCTGTTAATAACCAGATATTTACATTATGTGACAGCAATTTGTTTTTCAAGATATCGAGGCTATTAATTCAAGGCAAAAAAAAAAATCTGTCGAAATTTATTCAAAGGGCTGCTTTTACTTGTACTCGTAAATAAAATGTATTTTTTACTTATCTATTAAAATTTATATAAAATTGTCTTACCTTATTTACCCTTTTTGTTACCTTAACTTCATAACTTAACTTCAAAAACATACTTAATATTGACTCGATTCTTTTAAAATACGAAGCATGCAAGCACTGATCTATTTTAAACTCTTGGATAAAAATATAAAACAAGCAATTCGTCGATATAAAACTTCTAATAAAATTTATCTTTTGAAAATTACAGAAAGATTTTTTAAAAATGACTTTCTCTAGTGATAGTTAGCGTTGTGATACATTTTATAGTTACCTTTTTTTCCTCATAGGTTTTTTTTTTTTTTTTTTTTTAACCATTTGTGGGTTTTTTAAAATCTTGAATGATAACTGAATATTTTGAGATTGATATGAGATATCATTATATTATCTTTTTTCTTCTTCTTCAGATTTGGGCGATCTGAAATTTTCGATGGCAATTGAATAAAATAGAACCTAACTCATCTTGAATAATAGAATAATAATAATAAACGGTAATTATTTGATTGTAAGTATTAAAAAGGCTTAAATAAATAGAATTCTTTATTATGCTGAAAGAAACTGTTTCAAGTGTGAGTCTAGAAAAATAGTCCTCAATCGTAAATTTATTTCACTCCTCTTAACCCTTTCGAATAAAATTGTTTGATAGATCTCTAAAGAGTTGAAGACAGAAGTCTAAATCAAATAGCTATAATATAGTTAGACAGTCTGAAATAATATCGAACTCAAATCCCGTTGGAAGATTGAATGTTCTCGAATGTATTACTGTGGACAGTTATGACTTTAACATAAATTGTACAAGCTTTAATGCAATTTCACTTACTTTTTTTCTTCTGCAGAGCAAGATTCCTCGTTAAATTATGAAATGAGGCGTGTTCAAATGAAACCAGTTCGACAGTTCTAGTAAGCGGAACATGAATGAAGGAAACACAAAACTGAATGAAATAGAAAGAATAGTATATTATATAAACTCACAGCATGCAAATTTGTTTAGAAAAAGTCACCTATAGCGTTGGGACACACATGCCATTGTTTGGGAAGGCGTCGAATGCCTTTGAAAGAGTTCGCTTGTTGCTTGAACGTTTAATTCATTTGCCAGTTTAAGTCACGAATGCTTCGGCTCATCTTGACCACAGTGTCAATATCCGCAATCAGTGTCTCGGTAACAACTTTGGGAGCCTGACCGGGGTGCGGCATATCCGTCGTTTTCTCACGCCCATTTCTGAACATTCATGACCAATATGTGACAGTTGTATTTGATAAACACTTTTCACCATACACAGAAATCAGTCGCTGATGAATCTCAACGCGCTTGCATCTCTGCCGATAAAAACTGTATAACTGCACGTTGGTGCTTGTTTGGATGGGTTTGTAATCACTCCAGTCATCTTTAACGCACTGCCACCTTCAAACAACGAAAGCAGAATGACCGTTTCGCTACGCAATGCATTCTGTATAAGGAAAGGGTATGTTTAAAAACAAACAGTTCCTTCAACCAATCTACCATTACAATTTTACTGTAGCGCTCATTGCAGGAATCGTTATGGCGACGTAGGCTAATCATATCATAGACCGTTTAACGTAGACCAATCAAATCACCTCATCTCATATGTACAATAGGAGTCATAAAGAACGAACAGGTTTTTCTTGTGAACCAACAGTAATTTAACCAACAGTGACGTCAGCTGCCCTTTCTTTCTTGCGCATGCATATTTCTCACCTTAAGCACCAACTCGTCAATTTTCAAGCTTCGAACGGGTTTCATTTGTACATGCCTAATATTTGGCAAACTAACTAAAGAATTATAACGAATAAAAAAATGCGTTCATTGCGGGTGTTTGGAAAATTTTATGTGCGTTCAAAATATTAAATGCTTTTTAATAAAGTTAAACAATTAGCATTTTAAATTAATAACTACATACTTGCCTAATCTCCCGATTTTAACGGGATTTTCTTGTCCAAATAAATATACTTGAACTACAAATATTATTTAAGGAATGAAATTAAGTAAATTTCAAATGACTACCACAGAGAAGCAAGACACATTTAATTAATTATTTTTTTTTAGTTTAAAGTATATATTTTGATTAAAAAATAAGAAAGTTTGGCAAGTTTCTAATTAAGCAAAAGAAAAAAAAAATGCTTGTGTCTTGTTTCCTAAAACAAAATATACTCAAAATGTATTCTAAATATATTAAATAATATACAAATTATACTTAAAATATAAAAAATTATAAAATATACAATATAAAATTATAAAATTTAATAAAAAAAAGATATATATTAAAACTAATTTTTATATATTATTTAGTATGTATAAATTCTATATATTACATACTGAGCTGCACAAAAGAATTCGAGTACAATACATTTTATTCACAGAAATTTCCAAAAGAGAATTTTCAGCTGTGTCATACGTTACCAAACTGAACTATTTTTTTTTCTTATATGAAGTTTGAGTTAAAAAAAAGACAGTGCCTTCACCCAGCTTAGGCGATAAAGGAAACCGGTTGTGGTATTAACACTATTTTCTCCTTAATTTTAAACATTTTATTCGAGCAACATTTTTATTTTTAGGTTTCTCAAAATTTATGTCACTTTAGATTTTAGTCACAAAAAATACTTTATTGTTATGTCACATGTTGACAGATTACAAAATTATATGCTTCAAAAATATTTTCAAAGATTATTAAACAAAATGGTAAATTAGGTTTGAGTTTAAAAATAAATTTAATTATAAAAAATTACTTACAGATAAAAGACACTTTATTTCTATGCACAATTTTGTTTTATTTGATTGAATAAAGTTTAAAAATTATACAGTATTTAGAAGCGAAGATTTATGCAATCAAAACGACCTCTAATGTTACTTTTCAGCTCGACGTTTATGAACAGCAGGTTTGAACTTTATGTTATATGTTAGAATTCAAAGCTTACATGTACAATATAAACTAAACTTGCAAGTGGTGCAAAAGGGAAGAGTTGATTATTCATGATTTAGTGTGAGAAGGTTTTTATCTAATTTTATTACAACTTTAGTAAAATTATATGCCTATAAATTTTCAAAATTTTATGAGGTTAGAAAAATCAACACAATTTTCCCCTGAAATTTGTCATTTCAACATATTTAAATTTTTAAAAAGTATTATTTTTTTAGAAGAAATTAACTGCTTGCCATAAATTATGCTTTTAACATTAAAAGATAATCTTTTAAAAAGATGTGATAAACATTTCTTATTCTATAAATGGTATAAATTGTATTCTTTTTTACTATAATTATTGTCACACGTGTTCCCGTTAGGTATTTTAATTGTAACAAAGTATTTAAATTTCAGACACAATTTATCAAATATTTACTTTCTTTCATTGTATTTTAAAATGCATTTTCGATTTTATATAATCTTATTCAACTGCATTTCATCTGTACTTCTATTTGACTCCTCGAAATACGATTTCAGCTGCATAAATTAAACGTCTCGTTTCCCGAATTCTAATGCAATCTTTAACCACTTTATTTAAATAAAGCAATTCCACTGCCTGAAAATATTGACCGCGAAGTTTAAAGGAATCGTCTCAACTTAATGAAGAAATGAAAACTTTGATTCGGATAGAATTGCGCAGCGGAGAATCTCGGGAAATCGTTATTCCCTTGAAGAACGTCGGTGAAATTCTTCGAAAGTTTAAAATGGAAAGGAAGGATAAAGTGCATAAAATATCTGCATAAAAAAGTAATGTAATCAAGGAAGAACGATTGGTAAAAATTCAACAAGTTGAAAGAATATTTTTGAAAAGGTTTGCGGTACTTTTCTATTTTATCGAGATTATTTATAAATTTATTTTATCGTGAAATGGAAATATTTTTGCGTCTACTTTTTAACATTTTTCCAACATACTTGAAAGGTGTTTATGAATTCGGTTTGTCTGTTTGCCTGTCCGTGCTCTAACTCAAGCAAATAGACTCGGATTGCCAAATAGACTCGGATTGCCTCGTAATTGATATATGTTATTGTTTACCATATCAAGTTCGGTATTGAGAATGGAATGTGTAGCATTTATAGTTCAATTACAGAGGCACTCAAAAGAATTGCGTTACATTGTTGTTTATGGGGAAAATCGTTTCCAGTGTATTTTAATGATGTTACGCTATTTAGAACATATTGAAATTGATATATATCATTTAAGTGCACTACAAGATGCTTACTATAGAATTATGATGTGTGATAGCATTTACCGTTCATGTATAGGGATAAAGAAAATAATTCGGTTACAGTACTGTCTATGAGCGATAATTATTGGAAGTATTGTTTCAAATATGGTATGCATTTTTAAAGTTAACTAATTTGTATATATTACTTGGTGTATGTGAATTCCATACATCATATTCCGAGTTGCACAAAGGAATTCGAGTACATTTGCTTTTATTAACGGAAATTACTGAAGGGGAATTTTCAGCGTGTGTTATGCGTTTTCTGAATGAACTAAATTTTTGCATACAATGTAGTATATACAGGGTGATCAATTTAAAAGAATACCCACTTGTTTTTTGTATTATCCACATCTATAATATATGTAGCAAAACATTCAACATCATTAATTATTTAATGTCTGTATTTAATGTGCGGATATCGTTTATTTCACTTTCTAACTGCGAAAACTCTTTTTTAAACATAAATTCGCGTGAGCATCATTAGTAATTTTTAATTCAATTCTGCGCAAATGATTTGAGTAAACCGTCTGCTTCTTTTAAAGTTTTTATTAGCTCACAGGTTATCAAAGCCTGAGAGCTAATGTGCCCGCCCGTTCTGTATGTATGTATGTATGTATGTACGTAACGCGATAACTCGTGATAGAAATATCCGTTTTGCTTCAAATTTTGTTTACAGGTTCATTCTAATAAGGGGCTTCCCTGATTAGTTTTGGGAGTTCATTGGTTAAGTATAAAGGGGGAAATGGAGGGGCTAACTCCCCCTTAATTTAGATAAATGGGTTTTTCATGCAGAAGTATCCGTTTTTCTTCAAATTTCGTATATAGGTTCATTGTGATAAGGTGCTTCCCTGATTATTTTTGGGAGTTCATTAGTTAAGTATAAAGGGGGGGAAACGGGGGGCTAACCCCCTTAATTTAGATAAATGGGTTTTTCATGCAGAATTATCCGATTTTCTTCAAATTTGGTATATAGGCTCATTGTGATAAGGCACTTCCCTGATTCGTTTTGTGGTTCATTGGATAAGTATAAAGGGGGGAAACGGGGGGCTAACCCCCTTAATTTAGATAAATGTGTTTTTCATGCAGAATTATCCGATTTTCTTCAAATTTTGTATATAGGCTCATTGTGATAAGGCACTTCCCTGATTAGTTTTGGGAGTTCATTAGTTAAGTATAAAAGGGGGGAAACGGGGGGCTAACCCCCTTAATTCAGATAAATGGGTTTTTCATGCAGAATTATCCGATTTTCTTCAAATTTTGTATATAGGCTCATTGTGATAAGGCACTTCCCTGATTCGTTTTGGGGGTTCATTGGATAAGTATAAAGGGGGGTAAACGGGGGCCCCCTTAATTTAGATAAATGGGTTTTTCATGCAGAATTATCTGATTTTCTTCAAATTTTGTGTATAGATTCATTGCGGTAAGGCGCTTGCCTGATTAGTTTTGGGTTTTCATTTGTTAAGTATAAAGGGGGGAACGGAGGGGGCTTACCTCCCTTAATTTAGATAGATGGATTTTTCAAGCAAAATTATCCGATTTTTTTTCAAATTTTGTGTATAAATTCATTGTGGTAAGGGGCTTGCCTGATTAGATTTTGGGCGTTTATTGGTTAAGTATAAAGGGTGGGAACGGGTGCTTATCCCCCCCCTCCTTAATATATTGTCGATTTCTTTATTTTTCGAGTGGCATTATTCTTTGAAAAAATAGCATAATACACGATTAGTGTGAATAGACTGTGAGCTCAATGCCCTCAGTTTAACTGGGCAGTTTTCTTTATTTTTTTTTATTTTTGAAAAATCATTTCGTAAGATTATGAATGGCAACAATAAAACATCGATGAATTAAAACAAATCATAATTGAAGAAATCTCGTCAATAACACTATCATTGTTGCGAGGTGTGTCAAAAAACTTGGTGAGACGTGTTCATGTTTGCATTCAAAATGGTGGCGAACATTTTCAACATTTGCTGTAAGGAATGATAATGTAAAAAATTTTAATTAAATATTTTTTTTTTCAAAAATAAAATTATCACAGGATGAAGTAACATTGTGCGTCTCCATTTCTGTTTTACCTTACAAATAAAGTTGTAACAGTCCAACAGTGTTGGAAATTGTTTCCCACACTTAAACAAGGTTCAGCCAATTATACTTCAGTGTTAGAATAGTTGCCACATTCGTCAGATTTAAGGGTAATAAGAAAAACAACGGGTACTCTTTTAAATTGATCACCCTGTATAGATACAAATCTATAAATACACAGGAGCGTACAAAAGATTTCTTATATTTTTCCGACTATAGATGGTACCTGCTGAAATTGAGTTTTCGAATGTGTTATGCGTTTTCCAAATTATTTAGATATCATATTTCATCATATTAAACTGTGACGTTCTGTTACAGTATTTGGAATGTGTTGGAATGTGTTTCATAATCTATGCTTGACAAATGATTTTTCTTTCTTGCTTAATGATCATTCCATAATTTTAGTGTGAACGTAATACCTGTTTTCTCTATGGCAATGGCGGCTATCGCCTCCCAATCGTTTGCGAAGCGCCAGAAATAATCCTAAATCAAACTTCTAAGGACGTAGAATAATTAACCGACACGTGTTTCCATGGAATTAGATTAATTTCTCCGACTAAGTTCGTTAAGAATATTCCCTTGGGGATAAATAATGTGATGCACATTTTATGGTATCGCTATAATCCTAGAAAGATAATTGATTGCTTAAAAGCATAAACTCGAGTGATTATGAGAAAATGGACGTAAACGATATTTACAAATAAGAAATGAAACTATTCGGTTAGTTAGATACCGCAACAGCATTAATGTATATTGATAAGGCTATTCTTCAATCAAAACAAATCATTTTTAAGCCTCAATCACGGAATAATTTTCATACATCGATATACAAAGACTATTATCTTCTTTGAGATTACTGAAATCTGGTAAATCGTATTATAAGGACTTTTTTATTATTATTATTATTATTATTTGGTGGGGGTGGGGGATGATTTTGTTAAATAAATTATGTTTCCCAAGAAATTGTTTTTCATGTATTTTGTCATTCGGGAGTTTCATTTCATGAACAGGTTGTATTTGTATGTGTCGGTAATTAAAAAAGTACCTCATATTGTTTGATTTGATTTTAGATATCAACATTTAGTAGCACAATTTATAAGTAATTCAGAAGAAAAAATGCAGAGAAAAATATCAGAAAACGTTTTTACTTTAAGAATCATTGAAGAATCTCATATTTTATTTAGCACAGAAAAGCAGATAGGACAAACGGAAATTTAAATTTTTTTATGTTACAAAACCTTTTTAACGAATTTCTTAAATTTACTTAAATTTCCATGTGCTTTAATCTATGATTTTTAAGTTTTTATCTTCTAATTCCATTTTATCCTTTAGTTATGAAAATTTTATGTCAAAATAACATGCCTTTTTTAGTCAAAATGACATTATGTTGTAACGATACATACATTTTCCTTTTTTACATAGAAGTTAATTTATTTATCAGCACTAAAAGAGCACATTGGAACTTATTAAGTAAAATAAAATGACAATTTATTTGAAATTATTAGTTTTATATATATATATATATATATATATATATATATATCATGGGAAAAGTAATACATATTGAATATTGTGCGTTAAAATATTGAATTGTAATTTAGTATTTCAATTAGAAATTTAATGCACTATCACGGTCGAAATTTCTTTTCATATATTTTCTTCACGATTATTACAAAAATTTTTACTCGTATTATAGTTTTCTTTTTTAGTAGGATGGAAGCGTAAGTTAATTTAAACAGTAAAAGTATTTTTTCTATATTAAGTTCTATTATAATAAAAAGAGGATTTTCACTAGGTTCAATTTTCCATATTCCAAATTACCTTGTAAATATGTTTATTTAAGTTGAAATTTACTAAAATAAAGATTATTCGTTAGGAATATCAAAAAAAGTCAAAAAAGTGAAACTAATTTTAAAAACACGCAAAATTAAATTCCTATTTCCAAAATGGCGCGCCAGTTTTTATTAAGTTTTTAATTAGTATCGCGATTAATTATAAAAAAATAAAAAATCTGATCCTCAAAAGCTTTTGGATATCCCTTGAACTCTTTTCATTCACATTTTCGATTCTCTATGTGCAGTAGATTTTCCTATGCATCGCTGACACACAGACACACAAAGATGCATATTTTTTTAATTTCTAATTTCTTTGCTCATTTGTATTGCAAAATTGTTCGCTTTAATACTCGATTTGATGGAGATACAATAACCTATTTAATTTTTTTATGCAAGGCAGCTAAACGTTCCTGTTTGTAATGAAACCTATTTAGAAATTAGTTTTAAAATATATATATATTTCTCTGTTATATTCAAAATTTGAAAATAGGATTCTCATCTTTTTTCTTTACTTTCTCATTTAAACCCCAACAATAGTTACAAAAGCTCAGTATTTTTTAAGAGCATTAATTTCGATTTATTTCCCAAAAAAACTGTTAATGTTTGCTTCTTAATGACTTTTAAGATAATTTTAATCAGCTGATGAGTTGGATGAGATTTCATAAATTAGATTAATCCCTGTGGTCTCATTTTTGTTTTCCTGCAAGCTAAGATTATTTTCCCTATTACTTCGGAAACAAGTTCTCCAGCAACGTGGGAACTCAAATAATTTTTTTATTTCATAAAAAAATCCTTATTTATTCTGGCATCAAACACAATTTTTCTTTCTGTAATTTTTTATGTTTTACCATAATATAAACAGCTTAGTGTTATTAAAAAAATGAATATTCCATATTCAAATGAAGAAACAAATCAGCGAGCAATTCTTTCTTTCATTTTGTTTATTTATTTATTCTTATATGACTGTTAAATTCCTCTTTCGTAAAATATATATGTATATTAAAAGACAAATATAAGCATGTGAGAATAACAAATTTAATCTTATTCAATTTGGATAAATTTTGAGAAACTCTTCACAGTGCAAAGTGACAACAATATTTTTTAATTCTATGATTTTATTTTTTAAATTAATGCTTCTGTATTTCATTAAAAGACTCCGAAGCATATATGCTGTTGGGTATCTACTCGGGTCTGGCAGAATATCTACAATTTTTAGAGTTACATTTTCTAATTTCTTGCGCATATCCTATAATATCTACAGAGTAATAATAATAAATACGCGAAAACTTAAATTCTATGATTTTTATTTTTTTAATTAATGCTTCTTTATTTGATTAAAAGACTCCGAAGCATATAATATAGGACACCCAACAACATAATATGTTGTTAGGTGTCTACTCGGGTCTGGCAGAATCTCTACAGTTTTTACAGTTACATTTTCTAATTTCTTGCACTTATTCTATAATATCTACATAAAAAAGGCAAAAACACAAAACATGTGCAGACAGCATAGTTGCCACCCATTCTCCACTTTTAAACAAAACTTGCATTTTTGTATTTCCCCATTTTCAAGATGGAAATTTTCCATTATTACAGACAGGAAATTTCACTTTTTAGGAATAAATATACGCAATAGGGCGATATTAAAATATAACCTGTATAATAATTAAATATACTGATGTCCATATTTACGGAACAGGTATTGTTTGTATTGCATAGTGTCACATCCGTTTTTCATCGCATTGCCTTCCTCAGGATTCGAACCTCGGTGCTCGCCATTAGAAGGTAGGTGCATGCTCTGTCCCACGCCACCTGGACATATGCAACGACTTGGTTATAACGAAATCGTTGGAAGTCGTCAAAACATAAATTACGGAAATTTAACTGGATATTTTTTGTTTTTTCTCAAATGGAAAGGTACATTGGAAGGAACTTTTTTGTTTTTAAAATTTAACGATTAAGGATAAAAAAGAAATTTTTCGTTTTTTCCGAAAAAAATTACGATTTTCACTCAAAACAAAAAGTTTCCGTTAAAACGTACACATTTCATATAAAATCACTCGTATTTATGTAAAAGACCCATTCTGTCTCCAAAAAGGCTTCATTTACACTCCACTTATAGTGACACTAGACGTGCCTGTGTAACCGCTGTCACGTGATTCAGCCTGTAAGTGAACATTCGATGGAAGTCGAAAGAGTGGGAGAACATAGTGTAAGGATGAAATGAGAGGCCGTATAACTACTTCTGGACCAGTCTTTAAAAACGACTTTTGGCATGCTGCCAAAAAATAGACCATTCAAAACAGAAGGGAGCATTGGATTAGGTGTAGACAATGTTCAGGTTTCGTTTAACTTGTCTTGATAGCATGTCATTTCTTCACTGGTTGTTCTTGTACAAGTAAATACAAAACTAGCGGAATTCTCCTATTCACCCCCCACAATGGCAAAATTAGGGAAGATTTTCCTTTCATTACCTACTTCCCTGTTATCAAGAATAGACTGGTCTTATCCGGACCCTTTAGACACACGTGACCTGTCTTTAAGGCTTGGCTCAACAGTAAGACGTGCCCCACGATTTAAGACGTCAATTTGTTTATCTGTTTTAATACTTTAATGTATATAGAAAATACTTTTGTATATAGTTCTGAATATAATATTTAGTTAAAATTTAACGCTGACGTAGAGTCTAATTTGAGATGTGTCCAGCTCATTCGGAGGGAAAATCCTATATAAAAGGATTTTTTTCCACAGTGTCTCTCTAAGAGATAGGACTTTGTTTAACTTGATTTAAAGAGTACCTCTGAATGATTTTATATTTGGCGGGCGAGATTCAATGGTCAGGGTTCAATTGCCGAGTCTCTAATCCAAACTTTAAATAGCTTGCAATATTTTGTTTTATACTAAGGTCTTTAGGTACATTTAAAACTATTTCAATATAGACTTTGATTTATCATAACAGGATTTTCTTTTCCGCATTATTCATTTCCAATCCGATACAAATTCTGTAATGTGATACAGAGTCTGCAATGTGCGATGTTTAGAAGATAGTTATCAGAATATCCGCATTTACTTTCTTTTTAAACTAAAATATGCTTCAGTCAAACCAAACCAAGCTTAATAAAATTACAGCATGATAAAATGCAAGTAACTCTGAAACTCAACATCATCAACACATATTCTCCTCATCACTTAGAAAAAGGAGAGAAAAATAACTGATTCAGGCATGAAGTTTTCCATGTTGAAAATACTAAATGATATGCTGCAAATACTACTTATTATTATGAGATGGTTTATATTTATTTTTTTTATAGGAAAAATCCACTCGTGTAAAATGTCATTAAAAAATATATATTTAAAATTCTTGAGTCAGGTTTTAATTTTATTATTTATTAATTTCAGTTAAATATCCTTTTATACAAAAATGAAATCAATTTAAAGCGATAGACAGACATCGCTCATTTAACATATCAAAAAGTTATCTTTTAACATTATACTAACAATAATTATGAGTACTGTGTCACATTTTTACGAGAATTTTCTTTATGAAGTGTTATTTCACAACATTAATGATAGTTGGCATATTATTATTCAACTCATAATTATACCGACTTACTCTGTGACGAAAACTGTCATTTAAAAATTATCTGCGAGCATGGTAGTTTTTGTGAAATGCATCTGGAAAATGACAAATTCTCATATGTTTGTTTTTGTAATATTTTGTGTTAACTAAATGTGCCAGAATCAAACAGATGAAAATTTGTCATTATAATATGTATTTTTTAGTAATAACAGATAATACCCATTTTACACGAACAACAAAATAAACAAAATGTCACAATATTTCAGACCTGGTGCAATATATATATATATATGTGTGTGTGTGTGTGTGTGTTACGGTCAATAGGATTAATCCGGACATTATTAATAATGACCGGACACAAAGGCCGGTTATTATTAATAATAATCTCAGTCATTTTTAATAATAACCGGTTATTATTAATAATGACCGGATTAATCATATTCACCGTAACATGTATATATATTAACATTTTGTGTTCTGAATTTTGATTATTAAAGGACTGACATTTTAGCAGAGAAAAATTCAGTAAATGCTTAGTGTTCCATACAATGTCAAGGATGATTAATTTTTCAAATAACATTACAATTGAAAAGAAAATATTAAACTTAGACAAAAAGATGTCTTTAAAAAAAATTTTTTAAAAATATTGAAAATTTCCAAAAAATATATAAATTTTTATGAATTGTGCGTCATTTCTTCAGCAGCGACTACATGATCTTAAACATAATATGAAATTTTAGAAAAGTTTTTTAGTCTTCTTAGAAAATTTTAATCTGTTAATTTAATAATACTGCAATAAATACAACTTCAATAGTTAGTTTTTGGCACTTTCAAACATAGTTGAAAAGTGTGTACGAATTCGGTTTATCTGGCATTCTGTCTGCTTGTCTGTTTTCCCGTCTTTTCGCACTCTATATCAGATAAATAAACTCGTGTTTCCATGTAACTGATGCATATTATTGGGGTTTACTATGAAAATTAAATGTGTTGCATTTAGAGTTCGTTCACAGGAACACTCAAAAGAATTTCTTTACATTAAGGTCTAAGGCAGAAAATCGTTTGTTCTGAATTTTAATTATGTTAAAATACTTTAAACATACTGAAATAGATCTACATCAATTAGGTACACTACAATATACTTACTATATATTATGATGTGTATGATCGTAATTTTAGAACATTTATGGTTCTTGTAGCTACTTGGATGCAGGGATTGACGAGATAAGAAAAAATAGCCTATATTTAAGTAAAGCAGATCAACATTAAAAATGCAGAAATAGCTTTAAAATTCGTTCGGTACTTTCAGAGAAATTGTGAGTTTAGAACGTATTCTACTGATTTCATCCTTTTAAATTTCAATTAAAAAAAACTTTCTTTGCGAGCATTTTTGTATTAAAATAACCACCATGTCGAATTTCAAGTTTCTAGAGACTGTAATTTTAGAAAAAAAAATTATTTTGCAACCTCTGGATGGTAGAGATGTCGAGATAACAAATTGTGTTATGTTTAAGCAGAAAATGTCACAATTATAATACGAAAACTATTTTCAAATACGGTTCGGTAGTTTCGGAGTAATTGTGATTTCAGAGTGTTTTCTGCTCATTTCACCTTTTCAAATTTCTATGTTTTTTTAAATCGCTGTTAGTGAGCATCTACGTCTTAAAAGTAATTTCCATGTGTACCATGTCAATTTTCAATTTTTTAACCGAAACAGTTTGAAAGAAATCGGTACTTTTCGGTTTTAAAAAACTGATGAGTGACACTTTAAAAAATCCTCGGAAACGTTTCAGAAAATCAATGGCAGCAAAAGAAATTTTGTTTTTATAAATAATTCTTTCAATCTCAAAGAATATATATTTGTTTCTGAGGTTCTAATAATAAAAACCGCTTTTAGAAATCGGGGATAACTCGAGTAGATTATTGTATAGTTTCGCTCGTAGTCATTTTATGTTTTTTTTCATATAAAAACATTTCTCTGTTTTTACAGTGTATTGTAAAGAAAATACAATAGGATAATATTTTATTAAGAGCATATGAACTAGTTAAAATGGAGAAATGGATATTTTGTGATGATTTTAATCATTTGATATTGTATATTAATATTGTAGATGCATATTGTATTTTAATATGCATAATGCATAAGACTATATATCTTTATTTATGTGAAACTGCATTATTCGATACGATAAAAAGAGACACTTAAACAAACAATTTAGAAAAAGTCTAGAAGAATGTGACTTTGATCATGAGGCAACTCATAGTTTCTTCTCAAATATTCTGATAAAGTTGTCCTTTGACAATTTTTTCTGTTGTGATATAAGCAAAATTGTTTTTTTTTTCCTATTTTGTGTTAATGTATCATTTTGTTTAATTTATCAGAAATATATTCAATGATTAATAATAATAAATTTGTTTTGTAAGGTTCGTTTTGTAATGTCGAATTAAATGTAAGATTCTATAAAGTTCGATATTATTAATTTTTAGTAATCTATTTTTACCATTTAAAGTTAAAAATACTTTTGTCTCTATTTAAAAATAATTCAAGCGTTAGAAGGTTTATGCAAGGTAATTATTTACGTAGGATGGAATTGGGATTTTCCACTATCCAATGAACAGGATTTATCATTCTATTCAATCATTGAGATTTTGGTGTACTTTTATCCGATAATAATCCTGGCAACGACGTCTGTTATCTCAAATCGTTTTCGAGGTGGCAGAATTCACAGCAAATGGGATTTCATTCGACAGTGTAATAATGAATGAAATCATCTTAGGGAAAAGGGTATTGATTCTTCTAAGACGTTCATTATGAAATCGATTTCGAAGCAATTATTAAAACAAATGTTGTTTCACACCGATTTCCATAAGATTTGTACTAGGAATTTATAGATTATGACGCTTCAGTTGAAGGAGAGGGCGATAACAATCTTTATTTAAGTAAAAAAAGATGAATAGCGAAATATATGAATTCCTTAAAAGACTATTGAAAATTATGATTCATGCTTTTTTAAATGAACTATCAGAGGCTTGCATCTCAATATGAAAATTGTAAGTTTCTATTAAGCTAAGTTTTTGTTACTCACGGAAATTCTCTTTTTTTTTTACTTTCTTCAATCTTTACAAGAAGAAAGTATTGGATTCATGAAAATTTTCGACTTCCGGTTTTCGATGGATTTATACGTTTTAGAAGGTACTGAACACGATTTGACTGTTTTTAGAAAATGCCTGTCAGTGAGTCTGTGACTCTGTCTGTCTGTGTGTCTGTATGTGACAAAAATGTTGTGGGCGCTCTATCTCAAGAACTAATGCACGAAATTTAATAAAACTTTAGATTCAGTTAGTCCCTGATATAAATGGGTGCTGATTAGTTTTTGGTGAAAATCGCCCAACAGGTGGCGCTGCTTTG
Organism: Maratus michaelseni; assembly: GCA_963931845.1. Lineage (NCBI taxonomy): Eukaryota > Metazoa > Arthropoda > Arachnida > Araneae > Salticidae > Maratus > Maratus michaelseni. The sequence goes on from OZ007588.1 coordinate 7,021,113, forward strand.
CTGCACTTTTTACGATTTCTGCAATAGCTCTATCTCATGTACTTATTTTCATCAAACCTCAGATTCAGTTAGACCTTAACATAAATAGATGCTGATTATGTTTTGGTGTAGATATCCCAACTGGTGGCGCTGATATATCACTTCTTTCATGATTTTTACGATAACTATATCTTAACAACGAATGCACAGAATTTTATCAAACTTCAGATTTTGTTAGACCTTGACATTAATAGATGGTGCTGAAGTTTTGGTGTAAATAGCTCAATAGGTGGCACTGGCACTGCTGTACTACCTTTTCCATTATTAACACGATAACTATATCTCAAGAACGAATGCACAGTATTGACATAAATTGACATAAATTGTTGTTGATTAGGTTTTGGTCTAAACCTCCCAACAGGTGGCACTGCTATGCTGCATTTTGCAAGAATTAAGCGGTTTTAGCAATAGTCCTATCTCAAAAGTTAATGCACAGAATTTAATAAAACTTTAAATTCAATTAGACCTTGATATGAATTGGTGCTGATTCTTTTTAGTGTATGCCGAACCTGTGTAAGATAGAAGAAAGTTTTGGGATTGGCTTATCCGACTAGTTTTTATCGTCCTTTCGTTTATTTGTTTTTATTTTTGCACTCATTTTTTCCTTTTATTTTTCATTAATATTGCTTCAACTTTTCATGAAATATGCGCAGGAGCCTTGAACTCATTGTAAAAAAAAAATAGTTTCATTGCTTATTTACTAAAATCCCCCTTCCCGCCCCCCTTTAACAGTTTTTGCGGTTTATTTTACAATAGTCTTTATACTAGTGGTAAAAAATACTTTTACTTCTTTAGAATCGTTTCTTTTACTTATTTCAAATAGATTTTCACACAGAATCTGCCCCTCCCTCCACAAAAATATTTATATGGCTTTTTAAATCAGCCTTGAACGGATGGTAATAAAATGAGTTTCATTGCTTATTTACTAAAATCCCCCCCCCCCCGCCACATTAACAATTTTTGCTGTTTACTTTACAATAGTCTCTATACTTAGTGGTAAAAAGTAGTTTTAATTTTAGAATCGTTTCTTTTACTTATTTCAAATAGATTTTCACACAGAATCTGCCCCTCCCTCCACAAAAAATTTAATATGGCTTTTTAAATCCGAAGAGTATTCTTTTGTATAAAATTTCTGACTACTGAGCTTATAATAATTCACATTTGTTTACTCCGAATGTGAAGAAAATTATGTACTTAAATCGTTATGAATAATATGAGTACTTTTTCTTTTAAAAAAACTTTCGAAAATTCTTTACAATATCACCCAGATTGTTTTTTCTTTTATTTGATATTTAGAGGTTTTTTTAACATTATTTTTTAAATCTAAATCTCATACAGGCTTGCAGAAATTTTATCCTGGTTTCATAATTTCAAATAAAAATGGTATTTTCGATACAGTTCCAGGTCTTTATGAACGGAAAATGAAATAGAAGCGAAATAAAAAGCGGAAGAATGCTCTTCCCCGCATCATGGGTTAAAATATCAACTATTTATTTTATTAAAACTATAAACTATAAAAAAAGTATAATAAAGAGAGATTTTTTTAAAAAAGAGAGAGAACCAGGAATATTATGCAATAACTTGTGTTATTTATTGTTTAGTTAAATAAGATGAATTGGTATCGATAAGAAATGTTTTAAATAGTTGCTAATTGGAAGCGTCCACTTTGTGTGATAAAAGAAATGCTGTAAATCTATACAAATTATAAAAGGATAGTTAAAAATATTTTGCACCAGTAAAGACATTATGGGTAAAAAAAAAATGTCTTATCGTTTTATCGGTCGTAAATAATTAAAACTATTTTAAGAGGCATACGATCATATATGACAGCGCTGCATTTATAGTTGATGGGATGTTAATATACAGGGTAAGTATGTAAATCTGTACAAATAAATATTGTACAACAAATGCACAACAAATATGTACATTATAAAGGATTCATCGTATTAAAAATAGTGTATTTCAAGAAACATTGCACATGAAACAGGAATGATACATTGAAATATCCAAATTTCTTATTCATATCATCACACATTCAATGTGGCATCCTCTGAACACATATACGGTATTCAGTTTTGGTCCACATTTTCCCTAGCATTTCCGATACTGATTTTAAAAAAACGTCTCCGATTAGTTTTATAGTGTATTAATAAGTTTTCTCAAACCTGAATATCAGGCATGCAATGCATTTTAAAATAACCACCATGTCAAATTTCAAGTTTCTAGAGACTGTAATTTTAGAAAAAAAAAATCTCTTTTGCACCCTCTGGGTGGTAGTTATGTCGAGATAAAAAATTCATGCTAGTATTTCTCAGTTACACATTTTCAGCTTTCTAGTTGAATTAATACGTACAAGAGTAACAAAATAATATTAATGTTAATTTATCATGTTTGTCTGTGAAACATATTTGTTGAACATGATAATATTTACTTGAGAATACATAACCTCGTAAAAACTTATATTCAAGATTTAGAAAACGAATTAATACGTTTTAACAGCTACTTGGAAACGTTTTCAAAATTCATGGCAGCAAAAGAAGCCTTGTTTTTATAAGCAATTCTTTAAATATCGTATATAGAGTGGTTGCTGAGGTATCTACAGATAAAGAACGCTTTTTGGAATCCTGGGTTACTCGGAAGAGGTTATTGCGTATATTCGTTCATTGTTATCATATATTTTGCTATATTAAAAGAGATCTTTTTTTTTTCAGAACAAGAATTATTCAAAATCAATTATTTCTTTTAATTTTGGAAAGACATTTGTTTGAAATAACTCTTCACAAATGTTTATATTAAAGCCCTGTATTTTGCAAGAGTAAACCTTTTACTCGCATAAAAAAAAAAAAAAAAAAAAAAAAAAAAAATCCTGAAGCACTTTTACCAAATTGTTTTAAGCAAAATATTCATGATTTGTTTCTGCAGACAAACAAACACGCATCCCATCCCAATCCAAGATAATTTACTGTGAAGTAATACTTTGTATAATAATCTGAATTATGTACTCAATATTTCTGTATTTAAACTATGTGTCAGCTTTTCATTTCAGTAAATAAAGGATTCCATAATACCAGTCTACTCGCTGCTTTTATCCTATTTCCACTGTCATTCAAAATTATCCGATGTCAATTTAGATGATGGACTGTCTAACAGTCTGATGCATTAAAATTGAGTTACAGCGTGCAGTATAAGTGCGTTAAATTATTTGTGGAAGAATTTTTGTTCTCTTATTTCAATTATAGTGACGAAAGGAAATTCAAATATTTATTTTAAGTAATGTTCATGAAATAAACTTTTCGAATGAGCAAGCTAAGTGATTGGAATCATTGTTGCAAGTTTTTATGTTTTATGTGTATGTAGCCATCTATGTATTAAATTCTTATTATGTTTATCTTTCGAACGATTCCATTAAGATTTTCAGATGAGAAAACAGACAAATACATCATGAAAATTCTAAATATTTTTGGGAATAAAATTAAATTATTTGGTTAATTCCCATTCCACCACAGTTGTTAATAAAGTGAAGATTTCATCACTCATTTTTCCAATATTCTTTTTTTTGAAATTTCTTATTACTTACTGGAATTTGCTTGATGAAATTCCTCGCTACGGGTTATAAGGGGATCAAGTCGGTAACTCGATATTAATGTACAATTTTTTAGGATCACAGTTTTATACTCTTTACCATAAATTCTCTTTTTCTTCTGACGTGCCCTCTTCCAACTATCAGGGTTTCTTTTACGTTTACAGCCTCTAATAGGCTAAAGGCTAGACCTAACGTCAAAATCTGAAAGTGCAGAGTCACTGCCTTCCTCAACTAAAACATCATTATTATTCAGTTGTTGAACCTCATTAGAGCCTAAAAAATTTAATCTGTTAAGTTTTGATGTGATCGGAATGTAGGATTATTAGTACGTAGATCTAAATCTAAACCTGGAATGTAGTCTGTATCAGAGTCCATGTTCTCGCCAAAAATGTCACTTTCACTGCTATGTTCACGCATTTTAGACTATTTCTTGATTGAAATAAGAAAGTCAAACATCACAAAGGAATGAACATCACGCGCAATCACCATAAAGTCAGTTCACAAAGCCATTTCGACAGTAACAATAAACACTTGTACAATAAACATCGGCTGTCATGGACACATGGAGTTAATCACGTTGGCCACTGAAACAACTGGTAAAATGTTCAGATTCCAGAGCAGATAACGCATTCTAGCGGTAAACTATTGAACTGTGGAGTTAGTCGTCTTGGAAATTAAAAAGTATTCACTGATGAAACCCAACCATGTTATTTCCTGAATTTCTAAAAAAAATGAAGTTTGTCTGATTGACTTCTGAACGCATCATTTAAGATTAACTTCATGAAGACGGTTTCTGTTCCAGGGCATTCTATGCATATAAGCAGGGTATGCAATTATCTATTACCTGATTAGGTGGGACTGGCATATCACCAAACAGGTATTCGCTATTCTACACTGCAACCTATGTCATCTTGCTTAAAAGAGAAACTATACATCATGTGTTATAAATAATGAAAGCAAATCGTTCGATAATTTAGACGTAATCTTAGAAAAGAAAGAAAACTTTTATTAGAAGAATAGAAAACGATTTAGATAAAGAATTGAGAGAAGAAGAGACACTACATTTCTGAAAGAGACACTACAGTAGCTGCTATATTGTGTAGAAATCAATCTTGGTTAGAGTGACAAGTTATGTTCTATACATTGTCATTCGTGTCGTTATCTTTCAAATCCGATTCACTTACTTTCCTTGTAAAATAAATGAAAACACATCGCTCAAATTGACTTGATTTATAACAAGCAGGGCATATTTTTTCGTACTTTCTGGTATCTTGGAGTATTGTATTTTGTCTAAATCGCTACAGTCAAAAGTAAAAGACTTTTTCTATTTACGTTCTTAATTAGTAATAATTGTTTTAACTTCTGTAACTAAACATAGTATTGCGCCGTATTGTATTAAGTTTGGATATATTTATCATTTAGTACCCATGAATCAGAAACATTGACTTATTTAACATTGTTAACATAAATTAACATTGTTTTATTTAGAAAATGGACGAGTTACAAAAAATGAATTTTTGAGCAATCTACGCCAATCTTCGTCAAATTTCAGAGTACTACTTATTCGAAAGCTGAAACAATTGAAATTATCTCGTAAAATGTTTTCTTTAAAATTTTTCTTCCTAACTTTTGTTTCTGCTGCACCTTTACTTCTATATTGTTTGAGTTGTGCTTACATAACAGTCCACATTAGTGTTAAGTCCTCATTAACCATCCTTAGTAAATCATGATCATCTTGTTCAAAAATCAGGAAACTTATTGTCATCTTTAGCGGGAAGGTCATCATTAATAAATACTCGATTCATTAACATGAAAATCACCATTAAAAATTAATTTTTTGTCAGGAAACAGGTCAGTGCACAAATCCTTGCAAACAGCTAATTTCTTATCAGCCAAGTCGATGGTGGGTATGACTGGTAAAGAAGTATCTAATTCGTTTAATTCATATTTCTGATTTTGTATATTTTTATAGCGTTGAATGACATTGGGATCGACAGATTATTTTGTAAAAACTCATCGATTGAATAGCATACTGCCATTTTTTCATTACAAATTTTAAAGACATATATTTTTTTCTATTTTGATCATTTGAAAGACGTATTTAAGTACCCGATCAAAGAAAAACACTACTGTAGGATCAAGTTGAAATTCCGAATTTATTAACTCAACACAGATTAATTAAACACAATATCTAGTTTAAACATTATTTTAATATAATACAGGGAAATATCATATAAACTTACCTCAGTTAATTTTCTAAAAGTATCTCCGCATTTAGGGCATTCAGTTTGTCACCAATAGTAAGCAAATTTAAAGAAAAGCAATCTCCAAAATTTGTAAAATATACTCTAATATTATACGAACTCTTATTTGAAAATAGCTTTTCCCAAGCTTACACTTCAGGTAAATGAAACAGAGTTGTGTAGTTGAATAAAATGTAAGATTCTATAAAGTTCGATATTATTAATCCTTACTGATCTATTTTTACCATTTAAAGTGCAAAATACTTTTACCATCTATTTAAGCATTATATGGTTCATGCAGGGTAATCATTTACGTAATGCAATCGGGATTTTTCACTATCTAATACATTGTATTTATTATTCTATTCAATCTTTGAGATTTTGATGATCTTTATTCGATAATAATCCTGGAAACGACGTCTGTTATCTCAAATCGTTTTCCAGGCGACAGAATTCACAGCAAACGGCCTTTCATTCGACAGTGCAATAATGAATGAATTCCTCTTAGGGAAAAGGGTATTGATTTTTCAAAGACGTTCATTATGGAATCCATTACGAAGCTATTATTAAAACAAATGTTGTTTAACAACGATTTTCATACGATTTATGCGAGGAATTTTTAGATTATAATTCTTCAGTTGAAGAAGAGGATGATAACAATCTTTATTTAAGTAGAAAGAATTTGAATAGCGAAATAAAATAAGGTCATTGTGCCTAAATGCGACGCGATTCCCCATAGGTTTATGTATTTAGGGTATATGGGGATTTGCATTAAATAAATAATATAAATTCCCAGAAAATGAATGAATACTGTGCATTTAATTCAAAACTTACTTATTTTGTTGAAATTGAATCATTATCTGTAATATGTGCAAACAATATACGGCTGTCGCATTTAGGTCATTTTTGTCACATTTACAGTAGTTAAAACATAGATGAGACGTCCAAAGACCTAAATGCGACAATGCATTTTTATACATGTCAGTTCATCTTAAAATATTCATTTAAGTGCTAAAAACTTTTAATTGCTTAATAAAGATTTGAAATGCATAAAACTGAAAATTGAATAGCTGATTATTAAAACTACTTAATATATTAATAACTTTATTTAATAGTAACTTTAAAAATACTACAAAAAATATATGAGATAAATAATAATATTTCAAATTTTAATTTCTTAAAAAGCGAATAGCCAACAGAGTGAAAAAGAAATCCAAGCCGGTACTGGAACCCAGGTCATCAGCCTAGCGCACTGACGTTCTACCAACTGAACCACTAGGAACGATACCCAGCCTGGCACTTTTCATTATCACATGTTGGCAAGGCTACAATCGCAGCACAAGATGGAATATTTTTCCGTGAGCCGCCAACCCTGGGGCAAACACGAAACTAAAGAAAATCCAGCATCGATGGTGGATTCGAAGGCGGTCTATTTCGTGTTTTATGACTTTCTTAGCATGTCTAATGTTTAGATGTCAGCAGGGGACATCGCTAACAAGTTGGTCACAGCCTCTGCCTTTCGTTGTGACTCCTCTTTCTTTTGTTGATGACCACAAAACCTTTCGAAAAGAATGGATGTGTAAAAATTTACGATTTTTTAGAAAGACTTGCTTAGCTGCATACGCTCCTAGAGAGTTACCGGCATATTTATTAGGGGTCACATGGTAAGGGCCGCCAACCGAGTCTTTACGAGTCAGGAAAAAAAGCGGTTAAATAAAAAAAAGGAAAAACACGTGTCCCTTTATTTTCGATTTAGAATCAAATTCACCATCAATTTCCGACAACAAAAATGTCTGTTTGGCCCCACAGTGAATGGCAATAGTTACTGGCATATACATACATAAAATATATATCTATAAGAACATGCATATTACATACTATATATAAAAGTTTAATTAAGAAACCTTCCCTTTGCTACATAAGTTTAAAGTATTCAGATAATCTTATTTCAATAGGAATTTTAATGAAGTGAAAGAAACGAATTTAGTTTTAAATTCGAATCTTTTTTTCATTCAGAAATTCCTGAATTTGTTTTTCAAGAACCACCTTCCAAAGTATTTTAACTTCACTGAAAATTCATCGCAACCACAATTCATGCACCTTTTCGAAATGGATTATTTCAAAGATTCGATCGGACTTTTCTGCTTTCATCCAGGTAGTCTTTAAGCACAAGTGGTTTAAATGGACTTCAAAGGAAGTTTTGGATTTTGGCTTGTTCTGTCGGAAGATTAGGCATAAAGTAGATGCAAAGCGAGATTTGAAATGCTCCATTTTTAGTCATTTTGAAAGGATACATGACGATTGAATTGTATTTCTTATAGATTATTTCAGGACAAATTATTATGAATTTCATTCCATATATTTTACATTGAAATGCGAATAATTACAAAAAAGATTATATCTTAAGCTATTTTAGTAAAAAATCAGAATATAAAAGTATATTTAAAATTATCAAACACATTTTACAAATAACTGTCTGTCAGCAAGCGTTCTAAAGTAGGTTGAGCTTTCACGAGTACATGGTTTTCTGTCTTTCCAAATATATAATAAATATTGCTCAAGTTTGCTCTAAGTTTCAGACATAAAAAACAAAACAAAATATACCGAAGTTACAATTTATTTAAACTATGAATTCTTGTACCTTCGCACTTTTTTGTCGTAATCTATTTATTATGTGTTTAATTTAACTTGTTTTTTTTCATATTATATTGTATGTTTTCATATGTACCGTATAGCTCATAATATCACAAATTTGGGTACTTCTTTGTTTCAGTAGCGCCCGAGAATGAATCGCCATGTAACAGCGATATCGCGCCAAGTTATATCGTAAAATCTAAGAAATTCTAAGAAAAGTTTCTATCTTACGCTATTTTATTAAAAAAACAGACTATTAAAGTATAAGGAAATCTGGTTTCTATTCACCTGCGTTTGCGAGTAAAAAAGAGAAACCGAGTGTTATTCGTTATTTGATGATAGAAGAAGTTGAATTTCGCGAAGTGTATCGGCGAATAAAGGTGCAGGACGGACACAAGCACTTCTGCAAGGTAAACTGGCGAAGTTTCGGTGGACAGTCTTGGAATACCCAGCGTATAGTCTGGATCTTTCGCCATGTGGCTATCCAATTTTTGGTCCACTGAAAAAGGCATTGAAGAGTCGCCGCGTTAACTCGAACAGCGAAATCATGGACAATGTTCGAAACTGGTTCCGATTTCAGCCAAAGAACTTCTATGAGCAAAGTATTCACCATTTGGTAAAATAGTGGGACAAGTGTTTGTGTAGATTTGGAGATTGTGTTTGAAATAAACCGTGTCATTTCATTCTGTGGGTGCTGTTCCGTTTTCCTTTGATCCACCCTTATATATTAAATATTGCTGAAAACCCTTTACAAACGATTGTCTATTACCCAGTGTTCTAAAGTAGGTTGAGCTTTCACGAGTACATATATTTCCAGTATAGTCTTTCCATATAAAGATATAAAGCATGTATATATATATATATATATATATATATATATATATATATGCATGTATGTATAATTATAACAAGAATTTCAAATGAAACAATGGTGAAGATGTATACATCTCTATTTCTAAGGACACTATTTATAAAATGAATCAGATGTTTATTTGTCTCTCCGCTGACGGGAGCGATGATTATGGTTACATTGTATAAAATAGGTGTATTGAACTTTGTGCCGTTATATTAAAATAAATTATCAACGTAAAAATAACACAAATAAAAATGTATAAAATAGCAAACAGCTGTTTCGGATCCTCTAAAGCTCCATCATCAGTGTCAATTTTAAAAAGATTAAAACTGATTTAAAAGTTTAAGCCATGTAAGTATGCTTGCGTCGCCGCACGCGATCAAGGTAGAATGACGGTGAGTTTTAAAAAAACAACAGCGGAGTCAAGAGTCGCATGTGACGTAGGAGACCAATAGAAGCGCTCGGCCAGACTGGATGAGTTTAAGTCCGGAGGAGAAAAAGGTGGGGAAGTGAAGAGAATGAATTAAATGAAAGGTAGCCAGACATTTGAAAAATTTGGTGTACTGGACATATCATTAACTAATTTGCCTGAATTCGTCCATATATGATAGGCTTTCAAAAATCAAGGTCATAAATCGAGGAGCACTTCTGAATTACTGAATCCCTGAAAAATTAAAACTGTCATTGTTAGACCAGCAATGGTTAGAAATCGCAGAGCGTTTAGTGTCACAATTTTTAACATAGTTTTTATTCTCCCCCAAGCGGAACTTAAGGGGAGTTTGACCAATGTACATTCCATCACACTCGCAAGATAGCTTATAAATTTCCCAATGTGAAAATCTGTCAATTGAATATTTGAGATCTGTTATTTGATTTTGTTAATTTGGCACTGATGATGGAGCTTCAGAAGCTCCGAAACAGCTGTTTTCTATTTTATATATTTTTATATGTGCTATTTTTACGTTGATCATTTATTTTAATATGGTTACATTGCTCTGAGCATGTCTCTTACTGAATGAATACTTACTGTCGCCACGAGAAGGCGTACATACAAAAAGGGGGGAGGTGACGCAATAAGTATGAATAAATTTTAATAAGTCTTATCAAAATTGATTTCATATATTGCGTAAGGAAATATTTGTTTTTTTTTCTAAAACCGCATTTAACGATATAAACTTCAAACAGACAACGAAATTGAAAAAAAAATATCTTTCTTGCTTTAAAATTTACTTTTCTGCATTAAATCATTCCGTTCATTCCACATAAAGGAATTTATGATAAATAGAATTAATGAAAGTACTTTAGCAGAAAAATAAAGAAAAGAAACACTCAAGCATTTTGTGGGGATTATTTTTAATCTTTTCCATCTACTTCTAGAAGGTATCCAAAAGGTTTCCTTAGAATTCTGAAAAAATGCAGAAAAAAAAAAAAAAAAAATTGATCTACATTATTTTTTTATGTTTGTTTCCTCTTATACCATTTACTACCATATATTTATTTTCAAAATAATTTCTTTTTAGCAAAAAAAAAAAAGCTCTTTAAAGTATTTTATAATATTTTGAAAGTTAGTAAACTATGTGAATACTAACTTTAAAAATATTATATTAACTAACATGTAAATATCATTATATTAAAACATATAAATTTACATCTTTGTAAGCAGATTCATTTAAACCTTTGAGAAAAAGAATAAATTTGTTTAAATTGTGCACAAAATTCAAAAATGTCTTTCACCTTTTAGTGGAAATTACGATTTCCCACGTAATTCAGAGTTCCAGAGAGTTTCTATTTGACTATCTGTTACTCTTTATATTTCACTTACGTATGCAAAAGTTCTGTTTTTGGTCAACTTAATATAATTCAGAGTGATTTCGACAATAGTTTATTACATTCTGACTTTTCAGAATGTGACGTTAAAAGCAGATTTTCAAATGCCAAAATATAAATGCCAAAGTGAGACTTTTAATGTACTCTTCACAGAGGATATGTGAAGTAAGCAACTGGATGTTAAATTCTCTTTGTATATTAATGCAAATAAATTTTATTGAAATATTCTGTAATAGAAATGCGTGTGCAATGTAGATATTTGATATTTATGATCGTATAACGATTGTATGATTGCATGTTTTCCCCATATATGCATATTCCCATATCTGTATATTGTAATTGTAAATATTTTTTGCGCGATTTAAATCCGAAGATTTTTGTTAAAAATCGACAACTTAAAATTTAAACGTCCACCATTTTCTTCAGGATCGAAAAATGGATAAACCCATCCGAGAAGGAATGAAAAATATCCTATATGTTAAGGGGTTTTATTTTTTGTTTTTGTTTTTAGCTACAGATAAGCATATTCCGAGATTAATGTGATACTGCGGAGGTGGAACGCTTCCTTTTTTGCTTACCCCAGTATCAGAGGCCACCAGAGGGCAATTTTTCAACCAATTTCCAAAGAACAAATTGTTTTTAAAACGTCAAGATATGCTCTTTCATTTGCAAAAAACTCCATTATTATTACTGTATAATTGCGCGCAAAAATGTGGAAAAATTTTAGGATTTTTAAAATATATATATATAACATGCCTTACTACATTCTTAATGGTTTTCCTAATGCAGAGCCACTAAAAATCTAGTGTTTGTATCTATGCTCCAGAATCGAGCACATGAAAATAAAACGAAGAATGGATAACTCAGGGATCTTAAATTACCCAAATTGTATGCAGTTCAATTTACGATTACAAAGCACATAAAATATAAAAAAATACCGTATATGATTCTATTAAAAACATGAAACCTATCCAAAGTGGTACACAGCAGCACATGGCAATATAAGGATATGATATATATTATATATTATGATATATTCATAATGAATATATCAATTCTGGCACTCGACGATCCCGTAAACAACAGATAATTAGCAGTCGAAATTTACAAATGGAAGACGAGGGTTCAGAAAAACATTATGAGTTTTCCCATAAAAATAACAAGACGATGCATAGTTAAAATTCATAAAGATACAACTAAATGTAAATATATTGCTTGAAGGCGCGTAAAAACATACATAAAATATTTAAAAGCACATTAAAGTCCTTTTAAAAATTCAAAACTTTTTCAACCGAACTACTCGGTCATCATCAGTGAAAAACTAATTGTTGAGTTGAGTTGATTTCTCTTCGCGTTTTCTAACTTGCCCGAAATAAACCATTTTACTTCAAGGGTTTGGAATATAAGGTGGGTTGGGAAAGGTCATTCAACATTTAAAGAATAAGTACAGGTTAGTCAATCATGTATTAATTCATTCCAGACTGCGTGAATATCATATGATACTACATCGTTACAGATTATTTCTTTTTTAGATATTATTTACAGAGGCTCTCTTATGATAGCTTCCTGGTGATTATTTGTGCGGAATATAATTTTGGATCCATTGAAATCTACTTTTATTGGTTCAGTTTGTGCTAATCTTGCTTACGCAGTGTGGGGTCTATTTAATCTCAGATATGCTTCATGTTCTTTTATTCTGTCCCGAAATTTCCTCAGTGTCCTCCTATGTACATAAAATGATACCCCTGATCTATTGATAGCTTTGATTGGGTCAATTTTGTGGGTTACAATGCGTTTTTCACTGATGATGACCGAGTAGTTTGGTTGAAAACATTTTGAATTTTTAAAAGAACTTTAATGTGCGTTTAAATGTTTTATGTATGTTTTTACGCACCTTCAAGCAATATATTTACAGCTATCAATAGATCAGGGGTATATATTATACCATTCAAGAAAGATAACAAAGATTTTATGTACGTAGGTATGACACTGCGGAAATTTCTGAACAGAATAAAAGAACATGAAGCATATCTGAGATTAAATAGACCCCACACTGCGTTAGCAAGATTAGCACAAACTGAACCTATAAAAGTAGATTTCAATGGATCCAAAATTACATTCCGCACAAATAATCACCAGGAAGCTATCATAAGATAGTATCTGGAAATAATATCTAAAAAAGAAATAGTCTGTAACGATGTATTATCATATGATATCCACGCAGTCTGGAATTAATTAATACATGATTGACTACCCTGTACTTAGTCTTGAAATGTTGAATGATCTTTCCCATCCCACCTTATATTCCAAACCCTTGAAGTAAAATGGTTTATTCCGGGAAAGCTAGAAAACGCGAAGAGTTAACAACTCAACTCAACAATTAGTTTTTCACTGATGATGACCGAGTAGTCCGGTTGAAAACGTTTTGAATTTTTAAAAGAACTTTAATGTGCTTTTAAACGTTTTATGTATGTTTTTATGCACCTTCAATCAATATATTTACATTTAGTTGTATCTTTATGAATTTTAATTATTAAACAAGGTGAATTTTCGCTGAAATTTTATATTTATTGACGATGCATAGTATCAAAACTTTTTATTGATACTTCACTACTCAAAGACAATTTCACTAATGAGCCAGTTAAGAATCATATCTGAATTGTACTACGCCATAAGAAACGCATGAAGATGTTAAAATTTTTAGAGAAATTACACCAATTCGAAAAGAATTCTCCTCCAAGCGATGTGGGTTTGTTTGGCAGTTGGAAATACGTACAAATTCTGAGCTCCGAGCCTGCGTAACCGTGTTTTAAAGGTAGCGAGGCGTATGAATGTTTCCTCTAATGCAGTTGAAGAATAGCCAATAAGCGGCTTGCAAGACCGTGGAACTTATTACTACACTATATTTCCAATGATGACCGGTCGCTTGCGATTTTAGACGTTTTGTTAAATATCAGGATAGATACATGAGTAATTATCCTGAAACTTCAGGAGTGTAAGCAACATGATAGACGTCATATATTTCCGCAAAGATTTTTCCCGAAATCGCATAAGGGGCCGTCAACAAATTGAAGAAAAACGAATGTCTTTTGGATAACTCTGTAAAAACTAATATCGCAAAAGCGTTGAAACGGTAGCACATACTTAGGAGGCTTGTTTTAATAAACTATGTTCATTTTTATGAGGATAGCACGTATAATTCAGGAGAAATTAAGGTTTTTATAAAAATTATCCCAAATTTCACCAAGTGTTTTGCTTATAATTTTCAGAGTTCTTAATATAAAAGAATGTACTTTTCAGGAACGATAACATACAACATTATATACAATAACCTGGAATCAGAATTAAAAAATAATAAATATTGGATGAAAAATGAGCAGGTTCACTAAATATTGTTTCACTGCGCATGCGCGAATGCAATCAAATTATACTGTGCATAATATATTAGCTAGATGTATAGACCAACTTTTGTGATAGTCTCAAAAACATAGCTTGAAAATTCTGATAGTAATCGTCGATAGAATAAGCTCGAAATTCGCTGTTCCCAAAAGGAAGCAAAAAGATGAGGGGTTGTATCCAAATATACTAACTTATGAAAGTTGACATAATAAGAATGAAGTGTCTCTCATTGCATATTTGGATACCACCCTTCATCTTTTTGCTTCATTTTGGGAACAGCGAATTTGAAACTTATTCTATCGAATATCACTATCAGAATTTTCAAGCTATGTTTTTGAGACTTTCACAAAAGTTGCTCTATACATTTACCTAATATATTATGCACAGTATATTTTGATTGCATTCGCGCATGCGCAGTGAAACAATATTTAGTTAACCTGCTCATTTTTCATCCTATATTTATTATTTTTTAATTCTGATTGGGTATTGTATATAATGTTGTTTGTCATCGTTCCTGAAAAGAACATTCTTTTATATAAAGAACTCTGAAAATTATAAGCTACACACTTTGTGAAATTTGGGATTGTTTTTTTATAAAAACTTTCTCCACGAGTATACGCACTATACTCATAAAAATGAACATAGTTTATTAAAAGAAGCCTCCTAAACATGTGCTACCGTTTCAACGATTTTGCGATATTAGTTCGTACAGGGTTATCCAAAATATATTACTTTTTCTTCAACTTATTGACGGCCCCTCATGAGGTTTCGTGAAAAAATCTTTATCGAAATATATGACATCGACTATACTGCTTACACGCCTCAAGTTTCAGGATAATTCCTTATGTATTTTTCTTGATATTTAACAAAACGTCTAAAATCGCAAGTGACCGGTCATCATTGGCCATATAGTGTATATACGGCATAATTTTGAGGTGAACAAGTTAGACGCGCAAGCCGAAATGAATTATGGGATATTGAATGATAATATTAATAAAAAATAAAAATTATACTAAGAGACGTTCTAAAGAAAGAAAAATTGAATGTTTCAAAAGAGGAAATAAAGAAAACTGCCCAGTTAAACTGGGGGCATTGAGCTCACAGGCTATTCACACTATTTGTATATTATGTTATTTTTTTCAAAGAATAATGCCACTCGAAAAATAAAGAAATCGACAATATATTAAGGAGGGGGGGGGATAAGCACCCGTTCCCACCCTTTATAATTAACCAATAAACGCCCAAAATCTAATCAGGCAAGCACCTTACCACAATGAATTTATACACAAAATTTGAAAAAAAATCGAATAATTTTGCTTGAAAAATCCATCTATCTAAATTAAGGGAGGTAAGCTCCCCTCGTCCCCCCCCCCTTTAAACTTAACAAATGAAAACCCAAAACTAAGGCAAGCGCCTTACCACAATGAATCTATACACAAAATTTGAAGAAAATCAGATAATTCTGCATGAAAAACCCATTTATCTAAATTAAGGGGGATTAGCCCCGCGTTTACCCCCGTTTATACTTATCCAATGAACCCCCAAAACGAATCAGGGAAGTGCCTTATCACAATGAGCCTATATACAAAATTTGAAGAAAATCGGATAATTCTGCATGAAAAACCCATTTACCTAAATTAAGAGGGTTAGCCCCCCGTTTTTCCCCCTTTATACTTAACTAATGAACTTCCAAAACTAATCAGGGAAGTGCCTTATCACAATGAGCCTATATACAAAATTTGAAGAAAATCGAATAATTCTGCAGGAAAAACACATTTATCTAAATTAAGGGGGTTAGCCCCCCGTTTCCCCCTTTTATACTTATCTAATGAACTCACAAAAATAATCAGGGAAGCACCTTATCACAATGAACCTATATACGAAATTTGAAGAAAAACGGATACTTCTGCATGAAAAACCCATTTATCTAAATTAAGGGGGAGTTAGCCCCTCATTTCCCACCTTTATACTTAACCAATGAACTCCCAAAACTAATCAGGGAAGCCCCTTATTAGAATGAACCTGTAAACAAAATTTGAAGCAAAACGGATAATTCTATCACGAGTTATTTCGTTACGTACATACATACATACATACATACAGAACGGGCGGGCACATTAGCTCTCAGGCTTTGATAGCCTGTGAGCTAATAAATTAAAGGTTTTTACAAATACGAGTAGCTTTTAAGAGATTAAAAATTTTCGAATAAGAATTAAAAGAATATATTGATTAAAGATATGAAATAAAAATATAATTTAGATTGAAGATATATTTAAAAGACAAGGGGGAAAAGTAGAATTGTAAGAATTTGGAATAAATTAATTAAGGAAAAATGGCGAATTTTTTATACATATTTCAAGAAAGTTAGAACGCTTTTCAGAAATTACTAAAACTACTTTATCATAAACTTTTTATGTAATTTCATTTCAATTATTTATAATCTATGTTATTTTCCTCTGTTTATAATACTTTTTATCTTTCGAACATTCTAATTTTATTAAAATTAGAAAAAATTTTCTTGAAGGGAATTTATTTGGGGGAATGCTAAAATGCTATTTAACAGCAGTATGCCTTTTACAGGTTGTCGAAAACATAATATGTGTTACGTATCATTTATCATCCATCTATTTAAAGCAGTTTGGTAATTTTGTCAAATTTCCATCGAAATTGGACCGTATACGCATGCGTCAAAAAAATCTTCCGCCAATGAGGTGAGGGATATTTCCTGTCTCTAGAGTCACATTAGATTAGGAACTGTTTACAAAACGAGTGTACGACCCTTCTGTGGGTATGGCGTCGGCAAGAAGTTTAGATTACAATTGTGAGGTATTTTTTCATTTTATCTTTATTTATTTTGTTTTTATTTAGTTCATGAACATAGAAATATATATCTATTTCTGTGTACATGATTGAATTCTTTGGATATCTCTTAATTCTTTTTGTTCGCGAAATTATTTAGTGCGAGTAATGTAATTGTTGCATGCTTGGTGTATTTTTTGCTACTGAGTACTATTTTGCTTATGAGTTTTTATAAGTATTTTTTTTTCTTTTTTTATTGAAGGGGTTTATTTTCATTTGGAAAAACAGAAATTTCATTTTTTGAATATAATATTTCAGATGTTTTAATAGTTAACATTCGGCTGTTTGAAAATGAGGTGCCACTTTTTGTTGTTGTCTATTGATAGACGATGTTAGAGAATCAATGCATAAAATACTCTGCATGTACTCGCCTAATACTAAATATAACCCAATGCTAAATATAACCTAATACTAAAATATACAAAAGGCTGTTTCAGCATCTTACAAATTTCTAGTATGTTTCATTCTAAGAGTTCCTAAATAAGCCAGACTGCAAATATATTTCCAGAAAAAAAGAACTGATCGTACTATAAATAGTTTCCATCCAGTATAATTATATGGTGAATCCAAAGAATTCAACAAACCAGAATAAATAATGATAAAATGAAAAAGTACCAAATATTTATTGTAATCCAAATTTCCAAAACACCACTCACTCGGGAGGGGGGGGGGGGAGAGAGATTGTAATTTCAGTAATTTGGTGGCACAAAAATTACACGAATTTCTTCAGTTTGCTGCGGGGAGAAAAATTGCAAAAATCAACCAGCAGCTGCACGAAAAAAAAAAAAAAAAAAACTCATCAGCAGGGACAAATTTAGAAACTTGCTGTGTCGCCAATCCATATATTTAAAGCAGTTTGCATTAGAAGTGTATTTGAGATTTTTTAAGATCGGTCATTCCTCTCGAGTTACTTTAATTTTGAGATTTTTTAAGATCGGTCATTCCTCTTGAGTTACTTTAAATATGACAAGTTTGGTTTACGATTTATCTTGGATAACTATTATCAGGTAATTTTTCATTTTATTATTTTGGTTTATTGAGTTGATGAACATAGTAAACATAATCATGATTGAGTTCCTTACTTTCGTGAACACAAAATTAGAGATACATTCTGGTGTATTTTTTTCTTCTTTTTATGTCGTATGTATATTGAAAATTAAAATTTTTTAAACCTAAAAGTAATGGTCGAGATTTTATTAGGATTTATTTTTTGAAGGAGTTTATTTTTACTTTGAAAAGCTGAATGTTTTAATATTTACATTCGGCAGTAAAATATCGAAAAGTTTTGATTATATAAAACAGTTTGAAAATGATTGCCACGTTTTTGTTGTTGTTTATTGATTTTTGCTTACATCATGTGCTAATTTCCAAAATAATTTACAGAGCCAGTGTGTAAGTGGCCATATGAATTAGTTAAAATACAGCAGAATGTAAATGATTTTCTGTACGATACAAACACCATCCAAAGGATTCAATCATGAACACATGTTCATCAACTCAACAAACCAAACTGAAAAAATACCTGATAATAGTTATCCAAGCTAAAAAAAATAAATATTTTTGACTTCAAGAGATATAAAAAAGGTTATTTAGTTTTTTTTTTTTTTTTTTTTTTTTGTAATCTTTTTTACCACTTCCCCATATACCATCAGTTTCATAAGAAATCTCTGTGAAAACATATATTTTACACTTTATTGAATGTTTTCATTTCTTAATTGAAACATCAAACTCAGTTTAAAGTTATAGTAGAGTGTAAAATGTATATTTTCATTAAGATTTGTTATTGAATTAATTTTGCTTCATAAACAATTCTTGAATCTTTTGATTTATTATTGCTTTCATTATTGGGCGATAACGATTTCATTTTATACCAGATTGCATCTCTGTTCTGGGTGATACTTATTAAACTCATAATTTGTCACTAAATGGTGATTTTATTGACTTTGTGCTTACAAATCAAAATGGTATCTTGATAATATACATCTTTGCCCAAGAATGCGACAAAAAAAAAAAAAAAAAAAAAAAAAAAAAAACTATTTTTGATTTTAGGAAAACTTAAAGAGGTTATTTAGTTTTTTTTTTTTTGTTGTTGTTCGGTTAATTTTTTTTTTGCCACTTTCCCATATACTATCAGTTTCATAAGAAATCTCTATGAAAACATATATTTTACACTTTATTGAATGTTTTCATTTCTTAATTGAAACATCAAACTCAGTTTAAAGTTATAGTAGAGTGTAAAATGTATATTTTCATTAAGATTTGTTATTGAATTAATTTTGCTTCATAAGCAATTCTTGAATCTTTTGATTTATTATTGCTTTCATTATTGGGCGATAATGATTTCATTTTATACCAGATTGCATCTCTGTTCTGGGCGATACTTATTAAACTCATAATTTGTCACAAAATGGTGATTTTATTGACTTTGTGCTTACAAATCAAAATGGTATCTTGATAATATACATCTTTGCCCAAGAATGCGACAAAAAAAAAGATAAATTTTCAAACTTGGTATAAAAAACTTAGGTACTTCTCTATTATCCCATCGTCCACTTTTCATAACAAAATACTATTGCCAAACTGTATGATTAAATGCCAAAAATGCAGTTCCATTTACTTGATGTCGGAAGTATTATACGTGTTTGTTATGTCATCAAGTGGTTTTTAATTCAACATTTGCGTGTATTAATGACAAAGTTCTCCCGTTTATTTGGCGTTACAGTTTGGCGATAGTTTTTTGTTATGAAAAGTGGTCGATGAGATAATAGAGAAGTACCAAAACTTACATATATGAGTAGATTCCTTGACAGTATTAATCATTACTCGATATTTTAAAACTGCATCATATTTGTAGAATTATATTAATTTAAACAATGCTTCTATTAAAGTGTGAAGAAGCACATACTTATATGAAGAACCATATATTTACATAATCATTTTCATTAGCAATCGAAACACCATAAGATTCATCCCCGATAATAAACGGACTATAAGTGGTCTAATTTTGTATTACGTGTTCTACGATATTTTTACGTACGTTTCAATAATTATTTTCTGTACTATATAAACAAAATGATAGAGATCTAAAAAGACAATTTCCATCGGGATTGATTTCGCGAATGTTAAATGAGCCTAAATTCAATTTTAAACAGTAAATCCGAAATGGACACCTAAGTATTCATACAAATTATAATAAATAAAATAAATGCCTTCTAAACACTCCACAGTGAGTTCTATATAAATACCTTCCATGGTTTAATGCAACGTGCAAGAAAAAAACAACAGGAGATGATCCAAACACGTTTCTAGAGACAGTAATAGACCCTCACCTCATTGGCCGGTCCTACCGGAAGATTTTTTTGACGCATGCGTACTGTGTCGAATATTGTTGAAAAATGATTTTGAAGAAAAAATCGGGAAATTCACAAAATGGTTTTGGGAAAAACTTCACCAAATGGTTTCAAATTTCTTTGAGTGACAGCGGGAAAAAAAATTTCATCTTACATTCAATCATCGCAATTGGCGAGTGTGACTATTAAGTTTAGCCAGTACTGGCAATAACATCAATCACCAATTTTCAGTATTACTTGCCGATTGGTGAGTGTTAATTTTGTCTTATATCACAAACTGTATTTACATATACTACTAGATATAATGATTATGAATCATGATTTTTCTGTTATTGGGCGAGATTCATGTTTTTTAAGCAATTCTTTGACGAAATTCGTGTTTTTTCAGAGATCCTTTGAAGAATTTCGCATTTTTCTCGCGATCCTTAATGAAATTCACATTTTCCAGCGATTCGTTGATAAAATACATTTTATTCCGCAATTTTTAGACGAAATTTAGTAAAAAAGCGTGATTTTTTGGTGAAAATTCCTTTTTTGCGATTCTTTGACAAAATTTGCTTATCTTTCACGATCCTTTTGCATGATTCACGTTTTTTCTGTGGTCTTTTAACGAAAGTCATGTTTTCCCATGATCCTTTGATGAAATTAGTGTTTTTTCCTCAATCATTTGACGAAATCTGTTATTTTTTCCCCCCACGAAGATTGGTTACATGTTTTTAGTCGGCAGGTGCCCTAAAAAGTCTGTGACGCCCGTTGCTGCATCGCACCCATTCGTCCATGGGGCATTGTTTCATTCCTGGCATTTCTGGAAAGAAACAACGTTCAACTCATTGGCTGAATTGTAAAGGGCGAAATGTGTCAAACATTAGCGGAAAGAAAGTGCGCAATTCGTTCGTTCATGGAAAAAATCGTGAAATTCATTAATTGATAGTCGATAAAATGCGAAATTTGTCAATCGATAGCGGAAAAATAACAAAATTCATTAATCGACAGTGGAAAAATCGCAAAGTTCATCAACTGGTTTCGGAGGAAAAAGTTTTCGAATGACTTCGAGAAAAAAAATCACAATCCGTCAATTTCGGGGAAAAAATCGTGAAATTCGCCAAATGGTTTCGAAATTTGTCGAGCGACAGCAGAGAAAAAAATCTTTTTCCATTCAGTCATCGCAATTGGTGAGTGTGACTATTATGTTTGACCAGTGGTGGCAATAAAGTCCATTGCCAAATTTTCAGTATTACTCGCTGTTTGGCAAGTGCTAATTTTGTCCTATACTTCAAAACCCTTTTGATCATCACATCAGTGTGCAGGACAATTTTTTTACGGGAGACCATTTGATGAATTTCGTGATTTTTCCGTTATCGATTGACCAATTTTACTACTATCAATTGTTGAATTTTATAATTTATCAACTATTGATTAGCGAATTTCATGATTTTTTCCATGAACGTTTGACAAATTACGCAATAAAATATAAGAATATCGTTAAATTGTCTTGGGTAAAAAAAAATTTATTGTCAAATGCCTTCGAGAAAAAAGTTGCAAGTTGAAATGCCTGTGACCTCTTTTTCATGTTATGCATCTCTGGGGTCCATCCCCTCACTCCCCCCCCCCAAGTGGGACACTTTTCAAAATTTTGCACACACCCCTCATGTGATATATCGCTGGAAAAGTCTTTGACCACTTATTCATGTTATGCATCTCCGGGATCCATCCCGCCACTCTCCCCCCCCCTAAAGGGGGCTCTTTTCTAAATTTTGTTGACACCCCTCATGTCATATATCATTGGAAAGGTCTGTGACCACTTAGTCATATTATGCATCTCCTATGTCCATCTCCCCACTTTGCCCCCCCTCCCCCCAAAGGGTACTTTCTAAATTTTGCAAACAACCCTCATGTTATATATCATTGGAAAGGTCTGTGACCACTTAATCATATTATGCACCTCCGATGTCCATCTCCCCACTTTGCCCCCCTCCCCCCCCAAAAGGGTACTTTCTAAATTTTGCACACAACCCTCATGTTATATATCATTGGAAAGGTCTGTGACCACTTAATCATATTATGCATCTCCAATGTCCATCTCCCCACTTTGCCCCCCCCCAACCCCCAAGTGATACTTTTCTAAATTTTGTTGACACCCCTCATGTCATATATTGTTGGAAAGGTCTGTGACTGCTTAATCATATTATGCATCTCCGATGTCCATCTCCCCACTTTGCCCCCCTCCCCCCTAAAGGGTACTTTCTAAATTTTGCACACAACCCTCATGTTATATATCATTGGAAAGGTCTGTGACCACTTAGTCATATTATGCATCTCCGATGTCCATCTCCCCACTTTGCCCCCCCTCCCCCCCAAAGGGTACTTTCTAAATTTTGCACACAACCCTCATGTTATATATCATTGGAAAGGTCTGTGACCACTTAATCATATTATGCATCTCCAATGTCCATCTCCCCACTTTGCCCCCCCCACCCCCCCAAGGGATACTTTTCTAAATTTTGTTGACACCCCTCATGTCATATATTGTTGGAAAGGTCTGTGACTGCTTAATCATATTATGCATCTCCGATGTCCATCTCCCCACTTTGTCCACCCCCCAAGGAATACTTTTCTAAATTTTGTTGACACCCCTCATGTCATATATTGTTGGAAAGGTCTGTGACCGCTTAATCATATTTTACATCTCCCCACTTTGCCCCCCAAGGGGTACTTTCTAAATTTTGCACACAACCCGCATGTTATATATCATTGGAAAGGTCTGTGACCACTTAATCATATTATGCATCTCCAATGTCCATCTCCCCACTTTGTCCACCCCCCAAGGAATACTTTTCTAAATTTTGTTGACACCCCTCATGTCATATATTGTTGGAAAGGTCTGTGACCGCTTAATCATATTTTACATCTCCCCACTTTGCCCCCCAAGGGGTACTTTCTAAATTTTGCACACAACCCACATGTTATCTATCATTGGAAAGGTCTGTGACCACTTAATCATATTATGCATCTCCAATGTCCATCTCCCCACTTTGCCCCCCCCAACCCCCCAAGTGATACTTTTCTAAATTTTGTTGACAACCCTCATGTCATATATTGTTGGAAAGGTCTGTGACTGCTTAATCATATTATGCATCTCCGATTTCAATCTCCCCACTTTGCCCCCCTCCCCCATAAGGGTACTTTCTAAATTTTGCACACAACCCTCATGTTATATATCATTGGAAAGGTCTGTGACCACTTAATCATATTATGTACCTCCGATGTCCATCTCCCCACTTTGCCCCCCTCCCCCCCCAAAGGGTACTATCAAGTTGTTTGCCGTCAAATTTTGACGGGTTCCATCTAGTTCATGTTTAATTAATTAAACGGCACCTTTCATTGAATAGTGTATTATTCTCAGTGAAACTAAAGCGGTTCTATTTCTTCATTATTGTGAATAATGGGTGCGGCTTCGTATTTTTCTCGAAGTTCCTTGTTCGTTTGTAATTAAGTTTGTGATCAACCACAACATGGAACATCATTTACTTTTAATGTTTGCCTTTATATTCAGTTTCTGTTCTACGGGTATAGAACTTGAATAAAAAAAATGAAAATATAATGTTGTTTTTGGAAATAAATTAGATTTCTTATATGTTAGCAATGTTTCTGTTTATAATATAGCTGTTTAAGGTAATTTAATAGCCAGGTTTCTCTGAAAAAATATTATATAAAAATTATATGAAATAAATTATAAAAAATATTATAAATTAAAATATATATATATATATATATGATTATTTTACCGAAATTAAGAAATATACACTGCTGGCCATCCAAAATGCAACACCAAGAAGGAATGCAAATAACAGAATGATATTTATTGATAAATACATTATAATGGGAAGGACAAGTGATTACATTTTCAGAAAATTTGGAGGTATAGATCCTGAGAAAACACTACCCAAAGCAGCCACCTCTGGCCGCAATAACAGCATTTATTTGCCTAGCCATGGAGTCGAACAGAAATTGGATGTCATGTACGGGTACATCAGTCCATGCAGCTTCAGCACTATGCCACAGTTCATCAACCGTAGTGACAGGCGAATGGTGGCGGGCCAGTCGCTCAGCAACCATTGACAAGACATTTTCAATTGGTGAGAAATCAGGAAAACGTGTCAGCCAGGGCAACAGTCGAACATGTTCTGTAGCAAGGAAGGTCAGGATAGTACGAGCAACATGTGATCGTGCATTGTGCTGCTAAATCTTAGATTTGCGGAGGAATCGAATATAAGGCCGAACCACGGGCCGTAACACATCAGAAATGTAACGGCTGCTGTTGAAATTGTCGGAATGAGAACAAGAGGTTACCGAGACGTGTATCCAGAGGCACTTCATACCGTCACTCCAGGTGATATGACAGAATGAACATTCCAATGCAAGCTGGCAATATACGTTTTCTACGATGCCGCCAAACATGGATGCTTGCATCATCATGCTGTATATTACGCAGGAATGGCGTCTCCCGTCATTTTTGATGAATGCAGGCTCTGTATGCAGCATCATGTTTGGCGGCATCGTGGAAAACGCACATTGCCAGCGTGCATTCGAATCGTCATACTGTCATATCACCTGGAGTGACGGTATGAAGTGCCATTGGATACACGTCTCGGTTACCTCTTGGTCACACTGCAGGCAATTTCAACAGCAGCCGTTACATTACTGATGTGTTACGGCCAGTGGTTCTGCCTTATTTTCGATGCCTCCGGAAATCTACGTTTTAGCAGAACAATGTACGACCGCATGTTGCTCGTACTATCCTGACTTTCCTTGCTACAGAACACGTTCGACTGTTGCCCTGGCTGACACGTTTTCCAGATTTCTCACCAATTGAAAATGTCTTGTCAATGGCTGCTATGCGACTGGCCCGCCACAATCCTCCCGTCACTAAGGTTGATGAACTGTGACATAGTGTTGAAGCTGCATGGACTGATGTACCCGTACATGACATCCAATCTCTATTCGACTCCGTGGCTAGGCAGATAAATGCTGTTATTGCGGCCAGAGGTGGCTGCTATCGGTAGTGTTTTCTCAAGATCTATGCCTCCAAATTTTCTGAAAATGTAATCACTTGTCCTTCCCATTATAATGTATTTGTCCAATAAATATCATTCTGTTATTCGCATTCCTTCATGGTGTTGCATTTTGGATGGTCAGCAGTGTAACTCACTTTAAATTTCCCGAAATTGTTTCAACATAATGTATTTGAAAATATAAAATCTGGCTGAGAAAGTGTGTAGTGTGGCTAATTACGTGTCATCTATTCCTCAACATTCAATTATGTTCTGAAATATAAAAATATTCGCCAATGGCGCCTCTGCACAAAGGTTGGAGCAGAGCAATAATAAGACAAAAACCAAATTCTAGTTCAGAGATTTCAGATTTTAAACATTTTCATGACAGTTAAGACCTTCGACCAGACTGGTTTGAAAGGACTAAAATGGACTGAAGTTTGATCGTGAATTAGAAAGCCTGTAATTCATTTAGACTATTAATTAACACTTTCCAACATAGTTTAAAAGTGTTTATGAATTCGGTTTGTCTGTCTATCTGCCGCCTGCCTTTTCGTGCTCTAACTCCCGTAAATATATTCGGACTGTCATGCACTTGATAGATGTTAGTGAAGTTCACTATGGCATGTTCAGTATTGAAAATGAAGTGTGCAGCTTTTATAGTATTTTTACAGGGACACTCAAAATAATTCCGTTACATTACGGTCTATGGGGAGAAATTATTTGCGGTTTATTTTAATGATGTTACACAATTTCAAACATATTGAATTTGATATATATCACTGATGTGCACTAGAAGAGGTTTATTATGGAATAGGGTGTGCATAGGACTTATGGTTCTTTTGCAAGGACACTCAAAAAATGCCGTTACATTACGGTCTATGGAGAAAATTCGTTTGCTGTTTATTTTAGTAATGTTTCACCATTTCAAACATAATCAAATTGATATGTTACTATTATGTACACTAAGGAGCATTACAAGAAGCTTACTATAGAATATTGTGTGTATAGCATTCATCGTTCATTTACGGGGACACAATAAAAAATTCGCTACTGTATGTTGAGAATATTTACAGTCGTTATATATTATTAATTATGGTGCGTTTTCAGTTGCTGAACACGTTTTAAAATTTAACTCGTTTGTTTCTTATTGTCTATTATTTGGGGTGCATAAATTCTATACATCATATACAGGGTAGCCCAAAAGTTCTCGAGTATATTTCGTTTATTGACGGAAATTCCAGAAGGAAAGGAGGACCTGTGCTACACATTTCCTAACTGAATTAAATTTCAGAATTCTATATATTATATATACAAATCTATAGATCCTATAGAGGTCTGCACAAATGAGTTCGGATAATTTTTTTCAGAATATTGTTGGTAAATCCTAAAATTGGGTTTTCAAATATGTTATGCGTTTTCCGAATGTTTTATATAGATATCATCTTTCAGCTTATTAAACAGTAAATGTTTGTAAAAATATTTTGTTAGTGTTGGAAAGTGTTACATAATCTATGCTTGATGCATAATTATGTTCTTGTTCACTCAAATTTCCGTTACAATGCATTAATATGGCGTGGACACATATACCGGGTTCACAAAAGCTTTCGGATATATTTACGAATAGTGTTGGTAATTCCTGAAATTGGGTTTGTTATTCGTTCAAATATGTTAGTCGTTTTCCAAATTAATTACTTAGCTATCATTTTTCACCTTATTAAACGGTTAAGACTTGTAAAAGTATATTAAAAGTGTTGGAAAGTGTTACATAATCTATGCTTGACGTAGGAATTTTCGTTCTTTTTACATTATGTATTTATGTTTCATAGAAATAAATTTTGTAAAAATTGTAAAAAATATAGAAAAAAAATTAAAAAATGATTTCATAGTGTATGGCAAAAAATAATCATGCAAAATTTAGTTTTCTGTCGGTTTTGAAGTCCAGATTCCCTATTTTGAATCGTCGTTTCTCTTTTATGCAGCTTATTACGTTTGTCTCTCTTTTATACCTGAAAAACAAACACATTTTTGTAAAACAAATTAAAAAAATACAGTAAAAATTCAAAATATATAAAAATATATCCTACTGTTTAGTATAAATTGGAAACATTTGTTTTTGTTTGTTTGTTTTTCAAGCATAGTTTGTAGAAAATTTAATTTTCTTTGAAAAAAAAGGAAACATGTGAAAGAAGGAATTTAAAAAAGGAAATATGTGAAAGAAGGAATTTAAAAAAGGAAATATGTGAAAAAGGAATTTAAAAAAAGGAAACATGTAAAAAAAAATGAATTTAAAAAAATAAAACATGTAAAAAAAGGAATTTAAAAAAGGGAAACATGTGAAAAAGAGTAAAAATGGGAAACATGTGAATCCGTTAATTTGTTCAAAAGTGATCGTGGCAAAAAAACTCAAAAATACTGTTTCCAGATCATTGAGTTTAAATTTTGTGTACAGATATTGCAGATCTGCACGGTTTACGGCTTGTGCGACCATACATTTAAGAATTTTTTTTTTTTATCGAATTACCTTCACGACATTCTTTAAAGTTAAAACATTATAAAAATAATAATAATAGAATTTTTTTTCATAATTTCAAATCTTTCTAGTCTCTTTTATTAAGTAATAAAAATTTTCCTTACAAATATAATTATCGAATAGATACGCTGGTATGAATAAATGAAAACACGTGCCAAATAATGATAAATATACATAGTTCTAACATATTTAGCTTTCATCATTTTCATGTTAAAAGTAGCATGAAATAACGGTATTACATTTTTAAGAGTATGTAACAATTAGAACGCAGTTATTAATTTATAATTTTAGTGGAAACGTAAATTTAAAAAGCATAATAATAATACTTTATACCTCATAATGCCACAGGGTTGGTTGGTGATTTACGGCCGATTATCTGCACTAGAGATATGGAACGCATAACGCCACATGGAAATTAAAATTATATTATTATTCATATTCATATTACATTAAATAGTTTCTTTTTCATGTCTTTGATGAATCTGAAATTACTTTTCTATTTTTTATTAATTAAAAGAAATTATAAATTTCTAAATTTAAAAATAGGCACAGTTTCAAACGACAAATTTTG
The DNA here is from genome assembly GCA_963931845.1 of Maratus michaelseni. Lineage (NCBI taxonomy): Eukaryota > Metazoa > Arthropoda > Arachnida > Araneae > Salticidae > Maratus > Maratus michaelseni. Next base: position 7,050,055 of record OZ007588.1, read on the forward strand.
GAAAGAAAAATGGGGAGTTTAAAGATATTAGAGTCAAAGACCTTCAGTAATGGTTTTTTAACTAAATATAGCGAACAGAAATTACCCTTTCAAACTGTAGCAATTTATAAAGATAGTTTTTACGTTTAGCGATATAGATTCTGAAAAACACATTTTTTTAAAGGAAAAAAGTCTTATTGATTCTTAAAGAAACGGAATATCGTATACGTAGCATATCAAAATTAACTGAATGGCTTTATGAGCAATGTAGAAAAGTGCACATTAAAGTTTTGCACTTTAATATTTTTTCATCTGCACATCCAAATTACGTTACTTGTAAATATAATCTATAGTGCCACGTGTGAAGATTATCACGTGATTTTGTTATATGTATGTTGTTCTTTCTGTAAGGAAAATGTATTTTATAAAATTATTCTTTAACCTAAAGATTTATCTTAATCAAACGTATCTTTTCCTCAACGCAGCTCATTAATTTTCCTATTTAATACAGATTTTGTGACCTAAAACAGTTGTCACTTCTTTGACTTCAACAATTACAACACGTTGACCTTTTTATGGAAAGAAATCTAATGTGATATATTCAACTTCTTTTGACGAGTAACTGTAGTCGAATAATTAAAGTCCTTTGCAAAAAGTACTAAATGGAAAAAGCGATAAAAAAAAATCTTCCAAAATTAATTAAAGACAGATAAATAAGCCGTTTTTTCAAAACCAGATATAATATTTTTTTCTTGTTAATGATCCAAATGAAGGATTTTCTTATTGCACTGTCAGATAGGTATTTTTTTCATAGCTTCTCATTAGTTGGAACGATCAAAAATTTATTCGGGGGATCTATTATAAATGCATTTGTATTTCATTGTGTACTTCTTCATAGTTATTTTGGTAATGATTTAGAAATTATCTTAAGATATTAATAAAAAATTCTTGATGGAATAATATTGAGAGATTTTTTTTTAATATATATATATATATATATTATATATTATATATGTATATATTTGTAGGATTTCAGTTTAAACACTTCATTTCCTTTATATCGTGCATAATCATCAAATTAACTGACGGTCTAGTACTATTATTATCCATGATTTAAACGTACGAGTTATAAATATTTTGGATCGCGAGATCACGATTTTAATATCTTCAAAATTGGAAAAAGAACCAGTCTTCTAATTTTTATTGTGAAGCAAACATCGAAATGAGAAATAGCCCGTAAAAGCGCTGTTATGCCTAGTTGGACTATTGGAAAATAAATATACTGTATATGTTGGGGCAGAAGCTGTGAAGAAATTATAAGTAAAGTATTGTAGAGTTATCTGTCTAAGACTGTATTAAAGTTTATATTTTGTTATTCAACGTAATTGTTCATATAATTCCAGTAAATCAACTGTTTACATAATATCTTCTTACACACACACACACACACACACACACACACACACATATATATATATATATATATATATATATATATATATATATTGGTTAAAAGTGAGACTATCATAAATCTGTCTTAAACAATACAGCATTTTTTAACGATAAAATTATAAAGGACTTGAACAGAATTTTTAAATTTTTAAAATTTCTTAAACACGTCAAATTTATGTGGATTCACTGTCTTTTCTTACTCAAAAATACATCATTATTATTATTATTACTGTAATTTTATTCGACTGTCATTTCCTCGTTACTTCAATCTGATCTGAACTCGGAACGCATATTCAAACGACTTAAATTAACCGAATTCAATTCTTCCCATCTTCGTAGTCACCCCGCTAGAATAAATGAAATTCATCGTCTGAAAATATTGGCCACAAACTTTGAAGCCTCAATTTAATTTACAAATGAAGACTTAGATTTGAATGGGAGAATGGTCGGGAGTATCAAGATATCGTTATCCCCTTTCAAGAAATCCGGAGGAAAGTTTGAAGTTTGCAGGGTTTTGAAGAGGATAAATAATTAGTATAAATAATGTAATCAAAGAACAGTGACTAGAACAAATGCAAATAGGCTGAAAACGGTTAGTGATAAGTTGATTGGTTCAATTCTTTATCGCACAAGATCTGTGGAGTGTATCTTTGCTATTGATTTTTTAAATCGTGGAATTTGAATGTGCTTGCGGGATTTTTTACTTTTATTAATATAAAACCAATAAGTATTGCTCTCTTAGTTTCTTTATTATAAACGCTGGTAAAAAGTGACTATATTATAGTCAATAGAAAAAAAATCGATCCGTTGCATTTTAATAATTTTACGGTATTTAAAAAAAAAGAGATTTATATGCACCACTGAGATGGACTACAACATGCTTTTCGGGAGTAGCAATTATAATTCGTTTACAGAGACGCACAGAAGAATTCCAGTACATAATTAACTATGGGGAAAATTGGTTGCGGTGCATTTTAGTGATGTTATGATACTTCAAACATGATGAAATGTCAAAGAATCACTAAGCTGCACATCAATATATTCTATAGATTATGGAATGCACTGCATTTATTGTTCTTTACAGAGACACAAAAAAAGTCGTTAAAAGGACTAGATGGAAAAACGTTTTCCGCTGAGGTACGCATTTTTAAACTTATTTAATTAGAATTTGTAACCTATAACTTTTTAAAGAGAAATTGATTTCTGGAGGCTTAAACTATGCTAATCCAAAATTATTTCTTAATCCTCTTAGTAGTTTTTGAATTATGTTTAAAAAAAACTACCAGCGATGCAATCTATTCTGTAACGATTACAAATAAATTTGACAATAGGAGTTCCAAATCTTAAACCTTCAAAATTTCTAAGCTACTAGACCGAGTAATTTCAGTGTTCTCCAGTTTTAATCTTTGTTTTCGTAATAAAATCAGTTAATTGATTCATTTGCGGTACAGGTAACTTCTTAAAATTATTATTAAATCTACAAAAACTCTCTATAGATTTACAACCGAGTCTTCAACGCTCAAATTAGATTATTGTAATCGCATTAAATTTTTATTTGTGAATTAGACAGCAAATTTTTTAAGGAAACGAGAACATACATGTTACGAAACAAATTTTTAAGTTTTTTTTGTTTTTCTTATTGTTGTGAAGTAAATATTCACATTTTCTCGAAGCCGTTTAAAATTGCATTGAACTTTGTAAAATGTTTTCGAAACTATTTAATGGAGGTCTTTGTATAAAAGCATTTTATTGCCTTTTCAGGAAGTTCTAGAAGTTTCTTTGAAATTAAAAGGAGAAGAGATTTCCCTACTTACAATGAGTAATGCATGTTTTAGGACATAGCACATGGATTTCATGTCATTCATATGGAAATGGGTTGTTTTGGGTAAATTGCTCGACAACAAAAGAAAATACGAAGTATCGTTCAAAAACAGATGAAAATAAACTCAACATGACTGTTTAATTCTATAACAAATTTAATTGAAACTCTTATAACATATGGGTTTGTTTTGACATGTCTTCATCTTTCAAGACATGAGGTGAAGATAGTGTGTTTATAAATAGTATAATGGAGTAATGTTTTGTAGATATTATAACAAGTATTAAATTACAAAAGATTTATTTATAATTTTCATTATTGTTATTTAATATTTCTGTTGGCTTTAAATGTTATTACAGATGAAAAGGTAATAATTATGGGGCTAAAAGTTTATCCTTTAATAATATTTTATATTTTTACAAAAAAACTGAAAAAGATTCTCAGAATCTTTTTTAGAATTTGTTTTTAAAATGGGTGATATTCTACAATGAATTTTTTTATAAACACTTTTATGTCATTTTTATTACAATTCTACACTCAAATTCTCCTGATATAATTATTCGATTACCATTTTTTAGAATGAAAAAAAAACACTTTTGAACTTTTTTGTGTGAAATCTTGTTATATATAGCTTTATTTTAAGTTCTATCATTTAATTTCACTTGAAAATAAAATCAATTATGGATAAAGAAAAATCTTTGATGAAGAAATTCAGTTTATTCAAATTAATCAAGTTAAGAAGAGAGTTTCAATTATTATTTCCCTCTCATTAACGTGTTATTCAAAATAATAAAGTATGTGTATAGCATGATGAATTAAGAAAATAGAGGTTGGTAATCTTCAAATTCATTGATTTCCATAAAAGAAAACCTTGAAACAATTTTTCTGTTCTTGAGTGATTTTTCAAGGTATTTTAAAACTATGTATGGCATATTATAACGGAAGAATTTAATACTATATACACTTAGGTTAATATATAAGCAAAATAAAACCTCTTATTTAAAAGAAAATCCATACAAAATGTGCAAAATGTAAGTTTCCCAAGTAAAAAAAAAAAAAAAAAAAAAAAAAAAAAATACATATCCCAAAAATTAAATAAATTAATCTTGAAATCATCAAAAAAAGCAAATTCATGAGTAAGAATTTAATTTAAAATACAAAACGCTAATGAACTCCTTTCCCACCAGAGAGTGCTGCAACATCTCTTTCAACGTGTCTAGATTCAAAGAGAAATAAATCTGAACAATTGATTATCACCCACAACACCGCTTGTTCTATCTTCCACTGGTGCAAGAGAATGTGATGAACGATATGTTTTATTCAATTTGTCATGATGGGATCACATGGAGCAGACGAAGATGAACGGACCATTATCTGCCCGGTTGCTTATCCGAGAAAACAACACTAGACAATTTTCTGTCATATTCACTGACCGCACTATAGGAAGTTCTGTGACAGTGAGGAGTAATTACCATTAAGTCGTAAACATAGTTCTAAAATTTTTTAAATAAATATAAATTAACGGATAGCACACTAAATGTAATATACAGTACAATGTAATAATGACAACGGACTAGATGTAACAGTATAGAAATATGAAAATATAACAATTCTACAGAAATATAGTTAATAGAAAAGTGGGTCATGCGTACCAAAATATAATCAGCACCCTATTATACCAAGATCTAATTGAATATTCACTTTGATGATATTTCATGCATTAGTTCTTGAGATATAACCATCAAGGAAATTGAAAAAAACAGAGCATTGTAGCGTTCCCAATTGGACGATGTGCATTATAGTGTGATCAGAACTAATATCATTGTCTAACTGAATATGACATTTGATAAAATTCGGAAAATATGCTGATATAGATATCACAGAAATTATAAAAACACAACATAACAACGCCACCTGTTGCGCGATATACATCCAACTTTATACGGAACCAATTTATATATCTTGGTAAAACTATGCCAACTCACAAAATGCTCTAACTCAATAGGAACTTGGATGAAATTTGGTACAATTGTTTTTGTGTTTGAGTAGCCACAACATTTGTACCGCATACACAACCACAGACATTATAGAAAAATAGTTAAATCCTATTTAGGACATTCTAAAATTGAAAAGGTAGTCAAATTTTTTTTCGAATTTAATACTCTTCTCTTATGTTTATAGAAGAAACTAGAAATAGAATTTAACATTGAAAAAATCATTTTATTGATATCACATTGCAAAATATTTTTAAAAACATTAATTAAAAGCTAAGTGCGTTTAAAAGTTATTTTTCCCTGTTAAAACTTCAATATAATTTAGATTGAATTAATTAAGATGTAAAACATATGTGAATATAAAAACACAAAAATTCCCTAATTATTTCGTTGAATACATGGATAATGTTACAAACTAGAAACATTTGGGAAAGGCGTATTCCTTTATAAATCTTGAAAGAAAAGATATGAGCTTTCATTAAGAAAGCAGACGAGAAACTTCAGCGTAGAATTCTGTAGAAAATGAAACTTCATATGAAAAACATTTTTAATTAGAAACTAGTATGTTAGATTTTTAATGAAGAAAAATGGACATTTCAAAAGCTTGCACTTTTAAACAGCATAACACACCCCAATTTAATTTTATACTATTTTAAGTAATTAAAAGAGACACAAATTAAAAGTGGTACATTTAGATAATTAGCAGTTCAAATAAAACTTTTAAAATTAAAAAAAAAAAAGTTATGTACTGTGGTTTTCAATAATAAAGTGAAATGCTTTTAATTCCTGAACAAAATAGCGCACCGAAAATAATCGGAGTCTTCATTTTGGAGAAAAAGATTTAACTTCTTTTGATAGAATATTTTGTTTAAACATTTCCAGCAAACGAAACTTTGACACTATTTTTATTCTCACTCTTTTGATATACGTTGGACGCAATATCTGAAACTTTCATAATTCTGCAAAGCTTATTGGGATAAAGAAGTGTAGAATCACTTGTAAATCCCGTCTAGGACGTGTCAGTTACACAGTTCGGAATGAGTAACTAACATTTTTAAATGTAAACGAAAGGATTTTCTGTTTCGAGAGAAATAAAAGTAGATAATTTTTGTGATGAACATGATTATTTCATAGCATATATTTGTTTAAAAAAATCGGAGGACCCTTCCTTTGGTTTCTAATCGGAACGGTAGTATTCCCGATCACGCTTTTCGCGAAAAACGCAGACGGATTGGGCAGATCGCCGACATTCCTGAAACAGACGGTTGGTGGGGCAACAATCGCTATTCGAGAAACAGTCGGGCAAGTGGTGCAGACGCTATTCACGAAACAGACGAATTTCGGGAATAACAGGGTTCTGGTAAAATCGGTTTACCCGAAACCGACCTGCAAGTGTCAAACCCAAATCTGAAACAATTAGAGCCAATCGCACAGATACCCCGCCCGCAACGAAAAAATCCCGACACAATCCCGACCCGATCCGAAACAGGCATATAGTTGGATTCTGGTAAAATAGATTTACCCGAACCCGACCTGCAAAAGTCAAACCCTAATCTGAAACAATTAGAGACAACCTCATCCATACCCCGCCCGCAACGAAAAAATCCCGACACAATCCCCACTCGAGCCGAAACAGGATTCGAGTCGGAATCTTATAAAATCGGTTTCCGGAACCCAACCTGCAAAAATCAATCCAAAACCTGAAACAATTGGAGACAATACCCACTTGTGTACCCATTAGTGTTTGGAGACTCATACCCACCCGCTTCGAAAAAATCCCGACCCAATCCGAAACAGGCATCGGGTCGCATTCTGGTAAAATCGGTTAAACCAACCCGATGCAGGACTCAAGTACTCAATGGATTTAATTTAATTTTCTGATTGATAATGTTTAACAATCTTCGAAATCATTTTCACTTCATTGCATATTAATGTATTAATTGAAAGCTGAAAATAATTGATATAGCTGGCATTCACAAGAGCACCTGATATATTGCAGAGGTCAATAGAGATTCAAAAATGCAGAATTGTGAAAAAAGGACTATTTTGTTTCCCTCAGATTTCTGTTTCTTCATATTTCTACTGTAGTGGTCGCTGAAATTTTTTAATGGAAGTGTAAATTACGCTCTAATAAACATATTGGGCTCTTATTATATCAAATTCACATAGAACTTATTTTTATGATCCCGCCAAAATTCTCATTTTTCAACTTTTAAATTATAAACGAAAAGTAGCTTACATTCCCACGATGGGAAGAGAATTTGACTCACGAAGTTTCTTTATTATTATTATCTAACATAATACGATGATGAATAAAATTTTTCAAACAGTTTCGCCAGACCTTAATGATTGAGTACTTATAAAATAGTGTTTGGAGAAAGCTTTATCGCATAGGAACACCTGTTTTCATCCACAGAAGAGTTTTAAGAAATAAACTAATTTAATTTAAGGGTGGATATTTTCATTGCTGTTTCACAGAAGGAGTTGATTTTAGAAGAGTCCGGTCGAATTTTGATTTACTGGTTAGCTTCTTAAAATATATATTGGATAAAAATAATCTGTATCTTTATAAACTTTCTGCTAGGATGTCTAATTTATAAGCTACGTTCTCTTAGTTTACGAGTGACAAACTTTGAAATGCACAAATTAACCTATTTTTAAATTTACATCCTGCCAATTTGAAAAAAAAAACTGCACATATTTTTGCAATCAATTATTGCAATCAGCCCGATGTATTTCACAAGCTTGCTCAAGGCAGGACAATTTTTTTATATTATAAATAATGCACGCTTCCCATATTATACTTATTTCAGGTCAATGGCATTTAAGTAGCTTACTTTAGTAATAAGTAATAAAGAATCACCAGGAAACGGGCGATAGATATTTAAAATTTAAGAACTTTGTATAAGCATTTTAAGATTAAAATTTCATCCTGTTTACTTTGTCTCGTTTGTTTCACTTCGAAGCCAACTTGTCTTTATACGCAATGAAGGATTAGCTTTATATGATGCAGAACAGATCTGTCGTTATTATTTTATAAAAGATTATTAAAGTGTAAGTGAGTGTGGTCATGAATTTGGTAATTTCTCCTTTTTTGAGAAATAAAAAATACCATTATGATGAGTGACTTGGTTTCTATTCATTAATTGAAAATCCTACTGTATCGAAATCTTTGTAGAGGCTTAGAAAAAACTGGTTTGCTAACAACAGTTCATTAACATTCAAAACCATTCACAAAAGTAACTATTTATTCAACAGATACTGGGGCAAAGAACATCTTATCTAGGATGTTCTAGTATAATTAAGTCTTGTGGGAAAACAATATTTACCTTCAACCGGTATTGAAATTGAAGAGTGTAGCATTTACAGTTTATATACAGGGCACTCCAATGAATGCCGTTACAAGGGGAAATCCTTTGCGGTTTATTTTAATGATGTTACTCGATTTCAAACATATTGAAATTGATATACATCACTGAAGTCTATGAGCCATAGTTGCTGGAAATGTGTTTTCAGTTATAGTATGCGTTTTCAAGCTCAAATAGATTTTTGCATACTACGGGGTATGTATAAGTCCTATATATAACATACACAGCGCGGCACAAAAAAATTCGAAAGCATTACTAAGTATGACCGTTTGATTGCTTAAATGTGGTTTCTAATTGAATTATGCATTTTGAAGCTTAGAGGTGTTTGTGGAATATAGATAAAGTCTTATACAAGGCGATGCAAAGAACTGAATACATGACCGTTTGTAAATAATAATTTCTGGAAGTATGATTTCATTAGTTTTAAGCGTTTTTTTGCCTGAATAAAATGTTAGCTTAATATATAATATGTATAAAAATCTGTACGCAATATACAGGGATGTACAAAAGAATTCAAGTGGTTTATCTATTGCTAACGTCTATTGGTAGAAATTGTTAAAGGTCAATTTTCACCTGTGTTATGTGTTTTCTTACTGCAATTAGAAAATATGCAAATGTATAGATCACATACAGGGCTGCAAAAACGAACTGCAGTACATTTCCGGCTATGGACTGTAATTCATGAAATCTGATTTACAAATGTGGTATGCATTGTCTAAAATGTTTGCTTAGGTATTATATTTACATTATTAAGCAGCGAAGTTTTATTTCAGTATTCTGGAAGTGTTTGAAAGTGTTTCATAATCTATGCTTGACGCATGATTTTTCTTTCTTGTTTTTTCTACTCAAGTACTACAGTTGATCATCATCAAATAGCTATTCGAAAATAGCCAACAAAAATAGCCATTCGACTAGAAATTATATCTTCTTTCAATTTTTGTACGCAAAAATAAGCATAGGAGTGAGGCGATGGGGTCATCTTCATAGTGACATTGTAGCACACTGTAATTGTTTTAATACGAACACACAATTTTGAGTTATTGGAAACTATTGGGTTTTTTTTTTTTTAGTAAATTTTAGTTTAGGATACCAAACGGGAAGTGATTCCGTCAGATAGGAATTATGAAGTTTGGAATTCCTTTTTAATCTTTGCAAAAAACATCGCAATGCGGATAGTTTTTAAAACATAACTCTGCGGAATGAGTTGTAATTTTAGATTTGCATCTAAAAATAAATATATGCTCAAAAAATCATACGACACAATTCATATCGTAGTATTCACCTTTTACTTTAATTAAATAAAAAAAAGTGTTGTGTAACAGAAGAAAATTTCCAAAGATACACAATAATTTGAGAGTGTTTAAATTAACTTTTCGGAATTATAAATGAGTTTACATTTTTTTAAGCTTCTGTATCATTCTTATTTAATTTAATGAAGAGTTATTTTACATAATAAGAATAAACGTTAACACACAATCTTGTTTTACCTCTTATTTATTAATGTAACTAAAAATGAAAAAATTATTTCATTTAAAATTAAAAACATATAAACCGTCAACTGCGATCAAATAACGAAAGTTATTTTTAAAGATATTTCACTTTTTGTGGTCGACTGTATGTAACTTATCTTCATTACTGTCTGGCAGATTTCCAATAAATATTGAAAGATAATGAACTCTGATTTATTTTCCAGTCATTCTTTACTCTAATAAATTGTTAGTACCTGGAAGACCAAGACTCTCTCAATAGTATTTTCTACGTTCATACTGTATTTGAGCAAAGGCAAAAATTTATTATTTATTTCTACATAAAAAATAGTATTCCTAGTTTCTAAGAGTTGTAATAGAAATTGCTGACATTCAATTTTTGAGTTTTCCCTTTAAATATTATACTCTATCCAGTTCTTTCATGTTTTCGAGATAATAGTTATAATTTATTATATAGAGTAATTCCGAGATAAATGCCGCATATTATTTTTGAATTTGTGTTTAAAATCCCGAGGTGAACATAAAATAAAAAAAAAATCATGCTGTACTATTTAATATTAAACATACAACATGTGTACTGCGACGAAAAAAAAGAAAAAAAAATTATATTTTTAAACATTTTTTTCTAAAACATTTCACTGCGGCGCGTCACCCGTACATTCAGGGTAAGACGGGAATTATGGCAGTTATGGAGTTATATGGAGTTAAAATATTCAAACAAATATTCATATCTGGACTACAATTAGCTATATAAGAATAAAAACAAGTAATATAAAAACTTTTTTTTTAAGTCAATTCCTACTTAGGTCAAATAGAATTTTTTTTCCAGCGATCTACACTCTTTGCCACTGACGGTATTTATTCCTAAATTTATATCCTGCTAAATATCTTACATAACAGAAATTTTTGAAATGTATTAAAAATTAAATAAAAAATAAATAGCTAAAATACCAAAAATTAATAGCTCGAAAAGTATTTCTCACAAAATTGTTAGACAAACTGCGTTAGAAAGTTAAAAAAATTGTATTTTTCTTGATATAAATTTAAAATCTAATGATTATGCCGTTTTCAAATACTGAATTTCAAAATTACCAAACTTCACAATAAAGTGCCATAGCGATGTTACAGTTAACGATAATACAGTTTTTTTTTCAAATATTAATTAATTAATTAAATTTTATTATTTAATTTTAGTTTTATACTTCATTTCTGTTCAAAAGTATAGACTCACTCCACATTTATAGTCTCCTTCGTCCGCGAGCCGCCTGATCTTCGTTCGTGAACAGCCCCATTATCGTTTTACGTGTGAAGGTGAGACTATATAAATATGGAGTGAGTCTATACTTTTGAACAGAAATGAAATATAAAATTAAAATTAATTAATTTAATTTAATGAATTAATTAATATTTGAAAAAACTGTATTAACATCAATTGTCACCCAGTACAAGTTTAAAAAAATTTATTTGAACTTGATAGGATGAATAGAAAATATTTTATTAACGATTGAAAATTTAAACAAGATATATAAATATAAGATATAATATGTGAGCTAATAGTAGGAATTGAATAAACTAAATGAGTACAATGGAACGTACTAGTAGGTTCATATCAATATTAGTGTGCCTACTTTGTTCGCTGCTAAAATTATCTACACAAAAAGTGTCGAAAATAGTACATTCTTCATGTAACCATATTGGACACATGATGCATTGAAGCCAATCACACCTCTTAGTTTTGGAGTAGTTTTGTACACATTCCTTGCAAAGAATTTCTGCGTCACATATGTGATCCAACTTTTCATTATTATCATCTTGACTTGCACCTTTCTTGGCCTTCTTACTTTTTATTTTAACCTTTTTCTCCTCAGGTGAAGTAAACTTCATGCTGGTTGAACATTCACCAATGTCTGATTAACTGAATTTTATTAATCGCGTCATCCCGTACAAAAGAAAGTGCGGCATGTATACCGGATCAAAGTGCGACATGTATCCTATTTTGTACGGTACAGACGTAGCAGTTCACAGTTGCCTGCCCTCGCAAAGGAAAATGGCTTAACCATACACACAATACCCTATACAGGCGCTACACTTTGTTTTGACTTGTCAGCGCTACTCTTAGTTTTGACTTTCTGACTGTCATCTAACGATTATTACAAGAAATTTAATGGGTGCGGCATCTATCCCAGATGCGGCGACTCTCACGGAGTTACGTCATTATGTACCAAATTAGTTGATTCTTGTCGTATTAAACACTTCTTTCCGTATAACATTATGGGTATCACGAGAATTTTCTGTAGGTTGACGTTCCTTTAACCCTCTACGTTTGTTCGTATATTCCGTTTCCCAAAAACCATTTAAATCGGCTGCAGACAAACATATTTTAAACAGAATTGTATTTTAGCATATATATAAGATAAAGTGATGCGAAGTATATTTTAGAAACAAGCCATGAAAGAAAATTGAAATTAATATTAGTTTTACCAGCATTAAAAAAAAAAATGCAGGAATACCCTCTGACGCTCAAAAGTGACTTTTTTCGTCTCTTAACCATGGAAAAAGCAAGGTAGACCATGCATAAAAAGATATATATAAATGCAGTTCTGAGAAAAAAATGAAGCATACTCTCACACTCTATTAGAGGCAAATGAGGGAAGATTACAAGAAGACTCATTATCCTATGACCAACGAATTATGCACTGGTATAAAAATATACAAAAATCTCTTTCGAGTTCCCTACGATTCCGAAAAGCGTTGTTTATCGTTAGAAACCTCAAAAACTAATATATTTTCGAGAATTAAAGAAACATGTATAAAAACAGTTTCTTTTGCTGCTACTGACTTTCGAAAACGTTTCTGAGTCGTTTTTATGGTGTTTTGACCCAGTTTTTTTGAAACAGAATATTGGTTTTTACAATGCTATCAATCTTCACGTAAACAGTTTCACTGCGTAATTGAATTTACACACACATGAGAAACAAAATAAAATTAATGAAAATATTAACGTTCTTGTTGTTAATTTATCATGCTTGTTGAACGTGAAAATGTATACCTAGGAAATGATAGCATCTGGGATTCTATGATCCGTGTTTAGAAAACTGATTAATCAAATATATAAAAATGAAAATTTGTATGTCTGCACTTCTATACAAATCAACAGTTTGGAAGCCAAATATTGTAAAATGTTACGTATAGTTGTATTACAACCCGGCCGAGGCAACTAAAGTAATCCGAAATCGAAATAATGGATAGTTGATTTTTAATTAAATAAAAGCCAAAATCTAACAGCCTTTTCCTATCAAATTTAAGCATTTTTCACTATAGTAGTTGCCAACCATTAAAAATCGTCAATAAAAATTTTTCTACAATAATAAATTTTCTATTGAAAGATTTCCATGTGAAAAATGAAAATTTCAGCAATTCTAATAGGACGTTATATTGGTAATATAACGAAAATTTTCAAACATTTCTCAATATTACAAGGAGTATGAGTGTAAATACAGAAAACAGGTTAATAGGACGTCATTAGAGAATTAAAAAGAAAATGAATATGACGTCCTATTGAAAGTTTAACAGACTTTTTCATATGTTTGAGAATCATACAAAGAGAGTATCAATATGAGTAACAGAGAAAGCAAGTAGATAGGACATCAGCAGGTGATTATAATGTCATATGGGTTTGAGGAACGTATTGAAACAGTATAAAAACCTGATTATGGCAATATTGACCACTTTTAACATTTAGAAGTTCTCTGTACAACATGTTTAATTTTGAAAGAGATTTTTCTACACAAAGATTCTTAAAATACCGGACAAGGCCGGGAACTTCAGCTAGTATACAACAAAAACAACTCCTAAACGTTTCTGAAAATCAGTGTCAGCTAAATAAACTTTGTGTTTATAAATGCTTCCTTAAATGTCGTATATATATTGGTTTCTGAACATTTGTCTTTCTTAGTGTTGCATGAGATGTAGTTTTAAGTTCTGAATATGCTCTTAACGAAAGACTCGAACATCCTCTCAACCGTAGAATGTGTCGGTGTTTAGTTGAACTCTTTAGTGATCTCAAAATACTTTATCACAGGCATTTATGATGATGCGGTGGGCATGAAAATAGAATGAAGACTTGTCAAACTGCACTTTACAATGCAAGTGAAGGAAGATTACAGAAGACACATTGTCCCTATATAACGAACTATACACTGTTCTTGCATTTGATGAAAATCAAAGTTCCCAATGTAACGAATAGTAGTGCATCAGCGTGGCAAAACAAATTGTCAGTTTGAGTAATACTGAGAAACACATAGAATCATTAACGTACCCACTGCTACCTACATAAATTCCGATATGCTGCTTAACCATATAACTTTGTAATGTTTCTGATTGTATGGCATACTACCGAAACATGGATAAAAAGTTATTCTTGACCATTTGGATGCAATTTTGGAATAGGAGTGTCAGGAAAAATCTGAGTTATTTCTGTTGGTCTTCTCACAGAGTTCACTAAAGGCGTAAATGTAAAGATGTCCAACTGCTTTATAGCGGATGACCTAGCGTATAAACAAACTAATAGTCAATCTCGACTCATTCTGTCTAAAAATATTTAATTTTGTTTAATCAATAGAAATTTAATAAAATATTTTTTGTTTATGTAATTTGGAAAAAACTGAAAATAATATTCTAATTTGGTCAATTTGGTCGAAAGTAATCGAATCCAGTGTTTACCAAAGTAGTCTCAACATTCCCGTTAAAGACTATAAAACCTCTTTCCGAATATTGACGCTGATTTCATTCCTAATTCAAATAAAGACATTATCGGTTAAAAGATAAAAAGAGTGGGAAACGTCGAAAAATTGTTTCATAAAATGTTAAACTTAAGATTAAAGAAGGGAATTTATTTTTTATTCCTGAAGGTTTATTTAAATGAAACGCTTTTGAAATGACGCAGCTAAAGAGGGTAAATATTTAAGCATCAAATTCACGAAGTTAAACATGCTATTAAAATAGCGGTTGTCAAATAAATATCAAATCCGAAGAATAATTATTACAAAATATCTTTTTCGGGTTGAAAGTGATAAATGATTAGAAACTTATTGCATTTGTATCATTTTGGATTAAAAAATGATTTTATTAGTCTAGGTTTTGTTACAGTACATTTCTTGGAATAAAAATTCTAAATATTCGGGCAAATGTCATTTAGTAATTTTTTTTTTTAAGAAGATATATCATGCAGAATTCTTCATGGCTTTGGAAATGAAATATTAAATTCAAAGAATTTTTTTAACCAATTTTAGCAACAAAATTCCGATTTGATCAATAAATATAAATATTTAAGCTCCCATCTCTGCATAACAGCTTAAACTTGTGTATGTTTGTATCAAATTATCTATACGTACTGTAGCGTAATTATTTTAGTTAAAATGTATTTTTCCGGTCTTTATTGATCTGTCGTTCTTAAAATTACACTGTGCGAATTCGATGCAAGTGTTATTAAGAATATTGATAGATTTTCTGTTGACTAGCGTTTAAACAATATCGGCTTAAATGTTAAAGCCATGAAGGATATAGAAGAATATAAAGGAAAATATTTAAAATGATTTTATAAATGGAAACTAAAATACAAATATCGATCATCTTGTATCGCTACACTGTTTAAAATTTGCAGCACACTTTCCAATCATTCGATTGTTTATATAGAAAATGATTACATAACCATAATTTAGTACTATTCTGACCATATTATTCTGGCTATATTATGGTCAGACTAGAGTTAAAATATATATAGCCATTTTCTATAAAAACAACCGTATTTTAACTGTATTCTGACCATTATATCTCCAATAATATGGTCAGAATAGTACTAAATTACGGTTATGTAACCGTTTTCTATAAAAACAATCGAATGACTGAACAATTTGCTGCAAAGTTTTAACAGTGTAGTGAACAAGTAAACTTTTCATTTAATAAAAACTAGTAACTATATAGAAGATACCTAATTCTATTTAAAATGGACCAATTCCAAATTTGTTTATTGTTCTCTTTTTCTTGTGCCATCACATAATATGGAATCGAAAGTATGAAAAGTATGAGTAAGATATAACCGGAAAGAGGTTTGTGTATGGAAAACTACTGAAGATCATCACATAAATGATAATCATATATGCCCAAATTAGAAAACTTCTCAAGTTGTTTATTGTTGTGATCCGTGGATATAAAATCATTGGGAATGTGTAGGAATTTGCAGATATTACTGTTAAAATGGCCGACGTTCAGCCAGGAACAAGTCATACACTAAACTTCGAATGATCCTAGATCTCTCGAATCCGAGATCTCTCTGGCTGTTCTGTCTATCATAGACAGAACAGCCATTCAGAGCCTACGCTAGTCACACAAAGACGCTTGGATGCAAATGTTGTACCAATGACAGAGTTCTTTTCAAATTTCTCGTTTGCATTTCAATATTTTTAAGCAATTTCTTTTCAATAGGATATCTAAGGTCCGGGTACTTTTTTTACTCTTTTGATTTTGTCTGCACTTTTTTTATACTTTCCCTTTCGGAACCGATACCGAAGCAAAATATGACCCCAAAAAAATCTACAACCAGTAAAAAGCTATACGATTAGAGATCGACTTCAGCCATCCTATACAAAAGAAAAATCGGTTAAAAATATTGAAATGAAAATGAGAAATCTGAAAAAAAAACGTCATTGGTTTAACATTACCCTACGAATGACTTCGGATGAATAGTGTAGGCTCTTAATTAACAGAAATAAAAATCCATTCAAATGTGAAGAACATTTTGTTAAATACACTTAAATATCCATAAAACTATTTAACACTCATTTTAGGGCTACTTTAATGATTTAAAAAGTTATTTTTGTAAATTAGAAATCTTAATTTTATGATTTTTTGTGAACTTGAAAGTATAATTTGTACAATAATATTTTTTATAGTTTATTAGCTTCATATTTTAAAAGTATAAGCTTTCGCACGCATACTAAAAGACACGGGTGATTTGGAAAAATAATATTTGGTTACATGCTTGGCCGAGAGCCCCCACTGGTTCCTTGTTTGAATACCAGTATAATTCCAAAGAGTAATTTTCATGGTAAGATTTTACAGTATTTGCAATAGATATAATCCTCGGGGTAGGTTTTTACAACATTTGCAATATGTATAATATTCGGCGTAGGTTTTCACCAGCTTTGCAAGACAAATCTAAAAGGAAGATTTTTGTATGAAAAAAGTGGTTTTCAAAAAACGGACCAAGTGGGTGACCAGTAAGCAGTTTAGTTTCATAGACTTTGTCTAGATCTGTATAGGATATTCTTTTAAACGAAATCGCATATTTTTCTATTTTTCATAAAAATGATAAAAACTTCATAAAAATTATAAAATATTTCATAAAAGCTATTTTATTTTATGTAAGAGGAATAAAATAAGCACATCTCAAAAACAATTTTTTAATGCTCATTTCTTCTTTTAAATGGGGAATATTGATTCGCTTATAATACTCGAAGCTATTTTTTGGTGAAACACACACAAAAAAACTAGTCATTGGGTGTGTAATACTTACCCATCATGGATATGCATAATATAAAATGTAAAAATAAAACGTGTGCAAAATCTATATATTTAAAACGCTAAGCGATTTCTTTCGACAATCCGTGAGAATAAACTACTGCATTAAATTACATCATTCTTTTTTTAAATGAAAGACATTTGGACACAGATTTGTTATCGTGCATTCATTTGTTCGAAAATTTAATTAATTAGCCGTAATTTTCAATTAAACTTTTTCTTCTGCTTATGACGTCATAAAGTCAGCAATCAGATTAACGTCCACTGTTGCGAGGTACATAGTTTATTTTCTGAACTCTGTGGTTGCGAGATAATAGAGAAGTAATATTAAAAGCACGTGGCTTTTAGACCGAATTTTTTAATTTGCAAGTTAAATTTAGGTAAAAATATTTATCCGCGTGTTTTATAAGCGAATAAAAATTCATATTTATTGTGATGTCACGGGAATATTGTTCATTGGGTTTATTTTATAGACGCTTTCAGTGTAACGTCAGTGATGACGTTTTGGTTGGATACTCCAAACAAACGGTTGCTATGTTTCATTTCTTATTAAATATAAATCGTAAAAAAATGTTACCGCTGCATATAATGTATTGAAACACTTTACCGTGAGATATAGCTATAAGATATAGCTACATATATAAAATATAATAGAAAATACAACATAGCAACAGTTTGTTTGGAGTCAGTTTCCAAGCAAAACGTCATGATTGACGTTACGACTGAAAGCGTCTATTATTATGCATGGTAACTTTGTTGATGCCATTTTTCAATACAGTTAAATACAAATATATTTTGATTTGCACACATGGTATTTACGCATAAAAGTAACATATACAAAGTAAGTGTGAAAAGTTTGCGCAGGTGAAAATGACGTTATATTTAGCTTGAAATGCATTTTAACATTCATAAAACCAAAGAGAAAAATGTATATGATTGTGTCAGCATGACGTAATGTTAACTGATTTTTCCATTCTTAATTATAAAGATTAGAATTGGAGTCTTTATTGATTGCTTCATCTTGATTGCATGTTACCAATTACTTTTTTTTAATTATAGGTTAGAAGATTTCATTTTTTAATATAAAAAATTCCCAAAAGTAAAGGATTTCAGGAAAATTAAAATTATTAAAAATAGTGCTATGGTAGAAAAAAAGAACTTGAAATAATGATTGTATTTTTAGCTAGAATGAACAGTGCAAGGCTAATATTTTATAGGAATTATTTTGGTAGGTTTATTATGAGTTCATTTAACAGTTCTATATTAGCGGCAAAATCATATTTCTTTCACTATGAATTTCTCTTTCGATTTCAAAAAATAGTAGTCTACTTTTGGACGCCAGCGAAAACACAGTGGCAATTTTTAGAAATGTATAATGGTTATGACAACAAACGACGCTATCGCTTTAGCTTTCATCGCGCTTACATCACTTCTAAATACTACTACAAATTTCAATTTTTTACTACATTTTACTACATTTTATAATTTTAAGTCTTACATCATGAATTAGAAAGAAAAAATTAGCTTTCGATTGAAATTTATTTGAAAACTGACGCTTAATTTAACGAATTTTTAAATAATTTTCAAGCATGAAATGTTTTTCATTTCTATCTTAACAATGACCATCAGTTTGCTTCAATAATGTAAAATAGCCCCTGGGAAAGTTGCCACAATTGAAAATAGATTTCTCTAACCATCATAAAAAGGGAAAAAAAATAATAATAAACCCTGATAAATCATAAGATCAGATTATCCATAAGATAGAGCATTTGGGCGCTAAACTAAAATCTGTCAAAACAGAAAAAAAACTATTTTGAGTTTTTGTTTAACATAAAATTGATATGTTAAATCCGCTGATGCATATGTTGCATCAGAATATGCTACGAATTGTATTTTTTTAAAAGATCTATTGGGTATTTAACCGTACAAGAGGTAAGAGATCCCCGACTGTGTTGGAAAAGGGATAATCATCCTGATTATGTAAAGGGACGGAGAAAACTATACAAATAAATTACACTTGAAAACATTAAAAATCTCCCTCATCTGAAGATTGACTTATTATTGTAAAAAAATTCTTCATGTGATTACCTTAAAACAATGGATGGATTTTAGAAGATATGGATTTGAAATGAACAATCATTAAAGAAGACGTTTTAAAATTTTTAATTTAAACATTTAAAAGATTTTTTTAACGTCGAATCTCGACGGTGCTTTTGGGCAGATGTAATGCACATGCTCATAGGAGCTCATTCGGTTGCATTATCACAGGGGAGGGAGGGGGGAGATGTGTGCTTTATTTACTATGTTCTTTTATTTACTGAATATGAGATGAACGTAGGAATATACTATTTGTATGATACTTCATAGGTCCATGAAATTTTCTTTCTTGCCGTAGGGAATAGGGCAGTAATGTGAAACTGATTTGCATTACACAGTTGTTTGCGGATTGTTTGTTTGGAAATCGTACTGTATTTCACTGAGGAAAAAACTTTTAAAATAAAATATTTGAAACACTATTTCATTTGCACTCTTCTTAAATAATAAATAAGCTTATTTTAATGATATTGTTATAATATTTTTTCCGTCAAGTTTTGACGGGTTCCATCTAGTATTTATAAAATGCATTGCAATTCGAATAAAATCGTGGCTTGATGACGTCATAAACTTTAAAGGCTCTGTTACTGAATTACGTAAAAAAAATCCTTATAACTCCAAAAATGTTAATCATATTAACTAACGGTTTATTGCGTCGAATGAAGCGTCTCATTTCCAATTAAAATATATCTTTTACTTGAAATTTGGATGAAATACAGGGTCATGACAAATCGAAGAGTGTTGCAAATAGGATTACAAATATCTCGGCAACTCATGATCCGATCGACTTCATTCTTTATGCAAAATTAATGTTTTTTTTATTATATTTTATATTCCTTCCTTAAAATAAACAATTTCGAAAATTTTTATATACCTTTTATCAGAACGATTATTTCGAGAGTCCGAAAAAAATAGTTCCGGACAATCGAGATGACTGAAATTCAATAAGGTTCTTCTCATTATTATATACTAAGTGCATACCAAATTTCAAGTCTCTATCTCAATTTGTTCGGGAGGTAGAGCGTTTATAGACACGCACACATACAGACACACGGACGACAATTTTTTTTTCTAAAAATATGTTTTTCGGAATCTCCAGTGTCTGAAAAGTGTAAATCCGCCAAAAAAAATTTTTCGATTTTTAAAACGATTACAATACTTCCCTATACTACGTATGATGGGACAGAAAGAAGAGAAAATGTGCTGTTTAGTAATAGAAACAGATGTGTTCTATGTACGAAGCAGTAAATTATGCGATCGCCTTCGTCGCTGGAAGCTATCCAGCTTTTGTTTAGAGGGAGAAATAATGTAAGTTATCCCAAAGCAGTTATGGGAGCTCAAGGACTGGAATGAAATATGAGGACTCTTTCAGATAAACATCTGATTATTATTCAGATAAACATCGGATTATTATACCTGATTACTACTATAAATATAATAATATTTATATAATAAAGTGTTTACAAAATTATTAATCGACAAAAGTTTTCAAGTCAAATGTATGTCTACTGTGTTATTCTCTATTTTAGCTTGAGAATAGTTTAAAAGGTCAATTAGAAAACAAAGTTGCTTTCGCTAAAACTTTTTTAATTTTTTGATGGTGAAAAGTCCCATTTAATTAACTCTATTCGAAATTATGTTCTAACACTTTTTACCGGTCAATAAATAATCGTTGACATTAATAAAATTACTTACCTCTTTCTTAGTTTTTATTTTTATCATCATGAAGTTAACACAAAAGCATACGAAAATCTCTTGGGAAATGGATTTTAAAAATTAATTTCTCTTTATTTTACAAAAATATTTAATACATTTGGCTAATTAAAATATTTTTTATTACATTAAAGATTAAATTGAATTTTAATTAAAATGTTAACAATTATATGCTAACATTCATTTATTTTTTATATTCAGTTAATAAGACTTTAATTAAAATGATAAGCTTACGTTACCTGTTTCAAAGTTTCTTTTATGCGTATAATGGCGATAACAGAATTTGAATGGAAACTTTAAAAATAGATTACATAAATTAATATTCCCTTACCTTGAAGTAATATGCAATTCCTTTGAAGATTGTTTACTCTTTTACTTGTTAATTAATGAATTCTAGCAATTTTCTTAGAATTACATATTTATGATTATTTTTACTAAAAATGAATTAAGAAGCTCAATTCGGAAAAAAATGCCCGAGAAAAGGAATTGGTCTAAATTTTTAATTCTCTGTGAATAAATACAATTTTACCTTGAAATAAGTAAGAGATCGGAAATATGAGATAATAATTAAAATTTTTAATATTTCTAAAAGTCTCTCCTCTGATTAAAAAAGTAATAACTTCTTTTTTGGACTATAATAAAATTACTTGAAGATAACATTTGCACAGTAATATGAAAAAGAATCTATGATAACATCTATTATAACGAATATTAATTATTAAGCCTTTGGAACTCTGAGTCTCGCGGGAACATTCTGAGAAACTTCACTAAAGAAGTTTTTAAAAAAATGAATTTCGTGTACAACTTAAATTTATTTATTGTACTATTCTAGGGTTTAAATGAATCATTTTACAAAGGGGTAAATTTATTTGTTTTGGAACAGATACATTTACATGACAATATATAGTATTTTGTAAATTACTATTTATATGTTTTATAGTAATTTAAACTGTACCAAAAAACAAAATATTTTATAATAGATATACAGTATTACCTGGTATAGTAAGAAAATAATGTAGATTAATTTCTCTTTTTCCTTATTCTTACCATATCTGCATTTTTCAGAATAACAAAAGAAAAAACGTCTGGATACCTTCCAGAAAAGAATAAAAAATAGTCCCATATCCGAAACTTAAGCATTTTTTTCTTCTTTTCCGCTAAAGTACTCTCATTAATCCTGTTTCACGTAAATGCTTTTGTGGTTAGTAATTTTTAGACAATATGCGGAATACTTTACTGCAGAAAAATAAGTTTTAAAGAAAGAAGAAATGTTCAGTCACATTTTCTTTTTAAAGCTAATATTTTAAAATTGGTTTGAAAACAAACAAACATACAAACTTCAGTTTATGTAATATATAAAATCAATTTCATTGAATCTTATCCTCCGGGCAGATGCGTCATATTTGTAAAACGCATTTTAACGCCGATGTTTTTGACGTATATGATAGATTAGATTTTGCATTTAACGAAATTGCCAGTGAACTTGCACACCGCCATGGGGGTGTCACCTTAGCAACATCGCACATTCCGCTGTAGTATGAAATGAATATCAATCCGATACGTGATGTTACAACGACATGGTAACACCATTTCGTTATCTGTACCACCATATCTGTACTATCGTTTGTCAAAATAATCTACGCTAAAAGAGAAACTCAGTAAGTACGAGATGAGAAAAGTACGATTTTTCTTTAGCATTCTTCTTTCCATTAAAAAAAACCGGCTGAAACCAATTTGATAAAAATTACGGATCTTTGACACTGTAAAAATATCCAATTTGTTAAATAATTTTTATTTACCTTAGTTTCAGAAAACCATAATCCTGTATCCTTTATTTATTGTCATTTATTTGAATTGTTGCATGATGTGGCAAATCCGTTCATGGGGACGCCAAGTGACATCTGCATCTATAAAACAGTTTGCAGAATCAGTCAACTCTTGATCACTTGTCGTTAGAATCTCAAAACGCTTAAATATCTCTGTACACATAAATTGTAATAATTGTATTCCACTGAGTTCTTCTAATTCAGCATAATGATGTACACGATGTCAGCTTGTTAAAATTTTAGGTAGCTTTCAATACAAAAAAGTCCTTCGGCCTGTACTGGGAGGAAAAGGTAGCTTTCCTATATCTTCGTTTTAAAATTTTAGCTAATGTTACACGAAAACAGCAAGTTAAAATGCAAAGAAACGTTTAAAAAAGATTCCTTAATACTGAATTTGAATAAGAAATTCGCCAAATTATTGAGCAATAGCCAAATTGGCTTCATTTATGAACACTTATTTTGGTCGCCAAATTTGGCGATATTTTGCCAAATGTCGCCAATTTTGGCGAGAATTTGGCGCTAACGGATATGAATATATAGTTTCATACGTATGATTGGGAAAATTATTACAATAATGAAAGAAAATAATTTGCAAGTAATCGCGTTAATGTGCTGTTTTGTTTCAAAATGTCAGCCACCCTAGAATTTCAAACTGCTCTATCTCAGCCATTTTTTAAGATAGAGGTAAACCAAAAAATGCTCTGGGTTCCTCGTATCAAGGCCTAACACTTAATTAAAAAATAAATTTGAATTTTTGACTTTTTTGTATATTTATTTTAGTTTTAAATTTGTAAGTGGCCACCATCTTGAAACAAAATGGCGGACCAAGCTGGCCAACGAACTTGATCGAGACATTAGTGAGCTTAATACACACAATTAGTTTCATCAAAATTGATTTATAAATACGAGCGTTATCGTATGACATAGGTCAGACGGGTCACATAGGTCATTTTTAAAACGAAGATATATGAAAGCTACCTTTTCCTCCCGGTACAGGCCGGAAGGACTTTTTATAATTTTGCAACTAACTTTAATTAAATTACAAATAACTATACATTTAAACAGTACTTTTAGAAAAATATATTTAACCAAAAGCCAAAAATCGAACCAGAACTGAAAATGTGATACACTCGAGTATATCCCTTTACAAGAATTACATAAAGATTACGTGTGTTACACCTATACAGCAGCACAATTCACCATGCAATATATACCAACAGACTGAAAATATTCAACCATATTGTTAATTACTTCTCGCAAAATTTACCTTTACCAATTTTAATACCAAAGATTTTGTTTTTAATTATGCAACACATTATTGTTACTATTACTCTATACAATACTTAATACCCCAAGCGGTAAAATAGCCTATTAGATAAAATAATTAACACATGATTCGAAAAAAGGAAATCGAATTTAAATTTAACAGATAACTAAAGTATATTTGAAAAATGTTTACACAGATACAAAATCATAAATAACGAAGGAAATTTTTTCAGTCTGCACAAGATATTCTCAAAGCTTTTGCTATGAAATCAATTAATAAAACCAAAAATCTTCCTTGCAATAATTATTAACATCTATATTATTTATTTATACCATAATTATAATGTTCCATTCAATTATGGTCTAGATTAATTAAAATAATAAAACAAGAAAAAATCTTTAAGAACCTTGAAACGCAACACAAGTAACTATCTTTCCAAACTATTAATAAAATATATTTATTCCAACATTATACTTGAACACAGTGTAAATTTATTAGCTTTGGGCTTGCAGAAGGCACACATCATCAGGCATCACGCTAAGATTGTTGAGAATCCAGTTACTAAGATACGGAGACCTCTATTATGACACACACTTTCTTTTTTTTTAGAAACTCGATGACAATGATAGAACTTTGATACTGTAAAAATTTCTAACTTATAATTTCTATTTATCTCAGTTTCAGAAACACTTAGTCCTGTATTATGTACCTCAGTTTCTGAAATGTTTAGTTCTGTATTATTTATCTCAGTTTCAGAAACACTTAGTCCTGTATTATTCATCAGAGTTTGGATGATGTAGTTAATCCGCCATGGGTACCACACGTGATATCTGCATCTACAAAACAGCTTGTATGTTGAGTCAGCTCGTAGTTACCAGTCTTTGGTATCTCAAAACACTTAAATGTCTCCGTTATACATATAAATTATTAAAACTGAAGTCCGCTGTGCTCTATTTGGTTCAGTATTAATATGAACACGATTACATCTTTTTAAATTTTTATAATTTTGCAACTAACTTTAATTAAATGCAAAATAAGGATACAACCAAAACATTTATTATAGAAAATCATAATTAACGAAAAGCCAAAAATCTAATCAAACCTGAAACTCTAGCAGACTCTGACATATCCCTTCACAAGGAGTACATTAAGATTACATATTACACATACATAGCAGCTCAATTTACCATAAATTATATACCCTTACACCAAAAATATTCAAACGTATTACTATTTACTTTTCACAGAAATTATCATTACAAATTTTAATGCCACAAATATTTTTTTGTTAATTATGCAACACATCATCGCTAATATTACTCTATACAATAGTTATTCATAGCCCATATATGCCACGGCAAACTGAGCGAAAGTTGTGTGAATTAATAAGCAATTAGATTGGTAGAAACATCATGATTGAATTGAAATCGCTGGTAAAATATACCCCTTCAATTAAAATATGTTCATACGCCAAAGCATTATGAATGAATATAACTTAAAATATCTTTAAACAATTCACAGATAAATAATAATAGTTCTAAACTAATGCCAAACTTTATCGCAATAAACTGTAAAATTTGCAAATTCTGGATGATTTTGTGTGAAAGAAGTTTTATTAACTATCATATAATATGTTTAATAAAACTTTTTTTTCAATGATTTATTTAGGATTTAAAAGTAATTTATGATATGTTTATATACGAATTTTGTAATATTTATAGTTCGAGTTTAAATTACAACATACATACTCTATGTTTTAAACAACAAATGTGACACAAGCCTAATATCATAAATAAGCATTGTACTCATTCTATAAAAAACAAATATTTTTATTTTAAACTTTAATGTTTTCTCAACAGCTGAATGTTCACAAAATACGGGTTTACCCTTTTCTCTGTATTCTGCTAATGGCTATGCATTTAAACTGCACTCTGTTTTTAATTCGCTTACATTATAGCTAATCGCAACCAAGACTCTTTAGTCACGTAATAATGTGCCTGCGTTTATTATATAAATCTTCCTTAATATCTAGAACATGGGAAACCGAACGCAATAGATTGTAAGGCAAAATTTACGAAATAAATAGCATTGTTAGAGTTATTTTATTTTTACTCATCAAATAAAAGTCTTTTGAAGCTGAGAAATTGTTATTTTTCGAAAAATTACATTTCAATATTTTCAAATAAAGCTCCACGATTTTGAATCCTGTGTTTTCTATTTTGCATATTATAGGATTACTGAAGAATAGTTTGTAACAATGGTTAAGTTTAAATTTAAACATTGATTAAAATGACCGGATTAGTAAACTTCTATGCACCCTTCTTAGAAAGATTTTTTTTTTAAATCTAAGACTGTTTTATAACAAATATTAAATTTTCGTATATAATTGCAACGCGTGATTCGCAAGTTAAAATATAGGTACAAAACTTGTTTAAGAATTAAATTATATATATATATATGTGTGTGTGTGTGTGTGTGTAACTAATTTATGAAGCGCTTAAACTCACTGTTTGTAGTATAACTTTGAATGAATGAATGAGTGAGTGAATGGGAATGAATGAATGAATGAATGAATGAATGAATGAGTGAGTGAAAGTGATTGAATGAAGGAAAGAATGAAAGTTAATAAATCAATGAAAGGGATTCAATAAATGCAAACGAATGAATTAAAGACTGATAGACAGAGATAGAGACAAACAGACAGACTGATAGATAGATAGACAGGTAGATAGAGCGATGGACAATTAGAGAAGCAAACAGGCAGATAGAGATAGAAAGGCAGACAGGCAGGCAGATAGATAGATAACAATACAGACATATGCAAAAAAGTTCGGGGGTTAACTCATGAAGAGAGCAGGTGGAAGAGCCCCCTATTATATGCCTATAATACTACTCTACAGTTACGCTTATCATACTTTACATAAATAATCTGATCTTTCAGTTCTAGAAACGAACTTAATTACCCGAAATCCCTTTCCATTGATCTTGAGTACAGACCTTGTATTATAGATAAAAACGTTGATAGTTTAAATTATCTTAAACATTCTCACTTTCTCTCTCCCAAATAATTCTCATAATCTTGCGATTGAGTTTCTAATTTATTAAAAAGGAACTAGATGGTACCCGTCAAAACTTGACGGAAAAAATTACAATAGCAATATTAGTAAAATAAGCTTCTTTATTACATAAGTATGAAACAATCTTTCAAATATTTTATTTAAAAAAAAATTTCCCCCAGTGAATTACGTTATTATTTCCGATGCAAACTCCAAACAAACAATCCGTACACAAAATGGAAATCAGTTTGACATTACCGCCCTATTCCCCACGGCAAGAAAGAAAATTTCCTGAACCTATGAAGTATCATACAAATAGCATATCCCTACGTTCATCTCATATTCAGTCAATAAAAGATCATATTAAATAAGGCACACATTCCCTCCTCTCCCTGTGATAATGCAACCGAATGAGCTCCTATGCGCATGTGCATTGCTTCTCCCCAAACGCACCGTCGAAATTCGACGTTAAGAAGTATTTTTAAATGTTTTGATCAAAATTTTTAAAATGTCTTCTTTAATCATTGTTCGTTTTAAATCCATATCTTCTGAAACGCATCTATTGTTTTAAGCTAATCAATTTTTATGTAAAGATGAAGAATTTTTTTTACAATAATAAATCAATCTGCAGATAAAGGAGATTTTTAATGTTTTCAAGTGTAATTTATTTGTATGGTTTCTTCATTCCTTTACATAAGCAGGATGATTATTCCTTTTCCATAATTAAGAGAAATAATGTAAATAAATAAATATCCAAGATTATTTTTGATTCTGTTTTCATTAATATATTGTAAATTTTACTGTTAAAAGTTACTGATAAATGATACTTTAGTAAATGGGGCTTTTCTAAATTATTATTATTATTATTATTATTATTATTTTGAGATTTAATGGCAACATTCTTCCGTTTGTTTATTGGGCGCTACAGTTTGGCGAATTATTTGAGGTGCTTTGCGGTTAGCAGGGCGCCAATGAAGTATATATATATATATATATATATATATATATACAAATATATATAATGTATATAGTTTTGTTTTTCTAGTATTGAATTTATGTGGTTTATAGATTTTGGTTGGCTTTTGTGATAATGATTCTGCAAGTAATTTTCCATTGGAGTTTGTTATTATGTGTATATATATATATACTTTATTGGCGCCGGCTAACCGAAAAGTACCTAATTTGCATATAGTTTTTTTTTTCTTAATCGGACGACGGCATAATGCACAGAATTTCGACGGGATAATGAATATTTTTTATGGTACCAGAATATTTTTCTGTATTTTATAGTTATATTAAGAAATACATATTTTTATGATTTGCTGAATCACTTAGTTGTTTACTTTTTCATGCATTATATTATTGAAGGTTGTTAGTTCTCTTATTCGTTTAAATATACCCTACTTATATAAAAATAGCGTGTGTTCTCTGTGGTGTTTCGCATAAACGTTGTAAAATTCAGGTTATTAGATTTTATCCAACTTTGCTGTCATAACAGCTGATGAAGCAGCCATTTTCGGCGATTTTTTTGTTACCTGTAAAATGTTTGTTTTTGGTATAGCCCGAACTAAGAAAAAATTGAGTACTTTTCCATTATACGGACACCATTGTCACCAAGCATATATTTACATGTATGGCATGGTGTCGGTATAACGGAAAAGAACCAAAATTTACGATCAATCAAATAATTGAATTTTGCTAAACATTAAATTTTCTGGTACTTTTCTATTATCCAGTCGACCACTTTTCATAACAAAAAATTATCGCCAAACTGTAAAATTAAACGCCAAAAATACAGTCCGATTTACTTGATGTCAGAAGCATTATACGTGTTTGTTACGTCATCAAGTGGTTTTTAATTCGAGATTTGCGTCTATTTTTCATTATGTTTTACTGATTTATTAGTTATTTCATTAATTAAAATAACAATTGTGTCCTTAAATTCATGTATTTTATTTATTTATTTATTTTGATATTCCAATGGCAACGTTCTCCCGTTTATTTGGCCGTTACAGTTTGACGATAGTTTTTTGTTATGAAAAGTGGTCGACGGGACAATAGAGAAGTACCAATTTTCTTATTTTTAATCTGAGAAAGAAACAATAATCATGGATTTAATTAATTTTGCAATATGCGGTGCAACCAAAATAATTTTGATTAAATCAGTACAGATATCGCAGACGCACCTGGGTTATTTTTTGGCACCTAAATGACGATTTTTGCTTTGTATGGCAACCTGGTGTTTTATAATAAATTTGAATATGTGTGTAAATAAATAAAATAAAATAGGTACTTTTATGTTAGCTGGGCGTCAAGGATAACTCTCCAAATATTGTTTCAATTGGAATCATTTAAATTGCAACATTTTACGTGAGATTTGTTATTCATATTGATATGTTTACGTTTAGATATTTTATTATGATTATATTCTAGCTAATTGGTTTTTTTTTTTTTTTTTTTAAGATTTTATACTACAATGTTAAAATATTACCTAGTTTATATTAGTTAATGTCAAAAGATTGGCGAACCACAGAGTTCAGGGAAAAAACTCTATACCCTCAAAAGTGGGAGTTGTCAACTTTATGACGTCATAAGCAGAAGTAAATGTTTAATTGAAAATTACAGCTAATTAATTAAATTTTCGAACAAACGAATGCACGATAACAAATCTGTGTCCTAATATCTTTCATTTAAAAAAAGAATGGTGTAATTTGATGCAGTAGTTTGTTCTGACGGATTGTCGAAAGAAATCGCTTAGCGTTTTAAATATATAGATTGTCATTCATTTTGAAAAAATTCACCAAAAAAATTCGCAAAAAGTCTCACCAAAAAAAGAGTATGAACCGAACTAGGAATTTTATGTATGTTCCATTCTTCATTTAAATAGTTATTAGAATTTATTTAATTTTTCAACTCATATTTTTCAACTGATCTCTCAACTTACATATAGATTTTTTTGAGATTTTTACTGCAAATTTCATATGCAACCTTAAATATGAATGACTTTCTGGAACAAAATTTTGCCCTTTTGTATCCTTCGCAGATGGTCAGTCTCAATATTAGTAAAGAAACTAGCAGAGTAGCAACCCGTTGTGTTACATTTGTATTTCTAAAAATATTTTGAGTTTTAGAGAAAAGATACTTAACAATGCATTTTTTAAATTAAAATGTATATCTTAAGATAAAAATGTAATTATTACCATTTATAAATCTTAATGATACTTTTCAATCACCGTAAGAGTCCTTAAAATCGACCCGATAGTTCTCGAGTTTTTGAGCATTGAAAGATTGGTAAATAGACAAATTATAATGGTTTTACCCTGTTTTCTCAAAAACTGTATTAAATATCTAAAAGCGACAAGCTGCAGATTGCACCCAGAGATATTCTCCATCTGCACCTGACAGTTTAGTGTTTGTTATGGTGTTATGGACGTGTTTCGGAGCCCGATACGGAGAAGCAGGCATATATTTTTCAACACCTTCCAACATACTTAAAAAATTTTTATGAATTAGGTTTGTGTGTCCGACGTCTGTCTACCATCTGTCTGTGCTCTAACTAGCGTAAATAGATTCGGACTGCCATGTAATTGGTATATGTTATCGATTTTACTATGCCATATTCTGTATTGAAAATGAAGTGTGTAGCATTTATTGTTTGTTCACGGGGACAGTCAAAGGAATTCCGTTACATTACGGACTATGGCGAAGAATCGTTTGCGATGTATGTTAAGGATATCATTTCAAACTATTTCAAACATATTTAAATTGATTTATACTACTAAGATGCACTTCAGTATGCTTATTGTAGAACAGGGTGTGCAATCTATTCATCGTTTATTGACAGGGACAAACAGAAAAATTCAGTTACAGTACTGTCTATGAAGAATACTTGTTGGACGTGCATTTTTAGTCCTGGTACACCTTTTACAAATTTAACTGTTTCTTTGCATATTACTCTGTGTATGTAAATTACCTGTTATAGATCCTATACAGGGCAGAACAATATATCTCGAGAACATTTCTGTTTATGGACGCAAATTGCTGAAGGGCAATTTTCAACTGTGCTATGCGTTTTCTAACTGAACTAAATTTTAGCATATTATATATTGTGTATACAAATATATATATCATATACAGGGCAGCACAAAAGAATTCGGAAGATTTTCCGACTATTGATGGTAATTGCTGAAATTGGGTTTTCAAATATGTTATGAGTTTTCCAATTTGTTTACTTAGACATCATATTTTACCTCACTGAACGGAAATTTTTTTTGCAATAATCTGAATGTGTTGGAACGTGTTTAATAATTTATGCTTGACGCATGATTTTTTGTTCTTGTTTTATGTTATATTTGACTGTACGTCGTGTAAATGGCCGAATAAATTTCTAAAAAACAGAGACTGGTACTCGAATCTGATATATATGTATAGATTAACCCGTACATTTTACAAGAAAAATTATGCATAGAATAATGAAAAGACTGTATGGCATCTACATACGATATATGAAAATAGGGATAGAGATAACTGTAGTTATTAACTTTGGTTAAGAAAAGGCCACTTGTAAGATACTCTCAATCTCCTTAATACGATTCTACACTTATGTTTAACAAACTTCACATCATCTCTGGGCCTTCTACTCCTATCAAATTCCTGAAACCTCTTGCGGTGTCTCTTCTGGATACAGCCCTTCTTATTTATTTAGTTGCAAAAAGAAACACTTTGGTTATATTTCTCTTTCTTTTTGCCTATTGTCCATGCTTCTTTGTCTAGATCCCTAGAAAATGCTAGGATCCCTTGGTATACCAAGGGATCCGGGATCGAACAACGGTCTGGACATTTTTTCACTCTAATGGTTGTACGCTGTTTAGTAAAGTGATATTTCGTATTCTTTGTATTTCATTCATTTGCAGCGTAATTTCAGCTCTGCTGAAAAATTAATTAATGTATTAGTTCATTTTTAATTAACAAAACAAGTAATACAAAAACTTTTTTTCTAAAGTCAATTCCTACTTAGGTCAAATAGAAATTTTTTTCCAGCGATCTACACGCTTCGCCACTGTCGGTATTTATTCTAAATTTATATCCTGCTAAATATCTTACATAAGAGAAATTTTTGAAATGTATTAAAAATTAAATAAAAAATAAATAGCTAAAATACCAAAAATTAATAGATCGAAAAGTATTTCTCACAAAATTGTTAGACAAACTGCGTTAGAAAGGTAAAAAAAATTGTATTTTTCTTGATATAAATTTAAAATCTAATGATTATGCCGTTTTTCAAATATTGAATTTCAAAAATTACCAAACTTCACAATAAAGTGCCATAGTGATGTTACAGTTAGCGATAATACAGTTTTTTCAAATATTAATTAATTAATTAAATTTTATTATTTAATTTTAGTCTTATACTTCATTTCTGTTCAAAAGTATAGACTCACTCCACATTTATAGTCTCCTTCGCCCGCGAGCCGCCTGATCTTCGTCCGTGAACAGCCCCATTATTTTTTTACGCGTGAAGGTGAGACTATAAATATGAAGTGAGTCTATACTTTTGAACACAAATGAAATATAAAATTAAAATTAAATAATTAAATTTAATGAATGAATTAATATTTGAAAAAACTGTATTAACATCAATTGTCATCCAGTACAAGTTTAAAAAAATTTATTTGAACTTGAATGGATGAATAGAAAATATTTTATTAACGATTGAAAATTTCAACAAGATATTATATATAGAGAGTGTGAGCTAATAGTAGGAATTTAAAAAACAAACAAAAATTCAACAGGTTTTTCCTGTTGTAGCAGTTGCCAACAATTAAAAATCCACAATAAATTTCTTTCTAGAATAATTAACTTTCTATGGAATGACTTTGAAGAGAAAAATGAAAATGAAATAAAAATTTCAACAATTGAAATAAAGTTTAATATGACGTCATATTGGTAATACAACGATCATCACGATATAATTCATTTTTTCAGTGAAATAAAACGATGATTTTTTTTTATCATTGTCTTGTATTGGATATTTGCGCATAGTATAATTTTAATGTAAGAGAATTGTAATGAATGGTTTGTAGAAGTGTATATTGAAATTTAATTTCATAAAATAAAATTAATATCTATAGTATGAAAATCTGCACATAAATTAAATCTTGTATTCATGTCTTTTTGCATAGGAGTAAAACAGCTATTGCACCAAAATCTGAATATTTATAAATCTAGTCATAGTACGAATGCACCTCATTTGTTACGCTTGACATACAATTTCCAACTTTTCCAATATATAGAAGTGTTTTCAATGGTGTGTTCTTTCATATATATATTTTGTATTATTATTAAAATGTATTCTTTACATTTTTAAAGAAATAACATGAGCGAATTGGCAAAAAATATGTATGAGTTTAGACCCTGCTGCAATTTAAAATCTTAAAAAATGTTTATGTTTGGGGATGGATTGTTGTTGAATGGGACACTAGAATCTTTTAAATATTCACAATGATGCTAATAAATGAAACGTATGAATGATAAACATGCTATAACGATAGTATTTTTAGTTTTAAACTAGACGTTGGGGCCCACCGTCTTACCCATCATACTTATGCATAATATAAAATAGGAAAATAAAACATGCGTAAACTATTTATAAAACGCATTGCAATTCGAATAAAATGCTGGCTTGATGACGTCCTAAACTTTAAATGCTCTATTACTAAATTACGTAAGAGAAACATCATTATAACTCCAAAAATGATAATCCTATTAACTAACCGTATACTGCGTCGGATGAAGCATCTCATTTCTCATTAAAATATATCTTTGAATTGAAATTTGAATGATATACAGGGTCATGAAAAATAGAAGAGTGTGGAAAATAGGATTACAAATACCACGGCAACTCATCCGATCGACTTCATTCTTTATGCAAAACGTATGATTTTTTATTTTCTTTCTTTTATTTTCACTCCTTAAAATAAACAATTTCGAAAATTCTTATAGACCTTTTATGAGAACGTCTATTTTTAGAGATCAAATAAAATAGTTCCGGATCATCGAGGTGACTGAAATTCAACAAGCTTCTTCCCATTATTACATATTAAGTATATACCCAATTTCAAGTCTCTATCGCAATTTGTTCGGGACATAGACCGTTTCCAGACGGACGGCATTTTTTTTTTCTAAAAATACGTTTTTCTGAATCTCCAGTGTCTCAAACGTGTAAATCCGTCAAAAAAATAATTTTCGATTTTCAAAACGATTACAAGATTTAACCTATACTACGTATGATGGGTGAATATAAAAATATGAAACTAACATGGTTTATTCTTAGGAAGTTCTCGCGTTTGTGTAATTTGGAAGGAATAAATATTTATATTTTATTCGGAAAACTCTCTCTCTATTTCCTTCACCATGAATGTGATTTATTTTTCGTTATCAAATATAAATCCAAAATTCCTGACAGGATATATTAAACTGAATTAAAAATAACCTTTCAAAGCAAAGTAATTCTGTTTTTAAAACTTTGAGGTGGTTTAATGTTTTTAATAATTATGAACAAATCAATTTGGATATTAAATATATTCTTTTCGGAACAGATGTCGCAGATGCACCGGAGTTCGCGCGATTTTTGTTTTGCGAAATTTTGGCGAGAAAATCCCGTTTTCGAATACTTGTTAAATCGATCCTGCGCAAACGGTATGTTAACCTTATTTTATTATTATGAAACAATTTATTTTATTATAAAACACAAACAATTTATTATAAAACACACATTTTTTATAATGAAACACACACTTTTTTTTATAAAACACACACACAATTTTTATTATAAAACACACACACAATTTTTATTATAAACACACACAAATTATTGTATTATAAATCACACACAATGTTTAATATAATGTAAAACGCACACATTGTCAAGAATACGACTGAGTCAGCTATTAATACCGGAAGGGTTTTATTAATACGGACTATCTGGCCTATCGATCAAAATCGCCTGGTTAGCACACCAGGCAAAAAATCACCATACTGGCGCCAAAAAGAAACCCCGGTTCGTCTGCGACATCTGTACCTTATTTTCTTCACGTACATTAGAAAAGCAAAAGTTTATTTTAAAAAATCTGAATGCCGTTTGGCGGTTTGATCACTACCTAAAAAGGGTTAAATAGAGTTTTTTTTTCTTCGGACTATCATTAAGGAAAAGATCAAATTGTTAGGTATTAAAATATTTCATGAACAAAAGAAATAAAATTATAAAATATGGCCTTCTTAAAATTTCAATACATTTAGAAACAAAAAATATCAGTCGCACACTTTTTTTCCCTTTAAGTCTTCTTTTAAGACTCGATTGCTATCCTCAAACAAGTTGGAAATTGTACGTCAAACGTGACAAATGAGGTGCGTTCGTACTATAGCTAGTCATATATAAATATTCAGATCTTGATGATTTTCAATTCTGTGAAATGAATTCTATCGCCTGCAGATTCATTTCTGTCATAAAATAAGTATCTCGGTCGCTTGACAATTCAACCTCGAAAGCTCCTGTAACAAGAAAACACCTTTTTTTTAAATTGAAATTTCTTAATAAATATTTTTATTAATATCTTGTAATGCATTGGTTCGATTTTCATAAAATTTGAAATGTTTCGACAAAATTCTACAAAGATATTATACCTTAAATTTCAAACCGTTTGGTTGGGTAGTTTTTTCGCTGTTATATGCGGACAGACGAACGAACGGACGGATCAGACGACGACTATAAGTGCTACGTATTTACATAATTACGAACGCACATAAAAACTTACGTTATTCTTGTGGTTGTATCTTGTGAGATCACATGATGTAATTTCCATATTTATGCATTTTATACAGTGATATTTAAAGTAGAAATGGTATTGATTGACTAGATGTGTGTGTTCTTTTGCGTTTAATTACAAAAACTAAACAAAAATATATTAAATTACGTCTCTTTTGCAGACAGAAAAAAAGTCAATATATCTTACAGATACAAAGGATAGTAATCGAGTATTAAATGGCCATAATTTCTTCTTTTAATTAGAAATATCCTTTAAAAAGAAGATATATATTTTTAACACCATTTTTACCACAAACACATGCTCTTTCTTCCTTCCTCTCTTTTATTTCTTTTCCACCCAAACACTGAATTCGGAGCCCTTCTAGCCCACCGTTCAAACAATAGAAGTGTGTTTATTTTTAAAAGAGATACGGTATGTCCTAAAAAAATTTGAAACCGGTCTATTTTACTTTTATCTGTTGTAGATAAGCAGGCAGTTCATACTCCAAAAGTGCACAAAAGCTGTCAAAAAAAGATCAACTTAATAAAGTAGATTCATTTTCAAAAAGTTACACCTGTTAAATTTTTATACGAATATCCCCGAATAAAACAGATCATTTAGAATTTTTTCCTGTAGCAACAACAAAATGCAATTACGAAAACTTATTATTTCCAATACTTTTGTAATTTACTGTGCCACACTCACTTCCAGTAAGTAAATTAAAGCGCGTTTCAATCTTTTTGAAACACCCTGAATAAATTAAAGTTTTTACTTTTCGAAAAATACTGCATTCAAATTTTTCTGAGACATCATTTTAAAAATGTTAATTATTC
Organism: Maratus michaelseni; assembly: GCA_963931845.1. Classification (NCBI taxonomy): domain Eukaryota; kingdom Metazoa; phylum Arthropoda; class Arachnida; order Araneae; family Salticidae; genus Maratus; species Maratus michaelseni. The sequence continues at coordinate 7,087,325 of OZ007588.1, forward strand.
ATCTGAGAATACTCGGTTTCCAACTTAGGAGAAGCAGAGCTATAAAAATTATGCATGTTATGCATCCAATAAAAACTAGAAAAAAAAAATCCCCTCAAAAAACAAAGTAAAACAGAGATCAAAACGATGAGTCTTTTTAGAAAGCGTCTTCCTCAGATATTTTGTTTTGCATAAAATAACTATTTTCTTCAACTTTAGAATTCCATTTAAGAATTTTAAATGAAACATTTTGAAACACTGTTTTCCAGTTTCTCTGTTTCAATTTTCCGCCTTTGTTCCTTTTTTTCAAGGGATATTTCTTGGATTATTTTCTTAGTAAAATAAAAAATAAAAATAAACAGTTGCAGCAGAAAGGATTTTTATTGTTTTGATGTTTTTAAACTAGAGCAGATTCTACAAAGGAAGACTTTTTAAAAAGCAAATTTAAACAAAGCTTTTACATGGATTTAAAAATTATCCTAACGCTTGCACTCCTTTTAGAATTATATGTCGGAAAAGAGCAAGGCAGAAAATAGAAGTTGTGTATTCATTTTCCTTAATCGGAAAAAAAAGATATAATCATTTTTAAGGCAAAATTTAATCTTTTACATTTCATATTTAAGACATTATTAAATATTTTAAAATTTTATCTTCTGCAATTTTTGCCTTATTTCACATTCTTACAAATTTGCGTATCAGTAGCGGAATTCTTGCGTATCAGAATTCCACTCCATTCAGAATTGAAGATTCGTGTACCAGTAGCGGAATTCACGAATCCCAGAACTGGTATGCGCACTATATTTTAGGAAACCCTGTATAATATTTCAACTAATTTCTTAATGAAAAAGTAAAAGGAAAAAATATCTGTCCCTTAAAAGGGATTTTCACTTATGCGTTATTTTGTTACCTTAATCGTATTTTACTTTTTCTTACATAAGAACAATAAAATAACCCAGTTTACTTTTTAATTAATACGTTCATGGATCCATTTGTATTTTCCTAAAATCTATTAGTGAAAACAAGGCATTTTATACACAGCTTGCTTAAGCACTCACCACATAACAAATAAATTGTTCAAACAAAATATCTTAGAAACTTTCTACATACCACTACCACATAAAATTAATAATAGTGACGGTGCACTACTCTTTTTATTCTTCAAAAAAAATTTCACTTTTTTATTTAACTCAACTTGGTTTTAGTTAGGTAAAGATGGAATTTTGTAATCTATTATTAACTCACTTCCTGATTGGCTAGAATAATAAAAAAATGTGTACAAAGGTATGTTTCCCACTACAATAAAACATTTATTATTTTTAGAAGTTAATTGTAAATTAATAAATTAATTTTAAAGCAATTTTTTCGTTATCCCGCCACAGATGATAAATTGCCCAATATGATTTAGGGTTACTATTGTATACGAGTTACAACAGCAATAGATTGAATGATACGCCAATCCATGCTTGCCAAAAAAAAGACCAATTGACTGGGAAAATGTATCAATCAAATATTATAAACTCTATAAAGTAGAAAATATAAATAAAAAATCAAGATTGTAATATATTTTTTCGCAACTACGTTTTAATCAATTAATAGTTTCATGTTAATTGAATTATGATTATACGTAGAGAAACCGATTTAGTATTCCTAAAAAGATAAATAATGATGCTAAATAATAAATTTTGAATAAAGGCTTCTATTTATTTTCTGTGGCCATATCTTTAAAAAAAAAAAAAAAAAAAAAAAAAACAGAGCATAATTTCTATATTTATGAAATAAGTTTGCTAGCTCGTGCTTTCTATCAAACATAAAAAAACAGTGAATTTTCCATAATCAGGTTCGATGACCACGACATAATTAATGTACTTTCACGGAAATCTTTCGGAAAAATCACGAATTGATGTCACGAAATTAGGCGTCATTTTCAAGATAAACATTGAATACTTAAAAAAGAGTGTATATAAAAAAAAACACTTTTACTTACCCATCATACGTAGTATAGGGTAAGTCTTGTAACCGTTTAGAAAATCGAAAAAAAATGTTTCATGGATTTACACGTTTCAGACACTGGAGACTCCGAAAAACATGTTTTTTTTTTTTTTTTAAATTGCCGTCCGTCTGTCTGTGCGTGTCTGTGTGTCTGTGTTTCTCTGTGTGTGTCTGTATACGCTAATCTTCCAAGCAAATTGAGATAGAGACTTGAAATTTGGTATGTACTTAGTATGTAATAATGGGAAGAAGCTTATTGAATTTCAGCAACCTCGATGATCCGAAACTGTTTTTTTGGACTCTCGAAATATTCGTTCTGATAAAAGTTATATAAAAATTTTCGAAATTGTTCATTTTAAGGAGTGACTATAAAAGACAATAAAAAACATAAATTTTGCATAACGAATGAAGTCGATGGGATATATTGTTGCCGAGATATTTGGAATCCTATTTTCCACACACTTCGATTTTTCATGACCCTGTATTTCATTCAAATTTCAATTCAAAGATATATTTTAGTTGGATTTGAGACGCTTCATCCGACGCAATAAACCGGTAGTTAATATGACTATCAATTTTGGAGTTATAAGGATGTTTCTTTTACGCGATTCAGTAATAGAGAATTTAAAGTTTAGGACGTCCTCAAGCCATGATTTTATTCGAATGGCAATGCATTTTATAAATAGTTTACACATGTTTTATTTTCATATTTTATATTATGCATATCCATGATGGGTAAGTATTACGGTGGCCCCAACGGCTAGTTTACTATTACACTCATATAAATATTTGTTTACTATTTTCAGATTTTGTTTGAGAGAATCCATCTCCTTGATGAATTTTCCTTTAAAAAATTTTTAGTCTTACTTTCTGAATACATAATTCCAAACATTAACCCTATGGTCGTTTAAAAGGTTCATTCCAGTTAGCATTTTTTAATCTAAAATACGTTAGTAACTGGTCTTTGACACTAATCTCTTAAAAACACTAATTTTTTTTAGTAGAAAACTTAAAGAGAAAAATATCTTCTAGCTCTTTTTATGTTTTGAAATTTGTAATTTATTTTAGTTAAACGAAAAGTAAAGCACTTTAACTTTCATTAAAATATAAGAAAGGTAATGTAATTTTTTTTTACAGCCAATTTAAAGTTATGTTCAAGGAGCGGAAAGATGTGAGGCTTTTTTTTTTTCAAGGAGATTTCTGATATGTAAGAAAATGTGTGCGAACGTCTTTTGTACTAAATTCATTAAATCATGTACGATGCGATGAAAATTTTCAAAAAGTTCTGCAACTTATGACAAGAAAATATTTATAATTCATAGCAAGCATGGTGTTTTTACAGGGAACGGGCAAGTAGAAATAAAGACATGTCTTTTTTATTCTAAAATATTTTTGCGTACCTATTAGGAATATAAAATCTCAGTACAAAAATCTTTGCATCCATTTGAAAATTGTGTGTTAATGAGCATTATTTGTGAACCAATTGAATAGAGTCCTTTATCTATTCAGTTGAAAATAAACTAAGAGCTATCTCTGAATTGAAATGTGTTCATTGCTTTATAACCTTAGATCAGCGTATTACATTCTAGAAAATAGATGTTTCTTATGAGAATTTTTTCCACTAATTATTCATGTTGAATTTTGAACAAATCACTTTATAATCATGAAGCAATGCATTTCTTTTACAAATGGAACAAAGGCATTGTTTCTTTAGTCAAATGTCTTTATCAGGTTACCTCAACCCATATTCAGGACATGTGTGTTTTAAGTATGCGTATAATCGAGTACACTAATCTTATAGTTATTTTTCGAGTGCACTGTCAGAAAAATCGATATTATAATAATAATAGCTAAGTACAAGCCGCTTCGCTGTTTTTTTTTTTTTTTTTTTTTTTTTTTTTTGTACATCTGTGCAATTTTTTTCTATATTTAATATAGAAGACGTGCGTTAAAAGACATTTCTTTTTTTGTTTCTTCTTTTATTTTTTAGAACAATTTGGTTCAAATATAAAAATGCCATATAAGTCCACCACTTTCAACCACCGTATCTCCCACACCCCAACAGAAATGGTCCTCGAACATTCCGGTGTGTTCTCGATCCTTCCGGTCCGTATGTAAACCTAATAAAAAATATGTATAGGTATGTATATATATATATATATATATATGTAAAAATGTATGTATAAAATATAAAGAACATTTAAGTACATTCTAGAAAATTCTAGTACATTCAAGATCATTATAGTACATTGTAGAAGATTCCACACATTTTTTGACACTTTGTTCGAAATATGAAAATGCCCTACGTTGACCACTTTCAACCAGCTTATCTCTCATACCCCCACAGCACCGACATGCAACGACCATACTGCACGATGGGAGATTCGAGGCTACAACCACACACAAACACCAGTGGTCTGCGCTGGGTTTTTTTGGCAGAAAAATGAAATATATGGACACACACGTCTATTTATATATAGATATAGATATAGATAGATAGATTCCATAATCTTATAATTTCTTGAAATTTTATATTCCGTTACTGGGCTTACTTCTACTGTTCCGTTCAGTAGTTAGAAAGAAAAGGAACCTCCGATGATACGCGCGCTGACTTTTCCTCGCTGTATCAGCGGTCGGTCCACCCTACCGTTTTGTGTTTTTCTGAAAAAAAAAAAAAAGAAACGAAAATTTAAGTTAAAATGTTTGTTTGTTTTTTTTAAATTAAAAAAATATCATAAATAAAGTTCCGTTTATTTTTCAGACCACAATGAAAACTTTCTATTTATAAAGATAATTTTTCTAATAATGATTTATCATTACATGTAGATTTAGCCAAAAAAAGATCACATAGGTTTCATTAAAAAAAAGGTTACATTATCTTGAAATAAAACTATAGAGACGCTAGAAAATAAAACATCTCTAATATTTTCATGTTAAAAGAACGATTTGTTTGAGTTTTCTCCCTTAAATTCCTCGTAGATGCTTTTTTAAGAAGCACTTGATAATGAAAGCTCACAAAAGATCGATTGAACCATATATCTATTATTAAATGGGACAGGAATAAGTAAAGATGAGAATAGATATCCATATCCGTCATAATTCGTTCGGTTCTTATCTATTCTTGGTGTTATTTTTTGAAAGATCGGATGATAAATGATGTCGGAAAATAATTACACTAGTGTTATAGACAGTCCCGTAATAAATGTTAGATAAAGTATTTTATAAATAGTCCTACTTGTTGTGCGAAAACGTTTAGGGTTTTTCTATTCTTTCACATATTCTCAAACAGTATATTGTATTTTCAGTGTTTTCATTATTTTATATTTCTTTCATATTACATAGATTTGATGTATTAGTATCCAGAATATTTTTATTTACACAGCAATTTAAGTATATATATTTTTAGGTGCGTTCGTAATTATATAAATACGTAGCACCTATAGTCGTCGTCTGATCCGTCCGTCCGTCCGTCCGTCTTTCCGCATATAACAGCGCAAAAACCACACAACCAAATAGTTTGAAATTTCAGATATATTATCTTTGCAGAATTTTGTTGAGACATTTCAAATTTTATGAAACCTGAATCAAAACTCTAGAAGACATTACTGAAAATATTTATTAAGAAATTTGAATTTTTTTAACAAATTGGTGCTTTCTTGTTATAGGAGATTCCGAGGTCAAGCGACCGATATACTTATTTTATGACAGAAATGAATCTGCAGACGATATAATTCACTTCACAGAATTAAAAATCATCAAAATCGGAAAATTTATATAACTAGCTATAGTACGAACGCACCTTGTTTGTAACATTTGACGTACAATTTCCAACTTGTTTACAACTATATTACCAGCTTTGACCTAGTCATGGTGTACATTCGCCGATTGTGATTTGAAGAACACGGTGGATTATATATTGTCAGAAACACTTTACTTAAGCAATTGTATTTAACCTCCCTACTCTGTTGAAATTTTACTCAACCTTGATTAAAAACATTTCATACCAGAATTTTTATTTAAAACTATTTATTATATTTATTTAACTTAGTCCTCTGTAATTTCTTTTACGCTCTTTCTTGCTTTTTCTTTGTATTTTTTGTGAACGATTCTCCTTTAGAAAACTCCTTTTTCTCCATCTCTTATTTTTCTACGTAATTATTATATTTTAATGCTTTTCTTCTCATTTCTCTACCTTCTTCTCTTCCTGACAATTTTTCAGCGAAGCCCCGCTTCTTCTGCTGCAAATTGAATTTGATTGGCTGTTTTACGCTAGTTAAATTTGAATGGCTGGCATTCTCTTTCTAACTGGCTGATGAAGTTTTCAGTCTAATCTTTAACTTTTCTTTCATTTTATAGCGCTACTATACTACATTTATACTTATTTTCTCATGGCTCCTCTAAGTTGTGATATACAACTACTCATATACAGGGAGTGGAGTTGTTTACAACTGGGAATCCCATTGAAATAATCGAAAATTGAAATAGTGGGAAAACAATTAAACATCTTTCTCTTCATCTCTTTACTTATTTTTCTATATAATTATTATTTCTTAATGCTTTTCTACTCATTTTTCTACCTTCTTCTCTTCCTGAGAATTTGTCAGCAAAGTCCCGCCTCTTCTACTGCAAATTGAATTTGATTGGCTGCTCTTTACGCTTGATAAATTTGATTAGCTGGCATTCTCTTTCTGATTGGCTGATGAAGTTTTCAATTTAATCATTCACTTTTCTTTCATTTTGTAGTGCTACTATGCTACATGTAAACTTTTTTTCTCATGGCTCCTCTAAGATGTGGTATACAACTACTCAGATACAAGGAGTGGAGTTGTTTTGAACTGGGAATCCCATTGAAACAATCAACTGTTTCTGTTCCTCTTTCTGTGGCTTTTATTTAACCTACTTTATCAAGAAATATCTGGTTCGAATCGAATGAAATAATTTATAGAAACGGGTTGATTCGACCCATTCAGGGTAGGGTGGTTACACATTTATGCAAATTTTGTTTCTATATTTGAAATCAATCTTATTTATAATTTTAAAATCAAAATAATAAATTTGATACTATTATTTTTATATTATGCTAATATTTTGAGCATGAATGCAGCTTTGTAATTTGCACCTTTCGAACAGATATCCGGATTTTGATAGTTTTGTAAGAAACAGCTCGATTTCATACTGATAGCATATAAATTTTATTAGGTTTCCATCATGGTAAGTTTGTCTATCGGTCTGTCTTCCTATCACCCTCCAGGAACAACATTTTGTAAAAAGAAAGCTATCGCCACGAAATTTGTAAGCATTTTTATTTTCTTCTATCTTTACAAGAAGAAAGTATTGGATTCATGAAAATTTTCGACTTCCGGTTTTCGACGGATTTATACGTTTTAGAAGGTCCTGAACATGATTTGACTATTTTTAGAAAATGTCCGTCTGTGACTCTGTCTGTATGTGACAAAAATTTTGTGGGCGCTCTATCTCAAGAACTAATGCTCGGAATTTAATAAAACTTTAGATTCCGTTAGTCCCTGATATAAATTGGTGCTGATTAGTTTTTGGTAAAAATCGCCCGGCAGGTGGCGCTGCTAAGCAGCATTTTTTGCGATTTCCGCAATAGCTCTATCTCAAGAACTAATGCTCGGAATTTAATAAAACTTTAGATTCAGTTAGACCCTGATATAAGTTGGAGCTGATTAGTTTTTGGTAAAATTCGCCCGGCAGGTGGCGCTGCTATGCAGCTTTTTTCGCGAATTTACAATAGCTCTATCTCAAGAACTAATGCTCGGTATTTAATAAAACTTTATATTCAGTTAGTCTCTGATATAAATGGGTGCTGATTAGTTTTTGGTAAAAGTCGCCCAGCAGGTGCCGCTGCTATGCAGCATTTTGTAGGATTTACACGATTTTAGCGATAGTCCTATCTCAAGAAATATTGCATGGAATTTATTAAAACTTGAGTTTCAGTTAGACCTTGATATAAATTGGTGCCGATTCTTTTTAGTGTATGCGGAACCTGTGTGAGATAGTTTTGGGATTGACACATCCGACTAGTTTTAATAGTATTATTTTACCTATCGAAAATTGTCACCGCATTATATATGTTATTTTATAATGACATGGCACGACAAATATTTCAATATATGTTCCTCAAATGTGAGAATATTTCTGATATAGACCAAACAAATCTGCTTACATAGTGATCCAGATCCTTTCACTTTTTTTTTACAGGGACATATAAAAAATTGAAATTATTATTTATTATTTACGGTAATAATTTCTTAAAAATTTCCTAAGTATTTATATTTTTTGTATGATACATATCGCATTTATACAGTGAGTATCAGATAATGTAGTATTTCAGTTATTGGCGCGATTCAAAAAGTACATGTTGATTGAATCTGCATGAAGGTCTGCAATATTTGGTGACTCTTGAAATATTTTGTATGGTTCAGTGATTACGGTCCAGAACTGGCGACTATTTTTATATTCAATCGTAGCAATAGGTAGACCCTTTTTCTCCGTTGTTTGCGAAGGTGGCTGGCAGTTTTGTTATCTGTAAAATCTATTTTATAATATATACAAAATCATCGACGCTAAAATTGGTTCCCAAAATGTTACGCTGCTTCCTGGACTATAAGAAACAATGTTTGTGTAGACTTAAAGTTTTGTTTTAAAATAACTTGTTTTAAAAGTTAAAACAAATATTTTAAATTAATTTTAAACTAATTTCTGTATATTTCGGTTCAATTTTTCTTTTTCCTTGTTCATATATCGTTTCTTGAGTTAATAATGCATTAAGCATACTTTAAACAATGTAATTTATTTTACTGTTTATTATAAATTAATGAACTTTACAAGAATTTTTATTCCCGTTATTTGATAAAACAATAAAAAAAACAAATAAGATAACATTTTGCATTTTACATGTTCCAATTTTTTGAAAACCTAATTCTATTCTATAAAATCATTTACTAAATTTTAAAAATATTAACAGAACTTTACGAAATTTTCAATTTTTTTTTCTTATTTCTACTTTACGAGTAATTCTGTAACAAAAATAAAATTATTATTTCAAAATTCAATCTTTAATAATTAAACTCCTTCATAATTATTTTTTTACAGAAATAGTTACTAAATTACTTCCTATTTTATCATTTAATGGATTCTTTCAAACAAAAGCAAAACATTTTTAGCGATAAAACTTTCTCAAGTTATTAAGTTTTTTTTCTTGAAAAGCGATTTGTTGTTTTTGATGATAAAACTGTACGAACGCTCGAAAATCTGTCTTTAATTAATGTCTTTAATCTTCAATTTTTTTAAAGAGAAATGCATGAAATATTCACTCTGTTTCTGAAAATAAAAATAGATAAAACTTGTAATATTTAATCACTCGGGAATTTTTAATATGTTTACGTATTATTATGCAAACAGTTATTTTTTATGCGTGTGTGAAGCAGCCTTAAAACAGGTTGCCAAAATATTTTAAGCGATCAATATCTTAAATATATTTTTTAATACTTGGAATTTTTTTCATAGAAAATTACCGTTCCAAGTGGTATAATTGGTAGAACGTCAGTGTGCTATAATGATGAGTCCCGGCTTGAATACTTTTTCACTCTGTTGACTATACGCCTTTTAAGCCATTAAAATTTGAAATATTATGAATGCAAGGCGTGAGAAATTTTTTATGGAAAAATTTCCAAGTATTAAAAAATAGATTTATTCAATCATCGATGCTGGATTCTCTTTAGTTTCATGTTTGCGCCATGATTGGTGTCTCACGGAAAAATATTCCATCTTGTGCTGCGATTGTAGCCTTACCAACATGTGATAGTGAGAAGTGCCAGACTGGGTATCGTTTCAAGTAGATCAGTTGGTAGATAGTCAGTGCGCTATACTGATGACCCGGGTTCGAGTACCGGCTTGGATGCTTTTTCACTATTTTGGCTATACACCTTTTAAACAATTAAATTTTGAAACATGATCAATATCTTCTAAACTATTTTAGGAGATCAATATCTTCTAAAATATTTTAGGAGATCAATATCTTCTAAAATATTTAGGTTGTTGTGCAAATTCATAATGCAGCAGTTACTTATTTCTAAATTTATTTTCCAAATAGTATTTTAATTCTTTAGAGATCTAGATAACTTTAATGCTGTGGATTTTTATAGAGAACCAGACATGAAGACATATATATGAACATTATAAGTACATCCACACAACCATCTCTGCATTTCTCACTTCACAATTCATTTATCTACGAAATCGAGTAAATTGACACATAGAATATATGTTGCTTTTTTTAATCATAATTTTAATCTTCCATAGGAAATTAAAATCATATCTACAAAAAAGACAATTCAATAGGAGATAATTTCTCTAATCGATTCTATGGAATTTGGAATGGTCGCTTGAAACAGAAGAGAAACATCTATTTGGTAATATTAAAAGAAGCGTATTTTTTTTTTTTTTAATTATTACACTTCTTATTTTTTATTTATATTTTATTTTTGACTTTTTAGTGTTGGCGTGGAAACCGAACATATGGGAAAATCACTCTTTTTTATGCTTTGTAGAAAGCAAGTGGTTTTATTAAAAAATAGACAATTTTTGCTCTGTTCCTTTTTCAAGATAGGGTAACAGTAAAATAAAAAATGAAACGTTATTTAAACTATCTTTTTAGGATTTCTCAATGTATAATCATTCATTAATTAATATTAAACTATTAACTGATAAAAGCGTATTTTTTAAATATTACACTCTTAATTTTTTATTTTTTTATTGTCTTCTTTTTAGCCTTTAGAATTTTCCATTGTTGCAGTTTTACAGCCATTTAGTGCCCTTTGGTGTGCGTGTATTGACGCATAACTAAATCCTATGTTATTTCAACTCTTACGGGTTACTGAAAATATTTGGTGTTTTATCACTTGTGGCGGACTACAAGAGAAAATCCCTTAACATTAATGTATTAATTCATAAGTAAGTTCTAAAAATATTAAAAGGCTGTATTGTTATCGGAAACACACCTATGAAAGTGATTTTTATAATTCTAGCCTATCAGGAAGTGAGCAAAAAATGGATCACGAACTTCCCGCTTTACATACAAAAACCAGGTTGAGTTAAATAAATGAGATTAAAAAAAACAATGGACACAAATGGATAGAGTAATCTTGCAGTTATACAATTTGAGAAATATCAATTGAAATGTACAAGCTGAACGGTACAGATTAGAAGTATTGTGGTCTAACATACGAGGGTCGATCCAGAAATAAGGTTCCCGTAGAGCTCCAGCCGCACGGGAAGGTGCGAGACGAAATATGGCAGCAGCAATGTGCGCGGCTGTTTCCGCACTCGCGATTTCCCTGGCTGTGCTTCTCTGCGCCGCTCATTCTTGGTTCAGCAGACGTCCGAGATGCAGGTTCCCTTTGTTCATCCCCGCCAATTGCGAGATTCGTTCCGTAATTCAGTTTTTGCACGCCAAAGGGACTCCACCCATGGATATTCATCGTCAGTTGACAGAGGTGTATGGCGAGAAGTGTATGTCCGTTCAACACGTCCGAAAGTGGTGCAGTGAGTTTAGTGCCGGTCGGAAGGAAGTCTACGATGAAGAACGGAGTGGAAAAGCGTCAGTTTCGGAGGCGGTTATCGAGATGGTCCAACGCGAAGTACTTCAAAACAGGAGGATCACCGTCCGTGAACTTGTTGCTCGGATTCCTGGGTGTTCTTACGGAACAGTGGAAAAAGCTTTGACTGAAAAATTGGAGTATCAAAACTGTTGTGCTCGATGAGCACCGCCGCTATTGACATCAGAACACAAGGAGAAACGCCTTGACTGTGCTCGCCAGTTTCTTCAAAACTGTCAAGCCAATACAGAAGGATTGTTCTACTCCATTGTTACGGGAGATGAAACGTGAGTGTTTCATTTCACTCCCTAAACGAAACAAAAATCCAAACAGTGGCGTCACTCAGGGTCACCAGTCGCAAAGAAGTTCAAAACTCTTTCTGCTGGCAAAGTCCTGGCCAATATTTTTTGAAATCGAAAGAGGATATTGCTGATCGATTTCATGGAACGTGGGACAACAATCAACTCAGACAGTTATTGTGCAACACTAAGAAAACTCAGGCGAGCTATCCAGAACCGCCGGCGAGGACGACTGACAGCCAGTGTAACGTTGCTCACGACAACGCCGGACCTCATGTATCCCGTCCAAACCAGGAACTATTGACACAATTTGAGTGGATTGTCATGCCCCACCCACCTTACAGTCCGGACCTCGCACCTAGTGATTATCTCTTTTTCCCCAAGTTAAAAGAACACTTGGGTGGCCAACGCTTTCGGAGCGACGATGACGTCAAAGAATAGGTGAAACGCTACCTCAACGGGTTGACGCCGGAGTTCTACGACATTTGGAAACAGAAATTGGAGCACCGTCTACAAAACTGCGTAGAAAAAGATGGCGATTATGAACAGAAATAGAGCAAACTTTCTTCTTTCGAACGATGTAAATTTCTATGAGAATAAACAATGTTGTTTATTTGTAAATTGGATGGGAATCTTATTTCTGGATCGACCCTCGTACATGGGTAGTGATAGAGCCGAAGTTGACTGAGGATCTGTTTTCTTATAGCCACTCAGATCACCAGACTTTTCCTACCTAGATGCCAGTTAGTGTTTTGATAAATAATCAGGTTTAAAGTCATAAACATGAAGTTGTTAGAATGACAGTGGAGTAAGTCAATATTTAGTAATTTGATAAATGAAGGGTTTTGAGAAACTTGTCGTATTGCCGTTGCATTAAGTTGTCCAACTTGTTTTGCCCTCTAGCAACTCCCTAAGCGAACTATGACTTACCCCACTGTCATTCTAACCACCTCATATTGACTATCTCACTGAACAGAAATTAATATACTTTGGTTAAAATAGGGTTATCTAGATTTTTCAATTATTTGACTTACTCCACAGTCATTCAGACCCCCTCATACTATATGGCATGATCTGCTTTAATGATGGAACAATTGCAGAGTAACGAAGGACAGCCCTTCGAACGTTTGTAAAAAATAAAAAACAAACACTGTATGTTTCACTATTTTATAGTCATCTGGATTCTTATATTTGGCTTTATAATTACGCATAATGAACCATTCATTTTTGTCGAGCTAATTTATGTACAAACGGTATATGCTCTTAGAAAGAAAAAGTTTAAAGGAATGAATAATACAAGTGTATCTTTTTATTTATTGCTGTTCTATCTGCATAGAAAGTCGGATCTAGTCCACACAATAATATAAATAGAGCATGTCCTCACTAATCTAGTTATTGTTATGAAATCTGACAACTTAAAATTCGGTTACTATTTAGAGATAACAAACCAACATACACACTAATATTTCTGTTTTGGTGGTGCAATTAATGACATAGCTATCTTAATTTCCCAATTAAATAAAGTAGTGTACATAATTAAAATTAAGGTAGATTTTTTAACTCTTTTGTTCATTTTTCAATACAGAAAAAATAAATTTTATCAAAATATTTATATAATATAGACAATTACAATATTTATACAATACTAGGGGGCCTACCCCCTGCGAGCTACGCTCGCCAACCCCCGCTCAGACTTTGAGGCCTCTAAAACATGGCAGCGTGCTTTATTTTTTAAATATTGGTAAATCTGTAATTGGGTTGTCATGCTTCTAACGTTTTAATGGGGCAAAATTAATTAAATATTTTGTGCATGCATGCCTGTATTTATTCGGCATCAATTGATGAGATATTTAAACAAATTTGCTATCCGCGATAATTTTACACCATGTTATGTCACTTGAATATTGTCCATAAGAAAATCGGGTACTTTTCCAGTATAGGATCCTTTGCTTTTAGGTTTGGCGTAATTCGAGCTTCAAAAAGGGATAGATTCGTTAATATACATAGATTTGTTGCCAAAAATTATGAAAACAAACCCAATGAACTTTTGATGCTTTTCTATTATAGGGGTCTCGACGTTTTTTAAAAAGCTTGGCGGAAAAAACCAAGCAGGATAGAAAAACAAGCAGGATAGAAAACCAAGCAGGATATTTTATTCTCCTTCCGTTCAGTTGGGCAATTATTATTTTATATATTCGTTTCAAATATCCGAATTAGTGATTTTATAAATTCGTTTAATTAAATTTTACAAAAAAATTACAAAATGATATCAATAAATAATAATTACTATTAATTCCTTTTCCCCCCTTTCTTTTGCGTTTACATAAATGACGTCATTCGGACGAATTTATTCAAAATATTTTCAGTTTATAAATTAAATTAAATGCTGACAGACGATTGAATCCTGACGATAGAAATGTGATTTTTTTTTCAAATTTTCCTGAAAAACATAATTTAATCACAATCTTGTCTTCATTATCGATTGAAATAAAAGATAAATTCAATTTCAATTTGAAAATGACGAATAAAAAGAAATCAATAATCCCTATCGGGATCCTTTTCAATTTTTTTCCCTTTTTTGTCACAAAAAAACTGAGTAATTAGTTGCCATCATTACAGAAATGTCATTAAAATTAGAAAAAAAAATTTAATATCTCGAAATCTAATTCCAATTTCGAAATTCTATTACCAGTTTTGACATCCGCGGATTTTTATGGACAATTGGTATTAATTTCACCATCAAGCGTTTAATATTTTATTAAAAATAGCCCTGAAACATAATCAGTCGTTTAATCAGTCGTTTCATAAAATCGTTTCATAAATTCGTTTCATAAAATCGTTTCACAAATTCGTTTCATTAGGATTTTATATATATAGGGTAGATATAAACAATTAGACAATATAATTATTTTGTCTGGATTATTTATAAAAATATTTTTCAAAAAAAGTAATAGATTTTTAAAGTATAAAATGTCATTTTTTATGATTATGTGCTACTGCAAGAATCGTATTTTAAAAAAAAATTGTTATACCAAACTCGTCGGATGTGCCAATCCCAAAACTCTTTTCTATCTCATACAAGTTTCACACATATCAAAAACGAATCAGCACCAATTTATATTCAGGTCTAACATAATGTAAAGTTTTATTAAATTCCATGCATTAGTTCTTGAGTTATGACTATCACTAAAATCGTGTAAATCTTGCAAAATGCAGCATAGCAGTGCCACCTGTGTGGAGATTTATACCAAAACCTAATCAACGACAACTTATGTCAATGAGAATTGGAATTTGGATGAAAATCTGTGCATTAGTTCTTCAGATACAGCTATCGTGAAAATCGTGAAAAAAGATTCATAGCAACGCCAACTCTGTTGGGCGATTTACACCTAAAACTAATAAGCACCAATTTATATCAACATTTAACTGAATCTAAATTTTTTGTTAAATTCCGTGCGTTAGTTCTTGAGATAGAGCGCCCAAAAAAGTTTTGTTACATACAGACAGACAGACTCATAGGCAAACATTTTCTAAAAACAGTCAAATCGTGTTCAGGACTTTCTAAAACGTATAAATCCCTCGAAAACTGGAATAAAAAAAATTCATGAATCCACTACTTTTTTCTTGTAAAGATAGAAGAAAGTAAAAATTCCCAAGACATCTTTAATAATATAAATATGAAAATCATTGCTCGAAGTTTCATAGATTGAATTTTCGTTTAATTTTAGATAGGTAAAATTAGATATACAAATTGTTAGTAGCACCTAAGTGGAAAATTACATAAATATGCAATTTAAATTCACCTCGAACGCGTGCTTAAATCTTCAAAATAAGCTTCCGATATGGTCAATAACTAAAAAAAAAAAAGAGAGAAAGAAATGACCATTTGAGTATTTAAATTTTGAAATTCAAACAAGCTCCACAATTTTTTTTTTGCTTTATTTTTGATATAATGCAAAATTTAAGCGGCTGTTAAATAGAAAATATCATGGATCATGTATAATATCAAATTCCTTTTTGCTACTTTTATCTTTACAAGAAGAAAGTATTGGAATCATGAAAATTTCCAACTTCCGGTTTTCGACGGATTTATACGTTTTAGAAAGTTTTGAACACGATCGGACTGTTTTTAGGAAATGTCTTTCTGTGTGTCTGTCTGTATGTATGTAACAAAAATTTTGTGACCGCTCTATCTCAAGAATTAATGCACGGAATTCAATAAAACTTTAAATTCAGTTCGATCTTGATATAAATGGGTTCTGGTTAGTTTTGGTGTAAATCGCTTAACAGGTGGTGCTGCTATACTACATTTTCCACGATTTTCAAGATAGCTATATCTCAAGAACTAATGCACAGAATTTCATCAAACTTCAGATTTTGTTAGACCTTGACACAGATAGACGACGATTAAGTTTTGGTGTACATAGCCTGAAAGGTAGCGCTGCTATACTACTTTTTTCAGGATTTTCACGATATTTATAACTTAAGAACTAATGCACAGATTTTCATCAAACTTCAGAGTCATTCTTCTATCCATTTATATGTTCTTTTTTAATGTCTAGGATAATATTACTTTTGCAATGCTGAATTCAGGAAAGATAAAAAAAATTTAAAATATTTAAAATATACACAATAAATTTAACAAGGGATTTAAAATTTTAGAAAAATACACATTTTAACAAATATATTAGGCCATTAACAAGAAACATAATGCCTTACATAATTATGAAGTGATATATGCAATTGATTCTACTTGTATTCCTGTATCGTCTAATTTTTCGCATCCATTTCAGCGTCGCCCACTTCTTTAAAAATTCAGTTAGCCCAGTCTTAAGTATAACAATTTTGATTTCTTTTAGGAGTGTATCAAAATGTAATGAATACAATAATTACCGAATAAATATATTTTCATATTCCTGTGTTCCATTTTTACTCATTTGATGATTGCGACTATGCTGCCCGATTCTTTCAATAGACTGAGAAAGACTGTGTTTTAAAACAAAATTACTGAATAAATTATTGTCAGTAATAATAACAAATATATCACAAAAACACAAATATATTACAGGGAGCAACTGTTTTACAGAACTGTTAAATAGAAACAGTTTCTTACTGATGCATAAATGAATATTTTAAAGTTCAACTAGCTGACATGCCTGACCTTGCCCAGGCCCGTATAATCAACTTAACTGTCTTTAAAAACGAAACTATTGTCCGGGTCTCAGATGGCTTCGACACCGTATATCGGGTATGCTCGTACGCTCCGGAAAATCTTTTAGTTCCACCTTCCACCGCCAGGGGAAAAATTCTGTTCTAAACAAACCTATTTCCGAACGAACCTCTGAGACAGGTCCCCGCTGCCTACGGCACTGTATAGTACGCGTGCTACAAAATTGAGCTGGCGTGGTGAAGACAGGTACATTATTAGCCGAATTAGTGAAATTACACAATTAGATAAAGAAACCTTGAGGTAGATGCCGGGGGGATGTTCAAACCCCTTTCAGCAAATGACTAATGAGGACCATTAGGCATCTTTAGAGATTAATTCATTTGGTTAAGCTAGGAATACAATTTCAAATTTCGCTTAGATTATTATTTGAAAATTCTGTATCTCTTTTCTAGAAATACACCCTGAAGCTACGAATGATGATTGTTATGCTAATTTAGAAAAGTAGAATTGGTTTGGAGGGTCTCGGAGCATTACTAGCTGAGTTATTGAAATAAGGTACAGTTATAGAAGAAACCTTTGCGGAGGTGCCGCCAGGGGAGCGTAGCGTAGTGCTTTACAAATATATTACAAAAATAACTGTTATTCAGTTGTGTATGTTAAATAGAAAGATTCAGTTTTCTTACTGATACATAAATTAATATTGTATAGTTCAATATATTCTTCTAAAAACATAGATGGCAATACTTAGTAAGATAAATATTACTTAAATATTAAATGTATTCAACATGCTATTCAAGTTTTAAAATTTCACTTTTTCTAATATTCATTTCTAAAGCTTATTTTTAAAATTTCAAATGATTTTTAACAAGATGAAAGAGTGAATGGAAGCAGTAATGAATTTCCATCGCATGGATTTGATTTTCTCATTTTATTTATAAGTTAAAATTATCATCGTTAAAACAATCGCGTCAACTGTATTCTAAGAAAAGTGATATTTGTTTAAAACTAGTTTTTGAAGACATTAATTTTATCTATTTTTTCCACATGTCTCCCTTCAAATATTAACATTAAACTAGCGTAAAATTTTGAAAGAAATTTATTCACAACATCAGTTGCAGAAATTCTTGAAACAGATTTTGAAATAGTTTGCTTAAAACGAAAACATATTTCAAAAGAGTTTTAAGGAAACACTCTGTGAGTTATACGTATTAGAGTTTTTAAATTCCTCAATTTTACTGTCCTACTATCGTAATATTTCATTATTGTAATGGTAAATAATTAAAAATATTTTCATTTATTTACCATGTTTTGGAAAAGTAGAATTGGTTTCGACAGTCGTTTTTAAAACTTATTAGAAATCTTTACTTCGTATAGTAAAAAATCTTTTATTAATTTCACCATACTAACTGAAATTGTGAGAGGTTGAAATAATTTACATCGTGAAAGAACAAAAGAATCATAAACTCATTTCTTTTTATCAAATCCTGTGTTTCTACGAAATAGAATATGATTTGAAACAAGCGAAGTTAGATTATTATAATAAATTTGTTTATGCTTAATATTATAATTTGTAATTCAGATTTTATAACTCTATTCTATAGGTAAATATTCTATCGCACCTACACAAACAAATCCACATATTCCTTTTTTTTTTACTAAGGATTAAAATAACCACATGATTAGATAGTGATTGTCATTTTTAGTCTCATAAATACAAGTACAGTTGAAAGCCATCGCGTTAGCATTTTCTGAATATGTTATATTTTGAAGTTTATGATCGACCTTATTCTTAAAGGATACCAATAAAACACAAATTCATATTTTAAAACTGTTTTAATCAATAATTCTTATTCGATAATGCCTATTTAATAATTCATACAGGTAAACACAGGATAGGCTGGTATAATCATGCGCATTTTTCAAATAACAGACTCTAAAGATATAAATATTGAATGTATCAAAGTCACGTGCATTTATCATTAAAATTTAATAATCAAGTAACAAACTTACAAGGGGATAAATTCGTATTTTTATGCACCCTAGAGTGTAAGAGCACGCAGAGAGATCGGTGATAGTGCACAGGTTAATCTTTTGCATCACTTAATCGATAGATCAGATTTTAGCATAGTGAATTACACATAGCCTATGCGTTTTTGTGCCAACATTATTGACACAATCATAACTCGATTCTTAAATTGAATCTCTACAGATTTCTTAATAGAAGTTACATCTGCAGACTTTCATAGTTTTATTTATTTATTTATTTATTTATCGCGATTTTTTAATTTTTTAATTAAAAAAAAATAACCATTATCTTTATTTCTTGAAACGTTTTAGAAAGGCTTAATTTCCTATTTTTTAAAATTATTTTAAGGACTTTGTTGCCGGATAAAGAGCAATGTCTATAAATGATCTGACACAATTTGGAGTTGAATTTAGAGATGCAGATTCCATCAAAGAACTTACAACTTCCGAAGACAAACTTGTTAGCATCACTTCCGACAGTGACATTATGTGATACCTCTATATTATGATGTTTTATGGGTTTTAAAGCTATATCTATTACGATCGACTCGTCGTCAATTCTTTCTACTGTCTACATCTCATTACCGCCTACGGGAGATTCTTTTCTGTGCCATTCAGCCCTAGAAATCGTCTTTGCTGAAAATTTCGATATTGAAAAATCATAAACTAATGGCTTTCCATGGACTGTGCAATTGTTGCAATTTTGTAATATATTGCTGAAAAATAGGTGTAATTTGAAATTCTCTTACTACTATCCCTGGACTTATGATATTTTTTGCATCATTGGTGTAATATTTTTGGAAAATTTTATGAATTCCTCAGTTCAATGCCTGCATTCTGTGGCTGCTTTGAAAGTAGCAGGTCAGTGCAATCATGGGTGGGTTTTGCATTATTCTTCAAGTATGTCATCTAATCTATAATTGGTCTCCTTTGTTAAAACCTCTGTAATTAAAAACTGTATTATTTCAAAAGATCTAGAAGGTTCTCCATCTAACAGTTCGTAATTTCTTCTCATTCTACCATATATAAATGCAAATAATCACTTACAAATCCGCCCTTTATGGGCACAGCACTGATGATCATTAAATGTTTGCCTTTTTCTAAGCTGGATGTTTTAATTACAACACATTTATCTTTAGAAATACACTATTTTCGGTTTATAAGTAACCTTAGTAATTCCAATTTCGTCCATGTTGTATATAAAACGAAAAGGAAAGTTATATTTATCTAATAAAGAAGACAAACGTCTGCAGACTTTTTCCACTTGTGGTTATTAAAAACCCGTGGCCATGCTTATGAATACCGGTTGTCGAAGTAAGAACACCAGATGGCTTTTTAAGAAAGCCCGTAACCAATTTTCACCGGACTTTTTCATGTTGGCATTAAACCTGTGAGGAACTGTATTATTTTATGCAAATTCAAATACTACGGTCCTTAAGTCTTTCAGAGTCGTATCAAGAAATAGTTCATAGTCTCTTCAAATAATTACATAATTCTTGTACATCTTGAAAATGTCTCAACTTGTCACCTCAATCAATTCTTTTTAAAAGTTTGCGTAATATGGATTCCGGTATATCCAATCAACGATCAATTTACACCTTTGCCCTCATCATGAAGCCTTTTTCTTTCTTCCGCTGTAATAGAAAGTGACGAAATATATTTTTTGGACATTTGAACTCTTTTTTACATTTTGTAAATGCTATAAAATGAAGAAGAATAATTTATTATATATTATTACTGGTTTGTGTTAAAACAATTTTTTAAGTATGAGTTAGATTGTGTAGGAGTGCGCGCACTCTCTTATCCTACCACATGGTGCAAACGTTTGTAATGTTTGCCTTGAATTACCGTTATTTGTTCTTAAGAAATCGGCCCATTTTTTTGTCCATTCTGAAAACATTGGTAAATTTGTAATTCAAAACAAACACGAAATCTATTTAAATATCTTAAGTTTTCTTATTTAAAGTAATTATCAATGCACTATTATTTCTACTCATATATTTTTAGCTGTATCCTAAAATAAAATATGGGTCAGTTATCTTCAGTTACCTTTCATAATGTTATCCATTACATGATTAGATTGCCTTCATATGTATAATTCGTTATTGTCGGCGAACGCATCGGAGAAAAACGTCAATTTGTCAATTCAATATATTTACCAATCAGTATGTTTGAGTTAAAAATAATAACGTGCAAAGAACAATGATGAATTAAACTATATGTTATCATCAGGGTGAAAATATTTCAATTTATTTCTGTAGAGCATAAAATAGAGTTATATTACTTGAAGGAAAATTGCATAAAACGTTCAGTGACATGGATTAAATGCAAAACAATAGCCTCATTACAATGTAAAACCTACACTTACACTAGTTGTAAAGTTCTGGGAGATATTCAATACGGTCTGAGTCGGGGTAGGGAGGTGGGGGTTTCATAGAAAGCTCTTTTTCATCAAATTTAGGAAATTATTCGTCTAATAAGTTTTAAAATAGTAGCAAGTTCAAACTGAACAAAAATAATATCAAAGTGGTTTGAACATGCCTGTTGTGTCACAATTATTTTTCTGAAGCACAAACAAGCCTCGGATACACCATTGAGTTTAGTAAAGTGCTTCGCAACAATATATTGCCAGAACGAATGCGTACACTTGCACCAGACCACTCATCGACATGCTGACAATTTTTAAAACAAAAGAAAATCTCCCTTTTGGCTGTCTCAACAACGTATCCAAATTTTATTATTTTCAGAGTGTTTTTATGAAACTGCAACAATGTAACATTTTAAATCCTAAAGCGAAAAAAATAAATTATAAATAAAAAATGAAGAGCTTATAAAAGAATGTTTTTTAAAAACTATTTTTTACTTTTATATTTATTAACTAGTTACCTCCATCTTGTATCAAAAGATAATTTGTTAAAGAAATTATATCACACAAAATTTATGTTGTTAAAATTTTTCTAGTGCAACATAGAAACAAAATTTTATTTCGGAAAACTTTGTGGTATATTATTTTACAAAGTCAATTTCTTCTTTGCCGTGTCCTTAAGAAAAATAAATATTTGTTCAGGATGTAAATAACTATCACTGTTTTGAAACGAAATGAGTTTCACTCTCATTTCGTTTTGAATATGAATGTAAACAACTTCAACGATGAAACAGAATATTTCAAGCACTTCTCGAAACTTTGTTTGCATAAATGCTTTAAACGTGATTCAGACACTTTTAAAATTTGGAGTTGAAATTAAAATGCAAAAATAGGAATTTTACATTTCTGTTAAATTGCGATTTAAAGTGGAATGGAATATTTTTCATTTCAAGCAACGTGATAGTTTCAAATATCTCAGAACTTCAAATTTATAAATATTTTCTCATGACGAAAAACAACCAGATTTATTATTACAATTTACGTATTTTTTAGTTACATGTATTTAAACATGGGAAAATTACAAAATGGATCTCGTTTTACTCTGGTTCTTTTTTATTGGAATATCCATATTTATTACAAAACATGAAACATAACTGAATAAAATTCTTTATTGAGTAGAATATAAAGCATAAAAATATAAGTCGTTTTTGAAAAGTTTAAAAAAAAGGATTCAGATTTTATTGGTATAATAATTGATAATCGTTTAAATAATATTAATTTTTCATATTATCATGAGAAGTACCGTTGACCTACATGGCGCCCATAAAATACTACTCAATTTATAGTAATTTTGGCTTTACTTAATCTCAGATATTCTACGGTAAAATAAGGCAAAAATAACTATAAAAATGAGTGGTATTCCGCGGGCGTTGGGTTGGATATGCCTGATGAAAAAGAATCATCTCTAAATGCCATACGTCATTCGTATTTATTGCAAAAATTTTCAATTTAACTGAAATTAACTGGAAATGGTTCTTTAATCATTCGTGAAACTATTTTATTCATTTAACACTCATCAAATAAAATCTACAAGCAGAATCCCTGGGTAGAACATCAAATGACTGATGGGGATAAGAAAAGCCATGAAAGTAAGCAATTTAAATTTGCAATGGTCATTCTTCTCTATGGCAATGGTCGAAAAAATCTTTAGAATCCCATGTATTTATTTCATACAAAAAATATTAGCTTTCCATTTACTGTAAAAATAAAAGGAACTAAAACAAGGTAACACCGATAACAGAATGCTAAAAATTTAAAACACTTGTTTTACATATAAATTTTACATCAACAAATTGGGAAGAATTTACTTCATTCCGTTTAGCATTAAATTAGTTTAAAGAGACTCATCTAATGTGTAAAAACATTTTTTATCTAGTTTAATTTAATTAAAAAATGTAGGGTTTAGTTTTATCTTTTCAAATTCTCTGTAAAACCATTTGGATCCATTTGGGATAAAATAGGCAAATCCGTAAATTCAAGTGACCGTCGGTGTGAAATTCTGAATCCTTTACTAATAGTAACAATTGACTGTGATTGGTTTTCGATTTCTTTCGTCATCATTACAACGTAATAAATAAATCGAATCACTGAAATATATTTTGAAATCAGAGAATTGAGATTTTTTCCCTGTGACTTATTAAAGTTTGAAATTCCAAAACTTCTCACAAGGCAATGAGAAGGAAAATTAATATTAATGTAAATATGAGATTTAATAAAAAATAAAGTTATTTTGTGCTATTTTTGTTTCTCTGAGCGACTCTCGAAGCCCCAGATAGCGTTATTATTCGACGGTATTTTTACCTTAAAAATTGATTCTATATTAAAATATAGACACTGAGAGTGGAGATAGACGTAAAGATTGTGGTAGAATTGGTTCAATCAATCATGATTTAACAAAATCCCTTGAACCCTGCTTCCAAATTCTTTTCTTCACTAAACTGATATAAAAATGGGAGATTGATGACAATCGAATAAAGTTATAATGAAGCAGCCAATAAAATTCTGAAAAAGTTATACATTGTGAACTACTTATATTGTTTTAAAAAATGGTGGGATAAGAGCATTTTGTAATATTTGCTATGCCTGATTTTATAGTCTTTCTAAGATGTTTTTAGTATTAAAAGTAATAGCTTACGCAATTATAGTTGATAGAAAAATAAAATGATTCGTTATATATGGACGTTTCATATATGCGTATTAATGATAACTATTTTTAATGTCTGAGAAATGCCCATTTTTATTTTTATGAAAACAATAATTTTTCATTACTTTAATGTTTCGAAATTATTATTATTTAAAACTGTACATATATCGTTCTCTGATCTAATTTTTATAACTTTTAAATAAACCTTTTTTCTTAAAAACTCCAGTTAATAAAAATAATCAAGATAATAGAAGATACCACATTCTTTTAATCTAAATTTTATATTTTTACTAAAAGTTTTGAGAATTAGTTCCTTTATTTATGCATAATTTAAAACAATTCGGAAAATGACAACTTTTTGTATCCTTTAATATCCATAAAAAGGTTTCTTCGCAACAAGATTTTTTTCATTATATGCCCAAGTTGATGAATATTTTATGAATAGTGAATGAAAACTAAACAGTAAACATGATTCCGCTTTTAACTGAACCAAATAAAGAAATAAAATAATTAAATTTTTTATTCAAATTCTTATATTTTCATTCTCATTTTTAAAATTAGTTTTTGAATATTTCATAGTATTTTGAGAATTAGTTCCTTTATTTATGCGTAATTTAAAACAATTCGGAAAATGACAACTTTTTGTATCATTTCATATCCATCAAAAGGGTTCTTCGAAACAAGTTTTTTTATTATATGCCCAAGTTGGTGAATATTTTATGAATAGTGAATGATTAACTAAACAGTAAATTTTTAATTGAACCAAATAAGGAAATAAAATAATTAAATTTTCAATTCAAATTCTTATATTTTCATTCTCATTTTTAAAATTCGTTTTTGAATATTTCATAGTAAAATGTTTTTTATTTACAGTTTCATTGAGAAAAGTTTTAAAAGTTCAGCTAAGGTATATTATTATATTTTGAACTAGATTTGTTCCATGGCTCAAGATTAGATAAAAGTAAAAATTAATTCGTATAAAATAAAAATAAATCCCACAAGAACAAACTTATCATAAAGTTATTTAATTTTTACTAATTGCAGAATTTTTTATTTTTTATTTTTTTATTAGAATTAAGTTTTTTTTTAAAGTATTAAAACGGCTTTAAAATGCAATTTTTTTTTATTAAAAGAAAGTTCAGAATATTTAAAGGGAAAATTCATTTTTGAACTTTCATTTAGATAAATTTCATTTAATCATTTCATTTGAGTTATAAAGGACGACATTTTAGTTTTCAAATCTATATAGTAAAAATATTTTGTAAATTAAAATAAGTAAGATCTCTGTAATGTTACCAATATTTCTTTTCATATGATACACTTTTTCATTATTCAAATTTAAAACAGAAAAATTGTCCATGTACAATTTATAATTATTTATTTACGAGTTCTCGAAAACAATCATTTTAAAATTGTAAAGAGTACTTTCAAGAATATGAGGATTTTTCCCTTACAAAGTTAAACATTTTTCTAGACAAATGTGTTCCTTTAAAACAAAACAGAAAGCAATAAAAAAATGCAGGTAGGGAAATGCAATATATGTACCAAACATAGATATTCGCAGTTTTTCCACATGTCATATTTTTACATAAATTTTCACATTTCAAAATACATATTTCTGGGGTTTTTTACTTCTGAAATCAAACATTTATGTCACTTTCGCCAAATACTTAATATATTTTTCATTTATTATCAGAATAATATCGTGTTTTGTTTATCATTATTTGTGATCATTTGCAAACAAAGAAGTTATTCATTGGCGAAATAGAGAATGGAGAAAAAAATAACGATCACATCATTTAATTTTAACAAACTGACTGAACTTCTGCCGTACTTGATATTATAATACGTTATTTATAACTCGTTCCGAAAAACATAGAATAATAAGTTGTAATTTTCCAAATGGGAGAAAAATGTCCGGGCCAGGATTCGAACCTGGGGTCTCTTGGCTCCAACTGCGCTATCCCGGTCAAATTCGGAGGACCTAATTCATCCAGTTAACCTTATTGATCATAGCATCTGGTCTGATATCTTTTTCAGCTCAACAGAATAATTCGCAAGTACTTTGTAACTCCAATAAATGCTGGATACGTGATTACACTAGATTAATTCTTAACACAATTTTTCAAATTGGTAAAGAAATCAAATGAGCTGTAATTTTCCTACTGGACGAAAAATGTCCGAGCCAGAATTCGAACCTGGGATTTCTTGGCTGAAGCTGCCAGTGCTCTACCAACTGAGTCATCCCGGTCGAATCTTGAGGACCTAATTCATCCATTTAATCTTATTGATCATAGCATCTAGTCTTATAGCTGAATCAGCTCAACTGAATAAATCGCAAGTAATTTCGAACTCCAGTAAATGCTGGATACGTGATTACACTAGATTAATTTTTAACACAATTTTTCAAATTGGTAAAGAAATCAAATGAGTTGTAAATTCCCAACTGGACGAAAAATGTCCGGGCCAGGATTCGAACCTGGGATCTCTTGACTGAAACTGCCAGTGCTCTACCAACTGAGTCATCCCGGTCAAATCTTGAGGACCTAATTCATTCATTTAACCTTATTGATCATAGCATCTGGTCTTATGTCTGAATCAGCTCAACAGAATAAATCGCAGGTAATGGAACTCCAGTAAATGCTGGATACGTGATTACACTAGATTAATTTTCAACACAATTATTCAAATTGGTAAAGAAATCATACGAGTTGTAATTTTCCAACTGGACGAAAAATGTCCGGGCCAGGATTCGAACATGGGATCTCTTGGCTGAAGCTGCCACGCTCTACCAACTGAGCTATTCTGGTCGAATCTGGAGGGCATAATTCATCCAGTTAACCTTATTGATCATAGCATCTGGTCTGATATTTCAATCAGCTCAACAGAATAGATCGCAGGTAATGGAACTCCAGTAAATGCTGGATACGTGATTACACTAGATTAATTTTAACACAATTATTCAAATTGGTAAGGAAATCATACGAGTTGTAATTTTCCAACTGGATGAAAAATGTCAGGGCCAAGCGTCGAACCTGGGATCTCTTGGCTGAAGCTGCCAGTGCTCTACCAACTGAGTCATCCCGGTCGAATCTTGAGGAACTAATTCATCCATTTAACCTTATTGATCATAGCATCTGGTCTTATATCTGAATCAGCTCAACGGAATAAATCGCAAGTAATTTGGAACGCCAGTAAACGTGATTACACTAGATTAATTTTTAACACAATTTTTCAAATTTGTAAAGAAATCAAATGAGTTAAACGTCCAGACCAGGATTCGAACCTGAGATCTCTTGGCTGAAACTGCCAGTGCTCTACCAACTGAGTCATCCCGGTCGAATCTTGAGGACATAATGCATCCAGTTAACCTTATTGATCATAGGTCATCTTCAAAATTCTGTATTAAAAAATCATGAATCATCTTATCAAAAGATGCAATTTCCAAGAATATTCTAAAATCCTGCAATCTGCACAATCCTGCATTCGCAAACATTATGAAAGAAACTCTTGTCATATTTTTCTAAATTTCTTTGTGGATAACACTCCTTTAAAGAAAACTTAATGAACCAAATCTAAAACCATTCATTATATTTGATACAACTTCTCTTCTGTGATTGATTACTTCTCGTTATTATAATTAATATTGAATCTTTGGTCATTTTCCAGCTCTTAAATCGAATGAAGGAGACATTAAATGTTTCAATATGACATTTATGACAGTTTATCTCTTGGCTGAAACTGCCAGTGCTCTACCAACTCAGCCATCCCGGTCGAATCTTGGGGACATAATGCATCCAGTTAACCTTATTGATCATAGGTCATCTTCAAAATTCTGTATTAAAAAATCATGAATCATCTTATAAAAAGATGAAATTTGCAAGAATATTCTGAAATCCTGCAATCAGGACAATCCTGCATTCGCAAACATCATGAAAGAAACTCTTGTCATCTTTTTCTAAATTTCTTTGTGGATAACACTCCTTGAAAGAAAACTTAATGAACCTGTTAGCCATATGTATATATTTTTGGACCTTGAAACTTCTACATAATGTCACCTTTTTGTACTTGCCTAATTTTCCATTCAATCCTGTATTAATTTTCTTCAGTCGATATCGTTTTTCATCTCTAGTATCGTTCAAATCTTTCTTTTCGTTTTTCAACTCGCCGATAAGGTTTACTGTTGGTTTCGATATCTTTCACCACATCGACCATCGTTTTCTCAGCCTTTTTCCGAATTCGGTTGCAACCGCCAGCTTCGATATCGTTTCAATCGTAATAGTATAGGGGAGCATGCGCCCAGACGCCGTGACACAGTCTTCAAAGGCACTCTAGATTACTTTGCCGATGGGCAGTTTGAGAACTTCTCAACTTAGCACATCAGAAAGGGGGCGTTTTCGGAAAGCGGTATGTTGATGTTGTTTAAAAGCGTGAAAAGGCAGTTTGAATGGCGAGAGTGAGGCAGCTTTAGTAAAATGATATTGGTAGATGCCAGAAGAAACAATATCAGTGGCGGTGTAAAGTTTTTTATGAGTGCAATGATGGTGTTAAACGTTTTTAGTGTTTGTTTATTTCGGCTGTTGAAGTTGCGGTTTTTCTTTCTTCTGTTGGTGATGTACGTTCATTTCAAGGATTAATAGTGTGTGTGGACTGTTCTTCAACTCATTTTCTTCACATCAATGCCATGGTGACTAATAAAATAAAAGGCCTGTTTTAATTTGTGTCATCACGTTCAATTAATTATCATGTAAGTTAAAATGAACTTTTCTACAAGTATACTTTGAAGGCTTCATTTACGTTACTCCATGATATATTATTTTGCCACCTTTTGTTTAAGTTGCCATATGCCATAATATTTTTTTATTTAATTAAATTGTCTGTCATATTTTTTATCTTTATTTTATTTTGTGATATGTTTAATAAACGTTAGCTTTATTTAAACCTAAAAACTGTTTCATGAATGTGTCTTATCTACATATAACACTTTTGTCACTACCTTGCCAAATTTCAATCATTAAACTTCCACGTACTCTGCTTGTCAATTTAATTACATTTTTAGACCGGTCCCTGTATCCGGACCGGCGATCGCGGTTATGGGCCCGGCTTATTTAAGCCATATTAACCCTTTAAGGGCCGTAACCTTTGGCAAGGGTTAGCTGACAAGTGTTAGTAGATGGCGGCAATTAGACCCACTAGTGAATTTTAGTGGGGGGGGGGGCGCATTTACATAAAAATTTCATAAATTTCAGTATGACAGTTAAAATTAAGATATTTATTTTTATGAAATTTTGTTGAAAAATTTAAAATTTTTTTGTACATTTTTTTTGGAAAAAAAAATTCTTCCTTGGCAATGGCTAACATACAGGTGAGCATAAAAAAGCTAAATTTCCATAATTATGGAAACTGGTCAGCCGACATCAAGTTCCTTCTATTGGACAAAAATGCCTGGGGCATTGTTAACGGAACAGGGGCTGTGCCTGATACAAGTAATGCAGCAGCATACAAGGACTATCAATCCAGAGTTCGTTCAGCACTGTCCATAATCTATCTGAATGTCGAGCCTGATTTCCGTCGAATAATTGAGAACATTGACGATCCTAAAGATGCATGGGCAAAACTCCGATCCCATTTCCAACCTGATAATAGAGCCCGCCACATGCAGTTATTTTCGGAGTTGTTGGCATGCAAAATAGCAGCAGAGGAGTCGATAGGTATGTACACTGCTCGCCTCAACCGAATCGCTGACCAACTGAAAGCAATGAATGAGCCAATTAAGGAAATCTATCTGTCGTTCCAACTTCTCAGATGATGACAGTCTAGTCCAGAACATACTTCGTTGGCCAGATTCAAAGTTTGTGTTTTTTGACATCTTGACTGAGTCTCGTCTTAAGCTTAGGTCAGAGGACAAAAATCAACTTTCCGTCCAGTCCCACTTTTCCAGAAGTCGCCCACCAAATAAAACGAGTTACCGACGAAAATTTAAAGGCAGATGCCACAAGTGCGGAAAAATTGGACACAGCAAAAATCAGTGCAAGGCCCCTTCTCCAGCCACGTCAGGTCCCGAGTCCTCAGTTGGCACCAGTTCCAGAGAGTCTTCTACATCCAGAGGTAGCCCTGTCCATCATCAGAACAGAAATGGAGCTCCTAGATCCAGACCGAGCCGAAAGCATCAAAGTACATTCCATAGTCAGGTAAACTTCCTCATTCAATCTAACCTTAGTAAAGTTAAGGGGGAAGACGATGCCTGGGTGTTTGACACTGGTGCCTCGCACCACTTTTGCAAAGACCGAGGACTTTTTGTGTCTTTTCAGCCTCTTCATAACCACGAACTTGCCGTTGCTGTCGATGGAGCAACTTTCCCGATTGAAGGAACTGGCACTGTTAATCTTAATTTAAATGGATCATCTTTGTGTCTAGGGGATGTTATGTATCGTCCTAATTTAAGACGTAATCTTATTTCTGGCTCTCGCCTTGATAGTAGAGGCGCAACATTCAAAGGAGGGAAAGGGAGAGTTAAAGCCTACACAAATGATAAAACACTATTTAGGGCTACCCTTAAAAATGGAATTTATTACATCCACCCCGATGCCAATTCTAAAAGTAAAAGTAAACCTAGCAACAACGTAAAATTTAAACAGGTCCGTTTTGAGGCCTCGACAGTAAAAAAAGATGATTTCAGATTATGGCATCGTAGGCTAGGTCACCTCAGTCCCACACTAATAGAACATACACAGAGGTGTAATGGCGTAAAAGGCTTACCACACATTAAAGACCGAGACTTTCATTGCAAAACATGCAAATTGAATAAACATAGACGCACATCTTTTAAACCACTAAATCAAATCCGGTCCAAGAAGCCACTTGAACTTTTACACACAGATTTGTGGGGACCTACTACAGTAACTGGGAGAGGTGGAGAGAAATACTTTTTAACAATAACGGATGATTTTTACCGTAAGGCATCAGTTTATCCATTATGTAGTAAATCACAAGTCTTTAAAGTTTTCACAAACCATGTCAAAAGGGCCGAACGTTTTCTAAACACGAAACTTAAACATGTACGTAGTGACAATGGGCGGGAGTTTTCAAATGAAGCTTTTAAAAGATATTTTGAGGAAAATGGTATAAAACACGAGTTCACGAACACATATACTCCAGAACAAAATGGCGTCTCGGAACGACTCAACCATTGTAGACGGAGCACGTTCCATACTACATGAAAGTAAACTAAGTCTGAAGTTTTGGCCAGAAGTCATTTTGTATTTTACTTACACTCTGAACCGTGTTTGTCACAAATCACATAAGAAAACACCATTTGAATATTATTGTGGAAACAAACCGTCCATAAGACACTTACGTCCTTTTGGCACAGTTGCATATGTGGGAGTACCCAGACAACTCCGAAGCACCAAATTTGAGCCTAAAGCTAGAAAGGGGATTTTAGTAGGGTATGCAATGTCTACAAAAGGGTATAGAATTTGGTTGCCAGACACAAATAAGATCATCGAAACAATTAACGTAAGATTCAGTGAAGAAGCAACCGTACCCAAAGACACCCTACGTTGGAACTGAACAAGGTCCTATTTATTCTTTAGGCACAGACCCTTTTGCTAGTTTAGAGCAGCATAACCGAAGCGATCTGGGACCCACTTACACACTATCATCTAAACCTCCCGAAATTGACCCACTAACAGAAATTCAACCTGACAAATTCCATAAGTCTGTAATTCCACCAACAGAACCAAGCACCACAGGTTTTTCTGCTTCTGCCGCCGGACACCCATACACGGATGAGAGTGAGGAGGAGGACGAGGAGCTTTCAAGAACTTTGAGGGAAGTTACCTGGTTTAAAAAACCTGTAACAAGGCCTGATGGAAGGCGTACAGACATTTATTATTATGAATTTGGAGGGACACAGAGGTTAAGGTCAATTAGAGAGGTCCGTGACTACTGTCTAAAAAATGGAATTAAATTCAATCCAACTCTCTTTTGTTTTAGAGGAGCAGACAAACATGAAGGTATTGTACATGGACACTCACGGTGCTCAAGCGCTAGTTCTAGTCCAGGCAGTACACCACCACATTTCTCCATTTTAGAATCCAACAACTCCGATGCATGCCTAGACCAGGCTGTACCCAATACATACAAACAGGCTTTAAAATCACCTCAATGGGAGCTCTGGAAACAAGCAATGGGGGAGGAGTTGGCAGTAATCAACAATAGAAAAGTATGGGTCTTAACTAACCTTCCACCCAATAAAGAACCTCTCGGTTGTAGGTGGGTTTTCACCATTAAGCGTAATGATAAAGGGCACATAGCAAGATACAAAGCAAGACTAGTAGCACAGGGCTACAAACAAATAAAGGGCGAGACTTATGATGAAACTTTTTCACCGGTAGTCAATTTTAGTTTAATTCGCTTTTTCTTTGCAGCTTTAGTGTCCTGTCACAGGTGGACTCACTTACAATGTGACGTGAAGGGAGCGTACTTATACGCCCCATTAACTGATGAGATCTATATGAAACAGCCCCCTGGTTTTGAAATAAAAGGAAAAGAACACCTGGTCTGTAAACTTCAAAGAGCATTATATGGGTTACATCAGAGCGGGAGAGTGTGGTTCTACGAACTGCATAAAATTTTAATTTCTCTTGGTTTTAAAAAGTTAGATTGGTGCAATTGTGTTTATACATTTTCTGATTACATTGTTTTATTATTATATGTTGACGATTTTGTCATTTTAAGCAGACATCCAAAATACATTGACAAGGTTTTAACTCTTTTAACTAAGCATTTCGATATAAAAATCTTGGGAAAAACCCGTAAGTTGCTTGGAGTGGAGTTTGAGGAGGATGAGGAAGGTGTAGTCTCTATACATCAAATGCAATACATTAAGGAAATTTGCACACGTTTTGAAGAGTATAACTTTCCCATTTCTTCACTCCCGATTAGTAAAGGGGCTGTCTATTCGAAATTACAGTGCCCTCAAACAGATGGAGAAATTCAAGAAATGCTTAACTACCCATATAGAAGTGTGTTAGGGTGCCTATCCTTTTTAACAAGCAGAACACGTCCTGATATTGCTTATGCAGTAAACATATTCAGCCAGTTCCAAAGCAATCCGGGGATAGCTCACTGGGTCGGCCTCTTAAAACTTCTGGGTTACGTTAACTATACAAAGCACTATAAATTAAATTTACCTTGTCATAAAATAAACCTTATCACATATACAGATGCGGATTTTGCAGCCAATCGTGATGACAGGACATCTATGGGTGGTCAATTACTTATGCTAGACAAAGAACATGGAGAACATGGAGAGCTTTTAAACAAAAATCAATATGCTTGTCTACTATGGAATCTGAGTTCGTGGCATTAACAGAAGCAACTAAAGAGCTTCTTTGGTTCAGCCGTATTATCACAGAATGTTATAATAAACACATATTTTCAGGTCCACAAACTAAACCAATTTTATTAGTAGATAATATGGCAGCAATAGATTTCATTAAATCCCCCATAGAAAACTATAGGACAAAACATATAGATGTTAAACTTTTCTTTGTACGCGATTTATTAAACCAAGAGATATTTTTAGTAAAACACGTTAATAGCAAATCCAATCTCTCTGACATTTTTACAAAACCACTTACAAAAGCTGCTCTACTAAAGTTCATTGAGGCTATATTCATTTTTGGGTCTTAAAAATTAAAATATACAAAAAAAAAAAACTCTCCTCTCTTTTGAATTGTTGAAAAAAAAAGTTTCTTTTCTTCAAGCGTTAAAAGCTTGTTTAAAATTTTTCTAGTTATGTGTCTTTTATATATTAATGTTCGAACCTTGTGATTATACATATAAACCTTTTCTGTAATAGCATCGTGTTTATACCTTGTTTTAATTTTTATTTCAGAAGGATCCTTCATAATCAAATTTTTGATGCTATATTTTTGAGTACCCTCATTTCCAATGGCACGGACAATTTAACTCCCGCTGGAACGTGATCAGACCTCATGTTGGTTCATCCTCCGGGGTTACGAGCAGCCTCAAGAAGCGTCTCGCAGAGGTGACAATGTAATTGCCAGAGTGACCTGCAGGGGGTAGCGGCCTTCGTGAGTGCTCTGGTCACTGGAAGACCTGTCGCAGGCATCTTATTTTTCTTTCTGTAAGTCCCTCGTTTTTATTAATGGAACTGCCACTTTTGTCCCGTTCGTGCTATTGGAAATCGAGTTGTAACAAGTATTTTTCAATCCTATTATGCAAATGTTTATCAAATAGCTTTATAAATATTGCATAAAAATTATTTTTTTTTGTGTGCACACATATTTTTTTTTATTTTTAAATGAGCTCACTGAAATTTGAATATTTGAAATACGTATGTGTATTTATTTCTTGTCTAAGAAACATTAGGTGTTGGTAAATGTAGCCATATGTTAGTATGGTGAGGTATAAGTTATGATACAAGCAAGAAACAAGAACTTTCTTTCTGTGTTTGAAAAGAAATTCCTTTTTAAAAGGTTCAGCTGTTTTTTTGTGCAAGTCACGTAAGTGTGTACGTTTCATGTAAGTGTTTTCCCTCAAAGTAGTGAGGATCAATGTTGTATTTTTATTTTATATAAGTATTTATATTAATATACCTATATATTTACTTGTTATAATTGTGTAATTATTGTTGAATTGTGTTTATATTGTTGAATGTGAATATATTAAACAAATTTTTACTGATTAACTATGAATGTCTCTAACTGTTATATTATCAGATAATTTCAGTATAAGTGTCAAGGGGGGGGGGGGGCAAATGTTAGCCCTATGTATATATTTTTGAACCTTGAAACTTCTACATAATGTCCCCTTTTTGTACTTGCCTAATTTTCCATTCAATCCTGTATTAATTTTCTTCAGTCGATATAGTTTTCCATCTCTAGTATCGTTCAAATATTTCTTTTCGTTTTTCAACTCGCCGATAAGGTTTACTGTTGGTTTCGATATCGTTCACCACATCGACCATCGTTTTCTCAGCCTTTTTCCGAATTCGGTTGCAACCGCCAGCTTCGATATCGTTTCAATCGTAATAGTATAGGGGAGCATGCGCCCAGACGCCGTGACACAGTCTTCAAAGGCACTCTAGATTACTTTGCCGATGGGCAGTTTGAGAACTTTTCAACTTAGCACATCAGAAAGGGGGCGTTTTCGGAAAGCGGTATGTTGATGTTGTTTAAAAGGGATGAAAAGGCAGTTTGAATGGCGAGAGTGAGGCAGCTTTAGTAAAATGATATTGGTAGATGCCAGAAGAAACAATATCAGTGGCGGTGTAAAGTTTTTTATGAGTGCAATGATGGTGTTAAACGTTTTTAGTGTTTGTTTATTTCGGCTGTTGAAGTTGCGGTTTTTCTTTCTTCTGTTGGTGATGTACGTTCATTTCAAGGATTAATAGTGTGTGTGGACTGTTCTTCAACTCATTTTCTTCACATCAATGCCATGGTGACTAATAAAATAAAAGGCCTGTTTTAATTTGTGTCATCACGTTCAATTAATTATCATGTAAGTTAAAATGAACTTTTCTACAAGTATACTTTGAAGGCTTCATTTACGTTACTCCATGATATATTATTTTGCCACCTTTTGTTTAAGTTGCCATATGCCATAATATTTTTTTATTTAATTAAATTGTCTGTCATATTTTTTATCTTTATTTTATTTTGTGATATGTTTAATAAACGTTAGCTTTATTTAAACCTAAAAACTGTTTCATGAATGTGTCTTATCTACATATAACACTTTTGTCACTACCTTGCCAAATTTCAATCATTAAACTTCCACGTACTCTGCTTGTCAATTTCATTACATTTTTAGACCGGTCCCTGTATCCGGACCGGCGATCAGAACCAAATCTAAAACCATTCATTATATTTGATACAACTTCTCTTTTGTGATTGATTACTTCCCGTTATTATAATTAATATTGAATCTTTGGTCATTTTCCAGCTCTTAAATCGAATGAAGGAGGCATTAATTGTTTCAATATGACATTTATGACGATTTATCTCTTGGCTGCAATTGCCAGTGCTCTACCAACTCAGCCATCCCGGTCGAATCTTGGGGACATAATGCATCCAGTTAACCTTATTGATCATAGGTCATCTTCAAAATTCTGTATTAAAAAATCATGAATCATGTTATAAAAAGATGAAATTTGCAAGAATATTCTGGAATCCTGCAATCTGGACAATCCTGCATTCGCAAACATCATGAAAGAAACTCTTGTCATCTTTTTCTAAATTTCTTTGTGGATAACACTCCTTGAAAGAAAACTTAATGAACCAAATCTAAAACCATTCATTATATTTGATACAACTTCTCTTTTGTGATTGATTACTTCTCGTTATTATAATTAATATTGAATCTTTGCTCATTTTCCAGCTCTTAAATCGAATGAAGGAGACATTAATTGTTTCAATATGACATTTATGACGATTTATCTCTTGGCTGCAATTGCCAGTGCTCTACCAACTCAGCCATCCCGGTCGAATCTTGGGGACATAATGCATCCAGTTAACCTTATTGATCATAGGTCATCTTCAAAATTCTGTATTAAAAAATCATGAATCATGTTATAAAAAGATGAAATTTGCAAGAATATTCTGGAATCCTGCAATCTGGACAATCCTGCATTCGCAAACATCATGAAAGAAACTCTTGTCATCTTTTTCTAAATTTCTTTGTGGATAACACTCCTTGAAAGAAAACTTAATGAACCAAATCTAAAACCATTCATTATATTTGATACAACTTCTCTTTTGTGATTGATTACTTCTCGTTATTATAATTAATATTGAATCTTTGCTCATTTTCCAGCTCTTAAATCGAATGAAGGAGACATTAATTGTTTCAATATGACATTTATGACGATTTATCTCTTGGCTGCAATTGCCAGTGCTCTACCAACTCAGCCATCCCGGTCGAATCTTGGGGACATAATGCATCCAGTTAACCTTATTGATCATAGGTCATCTTCAAAATTCTGTATTAAAAAATCATGAATCATGTTATAAAAAGATGAAATTTGCAAGAATATTCTGGAATCCTGCAATCTGGACAATCCTGCATTCGCAAACATCATGAAAGAAACTCTTGTCATCTTTTTCTAAATTTCTTTGTGGATAACACTCCT
Source organism: Maratus michaelseni (assembly GCA_963931845.1). Lineage (NCBI taxonomy): Eukaryota > Metazoa > Arthropoda > Arachnida > Araneae > Salticidae > Maratus > Maratus michaelseni. Next base: position 7,124,641 of record OZ007588.1, read on the forward strand.
TGAAAGAAAACTTAATGAACCAAATCTAAAACCATTCATTATATTTGATACAACTTCTCTTTTGTGATTGATTACTTCTCGTTATTATAATTAATATTGAATCTTTGCTCATTTTCCAGCTCTTAAATCGAATGAAGGAGACATTAATTGTTTCAATTTGACATTTATGACAGTTTATCTCTGGGCTGAAACTGCTAGTGCTCTACCAACTCAGCCATCCCGGTCGAATCTTGGGGACATAATGCATCCAGTTAACCTTATTGATCATAGGTCATCTTCAAAATTCTGTATTAAAAAATCATGAATCATCTTATAAAAAGATGAAATTTGCAAGAATATTCTGGAATCCTGCAATCTGGACAATCCTGCATTCGCAAACATCATAAAAGAAACTCTTGTCATCTTTTTCTAAATTTCTTTGTGGATAACACTCCTTGAAAGAAAACTTAATGAACCAAATCTAAAACCATTCATTATATTTGATACAACTTCTCTTTTGTGATTGATTACTTCTCATTAATATAATTAATATTGAATCTTTGGTCATTTTCCATCTCTTAAATCGAATGAAGGATACATTAATTGTTTCAATATGACATTTATGACAGTTTATTGTTTTCCAATCGTAGAAAGTTTTTATTGAGTAGGATATTGTCCTGAAGATAACTACTATGATAAACGTCTTACGATAAAGTGGAATTGTAGAGCTCAAATATCTTTATTTTTGAAGATCATTAAAAAATGACATGTTAATAATGCCATGTGTAAAATACCAATTTTAAAAAAAATTCTTAAGAATGATGATTATTTATAAGGTTCACAAAGGAACTCTTGATATGCTAAAACCATTATGATTTATTATTTTAAAAAGAAATAACTGCTGAAATATATTTTGTAAGGATTACAAATAGACGTTGCAAGTTACAGACAAGCAACTACTTTTAAAATAATTAAATCCTTTGCTATTTTTCATTTTACTAATTTATATTTGATATCGAAATTTTAAACTATGCGATGAACTTATACGATTCTACGTATTTTCAGTTAACTTGCCCCATTTTGCTCTTACTGAAAATGATTATTCGCAAAATGTTGGATGCATTTGTTTTGTGATAAAAGTTACGGCCGTCAAAATTACTTTTTGGGCCATGTCAATGACTAAGATATCCTTTCCCACATTCATTATACCAGTGGACAAGCTTTATTTCGCACAACAGTCTTTAATATTATTTGCTGATGCAAATTTTACATTAATTTTTAATTAACTGCAATTAATTTTTTAATCAAACAACATGTTTTAACGAAATGTAAGTGTTAAAAGTCTGTTTAAAAACCTTTCGTAAGATATTCATCGTTGTGTTTTCTGTATGGAAAAAGTATATTGCCATAAAAAATAATATATATGATAATTGAAATATTCGGATACCGATATAAATTTATATAAAATGTTTTCAAACAGTGATCGACTTAAATGATTAAATGATAATGTATTTGAATATTTACTGTGCTATTATAAAGAAAATTATATATCATAGAACGAACATGTTCAAAAGACAAATTATTATCGTCTATGTCAGAAATATATTCAAATATGTTGCCGAAGTTGGTAATACATAAAATAGAATAACTATCTCTCAAATGTAGCACAATACCGTACACCTTAATAACACATCTAAATTGCGTGGTGGTAGCCTTGTTTAACGGAAGTTAGAGATTGAAGAAACAGACAGACAAACGTATCTCTTTATTTCGTAAATTCTTGACTGCAATATTTTACGATCTATTTAAATATGTATGAAATTATTTTGCAGTATGTTACGTGGAGTACTCTCCACCTCATAATTACTCTGCTGTCATTCACCTAAATTATCTGGATCATTAGTCAAGCCCCCAGGTGGTATGCTCCATTAATTATCCTATAATCCTCAATAACCATCGAATTCAGTTCATAATTCATTTGAATTGGAATTTAGATCTCACGTTTACTGAGCATAAGCGGTTTATAGCCGTTCGTCGATCGATGACGTAGATCCATATGTTTATGATGATTCTAAATGCCGGAATTAATACTTTGATGGTTTAATTACAGGAAACAGAAGTTTATTTTTCTTATATATATATATATATATATATAGAAAATTACATAAAAATAATATATATATTTCGGAAATTAAACAGTAAAAATTGTTTAGAATAATGATTTTTTTATATGACCATTTTTTTTCGAATTCTAATCTATCAAGTATATAATAATGATAGTGACATACAGCGTTATGGGTTCTTGCTTTTAATGATAAACATTCAAAATCAAACATACAAACTTAAACGCAGAAAAAATAAAATTAGAGCATTACTAAAAAAATATATTTAATGCACATGTACTTAATTTTAAGGTAAAAAGGCTGAAACTCGTTTGGGAAATGTTTATACAAGAAATAAGATCACGAAATTATACTAGAAACTAATTTGAATACTAAATATGGTTTGATGCAAATTGTAATTTTATTTCAATAAAAGAATTCATTAAATCATATCGGTATGTAAATTTCATTTTAACGGTATTCAATTTTTGAGCATTTCTGGAACTTTTGCTTCAGTATCATTTCATAAATAAATTCGGAAAACAAACATTAGAGAAAAGCAATAATAATAACAATAACAATGAAATAAAATATCGTTAATAACGTATGTGACCCGTTTGACCACTAAACCAAAGAAATGAAATGGCGTTCTGTAGAGCAAACAATGAGCTTAATGAAGAAAATTTCCTTAATATATATATTTTTTTACGGACATATATTTCTGATCTCAAAATTATCAAATGGAATGAATTCTTTATGGATTTGGATAAATGTTGAAAAAAAAAAGTTTACTACGTTCTTTAAAAAATGGGGTATTACTGTTTTGTAAAAAAGAGTCAAATATTATGTAAATCAATAGATTTATAAAATTGTTTTTTTTTTCTTCTGAGTTTGCTAAAAGCATACCAAGCACAATAAGTGAGAAATAAATTGTTACACCCAGAAAAAAGAATTGATTAAAACAAGAAAACATGTTTTGTTGAGTACATTTTAGTTGTTTTAGCAAAATTTTTAGTTGAAGTAAAAAAATTGGTTTTGTTGCTTGGGCAAAAAAATATTGTTAACATTCTTACAAAATTTTAACAAAATTTCATCAATTTTACTTGAATTAACAAAATCTGTTTTTTTAATTTTACAATAATTTTGTAATTCCAGCAAAATTTTGTTATTTCTGCAAAATTTAAATTGTTGGGTAGTAGCCATAACTTTCTCACGTAACTCGATTTATTTGACTTATATAGCTATATAATTAAAGGATTAATATAATTTTTGAATAATTAATTTTTATTTTCATTGGGATTTACCAAGATAGTTTTAAAAAATCCCCCTGTCCCATTTATTACTTTCTTGTATCTTTACAAGAAGAAAGTATTGGAATCATGAAAATTTTTGACTTCCGGTTTCCGACGCATTTCAGAAGGTCCCGAACACGATTTGACTGTTTTTAGAAGATGACTTTTCAATGACTCTGTCTGTCTGTATATGACAAACATTTTGTGGGCGCTCTATCTCAAGAACTAATGCACTGAATTTAATAAAACTTTATATTCAGTTAATTCCTGATACAAATTGTTGCTGATTAATTTTTTGTGTGAATCGCAGAACAGGTGACGCTGCTATGTTGCATTTTTTCGCGATTTCTGCAATATCTCTATCTTATTTTCAGCAGTGAATTACGCCTGTAATCTTTGAATAATAACCAGTGAAATTTTATCCTGCTTTTTGCAGGCGTAATTTACTGCTGAAAATGAATTAAAAATTAACAATGTGTTGCCGTATGCTGGGCTTTGTATCGTCGTCTCATTTGTTTGTTTGTTTGTTTGTTTATTGAGAACATACATCTGACTTGTGGGCTTGACATCAAGTGCCCGCTTATAAGTCATCGTCAATATACAAGGACGTGATACCCACAAGGAAATTTACAACATTAGAGAGTTACATGCGGGAGCTTCACAAAGTGTGTACAATGGAGCTGGCGGAAGTCGAACCCGCCGACCTGACTCCTACGCTCTCAAGCGATTAGCGGAATGGTGTCTTAACCACTCGGCCACGGAGGCCCCTCGTCGTCTCATGTTTGCCGCAGAAATTTGCGTGCTCCTGGTGACATTTTCATATTGTGCTGCGATTGCAGCCGGTCGGAGGTATATAAGAGTGAGAAATACCGTGTTCGGATATCGTTCCTTGTAGCTCAGTGGTAGAGCCTCAGAGCGCTGTTCTGAGGACTCGGGATCGAGTCCCACTTGGGGTATTTTTCACTCTCTGTTTGCGCTTGAAAAACAGGAGGATAAAAATTAACTTGTTATTATTCAATGATTACAGGCGTAATTCACTGCTGATAGCGAATTAAAATGTAGTTAAAACTGCTTATTTAGATTGGTTCATTTAACAAAAGTTTTTGTAGTATACACAAAACAAGTTCGTAATATAACATATTTTATTACTAGCTGACCCGCCCGACGTTGCCCGGGCCCGTGATAATAAAGTTAAACAAACCAAAATTTTGTATGATTTTATATCTTTAACTCGATAAGGATGCATAATTTTCCAATAAAAAAATCCACGATTTTTAATAATTTTATACAGCTTCTAATAGCAAAAATATTCCAAATTTTTATTTATTTGTTTTGTATCTTTCTTTATTCAAGAGATAACGGACATCTTGTCTGCTATGCTTGCTCGTAGAAAAAAAAAAAAAAAAAAAAAAAAAAAAAAAAAAAAAAAAAAGAAACACGTTATTTTTTTTTTTCTGCAGTCAAATTAATGCGAAATAATAAATATCTTCCGTTATACGAATCGGATAATCTTAATTTTTACAAACTTGTAATGTGGAAACAGAGAGGATTCGAAAGGTGTTAATTTTAAAATCGTAGCTTAATTAGAATTGTTAATTTGAGTCACCTAAAAAATCTCTTAGTAGCTCTTTCTTTGCGGTTTCATTATCGAGACACCTGCGACGGTTCAAATTTTTATCAAAAAACGTGTTGATCATTGCAAGATTAAATTGCTCGAAAAATTAAACATTTCTAATTAATATTTCTGAAAGTTGTGGATGGAATTTTTTTTAATTTGACTTTTTGAATTTGCGATTGTTTGTTTATATAGATCTGCAAGTTTTCGTGACGAAAGACCTAATAGTTACTGTTATTTTGACATGTGTCGAAAAGGCGTAGTTAAAAGTCATTGTGGTAGCCCAACCTTTTTCCAGTAAACCTAAAATCTTTCTTCCCTCTCCCAACACACAACTCATTTTGCGGTTTCACATTTCTTTTGAACCATTTTCAGAAAAATATAGCATTTTAGAAGCGATGGTTAATGAGAAACTAATTAATATCTTGGGTAATTATCAAAATATTAAAATTCTGAGACTCAGGTGCACATGGTCAGACCTTGGACTATCCACACCAGACTTCTAGACACACCCAATTTCCAGACTTCTAGGTGGGCTAGATTTTGCTAGCCATCGCCAACAGACACACACACACACAGACAGACACACACACACAGAGCACTTTATTTTAAACAGAAACACACAGATTACACAGAAACTTTATTTTATTAGTATAGATTTAAACAAACAAAATATATTTTGTTGAAAAAAAAAATAGATTGTTAAAATAACACATAGCATATATCTAGGTAACAAAAAGAATTTTGTTAATTCAAATAAAATTGAACCATTTTACTCGAATTAACAAAACATTTTTTTGCTGACGATCCATTTTTTTTTTTTTTTTTTTTTTTTTTTTTTGGGAATTTCAAAAACAAATCAACAATATTTTTTTTTGTTGATTCAAACAAAATTTCCATTGACCCATATTTAAACGAAAAGTTTTGTTGTGTCAACCAAATTTTTGTTGATTCAACAAAACTTTTTTCTGGGTGTAGTGTTTAAAAAGTAACAATTGATTAATTAATAATACGTACTTATTTCTTATTATTATTATATAACTTATAAGTAATATAATAATTTTATTAAACATTTTTTTAATATACCCGCATTGCAATTTATTCATTAATTCATTGACATAGACTCGTTTTCGATTAGAATCTTTTCAGAAATTACGTCAATCGCAAAAGCTGTTAAAACATAAATAGCTTAGATTTAAAATAAAACAAGCAAAATGTGAATATACATCCTAGATATATATGGGTCTCCCAAATGAAAGTGGCAGTACAGTTGGTTTGAAAAATGGTTTAAAGGTATTAACATAAATTAGTATACATTTCCGCGCGCACTCTTGCGGGGGGGAGGGGGGATAAAACAAATTATTCTAAAATAGTACAATTTTTGAGCGAGAAAAGTTTGTAAGAAAAAGAAATTAATAGAAATTTTCAAGGGAAATTTCAATTAGATAAACTCACGAAAAACTATAAGGAAAATGACTTCGATACTATAAAGACTATAAAGAAATATTAAATATATAATACCTGATTATCTGTATGGATTCTTTGTACAATAAATAAAAATATATATAAATTTCGATTCAAAGTCTGGACATTTTTCACTCTGTTGGTTGTACGCTTCGTATAGCAAGTGAATTTTCACACCTTTAAATTTACATCTTTATTTCAAGTATAAATGTGCAGTAATTGAATTTTAACCCCTTAACAGCCAAAGAAATTTTGTGTAAGTCGCTCCCCAGTGCCAGCGTTTTCCACATAGGTGTGTTGTAAGGAAAACAGCAGCATACTTTGTTACAATCTAAATAATATGTATGAAAAAATAACAAGTACAAAACTTAAATTACATATTATAATAAAATATAACAGTTAGTACTTAACTGTTGTGATATATCTTAAAACATGGTTGTATTCATAAACCGACATCACATTCAACATAGCGGGATTCACGGCAAGTTTTCTTCACGCACAACTACGCATTTCTTTGATGCATTATTTCTTTGAAGAAGTTAATGGTACTATATCTGGGAAGTGTCTAGCTGTAAATCGGAAGGGACTGTCATGTAATTTTTGTCTCTTGGTCGGGTGGGTCTTAGAAATAACGTGAAATTTCTGAATAATTCGTTCCACAATTTCATGCGGAAGACATAATTGTCAATATATTTTTTTCAACGTAAATTTGTTCCAAATTCATAAATTTATTCATATCAAGACTGTCTTGCATCTTGCAAGGAAATGTCATCACTATCGGAATCCTCTTCATCGGATGAAATATTACATTCTTCACACCCCTTCTCTTTCAGGCTTTTTTTTTCTTTCCCTCGCGTACGCAAATGACGCGCGGTGCATGTAAAATCCGTCGTAGGTGCAAAGTCCTCCAAGTTTCCTGTGAATTATACCCCTGGAGGTACTTAGTCAGGTGAAGGTCTCGTCACCTGATCAAGGCTCTAAATTAATGGGTGTGATGCCAAGCGCAGGTCCATACAAAAATAGTAACATGAATTAGCAGAAAAACAAAAATGGGAACAAAACAAATACCTCCACATAGCCGTCCTGCTAGCAATGGCCAGACGCTACGTGGCAACCCTTCAGTGGCGCTACGCGCCCCGGTGCCAGGCAGTTATCCCAGTTAAGCTAGGGAAACCTGGCCGGTAGGGGCCTGGTCGCCGGTCTCAAAAAATATATATCATAATCCGATGAATCTGAATCAGAAGATGACGGAAAATAGTCATATAATTCACTATCAGATATATCCGTACAAAATATTGAAAACAACTCTTATTACACAATGCTACACGAAAACAGAACAAAAAACATACAACCTATTCAAACACGTTCTGAGATGAACTACCGCTTTCAAATTCCAACCCTTTAGAAACATACCTCCTACCCGTTAGCAGAAATGTGCAGGTGGGTGGCAAACAACACTTCAAGGTCAATGTATCGCATTCCAAAGCAGTGGATTTAATTATACGGCTATCAACAAATTACAGTGGCAGGCGTTTTATGAAAACTTGTATATATGCCAGTGGCAGTTAACGCATCGACTATGCAAAGTGTATATATACGCCCGTGGCAGTTAAGGGTTTAAAACATTTATCAGCTAAACAGATTCAATGATAGAGCTCAATTTAAGGATCTGATTTATTTCAAGAAGCGAAACAATACCTACTCGTTCATCAAAGACACATCGTTACGATGTGCGTCTCTAATATTAAAGCCTTATCAGATAAGAGAGACAAAAAAATTATCATAAAATGCTACATTAGGAGCTACCCCAGCTCTAAAAGCTTCTATTATTTTTATTACAAATAAGTAAATTGTTCAATAAAAAGTTAAAATTTCAGTGCAAATTCACCTTGTTTAATAACTAAAATTCATAGAGATACAACTAAATGTAAATAATATTGCTTGAAGGTGCGTAAAAACATACATAAATATGTTTATGTATGTTTTTACGCACCTTCAATATATTTACATTTAGTTGTATCTCTATGAATTTTAGTAAATTGTTCAATCAGGAACTACCGGGCAATAAATTTTCCTTTTTATTTCCAACAATTAAAAAAAAATCTATCAATATATATAAAGTCTATATATAAGTCTATATATAAAGTTGCTCAGCGTTTAAAATTTCTCTTTATACAAATCGGGGAAAAAAACTTTCTTCCAATTTTATACAGTTTTCCATTTATTGTTACACTATCTCGATGATATATGCAAATGAATTACGATCACTTCTGTTCTCGACTGCAGGCAATTATTTCAAACATCTTTTCTTTTATCTGGGGAACGCATTAACCGTCCGACATCCGCATTAGACGAGGCTCATTGCTCGGATCCGCATAATCCGATTAAAGTCTCAATCCCATACGAGAATAGGCTTATGCGTGATTCTTTTATGACTTTCGAATTTAAATCATCGTGTTTAATATAATGACAAGGCTAAATGGCTTGGTAAAATTTAAAGGGAAGGGAAACATTGGTTTAAATACATTTTCCAGACCATTATATATATATATATATATTGCCCATTAAGACTAAATATCCACGATGTTTGAAAAATAAATAATTTAGTGGAATGATTGCTTGAAACCGCGTTTAACGTTTTTTAAAATTTACATTTTTTGCCATTTATAATTTTTACCCAATATATTGTGGAATTGCTTGAAAGAAAACCGTCAAAATATCTTAGATACGTTTTTATGGGTGTATAGGTTTACTATGGCATGTTCGCTATTGAAAATTGAGTGTATAGTATCCATAGTTCGTTTACAGGAATATTCAAAAGAATACACTTACATTATGGTAAATGGGGGAAAATCGTTTGCAGTGTATTTTAATGATGTTATATTATTTCAAGCATAATGAAATTTATATGCATTTATAAAGTGCACTCGAACATGTTTTCTGTTGAATATGGTGTGAAAAAAATATATATATCATTCCTTCACAGGATGTAATTCGAATGTATAATGGCCTACGGGGGAAAATGTTTTCAGCATATTTTAATGATATTAAAATATGCTGTATCTAAAATATGCTATTTGAAACATAACGAAATTTATATATATTATTGAGGTGCATTACAAGATGCTTAGTGTACAGTATGGTTTCATCGTGAGAAATAAATCCTTAATAAATTTATGCACAACAATACAAATTGTTTTGATTACTTTAAATGTATTTTCATGAAGAAAAAATAATAAAACATAATTACGATGATAAGAACTATACAAATGTCAGTATGGGGCTACAATTTTGGGCCACTTCGACTTCTTACCTATACCTTATTATGTCAGCCATTATACTCTCGAAGACTGTTCAAATCGTGTTAAAATTGAGATATACTGTTTCATATGACTGCACAGTTTTACAGTACTTTCCTTTACTATAATTATAAACTATTGTTGCAAAATAATGATCTGCTGAAAAAAAAAAAGTTCAATGCATTAAAATTACCACTCCATTAAAGCAATAGCAATGTATATTTACAATTTATATGTATTGCTTTTTTTATTAATTAAAACTGTATTTTTTCAAATTTTTGCAAAATATTGATTGGTTAATCTCGTTTTGCGAAATTGCGCAAAACTATCTGTGTCCTGTCCATATCTCCAAATGACCAAGAGAGCCGAAAGATGTTTAATATTTTAAATATTGTTTTAAATAATGGATAAGTTTGTAAAGTGAGTCTCAAAATATTTGAAAAAAACTTCAAAAGTAGATTTTGAACGCTCTACAGTTTATAAGTTTGAGGGAAGGAGAAGAAAATAAGTAGTAATTAATTTAAAAAGCGACAAAAGCTGCCAAATAAACGATTTATAAATAATATCTCAATCTACCTAATAGCCAGAGTGAGATAAGTTTTGTAATTACTTTTTAATTTCAATAATTTAATTAATAATTTAAAAAAAATTCCATTTGAAAATTTTCATAAGCTAATGCTTAAATAATTATTAAAAAAAAAGGAACTTACAAAGCAAATTAAAAAAATAAATTTATTTCTATATTGTTAAGCCCGAGAAGGGACAGATATTAAAATTATTTTATTTAGTCAATGCTACAATAATGTTGTATAGCACTCACTGTAGAATAATTATACTTTTCGTATCTCGGGGCTGAAAGAATATTTCTTTAATAACACCAGAAGTAAAAGATTGCTGGCATTTTCATAGATTTTTTTATTTCTTGACGCAAAACACACACATCACAAAAACTTCACACATGACACGTATATATAAGATTTTACTTTCACATTTCCGGAGAACAAAACAACCCATGACATAACAATATTCTGTTTACAACACCGCTCTTCGAATAACATACATCTTACGGCAAAACTCACATGACAACTGCACTGAACGAACGAAAATATTTTTAGATCACGTGATGCGTTTCGCCAGGAAGAGTCTATTTTCGGGAAGGGGTTTTCTGCGTTACATCCTCCCCCTCTGTTTCCGACATACGTCTCGGAGAGGAAACAGGATGTTTTCTGGGTCTCCCTCTTTTTCTCAGGGGTGCAACTGGAGTAGTTTCTTGGAATGGTGTCAAGGCTGAAACATGATAAGACCCAATTCTCTGAGTAGGATTGTCTAGACTGGCAATGTCATATGTCACCAGTGATTTTTGAGTCAAAACTATATATGGCCCATCCCTCTTAGGCATAAATTTTGCTGTTTTCTGGTTACTTGCCTTGCTCACAGGGTGTAAGGTAACCCATACTTTTTCACCAGGTGTAAAATAAACTCTTCTACGATTTTTATCATAATATTTCTTACGCTGATCTTGTTTTATTTCAACTCGCTCTTTCACTTTCTTTGAGACATCTGCAAGACGTTTAAGATATGGAGTTATTTCAGGAACAAAATTGCCATCATCTTGGTCAGATTGGCCTGGAGAAAGGCCATCTTCTTCTGAGCTGGCAAGTTCTCCCAAACCAATGTCAAGACCATGACTACTGGACGGAACAGACTTTGATGAGTTGTTTTCTGGTTTCTTTCTTTTGTACTGTCGCTTTTTAGCAGGAGCCATCCGATAAGGTGGCACAGCAATAGGAGCACTATCACCTGTATTGATACGATGCTCTACATACGGGGTTGTCTCTCCCCCTGGTTGAAAGCATTTTTCATACCTTTTTAGACGACCATTCAGTTTTCCTCTTAAATTTTTGCCTTCATCTTCACGTAAGACATATGGACTGACTTCGACCGCACCAGCTGATGAATTATTTTCTTCAATGTATTCATCTACAAAATGAAACCTTTTCTGAGGTTTATTACTGAAATACCACGTTTTGTTGGCAGTATCTAACACCATGTTAGCATTGTGCAAAAAATCCATGCCTAAAAGCGTTCTATTACCCTTAGCATTTGGTAATATAATGAACTCCGTTTTGAAGACTCGACCTTCAATCTCTACTGGAACTGTAGCAGACAAAGTTTCTCTGGCTACTGTAATTCCGTCAGCCAACGTGACATCATGAGTATGAGGTTTCAGTGCAACACCAGTTTTTAAAAATAGCTCATACATACGTTCTCCCGCAATGGAACGATTCGCACCCGTATCTGCACAGACTAACACTTTCTTATTGCAGATCGTGATAGGCACATTTGGAGCTGAAACTGTTGAAGTATTTAAACTATACAACTTAAGACGATGTGCTTGCACATTTTCTTTTTTAATCGAAGGGGTACAATCAGGGCATTTCTTCTTTATAAATCCCACTTTACCACATCCATAGCAAACAATATCGGATTCTAAGCGTCGATTACCAAACTTAGGAGGAGATCTGTCCTCTTTTGGAGGCTTACTCTGCTTCCAATTATTATCTCGACGAGAAAACTCTTTTTTCACTTGGGGTACAACCGGATCTCTTTTTGGGAACGTACTTCGTATAATTTCATAGGCATCTAGTTTTTCGGCGAGGTCGACTGGAGAAATTAAATTTTCCCAGTCATCTAACATATGCTGTTTGCATTCAACAGGCACGCGCCTTTTCATTTGATCAGCTATGATCAGATCCTGGAGTGCTTCAAAAGACGTTACAGTTAACTCTTTAATCCAGTTTTCAAAATAATCTCGAAGTTCGAAGTAATAATCTCGCCAAGAGATTTCTTTTACCTTGCGATGAGCAAAGAACAACTTTCTGAACTTTTCGCCACTAATTTTAAACCGTCTTAGAAGTAAATCTTTTACATGTGAGAAATTCGAAGCGTTCTCTTCTGATTCACGAGCGATAAGCGCAGAAATAGAAGATGGGACAACACTGAGTAAATACGATACCCATAGATGCTCAGGTACCTTCGAGAGCTTTAACTGGCGTTCCAGGAGAACCAAAAACAATGTTACATCATCTGTTTCTGGCCTGAATGTAGGCAACAACCTTTGGACATCTATCTTACTTTCCGCGTGTGATATTATCCCTGTCGCATTACCACCTATCACTCCACTGGAAGCACTTTGGCTCTGAACCTGTAACTTAAGCTTCTCAAGCTCAAAATTCATCTCAAGCTTTTTAAACTCCATCTCTTCTGCCCTACGCTTCTCTTCTAATTGCAGCTCTTCTGCCCTACGCTTCTCTTCTAATTCCAGTTTACGCTGTGCTAACTCTGCTTCTTTTTGTTTATCGTCTAATTCCCGCCTACGTTGTTCTTCTTCCCGAGTTGCAATTTGATTCCTGATTAATGAATTCACAAAATCAACATCGAACGAGGGGGAGGATTTGATTTTTTCCCGCAATGTGACAACGGTCATAGTGGTTTGCACATCTAAATTCATTTCTAACGCAACCTGGAACAAATCCTCTTTGCGAGCTCTATTAAGTTCAGACATTTTAAATTTTAGCAAAACAACCAGCCGAAAACCCTATAAATGCCAAAAATTTCGTTTAAACCTTACCCCAAACGTGAGTTTTGCCGTTACAAATCATATAAACTTTTAATAAAACTAAACAGTGAGCTTTAACCATAATATAAACTATTACTACAAAACAGAACAAACATTAAAAATAAACTGGATTTCATAACGCGACACATTCAAAACAATATTTCAAATGAAATAAACTGCAACGGAATAGTTGTCACTTAAGTAATATTCTAAATGAAAACAAAACACATAACTGAATAATTAAATTGTTCCTTAAATAATATTCTAAACGAAATCAGAACACATAACGGAATAATTAAATTCTCAACCAATATTATTTTTAAATTACTAAGACAGCTTAATATCTGTTTTGTTCAGTACAATTAAAAAAAAAAACTTTCTACCGTAAAAAAATCAAAACAACAAAACTTGCATAACTTACTCATTCAGTTTTAAATTCCACAATAATGCTTCTTTTCTCAATCGAGAACTCAGAATTAAATACTTAAATAAGAACAAACATTTATATCGAAACTGTACTCAATTATTTTAAAATCAATAATAAAAGAAAAACAAAAAAGTAATCAATTCTTTTAAAACCAATAATAAAAGAAAAAGTAAACATCTTTATGATAACTGAAATAAAATTACGAATACTTTATATTAATTTGACCTGAAAACGATAATATAATAATTTTACTTGAAACTGATATCAGTTTTACTTTTTTTTTTTTTTCTTTTCTGAATCAATAAAAATTTATTTCAACACTTTCACGATAAGCATTCAAGAATGAAATAAAAAGTAGGGGAGGGGGGAAGGGGAAATAATGTAAGAACAAAATAAAACATAACAAAATAATGCACCAAAATAATGTTATGAATAATTAAAATAATGTTTTAAATAATCAAACTAAAGTTAATAATGAACCAGAATAATATTAAGATTAACCAAACTTAAGAATAATTCCAATGATGATCAGAATAAGAATGCATTCTTTGTATCTATTAAAAAAATTTACGGATCCGTTTTTTTACCAAGTCACACATGAGTTACTCATCCATTGAATAATTTGTAGAACTCTGTAAACGAAGATTAAGAACACATATAATGCACAATTTTCTTGGGCGTACACAAAACACTTTTTAGAACTATGAAACGAATAACACATATCATACGATGCAATGGCGTATGGCGACGATCCTTCGCGCCATTTCTTGATTGTAGCTTATGAAATCAGAACAAGCTCTGAAAGCTTCCTTCTTTATTTTAAAACTAAATCACTGCGGATTTGTAGTTGTAGAAACATAGCACTTTTTCACTGCGGATTCGTGGAAAAAAATCATAATACCATAATCACATTATCATATCACTATATAAACCTGTGGATTTCTAGCCCGAGTTGGGTAGCCAATTTTTTATATAGCACTCACTGTAGAATAATTATACTTTTCGTATCTCGGGGCTGAAAGAATATTTCTTTAATAACACCAGAAGTAAAAGATTGCTGGCATTTTCATAGATTTTTTTATTTCTTGACGCAAAACACACACATCACAAAAACTTCACATATGACACGTATATATAAGATTTTACTTTCACATTTCCGGAGAACAAAACAACCCATGACATAACAATATTCTGTTTACAACACCGCTCTTCGAATGACATACATCTTACGGCAAAACTCACATGACAACTGCACTGAACGAACGAAAATATTTTTAGATCACGTGATGCGTTTCGCCAGGAAGAGTCTATTTTCGGGAAGGGGTTTTCTGTGTTACAGTTGCATATTTATATTAAATCTTGCTCAGGTCTATTTAATCTTAAAAAAGTAAATTTAAATTTGAAACATGATATTAAAGCAACTTTAAAACATTTCATTTAGTTGAAATGAAATCTAAATAAATCTTCAACTTTTTAAATTATTTGAACTTGTCATGTTTCTTGTCTGTTAGAATTTGCTACAATACAAATTTTGCATAATGCATGTACAACTGAAAAAAAAAAAGTTGAAGATTTATTTAGATTTCATTTCAACTAAATGAAATGTTTTAAAGTTGCTTTAATATCATGTTTCAAATTTAAATTTACTTTTTTAAGATTAAATAGACTGAGCAAGATTTAATATGAAAAATGCAACATTATGGTAGCATTGACTCAATAAAATAATTTTAATACCTGTCCCTTCTCGGGCTTAGAAATAAATTAATTTTTTTAATTTGCTATGCAAGTTCCTTTTTTTTAATATCTCAAGTTTTTTAATAACAAATTAATATGAAGCAGATAAGATTCACACGAGGCAAGTATGTAAAAGACTGCACAGATCAAAATCAGTATTGGTAATATGAAATATACAGTTCAAACATTGATTATTCTTGAAACAATTAAAAAAATAAAAGTAATTTTTTACAAACAAAAAAAATATATAACGGACTTTAACGGATTGTTTCTCATCTTCATAATGATAATAATAAACAAATCATGTTCATTTTTGCAAATAATTTTATTCCATTGTGCAAAATACGTTTGCAACCACTTTGGAAAGAGACGCTAGTAAGTGGTGTGTGAAAGCTATCGATAAAATCTTTATGTTGTTTTATCACATAATGAGAAGTATAAAAATAATAACGAGAATGTTCTTGAATATAATTGTAAACAGGGAACGTGTCAAGAATTTTTGTTATAGAATGCAAATAATAAGAAAACTAGCTGGCTTCGCCAACTAGCACGCCCTTAACTTACATCGGTGCCTCGAATCTTGTAAAACCTCGAACCGAACGAACCTCCGACACGGGGCCCTGCTGCCTTCGGCACAGGATGATCGCTTAAATTGCACATCAAATAGTATAAACCTCTAACTGAACGAACCTCCGGCTCGGGTCCCCGTTGCCTGACGCACCGTATAGCAGTCGTGCTGCATAATATAATTAAGCGGTCACAGACCTTTCCAACGATATATCACATGAGGGGTGTGTGCAAAATTGAGAAAAGTACCCCCCTTGGGGAGGCAAAGTGGGGGATGGACACCGGAGATACATAATATGATTAAGCGGTCTCAGACCTTTCCAACGATTTATCACATGAGGGGTGTCGGCAAAATTTAAAAAAGTGGCTCCCTTGGGGGGAAGTGGGGGGATGGACACCGGAGATGCATAATATGATTAAGCGGTCTCAGACCTTTCCAACGATATATCACATGAGGGATGTGTGCAAAATTTAGAAAAGTACCCCCTCAGACAGGCAAAGTGGGGGGATGGACACTGGATATGCATATGATTATGCGGTCACAGACCTTTCCAACGATATATCACATGAGGGATGCGTGCAAAATTTAGAAAAGTACCCCCTTGGAGAGGGGCAATTTGGGGGGATGGACACCGGAGATGCATAATATGATTAAGCGGTTATAGACCTCTCCAACGATATATTACATGAGGGGTTATGCCAAAATTTAGAAAAGTGCCCCCCTTGGGGGTGCAAAGTGGACGGATGGACACCAGAGGTGCATAATATGAATAGGCGGTCACAGGCCTTTCGAACGATATATCACATGAGTGGTGTCGGCAAAATTTAGAAAATATCCCCACCCCGTGTCGGCAGAACGCGCTCCCCTCCACCCCTCCCCATAATTTTTGACGCGGCTTCGTTTAAAAAAATTATGTTATGTGTTATAAAATATCGTAAAGTTTAAAACAGATCGCTTTATTGTATTTCCAAATTGTGTTCGCGCCCTTCCCCCTCCCCTCCCGAAAGGGCAAAACGCACGCCCCCCCCCCCCTCCCTCTCCTCTGCATAATTTTTTACACGGCCTAATTCTTAAAATCATAATATCTCGCCCGCGCTGTAATAGAAAGCTTTAATTTACCCATAATGTAATTTAAACAGATTGGATGAATCAATCTTCCTGGTCGAAGCGCTAGTCGAAACCTGACAGGTCTCTAAAGAAAGTAACAACACCAGAATTTAGAGTTTTTTGATTGGAGAATTTATTTTTTTACAGAATTAGGTGTTTTGAAGAAAATTAGTGGAAGCGCGTACAAAAAGTGGGAAAAACTCGAGTAAAATAACTCGTTCAACGGGATTTGTTGTGTTAGAATAGCATGGGAAAGTCGCGCTGGAAATAACTAAGCCTTGCGCTCCCGTGCAAGGCTTAATTTACGATATACACCTTTTATAGGAAATAGAAAACGTTGTTCGATTCTTCGGCATTTCATCAGTAATTTTTGCAAATTTCATGCATTTATTCATAAAATGTACTTCGTTAATATGACCATAAGATTTGCTTGTTGGTAGAGAAAAATAGGAACATCGATCCTTTTAAAGAAGTATATTTTTATTTCATACCAAACTTCTCTTTTGATAAAATTGAATGTAAATTTCCATAAAATTAATTATGTGCACGGGATTAACAGTTATTTTCTTGTACGAAGATTTTTAAAAATGAGATATTACTCTTAAAACAATTTTTAAATATTATGCAATTTTTTCGGTATCGGGATCGAACGGGCTCGTGCTCTAAAGATGCAAAATGTTTCGGGCTCGGATTTAAAATCGTGGGGCTCGGGTAGGCCCGGGCTCCGAAAAGAGATCTCTAGATCTCTAATACACACACAAGATTTGCTCGTATTATAATATATGATTTGGTTACGCTATTTCCACCAGTGACGCTATACATGCAAGAATAAATTTTATTGTATCAGTATTACCTAATTCTAACTTGAAGCATGGTAGGCATATGGAAAACCATAAGAAAAATGAATTTTAAAGTTTTAGTTAGGCAATGTTCCACCATGGGCGCTACCAGTGTAAAAAATCATGCGAAAATGTTTATTAAACATAAATTTGATCATGGCATTATTCAAATAATTTATACAAACCCGTAAAAAATAAAGTTTTAAAAAAATTAGTTATCCCATTTCTCGCCAGGAGACTCTATAAACACAAAAGAAAATTGTGTTGAATCTGTGCCAACTACTTTTAATTTCAATATAGCTATTATACAATGAAACATTAAAACAATCAATTTTATTTAAATGTGGTTACCTTATTTCCTCCCAGGGGGCGCTATAAACGAAAAAGTAAATTGTGTTGAACCAGTATAATCTATTTCATAATAACCATCTACGCCATTAATATATAATAAGACGTCAACTTTCTCCCTAGAGAAATCTCCTATAAACTATTTGACAGAAAATTTTCTCTTGTATGTAACTAATATTCATACAAAATAAACTTGAGTCATGAAAAACACAACACTCAATTGAATCAAATTCACCTCTGTACTATAATAATTGTTTAAAAACAACACAAAATGTCACAAAAACATATATGCATAATTTATTAAAAACTTTTACTTTAGGTGTTTTAAAAAGATACAAAACTGCATTTCACATTAAAAACCTAGCGCTTTCGAGCCGTCCTGGCTCATCATCAGGGTTAAAAACATTAACACACAGATACACACAAAAAACACAAATAGTCTGAAACACCGTTAAAACATCAATGTCTGCTGAAGACAAGGTCAAACCCTTATGAACAGGTCACAGGGGTGGGAAGCATAGGGAGGGATGTGCCAATCATATTTAATCTTGAACTATCTGTAAAAGTTTATACCATAATTTAGGGATGTTGTAAGAAACTGAATCATTGCATGTTTTATTTTTCCTGGTTAAAATATCTATTGATTCACTTATTATTGCTTCATAAAAAGAGGATGTGGGTTTAATAATTTTAGCGTTATCAAAATCTGTTATAATCGACTGCTGTTGTTTTAATCTGGAAAGTGCCGTTTTACTTCTATTATACTTGACATCTGCAATATGTTCTTTTAACCGAATTTTAAATTTCCTTAAAGTCATACCAATGTAGTCTTTAACTTTATAAGATTTTATCCTATTTTCAACTATTTCCATAATAACTGGGATTCTATAACTTCCTGCTAAATCTTCAATCGGTATGGGATCAATCTTCTTATGTAGTAACGCATTCAATTTAACTGGAGGGGATGCTACCAAATTTATTTCATATTTCTTTAAATTATATTTTAATTTTTCAAAAAGTTTCGGAATATATTGGAACTTGTAAAATTTAGTTGGTTTTCCTGTTAATTCTTTTTGTTTTTTACCCTGATATTGATATTGACAAATTAACTTAACAATTAACCTCTCTGAAAAACCATTTTCATTTACTATAATTTTAACTCTGTCAAGCTCCTCATTGATATAACTATCAGTACACACTGAAAATTCTCTATGGATGTAAAACCTATATGCAGCCAGTTTATAACTTAAAGGTGATGAAGCATCTCTGGAAATAGTATTATTTGACCTCATATTTTTCCTATAAACTGTCCGATCTATTGTTAAATTACTGTTTTTTATCAGCTCTACATCAAGAAAAGGTAAACGATTCTGTTTTTCTAACTCCAGGGTAAATTGTATTTTTGTATCAATTTTATTAAGTTTAACCACAAATTCCTTCAATAAATCTATACCATGCTCCCATATAATAATAAAATATATATATATATATATATATATATATATATATATATATATATATATATATATTATATATATATGGGAGCATGGTATAGATTTATTGAAGGACTTTGTGGTTAAACTTAATAAAATTGATACAAAAATACAATTTACCCTGGAGTTAGAAAAACAGAATCGTTTACCTTTTCTTGATGTAGAGCTGATAAAAAACAGTAAAGAAATAATAAATAAATTTGGTAGCATCCCTTCCAGTTAAATTGAATGCATTACTACATAAGAAGATTGATCCCATACCGATTGAAGATTTAGCAGGAATTTATAGAATCCCAGTTATTATGGAAATAGTTGAAAATAGGATAAAATCTTATAAAGTTAAAGACTACATTGGTATGACTTTAAAGAAATTTAAAATTCGGTTAAAAGAACATATTGCAGATGTCAAGTATAATAGAAGTAAAACGGCACTTTCCAGATTAAAACAACAGCAGTCGATTATAATAGATTTTGATAACGCAAACACACATCCTCTTTTTATGAAGCAATAATAAGTGAATCAATAGAAATTTTAACCAGGAAAAATAAAATATGCAATGATTCAGTTTCGTACAATATCCCTAAAGTATGGTATAAGCTTTTACAGATAGTTCAAGAATGAATAAGATTGGCACATCCCTCCCTATGCTTCCCACCCTGTTTATAATGGTTTGACCTTGTCTTCAGCAGACATTGATGTTTTTACAGTGTGTCAGACTAGTTGTGTTTTTTTTGTGTGTGTGTATCTGCGTGGTGATGTTTACGGTTTTCGAATTGTTGGCAACAATAAAGAAACATAGTTAAATTTTATAGGAAAAACGTCCATTGATTCCCAATGAAAATTATGAAATTTTGAATTACTAAGAAAAATATTTGAATAACGTAGATAAAACATAGCCTATGTTAATTTCTGGATTATAATCCACCTATATTCAATGACATTTAATCATCCGTTTTGATCCTGACGTCAGCCAAACAATTTCACTATTTCAAATTTCAAATTCTATTAGAATTAGCACACAGTTAAAATGTTTGGCAACGCGTACAAAAAGTGGGAAAAACTCTAGTAAATTAACTCGTTCAATGGGATTTGCTGCGTTAAATTAACATTAAGATGTCACACTGGAAATAAATAAGTTTTGCGCTGCCGCGCATTACTTAAATATCTTAAATAATGACCTGAGTTGTATATATTTTTAACAACATTTGATAACTAACTGACTATAATATTTGATAAAAAATATCACGGTTTCATATCAATATCAAGAATTTATCTCAATGTTTCAACTTGACGTTCATGAATTTCATTCATAAACGTCTTATAATTTATGACGGAACTGACAATATTGCTCTCATAATAATTCATTTTCTGTGGTCATTGATCACCTGCACTTCTAAGTGGATATCATGGATATCAACATAATGATTTATGACGGATATATTTACAGAACTTTTACTTGTATTTATTCGTCTTATGATAGGTATATGAGTGTAACCAAGGAATTATGAAAGATTTTCCTATTGATCTTTACTGAGCTCTGCTATTCCTTAAAAACCCTTACAAAAACATCCAGAATTAATTGACAAAAGGAAACATAAATGGCACTTTGCTTTTATCCGAAAAATATTACTGATGTTTTTCTTTGAAACATATTCATTTTTCACCACCAGGCAATTGAGGGTCTTATATATACTTTTTTGAGTTATGTCTAAAGCAGTGAGGCTTTAGATTTGTATAGAATTCTTATGAAAAATATCAGTAAAAATATTGTTTTTTCGGTATTATAAAATATAGTAAAACCTCTATCATTCTCTCTGATAAAAATAAATTTTTATGAGTTTTCATAATAAAACGTAAATAAATTATTTCACTTATCGACGAAAAAAGCCGTAAACCTAAGATATCCCCTAATAATATCAAATCAGTTTCATACATGCATTATTATACATAGGTTTTATAAAGATCAGTACTTTTTATGTACAAAATATTAAATAAAATTTATTAAACAATCATTCAATAAAAACTGTAAAGAAACTTTATCTTTTTCGTATCGTTCCCGGAGACAGTTTTGTACATTGCAAGGGGTTCATTATCACTAGCTATAGAAAGAAAAAGTCCAATTATCCACGTGAAAGAATCATTAGAACATGTGGATGCCTATAAAGCCAGTAAAATCCATAACATTGTTGGAATCACACATTTGACATTCGAAACTTTGCAGTTGTTTAACAACAAAGTTTTACATAATCACAAGATAAGATCACTAAGGGGCCTCCGTGGCCGAGTGGTTAAGACACCATTCTGCTAATCGCTTGAGAGCGTAGGAGACAGGTCGGCGGGTTCGACTCCCGCCAGCTCCATTGCACACACTTTGTGGAGCTCTCGGATGTAACTCTCTGGTGTTGTAAATTTCCTTGTGGCTATCTCGTCCCTGTATATTGACGATGACTTATAAGCGGGCACTTGATGTCAAGCACACAAGTCAGGTGTATGTTCTCAATAAACAAACAAAAGATCACTAAATATAATTAAAATCTAGAGAAATGCTTAAAAAAAGGAAAATAAAATTAATTAAAGGAAAATAATTTTAGTATCACTTAAGCATTTCTCTAGATTTTAACAAAGTTTTATTTCAAAAAACGAAAATTTCATTTTAACTGATTTTAATAAGGATTAAAAAAACATTAAGAATGAAAAGTAAAATTGCATAAAGGAAGTTAAATCAGTTGTTCAGTAAAAAAAATGGTCAAACAGATGAGTGTCAAATTTATTTTAGCGTCCTATCACCGAGAAAAGTTTTGCACTATGTCCCGTAAGGCGTTTTTGACACAGGAATTTTGCATTTCGGATAACCCAATTTTAACCGATCCCGACCCAACCCACCGTTTGTTCCTGGTCGCATTAGTTTTTTTCACTGTGGGTCAGATTCGAGGTTGACTTTAAATGTTTCGGGTTCAGATCGGTTTCGAATTAAGTTTTAATTCTTTTGTGTCGGGTTCGGGTTGACCAGATTTTTAAAAGAAAGTCCTTTGATGATTTCTCAATTAAATATATATAAATATTAAAGAGTGTATATATGTCTTTTTTATGAAAACGGATAAAATTTTTATTCGAGACCTAATTGTAGATTATTTTTCCATAAAAAAATGTGTAAAAATGTTACATGTACTAAAATATGGATTCTTTTTCTTTCAGTTTGGGTTCGGATCGGTTTCGGATTAAAGTGTCTCGGGTATAGGTTGACTTTCCGGTTTCGGGTCGGATTGAAACCGACCCGTGCAGGGCTCTAGTGGCACATGTAGAAATCGGCGAGAGTTGTGAGAGGTCACTGTAGTTACTTTACAGTTTAGAAGATTTACAAAATTCACAAAATGCACTCTCACACATGTCAGAAGATTCACAAAATTTCATGTCATTAAAAAATGAATTCAAGTCTGTTTTCTATCAAGCTTGTCGAAATAAATACACTATTCCTCCTCTGAATGGCTCTTAAGATTTTATCTCGATTTCATCTCTGGAATATCACTTTTCGAACAATATTTCACATTTTTCGTTTGTATTCTTGATTGCGGAACTATTTATTTAAAACATATCAGTAAAATGAATCCAATGATATTTCCTATAAAGCAGTTATTCCCCTTTGTAAGTAGAAAACTCTTTTCTGGTTTTCATTTGAAAGATAACCTTGGTATTTCCTTGCCTGGAAGCGAAAGTTTTTCATATGCACAAAATAGATTCAAAAGCATTTTTCAAGAATAAATCAGACTAATTTTTTTCCAATAATAACTTTTTTTTTTACAAAAAAAACAGATATTTTTATTTTTATCAATAGGTAAAAACAAAAGGAATTAAAAATTTTAAAACTTGTTGGGAAACATGCAAGTTTACCTTCTAATTTAAATATGAAAAATTAATGTGATTAACACAATCAAGTTTGAAATTGTCAAAATTTCATAACAAAGCAAAATAAAAGTTTTTGTATGATTAAAAACTTTTTTAATTTAAATGGTTGCCTATTTTGTCTGAAAACATAATATGTATAGAAAATAATTTAATAAAGGATTTTATTACAAAAACAAAAATTAACAAGTGGGTAAGTGTAATCGAAGATCGCACAAAGGGTTTCGTTTAATATTCCTTTCAAAACACTTTATCCTTTCTTTAAGAAATCCAAATAAATTTCATTTAGCTACAAAAAAAAGTCATGTTTTTTATAAAATAAAAATTTACCGGTCTATATTTTCGTTTTTTGAATATTTAAACCAGCCCGATAGCGGGCAAAGCCCGATATTATACTCTGTCATAATAATATATGTCATGTGGACTAAATGCGATATTTAAAAAATAATAATTTCAAAATTAAACATGTTGTACACCTTCAAAATGTTAAAATATGCGAATATTTCCATAAGCGGGTTTTTATCATGATTCAATACGATCCTCAAATTCATATATTTACTGTTCTCTATTACTCACATTGATACTAGCTTTGTATTATTCTCAAACATTTGAGAAATCCGTCGAACTTCCGATATGACGCCATATTAATTTTCTTTTTAATTCTCCAATGACGTGATATTAATCTGCTTTCTGTACATTACACATACTCATACTCCATGTATTATTGAGAAATCTTTGAAAATTTCCTTTTTATTACCCATATGACGTCATAATCTTTTTTTCTTTAATTGGTGAAACTTTTTATTTCATATAAATGCTGGACGATTACACAATGAAACAGTACTACATTAAAGACGTGAGTATAAAATATCACAAATTTACTAACTGGTGTATACAAATGTCAAATTTACTAAATGGTGCATACAAATGTCAAATTTAAAACTTATACATACATTAAAATAAAATTAAAAATATCAACGTTTCGACCAACTTCTATGGTCATCCTCAGGAATAGTTGTTACATTGAAAGTCTTTTTTATTTCATTTTCATTTTTCACGTGGAAATCTTTCAATAGAAAATTAATTATTGTAGAAAGAATTTTATTGTGGATTTTTAATTGTTGGCAACTGTTCTAACGAAAAATGTTTAAATTTGATAGGAAAAGGCTGTTAGAATGTTGGTTTTGTATCTCTATGTATTAAAATAATACGATTTTTTCAATTTTTAATATTTTTAGCTTCAAGCAGGTATTCAATTATATATACACAAAGTTTCAACTCTGTAAGTTATATAGATTCTGAGAACGGCTCTGTGACGGACAGACAACGGAGCGGAAGTAATAGGGTTTCGTGAGATGAACGAAACCCTAAAAAATGATCAAATTGTCGAGATTTTGTTACGTATCCTTCTCAAATATGATTTTCTGAACAAAAGTTAATACATACAATACATCACTTCTCATCTCAACAAGATGTTATTTAAAACAGGCGTTATTTTAACTTTACGAGTTATTTTTAGATATAATAACTTCATTAAAACAAATTTTCTAATTATCCTTACATAAACATCAGTGCATAAATAAAAATAAGCAAAAGAAATGATTAAGGGAGTAATTACATTTGTATAACCTTTGAAATGGTGACACAATATCGATTATTTTCCATTTTCATTCTCAGTATTCAAATAATGAAAGTTATTAATAGATAATCTGTGTAACAAAGAACAATTAATCAATTAGGTTAATAACCAAGAAATCATAATTATTGAATATCATATAGATGACTATTATAGTTTCGTATTATTAATTTGTAACGAGTAATATTTCTTCAAATAATGAATTTCTCAGTTCATTTAAGCATGAAAATATTTTTATTGAGTATATTAAACGAAAAAAACTAATAATGAATACTTTGTATACAATTATTTAACAAACGTTTAAATAATGAAAAGATCAAAGGTGAAATTATATGTATTAGTAAGAAAAAGATAGGATGAAATAGGAATCTCTTCATTTTGCTGCAGTTATGTTAAAGAAAAGTAATTCGTTCTGTTTTAATAAAAGATTCAATTACTTGGTCAAAATATAACACATTTTTCAGTATTACGCTTCCGAATAACACACCGATTTTAATTATGTAATAAACGGTACGATGCCTGGACGGCTAATGAGGGTATCTAAAACAAATGTAATTTTAAACTAGTTGTTGAGGGGGGGGGCACCGTATGACGTCATAAACTTTAAATTTTCTATTACGGAATTGCGTAAAAGAAACAGTCTTATAACTCCAAAAATTATAATCCTATTAACTAAGAGTTTACTACGTCGGATGAAGCGTCTCATGTCCAATTAAAATATATTTTGAATTGAAATTTGAATCAAATACAGTGTCAGGAAAAATTGAAGAGTGTGGAAAATAGGATTCCAAATATCTCGGCAACTCATTATTCGATTGATTTCATTCGTTATGCAAAATTTATGTTTTTTTATTGCCTTTTATATTCATTCCTTGAAATAAACAATTTCGAAAAATTTTATATACCTTTTATCAGAACGAATATTTCGAGAGTCCGAAAAAATTGTTCCAGATAATCGAGGTGACTGAAATTCAATAGGCTTCTTCTCATTATTACATACTAAGTACAAACCCAATTTCAAGTGTCTATCTCAATTTGTTCTGGAGAGAGAGCGTTTACAGACACACACAGAGACAGACAGACCTATGCTATTTTTTTTTCTAAAACTATGTTTTTCGGAATCTCCAGTGTCTGAAACGTGTAAATTCGTCAAAATTTTTTTTTTCTATTTTTAAAATGATTACAAGACATACCCTATACAACGTATGATGGGTTAGAAATACAATATTTATTTACTATTATGTACAAAACTTACATACAAAGCCACTCTTTGGTGATTATTTAGAATGAATTGAAAAATTTCCATATGTAGTCAAGATCTCCTCATACTCATTATCAAAGTAAGTAACAACTGAGATGTCCTCTAGACATCATAATCCTTCAAGAAGCCACCGCCAAGCGCCAACTATCACTTTTTCCGCTTGTCTCGTTTCTTCAACTCACTTCACTTCAATTATGGAAAAAGAACTCTTCACTTCAGTTCCCAGATGTGTGAGTAAAGCAAAGGTTGGAAGGTCGGTTGTATGACAAACGGTGTAATAATTTTTCAATCGCTCCGATATTGTTCATTAAAAAAAAATTATATTAGATTCTACTTTCAACTTTATTTATTTCCTTAAGATCTCACCATTACATGTATTCGTTTTTGCTTTCTTCATACGCGATAGTTTATACTTCAATTAAATAATTCATGAAACGAAAATGAAAAAAAGAAAATTCTTCATTTTATTTTTTTTTAAATCTATAACGTTTCGCTTTGTTAATTGCGTCTTATGGACTTATCGCTTATCCATCTTACGTAGTACAGGGTAAGTCTTGTAATCGTTTTGAAAATCGAAAACAATTTTTGACGGATTTACACGTTTTAGACACTGGAGATTCCGAAAAACATATTTTTAGAATAAAAAATGGCTGTCCATCTGTCTGTATGTCTGTGTGTGTGTCTGTAAACGCACTATCTCCCGAACAAATTGAGATAGAGACTTGAAATTTGGTATGAACTTAGTATGTAATAATGCGAAGAAGCTTATTGAATTTCAGTAACCTCGATTATCCGGAACCATTTTTTTTCGGACTCTCGAAATGTTCGTTCTGATAAAAGGTATATAAATTTTTTCTAAATTGTTTATTTTAAGGAGTGACTATAAAATACAATAAAAAAACATAAATTTTACATCAAGAATGAAGTTGATCGGATCATGAATTACCGAGATATTGGCAATCCTATTTTCCAGACTTTTCGATTTTTCAGGACCCTATATTTCCTTCAAATTTCAATTCAAAGATCTATTTTAATTGGAAATGAGACGCTTCATCCGACGCAGTAAACCATTAGTTAATATGCTTATTAATTTTTGGAGTTATAAGGATGTTTCTTTTACGCACTTCAGTCATCGAGCCTTTAAAGTTTAGGACGTCATCAAGCCACGATTTTATTCGAATTGCAATCCCTTTTATAAATAGTTTACACATGTTTTATTTTCATATTTTATATTATGCATATCCATGATGGGTAAGTATTGCGGTGGCCCCCAGCGACTAGTTTTTTCCGTAGTCAAAAAGGAGTATAGGTCGGTTTCTTGAATCTTCCCCGAGGAACAATTAATATACAGTTTGAGAATCATAAATTACAATAGAATAATTGGGTGAAATCGTTGGTGAGTTCTTAATCTGTGTAAGTAATGCGAACAATTTAATTAATCATTGATTGTGTTGCAGAAGTAAACTCATTTTATTTGTTTGACTGTTATTTTAAATACTTTGATTCAAAAATACAAAATAAATAAAATATCTTGATTTATTTATGCGAGATTTATATATTGCACAAATTTAGGATACTTTAATTTTTTACAAAATAAATATAAGAAAAAACTGGAGCGACAAACAAAGCTAAATGTAGGATATTTACAGGTTAATTCAGAAATTTGATAAGTGTTGTTTTAACAAAAGGTTTTAATATTTTTTCAGTATAGATTTGTCTAAAAAAAAATCAGTAATAAAACAACGACAGAATATTTATTTAGAGATGTACAGGAGTTAGAATTTTTTTTCAACAGCTATACCACATTTATATTAACAAGAAGACGGAATTGCAGAATTAAATGCCTTTCTGGTAAAAATAACAGAAGTAATTTATATGTTGATAAAAAAATGCTTTATACTGCTATCCTAAACAATTTTCTAAAACATAAATGATAGAAAATAGAGAAAAAGTATTCAGAATGCAGCTGTAGTTAGATGTTCCAATTCATTTGCAAACAAAGCAGTATTGGTCATCGATCACTTTAATCTGCTGGGAAGAAAAGCATATTATTAAAAATGACAAAATATTATTTTTACCTTAGCAATGTTTTTTCCCCTAATTAAATTTAATGAATCGGCTTTATCCATGCAGTATGCAGATCGGCAAAACGCTGAAGCATCTTTCAGCTTTAATTAATATTTAATAAACTCAGCATGAGTTTTTTTGCTTACAATGTTCTTTTTTTTTTTTGGACATGAAAAAAAAAATGTGATAGACATAAAAAAAACACGGGCAATTTCCTTAAAAATAATTAGAGGATTATAAATGATTAAAAATAGTCTATGCATAAAATAGAAGTTCATTTACTCATTTTTAGGTTTCTTTCGGATATAAAAATATTTTTTAATAATAAGGAAAGTAAATTTTAAAATAAATTCTATTTATTTTTTTCTTACTTTATAGTAGAAAATATTTTGAAGAAATAAATTCTTTAACTGATATTTTATAATGCACTAGGCAGCATTGCCCTCTACGAGCTACGCTCGCCAACTCCTGTTCAGACACCGCAGGCTCTAAAAATACGCTAAAAATTTGCTCTGTTCTAAAAAATAATAGAGAAGATGGAATTATAATTAAACGACCTGTGACGATCTTCTATAATCGGGTTTACTTTCATTTTCGTTTGACTGGGGGATTTTAAGGCCGAATCAACTGCTGTCTAGACAGCTAACGACTGCTTTCCTGACTGATTAAATAAGATCAATTAAGCATTTGAAAATAAGCTTGTATAAAATGGCTAAATAAACAATATCGCCGCCTCGTGGAATTTTATAACGACGCTATAAGAAAATTGTTTTAAATACGACGTTTTAAATCTATTGTTTTCCATATGACGTAATTTTAACCAAACATTGGTTTCTCTTTTTGAAATTCACGTGAAAATATATTTTTTAATATTTAAACAGACCATCTCGAAATCTGGAATCTCTCGTTTAAATATCTTTTTTTAATTGAAACTGATTGGCAATATTACTATTTCAACATTTTAAATATGACATAATTTTTCCCATTTACTGTTTTTAACATGTAATAATTTAATTATTATTTTAAAGTTTTATTTCTCTTTTTAATATTCACATGTATGTACATTAGAATGACGTACTTTTCCCCATTTACTGATTTTAACACCTCCTCATTTAAATAATATTTTAAAGTTTTATTTCTGTTTTTGATAGTCACGTGTAAATACATTTTTTAATTGAAAGGGAATGTCATTATTTGCGCTGTTTTAGAAATTAGCAGTAATATAAAAATGGCCTTTTCGAAATATGAAAGAAATCTGAAATGAAATGAAGAAAATTGGAATAAAAAATTCCTCCAAAAATGAGTCAAATTAAAACAAATAATTGCACACTGCACGCCGAAAGTTTGCTAAGTACGTCAATGCAGAATATCATGGAATTCCTAAGCATAGTTTTTATTCCCATAAAACCTTTTTTAACAGAACTAGTTTGACCGATTTCAAAATTAAATAGCCCTTAAAATAATTCTTAGATTTTAAAACTGCTTAGTTACTTCTCTATTATCCCGTCGACCACTTTTCATAACAAATTACTATCGCCAAACTGTAAGATTAAATGCCAAAAATGCAGTCCCATTGACTAGATGTCCGAAGCATTATACGTGTTTGTTATGTCATCAAGTGGTTTTTAATTCAACATTTGCGTGTATTTTTCATTATGTTTTACTGATTTATGAGTTATTTCATTCATTAAAATAACAATTGTGTCCTTAAATTCATATATTTTATTTATTTATTTAGTTTGATATTCCAATGGCAACGTTCTCCCGTTTATTTGGTGTTAAAGTTTGGCGATAGTTTTTTGTTATGAAAAGTGGTCGACGGGATAATAGAGAAGTATCACTGTTTATCTTCTACAGCGTGTTTATCGAACATTTCTCTAAAATATTACCAATTTTCATATATTTTTCTGCAAACTTTTCTTAATATTATCCGAGGAAGACTTCCAGTCACAAAAAATTCATTTGCAGTGGCGAAAGCGCAGGTTACTTTTTAAAAAATATATAAAACAGAGAGATACTTTTGTCAGTGTCTTATACAGTCAAACCTGTCTGTCTCGAATCTCTCGGGAGCCAAAAACAAATTCGAGATACAGGTTTCGAGATATACAGGTTTTATATAAACAGACTAAGAACATTTCTTTAAACTAAATACAAAAGATTAAAGGTTTAAAATAGTAAGTTTTATTTACATACCTTACGAAAAGTATTCCGTTCGGAGTTTTTGATCCAAAACTTTTTTAGATTGGACATTTTTTTTGCAGTTTTAAAACAGCAGAGAAGCAAGCCTGATCAATATTGTTCTGGGATTCCAGAAAAATTCTCAATATTTCAACGGCTTTTTCTGCTTCTTTTGGTGTAACAACTCTTTCTATATTGATGTCCAACCCTTGCGGTGCGGAGAGTGGCGTATGTCGCATAGGAATTTCACGGAAATGAGGACTAGCGAGTTACAAACGTTTATTGTTGCTATGGTGGGATTGTTTGTTACTCATAAATAAGATCGGATCTTGAATTGAAAAGTGGTGTTTCTTCCGAAAATTCGAGATCGGCAGGTTTGGAGAAAAAATAATTTGAGATAAGTTTGGGAAATACGTTGATTTTTGAATGAAAGTGAAGGGAAATTTGAAAATTTCGACATAGACAGGTTTTCGAGATAGGCAGATTTCGAGATAGACAGGTTTGACTGTATATTAAGTATAGGATGGAATTTTATCATGCAGTGAAATGAAATAATCTTTTATGCAGAGAGTAAGAATTAAACTGGTGGAAAAAAAAACATTAAAAAAATGCTTTCTTGAAAACAAATTGAACTAAGTTGCCTTACATTCCAAAATTGAATTATACTATTAATATAGCATTTCGATTAGAAGATTCGGACAGGTGTCCTTGGCGATTATGACAGGCTCTTCATGATGCTTGGCGATTCGGTTTTGTCCGAAATTATTTAAACAAATAAAATTTTATATCCCATAAACCCATATGTCTCCACTCTCACATAAAGGCACTCTATTTTAAACTGTTACCCTTTTCTTACAACGCTTTATTAAAGAAAGCAAATATTTTCTTCTAAAGAAATAATATTTTACAGTTAAAGTTTCAGTTTCAGTTTTACAGTTTTAGTTTAAATATGCTGAAAGGATCCATTTTACCAATTTAGGAAAAAATATCTTGAATTATTTTTTCCACTTCACAAAATATTACTTTATGTAGACATAGAAACCCATGAAAGCTAATAATAAAATAAGTTCAAAAACTTTTTAACATTCAATCAATGTTATTTAACATTTTCATTCTTCCGAAACTTTGGCTAAAAGTTTGTCTCTTATATAAATGTATAAAAAACACAAACTTCTTCAGCATTTTTTTATTACTTTTTTATTTTATGTATTAAATAAAACATCCATAAACGATACGCGTTCGTTGAAACCAGAAACATATTATCTACAAAATTCCCGGGAATACTATTTATATTTCCATTCCCACTTCAACGATTATGTTTATGTTTTGCAAAATCCCGATTATTTGTTTCCATCATTCGTGTAAATGGTCACCCAGGTGCTGTTGGAGACATAAAAATGTCATTAGGTAAAAAGCCCTGTAAAAGTTCTTTTCAACAGAGGTCTTTCTTCGAACTCATTTCTTAATGCCTTTTATGGCTCTTTATTTTATATTCTATTTTTGGTGACATCATTTGTTTAAAATTGTTTACCTAACATTTTTCTGCAACTTTTATTATAATAGTGAATATGAAATATCATATCTCACATGTTATTTTGTGAAGCATATCGTGTAGGTTTTGTAATACGTATAACGTATTAGAAAGACAAATGCTAAGATTCATAGAAGGGTTTTTTTTTTTTTTTTTTTTTTTTTTTTTTTTTTTTTTTTTTTACATTAAACAAGGAAACAAAAATTTATTTTTGAAGACTATTTGAAAAATATTATTTAATGAATGATTTATTTTATTTTTAAAATATGAATAAAATATCGATGTCACTTTTTTTTTTCAAGTACATTTTAAATCTAATACATCGGACATGAAATTGTATCTTTTCATCTAAATATAATAAAACACAGTGTTTTGATTCCGATACGAACACATCCATATTACAACAGTGGATTAGTACCTACTGCAATTTTTACAGAGAAAAAAAGAAATAATGAAAAATATTCAGACACGTGGCTTTTTGGACGTACTTTTTTTTTTTGTTTGCCGGTC
Source organism: Maratus michaelseni (assembly GCA_963931845.1). Lineage (NCBI taxonomy): Eukaryota > Metazoa > Arthropoda > Arachnida > Araneae > Salticidae > Maratus > Maratus michaelseni. The sequence goes on from OZ007588.1 coordinate 7,157,611, forward strand.
AAATTTCGGTAAAAATGTTTCTGCACGTGTACTTCGCTTTTATAAGTGTATAAAAATTCATATTTACTGTGACGTCACGAGAATAGAGTCTGTTGGGTTTATTTTGTCTTTTATGCATTTTAACTTTATTGGTACCATTTATTTTCATTACAATTAAATAGAAAATGATTTTTTTATTTGAATCCATGGTGGTTAGGCATAAAAGTACTATTGAAAAGTCTGCACTGGTGAAAATGACGCTATACGTAGATTGAAATTTTTTTTTTTTTTTTGTACATTAATAAAGCTAAAAAGAATTATGTGATTTTTCCAAAATAACGTAATTTTTACTGATTTTTCAATTGTTAATTATAAAATTAGAATTGGAGCCTTTATTGATTACTTCATCTTGATAACATGTTAGCGATTACTTTTTTTAAAAATAATAAATTATACGTAAGATAAATTAATTTTTTAATAAAGATTTGAGAAAAATAGAGGATTTCAGGAAAAATTAAAATTATTAAGAGTAGTGTTGTGGTAAAAAAAAAACTTGAAACGATTACGGATAACATTAACACAATTTTTTTTAAAGAAACTTGAAACGACTACGGAACATCAACACCTTTTCTACAAGTTTCCGAAATCGCTTGTTGAACATGTGTGTAACATGTTAGCAGATTTCTCTTTTAATTGAGAATATTGTTAAGTATTCTACATACCAATTTTCAGGATGAAATTACAGAAAGTCAAGAATAATCAAATTTATTTTAAAGAAATTGATTTTTAATGTTATTTGTTTTCTAAATATATATTATTTGTATCTCAAAGTTTAAAAGATAATTATCAAATAGAAAATTAAATACAATTAAACACTATATCATGAAACTGACACTTAATTACTCATTTAGGGGAGATAGGGGCTGAATGGGATATTTTCACAAAAATATTGATTTTAAATAATTTCTTTAAGTTATTATTAATATTATATATCGCATTTCATACATTAGGTGTTTGTCTACATCGTATGCACAATATTTATTCAAGATTATTATTATACAGAAATATATTATGCAATTAAAAAAAAATGGTCCTCTCTGTCCCAATCATCCCCACAGCAGAGATGGATGGGACACAAATATTTTCCTACCTGTAATCAATGATATCAAATTAAAATTTATAATTATAAACTTATATGTAATTATATTTGTAATATATGATCTTTTATGGCTGTTATATATCAGTGTTAGTAATATAAGAAGTGAAAACACTGTTAATTATGCATTAAAAACTGTAATTTATGTTATATATTTTAACTGAAATTTTAATGAATTACAAAGTTAAAGTTAGACGGATGTGCAAATATTCAGTAACACAATAAATGTGGTCTGTCTAAATTGTTCTAAATGTGGTCTGTCATTCGCATAAGCTGGTATAAAATCAGTTTCAATGAATGTATTGCTGTTAAAAAAGAAAAATGCAGTTTTCCTAAAACCACTGGTTATGTTTATGTTGCTAGTACTAAAAGCTGACAAAAATGCCTCTTTGGCAAAAGCTGAGAGGTTATAAATTGTAACATGCTCTCCAAGATTATTTGTCAGCCAATCATCTTAGACTGATCTCGGCTTTGCTTTTAAAGGCCCATAAACAGAAACATCCAATAGCTGACTATGGCTACAATGAGGAGGAAATGTTAAAATAATAATTAACATAAATTATTAATTTATTAACTTATATAATATTATTTTGTTAATAAAAAATTCAGTATCTTCTAGGGATGACTGAAGCAGTCCCATTCATCCCCGTTTGAAATATCCCAATCATCCCCATGATGCATATATTCAATTGTCAGCCATTTTGTCTCAGAAACTATTTTGTCCCAATGTAAAAATGTATATTCATTCATTTGTCATAATGTATATTCATTCATTTTAATTACCAATATTGAGCCTTGAAATAAATAACTATAACATATCTTAATTGTTTATAATACATAAAATATGTAAACAACTTCAAATATAAAAAAAATACTTTTAAGCAAAGTTTTCAGGAAATGCAACTTTGAAAGAAATTGAAAACAGCCATGTGATCTTGCTTTTGTTTCTGAAGCACATTATTATAGTGTCATCTATGAGGATAGGAAGCAACTAAAAAAAATGTTTAGTGCTTGACATATTGAGAATGCCCCATCCATCCCTTGTCCCATTCATCCCCCAGTTCCCCTACTCTTTAAATAGTTTAATAACAAACTTCTAAACGAAGGCTTCAATCAAAGGAGAATTGAAATTTCTAATAACAGGAATTATGAAACAGGAAACAAAGTTTAAAAATTTAATGCAATTAAAATTAGGAGAATTATTTAGTATATCCTCTGAAGATTCTTATTAGAAATTGTCTACCTAGGGGTGTTTTAATATCTAACTTGCTATTTAAGTATCTAAATAACTTAATATCTCTTTAAAACCTACACTGTTAAAAATTTGCAACAATCTGTCCAGTCATTTAACCGTTTTTATAGAAAACGGTTACAAAACCTTTATTTAACTGTATTCTGGCCACATTATTGCCTATGTTATGGTCAGAATAGAGTTAAATTACAGTTATAAAACCATTTTCTTTAAAAACGGTCAAATGAGTGGACAGCTTGCTGCAAATTTTTAACAGTGTGCACTATTACTGAAATATTTTTTTTACATTTTAAACGTTTGGAGCTGTTTTCTTCTCTAAATGTATGGTTGTTATAGTAGTATTTTTGAAATACTTCACTATAAACCATGGTATAATATGTTTTAGATTATACGGAAAATTGTGGCAAGAAAGTTTTTAAATAACAGTAGAAAAAAATCAGTATTGAATAATTAGAATTAACGAAAGGTCTGCCGAATATTTTCTCCTATTGTTACTGGAATGGTTTGTTTTTACACCAAATTCATTTTAACGTTAGTTTTCAAGCAATTAAAATAATTCTTACCATTAAGATTTTTTAACCAAGAGTTCTAACATTTCTGAAGGATATAGGTATAAAATATATTTTTTCTCAACAAAGTACGACGGATAAAAGATTAGGAAGAAAAGTTTTAGTTATATTTATCGTTATTATTTTATTCTACTTTCTAATGAACCTCTCTCACTCGTTATCTGTAAATATAGTTTATAGCTTAACGCTCGATTACTGTCCTCAAAATATTTACGTTATTGCTGTCGTTGTAAATATGACATAACATGACAGGTTTCTCGTTAAGTAGAGAATAAAAGAAAACTTTGATGGAGTTTTGATATTTGGGTCGCTGAACACGAATCTGAGATTTTCCAACAAATTTTTTTCCGGAAAATAATTTTTTTACAAAAATTGTATTAAAAAACGGACTTTTCTCTGTGTTTTTTTTTTTTTTCAAAATAACTTCTAAACGTTATGCATTTTACGTTAAAGTTGTCAATATATGAATTAAAGAAGATAAAATCCCTACAATGTATGTATTACAGTTTTTTTCTCTGATTAATAGTTCAGCCGTGTAAAAATTTCCCTGAAGAAATTGCATTGGAAAATTTCAGATTCGTGTTCAGCGACCCAAAACACATAAAGTTACCAAATATCAAAACTTTCTTTTATTTGCCTTTCATGAGCAGAGCATACGTAACGCCAGGACTATAACGTAACTTCCATATTTATACACTTTATACAGCATTATTTCGGAGAAAGTTAGTATATATATATATTTTTTTGTCTTTAATCACAAAAACTAAAAATAAATATACCAAATTGGCGTCTTCAAAGACGCCTTAACAGACACGAAAAAAAAAGTCACTGTGTCTTACAGATACAAGGGTAGTAATCGCATGTTAAAACTAATATTGTTAGTTACATTTTATTATTCATAAAAGGATGTGAGTTCTGTAATTGAAATTAGATGAATGAATTAAGCACTTTTGATTTATTATTTTGAAAATTATTCAGGAATTGTTCCCTTACACTACTCCATCCTTTCAAAATGCTTCAATCTCATAATATTTGATTAGAATTTAAATATTAACTTTATTTGAAATTTAACCACCTTCTTTTCCTTTGATGTATCTTCCTTCCAAGAAATGATTAAATTTTTTACATAAATACACTCTTATCTTCTTCAATATGCCAATGAAATGCTGTTTGATGAGAAAATATGGACTATCGTGATATTGAAATTCTCACTCATTATAGAATAAGATGTTAATTTTAATTCGTTATACATAAATGATGACATCGTTTCCATGTTACAAACGAATTGCACTAATATAAATAACTTAGAAATAGTTTTATTTGGATAATTTTCAATGAAACGACATTTATTCATAAATTATAAACAAGCAGTTTTTAAGCCAATAAAATTAAAAAAATTAAAAGAAAAAGAATATTTAAATTTTCTTATGTTACGCACGTACACACTTACAATAATTATTTAAATCTTTGTATAATTTTTTTTAAATGAGGTTCTTCTTTTATTTTGTTTAACTAAAAATTATACTTCGAATTATTTATAGATAAATATTTTTTAAAGAACTAAAGAAATCTATATATTCTATTCCAAAAACTTGGTTTTAATTATTAAGAATTGTTTTGGGATATATTTGCAACAATTTTGTGTAAGCTACAAATCCTCTTGATACCCCCATTATTCTTCAAACTGATAAGTAGTTGACGCGCTAGTTTAATTTACGTTCAAGTTAAAAAAAAATTCTAATGAACTCATTCTAGACAATTTACTTTAATATGCTTTCTTATTTTTGAAAGCAGTGAGGGGGGGGGGAGCTATCTTACGTCGTCCTTTATCGCGTTACCGTAGCTTAGCATGGCCTTTATCTTGCTATATTTCACATATTTGCATCTCTAATTTTATATAAAGCCCCCATTTACAGTGGTCAATTTATAATTAGGCATAACTAAATACAAATAAGGAATTTTTTGCAATGATTTTGTTGCAGCAAAAGAAAGTTTTTCTATATGTCAAAATCTGTGTAAAGGGGTCAGATATAATTTTAAAAAGTGTACATTTCAAAACATTAACTGCAGAACTGTTTCATTAAAATATTTTTATTCCCCCACCTTTTTTTTATATATATATTTACAATTTATATTGCTCACTAATCTCCAACATGTAAAAAATTAAATCGCGTTTCAACATTTTTGGGACTCCCTGTATAGCATTATGAAAATACAAAAGACCAAATAATTTATAATTAGTATATTTATTAATATTTAAACATAATCTATACAAAATTAGAAAGGAAAATTTATTTTGTAGAAATTATTGTTCTTATTTTTATTATCTACAATTACTGTGTACATTAAGTACATATGAACAAGGATTGTTTTGAAGTCCAGTAAATATCGTCTGACTAAATGAATTGGAAACAAATTTGTATTAATGAATTCCTCTTTTAGAATGTAACATTAATTGTCAGAAGATATTCAAAAACTTTTATGACTATTAAGAGCTATTATTAAGATCTTCATCTCACACGGTGAAGGATAGTCAAAGACGTTTCAAATCAAAATTAATATTTGAAAAGATTTTTAATTCAATTGCTTACGAAAATAATCCATCTCCGAAATTCGTGAACAGCCTTCTGTTTTTATTGAAATCCCAAATTTTTCGCCTGCATTCTTTTCTCTCGAGCCATTTACTTAAAACGAAAAATTTGCATACCAATGCTGTGGCAACAAAGGATTATGTTATACTTCTGATTTCAAAGAATCCTTCGGTATTTCTGAGCCATCAACATGGTTTCTTGTACACAAAACAACACCCGAGAACATTTTACAAAGTTAATTACAAAAGAAAACAATTATAATTTTGCATTAAAAAAAAATTACTTCGCACGAATAGGTAGAACAAAAAGAATTTAGGAAAATTTCAAATTTGTTAGGAATTATATAACATTACGTTTATATTAAAATCTCACCTTATAATTTAACAAGTTGGAAAATGTGCGTCAAACGTGACAAATGAGGTACATTAGTGCTATAACTAGTTTTACAATGTAAAAAAATCGCCGTTATTATTTCAGTGAAATGAATTATATCGTCTGTTATGATCGAAATAAGCATGCATTTTTTGTTCGATGCGAATTTTTCTTTCGGCACCAGACAGCACTGCGAAATTCACCATGGAGATCTTGCTTTGCGAATGATTACCTCCATGGTTTAATATTTCTATGACTCACGTGTGATTCTCTTGTGTTTATTTACCTTAATGGATTGAGATATTTGACTGTTAACCTAATTCCCACTGATGTAAACCCAGTATCTATACATTTTTTAATTTAACTCATCTCTCAAGCAAACAATTTTTTGAACGATCTTTCTAAAAATGTAACTTTTATGCCAATTTATTCGAAAAAATCATTCTGAATAAATATTTCTGCTTGGCATATGAAAAAAAAAGTGGTTAGCCCGTATTTGTTTTCCTCAGTCACATGACTTGCGCTCTTACTATATAGATTACGTATGATAGGATTTAATAGAATAAAGAAAACTTTTTATAATATATTTTTAAGTTTTGATTCGATTTTCATAAAATTTGCAATGACTCAACAAAATTCTTCAACAATTATACATATTAAATTTCAAACCATTCGGTTGGGTAATTTTTGCGCTGTTATATGCTGACGGACGGACCAGATGATGACAATCGGTGCTATGTATTTAGATAACTGCAAACGCACCTAAAAATGGAATATAAGTCGATTGATTGGATTGGCTTTTTTCAAGTATCGGTTATTTTTTGCCATATTAGTATAAAAAGGTTACTTTCATGGAAGACCCTTGAAAGTAAAGTGACCGATTGATCATTCTCGTGCAAGAAAAACCCTGAAAACCCTGCACAGTCAATCATCCTGTCCAGACCGCGTTGGTTTCGAAGTGACCAGTACGCTAATCACTGGGCCCACGTAATGCGATTGAAATAATCAGATTTAAAAGTCTAGAAAAACAACATGGAATTTTATTACGTTATGTATTTTGTTACGTTTTAAAACGTTCTAACATTTACAGAGCAGTCTATTGTCTCCCAAAATATAAAGAAAACAGAAAATATTAAAATTTAAAGATTTCACGCCGAAAACAAATATTAAAATTAATTAATGCTACCAGATTTTGTTCCGGATATCGATTATGACTTTTTTACTAAAAGTTAACGCTATTTCAGCTTAAAGAGAATTCTTTATTTATAATATATGTATATATATTTGGTGCAAAACTTGGTTATACATACGAAAAAAGTCTGTACATATATATTACAAAACTTCTTCCAAATAATAAATCTTAAATCAGAGGAAAATTGACAATATATAAATGCACCAATAATACAATACAAAAATGTATATCCAATATATATATATATAAACTTATTGCAAAAATTAACCATTGAAACAGAAGCAAGTGACCAAACGCAATGAAATTATTACCCCATATAAGCACTGTCAAATTACACATTATAAAACATAGTCCTAACAAATGAAGTATTATTTATTCAAAAAGTGAAACATAAGTAAAAAAAAAACACAAATGTAGGCTTATAATGTAATTTACTTTTTCAAGGGCTGGGAAACCACATTATAAGCAAAGAATGATTGTTTCATGTAATTGACACCAGCTTAATACCAAAAATTGTGTTATATATATACACCGGGTGCGTCATAAATTCGTGCGAACTTTAAAAAATCATAATAAAAGAAGTAATGCTAGGAAAATTTTTCGGTCTACGCGAGTAGGATCAGAAGGATTTTGGATTTTTTTTTCCATGTATAATAAAAAATGATTCCAAAAGTAACCGATAGAGGGCGCTGACACGTCATACTGAGGCGTTTTATACAAATCAGGATCGACCAGACCAGATCGAGCACTACAAGAATGGTGAATCCACAACTATTGCATTGCGAAAGTTTCGCATGGAGAAAGGACTTAAGGCGCAAAAAAGCCATATTTCATACGATCGATCAGACCAGATCGAGCACTACAAGAATGGTGAATCCACAACTATTGCATTGCGAAAGTTTCGCACGGAGAAAGGACTTAAGGAGCAAAAAAGCCCTATTTCATTGAATGGGATACTCAATTTAGTGCGACGTTTTGAAGAAACGGGGAGTTTGGAGGATCATCCACGTAGTGGCAGACCATCCTCGAGCACGGATCGTGTCCACGTTGTAAAAAGTGCCATGGAAGAACTGGCAGCCGAGACATCAACGGAGAGTAGCAGTGCTCGTGAAGCTGGGAGAATAACGGGGAATCCGGAATCGTCGATTCGACGTATTCTGCACGGAATCTTGGATCTATATCCATACAAGATACAGGCACTTCACCAGTTATTACCGGCATATACAGATAAAAGACTAAAGTTTGTTACATGGGCGCTGGCACAAATGGAGCGTGACCCACAATGCTTGCTGAACGTCATGTGGACGGATGAAGCACACTGTTCACTGCACGGTGACGTCAATACGCAAAACCCCAGACAGCACGCTCTATCTATAAGACGTCGATTTATAGTCTAAATACGTCTATAACGTCCATGACATCTTTTAGATGTGCATAGCATTAAAGATATAGATGTCTATAAGCCTTTTCTCATTTAGATGTGTATTAGACGTCTATGACCTGCTATAGACGTATTATAACATTCACCTTTTCGACGTCTAAAGGAAATGCTTTTTTCAACCTCCATTGGAAATACTTTTCGATCCATCCAATGGATTTGCGAATAACACATACTATGCTCCTCTTATAGAAAAAGTACTTCTACTACAATGCAACTGCGCGCATGCGAGAACGGAAAGTCGAAGGTCGTCCGAAGACGCTGAGGACGGCGCATTGTTTACATTCCATCGGAATTGAAATTTTGAATGAAATTTGTAATTATAATTACATCTTGCGTAAAAGGTAAGTTAATCATTCCTTTATTTACTTTCATTGTAGTTTATATAACACTCAATTACTAAATTCTTTTATCTTACATAAATACAAGATTTACGCTTAATGTTACGATAAGTTTTATTAGTCCTAAATTCTTTTTATTTTTTGTGTTTAAAAGCGAAAAAAACCATCCAAAATGTCGCTGTATAAATTATACAAATGCAGAAATTAATCTCACAGGCACAACGAAAGCAATTACGTAGCTTTTTTTTAGTAGTAATTGAGTGTTAATGTGAACCACATATCGTTTTGTTTATTACCAATATATGTTAGATATTCTGAATCCTTTGAAGGGCAGTGTTAGATTATTTATACTCTAAACCATATTATTTATCAGAATTTTTGATTAATATTTAGATTGTATTAGGGTTGGCACATTTTTGCCAAAGTGGTAAAAACCATGGAAAAAACCGTCCAGGCAAAAATACATTTTTGCCAAAGAGGCAAAAATAGATATGTTTTATTTACAGCGATGTAGTTAATATATTTTAATTTTTAATAATTTCAACTCTGATAATATGTAATTATATTTTTGTATTTACCTTAGAATATTCAATGCATCATTAAAACAATAATCTAAGTACTTTGTATTTTTTAGTAAAATACTTTAGTAATCAGTTTTACTTTTTGGTAAATAACTTACTGGCTTTCGTTTAAACATTTATAAATATTAAACAATCAATCCTTATGCTTCAGTTAATTTTGTAGCAAAGTCTGAGAGAGAAATAGCACTTACTAATTTTGCTATGCTATGATAACAACAGTACTAATTTGAAGTTACAAAGTAAAAACAATAGAAGCAAAACATTTTGCAAGATAATTCATTCTCATTTCCTATGATCAAATCAAGATTCAAGTCTGTAGCCTGTATAATGACAGTGGGGGAAAATTGTAAGAAAAATTACTTAAAAGATTAATTTGTCTATATTTGCAACATTAAATAATCAATTAAAATCATTCTACCCTCCTCTCTCTTATACATATTAATTTCATCCAATCCATGTGTTTTTTCTGTGTGAAGTCTCTTCCCCCCCCCCCCCCCCCCAAAAAAAAAAAAAGTTGTAGGAATGTTAAAAGTTTATTTGGTACTGCTTGATTATCCCATTGACCAAAAAATTATCGCCAAGATTAAATGCCAATTATGGATCATCGTTAATGTCATTTTCACTTGACATTAAACATGTTACATGTGTTTGTTATGTCATCATGTGAATTTAATTTATTTTATTTATATTTTTATTAAGGTTTTACTAATTTGTTTTTTCTTTCGTTATTTAAAATGAAAATTATGTCAATAAATGATTACCTCATGATATTAAAAAATATATATAACAGATTAGTTTCATCTGGCGTCACAAATTTTTGTCTACAAAATATTTTTATTTTTCTATATTTGCTTCAAGCCTATATCTAATGTTTATATACATTTTACAGTTTTTTTTAAATTTGTTTTTTGACTAAATAAAGAGGACTGAATTTTTTACAATCTGCCGTTATCATTGATATTTATTATGTTCCTTAATAAATTCGATTATTACATTTAAAATACTTATATTTAATTCACAAATTCAATATCTTAAAAATATCTGTTTTCTTATGGTTTAATTTAATAATTCTGCATTTAAACACGTAAACTGTTCTTAGTACAGTAGAAGATCTTTATAACGCAAACATAAAAACATGAGGTTGTGCGTTATATAGAATTTTGCGTTGTATAAATCACATTTAACACATCATTAAATTTAGCTTGCAAAACATAGCCAAATATGTATGAAACATACCAAAATACATTAGGATATCTTTATATTGCATTCTTTATTACCAGGCCTTGTGCCGATATAATATAGATCATTCCACACATTGTTAAATTTACTTTATAAACATACCTGTATCAAATCATAGCAATTTTTTCAGTAATTAGCTCTGAATTAAGGAGATAAAGTTGAACTAATGTATCAAATTTAGTCCTCTAGAGAATAGCAACTATTTATAATGTGGGAATTCAGGTGTTTCTTAACTGAAAATTCCTTGTTTACCTCTGAGAAGTTGTGCGTTATATGGAAAATTGCGTTATAAAGATCTTCTACTGTATTATTTTGTCTGAAATAATCTGGAAAATCAAATATTATATTTGCTATGTCGTTACATCATGAGTGAACTTTATCATTATATTAAAATTAAAAGTAACCCCCCCCCCCCTTGAAAGTAACCCAATTATTTAGGGATTATTTTTTTAATTAAAATTCATTCATTTTCTTAATTTAAAATTTTAGAATGGCAATATGTTTTCTTTTATATAATTTGGTGAATAGTTTGGCGATTTGTTTAATTTGGCGAAATTGGTCGACGGGATAATCAAGTAGTACCGTTTACGTCTATAAAGTATTTGTAAAAGTTATACCTAAAGGCTCAAATAAAGATAAAATGAAGATTGATTTGGCAAATGTTTATGCATTAATATTGTTTTTTATTATAGATTTTTTAAATGTAGAAACTGTTGATTTAATTTTTTTCTAATATATATTCATTTTAAAGGCAAAATTACTACATTAATTGAGAAAAGTAAAAGTTTTTACTTGTCACCATCACATAAATTTATCTACAAAATTGATTATGATTGATTAGTGATATTTTTTGATTCATATTACCAATGAAAATTATTTTAATTAATCAAATTAATATTAATGAAACATCTAATTAATATTCTGATTAAAGTCTCAATTATAATATATACAAAATTATATTCTTTTATTATATTTATTAAATCCAGCATTTTTTGCCACTGTCCTGGTCCTGGCAAAAATACCATTTTGCCGGCAAATTGCCCAACCCTAGATTGTATGATGTAGGGGAGACCGGTACACTCTGAACCTATGGACACAGTGGATCACCCCCTAATATTTTATTTATTTAAAATTTTTTTAAGCTTCTCTTCTATCTTAATAGACAACAGCACTGCAATGATTACATTTATAGACTTCAGAAAATATGTTTAGCTCAGATTGAACTATTTTATCCTCATTGGTTGTTTTGAGCTTCTAAAAGTAAAATTTTTCATCATCCTATTATTATTTTTTTAGTAATTAAAGGTTGTAGATAAATAAAATAAAACAGCTGTTTTGCAAGGCTAAGATACTTGTTTTTATTTTACTTTAAAGTTAATATGTTTAAAAGAAAGCTATAAACAATATTAATATGATTATTTATTGAACTTCAGCATGGGGTACAGTGGACTACCCACTCCTGGGGCACAGTGGTCCACAATCCACTCTGCTCCTGTAATGCAGAATGTTCAAAATATTTAATAATTGCTTATTTTCTATAAAGAAAGGTTGTTTTAAAGTAGATTTAACTGTAAAATAAAGTAAACAAATAACAATTTATTTAACGTAGTAAGAAATACTTTGTTTTGTATTTATTGCCTTTGATAAATATAACTGTAGTCTAATTGTTGATGATTCTACTCAAGTAAGATTCATGAGACGCAAATTGAATGGAAATCAGTTTATTTTTCCCGAAACTGTAGATGAATCTGCTGTTGATGTCAATGATTTCATAATGTTGCTCTCAGACCCAAAATTATTTCTTGATAATTCCAGGCTCAATCTTACTCATAAGTACTTTGGAATTTCATTTGCAAATTTTAATGTGCGCTGATTTTTTTGTACTTAAGTAATAACTTCAACTAAATTGCAATTGTTCCTGTATTAATCTGTTATTATTTTCAAAATATAATTAATGTTTTGTTTTTGTTTCAAAATTTATATTACTATGTTATTTTGCGGGTGAAGGGGCAACAAAAAAGAATTAGATTAATGAAAAATAGACTTATATTGTATTTTAGATAATACCTAATAGTGGTCTACTGTACCCCGGCGGGTGGACCAGTGTACCCCGCTTCCAGGGTATACTGGTCCACTTTACAAGTGTATATAATTTTTTTTTTTTTTTTGAAAAACGTATTGAAAACTATGTTGTGAGAATATTATGATGGATGTAAGAAGGTTTAAGGAATATTCAAAAATATTTTCATACAGATCGGTCAGTCTGTTATTTAACTAAAAAAGTGGTCCACTGTGTACCGGTCTCCCCTATACATAAACGAAAAAAAAAAAACAGCAAATATTTATTTGTAAATGAATTTATTTGACAAATTCTGATTTCAATGGGGATAAAAAAAGTTTTCAGCATGTTTGCAACTGAAATACTTTGCCTTAAAAGGGTTTAACAGTTATGTGTATTATTTATCATACAATTATACATTTTGTCAAACATTTAGAATTACACTAAAATCAAATCTTGCTAAGACTAGAACTAATACATATAAATATTCTAATGTAATTCTTATTGTTTAAATTTACATTAGAATGTTTAAATTTACATTCTAATGTTAATTTAAATGTAATGTTGCTTATTGTTTAAATTAATTTTTTTTTTTTTTTAATATCGAAATGCATCCTTAACTGTATCCAGGGGTCTCTTAATCATGCCCAATACCAGAGTATTTCTAAATTAATGTGCCCGAAAGCTTGCAAAAATCATAGAGCTTCCTTATTTTTTACGAAAAACACAGGAGATTATTAAATAAATGTTGTACTGTTTTTGGCTATGATGTCATTCATTTGTTATGGTTTAACTTGTGTTTAGACACATTTTTTTTTTTTAAATACACAGTAAAATATATTTAATTTATTTTTTAACTGTGTAATATATGATATTTATGCTTGAGTCTATTTTTTTCAAGTCACTTTGATATTAATCTTTTGGTACTTGTGTATTAAAAACTTGTGTGTAAAAATATTTTTAAAACCCTAATAACTTTTATTTTTAACTGTCAATAAATAAAGATATTCAGAAAAATTAAGAAATAGAATCATATTTAAATAACAGAGATTTCTTTTACATTATTTGTTTGCTGTTTTTGAAAAGTAACAAGAAAATTAACTGTTAAATGACGACATTCATAGGAACTAATGACGCCTAAATATAAGTTCCTGAATACTGTTTGCTTTTTCACATTTAAGTGTTTCTAAACATGATGGCAGATAATACACAGCGTTTAGGGGTTATTGTAAGTAACGAGACAAACAGATTTTACTTAGGAAACCAGGATCGCAATCCACTTATTAAAAAATACAGTGTATTTCACTCCAAGTCGAACTTGCATTTTCATTTAATTTTAACAACAATGAAGATATATTGTATAACAATATATTCAAACATCAGACTTACTTTTAATTTCTGTGAAATATGACAAGAATTGCTAAAAATTGCCACCATTGCTGTGCAAACAATACTAAGCTAGACATTCCATTATTCAGATTCCAGTTGACAGTACATATACTGAGTCACTGACTAAAATTCAGTCACTTCCAGGGATTTCATACAAAGTAATGTTCACATGATGAAAATCTCACTAAAATATCTTCATTAATGTTAAAATCATGAAAGAAAATTTAGGTTCAGCTTGAAGTAAAACACCCGGTATTTCTTTTTGATTTTAAAATATTTGTTTTAGAATATAAGAAAATTTTATTCATTTATTTTAGTTCACAGAAGTTATGGGAGTTATTTTTTATATTAATTAAAACAGTTTTAAAACTATCCTTCTTAAATAATAAGTCAAAGCATAGAATTTTTTTTAATTGTAAAGTTTAATCATGAAAAGATTTTGTTCATCAAAATTGTCTTTGTGTTAAATATGATGTAAAATTATGTTTAAATTTAACTTTTTAGAACTTTTAAACCCTGAAATATAAAAGCATTCAGCTAGTTGAATATTCGGTATTCAGCCAAACAGTTACTATTCGCATTCGGCTGGCTGAATATTCGGTATTTGGTTCACCTGTGTGTCGAATATTTGGTATTTGGCCAAAATCACTATTCGGTGCATCCCTATTAACCATATGCTTATGGCAAACTTAGCAGCCTTTTACTATCAACAAATACTTTGTTTCTAGTGGAAAATGTGGGTTATTTAAATTTCTTTTGCATTATATCTTCCATATTTAAATTCATGTTGGATGCCAAGTACATTACCCTTCTCTGTAACTCGAAGCATGTGGCTAACGCAAAAGTATCGCTTTTAATAAATTTCAAAACTTTATTTGAATACATATTAATATTTTTCAAATAAAAATGCTATTTGGTGATATAAAAAATTGCAAAATTTGTATATCAGTTGCAGGGAAATATGAAATTCGTTAATCGGTCGCTGGAAAATATTGAGAAAATCGTCAATGGGTCATGGGAAAATATTATGAAATTTGTCGGTCAAACGTGGGGAAAATTCAAGAAAAATTCCTATTGGATGCAGGGGGAAAAATCATGAATCTCCTCAATCTGGTGCAAGAAGAAGCCATGGAAATCACCAATCAGTCATGAAAAAAAATCACTAAATTCGTCAGTCAGTCATGGGGGAAAAAGTGTGAAATTCACCATTCTGGCACTGTAAAAAATCCTGTGAAGTGCACTGATCGATTGCGGGAAAATATTGCGAAATCTGCCAAATGATCTCGGGGGGGAAATCACAAAATTTGTCTAACAATCGCAAAAGAGAGTTGCAAAATTCATCGAATGACAGTGGTGGTGGGAGGGGGGGGGGAGTGCGCAATTCATCGAATATTCGTGGAAAAAATCATGAAATTCGTCAGGGGTCGATCCAGGAAAATTTTGGAGCCTATTTAGGGCCCCTTTGCAAAATTCCGTTTACTAAAACAGGCCCCTTCACAAAATCCCTCTTAATAAAATAGGACCCTTCACAAAATTATCCTTCATAACAAAATGTTATTTTTCACAAAAATATGATAAATTTCATAAAAATAACGTTTGCTTTCCACAAAATTGGCCCCAAGAAAAAAAAATGCATCGACCCCTGAATTTATTCGCCAATGATTTCGAAATTCATCGAGCGACAGCGGGGAAAAAAATCTCATTTTCCATTCAATCATCGCAATTAGCGAGTGTGATTATTAAGTTTGGCCAGTGGTAGCAATATAGTCAATCACCAAACTTTTAGTGAGTATTACTCGCCGATTGACGAGTGCTAATTTTGTCTTCTTAATTGTCTTGTTTGCATGTTATTTTTAATAACTTTTCATTTTTCCATCTTTCTGCAATCTCATGCCTGCTATTACTAATGCTGTTATATAATAGCATTGCAATATTATGTGTTAATCTCAGAAGTGACATCACTTCTGAGATAAACACACTTCATTTCAATCTATTCTAATTCCTGTAAATTTTCTTGAATTCACTTACAGAGTTACAGCCAGATCCAACATTAACATACCATTCCAAACATTCGGAGGTTTATCAAGACCTTGGAAGACCTAATGGAGGAAGACTCACGTAAATATTTGGTTAGTACTATATTTTTTATTAAAAACTTTTTTTTCATGACTAATCATCAAATTTCACATCTCTCACAATTTTTTTTTCCTCATCCGTTTGATGAAATTCACAATTTTTTTCCTATGGCCGATTGACATATTTTGCGAGGAAAATAACTGAAAGGACATGTAAGGGCCACTGTATGCATAAAGTAGTTTGAAAAGAGCCATCGGGGTAGTGGTGTACCGAGTAGTGCTTTGGCCGAGTACCGAGTACTCGGCCATTTACTCCTCGGCCGAGTACTGAATAATTGTGTTTAAGAAAGAATCATTGATGCGAAAATGAAGTGTGCTTAGTGGTAATACTTCTATGTGTGTGTGTGTGTGTTTATATACATACCTATTTATAAACATTCATCTTGAGCATATAATCTAATCATATTTTTTTAATTAACTTAAATTTTTGAAATTTCATTTATTGTGGACCTTTTAAAGATAATTTTTGTATATTCAAAAATTTTAAAACACTAGCATTATCTAATATATATATATATATATATATATATATATATATATATATATATATATATAAAAGAATTTATATAGAAAGTTCAATTAACCAGTATGAAATTAAAACTGATTATTTAACACATCTTTACCCATTTGTCATTTTGATTCCTGAAATCTGTCTATCAAAAAAGTCATTGCTTGCTGTAACAATTCCTTGAATAATGCAAAATGTTTCATATTTTTTAAAAGTACCTTATTTTCTTTTGATTAAAAAAAATGGGTACTTTCGTTTAATAGCGGCCCCTGAGGATGAATCGCCAAGCGACCAAGATTTATCGCCAAATTATAAAGCATGTATGACATAATATGATATATTATTATATTAAATCATTACTTTTGTGATGTATATGGCTGAGTTATTAGTCATATATAACACATATATGATATATACATATAACATGTGCATAAGTCGTATAGGATGTATATATATGACATATAAGACGTAAATAATATGTATGTAATGACGTATATGGGTGTTTGGAATAATATGTATATATATTATGCATATATAAGCTTTCCGATGATCTTGGCGAAATCAGAGCTGAAACTGTGGCATAATTGTAATTGTGGAGGCCGCTATAACACGAAAGCACCAAAAAGGGGGGCTTTACAGTTTTTTTTTTTTTTTTTTTTTTTTTTTTTTGTGTGTGTGTGTGTGTGATGTACAGCTAAATTGCTATTTTATCAGTGCTCACAGTGAACATTTTTTCTGAAGCAGGCCAAATGTAAAAGAATAAAAGAAATGCCCTTTCTCCTGAAAATGTAGAATGATTATATAGTGTTTTTGTACCATAATTTGCCATACAGCAAATAAATTTTTTTAAATTGCATTTATTGTATTTTCTGTTTCTACACACTGCTTCTTTATCCAAAATCACAATCTTTTCCTACAGTTTAAAAATGACTTTTTTTTTTTTTTTTAATATAAATATGAAACTAAACTTTAATTTACATTAATTTTGCATGGGTGTTTTTTCTTACCTTTTTCTGTGTTTTATAGATACATTTTTATGTACCAAGTAGTAAATAGATTTATGAATTAGGGCATATATTATACATTTATATTCAAATAACTTTTTATCGATCACTTATAAATTAATTTGTCTTTAAATATGCTTAAAAAATGAAATTCTTGCAACTACTCGGTATTGGCCGAGTACCGAGTGTATACCGAGTACTCGGTACTGCTCTAATCAGGGGCATAAAATAGTAAAAAAGGCTGCAAGTTGCTGCGCTCTGCCAAATTAGCCTAGAGTCAACACTATCAGGGGGTCGATACAGGTTTTGTTTTTCTTAGGGCCCATTTTATGAAAAATAAGTTATTTTTGTGAAATTTATTATATTTTTTTGAAAAAAAACATTTTGTAACGAAAGATAAAATTTAGCTATACTCTTAATTCAAACAAAGCATTTAATAATTGCGTCTCTAAGTCCTTCTGCTTAAGTTTTCATTTCTGGCAAACTTGTTTTATTTGCAAATTACACATTTTACAACATAAAAAAATAAAAATAATGAATGAAGAGTATTTTTTTTATGGAATGGAATTTTGTGAAAGGGACTGTATTGTTAAAAGGATTTTTGCCTGTTTTACTCAAATGAATTTTGTGAAGGAGCCTGTTTTGTTAAATGGGTTTTTTTGAAGAGGCCCTAAATAGGCCCCAAATTTTTTCTCTATTGAGCCCCGACTATGTATGATAAAGTTCTGTAATTGAGTTTGCAACAAATTGATGTATTTTAACAGATATGACTTGGCACCTTCAATGAAAGAGAATGCTTTTACATTATTTATTCACTTGAAAAGTGTCACTTAAGAAAATTAACCATTAAATATGACCTTCATAGGCATTAATGATGTACAAATAAATGCAAGTTCCTGAATATTGTCTAGTAAATAATCTGTTTCTTGTTTTTTCACAAACATCATGTTTTTCTATACAAAAGAAAAAACTTTCACAGGTGACAATAGACATCAAGACAGACAATTTTTGTCCAGGAAACCGGGATTGCAACATACTTATTCAATCAAAAATAAAGTGTATCTCATTTGAATTTTCGTTTGTTACTTTGATTTCTGTGAGTCACGATCACGAGAAGTGCTGGAAATTGCTACTATTAATATCTACACAAAACTGAGCTAGTTATTCCTTTATTCAGAGTGCAGCTGACACTGTTACTTATACTGTGTCACTGGCCAAAATTCAGATGCTTCCAATAATATCATCATATTTGCTACAAATAAAATTAATATAATGCAAATCTTGCTAAAATATTTTCATTGTTGTTAAAGTTGTGAACGAAAATTCAGTTTCAGCTTGAGGTGACATACTCTGTGTTTTTGATTGAATGTACTGTATTTTTGATAGAATAAGTGGATTGAGATAATGCTTATTGCTCAAAAAATGTTTGCCTTGACCACATTATCTACGCAGAAAGTTAGTTCCAAGATATATGAACACCCTGTATATTTACAACCGCTGAATATAATCATGATTTCCCATTCCAGACACCTGCTCACTGGTTCATTTAAAAACTTCCTTGCTAAATCAAAAGGAACAGGAAAATTATTCTTGCTAATTTGCCACCATTTTAATATATTGTATTGTTTTACGTTAGTTTCTTCCTGACAAATAAATGCTATATCACTGTAAAATGTTTCTTCTAATTCATTTTAAATTTTCATTTGATTTTAAAAATGTTTTATAATTTTTAATATAACTTTTAAAACTCTAAAAAATATAAAAATATTTGGCCACCCAAATATTCGGTATTCAGCCGAATAGTTACTATTCGGTTGCCCGAATATTCGGTATTTGGCCTCACTGTTACTATTCGGCTAGCCGAATGTTTGGTATTCGGTTTACCTATGGGCCGAATATTTGGTATTCGGCCAAAATCACTATTCAGTGCATCCCTAATTAATATATATCATTAAAATATATCAACATGCAAATGAGAAATTTAAAGAACACTCCCATAGGTTTAGCTAGTGATTGGCGTTGTCGATATTTTTATCGATTTAATCGATACTATAGCCAACTATATTTTATTGATACTATAATTTTTTTTTATTATTGATGTCTCTAGTCAATAAATAGTTATTCTTAACTGACATCAGATCCAATTTAAGAATTGCCATTAAAAAAATTAAGATTAGTTTTGCTTAAGTGTGAAACCCTAAAAATTAAGAATAACATAGCAAAGGACATAATGAATGATTGATATTCAAATGAAACATTCCGGCATACACAAAAGCATAGCTGTTTACATTCCTATTATTTGTGATCAATTAAAGCCAGAAATTTTTTAAAACAAAAAGAATTTTAAGAGCCTTGACAGCTATGCTTTTGTGCATGCCTGAATGATTCATTCAAATATCAAAATCAGTCATTATGCCCATCACTAGAAATAACCTGCAAAAAATTAATGACATGGCCTAATGAAGAGGAGGGGTGGGGAGAGTAACTTATAATTGCTTCATTGAAGATTAATTCAGTTTTAATTAGTAAGTTTTCATATAAGACATTAGATGTGTGTAAAATGTTTTATCCTAACAAAATGTCATTTTTTGTGATTCGTAAAATGTTATGTAATAAAACAGTGTTCTTCTTTCTATTATTTTATTACAGGTGCTGCTCGAAGAAATCAGCTCTTACTATTGTAGTGATAATGGAGTAGAATAATCTATATATTTGAAACTTAAAGAATTGTGTTTGTCCTGTTACAGCCTGTTCCAAAGATTTTTTTTTTTTTTTCAAATAAAGTCCTTTTTTTCTTCCTTTTTCTGTTATAGTTGTATTCTGTACCACCTAGTACTGTCACCTAGTCTAATATTGTTGATAAGAAAAAAATACTTATATTTTTATTAAAATTGTTATTGAGTGGTAGATCTGACACATTTGAAAAATATGATATATTCTAATGAGAAAGCATGCAATAATGTTTAGCATTAATTTAAATCATGTTGCAGTATTTAATTTTTGTAAAAGTGACTGTCCACCCTTTTTGTTAACTTAAAATTTTTCTTGCTTTTCTAAAAATGCAAAATTGAGAAGGCAGTCAATTTGTAAATTTCCTTACGTATCTGAAGCTCAGATAATTGTAAATAAGTTTTTGATGTAGGCAGACATGATTAAAAAAACAATTCTGGGTGGTTCTTCCATACAATATATTAATTGGAGTAATATTTTTGTACTGATAACTTTTTTTAAATTTAGTTCAATATACAAAATAGATTTTAAAACATTTGTCTAATAATTAAAAAAAAAACCCTGTCTTGTCTATATTGGAGAACTAGAACAAAATAAACAGAATAAGAAATTTATTAATTTGTGTTAATCCTTTTGCGACAAGTGTCCCATACACAATTTTGAATCTTTTATCACTGTAGGAAGTACTATAGTATTTCCAAATAGAAAACTTGGCCTAATTTAATTGAAGAAATTATATGATAAAATAAAGAAAAAATTACTATTCAAAAATATTGGTATGAAAAATTAAGGATTTTATGCATGATGTGTGTAATATATGTGTAACAATCATCGCAAAGGTTTTTTTTTTTTTTTTTTTTTTTTTTGGATGGGGGGGGGGGGGTAGATAAAAATTTATCTACCATAAGTCTTTATCCTCTGAAGATTTGTTCATTTTAAATAAGGGGAAATAACAAATCTGTTAGCCTCTTTATTGTTGTAAAATACTGGAGGATTTAGAAATTTCTTCCAAAATAAAATTGGCAAACTGATTTTAAGTACCATATTTACTTGTGTATAATGTGTACCTTGTTTTACATAAGAAAAAAAATATTTCTCATGTATAATATGCACCATGCTATTTTAACTTTATAAAAAAAAAAAAAAAAAAAAAAAAAAAAAACTAGAAATCAGGACTTAATCTTTTTCTCAAACCTAAGTTACTTCTGTATTTGCTCATGTATAGTTTGCCCTCTTATTAAAATAACTTAAAATTAAGGTTTTGCATTATGTATATATATATATATTGTGAAAACGTGTGTGGTTTGATGTATACGGTTGTTAGAAATATTCAGTGTATAATGTACATACAGGTTTTTAGACCTGAAATTTTGGTAAAAATGTGTGCATTATGCAGGAGTAAGTAAATATGGTAGTTTATAAAATTCAGTTATGAGATTTGAGGGAATTACAGCATTCATATTTCATTGGAAATATTATAAAAATTAGTCGATGCTTTGATAAAAAAAAAAAAATCCCAATATAAATATGGGAATAATACTGATATTATCGGAACGAAACATTTAGTATTTTTATATACAGTCGTCTTTACCAAAATTATTAAGCACTGCTGTATTTTTATTATAACTGATTTAAAAGTGTTAGCAGGCCCATGCTGGATGCAGAGCCGTCCTTAACGAGGACGACTTAAAGCGAGGCCCGGTGCAGGGACTTTGCGAGGCCCTTTCCTTCCAGATTCTTAACATATTCTTATCTATACTATCAATAAAAAAGAATGATTTTCACCTATATACTGTAATCCGGGGAGCCCGGGTTCGATCCCTTAACTACTATAAAGAAGTAGCATTTGTTTGTGTGTTTGTAGGGATAATTTCTGGAAAGAAAAAATTAAAGAAAAAATATTTTGCGTCCGGGTGCGAGGCCTCTTTAGGCGCGAGGCCCTGTGCGGCCGCACCTGTCGCACACCCCTAAGGATGGCTCTGGCTGGATGTCTTGAAAGGGCGGTGGACAGAGGGTCATGTTGGCACTTTCACACTAAATCATGTAACATCATTAAGGGTGGCAGAGGGTGCAGGGACACCTATCCCTAAGTGCCAGCACGAGCCTGAATATTAGTCGAATGCAAATATTTAACTACATACAGTTATGAAATTCTTTTTTAACCTTTAACACCACTGACGATTTGTACAACATAAAGACACAAGCAGCACACTCTATGCACCATCAGCTTTTAAAACTTAAGTAACCTTTAATGATATCCTTGTTTAATGCGATGTCCAGTAGTAGTATAAAAGCAATAAACATCAAATTGTTAAAAAAAAAAAAACTAATTTAGTTATAATTAATCTAACACGGACAGTTTATAGTTAAGACACAAGCAGTATCTTTGAAAGCATAAAATATAAACTTTTGATGATAAAGTATAATAGTGTCTTATGTCTAATAATATTATTCTAGTAATAGCTCTCACATTTATATGTAAAAAAATGCTTAATTAAGAACGAAAAAATAATAGTTTATAAAAATTCAATGACGGTGTATTTTGTACATCAATGGAAACTTGCTGATAAAATAATGAAAGAGTAGAACAAATTTTGAACTTCAACATTAAACTATGAAGGATATTTAGTAAGAGGGTAAATGAAGCGCATGTGTTCAACACAATTATTTTAGAATTCACAATTGCTGTCTATGTCTTTAACGGTTAAGTTATTACAATTATAATTGTAATAACTTTGTTTTTCAGTAAGATATCATAATTGAAACTTTCATACCATAGCGATTGTTATGCTATGCAAGTTAATAGGTGATCATGACAATTAGAATAATTCTTACTGGAAAAGCCAAAGTATATAAAGCACTTATCTTCACCAATGAAAATATTTCTTAAAACTTGTATCATTTTTATTAAGAAATTAAAAATTTAAATTTATAAAATTTAAAGTGTAATTTTAACATAAGATTTCTCTATTTTCCTTGTTGAAGACCAATTTCTTTATATTTTAACATTTTCTGCAAGAATTATACTAATTTTCATATAGATATGCTTAAGACGTGCAAGAAAACTATGTCATTTCACTGGAAATACAGTCGTGGCTGAAAGTATTGAGCACCCCCATATTTTTAATATATTTGTAAAAGTAATAGTTATATGCAAATATTTAACTGCATATCATTAGGAATTTTCTTTTTAAGTTATTACGGTTTGTTAAAAAAAAAAAAAAAAAAGACAAACGAACAACTCATCTTTTAATGAAGTCGCTTTCTTTGAAAACCTACTTTTTTAAAAGTATTAATTACTTTGTTTTCTGGAAGTGTCATTGTTATGTCATGTAAGTTAACAGATAATCATGGAAATTGAAATAATTTTCTTACAGTAAAAGCCAAAATATAAAACTTACTCTTCAGCAGCGTAAATAATTCTTAATTTTTTTTAAAATATTATTAACGCATGTTAAAAATTATGTATAAATGTTTTTTTTTTTTTTTTTTTTTTTTTTTACATAAGATTTTATTTTCATTTTTGAAGACTAAGTTCTTTATTTTGTCTTTTCTTGTAGTAAAAGCCAAAATATAAAACTTTTGAGCAGTGTAAATAATTAATTTTTTTTTATTATTAACACATGTTAAAAATTATGTAAAAATGTATTTTTTTTTTTTTTTTACATGAGATTTCTTTATTTTTATTTTTGAAGACTAAGCTCTTTATTTTGACTTTTCATCCAAGAATTATTTTCTTGATTATTTATTAACTGGTTAACAAAACTTCCAGAAAGCAAAATTAAATATTAAAAAAATGTTTTTTAAAGAAAATAGCTTTATTAAAAAATGAATTATTCGTTTGCTATTTTTTTTTCGCCAACATTTCTTAAAGAGAAAATTCATAATTGTATATAATTTAATATTTGTATCTAACTATTATTTTTACAAATATATTATAAATATGGGGGTGATCAATACTTTTGCCCAAGGCTGTATTTCTGATGAAATTTCTTGCATATCTTAAGTATGTCTATAAGAAATACTGAATATCAGTAAATAGACGTCTTATAGATGCATATCAGATGTACCTAGATATCTACAATCCAAGTCTTAAGTACATCTATAAGAAGTACTGCATGTTAAAAAGTGATCTATGCTTGGACGTCTTATAGACGTGGTCTTATAGACTACCTGGATATCTTGGACGTCTAATAGAACTCAGAGAGATCACACATAACATCTCCATAAGAGGTGAAAAGGGTGTATCATGGATATTTATAGACTTCTTATAGATGTGTCGGTTTTTTGGGGTTTACAGCTTGTAGATGTCTTATAGATGGGTGTGTGCTGTTTGGGACAGTGGTATCTGGGCGACGTCAAACCGTCGTGAGTACCTGACCAAGTCACTGCATGCTCTTCGTGTGACTGTTTGGTGTGGTTTCACCGCGTCTTTCATTCTGGGTCCTTTCTTTTTTGAAGAGCCTTGTCCTTAATCCGACTAGAAAACCTGTACAGTCACTGCAGAACGGTATCTTACGCTTCTGCGTGACCACGTTGTGCGCATTGCAGAAAAGACATGCGTTATCTGTCGTCACCTCACATGCCGGATGGTGCCCCGCTCCACTTTGCACGTGAAGTCAAGACGTTCTTGTTGGACACTTTCACTGAAGACCGAGTGATAAGTCGAGCTTGTAAGTTTGAGTGGTCCGCACGATCTCCAAACTTGATCCCGGCAAATTTTTGGTTATGGGGATACTTAATGTCTCGTGTATACAGGAGCTCCTCAGCTACTTTGTTGGAACTGAAAGATGCCATTCGATGGACCATCGCACAGTGGGAGATTTGACGAATCTGGGCGGCCAAAATTATTTTATTGTTTTAAACTAATTAAAATGTATTAGTTAGTAAATAAATTAATTTTTTGTAATAAAAATTGCTTTATAACTTAAAAATCAATGATGTTTTGGAACTTCATACTGGTCTTTATTCTACAAAATTAGTATTATAAAACAAATGATAATTATGATAAAAAATCGAATAAAATAAAAATATAATTGAATAAATTATAAACATTAATTATTAATAATATGGACAATTAGTTAATAAATCACCAATAAGGTGGAGTTTCTTAATCAGATGATAATTCATAGTCGTCATCTGTTTCTTCATAATCAGAATCCTCTTCTTCAGGAGCTTCAGAAGATTCCATGGGTAGTAACATTTCTAAGGTTTCTTTAAGAAATGATTTTGATTTTTTTCTTATCGTGGGTCTCATTCCAGTTAACACTGGATCTGAACTCAAAAGCAATCTGTTGATAACATCCCGGTTACAAGAAATTCTTGAAAATTTTCGCGCTAAATTTTGACGAAATGAGCGAAAATGTTTGTTCCATGCTTCGGCTGCTTCTTCAGACAATTGACTTATTGGTAGTATAGCTTTCTCAATTACAGTGGGGCCATGTATTAATATTTTGTGCATTGTGGGTGACATTGGGTACCATTTATATAATTGGATGTAGAGTTCTGCTGTCTTCTCTGTATATTCTTTAAACTTGTCTAGGTGAATTTTGTGGCCATTGGATATGGTTTCAAGAATAACTTTAAAACGGTATATTAAATTTTTGTCAATGCCTGTAATTTCAGATGCTACAGAGGGGTCAGTAAAAAATCTCCTGCTTGTATTTCCATCGTTAGTGTTACCATATCCAGCCTTAGGTACATCTACAAGTAAACCCAATTTTGTTTTGAAATTTTCTTGAATGGTCAATTTTCTTTCTTTAGCGAAGGCATTTTCATCATCTGTATTCAATCTCCACTTTTTTATAGGCAGTTTGTACGCTAAATGCAACAAATTTTCAAACAATCGAATTCTAGTATGTAAAATTGATAGTCCGAATTATAACGTTTCGGGTTTGATGTTTTTCTTTTTAGAAAGATCATTAAAGTATTTCGAAGACACAGTCCACAAATGTAGCAACGATTGTTGATTTTGTACTTGTCGCTGCGTTGCATATTTTTCCATCGACCATAGTAAGTATCATTTTATGTTTTACAATAAATGTACCTTTCTCTAATGTAATTTTTGAGGGCGGTACAGAGTTTAACGCATTTTTTATGTGATTAATTTCGTCAATAATCATTTCAGTTGTTTCTTTTTCAAATCTTATCCGCATGGGTCTGCAATAACGTGGCGATGAAGGCAATGTATTTTGCCAATTAATCTTGCAAATTAACCGAATTGGAACAAACGAGCTCTGGAATATGCGCGCATCGGAAGAGGAATCATTTTCAAACTTTTGCTTGTATTGTGCTTGTTGCGACCCCATTTACATATAAGAATTCTTTCTTCTGCATTTAAAATTTCCAAAACTTCATCCAAATAAATAAACTAGTCGTTGGGGGCCACCGTAATACTTACCCATCATGGATATGCATAATGTAAAATATTAAAATAAAAATGTGTAAACTACTTATAAAATGCATTGCAATTCAAATAAAATCGTGGCTTGATGACGTCACAAACTTTAAAGGCTCGATTACTGAATTGCTTGAAAGAGGTTTTTCCTTATAACTCCAAAAATAATAATCCTATTAACTAGCGGTTTATTGCATCTGATTAGGCGTCAAATTTCCAATTAAAATATATCTTTGAAGTGAAATTTGGATGAAATACAGGGTCATGAAAAATCGAAGAGTGTGGCAAATAGGATTCCAAATATCTCGGCAACTAATTATCCGATCGACTTCATGCTTTATTCAAAATTTATGTTTTTTTATTGTCTTTTATATTCATATTTCTTAAAATAAACAATTTCGAAAATTTTTATATACCTTTCATCAGAACGAATATTTCGAGAGTCCGAAAAAAATTGTTCCGGTTAATCGAGGTTATTGAAATGAAATAGGCTTCTTCCTATTATTACATACTAAGTACATACCAAATTGCAAGTCTCTATCTCAATTTGTTCGGGAGATAGAGCGTTTACAGACACACACACACACAGACACACAGACACACAGACGGACGGCAAATTTTTTTTTCTAAAAATATGTTTTTCGGAATCTCCAGTGTCTGAAACGTGTAAA
The DNA here is from genome assembly GCA_963931845.1 of Maratus michaelseni. Taxonomy (NCBI): domain Eukaryota; kingdom Metazoa; phylum Arthropoda; class Arachnida; order Araneae; family Salticidae; genus Maratus; species Maratus michaelseni. The sequence goes on from OZ007588.1 coordinate 7,185,214, forward strand.
TCCGTCAAAAAAAAATTTCGATTTTCAAAACGATTACAAGACTTACCCTATACTACGTGTGATGGGTAAGTAATAATCGTGTCACTGTTAAATGAAGTAAATCTTGAATATTGATTTCGGCGCAAGTTTCTGTAATTTTAAAAGATTCTTTGTCTGGATAGCAGTCAATTTTAGTTCGCTGTAGAAGACCGTAGCAAGGGTATGCATTTTTTTTAATATCTTCTTATAATTTCATATTGGTTTCTGGAAAGGTTAGCTTCAACAAATAATGACAATGCTTCCAAAGGGGACATTTGAGTTTTCTTTTCACTCTGCTGATTTCTCAAATATGCTTTTTTATATTTTGTTGCTCTCATTGGTGAATGGGTTAATTCTTTAAGTACATGGGCAGCATCTCTCTTTCCAGAGGCTTTACCTGAGCGGCATGTATAAGTACTTCCACATCTGTCAAGCTCCTTAAGCTTCAGACTTTCTTCGCTTTGACCTATCACTTGATTCGTTGAAAGCTTTTGCTGGCCTCCCTGGGCGATTTATTTTCCTTGGAATTTCTACTGTACCTTCAAGTCATTCCTTATTATTTTTCACAAATACATCTGGTTTATAATGAGCTGCAATCCATTTGTTTTTCAACTCACATTTAAATCGGCAGAAACTGTGTTTGAGTGTTTTAATTTCATCGTTATCAAAAGTATCACTGTTAAGAAGATAATTTTCCAGAAAGTTTAATCTATCATGTATATTTGGTAAATTCGGTTGTTGCATAATGTTAAACAATTCTCTTCGAATCATTATTTTGACGTTCGAAGCTCCTAGAGAAAAAAAATACAAAATATAAACAAAAATAATGCATAACAGATCTATGCAATTTAGATAGATAAAATCATTCAATCCCTTATTTTTGAAGAAATCACGCAAGTTTTTGCTAACTTTTAATAAAATCATAAGAAAAATTGTCTTGACTTATTTTTAGACAAATAAATGTTGATAACGAGCCATAAATTACTTCAGTTTTTTGAAAAGTGCTTAAAGGATGATAAACTGGAATGAATAACATTTTTAATAATGTTTTAAAATATTTTTTTTTAAATTTATATAACTTTTATTCTAATAAAAATGGCTGAACAATAATGACATGGGATTGCTTTGTAATTTTCCATAACAATTGTTTTCATTTTAGAATTCATATTAAAAATATGAATTAAAAATCAATACATACTATTTTCGAATGCTTACTTCGAAATTTGAAAGAGCAATATTTATAGTGCCTTCATTTTAAAAACCGGACGATTCCGGAGCTACTTTAAACAAAAACACAAAGCCAAAGGCCTATATTTATTGTTACAAAAAGAAACTCTGCCGGGAAATGCCGGGAAATATAACTAAACCCTTCGTGAAGTGGGAAACATGGAAAAAAATAATAGAAAAATATGCATTACTTTATACTACTCTTGCAACTACTAAAACTATTTTTTTCTCAATTCAAATATTAAAAAGATATGAATACATACCTGCCTCGTGACTATCCATAACAATTAGATTTTAAATATTTCCAGAAATATAGTTATTCACATTCGAAAATGGAAAGTCAAACTGAACAACGATCAGAAGCCGATGCACTCAACGCAACGCCTCAGTTTCAACTGATAACAGGAGGTCATTGTTCGCTTAAGCGAGATAAAAAGGGTGTCACGTGATTCTCCAATGATTCAGCTGCAACATGCATCAATCTATTTGCACCTGCGTTGTACTTTATGAAATCGACTTTTGTCCAGCCAGATTTGACAAATCTCCCACAGTGCATCGGTGCACAGTGTCATGTTATTGTGATTTTTTTCATTGTCTGTTTGTGTTTGCCTGATTTGCATAAAATGCCTCAGTATGACTTGGGAGCGCCCTCTATGGGTTACTTTTGAAATCATTTTTTATTATACAATGAAAAAAATCCGAAATCCTTCTGATCCTACTCGCGCAAACCAAAAAATTTTTCAAGCATTACTTCTTTTATTATGAATTTTTAAAGTTTGCACGAATTTATGACGCACCCGGTATGTATATATATATATATATATATATATATATATATATATATATATATATATATATATATATATTATATATATATATATACACACAAACGAATTTTATAAGTTACTGTGTTAGAAGTTAATTAAAGAGCGATATAATACTTTTCTGGAATAATAAAAAAAATCCCATTCCATTATTTCTTCTGTAAACCATAAATATAAAAAAAACAAATATCATGTCAGCACTTAGAAAAACCAAAATTCTCTTTTGACTGCTGTTTTTCATTTTAGATTTTAAAAAAAGAATCACATTCCTGTCTGTAGGGAAAACTTTTGAAAGAAAAGAAGTTTCTATAAATTCCGTTTGATGAGTCGAGAAGAAAGAAGTTAGGAAAGGATTTGGGTTTCAAGATTGAATTCTTTCGCGTCAAGAAATTGAATTCATGTATATCAACACCAATGATTTCCTGGGAAACTAGAAAACATTGGAAATGTAAAAATTTCAAAGGAAAGTTGAAGAAATAATTGTGTTTTAAATTTTGCGTATATAATTTAATGCATTCTGTCATGAATTATGTCGTATTTAAAATTAATTATGATTTAGATATATTGAAAACAATCATAACTAGAATATATTCCTATGTTTACATTAGGTTATAGGATTATCTCTTGTTTAGCACGAAATGAATTATATTCTTCATAATAAATTTCAACTAATGATTTATTAAAGTCGCAATCCGTTGTGATGCTTTTGTCTTTTGTTTATTTTCGAGAAAAAGAAATCTAGTTTTATTGTACACTTCAAGTTTCTAGGACTTAACAATTCCAAATAAATCGTTTTTAAAACGTTCCTGCTCATACCCTCCTTTTAAATTTCGATTTTTTTTTAGAAATTGTTCAAAGCAAGTAATTAAATCTTTAATCTAACCACCATACTAAATGTCAAGTTTCTAGCCCCAACTAAATAAAAGAAATCGCAATTTTAGAACATCGCTTTGCTCGTACACTCCCTATAGGGTACTGACACTATATGTTGGAGCAGAAAAAGTGACAAGCATTTTGTCGCCACTATTTTTTAAATTGGCTCGTTAGTTCCAGAGATTAATCAACAAACAATCACACAATCAAACTTTCTTCTTTATAACATTAGTATAGACTGAAATTGTGTTTGAATAAATTTAAGAATTTGCAAGTGTAACAGCTCTTCGTTATTTAATAACCATATGAAAATTCAACACGGGCTTCTCAGGTTTCAAACTGCCGCCCGTGAAAAAACAGAACATAGGTGAAAATCATTTTTAATCGAAAACTCTATAAAACATTAATTTACAGTTTTTTAGATTACCTAATAACACCATTAAAAGAATATTTATTTGAAAAATATCATTTATGTATTCAAATAAAATATTGAAATTTATTCAAAACAATAGTTTCGTATTAACTATATGCCATCAGTTAATGACCAAAGAAATCCCCAAAGATTTTATTATTTATAGCAATTTTTTTATTCCGAATATATCAGAGTTTAAACCAGCAAGTTGATTGATTACATATCTGTTTTATTTACTTATATATTTATTTATTGGAGAAGATTTAATTTCGTTACGGATTATTAGTGGGAGACACAAATTCTGGACTGTGTGTATTTTTTAAGAGCAAAAAGGATAATGCTTCGTAATCTGGCTGCACGTCAGTTGTCATATTTAGCGAATGCAGCTTGCACTTTTTATGGCATCCACCTTTGTTTAAAACAATATAGTTTGTTGTCAGCATCCTTCATGTTTTATTCTACTACTTTGCATGCAAGCCGATTACGGAAGATTAAATACCTTCAATAATGCTACAGCCAACTGTGCTAAGCCTATATCACCCAGTAGCATAGCTAAAATTTGTTTAATTATTGAAATATGTTAAACAAATCAAAGCAAGTAATTAACACTTATTAAAATGAATGAATATAATAATGAATAAACGAATTTAATGATAATTAAAAGTATTGGGACCTTTAATTAGCAGCACAGTTTATCCGTATTGATGCTACTAGATTATTTGATCCCAATGTCTATCAAATACATCTTTTTAATTTTACCTTTTTGGTTTCTTCTATCTTTACAAGAAGAAAGTTTTGCAATTGTGGAAATTTTCGACTTATCATCACGGATTTATACGTTTTAGAAGCGCCTTAACACGCATTTGACTGTTTTTAGAAAATGTCTATCCATGAGGCTGTGTGTCTGTGTGTCCACATGTGACACAAATTTTGAGGGCACTCTGTCTCAAGGGCATAAAACTTGACATTCAGTAAGAGATTGACATAAAATGGTACTGATCAAGTTTTCGTGTAAATCGCTCAACAATTGACGCTGCTATGCTGCATTTTTCACGATTTCTCTGACAGTTATATGTGAAGAACTAATGCGCAAAATTCTACCAAACTTCATATTCTGCTAGACTTTGACATAAATATATCCGTACCAGTGAACCCATGCGAATATTTCGCACTGCAGTTTAATATTTTTTTTTAGCAATATCTAATATTTTTTAGACGCAGGCTTAAACTTAAAAAATATTGGTGCAAATAACATTAGTCAAGTCAGAATATGATCTCATTTATTCCAAAAAAGTTACAGTAGAAACTGATCGAAGCAAAAAAGTATTACCAATCGTATTTTAACTGCATTAGAAGATTACATCATCTGCTTTGAAAAAAAACATTGCATAAAGAATAATAAATTGAGCATTTGAGTTTCAAGCCTGTTTAAAATCCTTTCATATATTTCCTTTGTCGTTCTGCGTTTTATACTTACTTAAAAAAAGGGATGTTGACAACAGAAATAATATATAAGATTAGGTTAGGGTGTATACCTCCGAACAGGTGTCGCTGCTATCCTCTTTTTTTTTTCACGATTTTTACGATAGCTCTATCTGAAGAATGAATAGATTGTCATTAAATTTTTGTTGCACACCATTTGATTCAAGTAGAAGAAAGTTTTGTGATGGACACAACATATTACATTTTTCTCTTGCAGCCTATTCAAAACTCAAGAGAATCCGATGAAATTCCCTAAATTTCAGTGATTAAATGAAGAATGAAAGTGAAATGAAAACAATGAGCGCTAATGGCGGGAAAGCATCGAGAATAGATTATTTTTATCGAAAGAAGATGACAAAACAATGAATAACATTGATGCAGATCATTACCATCCGATGGAACTTCAACAGAAAGATTTTATGTTTTCAGTTGCCAAATTCACCTGAATTTAAAAAGTTATTTTTCCCAAGAAATAGGTATCATGTCCGATTTAAAACTGCATCCAATTTTCTGCTATATAAATAAGAAGGAATTTTTGGAATTGTGAAGATTTTTGACTTGTGTTTTTTGATGGATTTACAAGTTTTGGGATATTTGAACACGATTTGACTATTTTTCAAAAATGTCTGGCGGTCTGTATGTATGTAAAACAGATTTTGTAAACGCTCTATCTCAAAAACTAATGCACAGAATTTCATCAAACTTGACAGAAACTTCTACTTATTGGGTTCGGGGGGTATATCGCTCGAGAGGTGGCGCTAATATTGAAGATTTTTCATGATTTCTGTGAGAGGTATATCTTGGCATCCGATGAATCCTTGGCATCCGGAATTTCTTGAAACGTAATACTCAGTTAGCACATAAAGGTGTTGATAGTAGTTTTGGTGTATACAGCCCAACAGGTGGTGCCGCTATGCTCCATTTTCACGATTTTTGTGATAACTATATCTAGTCATCTACTTGTAGTAATTTCTTCAAATTACGTATTTAGTTAATTGACTTAGTTCGTTAGATTTGGGCGTATCTTTCTCAATAGGTAGCGCCACTGCGCTATGCTTCCCAGTATTTCTGTGATATAAATATATTAGCATCTAAGGGATGATGGAATTTCACCAAATGTAAGAATTTTTTTAATTATGTTAATTACTTTTTTTTCTTAACAAAACAGGAGTCGCTGCTGTGCTGTGTTTTTCACGATTCCCGTGATAGCGTTAGCCCAGTTTCTGCTAGATTAACACTTCAGAAATGGACCCGATTTAAAGTTATTAATTAAACATATTTGCAATGTTATATTTGAATATCCATAAGGGAGCGCTGTTGAACTGAGTTTATTTTAATTCTTTGATCACTGAAACTCAGAGTTATATTTCTGAAAATGCACTCTACTTCGTAACTGTTGAGTATAACAGCGCATAACATGGAATAATATGGAAGACATTTTTGTGTTGGTCAGAGCATACTAGTTATTTTTAAAGTGATTTACGAAATCATATATAAACAATATTCAATGTTTAATTAAGATATTGTTAAAATAGAAGGGGGGGGGCATTAAATACTATTGTCCAAGAGTGCATTAAAATAAAACTCGTTATTTTTTTTTACTGTAGAATTAATAATTCCGTCATTGATTGTTATTTTACTTATTTAAGAGGTTACCAGTGCAGAATTGAATAACTGAACGTAGCGCTGTAAATTAAACAAATATGTTACTTGTAACAAATCTATAACTAATGCCATATTTACACATATCAGTATTAGCATTAAAAAAATAATAAACCTAAATTTTTATATGTTTTCAACAATAAATAAATAAATGAAAGATAAAATTCAAATTATCAATAAAATTAATCCTAATGACTCTCAGAAATAGACGAATAATCATGATCCATAATAGGTGAGATAGAAACATTTTTATCTCTTTGCACATGAAATCCCGATGCCATTATATGTGAATTATTTATATCCTGATGTCGATGGTTATTGGGGATTACCAAATAACAAATGCGAAGGGAGCTCAATTAATGATCCAAATAGTTGTTACTACGAGGAGGAGGACTTAATGGAGAATGTAATCGTGTAATAGGCCGTAAAATAATTCCATTAACATGAAAAAGAATAATAAATAGGGTCAAAATAAGGATAACAAGATCTAAAACAACTTGCAAGATTTTCCATATGCAATTCCTGTAATAAGAAGAAATAAAGACCATGCGTCCAGTATAGATTATGAAGCACTTTCTAATACTTTTAGAATATTGTAATAAAACTTACCCATATAAAAAAATGAAAAATGATATCTAAGTAACCAATTTGAAAAAAAAAAAAAAACATACTTGAACACCCAATCGAAATAATCACCATCTGTAATCGAAAACGTATTCGGATTATTTTGTGCAGCCCTGTATACTATCTATAGATTTGTATAAATATTACGCAGTATGCTAAAATTTTGTTTAGTTATGAAACGAATAACGGAGAAGATAGTTTCCCTTCAGTAATTTACGTCAATAAGCAGTAAACTACCCGTATTCTTTTGTGCAGCCCTGTATACGATCTATAGAATTTATACACAAATTAAGTAATATGCAAAAAAATTAGTTAAATTTTAAAACGCACACTACAACTGGAAACGAACTTTCAGCAACTATCGCTCACAGTACTGTAACGGAATTCTTTTGAGTGTCCCTGAGGTAAATGAACGATAATTGCTATGCACACCGTATTCTACAGTGAGCATCTTCTACTGCACATCAATGATGTATATCAACTTCAATATGTTTTAAAACATGTAACATCATTACTACATGGCAAACGATTTTTCTCCATAGACCATAACGTAACGGGATTCTTTTGAGCGTCCTTGTAAACGGACTATAAATGCTACACACTTCATTTTCAATAGAGAATGTGCTATTGTAATATCCAATAACTTCTATCAATTGCATCCGAATAATTTACGCGAGTTAGAGCATGGCCAGATAAACCGTCATAAAAAAATTTCAATTATGTTGATAAGTGTTAGAAATGCAAAAAAAAACTGCTGAAAATATATTAAAGAATCCACCCAAATTTAAATAGTGCAAAAGGATGCTTTGTAAGCTAAAATGCCATTATTTTTTAATTTATCTAACATTATTTAAATTCTTCTAGATTCTTCCATGTATATATCATTAATAATTTTTATTGCGATATTCAGACATTAAAATTGACATGGGCATTGCTCATGTACATTAACGTTTTTTATTTAGAAAATGTGAAAATATTATGCTACTGAAATACGTTGACATTTATTATTATTATTGTAGTTATAGAAATAGTTGAAGAAAAAATAGTGTTACTAAAAATTATAGGCTACCCAGATTAGGAAAGATTTCTCTATTTGAATGTATATTTATTAAGGTTATCTGAATTGGAATGAAACGCTGCCAAATTATACGCTATTATTACTAAGGGGGATGATAATTTATTTAATACAAAGTTCACATTCGACATGAATCTTCAGTCACATTTTAACTTAATAATCTGTGAAATACAAAGGATGTGAATTATCCCTTTACTTAACAGCGAACAACCAACAGAGTGAAAAAATGTCCAGAACGGGGTTCGATCCCGGATCCATTGGTATAGCGCACCAAGTGCTTTACCAATTAAGCCATCGGGACGACATTCGGTCTACCATTCTCTCACTCTTATATAGCTACAACCTTTAAACACAAAATGGAACGTCAATCATGAGCACAACACCTACTGTCATACATGAGACAAATCAAACCCAGTACCGGTGAATATTTATATACTAATTAATTTTTCTGCAGAGCTGAAATTACGCTGTAAATTACTGAAATACAAAGAATGCATACCAATAGGTGTTGTGATCATGATTGACGTTCCATCTTGTGCTGCAAGGTTGTAGCCTAAACGTATAAGAGTGAGAGAATGCTAGACCGGATGTCGTCCGGATGGCTTAATTGGTAAAGCACATGGTGCGCTATACCAAGGGACCCGGGATCGAACCGCAGTCTAGACATTTTTTCACTCTGTTGGTTGTTCGTTGATTAGTAAAGTGATAATTCATATCCTTTGTATTTCAGTAATTTATAGCGTAATTTCAGCTCTGCTGAAAAATTAATTAGTATATTAATAATCAGTATTTAAATGAAAATCGTCTATACTTTCCTTGTGGGCAGAGCTGGCTGATTAAAAGACTACAAATGTACATGTTTTAAGACATCTGAATATTAGAAACATAAGATAAAGTTTAACAACGTCAAAACAAAAAAATTCAAACTGTCTCAATATTAAAACCACATACGGATGTTTCAAGGATAACTGAGATACTCAGATCCCCTTCATCAGTGTTAAAAAATTTTAAAAGGGTTCAAAGAACTACGCTCGGCTATAGCCCCGGGTACTGGTTTGTAAAGGAAAGAGTTTATATACTAGAAAAAGCAAAGGATTTTTACATGAATAAATAATCACATTTTATTGCTTTAAATTACTATGTTTGCATTATGCAAAAATTGTGTGAATTTTGGTTCTCTAAACTATAAAAAAAATGTCTTTCAAAAAATACAGTATGCTGCATAAAATTAAAAAAGGTCAGACAAATTTTATTGACAACAACAAATTATTGTATTAACGCATTGTAAACATAAAATTACTAAGTCTACTATTTCTTATCTCATATAAAGGAAAGCTTCCCATTCGTGTCTGTACATTGCAAGAATTGACAACTGTTTTCTTAATCTGGGAAAATATACTAACCACAAAAAAAAAATTTACAATAATATCTTCCGAGTTACCTACAATACCCAAAACCGTTCTTCATCATTATTACTCCAGAAACCAATATATCTCCGAAATTTCAAGAAACATTTATCCAAAACAAAGTTTTTTTTGCTGCCACTGATTTTCGAAAACGTTTCCGAATTGGTTTTAGAGTATATTAATCCGTTTTCTCATCCTTGAATATAGGGTTTTGGGCTGTAATCACTTCTCAAGTAAATATTTTGATCTTGAGCAAACACGTTTTACAAACAAACACGATAAATTAACAGCATTAACATTAACATTTACACTAACATTAACATTATTTTGTTAGTCCCTCATGTATAAATTCGGTTACGCATTTGAAAATGTTTATTTTAAAATAGATAGCGTCCTAAACACTATATTCCGATTTGAAAAAATGGATTAATACAACAGTAGAATGACTCGGAAACGTTTCCAAAATCACTGGCAGCTAAACAAATTTTGTTTCTATACACTGTCAGAAAAACACACTTTATACACTTCATTTTTCAACAAATAATTTCCGTACTCCTAGAAACATGCTTTTTCCGTGAATTCTTCTCGAAAGTCTGAAGAAGAGAGAAAATGTCCGTTTATTCCCTGCACGCATGCGTCTTGGCTCTATTAATACTAAAGTTTGAATTTATTTTATAAATGAAAAACTAAAAATTTAATAAATTATTATTTCGAATTTATTAAAGAAAATTTCGAGTTTGAAAAAGTAACAATTAATTTTCTCATTCATTTCAAATTATTTGCAATTTATTTTTTTTAAGTTATAAAAAAAATTCACATTTAAAATATATTCTAAACAAACAGATTAATATATACATATAATAGTTGGACAAAAAATCGATTTTACTCAAAAAAGAAACAAACAAAAATAATAATTTCGAATTTAAAAAAGTAACAAATAATTTTCTCACTTATTTAAAATTATTTGCAATTTGTTTTTATTTATGAAAAAACATTCGAAATTAAAATATATTTTAAAACATCGAACACATTTCATCGAACCGAGCACATTTAAAAAAACTGTATAATACTTGAAAAAGAAATCGATTTTATTAAAAAGGTAAACATTTCTTCTCATATTTAATTAAAAATATAATATCCATATTTTACGTAACAATAAAATTAAGAATATATATATAATTCATATTTTTATCCTCTATTAATACTAAATTGTTAAAACCCCAACCATCTTCTCATAACGACAAAATCTCTCTGTAATTAACTTCCAATTTGCCAGCTTTCTAAACCCCATTTTTTTTTTTCAAGACCAAAGCCGCCCTTTGAAGAAAACCGTATCTTCATTCCGAACTCTTCTTCAAGCAAGTGTCCACTGGCCTTATCAGTAACATACTTGACTCAAGACCGGCAGATACCTAGTTCGATCTCTAGGTGAGCCAGGAAAAATTCTTAAAATGTATTTAACAATGAATACTTCCGCAACAGTCCATAGATGGCAGCACAAACAGAAAGACAGTTTTTCAAACCGACTTTCTTCAAATAACGGAAAATTTCCCTCCTGTAATAGAGAAAAAAATAAACGGAAATTCTTCAAATAACGAAAATAAGCCGGCAGTAGTGCTGCCAGTAATATTTCCGTGATTTGAAGGAAGTTTATTTTAAGTGTAAATACTCCTTTAAATTTAGAAAATATATCGTTTTCTGAGGTTTCTAAAGATAAAGAATGCTTTTTGTAATCGTGGGTAACTCTGAAAAGGTTATTGTATATTTTCGTATGTGGTTATAGTATAATTTCATAGATAAAGAAACATTTGTCCATATTTTACAATGTAAGAAAAATCTTTAAAAAGGAAGGAATTTTCTGGAAAACTTCTTTTTATAAGACGGATAAATAAAGGGGAGAGATTCGATTTCATGATTGACGTTTGCAGTAGAGTAGAAAATTGGAATTTTTCACGTCAAGAATTTGTATTGGCGTATGTCAACATTGGTGGCTTTGGGGATTTCTGCGAAAAGCTGAAAAAACAAATCCTATGGACACTTAGAGAAAAAAAAAATAGGTATTAAATTTTTAGAATTCAGTTTAGTATATTGTTTCGGATTGTTTTCGTATATAGAACAAAGCAGTTAATAAATTCATAGCTGCCAACTTTCACGCATTTTTAAGTCATATAACCATGTTTTGAACATGTTTTGAACATGTTTTGAACAAAAAAGAAAAAAAAGGAAATGTGTACTGTATTTATTTAATGAAATGTAGTACATATTGCATTTTATTAATTTAGTGAAATTTAGAGTATAAATCTGTTTATTGGACTTTAAAAAAGCGTAGAAGTTGGCATGCATGTAATTTCAATTATCTTACAATTCTCACTCCCATTCTTCCTCTTTTCCTCCTTCCCTCTCGCTTACTCGAGTGATTTTTCTGATATCAAATTCTCTCACGTTTGATCTTCTAAGATATTCAAAATTTAGGATTGAACGTTTGTAGACAAAAAAATGGACCGAAATTCGCGAAACGTTTGGGAAGAGAACATAAATAATACCCTTTGACGCTCCGTACTTAGAGCTAGGACTTGATTTATAGGACTTCGGGTCATGGTCCTCTAAGAGTATTTTCCAGATTTTAATGATAATTGAAACTCATTGTGAAAGTTAACAATTGTGGAATTTAGATTTGAAACAAATTAAAAATGTATTTTGAGAGTGCAGACGTAGGGACCATGACCCGAAGGTCGGGTCATGGTCCCTACGTCTGCACTCTCAAAATACTGTTTTTATTCCATCTGTTAATTTTCTGAAGTCAATATTGGTTAGATTTTTTTTAATGAATTTTAAATTCGATATTGAAAAAATTGGACTGAAATTTCCTTAAAATTTCCTTAAAACATTTATCATGTTTAAAAAATTTTCTGTACATCTTTAATAGATGGGTACTCACTTTTAGAATTTTTCTCAACTTTTTTTTAATACTTTTGAATAAATACAAAAATCTCTATTTATAAAATAAAATTATAGCATTTTCTTCTTTTTTATATACTTTCTTTCTTTGACGTATATGCTCTTTTTTTTTCTCTCCTCCATCACGAGTCCGGTTTCTTCTCTTTCTTCATAATTCCTCCTTTGTAGTATAATGATTCTTTACCCTCACATGCACTGTCTTCATTACCTTGCTTATTCGCTTCCATTTCGTGTTTGGCTTTCTCTCTCTACTTATTATTTTACTTACCTGACAAAATATCGATCTAATTTCATTTTCCTGACCAAATCGTCATCATCATTTCGCAGTTTATATAAAATGTTTATTAATTCACTTCTGCTACCTATATTTTTAGTGCTTTTTAGGGTTTCGTGAACTCACGAAACCCTATTACTCCCGCTCCGTTGTCTGTCCGTCACAGAGCCATTCTCAGAAACTATGTAACTTACAGTATTAAAATGGGAAAAAATCGTATTATTTTAATAAATAGAGATAAAAAACCAAAATTCTAACAGCCTTTTCCTATTCAATTTAAACATTTTTCGTTAAAGCAGTTGTCAAAAATTAAAAATCCACAATGAAATTATTTCTACAATAATTAAATGTCTATTGAAGGATTTCCACGGTAAAAATGAAAATGAAATAAAAAGTTTCACCAATTGAAAAAAATATTAATATGAAATAAAAATTATTGACGTCATAGTGGTAATAAAACGGAAATTTTCAAAGATTTCTCAATAATACAAGGAGTATCAGTATGTGTATATACACAAAGCAGATTAATATCACGTCATTAGAGAATTAAAAAAAATCTGACGTCCTATTGGAAGTTTAACCAATTTTTCAAATGTTTGAGAATAATACAAAACTAGTATCCATATCAGTCATAGAGAATAGTAAATATATGAGTTTGAGAAACATATTGAATCGTGATAAAAATCCAATTATGGAAATATTCGCATATTTTATCATTTTGAAGGTGTACAACATATTTAATTTTGAAATTATTTTTTTAAATATTGCATTTAGTCCGCATGACAGATATTATTATGACAGAATATAATAGCGGGCTTTGCCCGTTATCGGACCGGTTCAGATTTTCAAAAAAAACGAGAAAAATAGACCGGTAATTTTTTACTTTATAAAAAACATGACTTTTTTTTTTTTTTTTTTTTTTTTTTTTTTTTTTTTTTTTTGCGCTAAATGATATTTATTTGGATTTATTAAAGAAAGGATAAAGTGTTTTGAAAGGAGTATTAAACGAAACCCTTTGAGCGATCTTCGATCACACTTACCCACTTGTTTAAACTAAGTTCCTACGAATGCGATGTAGTTTGAATCATCGAATTAAAATATCTTCCTATAAAAACTTCTACTTAGACAAAATGGGAAATTGGATTGCTGTTAAGTAGATTAGTTTAATTCCAAACGGTTGTTTTTCATAATGAATGCACCACCTTAAACTAAAATCGGCGTTGCATTTTAAAGTGCATGTCAACAAACATGGAACGCATCCTCTGTACTCCTCACGCCCACCCCCACCCCCCAAAAAAAGAAAAAAATAAACATTCGTTTAATCTAAACTAGAAAAAAGAGATGCAACGACGCAATGACAGTCTATATTACGTCCACTAATTAGATTCTGTAATTCTACTAGTATCTGCCTTCTTTACCCTCATTAGCATGCAAGGAAGAAACCAATTAGAGGGAATTAGCATAGGCTTTAGTCGGATAAAAATAATTTGTTTTTCTAATACTAAAAAATACAACGTAAAAAGAAAAAAAAACATTTTTTTCAAGTTTTAAGTTTCATTAAACCTTGTTAATTTTTTTTTTATAAAAAATAAAGTAAATACGATAAATCACTCGTCAAGGGTAGATTATGACATTCAGAATAACATCTTCGCAGTATAATATGGTGAAAGGTGGTGTCAAAGAAAACAATTTGAAAAACGCATAACACATTTGAAAACACAATGTTTCAGCAATTCCTGTGGAAAGTATCCGAATTCTTTTGTCCAGTCCTGTATAGGATGTATAGATTTGAACATACACTATATAGTACACAGAAATGTATTTCCGTTAGGCAATTCAGAATAGTGCAGTTGAAAATTCCTCCTAGCAAGTTCTACCAATGAAAGGAAATGTTTTCGAGATCTTTTGTTTCGCCCTGTATAAAATCTACAGAATTTATATACACCTAGAAATATACAAAAAAGGAGTTAAATTTAAAAACCCGTACCACAACTGAAAACGCACTTCCAGCAATTATTATTGATAGAGAGTACTGTAACCGAATTTATTTGGGGTTTTGTGTAAATGAACGATGAATGCTATATGCACACGATATTCCATAGTAAGCATCTTGTAGTGCACCTCAGCGATATATATCTATTTCAATATGTTTGAAATAGTGTAACATTATTAAAGTAACTCACAGAAGATTTTCCCCCATAGACTGTAATGTAACGGAATACCTTCGACTTCCCCTGTAAACGAACTATAAATGTTATACATTGCATTTTCAATACCGAATAATCAACGAAACCCATGTGTATAATCCGTTGTAACTGAAAATCATTTTTCATTATAAAATGTTGTTTTTAGGGTTTCGTTCATCTCACGATTCGTCCCGCTACGTTATCTGTCCATCACAGAGCCAGTTCTCAGACACTATATAACTTACAGGCATGAAATTTTGTGTACTTATAGCTGAATGCCTACTATGAAGCCGAAAACCATAAAATTAAAAAAAATCGTATTATTTTAATATAGAGAGATAAAAAACTAAAAATCTAACAGTCTTTTCCTATTAAATTTAAACATTTTTCGTTACAGCAGTTGCCAACAATTAAAAATCTACAGTAAAATTCTTTCTACATTAATTAATTTTCTATTGAAAGATTTCCACGTGAAAAAATGAAATAAAAAGTTTCACCAATTGAAAAAAGATTAGTAGGACGTCCTATTGGTAATAAAACGGAAATTTTCAAACATTTCTCAATAATACAAGGAGTATGAGTATGTGTAAGAGCAGAAAGCATGTTAATAGGATGATTAGATGATAACCATTAGACAATTAAAAAGAAAATTAATCTGACGTCCTATTGGAAGTTTAACGGATTATTTCAAATGTTTGAGAATAATACAAATATAGTATCCGTATGAGTAATAAAGAAAGCAAGTAGACAGGACATCAGCAAGTGATTATAACGTTATATTAGTTTGAGGAACGTATTGAATCATGATAAAAACTCGATCATGGAAATATTGCCATATTTTAACATTTCGAAGGTCTCTATACAATATGTTTAGTTTTGAAATTGATTTTCTTTTAATACCGCGTTTAGTCCTCACGACAGATATTATTATGACAGAGTATAATAGCGGTCTTCGCTATTATACGGTTCAGATTTTCGAAAAAACGAGAAAAATAGACCGGTAACTTTTTACTTTAAAAAAAACATGACCTTTTTTTCTGGAAAATGAAATTTATTTGGATTTATTAAAGAAAGGATAAAGTGTTTTGAAAGGAATATTAAACGAAACCCTTTGTGCGATCTTCAATCACACTTACCCACTTGTTTAAATATATTATTTACCAAAGCAAAAAATGAGTGAACGATCAGATTAATATATTAACTCCATTATTCTCGAAACATTATCTCTTTTAAATAATACAGTTTCGAATTGATAAAGGAAGAAAAAATTCGCGCAAAAAGAATGAATAGGAATAAACAAATGTTTTGCTTTAAAACTTTATACTATATAATATCAACGGGATTAGTAAATGTTTACTTTCATCGTGCATTTTTCTTATCGCATCTCATATAATTACTTCAAACTAATCTCTTTTACATGAATTTTCTTAACGAGTTATAAAAATACCGATTATATTCAACTCTAAGTAATGCTTTTATTTGTTTATCGCGATACAATCTGTTTACCAAACTCTTCTTTTTTCAAACGAATTAAACCGTGACTTGGGTTTAATGAAAATTAATTATGGGAACATTTTTAATAAATAATTATTTCTTTTTATGACCGACTCGTAAGATATGTGTTACAAGATGATCCGTTTGAAAAGAAAAGAATTTTCATGGAAATCTGCGAGTAAAGAAAATATACGTTTAAAGCTTATTTGTAAAATCATCACTTTGTTGATAATAACACGAATACCTGAACCGATTGTACTAAAGTTTTTATATTTTCTTAAATAATGTAATTTTACAAAAGTTTTCCATTTCAATTTATAAATGAAATATTTTTACTAAAATTAATATCATAACAATACATTTATAAACCTTTTATTAATCTGAAATAAAATCGGGACTTATTCTGCTGTTTTATAGGTGAATGTTAAAATGTTAAATTATTTCTCAAAAACGTTATACATTGACTTCAGAATGGCTTCTGTGACTTCAAATGTGTCTGAAAAACAGTGGAAATAATTACTAAAATGGTTTTGTTGTAGTATAATTAATCAAAACATTATCAGGACATGAAAGCTTCGTTCATATTTTTTTATCAATAACTAGCAGAACTACCCGGCTTTGACCACGTTAACTATGGAGGCCTTCCGGGAAAAATATATAAATAAGATAAATAAAAATATTACAGTACGGCGATCACAATAACGGAACTCTGCGCATTCGTTCCCATAAATAATTGAACAGACAATCAGAAACAGAATAACGCTACTTTGACGCAATCGTATTAAAATAAATCCCTCAGTTTTATAGTTGAGAATGAAGGTTTCTTTGGCGCGTGTAACCGAAAAATATCGTTCGTCTGTTCAAACGCCCTATGATTTTATTTAAAGGACAACAACTTAAGGGGCTATTTCACTCAGACGAAAACACCCGCTCGCTAATGTTAAGCCTATGGAGGAAATTTTTGAAGATATCTCGTTCGCATTTCAATATTTTTAAATGATTTTTTTTTTTTTGCATTGGATAGCTGAGGTCAATCTCTATGCACGCTCCTTTCTACTTTTTCGATTTTTGTTGCAGTTTTCTTTATTGAGGATACTTTCACTTTCAGAACCGGTTTCGATATAATACTTGGGATCACCCTGTAAAATAAAATGCACGATATAATCTATCGCTAGAGAATATACATAGGCAGACATTGTACAATATGTGTATTCATTTGTGTAAGAATAGCATGTATATTAATAGAGATATAGCGATATTTTAAAAAAAATTAAAAAAATTCTTGCATGTTTTTTGCTTATAACATACAGGGTTTTTA
This sequence comes from Maratus michaelseni, assembly GCA_963931845.1. NCBI lineage: Eukaryota > Metazoa > Arthropoda > Arachnida > Araneae > Salticidae > Maratus > Maratus michaelseni. The sequence goes on from OZ007588.1 coordinate 7,203,047, forward strand.
ACCAAATTTAACGCCAGTTTCAGAAAAATTGACAAAATATAGTAGAAACAATATAGTGCAATTGAAATGTAATTATGTTAAATATTTAAGGAAATGTGGGCAGTTGTATAAGATATTTTTCATCTGCGCATGCGCGAACGATAAAAAGGAACTTTTTGCATAATTTAATAGTCAACTCTATGAAGCAACTTATTAAAAAAAATCAGTCAAATATCGAAAAAATTCAGAGAGATATCGGCATTAGAGTGAGCTGTTTTTTAGTTTCTCACTAAAACTCGTTAAATGATAAGGGATTGTCCACAAATTGTCATGTTTAATTTTTATACTATATTTCATTTTTTATTGTTACTTTAGTTCGCCTTGGAAAAATTTATTGCACCAGGTTATAATACTTTTGGAATGGATCCTTTGATTTTGATAATTCTTTTTTTGTTCGAATAAGCTCGTTAGGGTAGTTTTTCAAAGAGAACTAAAGTATCGTTAAAAATTGGAAAATAGTATAAAATAAAAAATGACAATTTGTGGAAAATCCCTTATCATTCAGCGAGTTTTAGTGAGAAACTAAAAAACAGCTCACTCTAACACCGATATCTCTTTGAATTTTTACGATATTTGACTGATTTTTTTTAATAAGTTGCTCCATCAAAAAGTTCCTTGTTATCGTTCGCGTATGCGCAGATAAAAATTATTTTATACGACTGCCCATATTTCCTTAAATATTTAATATATTTATATTCCAATTGCACTATATTGTTTCTACAACATTTTGTCAATTTTTCTGAAACTGGCGTTAAATTTAGTTAAAAACCCTGTATGTTATAAGCAAAAAACATGCAAGAATTTTTTTAATTTTTAAAAAAAATCGCTATATTTCTATTACTATACATGCTATTCTTACACAAATGAATACACATATTGCACAATGTCTGCCTATGTATATTCTCTAGCTATAGATCATTTCGTGCATTTTATTTTACAGGGTGATACCAAGTATTATTTTTTTTCTTTAATTTTTTTTGGCCCCCTAATTATACTCCTTATCAAATCGACGTTGATAAATATGAAGTCGAACCTGTTCTTTTTAATTCTAAAATTCCAGAAGAATCTGACAAGTATATTTTTAAATATTCGACAAAATGTCTAAAGTTGAATGAAAGTTGCCGGTCATTAATGGCCATATAGTGTATATATTAATTTGACGAATGTTGCTGAAATATTCTCTTTGTTAATTTTGACCAGGTCTTAAAATTTACATAATTTCAGTAAAATATTTTCATAAAAAAAAAGAAAGGAAAACTGTATTTTTACTTGAACGCTTACTATGTACCTAATTAAATGTTGAAAACTTTCCAAACTTTAAAAGAAAAAGAAAAAAAAGAAAAAAGAAAGAAAAACAGAAAAACAGAAAATAAATTACTTACTGTGGTTGCACCACAGGAATCGCACATCAAGCAACCATCCAATACTGAATCAATATTGGCAAATTTTCACAATATTGCACCTGTATCGAGATTATCACAGTTTCAAAATACATTTATAATACTGCCTGCGAATAGTTCTCAAATATAGGCAAACACTGATAATGCTTCGAAGAAAAAGCGAGCAGTGATAAAAATGTTATTAAATTCGAAATATTTCCAATAAAATGTTAGTTTGTATTACAGTTTTAAAGTCGTTGCCCCCAAAATATTGGTAAAAAACTGGTTAAGTAGTGTATGGCAGCTCAAAAAACATTTTCTTAGAATTTGTACAAACTAAAAATTCGGTAAATATATTAATTTATATTTGTTATTCATTACATTTTGTAAATCGAAGTTTTCACAGTTAAGTGTCAAAGGCTTAAGGCTAATTATTCATGAATGCCACAGAAAGAGAAATCGTTCATTTATTTAAGTATTTTATTTGCTGTTTATGAATGAAATTTGTCAAGTGAAATTCGACGAATAAACAACAGAGCAGAGAATCATCCGTTCAGTTACGTCTACTCCATGTGTTCACGCATAATAGATTGAACAACGCGCATATACACTCATTCAATTCTTTTGCTTCAGTAGAGAGAGAAGAGGAACAAGTTGGGTTGTTAGCGATGATCATTTGTTCAGATTTATTTTAAATTTGGACATGTTCAAGAGATTTTGAAGCGTTTCCCGATTAAAGTTGTATTACTCCGTTAGTTCATTAACGCTTTTCGTGTAAAAGGCACACCGCAGTCCATTTCAAATTAACTTTCTGTGAACATTGTTAATTAACATTGCTGTTTCGAAATTTGAGAAAATTATTCACTAATGATAAATGGCCTGAAAGCGCTTATTCTTTACTTCCTTTAATTATTAAAAGTCTGTAGTCAGACAAATAATTTTATAACAATGCGTAACTAAAGTTGGGTTTTTTTACACAAAGAGTACTAATTTTGCCTGAAATTAATCGATATGTAAATAAATTAATCAAATAATGCCCAAATTGTTTTAAAGTTTATTTTGAACTTAAAGGACAGTTTTTTAAAGTATGTTTAAAACATCAAGACAGAGAAGAAAAATAAAAGAAGTATGCAAATCAAAGACAATTTTTAAATACACTACAAAAATTAAGATAACGCAACTCGTCTCGAAATAAATAGTTTTTATTCATCAGGCGATATAGGACGTTCTACCGCTACAAGAACAGCAGTATATCTCCTTTCTACTCACATACTGTGAACATTGTTAAATAGCATTGCTGTTTCGCAAATCGAGAAAATTATTCACAAATGATAAATTGCCTGAAAGGGCTTATTCTTTACTTCCTTTTTAATTACTCAAAGTCTGTAGTCAGACAAATAATTTTATAACAATGCGTAACTAAAGTTGGGTTTTTTTACTCACAGAGTACTAATTTTGCCTGAAATTAATCGATATGTAAATAAATTAATCCGATACCGCCCAAATGGTTTCAAAGTTTATTTTGAACTTAAAGGACAGTTTTTTAAAGTATGTTTAAAACATCACGACAAAGAAAATAAATAAAGAAGTATACAAATCAAAGACAATATTTAAATACACTACAAAAATTAAGATAACGTAACTCGTCTCGAAAGAAATAGTTTTTATTCATCAGGCGCTAAAGAACATTCTACCACTACGAGAACGGCAGAATATCTCTCTTCTACTCACATACTGCTAGGTGGTACGTCAGGCAGTGCGTACAAGTTTAAATGTACCTTTTTATAGGCGACATTAACATCAATTTCAGATACAGAAAAAATGTTATTATTTATGTTTCAACATCAGACGAAAATTCTGGACTATACCGATTCCCAGTGAAATGGAAGAGTGAGTAGGTATGCTGGAATACGTGCACATTCACAAAATAATTAGTGAAACTCGTTAATTTAATATGCGAAGCCATAGTGATGTTGTTCTCTTTATAGGATTCTGGGCGTAAACGAATTAATATGCTTTATTTTGATTGACTTACTTATGTTCTAGATGTAACTGTATCAAATACAATAATAATATAAATACAATTTTGTTTGGCCTCATATAGTTTTCTGCTGGAATGCAAAATTAGTTTTAAACACTCGGGAATTCAAACCGTAAAAATATTTTGTTTTAGTGAAAATTCTAACAGTTTTTTTACATATATCTAATTATTTTTTTCAGAAGAACTGAAATTATCCTGGAGATTAATGAATATGACAAAGGATCTGAGTTATCACTTACTGCACAACGTAGAATCAACAGACATTTTTTTTCACTTTGTTGGTTGTGCGCTGTGTAGTAAAGTGATAATTTACATGATTTACAGATTTTTTACATTTAATATATCTTTTAGATTGCGACTAACAAGAACAAAAAGTATTTTTATAAGAAAAATATTAATGATGTGTTATTTTTATTATTATTTATTAAAACAGATGTTTTCGTATTAGCACATACTAAAGGTTAGCAGAAGAATAAATTGTCAAATATCGCTCCTTCTAACAGCCTTTTCGATTCTGATAAATTCATGGGCTTAAGCGCGTAGTTTTATTACATAGATGTTAAATTTGTGTTTTATTTATATTATTTTATTTATTTATTGATGATATTTTAATTTCGTTATGAAATATTAGAAACAAATGCTGATCTATTTGTATTTCTTAAGTGCGAACGGGTTCATCTTTTGTAATCGGACTAACGTGATAGACTTTTGAAAATCATACTTGAAAATTATATTTTAAAAAAATAATAAAAAATCTGTATATTGAGATAAAAGTTTCCAAACACATTGTATTTGAAAGAACATTATTTTTCAATTCGACAGTGTAAAATTTGAAATTATGAGATGTTTAGAAGTTTTAAAAAAGGCAGTAAAAGCAAAATGTATGGGTAACGTGTTGTCACCATCACTTACGAACATGTTTTCGCTTTATAAGATAGATTTCACTATCTATAAATGGATTTTGAGTTTCTTAGGTAGATTTCGTAAGAAATACTACCTATTACATTCTCCCCTAAGTTGGAATTTTTGAAAATTTTTTGCAGATCTACACCGATCCTGACTCCCAGAACCCAAAACCACCCCCAGTTCGAAACTTTATATCTATCTATCTATCTATCTATGTCACTTTTTTATGGACACGATAACTGCAATAATTCTGCACAAATCTCTTCCAAACCAAAGGTTTCAAAGTGGGCGGTTCCACCTGTCGCATCATGGCATAAAGGTCATTTCTTCCGCAATGCCCAAGAAACAGGCGTCCCAGGTTCTGCGTCTTCGAAATCTACCTGTGCCTGTAGGCGGAACCGTCAGGGATTTTATTCGTGTCTTTTTTTGTTCTATAAAAACTGAAAAGTTAAGTTGTGTATGTAGTGTACTTAAATAAGGAGTAGTGATAAAATCTTTTTGCTGATACATAGGCATCTAGTGAGTATATCATTCAGGGAAATTGTATGAACTAGGAGATCCAAATATTTTAAGTTATAGGCTAAAACTCAATTTCAAATAACTGAAAAATTTTTACGTCTGATATATAAAATGCAATTGTTAAAAATTACATTTAATCATACAATACTAGTTAAAAAACACACATTTCTATAAAAAAAAAATAAATAAATAAATAAACTTATGCAAACGTTTCAGGCTACGAGATCCTCAATCGTAGCCTGAAACATTTGATTTCTTTTTTCTATAAATGTGTGTTTTTAATAAAGTATTGTCTGATTAAATGTATTTTTTAACAACAGAAATAGAGATTTCACAGTTACTATTATAGTGAAAAAATTTCAAACATCCTGCAATTTTTGGATCCTAATGAAACCTATACGCGTGGCCAGTACCATAGTGAGTAATGAACAACAAGAAAATAATTATAAAAACTGAAGCAGCCGTTCAAACGTTTTGTGTGGGCGGGCATGCATTAAAAAAAAACCCATACAAACGAAAGTTAACCCCCCTTGTTGCATTTCAGTTTAAAAATATCTAGAAACAAAATAACCATATAATGGAATCGGAAATGATCAAGTTACATAGTAATTAATATTCCAACGTTTATTTTTAGATGTATGAGTCATAACCAGAAGTTAAAAAAAATCCGTGACGGCTCGGTCTACAGGCACAGGTAGATTTCGAAGACGCAGATCGTGGTGCGCCTGTTTATTGGGAATTGCAGAAGAAATGACCTTTTTGCCGTAAAGCGGCAGTTGGGACGGCCCACTTCGAAATTTACCTGTATCTGTATATGCAGTCGGCAGGGATTTTTTAAAATTTAATTTTTAATTTTTTTTTAATTTTTAATTTTTAATTTTTTTTTATTAATTAATTTATTTATTTATTTTGCTGTAAGAGTTGGTCCTATAAAAAACTTGTCAATATAAAAGTTATAGATTATATTAAGATGATTTATAATGAATTTAAGCGGATTTGATATCTTGTGAATTGACGAAATTATGAATTTTCTCTACTTAAACTCCTATCCCTCCCCCCCCCCTTTAGGCCATTTTTAATTATATCAAAAATCTGTCTTACATAAATTTTCGGCCCTTTTCCTAGAAGTAATAACAACTTTAAACGGATTCGATACGTATCATAATTAAGAAGTTATGGAGTTTTTTTTTTTTGTTTTCATAAAAAGCCCCCCCCCCCATCCCCCCCCCCACACACTTGATTCGATTTTGCCTATTTACGAACTTGATCGAGAATTTCTGCTCCTTCATTTTATGTATCAGTTTGGAAGAGATTTGTGCAGAATTATGGAAGTTATCGTGTCCGTAAAAAAGTGATATAGATAGATAGATATATAAAGGTTTGAACTAGGGGTGGTTTTGGGTTCTAGGAATCGTTGATCGGCGTAGATCTGCAAAAATTTTTCAGAAATTCCAACATAGGAGAGAATGTAATAAGTAGTGTTTCTTACTAAATCTACCTAAGAAGAAATCACTATGTAGGTAATTTTTAAAAAAAATCTCATCTTTATTTCTTGATATTTGTCATTTTGATATTTATTCCCGCTTTAAAATTTGGAATATGCCGAAATCTAAGCGAGAGAAAGAAAATCATTAGAAGAATTCGTTCTGTCGAGCACACCTTGATGAGTAAGTCTTTCATTAATTTCATTCTCTCAGAGTTATTTCCGAGATTAAACATGGATATGATGTAAATATAGGATACATAGTAACAGAGTAATAGAGAGATACATATAATATTTCAAGATTTTCCGTAATAAAAGACTCGATGAGAATTCAGAAGCATTTTAAACTGAAACTTTCATAACAGATTTCAATTCGATTAGGTGGAGTTTACTTCATTAAAATTCAGTCGGGAATTTGAATGCCCTTTTTTTATATTACCGTGAAAATAATATTAACGTGCAGGAACAAAATAAAACAAATTCCGTATGTGATAGTTGAAGTGTTAGTTAAATAAACTTCTCACATTATTTGCTATTTACTATTGTTACAGCTGAGTTTTTTTAGTATTTTAGCTTCTTTTATAATAAAGATCACTATCATTTATAACGTTTAAGCTATCTTCATAAATTTCGTAATATCACTTCATGTGTAAAATTGACGAATAAAATTGTTCTTTTTATACAATGGCTTTCGTTCAACATCGGAAATAATTTAAATAAAATATGTTTATTTTAAAGAAATTGTACAGTTTTATTTAGAGTTTTCAGCATTTGTTATATTGTCTCGATAAATTATTGAAAAGTTTTTTCAGAAAACTTGATTTTCTTATGTCATTCGAAAGCAGAGGTTGGCTTTTAAATTAATAAATATTCAAATCGATATGAATACAGTTGAATAGTGTTTCAAGTTTTAATTATTATTTTAAAATGACATTCCAATGATGACAGATAAAAAATTAATTTAAATGTTATGGTGGGAATTATTTTTTTCTGAAGCACAATTTCTGTATATTAATACTTACAGAATGTTTTTTTAACTGCTCCATAACAAAAAAAAAATGTTTTTAACTATCCATCTCATTTTTAAATTCTTTTCTTATTCAACACGAGGGTTTATTTTATTTTTATTTTTTTAATTACATAGTTTTCTTTATCTCACATGCACATTTATATGAGGAGCGCATATTCGCCTTATGTCATTGAAAAATGCGCAAGTAACCCAACACTTTTAGACGTTTTCAATTTTAGATTTTTTTGTACATCTAGAAAAATATTGGGTGTATTATTTTTCAACTTCGGCCTTATAAAGAACATAAGTGTAAACTCGCCCTATATAGTGAAGATTAAGAGTGATTAGTACATTTAAGGGAGGAACGATTAAATAAAAAAATAAAAATACTCGTGATGTCCTTGTATCATAAAAATCACGAAATATCCATTAATGTTCTAAAACATTTTAATTGATAGGTGAAATACCTGTAAGAATATTTGAAAAAATATCAAATGTATTTACATTATGAACGCAACAAAATATAAATGCCATAAAAACATTTCTTTAAAAATTGCAAAATTTTGTTTATAAAATGTAGAGTCTTTAACAAAATTTTTTTAAACATAGAGAAAACGTCACAAAGTACAAGTCAAGAAGGAATACACTAAAATTTGAGTTGAATGCATAAAATATTCCATCCGATATAAGACTGTATAGAAATAAAGTTTAACTTTGCGTTTAAAAAAACATTTTTCGCCTAATCAATAGGACAACTTATATGAAAAATCTAATTGAATACATTAAAAATTCAGAATGATATCCGGAGTAGAGTGAGTAGCATTTCAGTTAAGGTAAAGCCAGGAGAGATGGCGCGGTCGGAGAGATTGCGCACATCAAGGTTCGGGGGGAAGGAGTAGAGTGAGCGCGCAGTGACTCCAGGTAGTAAGTAGTACAACAGCAGTAGCGGAGTGTCTACATGAAAGTGCACGTTGATTGTTTTGAACGTCTAAGATAAAGCATTGCTATTTTGTTTTGTTTTCCCAAAGTAAGTGCTTGAATTTTCAAAGCTATTCATCAGAATTTCTATACAATGTCAGTAGTACAAAATATTTTAAACTTAAACGATTTCTCATAAGCTAATAATCTAGACTAACAGTGGGAACATCAACGGTTCGTTTTAGTAGCGGCCATGTTTAAATAAAAGGCCGCGCAATCTCTCCTACCGAAAGTGGAGAGTTTCCGCGTCTGTTACTTAGGAGAGATAGCGCATTATTGCCATTAGTTTCCATGCTAGGAGAGATTACGCAGCTTATTGGTAAATTTGCATAAAAAATTAAAAATGAAAATGGACTAATTTTAAGTTAAACGTGTTATCAAGTCACTTAATGTTATTTTGTAATCTTATCTGGACTTGCTTTTTCTGATTCTTTAATTTTTTTTTCCTGTAATTAAAATTTTTTAATGGTTTTTAAAATTATTTCCTTTTTCTGATTCTTCAATCATTAGGTTGAAATATTCACTCCTAATACTACAATATTTGTTCACAAAAACCTAACTACAATGTCATTTAAGTGTAATTATTATTGTTAACAATTTAATTGTAGTTATTATTAGTAACAATCTCTCCTACTCATGTGCGCAATCGCACCAACCCTGTAAGGAGAGATTGCGCAAAATAACTTTCTTGGTTTAATTACAACTGTTCTATTAAATTGCAACATAACAACAAAATAGCAATGGAAATGCATAAAAAACAAATAAAGTAAAAATTATTCATGGATAGTTTAGCAAAAAATTAATATTTAGATTTTTCATTGTTGTTCTTTTGAATTGTGCGCAGACTCTCCCAGCTTTACCTTACTTTCTAAAAGAAGTTGGATGATAAGGAAGCTTTCCCAAATGTAATTTATGAAACAAAAATTATTGTAATTTATTAAATGCAACTTAATACTATATATACGATTTTGTGTTGTTTTTCGACGATGAATCTGTTGTAAATACTTGGATTTTCGCTTGCAATAAAGAACTGTCGGTTTGACACTACGTTCAAGAAATTCATCGTTATATACTTCAAAGAGAGAAAACATTTAACCTAAACTAAACCTTCATTTACGAAGCTAATCGAAATTTCCGTTCACATTAATTTGTGTCTTTTCTGGTCCTAAAGTATGAAGAACGAAGAATTCCGTGAAAATTCCCGGTATCTTCTGTGTCATTGCTTTTAAACTCAAAGGGAATTTCTCATTAATGATCCATGTAAAATGATGTCATCGACTGAGTCTCGGGAAAAATCTCTTCACTGGAAATGACGAGAACATGAAATGAAAATCGTTTTGATGTGGCAATTATTATTAAAGCTCGCAGCATTTTCGAGTGAATATTACGAGACAGTTTAAGAAGTTACAGTACGTATGATTAGGAGGCTTGACTTATTTATGGATGATAAAGTCTCTGAATTTCAAATGCAAATGAAATTAAATAAAATATTTAAAAATATACAGGGTTAATAGGGAAGTCCCTTTAACCTGAAAATACTTGCGAACGGTGAGAGCTACAGCTATGCAAGTAAGGTAACGGTATAGTAAAGCGACTACACCAGACCTAATTCAAACGACAGAAGCGCCCCCTAGTGGTGAAATTTGGAAGATAGCCATTGTGAATCGAAAACGAAAAGAGATAGAGCAAAATTTCCAGTTAGAAAGTTTTAGAGCATCCATTAATTAGCACGAAAAGACATTTGGTTCACATGGATAACATAAATCGTCGCCTGTATACCCAAAAGGTATTGAATGCACGTTCGTAGTAGGAATCCTCAGAATTCAATATTATTATTTATATTTCATAACATTATTTTTCTCTAAGACACACACGCGCATGTTGCATATTTTGCAAACGAGGAGATGAAAACTTGCATTTTATTTTATTCGTGATGTAAATATCAACAGAGGTTCCACTCATGGCTGTTGAACATGGCCATATAAAGTCATACATATGCAAATAGAATATTACAAGGTAATTTAAGAAGTTAGAGTATGTATGATTGGAATTCTTGACTCATTTATGGATGATAAAGTCTCTCAATTTTAAATGTATATGAAATTATTTTTTTAAATATATAGTATATCTTATATTTCAGAATTTCAACAATTTACTAAATTCATGTTCATTGTATAGGAGTCCGTAGAACGCTATATTGTTATTTACATATCCTAGCATTAATTTTCTCCAAAAAATACAAAGAAGTGTTGTATGTCTTACGGAAAGAGGAAAAATTATACTTTGACTTATTTGTAATGAACTATCAGCCAATGATTCGCAACGAGGGTTCGAGTCAAAGCTATTGAAAGATTGCCATATACATGCAAATTGTATGATTCATTGATGGACTACAATGAAAAAAAAGACGAATGTTTCTCATTATACAAAGTATAATGTAACAAAGAATGAAAATATAGTATAATCTCTTCCCGGTTATTAACTATTCCGGCGTTGCTCTATTTTTAAAAAACACAGAAATCAATAGATATTTCAGAAGCATTTATAGCAACAAAGTTTTATTTATTGCATATAATATTTGGAAACGTTTTAAGTAGTTTTTACAATGCATTAGACAGTTTTCTCAACCCGGAATATAGTATTTTAAGATGCTATCCATTCTCAAATAAACATTTTAATGATTAATAAATATGTTTAGCAGAAAACATGCTAAATTAGCAACATTAGCATTAACATTATATTTAATATTTTTTTTTGTTACACTTGCATGGATAAATTCTATAATGCATCTGGAAATGTTTACTCGAGAATGGATAGCATCAGAAAACACGAGATTCCGGGTTGTAAAAGCTACTCAGAAACGTTTCCGAAAATTACGGGCAGTTTGGTTTTATAAAACATATATTCCAATACGAGCAAATCTTGTGTGTGTGTATATAATATATGTTGCATATATATATACAGAATGTCTCATTTATTTTGCAACCCCAAAAAAATAACACTGTACAAACATTAATTTTTATTTTACAGAAGTGCTTAAACGACTACAAAAGGTGTTGGAAGTGACCGCCGTCTTCATCTTTACATATCTGAGCCCATTTGAGGAGGTTACGAACACATTCTGTAATGTGTTCGGTGTGATAGCGTTTATCTCTTCCGTAATGCGAGTTTTCAGTTCAGTAATCGAGGCTACCGGTTCACGGAACAAGCGATTTTTCAAATAGCCCCACAAGAAAAAATTGGGCGGTGACAGGTCTGGACTGCGTGGAGGCCATAGTCCTTTTGTAATTAGTCGATCACCAAAAAATTCTTGGAGAAATGACAGAGTGTCGTTGGCCGTATGCGCAGGAGCGCCATCCTGTTGAAACCAAACGAAACGTTCATTTGCTTCCAACATGCTTCGTTCATCTGCTTCGTCTCGATTTCCTTCATTTTATGGTCAGTTAAGACAAACGACAGACGGTTCTTTCTTTTCGGTTCCACAGTCCATTCTGTTTGAAAATGGTCCACGATTCGCTTAAATGTGCTTTTATTCGGCACCACCGAGTCTGGAAACTTGTTTTCATATTGTTCCTTGACTGTATTGTCTGGAACAATTGTCTGTATTTTCTGCACATAGCACCATGACGCAAAACTATCTTTCACTTCGTTCTCTTTGCCCTTAAGTGTCTCGTGCGGTTTTCTAGCGTGTTGGTAGTGTTGCTGGCACGCCCCTCCACACCGCTACCTGCACTAACGGTGTGCGCGTGCACTCATGTTGTTCATTTTCTTCGCGTTTACGTGGGTTGCAAAATAAATGAGGCACTCTGCATACATATGCAAATTTTATCTTAAAAACGGCTCTAACGATTTTGACGAAATTTCGTATCGTTCCGTTTTGGGACACCAGAAACCATAGGGCTAAGTCACATGTTCGAGAAAGTTCGATTAGTGGGTCATTTTGGGTCATGGTCAAGCTAATTGTGTCTAGAAAACGGTTGAAAAGATTGTGACTAAATTTTGTATCCGACCATTTTAAAGCACGAGAAGACTGTTAGGCTGGGTCACATGTTCGAGAACTTTCAATTAGTGGATCATTTTTGGGTCAGCGCGGGTTAAGTTAATTTTATCTAAAAAACGGTTCTATCGATTTTGATTAAATTTTGTACCCTACGACTTTCGGGCAAGAGAAAATCATTGGGCTATGTCACATGTTCGAGAAAATTCGATTAGTGGGTAATTTTTGAGTCATTGCGGGTCAAGCTAATTTATCTAAAAAGCGCCTCAGACTATTTACTCTAAATTTTGCATCCTATGGTTTTCGGGCACGAGAAGACTGTTAGGCTAGGTCACATGTTCGAGAAAATTCAATTAGGGGGTGGGGTCATTTTGGTCATGGATCATTATGGGTCAAGCTATTTTATCTTAAAAACGGCTCAGAGGATTTGAACTAAATTTTGTATCCTACGGATTTTGGGCACAAGAAAATCATTGGACTAGGTCACATGCTCGAGAAAATCCAATTAGTGGGTCATTTTGGTCATGGGTCATTATGGGTCAAGTTATTTTATCTTAAAAACGGCTCAGACTATTTACACTAAATTTTGCATCCCATCGTTTTCGGGCACGAGAAGACTGTTGGGCTAAGTCACATGTTCGAAAAAATTCAATTACTGGGTCATTTTGGTGATGGGTCATTAAAGGTCAAGCTATTTTATCTTAAAAACGGCTTAGAGCATTTGAACTAAATTTAGTATCTTGCAGTTTTATGGAACGAAGAGACTGTTAGGCTGAGTCACATGTTCGAAAAAATTCAATTACTGGGTCATTTTGGTGATGGGTCATTAAGGGTCAAGCTATTTTATCTTAAAAACGGCTCAGAGCATTTGAGCTAAATTTAGTATCTTGCAGTTTTAGGGAACGAAGAGACTGTTGGGCTAGATCACATGTTCGAGAAATTTCGATTAGTGGGTCATTTTGGTCTCTGGTCATTATGGGTCGAGCTATTTTTTTTCTTAAAAACGGGTCAGACGATTTGAACTAAATTTTGTATCCTATGGATTTTGGGCACGAGAAAATCATTTGGCTAGGTCATTTGCTCGAGAAAATCTGATATGTGGGTCATTTTTGGGTCACTGTGGGTCAAGCTAACTTTATCTAGAAAAAGGCTCACATTATTTTGACTAAATGTTATATCCTACGGGTTTCGGTCACGAGAAGACATTTTTGGGCTTGGTTACATTTTCGAGAAAATTTGATTAGTGGGTCATTTTGGTCATGGGTCATGATATTTGAACTCAAAGCTAATTTTGACCGGTCTTCCCTGCTCGTGTTTCTTTAAATCGCGAAAATCTATTGGTATGTGATTCTTCCAAAGCTAAAAGAACGTTTTTTTTTTTTTTTTTTTTTTAATTGTTGGTAACTTTGTAATAGGTTTTGTGTATTTTCTTTCGTTGTTGTATTATATTATCGTGGATTAAGATGCATTTGACTATTTTTTTTTACAGTGGAGAGACGCTGAGGCAGGCGAGAAATCACCATCTTCATGCAACAATTAGAATAATGTATTTATTTTAAAAGAAACCGACTTAAGATCCATTCAATTGCCAATTATCTCTCTATTCTAAAAAAAGTAAATATAACGCTGTCACCGCCGTAAATGAATATTTTGTGACCTCAAGTCTTTCTCGGCTAATAAGAAAACTCTTGCGGATAAAAATATGAAAGTTGTTAATAATAATATAGAGAAATGCTCGATAAACAAGCTGAAGCAGACATTTTTTTAATCTAAAAATTATTTTAAGATTTATTTAATGTTGAAGTCGGTTAAAATAGTGTCGTTAAAAAAGTTTTATAGGAACAAATTCCATGCGTAGTAATTTAGCCACCTTTTGAAGGAACGTACTTGACAAGCTTGCGGTGTGGAGTATACAATTTACTTTTTCAATTCAACTTTTTTTTTCATGGTTTTTCTTTTCAATTTTTTATTTAAGTTTTCATTATTTCCTCAGAGATTTATTTCCCATTTAGAAAAGCTAATATTAAAAATTGTTGCCAAATTGTAAAATAGCGCAAAGAGTAACATTTCCTTTCAATTTCAAAATGAATTTACACGTGAGTATTAAAAGCAAAAAGAAAACTCTAAAGTAATGATTAAATGATCAAGTGTTAAAAACAGGAAATGGGGGGAAATTACGTCATACAAAATGTATTTAGACACGAATATTAAAAAAGAAATAAAACTCAAATATAATTAAATTATTACGTACGAAACACATTTTATGCTGAAAATTACATCATATATTGAAGAGATACATTTAAAACTATTTTCTTATGGTCAATATTCATGTGACATCAAAGCGGGAATTACATGGCATAAACGTAGATGCAACGTAAATTGATGCAGCGTAAATACAGAACAGGTAAATGCATGAGTTAAAAACTTTAGATTTATTTTGTACAAATTACTATTTGATAAATACATAATATAAAATTCGTATATACTTATTAATTATAATAAACAATTTACATTTTAAAAATCACATGAAAAATATGCATGAAATTGCCTTAAAATAGATAAAAGGCTTCATGCATAAGCTATACCTGTTCCTGAAAATATCTAAAACTCGATATAAATTTAAAGCATAAGAATAAATTTTCTCTACAAAGTGCTTTTCAATGCCGCGGCTCTGAATGTTATTCTGAAGCAGATGAATTGATGTAGCCTCGAACCCAAAGGAAGAATATTGTCCATAGCGTCTTTATAAGTGTCCGAGAAGCAGCGACATTTTGTACTTAACTATTTTATACAATCTTATTTTTGAATATGTAATTGATCTTACTTATCAATCCTAAAAACAGCCGTCAGCTGTCATGACAGTGGTGAATGGGGCAATGGGAACCGAAAAATGCTCCAGTCAAACTTATTACAAATCGTAGCCGTTCGTGTTAACATCATTCAGGATCTCTATTTCCAGATTTTCGAGCTTGAGCTAATCAGCACGTTTGGACACTTCAACATTTGTTGATTTTCTCACACTGTCAGCTTTTCTTTTCTTGGATCTTTCACCTAATTCAATAAACGCGTTTATGGTCGATTTACATTTCTTGGAATCTCAAATGCTCCTTCAATATAATCATTCTTCTTCTTCATGAATATGTTTTTTTTCTGTTGCAATTCATATGCTTCTCAATTCAGACTTTAAATAAGAGAAATGGCGTTTGAAACTTGGTACATCAGCATTACCATTTATGTTCTCATTTATGTTCTCATTTATGTTACTCATTTATGTTCGCGAGTCCAATTTGCTGCACAACGTGTGATAATTGATGTTAAAATCGTGGGCTGCTTGGTAAATTGAAACGTGGTCAATTTTTATCCTTATTAATACAACAATAGGAGGCGAATTGTTGTTAAAATTCCTCACCATCTTAAGGAGAGAGTTAATTTGCAGCCTGAAATGAAATTGAATTTAACTGTGGTTTCAACAAATGGTGTGGGTTGTCACATGGCGCAACTTACCCCACACATGCAGTGACAACCAACCTCGTAAAAGAATACCAACTTTTTTATCTTTGAATTGTTGTCCAGTTTTTTTTTAATTATAATATCACATAAAATCTTCTACTATTAATAATATGGAATCTAAATTTAGAACGATATCAAATAAATACTCAATAAGTACAGAAACAACGAACAGCAAAAAAAAAAAATATTTTGACAAACAGCAATGTCTTTTGAAGACAGAATGACTCAGGTTTGAACAAATTAATGAGTTGAAACAGCTTATGCAATATAAAAGATATGGGCTTTGTGACAACCAACGCATGGGGCAATCAGGCTTCGTATTTCTTTTCGCTGTATTTCTTAAAGAGAAATAGCAAAAGACTACATTCTCAGAATTTTTCACAATCTTTTCTTATTAATATGTGAACTATATCTTGAGTTATTTTATCCCAACCTAAATTCTCATTTGTGAATTAATTTGAGATGACACTTTCAAGCTTTGTGGTCAATATTTTTAGTCAGACAATTGTATTTGTGGAAATGTGAGAATGCAGAGGAGTGTATTAGAAATCGAAATAAAATGTTGATAATCACTTGCGCATATATCACTTGCACTACACATTCAAACATACATTAATTTATTTTAAAACACATCAAAGAGCAGTGTACATGTCCAACAGCTTTAAAAAACTTTTAAAATTACATAAAACTAGTCACCTGTTAAAAGTTGTAAAACTGTTTAATTTATGTAATGCTTATGTATGTTTCAGTGTAAATTGAGAAAACGGGAAAACCCTATTTGACTAAATTGTAAGAAGGAATAGCAATGAGTTATTTTAGTTTCTTAAAATATTCCAGTGTTTCATAGCATGGTTTGGCTAATGGATATTTGTGTATGACATATCTGATAAGAAAAAAAAGGGAACAGCTTCATTGAAAGGTTTTTAGACAGAGCCTGAAGTATGGCAATTGTTCATATTTATAGAATAGCCCTTATTGGAAAAAGATATTATAGCGTTAAAGTATTCTTACATATGAAAAGTGAATCGATTTTCAGCAATATATTCTAGTTATTTTTTCATTATGTTGTTTAAAGTATCGAAAAATGACTCACGTTCCTATTTTATGTATCCATTTTTACATCTAACCTACATATATAAAATCATAATGAAACGAGTTTGTGTAACGATTTTATGAAACGACTAATATAGAAATTCGAATATATGAATCGAATTTATGATACGCTTAAATTTACGGTTTGTAGAATAATTTTGTTAGATAGATAGACAGACACAGATAAAGAGAGAGAGAATGAACCAATGAAGGAATGAATGAACGAATGAGTGAGTGAAAGAAAATGAATGAATGAATGACAAATGCATGAAGCGAGAAAAATGAATGAAAGACAGAGGGCAAACAGATATACAGACAGACAGGCAGATTGATAAATAGACATAATGAGAAACAAACGGAGAGACAGGCAGGCCGAAAATTCTAGGGGTTTGAGCACGAAGGGCACAGGGGGCAGAGCCCCCCAGAAAATTAATAGCGTATCAATTTTTTTAATACCTGCTGGACTGATCCAATGTTCTTACAAAACATTTCTTTTTACTTCTATATAATGAGAGAAAATGAACAACATATTAGAAGGATATATAAGCTTTTCCTGTCGGAAAATATTCCAAACTGGTAAAGTAAAAATTGTCCAACAATCTTGTTTTCAAAAACTCGAAGGCTATGGTTATGTCAGTAAAACCCTTTTGTCTGTACATTAACGTGCATTTCTTGATGATCATGTTAATAATGTTTCTTTTTTATTAACATTCTTCGATAAGAATATGTTATCTGCGAGTTCATATTTTCAGATTATTTTAAAACTTTATAGGAAATCCAAATTCTGACCAAAATCAAATTCAGTAAGTCTGGTTAAATAAAAAAAAAATTAAAAAAAAACAAACAAAGAACGGAAATATATTACGATAAATAAAGGCTTAATTATACCTCTATATATGCTTTAAAATCCAGACAAACCTGTTACCAAAAACATTTATTGTAATAAAAATAAATATCTGAAACATTACGTTTGGAATGTATGTCTGACGACTTACAAACACTTCATCAAAAATCTACATTAAGAAATTTTTATTAATTAAACTAATCTTCCTTAACAGATGAGTTATGACATACTTTTGATTTCTCTTTTTCTTTTTGAAAGCGCTTTCAAGATTTTTTAAGAAGGAATTTACAAATTATGCTAAAGAAAACAAGAAATATCAAACACTGAAATTTTAATGCCTTTCTTATTGTTGTAAATGTAGCAATTTCCATATAAAATTAATAAAATGTATACATAATAGTTACTAAAAACTATATATTCACTTTTTTGTTCAGATTTCTTTAAATGTGCGTTCTTCATTTCGTAACATTGGTTAGGTATAGGATGTAAATAGATACACACACAAAACGGCTTACAAAACATCAATAAAACAATTATTCAAATTATCCAAGTGAATTAAAATTCAATTTTTTCTTAATTTATATTTTCAAATACTGAATAAACTGTAAACAGGTTCTTTTTCCTTTAAAAAAATATAAAGTGTTAATAATTAAATTCAGGTTTATCAGCATCGGTATAGTCTTTTCAGCCCAATACAACATGTCGTTTAGAGTTATAAAAATTAACTTCAAAAAGTTTTCTCGCTTAAAATGTTTTTGTCTTTAAAAGAATTCATTCATTGACATTAAATTATTCAGTAGCTTTTCCATTAAAAAATACACTTTTATTAAAGAGTTTAATTAATAAATTATTAAATTTGGAAATAAGAATTTTATTTTTGTTAAAGAAAATTAAAAAAATTTAAAGGTTCTTGAAGTTTACTTAATCTTTTTAAAAATTATTAAATAGTTTTCAAAGATATAATTTCTTTTCTAAAAAATAAGAACACATAAAATATCAGAATTATTACTCTAACATTGCTTAAACTTTCACAGACAGAGGAATAAATATTATTTTATTTAAAGTAAACTTAATACAAAATGAATTATAAAGAATGTTTAATTCTGGAAAAGATATAACTACCAGATAAAGAAAAATATGAAACAAAATTAACAACATTTAACTCAACAGATTTTTTTGTGTGTGGGTTTAATTTTCCTTTGCTTTCTTATTTACTTTATATTACAAATAATGAATTTTAAAAATTCTATTTGATGTATCCCTATTTGACAAAAATCAAAGAAATGAAAATTAAAGACATTTTATAATTATTCTAAGACCACTCACTTTGAATGCATACATCTAATTTAAACAGTAAGTGAATAAAAAATGTAATAATTTTCAATCCTTTAAATAAAATCAGTACAGAAAAGATTTATGCAAGCTACGGACAAGCTACTACCTTTCAAAAATTAACTGAAACTGGCAAGGAAAGAAAATATTTGCATTTAAGGAAGTCAAGAACTTGGTTAGTTTATTAATTGTTTTTCATTTCATTTTTACATGTGATAGAATTATTTTCTTTCATCTGATCTATCTTAAACATCTGTTACGTGTGCATATATGTCGATTATTTTATAGAAAATAAATAATCGAATTTGTATTAAAAATGCTTTTTTTAAGTTATTCTAAATCTGCTTCCACAAAATAAAAAACTTCATAGAAGAATAATTAAAAAATTACTGGCATGTTTTTGAATTAAGCCTTACATCATTTAACTCCCTCAATTAGAATAATTTCATATCATTCTAAGAATTTGTATTTAAACATTTATTGATTCTAAAGCTCAAATACCACGTTTTAAAGCTGCAAAATCTAAGCCTTCGCATTTTGTTAAATTTTGAAATATAATCTCATAAAAATCTAATTTCCATCCATCCTGACTCCTTTTATTCATTAAAAGGATCAATAAGTTCTGACATTTTTGACTCGATGATGTAATTAAGATAAAAGAAGATAAAACGGCCGCTTATCAGGAAAATGTCAAATCTCTTGCATTTACATTAGAGTGAAATGAACGCATTTATTATCTATTAAACTTGTCAATAAAAACTAACGGTAATACTTTTTATGATCAACACTAAAGTTTTTAAAAAACATTTTTAATGTAAAAATATTAATGCTTTATAGATAATTTAATTATGAACTTGAATTATGTAAATAAGATTTTTTTTTAACAGCATACCAAGCGTTTGAAGTTATGCAATTATTATTACAGTTAAACAATATTTTAAATCCTTAACAAAATACTACTAATAATAATAATAACAATAATTGTCTTTAAAATGGTCTGTTGGAAGTACACATGCACAAATAAAGGAAAATTGTTTTACTCGTCTAGATTTTGAGTGGGTTTTTAGGTGCGTTCGTAATTATATAAATACGTAGCACCTATTAGTCGTCGTCTGGTCCGTCCGTCTGTTCGCATATAACAGCGCAAAAACGACCCAACCGAATGGTTTGAAATTAAATATATATTGACGTTGTAGAATTTTGTCGAGTCATTTCAAATTTTATGAAAATCGAATCAAAACTTAAAAAGACATTCATAAAAGTTTTCTTTATTCTATTAAATCCTATCGTACGTAATCTATATAATAAAAGCGCAAGTGATGTGACTGATGAAAACAAATACGGGAAAACCACTTCTTTTTTCACATGAAAGGCGGCCATTTTTATTCAAAATTATTTTTTCCAATAAAATGGCATAAAAGTGACATTTTTAGAAAGATCGTTGAAAAAAATGGTTTGTTTGAGAGATGAGTTACATTCAAAAAATGCATAGATTCTGAGATAGCTTCAGTGAAAATGACGTGAACAGCCGAATATCTCAGTCCATTAGAGTCAATAAACACAGGAAATTTGGTCATTATGAGTCATAAAAATATTAAACCATGGACGTAAACATTCGCAAAGCAAGATGTCCATGCTGAATTTTACTGTGCTGTCCGGTGTAGAAAAAAAATGTGCATTTGTAAACGTGGCATACGTAATAAGAAAAAAACAAGAACGAAAAATCATGCGTCAAGCATAGATTATGTAACACTTTCCAACGCTTCCAAAATAATTTTACAAATCATTACCGCTTAATAAGCTGAAAAATAACATCTAAGTAAACAATTTGGAAAACGCATAACACATTTAAAAACGTAATTTCAGGAATTTCCAACATATACAATATTCGGAAAATTATCCGAATACCTTTATTCAGCCCTGTATAGGATCTATAGATTTATATATATACTACATAGGATGCTAAATTTTAGTTTAGTTTGGAAACGCGTAGCGCAGTTTAAAATTCTACTTCTGGAGTTTCTGTCAATAAACGGAAATGTGTTCGCAAGCTTTTGTGCTGCCCTGTGAATGAAGTACAGAATTTATACACACCAAGTAATAGACAAAAAGTGAGTTAAATTTAAAATCGCGTTTAGCAACATAAAACAAATCGCACTTCCAGAATTTATTTTTAACAGACAGTAGAGAATTCTTTTGTGTGTCCCTGTAAATGAACGATGACTGTTATACACACACTATTCTGTAGTAAGCCTCTTGTAATGCACCTTAGTGATCTATATAAATTTCAATGCGTTTAAAATAGTGAAACATTATTTAACCAGGACTTCCCTCAAAGGGATTAGTCTGAGTGATATTGCTGAGAGCATAAAGTTAACAATTACGATATAAAGAAGATATCAACAAGAATCTAAGTGAATATACAGCATATGATAGACAAGAGATAGATAAAGATACAACATATGAAAAATAGCAAATTAAATGATATAATTACAAAATATCATATATAAATTCATATACTGTTATGTTTTCATATGCATTTTTTTAATAACATTTGGCAAATAATCTCATTTTCTTAAGCGGGAATTACTCAAAACTTAAAAAAAAAAAAACGTCGGATCTTTTAAAACGATATTTTTAAAGTCACATAATCAGATTTGCAGCCAATAGCGTATTTTAGCAAGCGTAGTTTAACGCAAATTTAATTTAATTTTTGCAACATTTTCTTTGTGACAAATATCTAAATAAAATATTAAAAAATAAAATATTAAATATTGAAATATTAAATCAAATATTTAATATTTGAATTAAAAAAATTTCCTTTGTTTATTTGTATAACTATTTATAGAAACTCGTATACTTCAAACCACATTGATAACATGCTTTGCTACAAACGTGTCTACCAGTCTAACTATTCGTATGTCTTAGCTGTGTCTCTCTCCGAACTCATCTGTCTACTGTCTCTCTACTCTTCTGTATACCCGTCTCAGTATCCGTCTGTCTTTCTACCCGACTCTTTAATCGTGTCTCTACCTGTCTCGCTTCCCGTTACACTACTCGTCTATCAACACGTCTGTCTGTCTATATACCCCTCTTTCTACCCATCTGTCAAGTCGTCTCTGTACTCGTCTCGCTATCCACCACGCTACCCGTCTCCCTACCCATCTCACTACCCCTCTGTCAACCCTTTTTTGCACCTGCCTCGCTACCCGTCTGTCTATTCGTTTCGCTACCCGTTAGCTTATCTCTGTCGCTATCCGTCTCTCTACCCGTCTGTCTACCCGTTTGTTTACACGTCTATCTATCTCTCGCCAACTCTTCCCAATATTTAAACAATTTAGTAAACGGAAGCCGTTTATCTGTTATTAAATGCAAACAGGAGTAATTTATCTAAAGAGTGTAATCAGATGCAATTTTTTTAAATACATACATAAACCAGCATAATAATTCACCAGTTTTATTTTCATAGTAGTTTATGTCATTTGACAGTAAATCTCAACTTCTTCAACCCGAACTGCGTCAAGCTTTTTAAAAAAGCCCCAAGGTCCGTATAACTGGGAAGGGGAATTGTCCTCAGGGCTATTAGATACATGCTATTAAGTTAAGTGAAAGTTTCGTAATCGGGTTCGCAGCCAATTTCTTATGTCAGAAAGGGTGGCTTCACGCCATTTTAAATTCATTTCTGTAACTTTCTTTTTCTTTTTTGGTGGGTGGTTGGGGGGGGGGAGGGTTCCAAATATATACACTTAAATTCAAACTTTTGCCCCCATGTTAATATTAGTGTTGTTTGTATTATCAATTAATACTTTGTTGATCGAGCTTCATTCGAAACAAATGTAAAAGACTTCTACAGTTTTTTTTTTCAAGGAGCAAGTTCCGTAATCAGGCCCTAAGCTAATCGGGGAATTTAATATCATTATTGTTTCTAACTCTTATAGAGTTAAAACAATATTGTTGCTAGCATTACTCTTGTTTGTGACCAACCTCTTCTGTGTATCTGATTAGGGAAAAGTTCCGTATCATGTACTGGTTGGTGCCAAAGGCAGTTGTAGAATCTTGCAAATTTTTCTAGAGAGCGGAAAAACATGTTTTTTAAAATATTTACAAATATACGTTTATTAAACCATGTTTTTGAGCCATTTTAAAAAATTAAGTACGGTGCTAAAATAAAATTTTATTGCCATTTTCGATATTTTAATAAGAAATGAAAATACATAACAAACCAATTTAGCAAAACTAAGCCATTTTTGGGTACTTCTCTATTATCCCGTCGATCACTTTTCATAACAAAAAACTATCGCCAAACTAAGATTAAACGCCAAAAATACAGTCCCATTTACTTGATGCCAGAAGCATTATACGTATTTCTTATGACATCAAGTGGTTTTTAATTCGACATTTGCGTGTATTTTTCATTATGTTTTACTGATTTATTAGTTATTTCATTCATTAAAGTAACAATTGTGTCCTTAAATTCTTATATTTTATTTATTTTGATATTTCAATGGCAACGTTCTCCCGTTTATTTAGCGTTACAGTTTGGCGATAGTTTTTTGTTATGAAAAGTGGTCGACGGGATAATAGAGAAGTACCCATTTTTTGTGATAAATAATTGTTATTGCCAGGGGGGCAAATTGTAAACAATTAATAAGCGAACAAAAGAAATTACCGGAAAAAACTTGTGGGAATCTCAAGAAAGAAATATCTGATATAAATAGCATTTAAAATCTTAAAATGGAG
This sequence comes from Maratus michaelseni, assembly GCA_963931845.1. Classification (NCBI taxonomy): domain Eukaryota; kingdom Metazoa; phylum Arthropoda; class Arachnida; order Araneae; family Salticidae; genus Maratus; species Maratus michaelseni. Next base: position 7,226,916 of record OZ007588.1, read on the forward strand.
AAGTGGTCCGTATAAAAATGCAAAACATTATACACCTGATATAAGAATTTTTTTATTTTTTTATATTTCCGAAACACAGATAAAAGGGTAAAAATCCCGGCACAGATGCCATATACTCACCACGTTGGCGCGATTTTTCCCCCGCCCCTTTGGCGAAAACTGTTTGTTGTGTTTGTTTACTTTTATTTTTTATTTTAATTCTATAGATTATTTTGATATGTATATCAATATTAATTTAGGCACAGATGTCATATACGCACCAGATTGGCGCGATTTTTCCCCCGCCAATTTGGCGAAAACTTTGTTTTTGAATATTAGTTACAAATACCATACAATAATAGCATGTAATTTTTTATTTCGATATAAAAATAAAATAACGTAATAAATGAAATAGCTCCTATTATTCAAAAATGGGAAATAAAAATAAATAAATGATAGTTTGATATAAATAAATATTGATATATATAATAAAAACAATTTATAGAATTAAAATAAAAAATAAAAGTTAATAAACAACAATTGAAACAAAATAACCGGGTTACCATGTGAGGCATAAAATTGCCATTTTGTTGCAATCGCGCCAATGTGGTGCGTATATGACATCCGCGCCTTTATTTATATCAAACTATTATTTATTTTTTTTTTTCCTTTTTTAAAATAATAGAAGCTGTTTCATTTATTACGTTATTTTATTTTTATATTGAAATAAAAAATCACGTGAACTATTTGTCACAGTATTTGTAACTAATATTCAAAAACAAAGTTTTCCCCAAGCTGGTGGAGGGAAAAATCGCGCCAACGTGGTGCGTATATGACATCTGTGCCTTGTTTCATTTCACATAGAGGTACTGCTCTATTATCCCGTCGACCACTTTTCATAACAAAAAACTATCGCCAAACTGTTAGATTAAACGCCAAAAATGCAGTCCCATTTACTTGATATCAGAAGCATTATACGTGTTTGTTACGTCATCAAGTGGTTTTTAACGCGACATTTGCGTGTATTTTTCATTATGTTTTACTGATTTATTAGTTATTTCATTCATTAAAATAACAATTGTGTCCTTAAATTCTTATATTTTATTTATTTATGTATTTTGATATTTCAATGACAACGTTCTTCCGTTTATTTGGCGATAGTTTTTTGTTATGAAAAGTGGTCGACGGGATAATAGAGAAGTACCCACATATGTATTGGTACTTTTATGTTAACTTGGCGCAGTTGATAAATCGCCAAATATTTTTCTCATAATATCTTCATATTGCATTCATTTCATTTAAATATAAATCTTTCACTGATTTCATTTGAAATACATACATTAAAAATACACGTCTTTCACTCATTTAATTTAAAATACACGCCTTTCACTAATTCCATTTAAAATACTAAAAAGGAAAAGAAAATAAGAAATAATGCCACAAATCGAAACCTTTTATTTAAACATCAAAGAATTGTTCCTAACATACACACGCGAAATAAAAAAGCTGCTAATGTTGTGATTTACGCCAAATCTCTAATACTAATACTACTCTTACTAATCTCTAATACTTTTCAAACAGAAAAAATTCCAGATAACTTTCCATTTTTATTAAATTGAAATATATTTCATTGTGCTGAATATTAGTGCTTGCATATTTTTTTGCTCCATGTATTCCATGAACTTTTCAATTCCGATTGTCTACGAAAATCTCCCGCCGGTGAAAATGACGTATGCACAAAATTTAGTGACGTATGTACTTTAATTGTGCTTTTTTATCTATTTTTTTAATATAACTTCCAAACGGTTTGACACTTATTCTTGGTAATAAATAGACGACGTTGTCACCTTTATAGGTACCTGCTGTAAAAATTTGAACGAAATCCGTTAAATATTTTTTGAGTTATGCTTGACGAAAGGTTTTAATATCCATCGTAGCTATATATGGGGCAAAGTAATACTGCGCTGTGTATGAGTCTTCGTTGCACTCAGACAATTAAACCGCAGACGATTTTTCTCCATAGACGTAATGTAACGGATTTCTTTTGACTGTCCCTGTAAAGTAACTATAAGTGCTATGCACACACTATTCCATATGAAGCTTCTTGTAATGCACCTTAGTAATATATATCAATTACAATGTCTTTGCAATTGTGTAACATCATTAAAATAAACCGCAAATGATTTTTCCCCATAGACCGTCAGGTAACGGAATTCTTTTGAGTGTCCCTGTAAAAAACTATAAGTGCTACACACTTCAGTTGAAATAGGGAACGTGCTATATATAACGACAATAACATATAAAAATTGCAGGGCAATCCGAGCATATTTACGGGAGTTAGAGCACGGACAGACGGCAGACGGCAGACGGCCATACGGCAGACAAACCGAAGTCATAAACATTTTTCAACTAGGTTGGAAAGTGTTAAAAAGGCCATTTCGCCCATAGCAGACGATATAATTTATTTCACTGAAATAATAAGGAAGTTATTTTTACATTGTGAAACTAGTTTTAAAACGAACGCACCTCCTATGTCACGTTTAACGTACAATTTCCAACTAGTTTAAACGAGTGATTTTCATTTGACTCATCCTTAATTACTCTTCAATATGTTAATGTGTATTTTATGTACCATAGTAGTAACCATCTAATTCATCTACATGTCGTAGGTGTTAAAGCTTTACATAACTAAAATATACACTTACAAAATAATTCATAGAATACCTTAATAAAATAATTTTCTTTAAAAAAATTCATAAAATTAAAATAATTGGCATTTTTTAAATCATTAAAATATATTTAAAAAATCTTTGTTCAAAGATTATAATTTTAGATTATTTCAGACACGTTCAGATATAGCTCAAAATAGGACGATTTAAACCGAAAATCTTATTGGTTATTTTAATCATGAAACAGACAAATAACAGGCAATTCAACTACGTCATTTCTTATTCTGATGAAAGGGGATAAAGAGGACGACGAGTTTATTATTTTTTTATATGAATACTAAATGATTCGCCCGCCGTTGCCTGAGCCCGTGATAATAACAATCTCTTCTATACGAACATGACTGAAATCTGTAAGGCTAACGAAATCAAGCAGAATGATAAAAAATGTAATAATTTTCAATCCTTTAAATAAAATCAGTACAGAAAAGATTTATGCAAGCTACGGAAAGATCTACCTTTCAAAAATTAACTGAAACTGGCAAGGAAAGAAAATATTTGCATTTAAGGAAGTCAAGGACTTGGTTAGTTTATTAATTGTTTTTCATTTCATTTTTACATGTGATAGAATTATTTTCTTTCATCTGATCAATCTTAAACATCTGTTAAGTGTGCATATATGTCGATTATTTTATAGAAAATAAATAATCGAATTTGTATTTAAAAATACTTTTTTTAAATTATTCTAAATCTGCTTCCACAAAATAAAAAAACTTCATAGAAGAATAATTAAAAAATTACTGGCATGTTTTTGAATTAAGCCTTACATCATTTAACTCCCTCAATTAGAATAATTTCATATCATTCTAAGAATTTGTATTTAAACATTTATTGATTCTAAAGCTCAAATACCACGTTTTAAAGCTGCAAAACCTAAGCCTTCGTATTTTGTTAAATTTTGAAATATAATCTCATAAAAATCTAATTTCCATCCATCCTGACTCCTTTTATTCATTAAAAGGATCAATAAGTTCTGACATTTTTGACTCGATGATGTAATTAAGATAAAAGAAGATAAAACGGCCACATATCAGGAAAATGTCAAATCTCTTGCATTTACATTAGAGTGAAATGATGCCCCGTCGTAATCGGGCCAATAGAGCCAGAGATACTCACCTTCCACCTCCAGTGGGCGCAATCTGTTCTGGAAGAGGCATTTTCAGAAAACTCGATCCAACCAAATTTCCGAGTAGAATTGAAATTTAGCCACGGATAAACATTGCCAAAATAGCAAAAATCGCGAAAGTGGGTTTCGTAAACGACCGGTTTCGAAAGGGTTAATGTAGATATTTTTTTTAAACCCAACAGTGCGTTCTGAAGAAAATGAACGTGTCTATGACCTGGTGTCTTTTGTTTGTCCGTATTCAAATTTCCCGAGTTGATGGTGATTTTTAAACCTGGGCTGAAAAACGAAAATCACGTGAGTGAATTTGAAAACCATTTTTATTCAGAGAGTTAAAAATCAAATTTTTCAAAACGGATACCAGATTTTAAAAAGTGAAAGAAAGTAGATTAGGCACGGAATTTTTAGATTTTCGTATTTTAGTTATAAACGCAGATTCGAATTCTTAAAAATACGGTAAATCGTTAAAAATGCGAAATTGACTTACGGTAAAAAACGTTTTCGAAATGGTTAACGTTAATTTTTTTAACTATAGATTTCTGGCTGAACCCCATTGAACGTAGATGTCCTTAGGTTTTTATTTATTTATTTATTTATTTATTTATTTATTTTTAGTGGTTATTTTAGAGACCAATGCGCGATTTTATATATCGCAGAAAATCAAAATTCGCAAAAGTGAGTGCGCGGGAATTTTTTCGAAGGGTTAATATTCGTATTTTTGGAAAACGATTGCAGATATAGAAAAGGGAACGAATGTAAATATTGTCTGGTATTTTTAGTTTTTCGTAACTTGCTCGGAACCGCTGATGCAAATTTTTTAAAATCTGCAAAATCCCGAAAATTGCGAAACTGTGTATAGAAAATATACTTTTTCGAAGGGATAACTTTCGTATTTTTTAAAAACAAAGATGGTTTTGAAAAGGGCAAAATCATATCTTTATTTTGGGAAAATTCGTTTATCCGTATCTCTTGTAGTCCGGTGGATTCGAGGCTTGAAAAAGGTGAGTATATAAAAAACATGAATTAGACGCTTTTTGATTATTATATTTTTTTAAAAGATTAAATGTGAAATTTTTTCGAACCGACCGGATCGTTTGAGACGTAAAAGTACGTTCCTCGAGAATATGTAAACTGTTTTTCCGCATTTCCGATCGTTCGCCCATGGCAAATGTAGAAAAACCGAAAAAGAAACGATCTGACTGTCACTTTGTTTCTTCTGTTCACGGAAGATGCGGCTTCTGAGCATGAGCGCACGGATTTCGGAAGAGTCCTTTTTTATGGTGATATTTGATCAGATTTTAATTAATAACTACTTTAATTTTCAAAATATTAAAATTATGAGACTCAGGTGCACCAGGAGAGGCCTTGGACTATCCTCATCTAAATTTTCAGACTTTTAGGTGCACCAGAGTATCCTAGCCATCGCGAACAGACAGACAGACACACAGGGCGAAACTTTCTTTTATTAGTGTAGATTTACTTACGGATTCCTTTAATAATTTTACAAATTAATCATGATTTTATTCTATCATAAAAAAAATGCTTCCGATTTATCGCAGATTCAAAAACACACCATCGATCAAAATAAAACTATCTTACTTGAAAATGCAATTTTAATGAACAGGCTATTTCACTCAACTATATTTTCTATTTACTTAAATCGAACTCTTGAATGGCATTCATTAAATATTCTTCGTTGAATCCTAATGCACTGTTTTCCACCCTCGAAATAATTTTCATTTCAATAAATCCCTTCCGTTATCTATAAATGTTTACCGCAAAGATTGAAGGGGCATTCTAATTTAATTAGGGAATGAAAGTTTAGATTGAAACGGATGAATACAAAATATTTAGATAGAAAATGATCCGAAGTAAAGTAATTCAAACCTCTCTAACTACTTCTTAGAACTTCATCAAAGTACTCGAATGTTTGAAGTGAAAAATTTAATTAAAATTTTTATTTTGGCCATCCTTTTTTAATGGAAAGTTACGTGGATTGATTCCGAAACTAACGTTATTGTCCTCAGTAATATGGAGATTTTGTATTATGATGACAATGAAGTTTAAAAGCAGTTATGAATTAAGAAATCAGAGAGTTAAAATTTTAGGAGAATTTTCTAACTAAAACGATATTAATTAAAAGAAAGTAAAAGTATAATAACTGACCCTATAAAACTATTAAGATAATGCGTTATTTTGAAAATTGATTATAAATAAGCTTGTAAACTGGTTGAGATTATAAGAAATTTATGAAAATTATCTACTTTTAAAACAAACACTGCATTTTAACTTGTTTAAGCATTTAGATATTATTAAAAATGCATCTCGCGCATATATTGCAGGCGAAATATCTTCATTGTGGAATGAAATTATTTTATTATTATTTATTATTTTGCCTTTAATGTTCGTTCAACGCAATCTTTAGCATTGATAACAACTGTTATTACTTTAAAATCGTTTTCAAAGCAGTAAAAATGGTCTGAAATTCGGTAAAACTAACTAACTAGTTTTTCCACTGATGATGACCGGGTTTCGGTTGAAAGCGTTTTGGAATTTTTAAAAGGACTTTAATGTGCTTTTAAATGTTTTTATGTATGTTTTTGCGCACCTTCAAGCAATATATTTACATTTAGTTGTATCTTAATGTATTTTAGTTATTAAACAAGGTGAATTTGCACTGAAATTTTAACTTTTATTGAACACAGTCTCATGTTTAACAAATATGATGAATTAATAGCATTAACATACACATTAAAATTAAGAGCTTTAATATTAACATAAAAATTCAAATTATTTTGTTAGTCTTGCATGTATAAATTCTGTCAGGTGGCTGAAAATGCCCCAAAATGCATCCAAAAACCCGATATTCCAGGTAGAGAGAACTTCCGACACTGTAAAAACTAGTCGTAAACGTTTCCGAAAACTGCGGGCAATAAAAGAAATTTTTGTTTCAGAATTGCCTCTTGAAATCTCTGAAATCTATTGGTTTCAGCGGCTTCTAAGGACAAAGAAACGCTTTTCGAAATAGTGGGTAGTTTGGAAGAAGTTATATTTTCGTAAATCTTAAGAAAGATAAGATATACATTAAGAAACATTTGTCTTTTATTTACGTTTTATTCTTTAATATGACTCTCAAAATTACTGACTGGATAATTTTATTTGTCATGTTTTTATTTTATTTTATGTATTTATTCATCTTTGGAGAGAATCATTCTCTTTAATGAATTTTCCCTTAAAACACCTGTGTCATCTTTTGAATACATAATCACAAAGGTAATCCTCCGAAAAAATTGTTCATTTGATACCTTAATTTCAGTTTGTATTTTTAAAATCTAGAAACCGTTAAAAATTACCATTGATTTTAATCTCTCAAAACAACTCATTTTTATTTTCTCAGACTTGTCGTTTGGAAGAAAAAAGTATCTTCCAACTCAAACTAAGCTTCGAAATTTGTAGTTTATATCTGTTAAGAGAAAAGTAAAGAACTTTAATTTTCGTCAAGAGAATAAAACAAAAAGTATACAAAATTTTCCATTAAATGCAATTAATTTAATCTCCTTAACGTAGCAAGAAAGAACTTTTGAAAATTCAATCTGTTAATATGATAAATTAGTAACTGCTTACTCGTTGTTACCTAGCCTAAAACATAAAATAATGCCATTTGATTGGATGTTTAATAGTGTCCGACACAATTTCTGAAGAAAGTGATACAAGAAGTCACAGAAGTAAAAATAGAATTGTTAAACAATATATTTTTAATATAGTCTAACGATGTTTTTAGTTTTTGAATTTTTGAATGGAGTATTTATTTAGCTTTCTTTTTAGATAATACTCAAAATAATACATCCTAGAATCACAGATATTCAACTAGCTGAATCTCAACTGATACACCCAAATACTCCATGTCCTAAACCAACTGACTCTGATTTGATACATTCAGTTTCAAAACTTACTTTTCAAATAGTACAATGGATGATGTTCCAGTATCTATAAAAGCTAATTCTTCGTCTTCTTCCCCACAGATACTTAGAAGATCTACAAGGATTAGAAGAGCTAAGGCACGACTTAAATATTATTGTTTTGTAAATAAAAATATATTAATGTAAAATACCCAGGATTACTTTTATTTGGATTATTTTTTTTATTTTAATAATAAAATGTTTAATATAGTCTAACGATGCTTTTAGTTTTTGAATTTTTTGAATGGAGCATTTATTTAGCTTTTTTTAAGATAATTCTCAAACTAATACATCCTAGAATCACAGATATTTAACTAGCTGATTCTCATCTGATTCACCCAAATACTCCATGTCCTAAACTAACTGACTCTGATTTGATACGTTAAGTTTCAAAACTTACAGTTCCGAATAGTACAATGGATGATGATGCAGTATCTATAAAAGCTAATTCTTGTTCTTCCTCCCCACAGATACTTAGAAGATCTACAAGGATTAGAAGATCTAATACCCGACTTAAATATTGAGAAATGGAGAACTGCAGTGGTTTTTTTTTAATTAAAAGTTTGTAGATAGCAACACAAAAACTAACAGATAAATATTCCTGCGTCATCGATAGATATGATTAGTTCTCAGATTGTTTTGATTTGTGTCACGTTCCTTGTTATTGTTTTGTAAATAAACACATATTAATGTAAAATACCCAGGATTACTTTTATTTGGATTATTTTGTTATTTTAATAATAACATTTTCAATATAGTCTAACGATGTTTTGAGCTTTTGAATTTTTTGAATGGAGCATTTATGTCACTTTGTAAAACGGTTTTGATTTTGTATCTACGTCAACTAGAAGCCGTGAAAATAAAGAATTCGTAAAGTTACCAAAATTCGTTATAACAGCCGGAAGTAAGCCTGTCAAACTGTTGAACGAAATTGAAATAGCATAGTTTTTTAGTAAATATATTTTTCAGGGATTTGTTTAAAATACTTATAATAATTAACATTTGATTAGGGTATCCATGGACGAAGAATTTAACTTAAATGTGATAAAATTTGTTTCGTCATGTTAATAAAATTCCATTTTTCTCAAACTATGTTTTTTCCTAAAACTCGATTTTTTTTTTCAAAATGACATCTTGTAATGTTATCAGTCATTTTTTTAAGCTGGATATGCTTTGTCTTTATAATATTTCCTAGGACATAAACTAAAAGAATATTTACCATAAGAATTCTTTTTTCAAATTATGGTACGGTATATGAGTAACGATAATGAAAACTATACCATATATCTAGTCTTGATTTTTCGACCAGCTCTAAAATATTCATTTTTAAAAGTAGCTTAAATGTAGATAAGTGCGTGAAGATTACGTTGACACTAAATTTAATTGAATTGTATGACAAAATTTGCGTGTAACATTTATGAAGATTTTCTAAATTTTCTTCAAATTTCTCTATATATTTAGCAGTTTTCTAACACTAAAGAAATTGAATGAAAATATAAAATTATCATAGTTAATCATGCATAAAAAAATAAATAAAGTTATTAATTTGTTATTATGTTATGCTTTCATTTTTCATTTTGTTTAACGTGCTTCGAACGTATTCGGATGTGTTACACAAAATCTTTTTATACATCATTTGAAATGTATGCTTTTTTCGAGCGATTTGTAATAGAGAAATGAAAAGAAATTTCCTGTCATGATTTCCAAAATAGAATTTAATGAAAATTACACGCAATATTTGTTTAGGTCATACCAAATAAGTTACTGTAATACAGTGCGTTTCAAAAGTATACGGACAGGCGATTTTTTGAAATAACAGTTTAAAAAATGAAGTAATAATCACGAAAAAAATAATAACTATATTATAACATAAGTTTATTACAACAATGAAATACGTCCAGCAGTGGCGCGGATGGTTAAGCTTGGTTTCTGTAAGATATTTAAACTCTAATAAATTATATTATTTGTTAAAACTGAAACAATTGTTTAAATATTTATATTTCAGATTAAAATATTTGAATAAAATTAAAATAATATTAGTGAATAATTTTTTTTAATTAGATGGATCGTTTTATAAATTTAACAGCAAATTAATAAAGGAAAAAAATAATAAATTAAAAAATTAATTAAATTAATTAAATTAATAAAGCAAATTATAAAATTAACCAACAAGTTAATGAATTATAAACAAATTAATTAATCCTAATTTAATACAGTAGTTGGACTGATATAATATTACATTGAAAATTTAATCCCAATGTATATATATATATATAATCATATTAAATCAATGGAGTACAGTTATGTACTGAACTAATGTATTACAAAATTAATTTTTTTTTAAATTTTAATATATAGTTATAAATAAATTACTACACACATAAATTTAAAAGACCAAATATATATATATATATATTTTTTAAATAAATAAATAAAAAAAAATCTATACAATCATTAGTCTATAGGATTTAATTCTATAAAATGTATAGTACCCTATAGAAAAACTGTTCAAATGAAAAATGTTCTATGAAAAAAAATAGCCTGGAATTCTATAGAAACATTTTCTTTAGAAAAAGTATTCTATAGAACTCTTTAAAACTCTATAGAAATAGTATCCTATAGAATGGCTATTCTATAGAACTTGTAAAGAATTTGATAGAGTTCTATATAGTTCTATGAACTATTTTCATAAGGGAGTGCTTGGGAGGGTGACAACCTTTCTCGACTGCCGCTGCTGTGGGACCGTGTACGTTAATGGAAGTTGGTGCACGTAAAATCTATTCGTGGCTCCAATGTCCCCCAAGTTTGAAATCGATACCTCTGGGGGTGCCAATCCAGGTGCAGGTCTCTCATCTGGAATTGGTTCAAAATTAGGAGACCAGCTGTAGAAGTCCAACCTCTCTTGAGGCCCTGGCACCCCTTCTTTCAGAGAAGTGCTTTGGCATTTTCTCTGACTCGCCAACAACAACAACAAAGAAATACAGTATAAGTTTTACAGAATTTTTGTAAAAAAGTAAAATCAAAATAGGTTGTCCTAAAAATATATGTACATTTCGAGTAATTTGTATTTAAATTCAAATTTTATATCAATTCCTTTGAATTATCTTGAAAATCCTATCAAGCATGCTTCGAACTAGTGTTTGAAGAGTGTGTGGCTGTAAAGAGAACCAACTCAGCTCTACTTGTTGCTTTAATTCCTGAATAGTTGAAAACTGACGACCATGGGCATACACCTATCGTGCAAGTACTCTCCAAAAGTTTTCAATTGGATTCACATCTGGACTGATGACTGGACAGTCTATAACAGTCACTTGATTCTACGTAAATCCAGCTGTTGTTGAATCACTGAAAAAAACATTTAACCATTCACCCGTCCAGTGCATGTGTCTTTTAACCCAAAGAATGAGTGTCATTCTATAGTACAATTTCAGTATTGGTGTCCGACACATTCTGCAATATGTATCAAATTTCTTTGCCTGTATGCGACGATGAACAGTAACTATCGAAATAGGAAATTCTAAAGTCTTTGCGATTTCCCGAATAGACGTCTTTTGGGTTGAAATCACTCGCAAAATCTTGTCGATCAGATGTTTTTCTTGGTCGACCTAAACGCTTCTTTGCAATCGCATTGCAACCTTTTGATAAAATTTCATAAATTTCAGATCTGTTATGGTTCATTTGCTTCGCAATATCAGAAAATTTAATATTTTGAGCATTTAAAGGCCAAAATTTAACGTTGCGAAGCATTTTCCAAATGTTCGAGAATTGAAGAACGTGCAGTGAATTTATACTTCGAAGTGGTTACGTCATATGTACAGAACGCAGAATATGCAAATTTGTTTGATACGGTGGTCATAGAAGCAATTCTATTCATTGCCCATATATTTTTGGGATAGCTTATTTTGGATTTTATATTTTCAAGAAAAATCTGTGATACAAGTATGGTATTTCTGTATTGTAATAAACTTATGTTATGATTCCATATGCTAATTATATTTTTCGTGATTATTGTTTCATTTTTTGAACTGTTATTGCAAAAATCACCTGTTCATATACTTTTGAGACGCACTGTATGTATATTATTTAAGTATACTTTTTGACACCACTGTGTTTTTTTTTTCTTTGCTGCAATGATATCAAATGGTTGGTGTTAGCCTCAAAACAAGACTTTTAAATCTGGTACAAAAAGTCTTTGTACTTTTTTAAAATCTCTTTAAGAGTCTTTTCTAGATGTTTAATTTGTATGTTCTGTTGTACGCCTTTATATACCTTACTAGCAAGCCACGCCCGCTACGCTGGTCAATTTCTCTTAACGAACTTTTAATCAAACAAAATATTGACATTTTATAATTTAATTTTATATTTTAACAGAATAATAAGGCTACTATAGTTTGTAACTCATGCTATAGCCAATATACACGTCAGGACACGTCGCCGTTATCATTATCTTTTTACTCATGAAGGTTTCGCTATGGTACTCCATTGTGAAATTTGGTAATTTTTGAAATTCAATATTTGAGAAACGGCATAATCATTAAATTTGAAATTTATATCAAGAAAAATGCAATTTTTTACCTTACAAACGCAGTTTGTCTAAAAATTTTCTGGCAAATACTTTTTGAGCCATTATTTTTTTCAGTAACTTCAAATGTTTCATTTTCCAAGATTAATATGAGGCAAAAATTAGCGAAAAACCCAGTCGTCAGAAAAGCATAGCTTTTTATTAAAAAGGCTGTTGGTGCAGGGATTGTCACCACCAATTTGCCACCATCATTTTTTAAATCGGTTTTCTAGTTCCAGAGATTCCATCGAAATTGTAATTTAGGATGATTTTAGAACGATTTTCGCTCATTTCACCCTTTTAAATTTCGATTTTTTTTTTAATTCTTAGAGAGCATTTACATCTTATAAGTAACTACAATGCCAAATTTCAAATTTTTTCCTCCTCCAGTATAAAACAGTCGCAATTTTCGAACATTTTTCGCTCTTACACCCCATTGGTGTTAGTGGCACCAACATGAAATATAGCCTATGTTGGAGCAGGGATTATCACCATCAATTTGCCTCCTACACTTTTTAAATAGGTTCTGTAGTTCCAGAGATTCCATAGAAATTGTAATTTAGAATGTTTTTAGAACGCTTTTCGCTTATTTCAACCTTTTAAATTTCGAATTTTTTTAAAATTTTGTTCATAGAGAGCATTTACATCTTATAAAAGTAACTACAATGCCAAATTTCAAATTTCTAGCTCCTTCAGTATAAAAAAATTGCAATTTTAGAACGTTTTTCGCTCCTGCACCCCTCTGGGATTAGTAGCACCGACATAAAATATAGCCTATGTTGGAGCAGGGATTGTCACCATCAATTTGCCTCCATCACTTTTGTAATCGGTTCTGTAGTTCCAGAGATTCCATAGAAATTGTAATTTAGAATGTTTTTAGAACGCTTTTCGCTCATTTCACCCTTTTAAATTTCGATTTTTTTTATTTCGTTCAGAGAGAGCATTTACATCTGATAACTACAATGCCAAATTTCAAATTTCTAGCTCCTTCAGTATAAAAAAAAATCGCAATTTTAGAAAGTTTTTCGCTCCTGCACCCCCCTGGGGTTAGTGGCACCGACATAAAATGTAGCCTATGTTGGAGCAGGGACTGTCACCATCAATTTGCCACCATCACTTTTTAAATCGGTTCTGTAGTTCCAGAGATTCCATAGAAATTGTAATTTAGAATGTTTTTAAAACGCTTTTCGCTCATTTCACCCTTTTAAATTTCGATTTTTTTTGTTCTTAGAGAGCATTTACATCATATAAGTAACTACAATGCCAAATTTCAAATTTCTAACTCCTTCAGTATAACAAAAAATCGCAATTTTTGAACGTTTTTTTGCTCCTGCACCCCCCTGGGGTTAGTGGCACCGACATAAAATATAGCCTTGTTGGAGCAGGGATTGTCACCCTCAATTTGCCTCCATCACTTTTGAAATCGGTTCTGTAGTTCCAGAGATTCCATAGAAATCGTAATTTAGAGTGTTTTTAGAACGCTTTCCGCTCATTTCACCCTTTTAAATTTCGATTTTTTTTTCGTTATTAGAGATCATTTACATCTTATAAGTAACTACAATACCAAATTTCAAATTTCTAGCTTCTTCAGTATAAAAAAAACGCAATTTTAGAACGTTTTTCGATCCTGCACCTCCCCCCCCCCTGGGATTAGTGGCACCGACATAAAATATAGCCTATGTTGGAGCAGGGATTGTCATCATCACTTTTGAAATCGGTTCTTTAGTTCCAGAGATTCCCTAGAAATTGTAATTTAGAATGTTTTTAGAACGCTTTTCGCTCATTTCACCCTTTTAAATTTCGACTTTTTTTCGTTCTTAGAGAGCATTTACATTTTATAAGTAACTACAATACCAAATTTCAAATTTCTAGCTCCTTCAGTATAAAAAAAATCGCAATTTTAGAACGTTTTTCGCTCCACTGGGTTTAGTGGCACCGACATAAAATATAGCCTATGTTGGAGCAGGGGTTGTCACCATCAATTTGCCATTATCACTTTTGAAATCGGTTCGGTAGTTCCAGAGATTACCCCCTACAAACAAACAAACAAAAAACAGTCTTTAGTCCTTTATAATATTAGTATAGATTAATTACCTTAAAAAAAATTGTTATATATCCTTATATTTCTAACTTAATAATCTGAAATATTTTTATGAAATCTTTCTTTTTTCCCACTGAAAATAATAAATTTAATAAATTTGATTTCAGACGTTATCTTTTACCGATAATTGTCTGTAGAGAATTATAAATTTTATTTCTCAAAACACTTATAAGTAAAATTTTAATTATTTGTTATTCGAGATATTATTTGATGTTATTATTATGTTTTTTTTTTGTTGTTGTTGTTGCTGATCATTATTTTTCACTTTTCGTATCATTTTTTGACTCATTTTTAAAATATATATATATATATATATATATATATATATATGTATACCTACATATGCAGCTGAGTTATACCATTGCCATATCTTACACAATTTATTGTTCGTCGCTGCGATCGACTTTCTGGCTTTTCTCCAATGCATAATTCGTTTTAAAAACAACAGGTTTATATCACTATGATATTTTGGACAGATTATTGTTTTTAATGTCATGGACTGTTTTTTTTTTTTGTCATACTTTTTGGATATCCTTTCAAATGTGCCTTCGCTAATTTATGAGATATCACATGTTAAATGATTAAAAATGACGATAACCGCAAAACGTCATCATTAAAGGAAGAAAAATGGAAATTGTGTCGGGAGCGGGAGAAATAGATTTTTTTACTGAATAAAAATTAAATAAGGGTCTCCGACAAAATATATAATGTGCTGTAATCATCTAAATATAATAATTTTGGGACAGGAGTATTCTAAATATATGCTTTTAGGCTGAAAAAAAGAGCGATATAATTTTATTTATAAATATTCGTAAATTTGGTAAAAAATATTTTTTGAACGTTTTAACTTTTATCTTTAGATCCACGTCTATTGACATAGGGATGTGCAATTAGGATTTTGACTCATGACAGACCGTAAGATAAAATTAACTGAGACTTTTATTGTGGGCTTATTCAAAATGTTTTTTATATCTTCCGTTAAAGAAGTAAAGTTTTCTAGTTAATAAAATTTTCGATTTCAGTTCTCTTTCAACAAAAGTCTTAACAAGTGAGAAGAGCAATTTTTTACTTGTTGGGCCTGTACCCCCATTTAGTTAAAAATTTACTTTTTAAAATGCGTGAAACTTTAAATTACTGCAGAACGTTTCATGAGAGATGAAAAAATAAATCGATGCAGTTTTTTAATCTTCATTTATATATTTTTTATTTTATATACAATGCTAAAAATGTTGTGATTGGTTGAATAAATTGTTGGTGCTGCAATAGCTGCAGCCATCAGATGGTGAAATCTCGTTTCAACATTTGGAACTCCGGTTCAACCATAGATCCAGATGTTAGAACGATATTTCACCATCGTACGGTTGCAATCACTGTAGCACCAGAAGTTGATTGGATCCAGCAGAAAAAATTTAACAATATAGCAACTTTATAGCAATTCATTTATTTTGCATGAAGATTCTACTTTTAAATACATTCGTGAATATCCGTGAATTTGCATATAAAAATCTCCTTTTTAACGAGAATTTTGATTTAATGAAGAAAATAGCATACCTTGTTTAACTCCATTGCATATTTTATCGCTTTCAAGCCTAACATAATTTTTTTTTTTTTTTTAAACAGAAACTAAAAGTAAATAAGAGAGAAGTGCAGAAAATAAAAGGAAGAAGAAATATACGGTGCACTTCCTGAATAAATCTACATTTTAAACTTATGCAGATTGTCATATAGTGATTTAAACTATAATTATGTCAGTAATTAATTAATTTCCTTAACCGAAAATAAATATTGTTTTAATGAAGTAAAAGCAAACAATCCAATGTGATTATTATAATACTATATTCTGACTACAAGGAATAAATTGAACCTAGTAAATCATTACAGAAATTGTAATGTCCTGCAATTTATCGGTCCTTCAATAGCTGTTCATATGATTTCAATAATGTAAATGCACATTCCTTTTTCTGACGTGCACGTGATTTAACTGACACAAATCTATATAAACTCAGAAAGGGGAAAGGAGATAAACTCAGATTATGAATTTGGCTGATTCTTTTCAAGGAAGGCATATTGTACTACCCTGATAAGAGAAAATGTAGCCTTATGAATATGTAAGGTTAAATGTTATAGTTCATTTCCGCTCCGCAATAACTGTATAATTTTCCTTTAACTAGCAAATGACATACTTATTTCATGATAACACTGGTTGAATCTATCTTGCAATATTCTTTCAAATATCATCCATATATCAGTTGTGAAGCAAATCTCTTGCTATTAAGAAGAACGTAGAGAATGTATTTTAGTTTTTTTTTCAGGAAGACAGAGAGACTATATTAAAAATATTTTTATTTTTCATCTATTGAATTGAATTTTATTGCTCTGAATATTAAAATAATCTAAAGCACGAAAAAAAAAAACCGAGTTGGAGTGATGATACCACTTGTAAAATTCGCATAGTTAAAATGTATTTTGTTTGTTTTGCTTTATATTATTAAGATACTTTTTTTCTCTCCCTGACTGTTTATATATACCTGGTAGTTATAATAGAAATATCTCTATTTGGAGCTGTCTGTAGCTTGAAGGAATAACCCTAATGAAACGAAAATCGGTACACTTACCATTCGAGACGGGGGAAAAAGAATGAAACAATAAAAAAATAATCACCGACAGATGGCACTATTGAGTGTGAAATGTAATGTGTAATACAAGAACAAAGAATTAAGGCGTAAAACCTGATGACATACATAATTTAGTGGAAAATGTCACAGAGAATGGGGTTATATTTTCGCATGGGGGTGCCGATCATGTTCAGGTTCCACGTGGGCATTGTGCTGGAGGACACACTCCAGGCGATGCACGACGTGCTCAACTGCGGAATGTAACGCATCAGGAATGATGTTTCGCACATGTTGTGATATGCGGTAAAGTCATTGAGGTTTGCGACGCCTCCACGGTACACAATATTACACATTAAATTTCACACTCAAAAGCACCATCTGTCGGCGATTATTGAAATTTGGTTTTATTGTTCCATTCTGCTTCCCCCTTCTCGAATAGTAAGTGTACCGATTTTTGTTTCATTCCGGTTATTTCTTCGAGCTACAGACAGCTCCAAATAGAGATACTTATATTATAATCACCCTGTATATATGTTTCTGTACTTTTTATAGAAATTTGTAGTGTGTTTCCTTCTACTTAATCACGAAATTAACAAATCATTTTAATCTCATGCATATATTTTTAACTCTCTGAAAAAGATTAGATTAAATTAGGTTTTAGAAAATTTAAATATTTTATCGTATATTTTCTCTTTTAAACTTTTAATCTTTGGAATTTTTTTTGACGATATACATTAATCTTTGTCTTTTCTAAAATACACTACTCAAAAAAATTAGGGGAGCAAGCAAAGAGGAGAAGAGAACCATACAAAACAGGCATGCGTGGGTATAAAATGGAGAGTACACGCGTATCAATGCGCAATGCGGAAAAAAAGACGCAAAAAAATTGTAAGGAAGCTTTAATTCTTTGAAAGGATGGAAAGAACATGAAAAGATGGTTTAGGGCTACAATTAGGTTACATGTAAGTGACAAAAAAAAGTATTGTTCAGTAATGATGCAAGTCGTTTAATACGGCATGTGGTCCCCTCGAACAGCTAAGACTGCTGCACACCTGTTTTCCATGGATGCGATGAGATTATTGATAAGACTTTGAGGAATATTGTTCCACTCTTCAAGAATTGTAATCTCCTTGTCCCAGACAATAAAAGAAAGCCTTCGTCTCGTTGGAATTCGTTCGTCCGAGTGTGTCCCAAACATGCTCGATCGGATTCAGGTCAGAATAGCATGCTGGCCGTTCCATACTCTGTATTGTTTCAGCTTCAACCAAGTTCTCCACCAGTCGAGCTGTATCCGGTCTGGCATTATCATGCATGAAAACAAAGAAATCACCATGGATGAAGCGTAAGATACGACATGAGGTCTCAGTATCTCGTTTGAAAAAGAACATAAAGAACATAAAAAATTTGAAATTTACATTTATTGTGGTAAAGTAAACATAGTTTCACAAGTTTGAAACGCATTTTAAAAAAAAGATTTTTCAAAAGATGAGATCTATGGGTTTTTTTATTACATAAATACTTAGAAGCAAAACTAATTTAATTAAATTAATAAAGCCGCGTTTCCAAATTTTTAAATTCTATAAAAATCCCTTGCACCATATGCATGTTCCAATGTATAGTAAAATATGATTAAGATCCTTATATTTTATGATATATAATCACAACTTTAATGTTATTTTTTGAAAAATCTTCGCGAAGAGATATTTTTCAATTCTGTAACAATTTACAGTTATAAATACATATACGTAGATGCATAGGCTAACGCACTTTATTTCATTTGCTAGCTTAAATATAAGTAACACGAGCAGAGAAGACCGAGCTATGCTCGGTCAAAATTAGCTTTGAGTTAAAATATCATGACCCATGACCCACTAATCAAATTTTCTCGAACATGTAACCAAGCCCAATTGTCATCTCGTTCCCTAAATTTGTAGGATGCTAAATTTAGTTTAAATCCTCTGAGTCGTTTTTAAGATAAAAACAGCTTGACCCATAATGACCCATGACCAAAATGATCCACTAATTGAATTTTCTCGAACATGTGACCTAGCCCAACAGTCTTCTCGTTCCCGAAAACCATAGGATGCAACATTTAGTCTAAATAGTCTGAGCCCTTTTTAGATAAAATTAGCTTGACCCACAGTGACCCAAAAATGACCCACTAATCGAATCTTCTCGGACATGTGACCTAGCCCAATGATTTTCTCTTGCCCGATACTCGTAGGATACAAAATTTAATCAAAATCGTTAGAGTCATTTTTTTGTAAAATTAACTTGTCCCACGTTGATCCAAAAATGACCCACTAATAGAAAGTTCTCGAACATGTGACACAGCCCAATAGTCTTCTCATGCCCCAAAATGGCAGGATACAAAATTTAGTCAAAATTATTTGAACCGTTTTTCAGACACAATTAGTTTGACACTGACCCATGGTGACCCAAAATGACCCACTAATCGAATTTTCTTGAACATGTGAGCTAGCTCAATGGTGTTCTGGTGTCCCAAAACGGTAGGATACAAAATTTCGTGAAAATTGATAGAGCCATTTTTAAGATAAAATTTGCATATATATATATAAACACACACACACAAGATTTGCTCGTATTAGAATATGACGTATTTTAATTATTAACCTATTTTAAAATTATTTTAAAAATTTCCCACCTTTCGCTAAAATTACTATATTCTGTCTCTAAATATTTATTTTCATTTTCCCTCTTTTAAAATTCTATTAGATATTTTTTGAGTCAATCTTTCTTTATTCGTTTTCGGCGCGGTAATAGGGGAGATTAGCCATACTTGGACCCCCGCTTTAAATGGACTGCTGCAATTCTGCCATTAATTACAGAAACAGACGTCCTCTACCTCTGGAATCCTACTCATCAGAATGACGTCATTTATGATTAGAAGAAGCACCCGCCTTCCACGCGCTGTTTTCAGACAATTAAAAAAAAATTTAATTAGCTGTTTTGATCTAATTTTTTCCTACTAAACGTGAGAGAATGTTTAAAACTAAGGTAAGTTGTTATATTTTCATATACATATCTGAATTCATGGGTTTATTGCGCATACTTTCACGCGGATTTGTTTGCTTTTTTTTTTTTGTTCTTAGTCTTGAGATTATCTGTTTCAAAAAATGGTTCAGTTGCCTTAATTGGACCAATTTCAGTTGCTTAAGTTGGACCAGATATACGATCATAAATTTGAAAATTAAGTAATGAATTTCGAGGGCTGTACGATTTAGACACCATTTTTTTTTAAACATTTTATAATGGATTTCTATCACCATGCAGATTTCAACTTTTGGATGTTGTTTTCTTTAAATCCTTGAATAACTATTACCTAGAGGCCCAAGAATCGTGGCTTCGAGATCATAAATGTTTCCATCTAACAAATTTGCAGGTCTCCCAGCTTTTAACTTTTGCTTAAAATAGAGCAGAAACTGTTGAAACTGCCGTCCAAGCTTTTAAAGGAAGCGGCATTTGGCTTCCTAACAGGGACGATGTTAAAAGTCATCATTTTGCAGCTGCTTCTGTACATATTGCTGATGAGGAAGAAGGCACTGTAGATCGATCCGTTGATGCTCCTGATAGTGAGATTTCGGAGTCAGAATAAGTAATCATGAAACCTACTAAAACTAAGATAGTAAAAACAAAATGATGAAAACGACACAGACACACAATCTGGATGGAAGGCATCAGTGACAGCAAAAGTTGTCAAAGATATAGGAAACGAAATGGAAAGAGTAAGTTGTGAAGAGATTGACCCACAAGAAGACCAAAAAAGCCAAAGGATCAATAGAAATGTTATTTCCCTGGCCAAAATCAGTTAAGTCAAAGTACAGAGGGAGCCACAAAAACATTCTCCACAAAAACTGTTAACATAGTATCCATATAAAGTAAACATTGAAATGAAAAAAAAAACATAAAAAGAAAGCTTTTAAAGCACAAAAGCAATTGGTACATCAATTTTTAAAAAATAGGCGTAATTCAATTGAAAAAAAATATGGAAGGAAAGAACTACAGCCATAAGGTAAAGGAGTAAAATCTGTTCGGGGCTCCAATGTCCTCAAAATTTGAAAACGATACCTCTGGGGGATGCCAATCCAGGTGCCGGGCTTCTCTCATCTGGAATTCAAAATTAGGAAACCAGCTTTACAAGTCCAATCTCTCTTGAGGCTCTGGCACCCCTTCTTTCAGAGAAGTGCCATAGTGCATTCTCTGACACGTAAACAACAAAACTTCTGTTGCAAAAAAAAAAAAAAAAAAAAAGTCTAATGATTCAGAATTTAAAAAGAAAATTCAAGACAGTGATGATGTGGTTCCATGTTGTGTGCGCTGGAAAAAAAATGAACAAAAGAAATTCCTGTGTAAACCTTACATCACTTCTTACATGATATTTAAGTAACTGGCAATTAGTTCCATAATTTTTATTCTTAAAAACTTATAACTTTGATTTATATTTTAAATAAATTTTGATTTAAAACAGTTACTCAGACTTTCAAACATTTGATTTTATTATATTTCATTGCTGTTTCTTTGAATGTTTCATTAATCACAAACTTTGCTTCTAATAAAATTAGTTATATTATATTCCCTACTCATTAAAACAGCGTAATATTGTTTGGTCCAATTTAGGAGACTTTGGGTCCAACTTACGCGATCAGTCGCTGAATTTGGACCACTTTTGACAAATTTTTAAAATTAAAATAAAATTTAAGATTTTTAAAAAAGAAATTGTTCTAAAGATTTATTTAGTTAGTAGATGAACAGATTGACCACGTGTAGTTATATTCTTTAGATATCCCAAACATACTGTGAGTTACACCTGAAATTATGTAAAGTGGTCCAAATTTGGCTACTTTCCCCTATATTTTTTCAATTTTTTCGTCCGATTTGGCCTTTATGTTATCAGAATGTTGTAGAAAGTTGTTTTGTTCATTGGAAGCCTCATTGCACCAAATTTGTTCTTCCGCGACAGTTATATTAAATTAAGGATTTTGATTGGATAAAATCCAAGTTTAGTGTACGTTTTTGTAACCCTTAGCCAGCAGTATAAAATTAGTTGCATGAGATCGAAAGAGAATTTTTTGTACACATATCATCTGCTTTAATAGGCTTCCATGCAATGAAAAACACTTAGTGCATTCAGGGCTGCTACAGTACAAACACCAATAATGACTGCATTTCAAATAACAATGAAACAGTGTTATTATGTTAACAATGTATTCTATCGAATACAAAACGAAATGCAATTGAAACACAACAATGAAAAACTATTACCGACTGAAATTTCCAATAATTGAAAAATAAACAACAATGGAAAAGGAAATCAACAATATCATTGTAAAAAAATTGCGACATTAAGCTACTTAAACCTCGTCAATATAGCATGTGTAAAAGTCTCATAAAATATTTTAAGTTTAAAAAAAGATCTATACAGTTTGTAAAAGTTTTATTTCCTCATACAAAATGAAGACTATAAAAAGAATACGCGCGTTGTTCCGGAAAAATAAGTGAGTTATTTTATATTAAATATATTATCAGACATAGACTAATCTAATAAAACGTAATCTCATATATCTAGCATACATTGTTTGGGTATTTAGAACTGTAATTTTTTTTTTTTTTTAATATGGTGATATAGCTTCCAACTGAGAAGATTTTTTGTCATATCTTTTTTCAAATAGTAATATTTTCCTTATTTGATCACACATATTTGAGATTAAATAATACAAAGATTACTATTCACATATGCATTACAATCTATAATTTTGATAAAGTAATGTTATCTTTGATAATGTTAGAAGATTTAATATATAAATTTTATTTATAACTTTGTGAGAACATTTATTCCCTTTCATAAAATAGTGATAAAAAAGGACATAAAAATTTTGCAACTTACATTTATTGTGGTAAAGTAAACACAGTTTCGCGAGTTTGAAACGCATTAAAAAAAGTCCTTCCGGCCTGTACCGGGAGGAAAAGCTAGCTTTCCTATATCTTCGTTTTGAAATTTTAGCTAATGTTACTCGAAAACAGCAAGCTAAAATGCAAAGAAACCGACTACAAAAGATTCGTTAACACTGAATTTGAATAAGAAATTCGCCAAATTATTGAGCCAAGTTCGCTTCATTTATGAAGACTTATTTTGGTCGCCAAATTGGCTGATATTTCGCCAGTTGTCGCCAAGTTTGGCGAGAATTTGGCGATAACGGTTATTAGTTTTATGCGTATGATTGGGAAAATGAGTGAATGACAACAATGAAAGAAAATAATTTGCGAGAAATCGCGTTCACTAAAACTCATAATTGAATCCTTGTTTTTTTTTTAATGGGCTGTCTTGTTTCAAAATGTCAGCCACCCTAGAATTTCAAACTGCTCTATCTCAGCCTTTTTTTAAGATAGCGGTAAAACAAAAAATGCTCGAACTCGGCCAACGAACTCGGTCAAGGCATTAATGAGCTTAATACACACAATTAGTTTCATCAAAATTAATTTATAAATACGAGCGTTATCGTATGACATAGCTCAGATATATATATATACAGGGTGTCCATGTATAACCTGACCGACCTTTATTTTCGCAACCGTTGGTCCTAGATGCATACTTCCAATTACAAGAATGGTTTAAATAAGGTAAAGAATTACTTTTAAAGCGATTTGAGTCGAGAAAAACAGTTATTAAAAATTATGAAATTTAAATTTTTATACGGTCCCTCGGTTCTATTAGTGATATTTAGTAAAAATTTACTGTGACACTAACAAGTGAGACAAAAAAAGTCCCATTCATCTAACATTAAAATTGACCGAGTAATAGCTGTTTAAAGTTGGAGTATATTTTTGCTGCGAAATAGGGGTCATTCACAAATGTAGTAGAAATATAAATATTCGTCATATATATCAAACAAATAGTTGAGAGCAAAATTAACATTGCAATCTAATATAAATGTGAAATCTATAATCATTCTGACATATTAATGCAAAATACACCACTTGTACTGAACATATAAAAGGATAAAAATAACAGAATTTTTGTTAAATAAAAAGATGAAAACTACAGCCTCAATTCTTTACAAAATGATGCAGATTTTTAAAAGTTGTTAGATTACACTGTCTTTCAAATTTTGGGTTGTGCCATGTTTTTTAATTATTGAAAAGAGATTATTATATGTATTTTTTAGCGCAGAATCCGAAAATGACCTTCATTTTAAACCATCACATCACGATTTTTCTCAAATCCCAAATTTCAAAGATATAAAGCTCAAAGTTAAAATTGATCCCCCCCCCCCACCTCATCAGACCCCTGAGCTGTTTATCTGTAAGAAACCCAGTATAAGCCAAAATAAATAAATGAATTCAATAATTTGAATAAATTATTGAATTAAATAAAATTAAACTGGATAAAAAAGTCTTACATCTAATTTATAGTGTCAGATTTTTCGCTATTTTTTAACCTTGAAATTTACGATTATCGAAAAATCCTGACATGATGATTAAAATTGAAGGTAATTTTTTTATTCAGCGTTAAAAATACATAAAACGTAATTATAAAAGTTAAAAAACACAACCATCGCAGGTTTATGTTATCTAATATAAAATTCTTTCTTAAACTTGTTGAGGGTGATCTATCCTATTGCTTTTGTGTTATCCTCTAATATAAGTATGTATAAGATGGTAAGCGTCGAAAATTATAATAATATTACATTGTCCTCGGATTTAAGTCAGTATGTAAAATTTAACTTCGATCGGACATTTGAAAGTGAGTTCGAGTATAAAAATTTTAAACTGGAAAGACGATCGTTGCAAGTTAAATAAAACCTTATGAAAATAACATAATTTTTGTTAAAAGAAATCATAGCCTCAAATCTTTTCAAAATAAAACATATGTTAAAATACAAGTATTTTAACTAATCAGAAAAATAATTAATAAAAGTTAGCTTAATCGTAATAGTTGTATGATTTCTTTCAAAGCGCAGATACTTTGAAATAACTTTAAGTACTTTATATACGACCCCTGTAAGCAAGGCCAAAATCATCTGTTTTGAAATGCAAAAAAGTGGTATAAGTCATGCATTTCAAAGTTTCATAACTCGGTCAATTTTAATGTTAGATGAATGGGACTTTTTTTGTCTACCTTGTTAGTGTCACAGTATTTTTACTAAATATCACTAATAGGACCGGGGGACACCGTATAAAAATTTAAATTTCGTAATTTTTTAACCCATTAGGCGCCATTGCTCCCATTTTGGGAACATTGCTTTAGGATTTTTTTCTAAAGTGAGTGTTTTCTATATTGTTAAAAGGTTCATGTTATTTGCATTTTGAATATATTACACGACTTCTGAAATTTTTTTTTTTTAAGTTTCATTAGAATTTTCTATTTTTTAAAATGTGTTAAAAAAGGCGAAAAATAGCTCTTTGGCCGTACTCGAAAGAAATATTAAAAAAAAAACTCTATAATAAAAATTATATTTTTTAGTTAAAATATGTTTATAACAGTGTATTATATTAAACAACATCAATCCGCAATTAACATGTATAATAGATCAATCACAATTACCAAAAGCTCACGTTGTTCCCAAAATGGGAGCAATGTCTCCTAATGGGGGTAATGTTTTTGAAAACTTGCACATATGACTACGTGCATTTATGGTATTTATTTTTCAGTTTATTAGCTATAAAAGGGATAATATCATTCTGAAACTAATATTTTAGGAAGATTTCATATAAATTAGTCCAACTTTTACATTTATGATAAAAAACAAAATGAAATTACCAATTCTATAATCATTTTCATTATCCATCTCTTTATTTTTCATCATTACATTATTTTTTTCTGATTTTTTTTTACATGGTAGATGATTGAAATTTTTTCAGATTTGGATGATTTTTCGGCTGTTCCGGAAATCGTTTTTTTTTTTTTCGCCACCTGATTGTAGTATTATAACATACGATTAAGATATCTTTCTCATATGTCATATGTATGGCGCATAAATTATTTTCTATTACATATGTAGTAGAAAATAATTTATGCGACGATTTATCCCATGTTATATTTGGTGGAGTAGAAATTTCCATAAATTCTAAATCAACAGACAGTCAAGAAATATCTGATTTAGAGTTTAAGAAAGACAAAGTATTAAACGTAGACTTGATATTTCAGATGAAAGTTCAGACGAATCTTCAAATCGGAATATGGAAAAACTAAGCAAAATGCAAAATAAAAAAAAAAAAAGTTAAAAAATCAATTTCAGAAAACGCAAAAAATTAATATAATGCTACATAAAAAATGTTCGATCATTTTCATGTAAAATAATAGAACAAAAATGATGTAATTGGGATAAATAAAGAGTTGGATAATGAAAATATTTATGGAATCGGTAATTTTACTTTTTATTTGTATTATAAATGTAGATGTTGGACTAATTTATATGAATTATTCGTAAAATATCAGTTTCAGATTGATATTACCTCTTTTATAGCTAAAGAATAGTGAAATAACAACCATAAATGTACGGAGGCATAAGTAAAAATTTTGAAAAAATTTACCACCATTAGGAGCCATTGCTCCCAATTTGGGAACGTGCTATTTTTCCTAAATATTCGATTTTTTTTTTTTCTTCAGAAATACTTTAAAGACTTCCTATTCATAAAGAAAAAACAACTATTCCATAAAAAAATAATTTAATATATATAGTGGGGCCTAATGGGTTAATAACTGCTTTTCTTGACCCAAATCGCTTTGAAAGTAATTCTTTACCTTATTTAAACCATTTTTGTAATTGGAAGTATGCATCTAGGACCAACGGTTGCGAAAATAAAGGTCGGTCAGGTTATACGTGGACACCCTGTATATATATTTTGACAGTGCTACATAGGGTAATAATTTCATTGCATATGGTCAGTTGCTTCTGTTTCAATGGTTAATTTTTGCAATTAGTTTATATATATATATATATATATATATATATATATATCTTAACTAATTATTTCATACTTAATTATTATTTCATTGTTTAAGTTGGTGTTATGATAATGTTTCATTTATGGTTATATATATACATATATATATATATATTAACATTTGAACGGAGGGGGGTTTTGGGTGTGGGGGTCATGATCGGTGAAAATATATCGAAATTTTCCGGAATTGCTTTCCTCCGAACGGCTGCAATAGGTAGCTTTATACTTTTTTGTATTGAAAGCTACCTAAAAGTTTTTTCTAGAGATGAGATCTAGGGGTTTATATTATTACATAAATGTTTAACAGAAAAACTCATTTGTAAATTTCCAAAGCAGCATTTCCGAATTATTAAACTTTATGCAAACTTCTTGTACATCATTCATGTTTGAATGCATAGTTAAACATGATTAAAATTCTTATTCTTTATTATATAGAATCGCAATCTTTAATGTAATATTTTAATAAGTCTTCACGAAAAGATATATTGAATGATCTAACCATTTCCAGTTATCTTTAATAATACATATACTGATATCTTTATTAAAGCATTAGACATAGGCTAATACGTTTTACTTCTCTTATCTAGCTGAAAAATAAGTAACATATATATATTGAAAATTATTATTATTACTTCTTATGTCTGGTTTAATTAATTTTAAATGCATTTCTAATACTTAGATTTTTAAGCCATTATTTTACACATGCCACACTTGCAATTGGTTTTAATATTTTCTCCGTATTCTATGGTATATCATTACGTAATTTTTGGTTTGAGAAATCCTAAGAATTAAATACGTTTGACCTGTTATCATGCCACAATAGTTTTAGAACAAGATAAAATATTCCCATTTTTTGAATGATTTAAACCTATTAAAATGATCATTTTTAACATTTTCCAACCTAGTTGAAAAGTGTTTATGACTTCGGTTTGCCTGGCCGCCTGGCCGTCTGCCGTCTGTCCGTGCTTTAACTCCCGTAAATAGGCTCGGATTGCCCTGCACTTTGTATATGTTATTGTCGTTATCTTTAGCCATTTCCCTATTTCAACTGAAGCGTGTAGCACTTATAGTTTTTTTTACAGGGACACTCAAAAGAATTCCGTTACATGACGGTCGATGGGGGAAAAATCATTTGCGGTTTATTTTAATGATGTTACACAATTTCAAACACATTGTAATTGATATACAGGGTGATTATAAAGAACTATCCCGACATTTGGGCCCCTAACTATCATACCATTCACAGAAACTGAATGAAATTTTGGCAAAAGGTATTTTGATGTATGCGCTAAAGAATGATATCGAAAACAACAGTGTCACTCAAACAGTTACGGCTACAGTAAGAAAATTTCGAAAAAATCAAATGGCAACACCCAGCTTTTTGTATTGGAATGTGATATACACTGTGAAAAACGCTAAATAGTGTTGGAACGGCAACTGTAGCATAAAAATCACCGGCAGTAGATATGCTAAAAGTGAGGACAACCAATAAGGACAGAGAAGCAGCATAAAATAAAGCATTTTATTGTGTTTCACAAATTTCCCACATCGTGTGTGAAACACGATGACACTTTGCATGCGGCCGATGGTGGATAGCACTACAGCACATATCATGGCAATAGGAATCTCTTGAATCGCAGTTCTGATGGCATCTTTCAAATCAGATGCAGTTTGAGGACGAAACTGATACACTTTGGATTTCAGATATCCTCACAGCCAGAAATCCATTGGTGTCAGATCAGGAGACCTTGGGGGCCACGGAAACGGGAAATGACGGGAGATAACTCTGTCACCAAACTGTTGAGTTAAGACACGTTTGACTGAAGACCCGACATGTGGAGGATCGCCATCTTGCATCCACACAACTTCAGATAGAGCATTTTGCCGTTGCAATGCGGAAATCGCGTAATGAGTTAACATGGCCAGATAGTGAGCACTCGTTACTGTACACGTTTGCAGATCACCGGCAGTAACCTCTTCAAAAAAGTAAGGGCCGAGGATGAACGTACTCGTTATACCACACCACAGAGTCACTTTTTTCCCCGTGTAATGGACGTGCATGCACATCATGTGGATTATTCTCTGCCCAGTGCACACAAGTTTTCGAATTCACGTTACCAGTTAACGAGAAATAAGCCTCATCTGCCCACAGATTGCGTAAAGGCCAGCTGCTATCTTCATCGTACCGGATAAAGAATTGATTTGCAAAAAAAAAAGCCGTAATTGATAATCTCCCGCTTCCAACATCTGGACACGCTGGAATCGATACGGAAACATGTTTAGAACAGAGCGCAGAATCTTGCGTACAGTTGAATTCGGCAGATCCAGAATACGTGAAACACCGCGTGCAGTTGCGGGACGAACTGTGCTTATCGTCTGATTGACTTCTACAACAGCTTCCACAGGAACGGAAGGTCGTCCAGACCGAGGTCAATCACATGTGCAACCAGTTTCTTCAAATTTATGAATCAAGTCCCGTACAGCTTTGACAGTGCACGGGCCTCGCCGTAATCCTTGGTTTCTGCGGTAAACACACAATGTGTCTGCGGCTTTTGTCCATTCAGGTAATAAATATTTAGGATTTCCCCACGTCCTTTCCCTGAAAGCGGCATCTTGTTCGGAATGGCAGAAAGCAACATACGCGGCTCGCATTTTGCAGTGCCCTTTCTTTCACTTAGCGTGACGACGTCAGTCATGACTGTGTCTTACGTAGAACCAGAAATATGCGTTTCTTGGTTTCTTCTTCGTTTTGTGGAGAACTAATCAGGCTGGGATATCAGCCAAAGAAACGGTGTGACATGTGACGTAAATGAAACGAAAATTAGTGCTCTGGTGCACGGCAAAGTCCTTTTTACTTTTCCCTTGCCTAGTTCCGGTGATTTTCATGCTACTACAGTTGCCGTTCCAACGGTATTTAGGGTTTTTCACAATGGAGATCACATTCCAATACAAAAAACTGGATGTTGCCATTTGATTTTTTCGAAATTTTCTCACTGTAACTGTAACTGTTTGAGTGACACTATTGTTTTCCATATCATTCTTGAGCGCATACCTCAAAATACCTTTTGCCAAAATTTCATTCAGTTTCTGTGAATGGTATGATAGTTAGGGGCCCAAATGTCGGGATAGTTTTTTTATAATCACCCTATATATCACTAAGGTGCATTTCAAGAAGCTTAATATGAAATAGGGTGTGCATAGCACTTATAGTTACTTTACAGGGACAGTCAAAATAATTCCGTTACATTACGTCTATGGAGAAAAATCGTTTGCGGTTTAATTAAATAATGTTTCACTATTTTAAACGCATTGAAATTTATTTGTATCACTAAGGTGCATTACAAGAGGCTTACTACAGAATAGTGTGTGTATAGCAGTCATCGTTCATTTACAGGGACACACAAAATAAATAATTCCTGGAAGTGCGTTTTAAGTTGCTGAACGCGATTTTAAATTTAACTCATTTTTTGTCTATTACTTCATGTGTATAGATTCTGTAGATCATATACAAGGCAGCACAAAAGTTCGCGAACACATTTCCGTTTATGGACAGAAACTCCAGAAGGAGAATTTTAAACTGTGCTACGCGTTTCCTAAATAAACTAAAATTTAGCATCCTATGTAGTCTATATACAAATCTATAGATCGTATACAGGGCTGAATAAAAGTAATCGGATATTTTTCCGAATATTGTATATGTTGGAAATATATGTTGGAAATTCCTGAAATTACGTTTTTAAATGTGTTATGCTTTTTCCAAATTGTCTACTTAGATGTTATCTTTCAGCTTATTAAACGGTAATGATTTGTGAAATTATTTTGGAAGCGTTCGAAAGTGTTACATAATGTATGCTTGACGCATGATTTTTTGTTCTTGTTTATTTTTTTCTTCAGTGCAGAATTATTTGGGTACGCTTAAATTTTAATGCATTTTAATGCTTTAATTTTATTGTGTAGTAACAATTATTTTGTAGTCATTTGGAATCATTTAATGGAATTTAATGTCGGTTTTCAAAATAACTCTTAAAACTAATATTTCAATATTTACACGCTGAAAATGTTAAAAAATCCCTGACGGCTCGGCCTACAGGCATAGGTAGATTTCGAAGACGCAGACCGTGGGGCGCCATTTTGTTGGGAATTGCGAGAGAAATTACCTTTTTGCCATGATGCGGCAGTTGGAACCGCCCACTTTGAAACATAACTTTTTTGCAGGCGGAGCCAGAAAGGATTTTTTTTTGCTATAATTGTTGGTCCTATAAAAACATGTCAGTAAAAATGTTTTTGATAATATTAAGAGGATTTATAATAAATTTAAGCGGATTTGATATCGTGTGAATAGACGAAGTTATACATTTTTTTTCTTCGAACCCCCCCCCCCCCTCTTCCCCCCTTTGGAGCCATTTTAATGATATCAAGAATCTGTCCTACATAAATTTTCGGCCCTTTTCCTAGAAGTAATAATAACTTTAAACGGAATTGATACGTATCATAATTAAGAAATTATGGGTTTTTTTATGTTTTCACTAAAAGCCCCCCCCCCCCCTCGTTCGATTTTTCCCATTAATCCCTTCGGATCCGGCGGCTTTTACACAAATTTTATTCGGTTTGCACCACTTTTTATAAGAAAACTACCTTTACATAAACTTTCACAAAAATGCACTAATTAGAGAAAATAAATATTACTTTTATTTTTTACTGGTGCCTAAAACAAATCTTTTTGAGGGTGCATATATGCACCCATGGTCCCGAACGGGTTAACGAACTTGATCGAGATTTTATGCCCTTGATTTTATGTATCAATTTGAAAGAGATTTGTGCAGAATTATTGACGTTATCGTGTCCATAAAAAAGTGACATAGATAGATAGACAGATAAATAGATAAAGTTTTGAGGGCTATGATATCCTACACTCACGCACAGTTTTTTTTTTTTTTTTTAATCGGTTATAAACAGGAAAAAAGTCACCAAATTTAGGGGATTTTTCCCTTTGATGGCAACCTAGCAATTGTATTTAGTTATTCGTTTGGCACGGGCTTGAAAATCGCGCCAACCAAAAAATCGCCAAACAACGCTGCATGAGTGTGAAGCATCTGTTCCGTTTTGAGTTCTGGGATTCATGATCGGCTTAGATCTGCAAAAATTTTTCAAAAATGTCAACATAGGGGAGAATGTAATAGGTAGTAATTCTTTCGAAATCTACCTAAAAAGAAAGAAAAAAAAGACTCTTCAATGTGTTTACAATTTCAGTGTTTATGGAAAATGGCATGCACTGATATTATTACCAATAAACTTGTTAAACAAATATCTGGCTAAACTTATCAGTTGGGAATTCAATGCTACGGGTCAGCTGATGCAGACATTGGAGAAATAAAACGCGTGTAGATAATCCCATTTCTGTAACTGTGTATCTATATTATAAAGCAAAATCATGACCTTGAGTAACGTTAGTGTCATATTGACGGTGGCAACAAACATGTGCCGGCAATTTTCTATAATACTTCCAACAATAGTCCCACTTTCCGTGTAATGAAAAACACTTAGCGCATTCAACAATGCTACAGTACACACGCCAATAATGACTACATTTAAATAACAATGAAATAGAGTTATAGTTTAACAATGTATTAAATCGAATGAAAAACGAAATGTAACAGAAACACAACAATGAAATACTATTTATTCCCGTATAAAATAATCAATAATTGAAAAATAAATAACAATCAAGAAGGAAATCAACAATATCATTGTAAAAAAATTGCGACATTCACCTATTTCAACTTCGTCAATATAGTATGTCTAAACGTCTTATAAAATATTTTAAGTTTTAAAATACATCCATATAGTTCGTAAAAGTTTTATTTCCTCATACAAAATGAAAGTTATAAAAAGGGTGCGTCAATTTTTCCGGAAAAAGAAGTGAGTCAATTTTTACTAAATGTTTTATCAAATATATGTTTACCAAATAACACGTAATCTCATACATCTAACATAGATTGTTTGGGTATCTAGAACTTTATTTTTCTATTCATATAATGATATAGCTTCCAACTGAGAACATTATTTTTAATATATTCTTTCAAATAGTAATATTTTCCTTATTTGATCATAAATATTTGCGATTAAATCATTCGAAGATTTTAGTATTCGAAAATACTGCTGACAAAAATCAAAGCAGCAATGCAATAGTCATATTCATTCTCATATAGAATGAAATGCATGGCTGCTACTGTAGGTATTTTACGTTAGATATGCGCTACAATCTAGAATTTCATTCATGCTTTGAGAAAATAGTGCTTGAAGATCCAACATGCAAATTGTATTTAAAAGTGTATAGGTGGTCTTTATTCTCTTTCATAAAATTGCCATAAAAAAGGCAATATAAATTTGTAACATACATTCATTGCGGACAAAGTAAACATAGTTTCGCGAGTTTTAAAAACGTTTAAACGCAATTTTTCTAGACATGAGAACTAGGTGTTTATTATTATATACACGCTTAATAGAAAAACTAAATAATTAAATTATCAAAGGCAAGTTTTCGAATCTTTTAACTTTTATGAAATCTCTTGCACAACATCCATGTTCCAATGTGTATTAAAGTACGATTAAAATCATCATTCTTTTATACATATAACCACAATTTTTAATGTTTTTAAATTACACCTGCTTCGCTAGAAATTGGTTTTTAACATTTTCTCTGAGATCTATCATTGGCGCATAATTACGTAATTTTGATTAGAATATTTTCAATATGTTTGGCTTGTTACATATGACAATGATTTTAGAATACGGCAGAGGTTTCCGTTTTTTGAAGGATTTAAACCTATACATATTATCCTTTTTTCGCTGAGTGCAGAATTATTTAGATATGCTTAAATTTTAATGTATTTTAAAGTTTTAATTTTATTCTGTGTAATAACAATTATTTTCTAGATATTTTGAATCATTCGGTGTGATTTCAATCTCAGTTTTCAATGTAATGCCAGGGAATTAATATTTCAAATACTTACATGCTGAAAATATTAAAATAATAACAAAGGAAGACGCTTCAACTTGCTTACAATTTCATTGTTTTTAGAATATTGCGTATACTGTTATTTTATCAACAATTTTTTTAAACAAATATCAAGCTAATCTTATCAGATGAATTTCCAGT
Organism: Maratus michaelseni; assembly: GCA_963931845.1. Lineage (NCBI taxonomy): Eukaryota > Metazoa > Arthropoda > Arachnida > Araneae > Salticidae > Maratus > Maratus michaelseni. Next base: position 7,261,105 of record OZ007588.1, read on the forward strand.
TCAACGGACCAGTCTTTCGTGCAGTCTTTGGAGCATTAAAACACGTGCAGAAAAAGATACTTTCATATTTGAGCATCCATATTAAGAAGCAAAATGATGTCCGTGAGTAACACTGAAGTAATATCAGCGGCAGCAACGATCTAGGAAATCGATCTCCCTTTTTTCCTTAAATTAATTACTTCTGAACATGCATAATTTTAATTGCCGAAACGTCAGTTGAGGCTCACTGTGGAGACGCGAAAAGTTTTTGGTTTCCGTCTGTTTATCAGTCTGTTTGGCTGTCTGTTCCGCGATAACTGCCGTAAAAAATCGTCCTATTAGGTTGATTTTTGGTGGGTATGTTGGTGAGGTACCCGGAATGAGTTGTATAGTTTTTAGTTACATTTGGTTCATTCGTTTGAGAAATATAGAAAATTTCTTTTTAGGTGATAATGCTATCCTATAGGAATGCAGACGATTTTCAAATTTTATTTTTAACTAAACTGAAAATCGCATATTTGAATAATGGATTTAAACGTGAAATTACTAATGCTAAATTTTCAATATGGAGGTTTTAAATATGTCCAATCGCTTTAAAAATTTGCTGATACGTTCATTAGAATTTAGAAATTAATTGTTGAAATTGTTGGAAAAATTTTTTCATCTGTTCGGAAAATATAAAACATTTTTACAATTTTAAAATGCATTTCTTTTTACTTTGCTCTTTAATTTATTAGTTGCTTAGCAACCCTATTTTAAAGAATATCAAAATAATAAAATTCAAGTAACTCACACTATTTTGCTGCAATATTTTATTATCAAAATAAATTATTTTTGTATTCTATTGACAAAAAATGAAGATTTTATTTTAATACAAGTTTATTTTTTTATCTAAAAAGTATGAATAAGAAGTTCATAAGAATTTCAGAATATCATTGCATAAACCGTGTTTAATGGAACGTTTCTAATTTCTGAAACCTCCGAAGTATTTTTTATGCCCATAAATATGTATGTAATAAAAACAAAATTCGGATTGTAAGATGCTAAACAATATGAGAAGTGAGATTAAAAAACAATGACTTTTAGAGCTGACGTTGAGGCTCTTGATCTGCAAATTTACAAGTTTTTACACCGTCGAATTGGGGGGAAGAAATGTACTTTGAAATTCAATTTTCTTGAAAAATGCACCTCAATTTACTGGTTTTTAAAACAATTTTCAAGCATGATTTTTTTTACATTTTTGCCATTTCTATAGCGTGCAGCTCGATTACCGACGTTTAACGCTTTTTCTCTTAAAGCAATATAATGGGTGATTATAATTAAAGTCCCATTTTCAAATAGCTGTAAAAAAGGAACCACTGCTCAGAATGACTTCAAATTTGAACTCAGTTTACTAGAAGAAGGGCTTAAGAAAGAAAAAGTTCCAAAGTGTATCAATAGATGGCACAATAAGCGTCATAACGAAAGTGGATTTGGCTACAAGTGACATTTTTAATCGAAATACGACGGCTTTGACATGAGTTGCGCAGTAAACGCCTGTTCAATGTGCATGAGTGTTCTGGACGAAAAAAATGACTTCCAAATCAGTCAACAGTTGTGGTACTGTTAATGGAAAGCCCACCCACCACGGCAAGGTGGGTCCCCATTGGATGGGAAAAATTGGGTTTTAATTGTCTTTGGTCCAAAAACCGCAAAAAGGGCAATAATGATTCGGTTTTTAATTGCGCATGAGTGTCTTTTAATTTGCATAGTATGCCGCTTACAGTGCCCTCTATTGATAAACTTTAGAACTTTTTTCTTATGCCATACCGTTTCCCCCTTCTTTCAGTATATTCAGTTCTAATTTAAAGCCATTCTAACCAGTGGTTCCTTTTTTAAAGCATTTTATAAGTGGGACTTTTATTATAATCAACTGTATGTAGCTCATTGCTGGTTTTCGAACATAGAAACCTCGATAAGTTCTAATAATCCAGTGAATCAAGTCAACAAATATTTGCTTGCAAATAATGGCAGGCTTGCAGAATTTTTGTTTAAAATCCGCTCAAGCCATCAATTTTACATCACTTTTTATACAGGCGCTCTACTTACTCACCGCGGACATTTGAAACGCAGTTGACAATTATATATTAAAATATGAAAAAAAGAAAAAAGAAAACTGTGAATACGTTCACTACTTTTAGCTTAAAATCTTTGCTGGTATTTATTTCCTAGAAGAAATTTCTTGTAAAAATTGCATTCAAATCCGTTCAGTGGTAGTTGAGAAAATTAAAGGCAACATAAATACATGTATATATTACAAGTATATAAAATATAAGTATCTCTATTTGGAGCTGTCTGTAACTTGAAGGAATAACCGGAATGTAACCAAAATCGGTACACTTACTGTTCGAGAAGGGGGAAGAAGAACGGAACAATAAAAAATTAATTGCAATAATGGCCGACAGATCGCGCTTTTGAGTGTGAAATGTAATGTGTAAATTCTGTGCACTGTGTAGGTGTCGCAAACCTCAATGACTTTACTGCATATCACAACATGTGCGAAACATCATTCCTGGTGCGTTACACTCCGCAGTTGAGAACGTCTTGCATCGCCTGAATTATGTCCTCTTGCACAATGGTCATGTCAAACCAGAATATGATTGGTACCGCCATGCGAAATCATAACCACATTCACTGTGACATTTTCCAATACATTAGGTGTGCCATTTGGTTTGACGCCTTAATTATTTGTTCTTGTATTACAAATTTCATTTCACACTTAGTAGCGCCACCTGTCAGTGATTATTGAAATTGTTTTTTTATTATTGTTCCATTCTTCTTCCCCCTTCTCGAATAGTAAACGTACCGATTTTGGTTTCATTTGGGTTATTCCTTCGAACTACAGACAGCTTCAAATAGAGATACTTACATTATAACCACCTGTATATCTTTCCAAGAACATCAGATTTTGATTGCACAAATTATAATTGATATCAATAAAGGCTCAGTAGAAGTAAATCGTGATAAAGACATAGGGCGGAACCCCCCACTATCTGACACTTTAAGGAATCTTTCTTGTTCAAATAACTGCTACAAAGATTTAAATCTATTTTATACTTATCTTTGTTTTTGAAAGGATAGTAAAGATACATTAAAAATTTATTCTTGACAAAAATTTTGAAACATTATACTTTTTATTACTAAAAATTAATTTTTGTCATAAATATCATCAATATATCCAGTAACAGACACCATCCCTTTTTGAAAAACTAGCTGATGAAAAATAAGTTATAACAGTTAAGAGAAATAAGTTACGACTAGATGATAGTACTTTGCAGAATTTTACAAGAAAATCCTTATTTGAGTTAGATTTTTGTTGAGATGTCACTTACTGATTAGGGGTCAATAACTGGGGATTTCACCTTATGTAGTCTCAATTCCTTTAAACTATGTGGTAAATATGTTCAGACGGTGAAATTAATTTATTGAAATGGGAAAGCAGTGAAAATAGGAGAGATTGCTCTAGATTTTATCAGAGGGAAGTTTAATTTGCGCTTCATTATTGTAAGCTTCGATATACAGTTGTTCGATATACAGGAAATAACAGTTGAATGATAAAGTTAAAAAAATGCACTTTGTGGGAAGGTGAGTCTACCGAAAAAAAAATGATAAATTTGAAGTAAACAAAAATATTACGTCTGAACATATTTATATTTATATTAAAATCATTAAAATTACAGACATTACATTACAATTACATAAAACATTAAAAACATATTAAAATTGGACGTTTCGGATTTACATGAAAATTCCTCATCAACAAACATTTTTCTTAACGTAAGTCACAGTTCAAAAATATCAACGTATAAAAATGTCGAGGCCAAAAATACAGTTATAACAACACGGAGTATTCATTCGGGATTGCACCTGCTTCGTTAAGATGTAAATCTGTAATTTTCGTATACCATGCTTCCAAGAGAGTACGAGTTCTGTAGTCGCTGCACCTCGATCTGATTACAAAAGATTTAGCAAAATCTGGAAAATGGTCAGTTTTTATTGCATGATCCACTATTTTGGAATTTAAAAAACGATAAGTTGCGTACGATAAAATTTAGGAAGTTATGACAATGAAAACGAACCTTACGAGGATATTTATAATAATAGGACATAAAAAACTCAATTACTCTCATTCACAAACGGTGAAGTGCCCTTTATTTAATGGAGTTCCTGTTTAAATGTCAATCTTTTTGAGTTAATGAATGATTTGCACCAAATACTTCAATGTAAAAATGTTAGTTATTAAAATTTATATATATATATGCTTAAATGATCCGTTTGGGGAGGTTGGGAGGGGGGGAGCTTGAATACATTTTCGTACTTTGTAACATTTCGCTTTTTTGCAGACACATAAACTCACAGATATTACAGTGATATTAATTGGAAAAAGCTATCACACAAAATCAACTATAATCGATACTCTCGTTCCATACTTTCTGCCAATATACTCCAATATTAAATTAATTTTAAGGGAATTAAAATTAGATATCCAGAGTTAACCATTATTCCATCATTATAATCATTATTCGACGTAAGCTTCAGACGCAGAATTTTGGTATAAAATAGAGCGATAATTTCTATTTGAAAATAGAGTTGTTAAAATTTCGTTACCGGTAAGCACCCTATTTAGCATACATCTATACTGAATATGCATACAGATTTTACATTTGAAACATTAATTTGGAATTTAAAGTTCCCCTTTTAATCCCTAAATAAAGAATGGGTTTGAAAAAAAAATTAATGCCCGTTGTAGGTCATTTTTAGCCACTAATATAACTGTAAAATGAATTAATGAAGAAGCAAAGAACGCGAGTTTTTTTGTGTCATTCTTTACGCCAGGGAGTTTTACCATCAATATCTTATGTTTAAATTACACAATGCTTTTTTTACTCTATATTTACTCTGTTATAAAATGTTAAATTCTTGGTCACTAACAAATTGACGATAATTAGTCTATAAGACTATTGTATAGGGGTATTGTATACAGGGTTAGCAAAAACAGGTTACGCTAGAATACTACGTTTAATATGCTACAATAAGTTCTGCCTTCTTTGTTAACAACGTGTTATATTCACAAAATCATATTTTTTATATCTATGCCAGCTCTGAAAAAAAACAATTTGTCGCTACGCCCGATATATTCGGCCTGACTTACTGCACTCAACGGCCGCAATTATCATTCTACGATTATCGCGCGATATTGAAAGTGATGAGAACATATACTTTTACTGTACCATATTAAATATTTGCCTGAAGGTATATAGGACATTAAAGCACGTACGCTTATTGAACACTTATTTGAGTGCTATAGCTCCACCTTTTTTAAATTATTTTCTTTTTGAAAAGTGACCAGTACATCAATTAAATTTTCTGTGGATTTAACTTCATCTCAATTAGAGCAACAAAACGTGCTTTATAACTTTTTGAATGGGATAACTAATTTCTTGCTAACCCTTTATATTAAAAAAAAACAATTATCACATTTCTAATTCTTTTATTAACTTTTGTTGTAAAAATCTTTTGTAACACTTCAGTAATTTTGAAACACTTTTTACTTCCAAATTAGATCTCTTAATAAAGATTCCACTGAAGTCAAACATAAAATAGCTAATGACAGTAAAGAAAATGAGTTAGAAGAGCACCATGTTGACAAGAGTTCTGGTGACGGAAATTGCTTAATTTTACCAAATTATGTCAACCTTGGCTTAGAAAAACATTCCAATTTGGGGGGAATCGTTACTCAATCTGCTTGGATAAAGAAAGGAGGTGATTATCCTGATAATTTGAACCCTTTCGCCTCAGAAGAGGCTTATCCTGAAAGGTTGAACCCCTTTGCCACAGAAGAGGCTTATCCTGAAAGGTTGAACCCCTTTGCCACAGAAGAGGATTATCCTGAAAGGTTGAACCCCTTCGCCTCAGAAAAGGATTATCCTGAAAGGTTGAACCCCTTCGCTTCAGAAAAAGATTATCCTGAAAGGTTGAACCCCTTCGCCTCAGAAAAGGATTATCCTGAAGAGAAAAACGACTCTGAATATTTTGAACAAAAAGGGAATAATAATATAAAAAAGAATGATAACATCTGTGAAATTGTAGAAGAGAAAGAAATAGAAAATCTTGAAAAGTTAAATAAAAAGTTTATTCCCACCAAAGTCTGTCAGTCCCTTCAATGCAAAAAGCAGTCATGTGGCGTACGATCATCATCGAATTTTAAACCTGTTAGGAAGGCCCCTTCACCACCTTTGATAGAGTCACATCCTAAAGAAATGAAAAAAGAAATTGATACACATTCATATTTTTCCAAGGGTTATGCAAACCAGGCTAAAATCGAGAATGCTTTGACTCCAAGAATTTCAGGAGATGTCAAATCATCAAATGTAACAAGTGGTAGTTTCCCCAATGCATCAAAGCGGCCATCTAGAAAAAAGACACGCGCGCCTCTTCCACCCCCTTTAAGGAATGCAAAAATGATCTCTGAGAATATGGATTCAGATGAATCAAAGAAGATCAATATATTAGAAGATATGACTAAAGGAAATAAACAGATTCAACCAAGGAAGCAAAAAAGACCAGCGCCTTCTGTTCCAGTTGCAAATCTAAGGAAAAATGAGATGTCGATCGTTCACAAAAAGGGCGTCCGAAGTTTCCTGGGAAAATTTCGGCTTCTGAAGATGTAAAATCAAGATTCACGCCTGCTCCCCGGCATATTATGTAATAAAAGAAGAAAAAAAAACATTGTTAAAAAAATATATAAGAAAAAAAACAAAAAAAAATTTTTTTAATTAGAAAAACCAAAAAAAGCATAAAATAAAGCAAACAATTTAAAAAAAATAAAAGAAAAGGAGAGGGTTCAAAATTTACAAAGCTCGACAGTAAAAAAGTAAGAAAAAATCGAATTTATTATATTTGGATCAATTAAACAGTAAAACAAAGTATATTATGTTAAAAAAAAAGATATATATACAGAAAAAAAAGAAAAATACTAATCTCCTAAAATAGTCTGGATCTACAAATTAATAACAGAAAAAGAAGCAAGCCTTTTTTACGCAGATATCAAGAAAATTAATCTCTAAAATACTCTGAATTCTCTAAAATAATTAAAAATAGTACTGGATTGAAGAAGACTTAAAAATAATAAAACAAAAAGAAAGCCAAGAAGAGAATGAAAATACCTAAAACATTATTACTAACATAGCCTGGATTTTATGAAATAATCTGAAATAGTCCGAAATTAAAGAAGTATACAGAATAAAATGAAAAAAGAAAAAAAGAAAAATCACACAACAATATTTGGTGCACGTAATGTAATACGTGTGTAGTTAAAGAAGTATCCAGAATAAAATGAAAATAGAAAAAAAGAAAAATCACACAACAATATTTGGTGCACGTAATGTAATACGTGTGTAGTTAAAGAAGTATCCAGAATAAAATGAAAATAGAAAAAAAGAAAAATCCCACAACAATATTTGGTGCACGTAATGTAATACGTGTGTAGTTTAAACTAATTTTACCAGCAGCACTACAAAAAACAAGAACAATATGAAGAGAAGATCAATACCTATTAAGAAGATATATTAAAATTTACGTAAATTTACGTATGCACTCAAGAAAGAATTCATTATTTTACGTAATTATTACGTAGTACTATACAAGAGTACGTATAATTTGTACGTATGCTATTACTAAAAATAAAGCTAACCACAGAAAGCACATTACAGCTGTACCCAACGAATCAAGTTATAAAGCAATCTAAGCCAAATCAATAAGAAAGAGAATAAAAAAAACAGCTCATTACGGAAGAAGTTAGCAGAAATAAATTTTAATAATAATAGAAATAATAAAAGAGAAAGGGATCTAAAGAATAATCCACATAATAAAGAAGCAATGCATTGTACGAAATTAAAACCTCAGTCTTGAATAAAACAAAGGATGAAAAAAAATGAAGTGGCTATAAAAAAATAAACAATTGATCTAACAAGAATATGTCGAGCTATGTTAACTACTTAAAGTAAATATATATATGTATTGAAGATATACAAAAAAATTAAGTTTATTAATAAAGTGTCTTGGAAAAGAGAAATTTTTCATTAAAAGAAAAAACTTAACGAAATTATGGGGAACAGGCGTGAACTGAAAAAAAAACGGATGTGTAATTGAGGATAATGAATGCGGCCAATTTTTATCGAATTGTAAATGTACAAATACAATTTTATTGATTTATAAAAATAAGGATTTACTGGAAAAATTTAAAAAACGTATCATTCTATTGAGATAATTGTAAACAAAATGGAAAATGTTTTAAAAAATTCAAAAAAAATATTATATTTATATTATTGAATACATTATGTACAAATTTAATTTTATTTAATAAATACAATCTCTCCACAGTTCTTGTATTATTGAGTACGTAGATAAGATATCGTAACTTTTGGTTGCATGGAAACAAGGATAAATTATCGATTAATTCAATTCCGGGTGTATTGTGTTACAAGGTACTGCTATTACCTGGTACAATATTGGTGAATGGTGTCCAATGATTGATGAGTGAAACTTTTTTTGTTTGTTTGTTTAGGATCCAAAAACATCTCAAGTTCCAAGCAACTCTAATTTACGATTTATTAATAGTTAATAAGTTAATTAAATCAGTACTTAAATAGCCAAATGCTAATGCAGGTAACATACTTTTATTAATTTATTTTCAAAGTTTGAGTTAATGTCAATATTATTTGAGAGAGAAGATCCCGAAAGAACATATTTTTTATATCAGGGCTTTGAAGTGTAATATGTTTCGTTCCGGTTATATTTCCGGTTCAGTTGAAATAGAATATTTTGTTTTCATTCCGATTTTAGTTCCTTTAAAAATAACGCAACAGTTCTGAATTTTGCTATGTCAGAAATAACGGGTTTTCCGTGTTTTGATTCGGTTCTGATTGGATGTCCTACTTTCAGCACATATGTTAAGGTGTTCTTGTTCATCCCTATACATTATGGAATAATTATTTTCATTTTTATCAGTTTAATTTCAGTAAACCTAACTTCTAATTCTATTTTTAACCTGACTTATATCTAAAAGTTAAAAGTCAAGAAATTATCTTTGATTTACTACGAAGTTTGATAGTTGAATTTTTAAAAGTAAAAATGTTTAACCCTTTTAGTGCGGGAGTTGACATAAGGGTCCGAGTGCGGGAGTCGACTAATGTCGACATCTAGGAATTGGGTGCAAAATAGGCTTAGCAAAATATTCCGCACAGGGCATTAACCACCCAAAAATAAACTCCGCACTGAAAGAGTCAGAAGCAACTATTCAGACCCGTGAAAAAAACTCGATTTAATTTTGGAACAGAAAATAATGTTTTTTTTTTTTTTTTTTTTTTTTTTGGAAAGGGGGGGGGGGGGTTCAGTTTTGGTTTTTGTTCCATCAGAAATAATATTTGTTTCTAGTTCCTTGTTCGGTTCCGGCTCTAAACCCTGATTTTTAGTAATATGGAGTAATATTTTATTCGGTAACATAGCATCATTGCCGAATGAGGCAGTGTACCGCATTGCTAAACCAGCTTTAGGGAAAAGTCGCGTTTCAGAAAAAGAAATTAGACTACACACATTGCTATACTAGTGGTTCTTAAGGCTGTTTACACATCCAAACTACATATTTTTTCATACATTCGCTTTATTCTGAGGACATTTCTACTTATAACGTCTGAAATTTGCAGGTATTCTCAGTAAAAAAACATCAAATCGAATAGCATTTCCTTTTGTTCTTAAAAGATAAAGGATCTTTCAAACAGTGTTTTCGAAGTTGATATTTTAGGTCGATTTTGTGGAAGGTGGCAATTAGAGAAATTTCGACATGACGGAGCAGCCTATTTTAATTAAAGATGTATTCCATTTACGGGAAATGACTGTTGCATTCGTAATCATCTAAAAATTATCTCTGCAATTTCTAGGCAATTACTACAAAAATGTGTTCGTGAGTATGTCAGATATTTTTTCGTTTCTGAACAAGAAAAGTTTTTTTTTTTTAAACTTTAATAATCAGTTAATAAATCGGTGCGATAGTTAACTTTCAAATAAATTTGTGGATTGAATCTTTGAACTTGAATTGTAACGCAGTTTTGAACTTTTCCCTTTATTCTCAGTAATGAATTTTTAACCACCCAACTGACTTCAGCTTAGTGCAAAATATATCTTAGGACAGATATTTTAAGTGCATAAATACAGAATCCAACAAAGTCTTCATCCAATTTCAACGTGCTTTATCAAGCAGGGCGGTCGCTCTGCCAAGCCAAGCTTTAAAAAAAACGCCACACAAACAACGCCAAGAACTGAACTAGACCGCTACTGCTTATTTACAGAAATCAACTTCGCAATGTTAAATCGACAAAACATGCCAGATTAAAATATCAGATAACAAATAAACCAAGCGTCGCAGAAAAAAAAACGAAAACTAGAAGAATCTAATGAAGAATTTCTTCAATTTAAGACCCAACTCATCTTCATAAGTGATTTATAAACAGAGATATAGATTTTTAAAAAAACGTCGAGTTACTTAAAATGATCACTTTTTTCTTCGTCAAACTTTTTTTTTTCAAACAACCTACAGACCTTAATATTCGGCAGAATAAAAAAAGGATTGCATTTTTGGACAAGTAATTACGTAATCTATGTGCTTTTATAAAATTCAGTGTAAAAAAAATATTATTTTCTATCCTTAATTAGCAAAAAACTGTTAATTAACTTGGCGATTAAAAAATTATGCCAAAACAGAGATAAAACATGCCAACGACCATGTACCATCTCTATAATAAAACCGTAAGTCATGTGACTGTCATCAACAGTTCCGGAATGTCCGTTTCACTTTTTCATATACCAGGCGGCCATTTTTATTAAAAATTATTTTTTCGAATAAAACTTCCTAAATGTGACATTTTTAGAAAGATCGTTCAAAATAAATTAATATTTGAGAGATGACTTACGTTCAATTATGTATATATTCTCCAATAACATCAGTTGAAATTAGCTTCGCAGTTCAAATTCTCTATCCATGAAAGTAAACAAAAAAAAAAGATTCATTCGTCGTGAAGGTTTAAAATATTAAACCATTAAACTATGGAGATAATCGTTCGTAAAGTTAGTTTTCCATGAAAGATTTTTTGGAGCGCTGCCTGGTGTCAAAAAAATAATTCGTACCAGTGCACAATCAAAGTTTACCATAATTATGTGCTATACAACTCAACTTCATTCTTTATCTTTTCTTGATGTAAGCTGAATGTAAACAAATACAACTCATGTAATGATATTTAATGAATCAAATTTCGAAACAAATTGTCAGTTAATTTGGTATTTATGTATTATACGTGCAAGGAAGAGTGACCACCGAAAATGATTGTTAATCACCAATCATATTTACCATTATTAATGACCAATCGCTCTCAAAACAGTAATTTAATATACATTTACAAAATACATAACATCATTAAGTACTTTTGTGTTATTTGGGCGCAAATCTCGCCAATAGCATATTTAAAATCGCCAATACCAGCTTTTATTTTTCGCGTGTGCAAATTAGAAACGATACTTTTATTTTGAAATCAAATGTTCTGATGGAACAGCTGTCGTAGACGCACCGGGGCACTATATTAACTATAGAGTTGCAATATAGAGAGAAAAAACGGGTTGCTGTAATTAGAATTATAGGCGGTAATGTTGGTGTGACATATTTACGTGATTATCAAAACTGGCTTCCAAAAGTTCAATGTTTCACCAAACCATACTCGAAAATTACGTATTATAATATGCACTCCGATTATGTCACATTATTCAAGACGTTTTAAATGAGAATAATGATAGATTTTCTTCTTGATTCTCCCGTAATCAAGTCTACAGCCAAAGTTAGCGAGAAACAAACAAACAAACAAAAAAATATTGGCAACAATATGGTTCAGTGTAAATGGTGGATATCATTAAAGACTTTCACAAAATAGACTTCATTGCACCAAATCGTATTAACTAAAATACGCCATTTGGCAATGGATCCAATTACGGAAAACTACTTAATATGTTTAAGAATCTCCTCATTAGCAAGCATATTGCAATTGATAAGCAAACGGATATGAAGCATAAATGCTTAAGTTGGTTAAGCGGTTTTTGTCAAGAAAGATGAAATACATAACAAAAAAAAATATGCGAAATGCTACCATGATCGAAAAAGTTTTTGATTTGTCTATTAGAATCTTCCGGTTTGGCGAAGGATTATGGAAAAAAAATAAATTATGAATAAAAGTAACGTGTTACAGTGCTTACCATACATTTAAGGGAGACCAAACTGGTCGCCAGTGGCGGCTAGTCTGTATTATAATAGCACAAATCAGTTACAAGTTATAACAACATCAAATTTCATCTGCAAGTCAGCCATTTTCTTCTGAAGATATTTTTTTTAAATAAAACTTCATAATTATAAGAACACACATTTTATCAAACAATTAAATATGACTGCAAACTGTGGCAGATGACTGTTTCCAACATAAATAAGTATGAGAAATTCCCATCAAGCGTATCGATCTGGGTGGCTCAGTCGCAGAGCGTCGGCATGGTATGCGTAAGGTCCCAGGTTCGAGTCCTGGCCCAGGTCAATTTTTCACTCGTGTTTGTTTAGTGCATTTAATTGTCTGATAAAATGTGTGTTCTTAAAATATTGTAAAATAAAGTAATCAGACGTAGTGTTTATGCTTTAAAAATATTTTAAATATATAATATACGTTTTTGAAAGATCTTTAAAAATAAATTAGTTTTTGAGGGAAGATGTACCTTCTAAAATGTATACATTAAGAGTTATCGGCATTAAAAATTTATTTCCAAACGTAAACAAAATTTTTGAAATGAATTAAAGGTGATTCATTTATTTCTTAAAAAAAAAAAAAAAAAAAAAAAAAAAAACGGTAAAGGACAGGCATTTTGTTCGCAGGAATACCTTTCACGTCATTTTTCTATAAAATAATGAAATCCAGTTGTTAAATTATTTTTGTTTTAGAAGTGAAGTTTCCATTTAAATTTATTGTAACAGTACAATGTTTAATTGAATAAAATAATGTAAATCTAAGAAATTGCTAAGAAATTCCAAACATGCACAGGGCAATGCAAAAAAAATAAATAAATAAACAAAAAATAAATAAATAGATAAATAAATAAATAAATAAAAATCAGCTTTCATAAATTCTAAAAATTGTTCATATATCTCAATTACAATCTAAAGGAGGGTTTATTTCTATATTATTCTACATATAATAGTCATTTCAGCAAATATATTAAATTCCAATGCGATCTGTTTTAAACTTTAAGATGGTTTATAACACATGATAAAAAAATTATAAAAAAGAATGGCGCGTCACAGTTCGGGGAGAGGATGGGGAGGAGCGTAAACAAAATTAGGAAGAATAAGGCTATCTGTTTGAAACTTTACGATATTTTATAACACATAACATAAATTTTAAAAATAAAGCTGCGTCAAAAATTATAGGGAGGGGCGGAGCGCGTTTTGCCTACACAAGGGGGGGGGGACACTTTTCTAAATTTTAACGATATCCGTCATGTCACATATCGTTACAAAGTGCTGTGACCACTTATTCCTGTTATGCACAACAGGTGAAACCCCCACATTTTGCGCACCCCCCCCCCGACACTACTCATGTGATATATTGTTCGAAAGGCCTGTGGCCGCTTATTCATATTATGTATCTTCGGGGTCCATCCTCCCGCTTTCACCCCCCCCAAAGGGGGCACTTTTCTAAATTTTGCCGACACCTCTCATGTGATATATCGTTGGAAAGGTCTGTGAACGCTTAATCAAATTATGCAGGTGGGGGGGGGGGGTATTTTCTGAATTTTGCACATATCCTCATGTGATACATCGTTGGAAAAGTCTGTGACCGCCTAATCTTATGCATCTCCGGTGTTCATCCCCCCACTTTGCCCCCCAAACGCGATTAGCTTTCACCACCAGTGGGCGCTTTTCTATCTCTGTTTCTATGGGTCGGATCACGACGGGGTATGGCTCATTCGACTCGACATCTATAGAGCTTTCCGATTTTAGTTCGTTTTTTCACCACCAGGGGGCACTTTCTTATCTCTGGTTCTATGGGCTTAATCACCCAGCCGGAGCGCCAAACCGTTAGGTTTATGGCAAATATGAAACTAATATACGAAACTAATATATGACTAACTAATATATGACTATATTTCACTAATATATGAAACCAATATGGTTCTATGGGCTAGATCACGACGGGGTATAGCTCATTCGACTCGACATCTATAGCCTTAACGATTTCAGTGCCCGAGGTTCGTATAGAACAGATTGCGCTACCTGGTGGTGGAAGATAGAACTTGAGCGTGCGCAGCACGACTGCTATACGGTGCCGAAGGCAGCGGGGACCTGTGTCGGAAGTTCGTTTGTTTACAGGTTTGTACAATTCGATGTGCAAATTAAGGGATTATCCGGTGCCGAAGGCAGCGTGGAACCAGGTCGGAGGTTCGTGGTTTATCTTATTCGAGGTTTTAAAAGGATTGAGGCCCCGGTGTAAATTAGGGGCCCGCTAGCGGGCGAAGCCAGCTAGTGCTAATAATAAAAGAGCGTGATATCACGTTTGATTTCAAATGCAGCGCTGACAGGCTATGTACATATTCCATTTTTATTCATTTAATGGATTAGTCAGTGATATTTTTTAACGGAGGATAACAAGTATTATAACAAGCCACATTTAGTATGTTGTTTTTAAGAGTGTAATTAATTTAATTGAAAAATCTACTGGTATTTCTAGTTAACCCTTTAAACAATGACTGAAAGTAAAATGTATTTTTAAATTATTTCTCATGTTTAGATTATTTAAATTATGTTCAATATATTTAAAACAAGTTGGAAATTGTACGTCAAACGTTACAAACGAGGTGCGTTCGTACGCACGTTTTAGAATTAAATTCATGATATCCCGTGCGTAGAACGGGTTAAACAGCTAGTTAAGTATATATTTTATGACACTGTTCATACAAATATCTTAACTAGTTATATAAATATTCAGATATATATGTATCAGCTAGTTATATAAATATTCAGATCTTGATGATTTTTAATTCTGTGAAATGAATTATATCGTCTGCAGATTAATTTCTGTAATAAAATAAGTATCTCGGTCGCTTGACGATTTAACATCCATCGGAAGCTCATATAACAAAAAAGCACCGATTTTAAAAAAAAATCAAATTTCTTAATAAATATTTTTATTAATATCTCCTAAAGTTTTGATTCGATTTTGATAAAATTTGAAATGTCTCGACAAATTTATGCAAAGATAATATATTTCAAATTGCAAACCATTTGGTTGGGTAGTTTTGGCGTTGTTATATGCGGACAGACAGACAGACGGACGGACAGACAGACAGACGGACGGACAGACGGACGGACCAAACGACGACTATAGGTGCTACGTATTTATATAATTACGAACGCACCTAAAAAAGAGAAATGATATCTACAAAAACAACTTTTCAAAAGTAAAAAAAGGCCAAGCGTAAAAAAAAAAAAAAAAGTTGTGGCTAAAAAATGGTGTGATATCAAATTTCCAAGCTATTATATTACTTATTTAACTTTTTTCCATTAAATAAGTTATCATATATATAAGTCGAGTGCCTACGTATATGTTAATAGAAATCGTTTTCTCCTGTACTAAATACATCCTAATGAGTTTCTGAAAATTCAATTTTTTTCAAATTATGCATGATGGGCTTGGCGGCCATCTTTGCATATTATTCACAAAATTCTAACCACCCAATTCCGTAGTTAAAATCCGAAGTTCAAAATTTTTATTTAAGCAAATATTTAAGAGTTTCATTTATAGACTTGTATGCTCTGAAAATTGTGTCTTAAGATAATGATGACTTATCTTAAAGATTGATCTTATGATTTATTTTTTAGAGTAATTATTAATTTCAAACTAGTAAAAATTAATTTATCAAAATATCAGTCTTATCTAATTTATCTGTCCGTAGTTAGAATCTGAAGTTCGAAATTTTTATAAATATATTACATTGCAAACATATTACGATTTTACTTTAGAAATTTGGGTGCTTAGAAATATGGAAAGATGGCCGCCAAGCCCATCATGCATAATTTGAAAAAAATTGAATTTTCAGAAACTCATTAGGATGTATTTAGTACAGGAGAAAACGATTTCTATTAACATATACGTAGGCACTCGACTTATATATATGATAACTTATTTAATGGAAAAAAGTTAAATAAGCATTATAATAGCTTGGAAATTTGATATCACACCATTTTTTAGCCACAACTTTTTTTTTTTTTTTACGCTTGGCTTTTTTTTACTTTTGAAAAGTTGTTTTTGTAGATTGACTTTAATAAAAAATAAAAATATATTAATACGGAAACTAAACAATAAAAATTTGGTGCAAAAAAAAATTTAGTTACGTCAGATTTTCAGCGAAATATTCACTAATGTTCAATGTGGCTTCCTCCGTCCGCGAGATCACTCTTAATGAACGATTCATTAATCGTCTTTCCTCTGCATCAAAATTGGAACAACTACTGTGAAAATTAATTGGGACAAGCTATTTCGTCTGAGAATTGTAATGTAATTAATTGCCTGTTAATTTTTTAAACCAATTTACAAAGTTTTATCTGTCTTTAGTTTGTGTGACTATTAGAACTTGACAGTAAGAATGTGTTTTAACTGGAAAATTCAATCCAGCTTCAATTGTGAGATTCTATGTGTGAGAGTTTGATATTAGTTTTGCTCTTAATGGATATACGTGTTGCATTCGTTTATTTAAAATGTATATTACATTAAGGAAGCGTGAAAGCACAGTTTATCTCAAGATTCACGATTTTTTGACAGTGAGAAATGTCTTTCATTTATTTGTGCAGGGTCACAAAACAAATGTCCTCAGACGAAGCAACTGCAAACCTTTAAAACCTAAGCACGTTCAAAAAATTTTAAATAACCTCTGAAACAGATGTTTTGCGGGTTTCACAGAAAATGGCACTTAAAGCTTAGTTCCTGTTCGAGATATGTTGAAAACACGCCAATACGTAGAAATATTACAACGTAATATGTTTCCATTCGTGCAAACTTTTGACGGGACATTTCAACATGATTTGGTCCCATGTCACAATTCAAAATTGCTCAAAACATTCCTGCTTAACAGTAAAATTAATTTGCTTGATTCGCCTGGAAATTCATTCAGAACTCGATCCCATAGAAAGTTGTGGAATATTTTGAAGAGACGTTTAGGTAAAATGGATTGTAAAACCAGACAACGCAGGCTAACAAATGCTATGAAAGTGTGTTTCCACGATGATAAATTCAAAAATATATACCCTAAGTTGGTGGAGTCAATGCCAAAATGAACTCAAAAGGGAATTTCTTCTAAAAGAATGCACACTTCATTCTATTAAAGATGTTATTTAGTGCATATAAATGCATAGTTTTTGAAAATGAGTAATTTTTTTTATTTTGCTCCAATTAATTTGTACAGTTATAATTTGTATATATTTTTAATCAGTAACCTGAAACAGGAAAAACGTTGCATTTCTACTTTATAGAAACTGAGATACAGTCATAAAGGAACTATCATCCCAAAAAAGGTAGCATAAGAGAACGCCTGTGGAATGACCGAAACCAAAATTGGATCAACTTACACTGTCATGAAACACAAATGTCTTTTAATATTAAAAAATATAATATAACTAAATACGGAATTATTAAATAACCTCTCTTCCGTTACTCACGATTTCGAAAAGTGCTCTACCTATAAATAGATGTCGCTTCGAGATTTAAAGAAGAATTTATAAAAAGTTTTCTTCTCTGCTACTGATTTTCGAAAACTTAATTCCGATTGATTTTTATAATGTATTAGTCAGTTTTTAAAAGTGAAATATCAATTTTAAGAATGGTATACATTCTGAATTAAACATTTTCAGCAATGTAACTCAATTTATACACGCAAGAATAACAAAAATATATTGATTTTAATGTTGATGTTAGAGCTGTTAATTTGTCATGCTTGTCTGTAAAACATGTTTCTTGAACATTGAAAAAAATCTACATTTCGTGTTGAAAAATCTGATGAATACACTCTAAAAACTGCTCAGAAACGTTTTTGAAAATCGGTGGCAGCAAAAGAAACTTTGTTTTTATAAATGTTTCTTAAAATCTTCAAAATATATTAATTTCTGAGGTTTCTAAAGATAAAAACGGTTCTAGGAATTATGGGCAACTCGGAAGTGGTTATTGTATATTTTCGTTCGTGGTTATATTACATTTTCCTAGATTAAGAAAAATCTGTAATTTTTTTTTTTTTTTTTTTTTTTTTTTTTACAATAGATCTTCCTATTAAATATCTTCCATTTTAAATTTTGTGCAATTTATCTCAAGGATGCTGCAATGTAGCTGTTATTAAAAACAGTCTTGCATCACCCTTTTTAATCACGTGTACTGTATCTAAATCTGATCAGCATGCATTTATATTAAAGCTTATTAAACAAATGTTTCATGTGAATCCGTGCATGAGTTCCTGTTCTTGAGTTAGAGTGACCACAAAATGTTTTATAACACACAGACAGATACCATACTCCAAGCAGACATACATTTTCCAAAATTTTGAAATCATATTAAAAGACAACCAAAAACATGTAAATCCGTCAAAAATCAAAATTTTTCTCAAATCCAATACTTTTTTTTTTAATAAGTGAAGACACAAGTAATGAAAATATAATTTATCATCATATCATATTATTGATACTAATATTATAAAGAAGAAGCATTTGTATGTTTGTAGGGAGTAATCTCTGGAACTAACAAACAGATTTCAAAATAATGGTAGCAAAATGATTTTGACAGCCTCTGCTCCGATATAGTGTATATTTTATGTTGGTACTACTACCCTGAAGTGGGTTGCAAAAACAGAAGACGTTGTAAAATTGCAATTTTTTTGTTACAACTGGGGCTAGAAACTTGAAATTTTGCATGGTGCTTTTAAGATGTAAATTCTCGCTAACAGAGCTTTTTCTAAAAAATTCGAAATTTAAAAGGGTGAAATGAGCAGAAAATGTTCTAAAAATATTCTAAATTACGATTTATTTGAAATTGTTAGGGCTAGAAAAGTTAAAATGTGTCATGATTGTTACTTTTAAGAGATAAATGCTCCCACAGAACAGTTTTTAAAAAAATTCAAAATTTAAAAGGGTGCAAGCGCAAAAAACTTTCTAAAATTGCGATTGCTGTGATACTGTTGGGGCTAGAAATTTTAAACTTGCCATGGTACGTACGTTTATGTTGTAAATGCTCGCAAAGGATGGTTTCTAAAAAAACTCGAACTTTAAAAGGTTAAAAAGAGTGGAAAACGTCCTAAATTACGATGTATTTGAAAATGTTAGGGATAGAAACTTAGAATATGACAAGACAGTTACTTTTAAAAGGTGTATGTGCACAGAGAACAATTTTTATAAAATGGACGGAATTTAATACATCGACAAGCAATAATCGTTCTAAAATTGCTGTTTCTACGATACTGTTGACGTTATAAATTTGAAATTTGGCAGGGTGGTCACTTTTAGGATAGAAACTCTCGCTAAAAATGACTTCTAAAATATTCGAAATTTCAAAGACTGAAATAAGCGTCAAACATTCTAAATTACGATTTATTTGAAATTGTTAGAGATAGACACTTCACATTTGACATGGCGGTCTGTGTGTAAATATTCTGAATAATAATTTTGTTTATAATGAAATCGTGCTTGCTTAATGCTTTGCACTTAAGTCCGCCATCACCATCAACTGTACCATTTGTTGTAAGACCGTAAGTTTGTGTATGAAGTAATTATTGACTGGGTATGATTTATTATTTGGTGAAATTTTACTGCATTTTACTTGAAATTTATAACTAATGTTCTACTCACTCTCAAAAGAACTGTTATATTCCCACTTATTAGAAGTAAAAGAATTTTTTTTTCTGAACGCTAAAAATTATATATACATAAATTACTTTGAGTCATACATCTTACATCTATCCATACGAAATGGTGGCAGATCATCTAATTCAGATTTTAAATAACTGAACAACATTCATCATTTAACTTCATTAATAAAGTAATATATATGTTATATAAAAAATTTATTTCCTTCGTATCCTTCCATTTTATTCGCATTAATCTTTTAAATTTAATCTAACTTCTGTCATAGTCAGTATTTCCTTAATTCTTAATAATATCTATTCCTATTTAAAGTCCTTTTAAAAGTAAATATCCGTATAATAATTATTTTCTTCCAAATCTTAATCTAAAATTTTAAGTTCATTCGTCGCTTTTATCAGCTCCCCAATCTATAAAATTCCGAGACGCGTTCTCATTTCGAATGTTTTTTTAAAAGCCATTTTCTTTTTATTATTATTATTATTACTCTGATTTTTTCGCGCGCTTGGGATTTTAACTTCAAAATTGATCCGCACCCAAGTACGGGATTCTTTACTGTTTTAGCCTCGCCCTCTAGCCTCATTTGCTGGGCTGGAGCTAGCCTCTCACTCATTGGTTTGTTTTACGCTCGTGACGTAAATTACTATATGTCTCCGCTGAAGGAACAAAACCAGGTCGCATCGGTCGGAGCATTAGATTTTTGACGTTTTTGGAAGTCTAAACAAATATGTGTCTTGTGTTTTTATGTCCGTAGAATATTCAACTGGCCCAGTAACATCTTAATTCAATGAAGTGAAGCAACGTTAGCCCGAGGGCTATAAGTTTTAGACCTTTGGGAATTGTTTCTGTGTTGTTCGTCTTCTAATAAAATTATTTGTCTGGAGATTGGCTGGATTTATTGGAAAACTTTGGTGGACTCATTTCATTGCCTTCTACTTCGCCATACTCGCTAATATTGACTGCAACTTGCTATATCGTTGAAGGACTGCCATCTTTTCATCGAATATTATTCATCGTAATATCTCAACCTCGTCAAAATGCTACAAACAGCCGGCAGGATTCCATGAACTTGCGGTGAGCTATGCCCATGTTCTGATGGACGGATGAGCTGCGAATGTATTGTCGGCTACTGTTGTACATCTTCATAGCGAAGAGTATGCGTCTAGTTCTCGCGAAGAGTATGTCGATTAGTTGTTCTTCTGATCGTCTGATAAACGGAGAAGCTGTGATATGTTGCTGAATGCGGATGCTGTACATTTTCCATTGTGGTGTGTGCAACTGATTTTCACCAAAATATGCATCGAATTTTTCAAAAAGTGTTGGAATAATTTATCCCTGGAAACACCAGATGCAGACCAGTGTGAATGTTCTACAAAACAACATCTCAATAATGACGGAATGATCTAAATAATATTTTCTTTTACAGAAAAAAAAAAATGAAAAAGTATCATTATACAAAAAAATTAATAAATTGATCGGTCTCAAAAATTTCAAAAAGTAAACAGGCAGACAACTTGTGAACGGAATTACGTAAGTTTGAAAAAAGTTATTATTGTATGTATTATTTATTATTTTATTTATTTTAATGTTATTTAAGTTTCGCTCATATTTTCTTATTTGTTGTATTATTATTATTACTATCATTATTTATTAGAGATGGAGGTATTTACATTTGTTATTTAATTAAAATTTTATTTTACATCTGTTGTGTTAATTCTCTTTAATTTTTATATTAATGTTATTGCGATCTGGACTTGTAAAAGTCCTTGGTGATCACAAAATGAGTGAAAACGAAATAAACATCATTCCTTTTGATTTCGAATCTGGAATGAACATTCAATCTTGGTTAAACCATTTTGACAAAACCTGCCTTTCTGAAAAGAAAGATGAAAATTGGAAGATTAAAAATATTTCAAAGTATTTGAAAGGAGAGGCTCTGAAGGTATCTATCAATGAATGTTTAGAATGTAAAGCTTTTGACAAAATAACTGATATTCTTACTGAAAAATTCATAACTGTTCATGTTCCTCGATTTTCAGAATTTGCTTCTATGCAATTAAATGATCTCAATGATTTGGATAAGTACTTTCGAAAAAAGGTTGAAATAGGTAGACAACTTTGTTTATGTGAAACTATAATAGTACAGGGATTAACAGATGGTCTCAAACCTGAGTACCAGAATTATATGATTAGTAATCCTCCAAAATTCCTTGGACCAAACTTCTGACTGAAGTAGTTAATGAATACAATAATACACCCCATTCCATAACCAAATTCCCTCCTGCTTATTTACTTTTTGGCAAATTACCCTATGATTCCCCTCTTAAGCAAAATTATTACCCTCCTGTCCAGGAAGCCCTCAACATTGCTAAAAAACGCACGGATGAATTTTACTGGAAAAGTAAAAAATATTATGATAGAAATTATGTGGAGCCAAAATTTGAGATAGGAGATCTTGTTATCTATGAAGAATTCCATTATCCCAATACCAGAAAGCTCTCACAAGTTTTTAGAGGTCCCTATCAAATCCTTAAAAAATTATCTGATGTAAATGTTGAAATTAATAGACAGACTCAAAATAAATTTACTGAAATAGTCCATGTATCAAAATTACGCCCTTATTACCCTCCTGATAAATTAAAGTTATCACATGAGCAGCAACAAACTAATGTTAAATCAACAGCTTAATATTAAAATTAGTAAAGCAAAAATTAACTAAATTTAATGAAATCAAATTATAATTGACTAATCAATTCTCTTCTGTATAACAGTATGTTCTTGAATATAGGAATTCCCAAGAATATTACTGCCAATATTTTTGTTTGAGTTAACTTTTTATGCAGGCGTAAATTAGTTGATCTGAGTTAAAAGGTTTTTATATTGGAGTGAATTGAATTAGAACAATAAAGTAAATTGGAATAGCAAATTAGATTAGAATAATACATTAAATTAAAATAATTGAATAAAAATTCACTGGATTAAATTAAATTATAATAATAGAATAAAATTCTCTACTAATAGTAATAGTTAAACTTATTATCCACCGTTCACTTCAAGGTCTTATTTTCATTGAGCAGCTTATGTTTCTCTTGTTTGACTGAAAACAGAGAGCACATTATCTTACTGAATTGTTGATAATTTTTCACAGATATTTCTTAGTTTACTATTTATTTATTTTGTTCCCTTTTATTAAGTATATTTTCATTCCTCACTGATATTGAAAAAGAATGAGGAATTAAATTATATACAGATGAATTACTGATTTAGTATTATTTTGAAGTTGTTTGTTACTGTTGATATTATTATGTTGTTATTATAATTGTTGTTGTTATTTATTATGTGATAAGATTATAAAAGAGAATATTCTTGAGAATTGTGATAAAAGAGAACCACTGATAGTATATTAGTTGATGATAAACAGTCACATCTTACTAGCAAAACATCTAATACTCATATCTAATTGATGGAACATTATTAACTGACAGGACTTCACTTAATAAGTGCACTTATCAAGCTATACCTACTTATCAAGGCACAAAACTTATCAAGCATCACAAACCAGTACTTTAATTGTTTATTGAACTTAGTGGGGATGAAACTTTCTTATGTTTTTGAACTTTATGATTAACTGGAATTATCCTACTACAGAATCAATACACTGTATTGCCGTAAACTGTATTACTGGCTAATACTTGACATATCTGTGCCTTCATATCCATACCATGAAACTTTTTTTTGGAAATGAGAGGTCTATAACTCAGACTGTTACTGATTAAGAGGACTATTAGACAATTATACTTTTCACTGCTTAGATAAGAATTCTTTGTTTACTTCATATTCATCCTTTTCACTATTTATGTTTGAAGAGTGAAAAAATATTATTTGTTACTAACTTATTTATATTGTAATTTCTGTATTTAAACAATTCCCACAGGTTCGCGTTTACAAAAATAACTATTGAATTAACTTTAATAAAATCAAAGAATTTTTGGCATTAACTAGAATACCAGATAAATATTTTGTAATCCAAATTCTTGCTTGCCTTAATGAACTTGTAGATCATCGGATCTACCCGTCATTCGGATTTTAGGGGGGGGGGGTGATAATGTTATATAAAAAATTTATTTCCTTCGTATCCTTCCATTTTATTCGCATTAATCTTTTAAATTTAATCTAACTTCTGTCATAGTCAGTATTTCCTTAATTCTTAATAATATCTATTCCTATTTAAAGTCCTTTTAAAAGTAAGTATCCGTATATTAATAATTATTTTCTTCCAAATCTTAATCTAAAATTTTAAGTTCATTTGTCACTTTTATCAGCTCCCCAATCTATAAAATTCCGAGACGCGTTCTCATTTCGAATGTTTCTTTAAAAGCCATTTTCTTTTTATTATTATTATTATTATCGCTCTGATTTTTTCGCGCGCTTGAGATTTTAACTTCAAAATTGATCCGCACCCAAGTACGGGATTCTTTACTGTTTTAGCCTCGCCCTCTAGCCTCATTTGCTGGGCTGGAGCTAGCCTCTCACTCATTGGTTTGTACGCTCGTGACGTAAATTACTGTATGTCTCCGCTGAAGGAACAAAACCAGGTCGCATCGGTCGGAGCACTAGATTTTTGACGTTTTTGGAAGTCTAAACAAATATGTGTCTTGTGTTTTTATGTCCGTAGAATATTCAACTGGCCCAGTAACATCTTAATTCAATGACGTGAAGCAACGTTAGCCCGAGGGCTATAAGTTTTAGACCTTTGGGAATTGTTTCTGTGTTGTTCGTCTTCTAATAAAATTATTTGTCTGGAGATTGGCTGGATTTATTGGAAAACTTTGGTGGACTCATTTTATTGCCTTCTACTTCGCCATACTCGCTAATATCGACTGCAACTTGCTATATCGTTGAAGGACTGCCATCTTTTCATCGAATATTATTCATCGTAATATCTCAACCTCGTCAAAATGCTACATATATATATATATATTAATAAAATATTGAATAATTTGAAGTTCCAAAGCAAAATTTCGAGGTTTTTTTTTTTTTCAATACTATTTATTTTATACTTTATCTTCTGTGCACCCATTCGCAGGTAATTACAAATTAGAGGTTTTAAAACTTCAAACATAAATGGGACCAACACTTTTATGGGAATTAACGCTTAACGAATGGTTCCAAATCAGGAGTGTACTGGTTGGGAAATAGCACTAGAATAATTTTATATCACCGCAGAATAATTTGCATCCAATTAACAAAGTTATTTCAACTTGTATTTGTAATTACCTTGCATAACATTTTCACGAGAATGTATTCATTGAACGAGTTTGATACTGATCCCTGAGTATCTCTAGAACCAGATAAATATCATGAAACAGTAATTTTATGAATATTCCAAACCAAACTTAGGAACGAACATCTTGAGATCAAAGAAACTATGCATTCGTAAGAGGCTGATTCATAATTAAATGCTCTTACGAGTTCACATTAAGAATGTGTTTTAACGCTTCTCAAAAAATATTTAGATTATGGCAGATGTTGCGATGTAATTGGGAAAATAAATATTGGATTCACACCAAATGTATGAAAGGATCGATTTTCTTTATTAAAAAGTTAGATAATAAAGTTATATATAAAAGCATATGCAATGAATAAGCCTCCTTTGAGTTACCTAGAATTTGGCGCTAGATGATTCATAAATTTAAAAATAAGATTTAAAAAAAGTATAACGTTTACAGATTATCATTTTGATTAAGGAACCTGCTTTCATGATACCTGATATCTCGTGGTATTTATTTTTCAAATTCATATTTCAAATTTTTTTACGAATGTAATTTATTTTGCCAATTATCTCTCCTATTAGAGCATTATATAGGTTGCTCTGATAAGAGATAAGCATAATGCTCTAATAAGAGAGGCTATCGAAATCAGCACATCAAAAATCGAAGTCTGTAATGACATGACGCACGCAATAACGTCGCTGGGAAAAAGTTGTTAGAATATAAAGATAATTAGAGGGAAAAGAAGGAGATTAGAGGAAATTTGTCAGCCCCTAGTCAAAGTAAATAGAGAAAGTAAAGATATTTTAAATAAATTCCTGAAATTACAACTGATCATGCTCCGACTAGACGAAAACGTTCTTGTAATGGGGACAGGTTTTATTGGAAACTTTTTAACATTTTTATAATAGTGGACTGTTTCTTATAGAATTTTTACCATGTTTTTAAGTGATGCCGGGTTGTAAAATAGGTAATGTGAAGAAAAAAGTACAATCATTAGAAATCGAGATATAGGATGTATCTTATTAAAAAAAATACATTTATATCTCAGCCACAGATATTAGGAAAAGCGATGTCAAACAAAAGGCAATTTCTCATATTTAAAGAGAAAATTTCTTCTAAAAATCTCAAATTCTTAAATTTAAGAATAAACATGTCAAGTGCAAACAGGATTCTCGTATTTCTTCTTTTTGGTATTTTAGGGTTTCGTTCATCTCAAGAAACCACGTTCACTCCCGCTCCGTTGTCTGTCTATCACAGAGCTATTCTCAGAAACTATGTAACTCACAGAGTTGAAACTTTGTGTATATAGCTGAATACCAGCTATGAAGAGCTCAAAATATAAAATTTGAAAAATCCGTATTATTTTAATAAATAGAGATTAAAAAAAAATTCTAACAGACTTTTCCTGTTACATTTAAACATTTTTCGTTATAACAGATGCCAAAAATTTAAAATCCACGATGAAATTCTTTCTACATTAATTAATTTTCTGTCAGACGATTTCCACGTGAAAAATGAAAATGAAATAAAAAGTTTCACCCATTGAAAAAAATATTAATATGAAATAAAAATGATTGACGTCATAGTGGTAAGAAAACGAAATTTTTAAAGATTTCTCAATAATACAAGGAGTATGAGTACGTGTATGTACACAAAACAGATTAATATCACGTCATTAGAGAATTAAAAAGAAAATCTGACGTCCTATTGGCAGTTTAACGGATTTTTCAAATGTTTGAGAATAATACAAAGCGCGTATCAATATGAGTAATAGAGAACAGTAAATAGATGATTTTGAGAAACATATTGAATCATGATAAAAATCCGATTATGGAAATATTCGCATATTTTAACATTTTGAAAGTGTACAACATGTTTAATTTTGAAATTATTTTTTTTAAATATCGCATTTAGAAATTATTTTTTTTAAATATCGCATTATTATAACAGAATATAATAGCGGGTTTAGCCCGCTATCGGACTGGTTTAGATATTCGAAAAAAAAGAAAAAATAGACAGGTAATTTTTTACTTTATAAAAAACATGACTTGTTTTGTTGTTGTTGTTGCTAAATGAAATTTATTTGGATTTATTAAAGAAAGGATAAAGTGTTTTGAAAGGAATATTAAACGAAGCCCTTAGAGCGATCTTCGATCACACCTACCCACTTGTTTTTTTTTAAATACGATTGTATTTGAAAATAAGTCTTCGTAGAATCTTGATTAAATAAATGAAATAAATATCCCATTTTTGGAAATGTTTTTCCGGGCTAAATTTATTTTCATCGAATGATGTATACTTTCATCTGCTGTGTCAACCCCTAAAAATGTAGTCAAAAATAAGAAACCAGATATTTTCAATAACCACTTTCAGACTTTTCTGTAATCATATCAGCTATGTACAGTTTCAGCAATGTACTTTTTCAGAGAAGTTTCGGTGGTCGACCCCATCCTCCTGTCCCCGACCACCGCCTTTATTATCTTATCTCTCATATAATAGACAACCGCTACTTCGACAAAAAGACGAAGCGCTAGTGAAATTGGAGGTCCTTTTTAGGGATGGGCGTTATTAACCCTTACAGGACCATAAGATGTCCAAGACTAAATATGCCAATACAACACAATATTTTAGCTATTGTGGGTGTAAAGTAAGAGAATATCACCATGTCTCTGTGATAGGCTTTAACCCTTTAACGGACATTGGTTTCCCTATGAAACCGCAAAATTTTAATTACGAAATTCAACAATGACAGCAGAATTTTAATAGAAATGTTTTCCATTTATTATGAATGTGAAATATCGCTTTTTTCTTATATACAAAGAAATTTGTTCATAATTTCCGGTGTCAATCATTTATTTCAACATTTTTGTAGAAGGGAAAAATATTTCCCTTGAGCTTGAAAGGGTTAAACGTATTAGGATAAGTTAGAGATTTTAATTTTGTGGCGTTATCAGAAAACAACGTCTATACTTCTCAAAGTTACTTCAAAGATTCTGTTTAAAGGCCTCTTAATTAAAATACCCGTTGGCAGCATACATAGCGACTAGTTAAAAAAATAACAGGTTATTGGGACTTATTATGGAACGATGTATCCTTTTAACCAAAAACAACAGCATTTCTCATCTCCAGTCCCTTTTCTCAGTTGCTGACCGGAACGAAAGCAGTAGTCTCGATCGCGGAAGATCCCACCGGAAACATTTGAAAGCCGAATTCAATAAGTTTAAGACATCGACCAGCGGGGTTGGGAATGTCGCGACATTTAATACGTCAGACGGCCACGTGGCTTCGAAATCATTTGAACTCTAACTCGCCCAAATTGCCATGAAATTGATATACATTTTTGAGGTTTACTATGGCATGTCCGGTATTGAAAATGAAGTAGTTATAGCATTTATAGCATGTTCACAGAGTCATTCAAAAATATTTCGTTACATTACGGTCTATGAGAGGTGAAATCGTTTTTAGTGTATTTTAATGATGTTCCACTATTTCAAACGTATTGAAATTGATATATATATATATCACTGAAGTGCATTACAAGATTCTTACCATGGAATAGGGAGTGCATGGTATTCTTCATTCATTTACAAAAGCACACAAAAGAATTCGGTTACAGTCCTGTATATAAGCGATAATTGATGGAAGAGAGTTTTTAGTTACTGTACGCGTTTTTAAATTTAACAATTTATTTTGCATATTACTTGGTGTGTATAAATCTTATAGATCATACACAGGGATGTACATAATAATTAGCATACATTTCCGCTTATCGCCTTAAATTGCTGAAGAGTAATTTTTAACTGTGTTATGCGGTTTCTAACTAAAATAAATTGCTGGATATTATGCAGCCTATATGAAAAAATATATATCATATACAGGGTTTCACAATAGAATTAGGATTTTTTCTGACTATTCATGGTAATTGCTGAAATTCAGTCCAATTCAAACGTTCGTGGTTTGAATTGGAATATCGTCTTAATATTCTTCGTGCTACGAAAATATCTCATGTTGGAAGTTTACTAAGGCAGTAGAAAAAACTTTTTGAGTTAATCTATTTATTCTTGTAACACGTTTTACTCTAGGCATGTTCTTTTTTAATAAAATTTTGAAGTTGTACGGATCTGTTTGGGATGTAAATATTTTTTACTAAAACATTACAACACTTACTGGATTTTAGAGTGTTGCTCTGCAAACAAACTTATTGATGGGACAATGATTATAGTGACTAACGGCTTAATCAATTAGTATCAATGTAAATACCAGAATTTTTATGTTATACATACAGAAATACAGGGTGTCTAATACATGGTAATTGCTGAAATTCAGTTTTCAACAGTTTAGTTACACTGTTCTGAAGGTGTTGAAAAGTGGGTTATAATCTATGCTTGATGCATGGTTTTCTGTTCTTGTTTATATTTTAAATAGTGCTAACTTTTTTTATTAATATTTTTCTTTTCTAATTTTTTGTTATTTTCACGAAACACGGAATAATTATACTGTTTCTTTATCCATTTAACTTTTGTAACACACTGTCTAACTTTGTTTCAAGTGCAATAAAAATTTAAATACAATCAACGGTTCCTTTGAAAGGAAAGTTAGAGAAGTATTTTCGACTTAGTGGAAAGAGGAATTTCTGAAGAGGCAAAAGCTTTCGGATTTGAAATCATTGATATGCAAATTTTGCGTTTCGAAGAGGTTGCTCGACAACAAAGAAAGCGGGTGAAAATTCTGAAATATTCAAGTACTCACTTTGAGTAAACAATTCAAGATGAAAGCTTAAGTCTCTTCGGAATTCGATTTCAATTTGGAAAACATTATTAAAATTATTCTGTCATTAATTCGCTCATTATATGTTCATTTATGAAGGTGCTAGAGATGTGAATATTAAAATTTAATGTCATCGTATGCGCTTATAATTAAATCTCTACCGAGAATTATTTGGGGAATCTAACATGAATGTAAATATTTTTTACTAAAACATTACAACACTTACTGGATTTTAGAGTGTTGCTCTGCAAACAAACTTATTGATGGGACAATGATTATAGTGACTAAACGGCTTAATCAATTAGTATCAATGTAAATACCAGAATTTTTATGTTATACATACAGAAATACAGGGTGTCTAAAACAATCCCTACACCTTCAAAATTTTATTTTAAAAAAAAGAATAGGCCTAGAGCAAAATTAGTTACAACAATGGATAGAATAACTAAAAAATGTGTTTTCTACATTAAGTTTCTGGTCATAGATGGTGCTGCACAGTACGTAAACGATTATTTAAAAATTCAGTTATTCAAAATGTCGGATCCCGTGAAGAAAGCTTAATGTGTCAACTGGTTTATCAAAACAAAATCCGATACTCAAACGCAAATAAATTATCGACTCATGTAATTGAAGCAGATCCAAACAGCTGTAGCTACTGTCGATGTTAGCATGCTAAAACGTTCGTGGTTTGAATGGGAATATCGTCTTAATATTCTTCGTGCTACGAAAATATCTCATGTTGGAAGTTTACTAAGGCAGTAGAAAAAAACTTTTTGAGTTAATCTATTTATTCTTGTAACACGTTTTACTCTAGGCATGTTCTTTTTTAATAAACTTTTGAAGTTGTACGGATCTGTTTGGGACATACTGTATTTTTCGTCCAATAAAAATATCATTAAATTTAATTATTCACATTCATAACTAATGGAGAATATAGTATTGTATCTGTCTCATTCGATATTCTTTGAAAGAATCTCTGTAAATGATAGTAAAAGAGAGAGTAACGGTAGCTATATTCACCACTCTTTTCGGAGCTTAATTGCATTCGAAACTAAATATTTTTCTAACAAGGGACCTTTACCCAAAAGGTATAAAAACTGAGCTGCGCTGCCATGTACCTGTGGGGCGCCCGTCACGCGTATCAACTGTCGCACCCATGTCCTGAGGAACATATAACTCGCACGACCGGGAGAGACCTCGCGTATGCGCTACCACCGATCGGAGTACCGCTTCCTGCGCATCACTCCGATTGAACCCATGAGGTGACGACAACGGTCGTTACGATACGCGGTGGATCCCATAATCAGAAGAAATCAC